>OY979457.1:7500000-10000000 GCA_963855545.1 Ethmia dodecea
TTAAAAATAAATGATGAGAAACGTATTTTTGTATTATTTTAAAATCATTCCCTAAAAGGGTGAAATTAGGGGTTGAAGTTGGTATAGAGAAGAGGGGTTTTTTGCGTCTATCAACTTGAAACTTGGCACAAATATTCTCCATACAAAGTCTAATTTTTTTTTATAATCTATGGGTTGCTAGGAGAAATTTGTTAGTGCATCCCAAAATGTTGAAAAAATAAATGTCCACCCGTGCGAAGCCGGGGCGGGCCGCTAGTTGTCATCTAAAAGAAGAATACCTCACTTGTCAGGTTGCGAAATATTACGCTGTTTCATCCTCTATTTGGAGGCATTTTGACTTTGAAATCAATGTAGCGGGATATCTTACTCAGGAATTGTATATCTCGTATGATAAGAAAACACATCACCAGTAACGACAGGAAAGACCCAGAACGGGAATTGCTATGTGTGCCCGCCGGATGTTCCGTTAAGACCTTCTTTGTGAGCATTAAGATTGGATATATCCAAATATGTAAAACTAAACTGGTGATTTTGTTGCAGCGTGGGAAATGCTAGATTCTCATTCACTTATGTATGCTATTGCAGAATTGATTAAGAAAAAAATTACGGATTAAATTTTTGGATGAACCTTGGTATCTCTCAGTTCGCATTCTTATTGTATGTTCACATTTCATATTGGTATTGGACTAACAGGCAGTTACATCGTCTGATGAGATACGCATATATAAGCAGCAGACTTTTGAGATAGCTGTTGTTTGTAATAATTGTTTTGAACTGAAACAATTTTTCTAGCAATTTTGCCAACACTTAAACATTCAGAAGCAAATACAGGCAATAACAAAACAATAATTTGAAGACAAGCGACCTCTGTAGACCGTTTTAATATATGGGGTCATTAATATTCAAAGGTCGAAACTGCAACGGCACGATATCGCATGTTTGCGTTCAATGTTCTGCTTTGCACAATATTTTTCTACACTTGCACTTCACTTTCTAATTTGTTCGTGAACTACAATGAAACTCTCATGTTCACTATTACTCTCCTAACGTTTGCGTGCATATTTTTTGTTCGTCGCTGTTCGTTCCGTTTCCGATGCGTGGCATTAGCCAGAAGGTAAAACAATAGTTCCACGAAGTCTACATATAATACGGATTGCTTTAAGATAACAGCTTGTATTTTTTGCCGTTTGCCTACTTAATTATTTATATTTATTAGTTTTGGAAGAGTTTCAGGGCTATCGCCAAAACGTGTATTGAATCAGCATTGTGTTACTTCTTAGATTCATTGAAATTTTGTATTCTCAGCATCAGTATCAGCAGCGATGGAAACAGATTTATTTTTGTTACCTACTCACACCTACGAGATTAGGTAATTTCTATTTTAATACCCTATGTTCCCTAAATCCGCGGAATTGTCACACTTCTGATTTCTTGTCGTCACGAAATAGAGTTTTTGGTACACCTGTGGCAAAAACGACACGAATAGGAATTAGTATTATTAGCATGTTCAATTTTAATATTCATACACGAACGCCTAATTTGAAACTAAAATATCACTTTTGTTTCGTGTATCTTTATCCATAAAGTCGTGCGCTGCTAACGCGGAGTCTCGAAATTTTACTTCTTGCGCAGTAATCACCATGCAGAATTTTTTTACGATTTTCCAAGCGTTTGTAATTTTAAAAGCGATTTAACAGACAAAGAGAGTTATTTGCCACAAATCATTTGGTTCCTTTTTCTGTTGGGTTTTAAGTTGATCCAGCTGTATAATCCGCTTACTCGCACTCTGTTGGAATTCAGCGGGAAATCTAACTATAGCTACAAATGAAACACAATTAATACAAAGGTTATAAATAGTTATATAATCCTACTAATATTATAAACGTGAAAGTTGTATGTTTGTTGCTCTTTCACGCAAAAACTATTTAACGGATTTATATGAAACTTAACAACACATATGATTTTATCTCCGTATTCTCACGAGAATGGGAACTACGCGGGTGAAACCGCGGGGCGCTGCTAGTATTTTCAATAAGTATACTTTATGTGATTTTCTACTTTGTCATATTTAATTCTTCTATAATATTGACCGTGAACATAACCAGTTGAGTATAGATCTTTAACCTTCACAATATCTCTCTCAATGACGCTCTGCCTCATGTCTG
The DNA here is from genome assembly GCA_963855545.1 of Ethmia dodecea. Lineage (NCBI taxonomy): Eukaryota > Metazoa > Arthropoda > Insecta > Lepidoptera > Depressariidae > Ethmia > Ethmia dodecea. The sequence goes on from OY979457.1 coordinate 7,502,166, forward strand.
CCTCACTACACTGGCAGGTCATCATGCTTGTTTGAGGTGTTTTTACTGCAATAGTACTGCGTGTTTTGAAACAAAATTATTATTATTATAGTCGATCCCTGACGAAATTCATTTAGCGTCTAGTTGTCGAAGCAGAACTTTTACGTACTATATATAGCAGTAGGCCTGGGCTCGTAGCTGGCGGTCGTGCCCCCTCCTTTGCCCCCCTGCATTCAAGGTCGCAACCCCCAACCCTCAAACCTGTTTATGATTCGCCAAGTTCGTTGCTCAACGATAATTTACGGTTGAAAATAAAATTGAGAATTATTGCGTTGTATAGTCTAGAGAAAAGTGTATTCATTTAAGTGTTGTATTCAAGTAAACGTCACTTTTACCCTAAAGATTAAAAATTTGCCTACCAACTCAGAAATAGGATTACAGCATATTATCTTTATTTCTTGGATATAATATTTTCTAATATTTAAATGAGATTATTTCTTCTGAAGAATGGAGTGGTGTGTGAAATCCTTCATAATACGAAGGGCTTATGGTAATCTTAGGTTAAAAGAAATATACCTACGTAGAATGATTTCACTGGCTGTCTTCAAATGTAGGTAGGTACGGAAAAAGCAACTTACGTCAAAATGAAGACGATTGCGATTACAATTAAGACGATTGCGATTACAATTATAAATAGACAATAAGGCCCCTTTCAGTTAAACATTCATTCCGTTTGTTCACAAGCTCGGTCTGCTTTCATTCTAAGTATACGAAAGGTGAGGCTTACAATAAAAAATTCACGTAGAGCTCAGTAAATACGAGGTAAAACCTTTGTGGCTGGGAATACGGATAAGTTGAACAAAGGAAAACAAACTACCAACATAGATTCGTCTTTGTGAAACTTTTGCAATACCAAAGCGTGCTTAATAAAGATGCAAGACATTTGTACATAGCAGTGCTCCTATTTGAATTGCTACTGAGAAAATAGATATTGCAATTTCAGCCGAGTACTGGAGAAAAATTACAGAGTGGTAAAACATTACGTAACTCAAGCATGGAACTCCACTTAAGGACAGTTTGAAGGGCACTTTATGAGACTTATACATGGTTTCTTTTTCTGACTGACTTCAAAAGGAGCTCAGAGCTCAGGTCATTCAGCCATATTACCGTACGATCGAAAAAAAATACGTAAAAAAAAATACGTAAAAGTAATATGTCAAGCGTAGAAACAGCTAGACTTGTCTATTTCAGCTACTTCCACAGCTTGATGTCAGATGGCATTCTACTGTGGGGAAATGCTGCTGATGTTCAGAGAATATTTATTTTGCAGAAACGAGCCATTCGTGCAATCTATAAAATGGGGTCTAGGATGTCTCTAACGGAAAAATTCAAGGAAATTAATATACTGACACTGGCGGGCGTCACAGTATATTTACGAAAACATATTGTATGTTAAAAAGAATATATCACTTTACAAAAAAAATAGTGACAGACATTGTATAAACCAGCAGGTATAAACACTAGAAATAAGAATGAACTGGCTGCTTATGTTAGTCGATTATCTAAAGTTACCAAATCCTTTAAGGGTCAATGTATACGCTTTTACAAAAAGATTCCCATTGAATTACAAAATTTGCTTCTTGACAAATTTAAATACAGACTACTTAGTAGACCATCATGCATGGGATTAACCGACTCGACGCTATGTAAGGCTATTAATTATAATTATTATTGTAAACGATATTTATTAGTAAGACATGAGATTAAAAAGAGCTGCCCTTGAGTTTCTTGATGGCTTTTCTCGGGGTACTGCATTTGGAACCAGCAACTCGTCGGTGGAGATGGGCTGCTGTTTGCATTTAGCCAATCTTTATGGACGAGTTTAGAGTGCCTTGTTATTATAAAATATTGACGTTTCTAAGTGTATGTTTAATACTTATAGAAATAAATTATTTTTGATTTGATTTGATTTGATCTTCTAGCATACTCCTTAGGCAGATAAAATTATGTAGCTTACTTAGTAAGTAACACAATTTAACCTACTTAATCTTTTATGAAAACAGATAACCCCTTTGAAAACATGAAATTCCATGTCGTGCACATTATTATTATGGTTCATAAACCTTTCTGTTTATAAATGGCCTGTCTATAAACTCTGTTATCGCCTCATGAATGGGCCATAGAGACGGATGCTCATGTAAAGTGCCCGTTAAGCTATCAAGCTCATACAAAATTTACAAAAGATTTTCACCTCAACTGACGATGATGTTTACAAAATTGAAGGAAAAACTAATTTTGGAATGAGTCTTCTGACTTTACATTTTCAGAGTTAGATTTTTTATTTTCACTCAAACCTTGACCCAGAGAGAGAGTTTGCAGTATTGTCTACGACTTTGCAAGGTGTATTAGTGACGTAATTCCTCTGTCTCGATGTACGCGTCCGTGTGTGTCTGAGACCTGAGGCCGTAACTACCTAATATTGTCTATTTATAATTGGAATCACATCTATATTTGACACTAGCGGATCTGCGCGGTTTCATCAGCGTAGTTCCCGTTCCCGATGGAATACGGGAATAAAATATAGCCTATGTTACTCACGGATATTCTTGCTTGCCGTTGGTAAAAGAATTTTTAAAATCGGTCCAGTAGTTTTTGAGTTTATTCGTAACAAACATACAAAAATACAAATTATGCAGATTAATTATGCGGCCAGCGTTTCCTCTATACACACCGGGCGATAACGACAAATGTACACCTGAAGCAATGTACGTCAAAATTAAGCCGATTGTGATTAAGTTTGTAAATACACTATAAGCCCCTGGTTTCCTCAACGCTGTCACAGTCAATCTAGTGATAACTAGAGAAAATGTGTCTGCGAAAAATAAGTAGCAAATTAGCATCCAAGTAAAATTTGAATAACAAGAACAAAATAACGCACTGTCATAAATCCTGTTCCCCCAGTTAAATCTACCGTAAAATAAACAGGTTCCGTCTAATACGCACAATGTCTCCAATTGTCCGCAAATTTGCTTTCGTGTCGACTCATGTCGCTCTCCCCCTAGGGCTTCTCCGACATGATTGGGGTACGCTACGCTGTCTTGGAGATTTGACAAGGATTTTCGCTTAGTAAGCGAGGTATTTGGATTTTTTCCCGAATAGATGGGTCTGGTCCCTGGTAGATGGATCCTTTCTACAATGAGGTTATTTATCTGGGTTCATAATGTAATTTATTTACCTATTTACTACATTTTCTGACGTTTCGCTCAGAAGGTATTAATTGATTGTATTAAATTGTTTTTTATGTTTGATATTCGAATACAATAGACATCGTCCAACGACATCGACAACGTCTCATTTCTACACAAAATAACTATCGATTGGCCAATAGGGTCAAACGTTGTCTGAACTACCCTCACTACAGAGCTCATATTTTTTTAGGATCGCGATGGTAGCACTTACGCGTGCTACTAAAAGTAAAGGAAGGGTGAAACATCGAAGTTTCGTAGCGATAGCATTACAACTAAGTAAATAGATAAATGGGATATGAAACAGTTTAGCCACTTTTGCTGGGGAGGTAACAACAATTAAGCGCGTCACACACGGTGAAGATAATATAAAATATATATTATCTTAGAGCATATTTTAGAATATCGCTCACCATAGAAATCCTATGAACCATCACACACGACGAAGTTAATATATATTTTATCTTCAGTACGTTTATACGCAAATATGGAAATATATATTTCGTATCTTAAGATAAAATATTATAGCATCTGCACCGTGTGTGACGCGCTTTACTATTGACCTAGCCCTAAAATTTAACCAAAACAGTCCAAGTCAAGGCGAGCGTGTCTTCGCATAGCCGAGGGCTAGTTCGCGCGTGAAGATAACAATCGCAACTTAACCCGCTGGCTGCCGTGTTAATTGCTAGCCTAAGGCCGCGCACAAGGTTAACCCAAGGCCGCGCTAGGAGGCTTTTTTGCAAGATCTCGTTTTGTATAACCAAAGCTCTGATGAGCTTAAAGCTAAACGTCTTTATTGACAACTGACAGCACTACCTCAAAATATATTATTAATTTTTCCTTGTATACATTTTTTAACAGAGGCTTTATTTTACTTTAATTTTGTTGATACTTCTCCTTAACTTTGAGTTGCAAAAGTAAAAATATTAAGTAAAAGAGTATAAATGTAATTCTTGAGCGTGAAGTAGAAGTGTAAACAAACACGCGTCGAACAAGCATCAACACTCATTGATGAAAATGCCTATAAGATAATAGTAGATTATACAACAAGGGAATGCGAGGCCGGCGTGACCTACTTGATTTAAAAAATGAAGATCGTGCGAATCTATAGTTGGTTGCGGCTTCGGTTTTCGAAAATCGCGGTGGCCACGGCGGGTGCACTACATTTTGCTTAACGAAATTAGACTTTATCATCATAGCAATAAGGATTATGAATAGTGAAACTTACATTATTGACCTAGGGTTATTATAATGAAATTCCATACAACATTATAACCCGGCTAAAGCCAAGGGATATAATGTCTTGCTTTCGGTGAGGTTTATATGATATAGGTATAATCCGGCTTTGTCGAGCATGTGGTGTGAAAAGCATATTATTATTCTCATTGAAGATACTTATTACAATAACTGTTACTACATATTTAAGTATTCCTTGTAAATCAATAGTGGGTGTTTGTTCCAGGATGCCGGCACCAGCGCCTCCCGCCGAAAATGGCGCGCCTCGCAGCGAGCTCGAGCAGCTGCAGATGCGCGCCGGGCAAGTCACCGATGAGGTCAGTATTGCACCGAAGTCAAAGGAGGTGGTTACGAGCAGCCGTGGCATGAGATGGACGAGACAAAATGTCACATGTAAACGTCAAATCTTTATAATATTACCTGCTACCCTCGACTTTGTCCGCGTTCTGATATGAAAAGTAACCTACGCCCTTCCTCTAGACATAAGTTATAATATTCCTGCCCAACAGATAGTTGCTTTCGCATTAACATTAAGAGTAGGTATACATTTAATTTGACGTTTATGTGTGATGATGTAATCGTTCTCACCCAAAGAGATTAAAATGTAATAGGGCATAGGGGACAAAGCGAGGAAAATTTGAAGCCGAAAAGTTATTCCAAGTGGAATAAGTCTAGTAAAATTTGGACCGAATGACTGCTCGCGTTCATACTAACTGACATGACGCTTGAGCTTCAAACATGCTTCAAAGTTTTGTATGAAAATATTTCCAATGCCCCCTCTATGTTCTATTATATTTGAATCTCTTTGTTCCCACCTATGTCATGTGAGGGCTGCAGATAGGTCATCTCTTAAGGCCTTGAGATGATTACAGTTTTGCATAGAAAGGCAAAATACTGGAGTCCGGAGAAAGTTGAAAGAAACCTAAGTAATTATTGAGAGGGCTTATAATTGTCTAAGAGATATAGTTAAATGCTTTTGAGGCACTGATACTATAACCACCGACCGACTGACCATTGACCATCAAACCAGTTATATCATGAAAACAGATTTAAGAAATTCTTGATATCACATGTCTATCTAAGTACACCATACCTACATATCATTTACTTGAACTTGACACTGATTTTCATTAACTAAGAAAATAACACTCATGGACGATCCATGAGTTTTATTTTTTCACAGAAACCACAAGTGCTGATCCTACAATCTAAACTAAGCTAAAAATGACATCTACGATAGATATACGGCAAGGCGGATACAAAATCCAATACCTAAGTATTCAGTCTAGGTGGATACAGAAGCAGGGAACGTTAAATCTGATTTCTGGAGCTATAAAGTCTATGGGGCTTCCTAAATCAAATAATGGATCAAACCTTCGACTAGGTACTGCTAACTAAATCTTTACCGGACCGATGCCTATGCTTTGAGGTCTTCGATCGATCAAGAGCTTAAAAGCTGCGGTAAAAAGAGAAAGTAATGTCTATGGACTCGCCATTCAGACAGGCGATGCATCGACTGAGTTTTCACTTTATATATTATTATAATATTATACATGCATACAAAAAAAACTATGAAACAGTGACTAGACAAATAAAAGTCCAAAAGTTCGACGGAGACGACCAAATTTGGCTAATAGCATGAATTTTTAATATAGTATATTAGGATCGATTGATACGGGGCGTCAACGAGTTAGTGATAATCGACATTCTTAATTGAATACATACCACTGATCTTTTGATAAGCCGAAAATGAATTCGGATTATCGTTATGGGGCGATTACAGAGACTGACTTGTAAAATGCTGTCTCTAATACCGATTATCTAAATTTTATTTATTAGTGCAGAAACACTTGACATATTAACAACGATTATAATTAGTTCTGCAAGAGATAGACTTTCATGATATGAATGTAATGTACCAAGGCTTTTTGTTTTAATGTGTTTTCTTTGTGGTATTTCAGTCGCTGGAGTCGACGCGGCGTATGATGCAACTATGCGAGGAGGTGGGTTCTTATTCACTGAAGTATACTGATTTATGTTAATTATTCTAAAAATTACAATTAGTCGGTCATGTTGATGATAAACTGCTATAGCGTAATAAATTAGTACATATGTAATTATAAATTTAAAAAAATTTAAAGCAATGTCTATGCATAGACTCTATGCAATGTCTATGCTAAAGCAGTTTATAACAAATTTGTAAAATGTTAAAATAATGGGAGTGACATATTTGAAATGTCGAGAATACCTCCCGGAACCTTCTCATAATTAATGTTTGAGTTCAATAACATAGATCTTTCCGTTATTTATAGAGAAAACAAAATTATATTACCAAGTTAATACGAAATGTAACGATTTGTTACCAATTCAAAATTACGATTGTGTGTATTAAATACTGTATTGATTTTCCAAGCGTTCGAGAATATCGGACCTGTCCCCAAATCTCTTAAATTAGATATTAGACGATAGACTGCGGATTCGTTCGTAGACGCGTTTCAGTTGTTGAACTTTATGTTCCCCATAGTTTGTTTATGTTAAGTTGTTCTGTTGGTTATGTGATTATTTGTGATCATCTGTGAGAGAGGTGTTCTCGATGCGAGGGAGTGAGGGGTATAGCGGAAGTGTCCTGGATAGCCCCGAGCTCGGTTTGGTCTCCGACGCCCGTCCCCCCGTTACCCCCTAGGGCGCAGCCTCTGCTATCCCTGGCTGTTGTGTGTCGATGTCGCTAAATATTATTTTGTTGTATCTATCTAATTAAATGTATATGTATGTTTATTGTAGATGTCCAAATAATCCTTGTTTTAAGTTGTTTTAGTTTTTGTGCAGATATTATACCATATTTAACCGTATTATACTTATGTTCTATAACCATGCGTATATGGGTGTTGCATGATCCGTGCCTTACTGTGCCCGACAATGTTAGAGACCTCTATAGTCCTTTGTGTTGTTCGTAGTAACTGTAAATTTTATGTGATCAAATATAACTTCCTGGACATCCCTAACTTGGGTCTGACGGTTAATTTATAAATTGATTACGGTTAGGAGTTCAGCTTCTATTAAATTTTGAGCATTCTAACTAATAAGTTCAACAGGATTTGTTATTGACTTTATGAATGAATCGTCAGCTCCAAGTGTAATCAGCCCAAATTGTGGTGTTTTTGGTTTCATAGCATGAAGCCCGTCGTGGTCAATGATAGAATAGAACAGTCCAAGCCCTAAATAGTGTGAAATACTTCTCTACCACTAGTGTTCCCTTAGTGAAATATTTGTCCCAGGTATGAGCTTACCCGTGTCCAACAGTCTTATCCATTGTGCTTGGGCTTGCTTCGGAACTGAAACCTTCTACTTCTTGGAAGCCAACTTCTCTCGTCTAAGTAATGAATCTGACTTTGAGTCCGACTTTTCCTCTACGCACTATCTCTATCTTCTTCCTTCCTTCTTCTTAGCTATTTCTTACCACCAATATACTTTGACATATGTTTCCTCTATACCTTTTACTTCAGTTAGTATCCCACACTTAACGAACTACTAAATGTCTTGGATGATACATCATGGTCAGTGTATGATCGTTCTATCCTGTTTTAGTTGACTCTGTCTGTATCTTATGTCTCTGTGTAGTGGCTGCTCTCTGTTGTTGACTGTAATCTATTATGTTGTATGATTTCATGCCTTCTCGAACATTCACAATACTGTCAATGTGGGCGTGAACACACCCCGTACCTGCCACTGAACTCCGACAAATATATCGAGCTACACCTGACCTGAACTCTCACGACAAATACAGACCAATTGAATATTCATTATTAGTATTTATAAAATTTGTGTTGTTTCAGTTAATTGAAATTTTATTTACAATTACGTTAGTAACTTAACTGCGTCATTTTCAGTTTCGTTCATAATATTTTGATATTATTTTGTTTACAACAAATCTAATTCAATGTCAAATTTCTCTGTGTCAAATAGTGTTACGTCATCGACAGATATTGTGACACATACAGACTCCGCATAACTCAAAACTACACAGTTCAGACACAAAAGAGGACTTTTCTCAGCATAGACTTACACCAACACAAAGTATACTCACTGCCAGATCAGTATAATTATGCTAACGATTGTTTATTGGATGCGGGAAATGTCCTCTTGCGTGCGACACTGTAATATACTGTGTACACATCCAGTACTCGGACAAGCACCCCACACGGGACGCCACCGCACGAACGCCGCGCTGCGGCCGAACCCGCCGCGGCGCGCAATCACTCCACTGTACCCCTCACAACTAACATGCTCTCTGACTTTTTGTTTCTGCGGCTGGTGTAGAGCAAGGAGGCCGGCATTCGTACTCTGGTCGCTCTAGACGATCAGGGAGGTGAGTGATCTGCAAAATTTGCAACACTACATTATTTACAATTTTATCTATTTTTAACTTTTTCATTAACCTTTTTGGAGCGTCGTAGGGTTTTCAGCCGACCCCAAGGCGGGCCCGCCGATGTCCGGGACGTAAGGGGGTATCGCATTGATTATGTATTTCGAATTTGGTCACTGCTGATGCAATGCAAAGGTGCGGGCATCCTCGAGACTCGGGCTCTTGACATTGTATGACTCACACACTGAGACCACGGAAAACCCACATCTTTGTATATCTATACCATTCGTTACGTTATACGTAGATTATTTATACACCACTTGCACAACTTAACAGCGAGCGCTATCTCTTACGACGTCAGGCCGGACACAAACGAATATTGTCGAGCGTACCGATCCTTATACATTGTGCATTTCAGATGTCCGTACCCGACTCTTTGTAATTAACAACTACCTAAATCACATAAAACGTATTGAAATAAACGAGCGAAGTAAATTCGAAACGCTTCTCCTCAACGCACGACTCTTGACATCACACAGAATAATCATAAATCATATGAAACTTCGCACAGATGAAACTAAATCTGGTTTACTTGCAAGCTTCACTGCATGCATGTCGTTGTTGATCGAGTAGTGAGTGTTAGTGGCGAGCGGCCGCGGCCAGCGCCGGATCGAGCGTGCACCTGCGGCCGTCCTCACACACGATCGTGCAGCACGTTCGGGCCGGCATCCGGGACCCGGGAGTCCGCTGGGCCGGGCCGAAGGAGCGCAGCGGATAGTGTGTGAGGGCGGCTGTCGGCCGGGCCGGCGCGCTGCGGCCGCTGGCCCTCGCGCGTCGCACGCCTTGCCGTAGCGTCACGCCCGCCGCCACGCCCGCACGCGCACCGCACGCCCAGCGCGTCCGTGCGGCCGCACACGCCGCGCACCGCACCCCCACACACCCCGATACTCTCTCCTACGATATATTATTTTGATTTGTATTTTATGTATAGAGCGAGGACGCCGGGGGGCAAGCGCTTCATATGTTGAGTCACCAGGGCGGTAAGAGTTAAACTGACACGTGGGTAGTCGAACCGTGAGAACGTCTGTGTTTGAATGTGCAGTTAACTAAACTAATCTCTTTGTTTTTCTTTGACGTTTCTCTTGAATAACGACTTATCTGAGATCGATGTTGCGTGTGTTTCTATGTTCGATGGGGATGACTTGAATACATAGTGTAAATAGAGCCCGATGGCCGTTCGTTGCTAAATGTCGCAAAAGACTGTTACTCTATCTTTTGCTGAAGATTTAATTTGAATGAGCTGCGCAATCTGTTTAGTTCTTCCGTTGATATTATCGACCGGAACGCTTTTTATAGGTATATTTATTTATCTTTCCGAATCTACTGTCTCTTCTCTTAATAATACTGCGGTACTGAAATGAATGCGCGTTTACCGAGTGTATCTGTTGGACGTATAGAGTTATGGTAACGCCTCATCTCCATGGCTAGCGCGTACTGTTAATGTTAGCCGTAGGTCTGTCACTGTTAGCTCGGCGTTGTGTCTGTCAGCGGGCCGCGGCGGCCTCTGCGCCGCCCGCTCCTCGCCACACACGTATTAGTTTGTTCATTTCTATTTTCAACTAAATCAATACTTTGCTACATTCACGTATCATTTAGGAATGGCTTTATGGTATCGCTCATTTGCTAAGTTGATATTTTATTTGATCATCACCACGTCGGTCATCCCATGTACCGTTTGTTTGTTTTAGTTTGGTTTGAGTTGTGTTGAGTGCGAGGTCCCGCGGCGCGCGCGCTGCTCCCCAGCAGCGCGCGCGCCGCTCCGCCTGCTCAGCGCGTACGTTTGGCGAGCTATAGTGACATCATTATTGTGTTGTAGAGTCACGAGGTGGGCATGAAAACCCTGGTCATGCTGGATGAACAGGGCGGTAAGCATCCAGTAGTTCTACTTTACATCACTCATATTTTAGTACAGCTTTTGTCTGAGATGCCAGTTCGGAAACCTTGAGATGATTCGTTGAATGGCAATAATTTTAATATTAAATGTCGATTGAAGATAATATGCTAACAGTTTGTTTTGATGGATAATAATCGAAGGTAAAATGTTCATGATCATATATTAAATAGACACTAAACTGCATCGATGATCTCTGCTCCTACATTCGCTCTGTGAATGGGGACGTCGAGGTTAATAGTTTCTAATTCAGTATGAATTATTATTTTTTAGTTTTTCTCACGCATCTAGCCTATGCACGACTACTTCAATCTTGCTGTCTATGCATGAGTTTTAGTATTTATGAAATTATTATTATTCTAAATGTTAGTCACTACGAGTATTTATTATTATCACTTAGTCTCAGCACATACATCATCAAAGGTAAAGATTGAAAATGTTATTTTAAAATGGCCCGGATCAAGTGTAAGACATCAGTCAAAAACACAGACAAAAATGTTCACATTGAATAATAATATTAGCTGCTTAAATCTTAGATACGTTATAAATAAAAATTGCTGTAACAACATTGAATTGTTGCATGAGCGTAATTAGTTGCAATTAAAATTAAACCACTCATACAAAATAATAATATGTCTTACACTTTGCTCCGGTTTGTCGAGAGCGTTGAGAATTTACGAAGATCAAATAAAAAAATTTAAAGAAAGAAAAAATCGCGAATGAATAAAGTATCATTTTATTGAAAAGTATTAGGCGCTTGAACACATTGACTTGGGAGGCGAAGAGGGTAGTTCTAAAGCATGTGTTGGTGTGTGTGGACAGAGCAATTGGACAGGATCGAGGAGGGCATGGACCAGATCAACGCCGACATGCGAGAGGCGGAGAAGAACCTGTCTGGCATGGAGAAGTGCTGCGGCATCTGCGTGCTGCCTTGCAACAAGTTAGTTCTTTTTTAATACCTTAAATTTAAAAATGTGTACGCCTTTTCTCCGAGGGGATCGGTAGAGGTATTTCACAACTGCTTTTCAGTCCTCGCCCTTATCTACATTATATTATCTACTAGCGGGTGTCCAGCGGCGTTGCCCCATCGTTGCCCGCGTGGATCCAGTTTATTCCCGTTCCCGTGGAAATTTCTGTAAATCAGCTCAGCAGCATTTCATCATACCGGTTTCCTGCGACATATAATACACCTAAATACCATATTTAAAGTTTCTAGGTGTCATCAGCGATGAGCACACACTTATCACGTTTAGGGGTCCAAATAATATCTCGTGAAAAGTGGGTATATCGAGAAATAGAATACGCTCTGCCTACCCACTACCACTAATTTAACATTGGAGGGACTAACAAAATGTGTGAAGGATGGCTGACCTTTGTAGGTGGATTCCTTCTGTTTTCATGACATTAGTATTTTTCTGTATTAGGTATGTATTATTCAAGTTTTGTAATTTCAGTTTCAACTTGGTCTTCTGAAAATATTTTTTCTCAACTATTTCATTTTGTAACTGATAATTCTTTTATCCTTTTGTATTTGTGTCAAATAAATATCAAAAATGTCACCAAGACATTATCAATGAAAAGAGCATAACCAATTTATTAATTTCTAAATGATCCCGTTATTCCCGTTCCCGTAGGAATTACCAAAAAATCCCTTCACAGTGGTTGCCTACGACATATAAGACACCTACATACCATATTTCAAGTTTCTATGTGTTATCGTTTCGGAGTAGTACGTTTTTCTCTTTTTAACCAGTTTTTATATTTTCCCGTAAGAATGAGATATTTTCCTGGAATAAAAAGTACCCTAGATGTTGACCCGGGTACTCAGTTATCTCCATACCAAATTTCATCACAATCCGTCCAGTAGTTTTTCAGTGATGCGTGCACAACCAGACAGACAGACAGACAAAAATTCCAAAAATTGGTGTTTCGGTATCTATATCGATAACTATATACACTACCGTTAAAATTTTCAAAAAATATTTAATGTACAGACACAGCCCCGTTAGAGTTTTATCTAATGTATAGATAATTATAATATATACTAACATTATAAAGACGAAAGATTGGTATGTTTGTATCTTTGTTACGAATAAACTCAAAAACTACTGTACCTATTATAAAAACTTATTCACCAATGCAAAGCTAGAATATTCCTGAGTAACATAGGCTATATTTTCTCCCCGAACGGGAACTATTTTATAATTTTCGATTATTTTAAAATGATAATATAAATATTTTTAGAGATATTTTGTGATAATATTTTAAATTAATAATTACTCTTACTACCTACTGTAAGCAACTGTTTGATTATTCAAATATCGCTCACGAGCCGGTCTTGCCTTTTCTAGGGGAGCCTCGTTCAAAGAAGATGACGGCACGTGGAAAGGCAACGATTGACGTGAGTACCCGGGTCAACACCCGGGTACTCAGTTATCTCCATACCAAATTTCATCACAATCCGTCCAGTAGTTTTTCAGTGATGCGTGCACAACCAGACAGACAGACAGACAAAAATTCCAAAAATTGGTGTTTCGGTATCTATATCGATAACTATATACACTACCGTTAAAATTTTCAAAAAATATTTAATGTACAGACACGGCCCCGTTAGAGTTTTATCTAATGTATAGATAATTATAATATATACTAACATTATAAAGACGAAAGATTGGTATGTTTGTATCTTTGTTACGAATAAACTCAAAAACTACTGTACCTATTATAAAAACTTATTCACCAATGCAAAGCTAGAATATTCCTGAGTAACATAGGCTATATTTTCTCCCCGAACGGGAACTATTTTATAATTTTCGATTATTTTAAAATGATAATATAAATATTTTTAGAGATATTTTGTGATAATATTTTAAATTAATAATTACTCTTACTACCTACTGTAAGCAACTGTTTGATTATTCAAATATCGCTCACGAGCCGGTCTTGCCTTTTCTAGGGGAGCCTCGTTCAAAGAAGATGACGGCACGTGGAAAGGCAACGACGACGGGAAGGTGGTGAACAACCAGCCTCAGCGGGTGATGGACGAGCGCAACGGAATAGGACCCCAGGCCGGCTACATAGGCAGGTCGGTGGCAATAGGAATGCTTCAGGACCAAAGTATCACCTACGGAGTGATACCACGGCCTCACAGAAAACCAGCGTAAAGTAATGCATTGCATTTCGTTGAGTGAGTGAGGTAACCGGAGCCCCCCACCCCACCCCTCCTCTCCCCTCTCCCCCTACTCCCACCTCAAAGGCCGGCAACGCGGTTGTGACTCTTGAGTTGCAGGTGTCCATGGGCGACGATAGTCACCATCAGGTGACTCGTCTGCTCGTTTGCCCCCTTCTCTTATATAAAAAAAATTATACATCCCTTTAGTACAGCTTTAAATTAGAACCCAATTTGGAAATTGACAAAGTGTGAGAGCAGTGATATGGAAAACATCGTGAGGAAACCCCTAGGCTCTCAGAATTATTTCTGAGGCATCTGTAACTGACCCGATCCGGGCGATGGGCTCACCTATCACGTGCAAATAATATACTGGTAATAATAGACTTGGTACTTGTACAATACATAACTTTTTTCTGTACACCTCTCTTCCATACGTTCTTAGGATAATTTGTGTGTGACTGAATGTCAAAATAACCGTCTATCTAACGATACCGGCCAAGCCTAGTGCGGGATCCCTTTGAAATTTGTTTTGGTACCTTAGCTTTGCATTTTCATTGTGTTGGTGGATTTGATGAACAAACTAGCGGGGGTGCCCAGCGGCGTTGCCCACGCGGATCCTGTTTATCCCCGTTCCCGGAGGGATTTCAGGAATCCCTTCTTGGTACCCACTTCATTAATTGAACCTTTGTGTCGGCCACACAGTTTCTTCTTTTATAAGTAGGTATTACTATCTATCTTAGAACCCATACACTGTACAGGATAACAAACGACGCCCGCGAAGACGAGATGGAAGAGAACATGGGGCAAGTGAACACGATGATCGGCAACCTGCGCAACATGGCGCTCGACATGGGCTCCGAGCTCGAGAACCAGAACCGCCAGATTGACCGCATCAACCGCAAGGTACCGCTGCTAACACGCTGCTTCCACCACATGGAATGCGGGTGATCTCGTTGGAAGGGTCAAATCAAGTGCTTTATTAATTGGGTTAGGTAGGTAATATACAAGCAGTGTGAAGCCCGAAAATATGTGATCTTGTTGGAAGGTTTATATTAAAAAAAATATTGATTAGGTTGAAAATGTGGCAAATGCAAAAGCATTGTAAAGCCAAAAAAAATGTGGGATATTATTTTTTATTTTTAATATCTTTGGAAACCATACAGCTATACTATTAAATCAGTTATCATTTTTATTTTTACTACGGGTCCTTCAATGGTCAAAATTCCACCATATTTATATGTGTTCCATTTTTAATTAAACATAAATTTAGCTTTAAATTTTTTTTTAAAAAGTCAAAGTTTTTTTATCACGTTTTAATACAATAGTTTTATTATGGTGAAGGAAAACCAGACTATACTAAAGTGTTAAAAACATATATACTGTTCTTTTCATACTGTTTGAGGAACCTGTAAGTGCAGTACATAAAAGTAAAACATTATGAAACCAACGAAAGCACCTGCATTCTCGTTTTATCGGAAATTTGATTATTTTTTTCCAAATTTCAATGTGATCTTTTACTGAAGCAGCGATTTTTGCCTGGTCGACTTTATTAACATATGGCCAACCCAACATTTTTATTTTATTTTGTTTTATTATACAGGTTTTATAACATCTAAAATCCATATTAGTTATAGATTGCTAAATAGACATACTCGTATATTTGATGGATAAATATAATACATTTAAAAAATATAATTGTTGTGTTGGCCAGTCCAATCCTATTCAGATTCAAGTAATTCAAGTATTACTTGAAAATAAAGTGAAATTTATTTGGCAACAAATTTGACTGTGTCTCACGTTTCATCACATATTCACCATCAAGTGTTTATTATGCCTATCACCTTAGCAGTGGAACTGAATAGCACTGTCCTTATCTACTCTATTGCCATCTGCGTCTGACTAAACTACTTCTAGCTTATTGGCCTTCGAAATTTCGGTCTCTCGCTTTCCTGGTGCCGTACGTCAATAGTGGTCTGTCCTCACTCGAAGCATGTTCTTTCATACATCCTTGTAGTGAATGCGGTTTAGATGCGATTGGTTGTTGTTAACAAATTTTCCTCTAAGTGTTGTCCTTTATGAAATGTTCATAACATGTCCACTGACATATCAACACATACACTGTCGATGTGTACCTGTTGTCTAGTTATCACATCATCGGACCGACTAACATGCCAGAATTAGATCTCATAGTAACACTGTCATTCACTTCAACATAACATGTGTCTGTTTCAAAAGACAGCGACTGTACCTTCCACTCACATTGGCAATTGTGCAGACAAGAACAAAAGTCACAAAATACAGTCGCTGTGAATTGAACCTGGAGCGGAAGCATTACGGGTGTTCTGTATCTTAGGGTGAATCGAACGAAACGAGGATAACGCTGGCGAACCAGCGTGCGCACGAGCTGCTGAAGTAGGCGGCGCCGGCGCACTCCACCACACATACAAACTTACACACTGTCTCGTGGTCGCTGACCACTGTTGGCGTAGTGTTAGCCACTGGTTGCAGAGCCAAAAACCTTTTTTGTTATCAAATAAGTCTGGTGTATTTTGTCTGTTAATTTCGTAATGGTGCTTCAGTCAATTTCTTTGTTCTCTACTCAGTGAAACAGGTATTACGGGTTTGATAAATTGTATTTTGGCTATGCAACCAGTTGATAGGTATCATAAATAACTCCAATGTTTCGCTTAGTGACTCTTCGATTTCGAGATACCTAAAACATTTATCCAAAATGTAAATTAAGATCTTATACTCCAATCTCTAAGCATGCTACTGTATTAAGTGAACACTTGTCTTCGAAATGTTTGATACCGTTACTTTTGTATTATTTTGCTTTGTCCTTATTTGTAATCGCTCAAGATCTCTTAGTATTATCTATTTAATTAATTAATAACCCGATCAAATATGACAGTGTTTGGTGCTCATTTTATGCAGTAGGCTATGAGAGATAATAAAAATTATCTAATTAATAATCATCTCTATTATAATATCTTAATCTCTTATAAAAATCTACACCTAAGTAGACGGATAGGATGTTAAAGCGGTGAGATTTATTTTGAGAAAATGCATTTACCCGTTGTTAACAATATAGAGTTAACTGTTACTATTTATTAGGAAATTTGAATTAAACCTATTGCTTGATAATGTTTTGAAATACCTGTTATCTCGTTACAACTTTGAAACAAGCAAAATATAAATTTTTTCGGCGCTCATCGCTACAATCTTTGGTTTGCAAATGATAATGCAATTCATCGTTATTTAACTATTAATGGTATCAAAATAAGTACTGTAAGCAGAGGACGTATAAAAGAGACATTTGTATGGAGCGAAAGAGAAGAGGTGATATGTGATAGTAGTTTGAGATTAAGCGATTAGTAATTTAGCCTTTCAAAGTCTTCTACAGCTAACTGAGTAGATATAAGTACTGCGTCAAATCTCATTGTTGATTTGAAACATTTCATGGAAGCATTTATGTTTGAATCAAATATGAACCAGTGACACATTATCTCATCGCATCGACTGTTTGACAGCCAAACCAAATTTATATATAATAGCCAGCACATATCGGTGTAACAACATATCTGCTTCTATGGAATAGTATCCGCAGTCTGTATCGGTAATTAGCGTTTATAAATATATCTAACTATTATAACATAGAGGTAACTATTTGCTTTCTATTTAAATTAAGTAGTACTTTTTATTTATTATAAAATAAATTATTTCTTTTTATTTATCGTTTGTTTGTTTTCCCCAGTACATTATATTCTGTTTGTTAGTAGTCAGTTGAGTAGACAACTTGTAGTTTCAATGTAGTTAGTTTTATTTTTTATTTCTACGTAATAACTGATGCAATAACAAATTGTTAAATAATGTTTTCATGTTGAAAATCAAATAATATTAAAAGCAATATATGAGTGGAAATGTAGAGTTAAGGATAAATATACTTTGAGTAATAAGGGAAGCACCGTCATAAATATTTTGCACCTTGAACTCTAGCTATAGCTTATCTGTCCTAACTTCAACTTAGGATATAGTTTATGAAGTTTCCACAGTACAGACCAATATGAACACCAACTGTAGGATATATACATAGACCTGATATATGACACCAATTAAAGATTCTAATTGTCACACCACGAGACTCAACATCAGACACATACACACACTACACGTCGGTGAGAACCGTGAGTATTTTTATTAATTAAACCTAAAGCAAAGCACTGCTTACTCTAAAGCCTACTTCGCACTATTCTTAATTTAGTTGAGTCATTTGTTCACTGGTTTTCGTTGTGTTTATAAATAATGGAAGAAGCCATGTCGGATACCCTTGGATGGCTTTAAATATTCTGACTGTTAGGGGGACACTAGCATAACACCATCTCCCAATCCGCCATGGGCTCGCCTGGGAGATTATAACCCATACTTTCTCATGTGTGCGGCAAGACGCTGCGAGCACTTAAGTGGGCTGGTAACAGCGTAAGCTGTTAATCTAATTACATATAGGGGGGGAGGTAATTTTTTAATAACTAATAATATATGTGTAAACTGTGACTTACTCATCTAAATTACTGACATAGGGCGATCTAGGCTTTAGCAAGGTAATGCACTGGCGCTACAATATACAGTGAAAATATATGTATCTTATTCATTTTTCAATATCGATGAAAATAGCACGGCTTTCAGCCTCATATCCGGAAGGCAGCTTTGTGTCTTCATAAGATTAAATAGCACAATACGTGCAAGTGTATTTAAAGAACATTAAGTATACCTTTGATTTCGACTATTATTTCATTATAGACATTTAAACGACTTATTTTTTTATATGTGTGTTAGCAGTATTTTAAGGGTATACTTAGTTTCTTATTTAATAAATATTATGAAACTTCTGTATGGCTTTGCCGAAACAAAAATATCAATAAAAAAGTAGGTACTCCTGGTATCTATACATTTAGCTTACTATCATTTTTATCTTGTTGTATTGTTTATTTCTGTTTCGTTCTATGAGAAGTGATATAGTTTCTTAAGTTTTTTTTATTTCCTTATTGATTTTTCTTTTCGTCTTTTTCTATTCTTCACGTCACAGTCCAAAGCACATTGTTTTGGTTATATATTTAACTAGCGGTTCTGCGCGATTTCACCTTCGTAGTTTCCGTTCCCGTGGGGATACGGGAATAAAATATAGCCAATGTTACTCAGGGATATTCTAACTTTCCATTGGTGAAAGAATTTTTAAAATTGGTCCATTTATTTTTGAGTTTATTCGTAACAAACATACTAAAATACAAATCTTTCCCCTTTATAATATATTTTTAATATTTATTTAACAATATCTATATTATTTATCCGGATCATTATATCAGTGATATCGATATCTGCAAAAAAGCAGCAAATATCTGTACCTACTGCCTGGGTAATAATTCAATTATTCAAAATAAATTAAATGCTTACCAGTAAACCATAGATTACTTAAAAATCAAAGCATAGACAAAGGCATAATTATATTACTGTAATTTGTTGATCCTTAGTAGTACGGATATTTGCATATGTATGATCACATCGGTGTATAATTATGGAAACTGTTATAGGGCGAGAGCAACGAGACACGCATAGCAGTGGCGAATCAGCGAGCAAACAAACTTCTTAAGTCTTAAACATCTTAAAACTTTTATTCTTGTCCGATAAAGTTACGCTATTCAAAAGTAATAGGCTCATTTACAGCACAAAAACATCACAGTAGCTTTCCTAGAAATCGAATACACAATTTGAATAAAAGGAAGTAAAAAGCCTTAAACTCTCACTGAAGGACGTATGTAAAACGATGGTAGGTATATTAGAATGAACAGAAACGATATTAGTGTTGAATTTCGCTTGCAGTCTTCCAATTGGGTAGTTGACAGCATCAAAATTAAAATGCGAGTAGTCATACATTAAAAAGATTATCCCAAAAAACCTCAAAATATGTATTTCGATTTTCAATTTACAATTATAGCAAATTTAAAAATAATAAAACAATCAAAAAAAGTGCTGCAATTGAGTACTACAAACTATGACGTCACGGTTTGCTATTTCAGTACATTTTCCATAGTAAAATTTCGTTTTGACAGATCGTAAAAAGTGACTAGGTAGGACACAACCCTATAGTAAACATTAAGGATGGATAGATGGACAAACTTGGGATGGATGTAACTGGGAGGACCTAGAGGTCTAACCTCCCAGTTACATCCATCCAAAGGTTGTCTGAAAGAGATCGCTTAAAGCACCGAAATCGCCTATTGGATTTTATTGTATTGTTTTTGGTGTACAATAAAGATTTATTTGATTTCTTTATCAATAATAAATATTACCTACTTTATGTATAGGATGACGTAAAGACTGTCTATCAAATCAACGGGGTTACAAAGATTATGCACAATACTTCGATGTTACAGGCGTTCACTTCGATATTAGAAGATCTGTCCCCATATTAGGAGTTCTTTGTCGACAACTGTATACCTGTCTCGAAGATGTAATATGAAAAAGAGTGAGACACTATACTTGTCATACGCAAACGACTGAATGTACTTTACTCTGGATTCGTCCATTATCGTTAAAAACGGCTGTTGCTATTTATTCTTGGGATTGGCATACCACGTTGGATAAGTGAGACGACACCCCATGTGTGAGGACTGACCCTTAGCTCAGCAGTGCAGTGTGGGCTGTTACGTGCTACGGGTTGATGATCACATAGGATAAATCTGGCCTAAGTTTCATAAATTTCAACACATCGACACGCCTCATATAATCTACAGCGCAAACTAATAAAGTTATTGTGATGTGACCACATGGCTTTGTGCTCCATATTTGTTAACAAAAATTATTCAATAGTGACCTGGTTAAAATAATGAGTAACTGTACTTTTGAATAGCTACTAGTACAAAATTGTGTGATGAAATGACGTTGCCAAACTTTATCTACATGTACTTGTATTATGCACAAAAATAGTATATTTATTCCATGTGACAAATACATAATACATACATATATGCTCACGCCTTTTTCCCGAAGGGGTAGGCAGAGACAACAGCCCGCCACCTGCTACGATCCTGGCATACCTCACGTGCCTCATCCACATCCATCAATCGGTTCATACAAGCTCGTCGTAATACATAATACCTTATGCTCTAAGAGCTGATAATTGTTGCACGTACAATAATAATCTACTGTATACAAATAACAGAGTATATTTTTGCATATTATCAAAATTGTAAATCGTTTGGAAGCGTCATTTTAACAAATCCGTATATTTTTTATCGATAAGTATTAAATGGTAAGTACAGTTTTTTAATGATAATAATTATTATTAAAACGCAATAATATTTGACTGCTATAGGTTCCTAGTGTCATCGCAACGATTTACGGTAACTTATATCTATTTATTCTCAACTGTACTTACCTACTCCATTTATGTAGAGACATGAATATTAAAAGTGTTAATCTCTTGTCTGATTAAAGTTTAAATATTGTGGTGTGTGTTGGGATGAAGGAAGGTCAAGGACATATCAATTGTAGCACGAGTTCGTGCTTGAAGTCGTAATATATATATAATTTGCATATAAACATTTAATTTGCGTAATTTGCCAAATAAATAGAGTTTATTTTCCATCAGTACGAGGGGTGATCAAAACGTAATGAGAATGAGATAGAATATAATGACTATTGATAACTTAATAATTTATATTTCTACATAGTCTCCGACTCTACACACTGACGTCGATGGGCGGCCGCAACGATGTTCGTCTTGCGTGCTCGTTCTCCCTGCTCGAAATTGAGAAGCCCACCTTGCGACAGTGGACTACGGCGGAGCAGACTCTCATAATGTTGCCTCCAAATCGCAGTGAATCTCTTGCGTCGTTAACTTTTTTAAACAGAGTTGTTTAATAACGCCTCGCACTTCGTTTTTCTCCATTTTCGAAAACACGTTCCGACACCAAGACAAACAAATAAGATTCAGAAAAAAACAAAAGAAAATCGAAAACTTTTTTCTTACCAAGGCGTATATAATACTACTTTTTAATCACCCCTCGTACATATCCGAAGCCAGTAACATTATTTTTGTTTATCATAAATGTTAGTTTAAGCAAGAAGTTCTATTATATTATAACTAAGTTATTTATTCGTGCACCGCACACTAGATTAGCTGCACATTTGTATTAGATCATTTTTATTAGACGGAATTCGCAGTCATGATTTCACATGTGAAATTTCACTGGTAATGCTTTTTAATTACGATAAAAAATCACACGTGCTACTAGAAATTAATCATGAAAAGGAGCAGATTCTTCGCATGCATATTTTTTTTAAGTTCTGTACATTAAATGGGCCATCTCAATTTGTATGGATGATACGAGTAATTAATAAGCTTTTATAAATATTATTCATTTCTACATAAGATAAGTAACAAGAGAAAGATGGACAGTATCGTTTCATTTTACGCTCAACAATCGTTTTAAATCTAAAGTTCGTAAATAAAAGTCTAAAATCCAAGTCTTCTGACGAAGATACTAGTGAGATTTGATTGTTAGTTGTACTCGTACATTTTAGCCTAGTTCTTTTTATTATTATTTCTAATTTTGATGTTAATGTACGAATTTATTTAGCTAGATAAAGTGGTTCTCAATGCTAAATTATGAAATATCAATTATGTGTACTTGAAAGTCAAAGATTTTTAAAATAAATATGTTAAAAATGTTGTCTATCTACCAGATACGCCCAAACATTGTTGTTGGAGAAAAATATTAAAAGACGTTTTTAAACTATTACACAAATTGAGAACCAACCAACCAAGCCTAGTGCTTTTAATTAGTTAGATTAAGATAACGGTGCCTAAATTATTTCATGTTTAACTAATTAATACTTCAATGTTGCATTTTGTTACAATTTTATAGTCCGTTAGTGCTTCTAATCCTTCCTATTTCTTTGTAATATTTAGATAATTTGTAAGGCAAACAATAAGGGTAATAACTTCATACGAGATGTTACAGATTTTTAAAGTCTAAATTGAAATAATAATAATGTCAAATAAATTATAATCACTTTCAGATTATGTAACGTCACGTGTGAGGAAACCTTTAAATACGTATAAAAATAAATAGAACTGTAATATGAATGCAAAGCGTAATGCAATAGTCTATTACATAGTTGAACGTTTAAAACTTTATTACTTAAAGTATATTGTTGTATGACGAATAATATGTACCGGCCTTAGGAGTAATGTCTAGGAGTGTAAAGGCAGCGGCTTGACAAATTATATTCGTGTACCAGTTAGCGTTAAGAGTTTTCAAATTATCTCTGTGTCTTTTCCTCTCAATATTAGTTAAGAATTACCGCGTGACCGCGTGTTTAACTACGTACATAATATTTTACTATTGAAATATTTTAACAATGTTGTATAGAATGGTATTGAACAGCTACTCTTTAACCAATAGTCGTATAACCGCCTGCGTGTCAATCCTTCTTTTATTCAGCCTAATTAACTACTAGGTACAATTATTATGTAAATTTTATTTAAGAATAAGTATACTTATATTAGTATCAGATGTTACTTTCTAATTACACTATTGATTTGTTAAAATACTTCAAATGTTGTCTTATTTATTTACCTTGCCTCACCATTTGGAATATGAGAGAACAATATATATATTTTTATACGACAAAGTTTATAGTTTGAGACTATCTGAACAGAAGGATTCTAACTTATTCGCCGTGGTGAATGCCTCCACGCGGAAGAATACTTTTTTAAAATCGGACTAACCGATAGCGAATCAGACAGTTCCATGAGGTCCCAGTGTTTGTACAATCTACTTACAAAGATTCTTAGAAAGATTTTACAACGCTAGACTTCGAAGTCGTTTACTTACACTAGTTCTGTTGACAGAACTGCTGAACTTTTTTCAATAGTTTCGTCGTCTAAAAACGCGCTATCTGCTCGGTAAAAAGGATCTAGCGAATGACTTGGTGTAACGTAAACGTCAGCCCCAAATATTTTAAATACTGAAGAAAAGAAGTCAGTAGGATACAGAAGAAATGTACCTAGATAATAAATAAAATTACTTTTAATTTGATTACCTGGAGATTGGCATTTTCAACCAGTATCTACCTATTCACGAACAAGTCACGCAGTGGTGGTGGTAAAAAAACTAAAAGCTGGTTAGATCTGTCCTCCGATTAACTTTCCTACCTATAACTACTTACAAGTAAAACACTTAAAACTATTGATAGCTAGGTAGGTAGCTCTACCGTCTACCTAATCTTGAGTATTGTTTAATACGCCACCCCTACTATCTCAAGCGGACTCCACCCCTAACTCCCCCTTTCTTGGCTATGTGCCCAGAACAGTTCGATTCGTGTAGAAGTTCATACCATCCGTACCATGGATGCTCAACTCGATATTTGCCACTGTGAACCCCATCTCCCTATTTGCGTCATCGTTTACCCCAATAATAAAGCTAGTGCGTCATGGCCCGTGGCGACTGCACTCATACAACAAGTTCCGTTCTGTGCGGACCTACGATTTTGCAGCAGTGAAGTAATCATTGGATAAGGATATTATTATTGCTGCAGGTAAGAGATTTTTTAACAAATTAACATTATTTGATATGTAGGCGTCTACTGTCCTATACGTATTGTTTAGTAAATGAACATTGCTTACCCGCTATGAAGTTTGGTATCCCTACACCCGTTTATAGAAGCAATGTTCATCTACTGATCAACTTAACTACACAATGAGCAGTCCTCAAAATACCAAGGCATGCAGAGTATTATCTTTGCCGTTTTTGCGGGCATTTTTCCTACTAACTCATTAAAACATGCTATATAGTTCGGTGTGCTTAACCTATTAAAGTACGAAGATTGTTCATGAACTGGAATCGGTGAATTAAATGTTTCTATAACATTTAATACCTATTATCCTAGTTCAACTGAAAGTATTATTATTGTTGATGAACGTTGGTAGGTATGTACAGAAAAAAAGAGCAACTTGCAGGAAGAAGAAACTCCAGAAACAGTGATTTTTTAACACATTTGTAGTATTTTTAGGTATTTTTATCTCATAAATAGTTTCAACTGACACTAACCAACCTTATTTAAATATCGAACATCTTAATTTTAGATGATGGACCTTTAGTTGCACAAATTGGGTTGTGTCCTGCCTAGTCAAATCAGTTACTTTTTACGATCTGTCAAAACGAAATTTTACTATGGAAAATGTACTGAAATAGCAAACCGTGACGTCATAGTTTCTAGTACTCAATTGCAGCACTTCTTTTGATTGTTTTATTATTTTTAAATTTGCTATAATTGTAAATTTAAAATCAAAATACATATTTTGAGGTGTTATGGGATAATCTTTTCAATGAATGACTACTCGCAATTTAATTTCGATGCTGTCAACTACCCAATTAAGGACTAAGACAAATGAAAAACGAATCCAGGCTGCCTTCGGCCGTTGACCCAGTAGAAAATGAGCCGCAAAACATTGACGTTCTACGGCTTCAGACGCGGGGGAAACGGATTGCTACTCAGGTTGGTGTATCTACATAATATATAAATATAATGAGAGTCAGAGTGGCGGGTGTACCTTAACGAATCCTTTTGAGATTATTACCAAAAAAATGTACCTAAATTGTACTATTTAGTACCTCTACTTAAAAAATTGTACTTGCTAAAAAACTAAAATTATAGCAATATCAAGGTACACCCGCCATATTGACAGTCAGAATGGCGGGTGTACCTCGGTTTCATAGTATATATTTATCAAGGAATAGGATTAATTATGCCAAAAAAATGTACCTAAATTGTACCTGAAATCAAAGGAAGAACCAACAAGATCGAGTGGTTAGTTCCAGAGAAATAAAGGTTTGTTTTTTTTGGTACTAAAACGCCTGTGAAAAAGTTGTGAGCAAACATTAAATCCTACTAATAGTGTAGTTTGTGAATATGCATGTACGGATGTTTGTTGCTCTTTCAAGCAAAAGCTAGATACTGAATGAATTTTGATGAAATTTTACAGTAATATTGCACATATACAGGGTGACTTTTTTACCGTCTGGAAAAAAATGCGGTGTGATAGGTAAGTGTAATAGATTCATTTGGCAATGTTACTTACAAAAAAATTTTTTCTTGCTTTAACTAATATAAATTTCTCAATTGTAGTCAATATTACACACTGAAATATTTGAAATAGTATTTTAAAAAGAAACAGCTCGTAGCTTCCATTCATGCGCAATCTACCTGCAACCGCCAGTTGCTACATGCATAGTAGTTTGCGTAGTGTTCTAGATTTTTAAATTGCATTAAACATGACTATATTTAACAATTAATCTCGTGTATAACTTCGGCTCTAGATACCTTCGATACGTCATATTTTTTCCAGACGGTAAAAAAAATCATCCAGTATATGTGCAATATTACTGTAAAATTTCATCAAAATTCGTTCAGTACCTAGCTTTTGCTTGAAAGAGCAACAAACATCCATTCATCCATATTCACAAACTACACTATTAGTAGGATTTAATGTTTGCTTACAACTTTTTCACAGGCGTTTTAGTAGCAAACAAACAAACCTTTATTTCTCTGGAACTAACCACTCGATCTTGTTGGTTCTTTCTTTGATTTCAGGTACAATTTAGGTGCATTTTTTTGGCATAATTAATCCTATTCCTTGATAAATATATACTATGAAACCGAGGTACACCCGCCATTCTGACTGTCAATATGGCGGGTGTACCTTGATATTGCTATAATTATTGTTTTTTAGCAAGTACAATTTTTTAAGTAGAGGTACTAAATAGTACAATTTAGGTACATTTTTTTGGTAATAATCTCAAAAGGATTCGTTAAGGTACACCCGCCACTCTGACTCTCATTAAATATACACTCACGCCTCATCCCTAAGAAGACTGGCAGATGTATTATTTCCTGGAGTACCTACCCACTTTCCACCAGTGTACCGAATATGGAGTATATTTACCCCCAAACTGACAGGGGGTGCGTGCGTGCGGTTAAAATCCTATAATCTACTATTCAAGAAGCAATATTTTTAATCGCGTTCCTGAAAACTGATCTTACAATTTCCATGAAATTTGCAAAGATAGACAGATGATAGCAGTGATAGCCCAGCGGTTAAAGAGCCCGCGTGTGATTCCTGAGGCTCGGGTTCGATCATGGCATGTACCTACCAACTAGTTTTTCAAAAACTTACGTACATATTTATTACTAGTTCGACGGTGAAGGAAAACTTCGTGAGGAAACCCCACGGCTGCCCCAGGTCCCAGAATTAATTCTGCAGCATGTGTAACACCCCGGTCCGGCGTTGGCCTCACCACCCGTCACATTAAAGGGTTGAAAGAATATATACTGATAAAACGTGGGTATTTCCAGTAATGGAATACCTCTGCCTACCCCCTTGGGAATAAAAGGCGTAAATTGTTTTATTTTTAATTGATCAAACTAGGGTGTTATCTCTAAGAAAATTCGTTTTCAAGGTTAACGGCTCGGTCGTCAAGGTGCCTATACTCTACGATTAACTATAAAAAATCGCCACATAATTTCATTACGATACCTTAGGGCACTAGGCAGCCTGGCTGCGCAGCCAGGCTGCGGCAGCCAGAATATTTGCGCAGCCAGTTATAACAGCCAATCAACGACTAGTCTAGATCCTTCCGTCGAGCAATATGGACGTGGAAGAACTTATAATTATTGCTTACCTATCTCGTAAAAAACGCAAAATAAAGAAAAGATACTGGATTCATCCTCTTTTTCTAGAAAGACACTCAAAAGGCTTATTCCAAACCTATTTCAAAGATATTCGCGCATTCCCAGACCGGTTTTTTAACTACACGAGGATGTCAGTGCAATCGTTTGATAACCTTTTGGAAAAAATACGAAATTCAATCAATGGCATTGATACTCCTATGCGAGCTTGTATAAAACCTGAAGAAAAACTGGTGATAACTTTGAGGTGAGTACGAAAATGAAAGATATTGTTAATCAGCCTCTTAACATTTATTAGGTATTTATTTCTTACATGTATGGTAATGAATTACCTAGTTCAAGTTGTCCTGTGTAGTAAATAATTCTAGTAATTCAGAACCCTGAGACACATCTGTTGCATTTGTGTCAGTTGGTGATAACGCATCAGTATAAACAGTATTATCTTGCCTGTCTGGAACAGCCGTAGAATACCCACGGCGGCCTTCAGTGGTCGAGGCTTCTGGTCTATAATTCGAGTGTGTCGAGTATCCATAGCGATACTGCCCACTGCTTGTGGTTTCCGGTCCATATTCAGTCGAGTATCCTTGACCTTGGCGATATGGTCCACTGAACAATGTTGGTGGTCTATATGATCTGGCGGCCGATGCCCCTGGTTCATAATCAACATTACGTTGGCGAAACGGACTAAATTCGGAATCGTGAGTTTGCATTTGAGCTCTTTTTATAACTTCAATTAACTCCATTTTTGTAGAAAGCTTACGATGTCTCGGGATGTTTTTAAAATCATCTAGAAGTGAAAGTATAAACAGTCTATCTGAATCAGACTCTTGCTGTCTTTCACGCTCTTCTCTCATTACAATACTTTCCCTTAATACCTGCACCAAATTATCGTCGTCACTTGTCTTCTTCTTTTTGGAAACAGGTCGTTCACCTTGAGTACCACCGCTGCTAGCGTTGGTTTCGGCAGTGCGTGTTTCATCCATGCTATTTTGAGTTTCATTAATTTCCACGGTAGGCCGAAGAAAATGAAGTTGTTCGAAATATACGTATGGACTCTTACGCGAAGCTGCTGATCCACTTTTAATACCAGCTCTGCGTTTTACTTCCCTGCTGTAACTAGTCCTGATGTTCTTCCACTTGCTCTGTAGAGATTTACCTGAAAATTATATTTGTTCTTTGTTACAGATATCTTGCTACAGGATGTTCTTTAATGGAATTGAGTCATAATTATCGGATTGGACATACAACTGTCCGAGATATCATACATGAAGTTTGTATGGCGATTTGGGAGAATATGAGACAGTCATCGTTTCCAGAATTAAATGAAGAGAGGTGGCTTGAAATAGCAAAAGGTTTCAATGAAAATGCAAATTATCCCAATTGCGTTGGTGCCATCGATGGCAAGCATATAAGAGTGATAAAACCCAGCGATTCAGGGTCACTGTACTATAATTATAAAAATTATTTTTCCATCGTTTTACTTGCTGTATGCGATGCAGATTACAAATTCTATAAAAATCCATTTTGTATCAAAAACTTGTCAACAAAGATTTACAAATTCCGGAGAAGCGCCCCATATCAAATAATGGAGTACCGATGCCATACGTCATAGTGGGGGATGAGGCATTTGGCTTATGTGAAAATTTAATGAGACCCTATGGAGGTAGGAGTTTAACAGCGGAGAAAAGAATCTTCAACTATAGACTGTCTCGGGCAAGGCGGTACATAGAATGCACGTTTGGGATATTAGCCAACAAATGGAGAATTTTTCACCGCCCACTAGATGTCCGACAGGAACTTGCAATAGCCATAGTACAAGCTTGCTGTGTCTTACATAACTACGTGCGCGAAAGAGACGGGTATAGGTTTCAAGACACACTGTACGTTCCACCAGAACTGGAAATAACCGGTGGACCCACAAATAGAGGAAGCCGATCATCAGCATCCTATAGGGATTTATTTGCGGATTATTTTATTAATGCAAATCCGTTAGAATGGCAAAACAGATATGCATTAGAATAGTGCCTACCTATTTATCTAAATAAAACATTGAAGTGAAAATACCTAGTTAAGTACCAAAAAAGAACAATAACGAATACATAGTTATTCTGCGATACTTTACAAAAATATTGATTGGTGTTGCAGAATCACCCTGTATTATACTGTATAATCCAGATAATAAAAATATATGCTTACCAAATTCTTTTTTGTAATTTTCTGATAAACTTTCCGAGCACATTTGGTTCGTGATTTCTTCCCATCTTCTTTTCTTTAAATCCCGATCACTGTATTCTTCCGATGTTATATCCCAAATTGCTTTACGGCTTTCAATTTCCCGAATAAATTTCTCTGTATCGAAAGTCATCTTATCAAAGTTCGGAACGCAAAATACGTCTGGCTGCTACAACTAGTGCGCGGAGACTGACCGCAGCCACATACATTCGCCTACACACGTTCTGGCTGCGCGCAGCCAGCTGGCTGCCGTGCATATAGGCGCGTTTCATTGGCTGCCGCAGCCGAGATTTCGTGGCTGCCTAGTGCGTGGGCTCCCGTACAACGTCATATGTTTGACTGGCTGCCGCAGCCTGGCTGCCGCAGCCAGGCTGCCTAGTGCGCGGGGGCCTACAAAGGTACGTGATTGACTCAATTATTCAGTATTTATAACAATAGATTAGCCAGCGGTTTATCGATCGATTTTTCGCTCTTGAGTAATTGTGGTAATAGGTAGATACTTAATGCATTTCCTCGAGATGGGTAGGTATGTCATCAAAATATGAGGTAGGATCCACTGAATATAATTCGTGTAGGTAGAGATGTTACCTACATGCGACCAAGAACCGATGACCGAAGCCCAAAAGGTTGCCACTTGCCAGTTACATAGCGTATGGCGCTCCATTTGCCTCCATTTACTCTGCCCAATACTCACTCTTCTTCTAACATTTATTTATTATTTCAGTCTCTGGAATCTACACGACGTATGGTCGGAATGATTGATGAGGTGAGTTTACAGGAGTGATGATATAGTAGGTACTTACCTTATC
The DNA here is from genome assembly GCA_963855545.1 of Ethmia dodecea. Classification (NCBI taxonomy): domain Eukaryota; kingdom Metazoa; phylum Arthropoda; class Insecta; order Lepidoptera; family Depressariidae; genus Ethmia; species Ethmia dodecea. Next base: position 7,532,902 of record OY979457.1, read on the forward strand.
GATAAGTCAAATTCATCGGTGATAAATCCCAATATCATTTATCGCACGAGTAACCTAAAAGAACATAATTAATACCTACTTATTGGTCAATATTAGATTAGACAATCGAAACTGAAAGTAGGGTAGGTATTACTTTTTACTCTAGGTACCTACCTACTGCACCGTCCAAAAGGAGTTTGGTGTTTATTATAGGTATCATAAAAAAGTCGATAAGATAAATAGCAAAGCGAACAACGTGCCCAAAATTAGACTAATTAGTTAATTATTCGAATTTCACAATACTTTCGATATCAAGTTTTCAAAATCGAATCTAAAAGAACGTTTCGCGTTGTTATTTACTACATGGATAAACATTACCCTAATCTTGCCTTTATCGTTGTCAACGTCCTTATACCTAGGTACGTACTATTAATACCTACCCTACTACAAATAACACCATCTTTCATATATTTTTAATTTTACTCTTACGTAGTTGACTAACCCTTCTTCATTTTTGTTTTCGCGACTACACAGAGCAAAGAGACCGGTATTCGTACTCTGGTTGCTCTCGATGAGCAGGGAGGTAAGTAGGATTACCTAAGTCCTATTTAAGATCAAGTAAGTATGTCATTATTCCCAAATATTAACTAAGATCTATTTTGTCCAGAAAAATTAGATAAAATCGAAGAGGAAAACTCTGAGATCAGATCAGAAATGAAGCAAGCAGAGAATCACTTGACGGAGATGGAGAAATGCTGTGGTATATTTGCCTTACCTTGGAAGAGGTATGTATTTAAGAAGCCTCGTTATAGTTAGCAGCTTGTTTTTGCATGGTTTTCTCGACCTAGATTTAGAATCTATTCAAATGAACCGGTTACTAAACGCGTCTACCGTGACCTCGAGTCTGACTGAAAGTAGCTTCCTTGCGGTTTTTTAAGTGTCAGAATTATAATCCTGGGTGTGTGGAAAAGTTTTTCCTATCCTAATTCGTAAAATTACGCTTATCGCTTCCAGTCTTTTGTTTTTCCCAGTTTAGCTTCATAAAACAAAGTCGCTTGCTCTGTCCCTCCCTATATCCCTATGTATGCTTATATCTTTAAAACTACGAAACGGATTTTGATGCGTTTTTTTTAAAAGATAGAGTGATTCAAGAGGAAGGTTTTAGTGTAAGCATTGCACCCGTGCGAAGCAGGGGCGGGTCGCTAGTTTAACAATAAGGCACATTTTTATTTGTTTTACATAGATTTTTTACATTTGTTAGTATGTACCAACACGTGATAGAATTTGGGCTTTGTGTACCTACTGATATGCCTAATATTAATGTTATTGAGAATTATAAATCAATAAATAGATGGCAATAGATGTTTTCCATTTCTGGAAGAACCTAGTTACCTACTCACTTTTCATCGGTGAAATTTTCTGATCTCTAAACGTGACAGTTAGTGCGCCCTCAGAACTATTTCTGGGTAAGAGTTTCCTCATGATGTCTTCCTTTACCATCGAATATAAAAGAGTGGATATGACTAAATCCCGCCACCATTCGTCCGAATTCTCGTAGATACAAATAGTAGGTAAGGGGGCGTCCATAAATTACGTGAGGTGTTTTTTTAAATTTTCTGCCCCTCCCTCCCCCCCTGGTGAGATGTCGTGAGATTGTATTCAACCCCCTCCCCCATCCCCGAATCTCACGTGAGATTTTTCAAAATGTGAGTTTCTTACGTAAACGCGTTGGATTGTTATTGTAAAAAGAAAAAAACAAATTTGCGTAGTCCTTTTATTTACGACTAGTTAAGACTAGTAATCAATATTACAATCTGGATTAAATAGACCAAAATAGTATAATTTTTTTTGTTTCAATCAGAAAAAAAATTGCGTGATATTTGCCGAGACCCCCCCTCTCTCTAACGTAAGATTAGATGAGATTTGACTCGACCCCCTCCCCCCCTTAAACACCTCACGTAATTTATGGACGCCCCCTAAGTAGTTACATTGTTTTTTCGGATCGAGATTTCTCGGATTTGTCAATAGATGAACATTATGAAGTAATAGGTATAGCCACATAAATGTTTTTTTTAAATCCAGAAATAAGACATGTAAAGCGGACCTTGCGTGGAAAAAGAGTAAGAGTCAGAGGGTTGTGGATGATCAGCCACATCGAGTAGCCGTGGATGTCGCAGCAAATGGTGGCTACATCTGCAGGTAACTTGACTAAGTCCCTTTAAATATCCTGGAATGGTTTTTCTTATTATTTTGCGAATTTAATATGACTCGTCCGTTAGGAGAAGCCACGAGGAAGCCATAGGGGGTGTTTTTTGAAAAATTCAGAAATACGTGTCTTGTTGTTTGTTTTGAGGAGTATTTTTGCAAAGTTTCGAATTCACACACTCAAAAATGAAGGTTTTCCATACAAACTTTCAACCCCTTTTTCACCTCCTTAAGGGTTGAATTTCGAAAATCCCTTTCTTTATTCCTAGTCTACGTGTTAAAAACAATAGCTGTAAAAAAAATCAGCTTTCTAGATCTAAGTGCTTAGGCTGGGCCTTGATGAGTCAGTGAGTCAGGACTTCTCTCTTTATATACCTATATAGATTGACTTTATTTAAAAATGTTTTATTTTTGACAAGTTGCAATAATTTTACTCATAAATGGTTGTGCTCGTCGGTTTCGCGTAATTATTATTTTATTGAAAGTATATTGAGTTAAGACGTTGTGTTGTACACAGAATAACAAACGACGATGACGAAGAGGAAATGGAGCTGAATCTCGCTCATGTGCACTCGACTGTCGGCAACCTGAAAAGCATGGCTGCTGACATCAACGCCGAGGTGAAGAATCAGAACCGCCAGATCGACACCGTCGTTCTGAAGGTAACATTGAGCGAATTCATTACTTAAAACCAAAATCTCCTCAGTATGTAAGGTGCAGTCAGAAGTTGCTCTAGTTTGATTATTTAGTAGGTATGTGGTTCCAACTTACATTACAAACAAAAACAGGCAATGCAAGGGACAGACAACGATTACTTAACATTAACCATTTCATAGATGACCTTTAGATAAGAAATCTCTTCGTCGAAAAAAATACATAAAAGTATATTAACAAAACCTATTTTTTAAGAAAGCCATTAAATTTATTTCATTTTTTATTATTTTAAGGTAAACAGCAACGATCAAAACGTAAAAGAGGCAGACACCCGAGTTAACAAAATAAGTCAACGATAAAAATAATTTCCTTATACATAGTGATTCGCGAAAAGCGTAAATTCAATTTTGAAATTGTACATGAAATTAATGTTAACATGAGATGGGACTAAATATTTATTTCTAATATTGGGTATTAGGGTCAGGTTATTTATATTATTATAGCTCAATTTATTATACCTACCAACTGACGTAAAAAAATATACACTTAGATGTCTAGTTTCTGACTGAGACACATTTAACATAGGTTTATTAAAACATTGTAACCAAATTGTAGTTTTAAAAAAATGCTAACGCGATAACGGAATAATTGCAAGAACTAGAATATTATTCAATAAGTCTGTGATTTTCTAGAAAAGCTTTAATAATTGTTATTCAATAGTTACATCATAATCGTAGAGTTTATTATTAAAACAATGTCATTTACAAACAATGTATTTTATTACAACGCTTTAAAATATTTACAGTTTGTAAATTACTGAATAAACGATGTATATACTTAAATTATACCTATTAAATAATATTAAATAATATACTGTAGTTGAAGAGTAACACTAACAGTTCCGGAAGACCCCGAAAACACAATCATAATCAATAATGTAAGATAAATTACCGACCTACTTGTCTTAATCTAATTCAACTTACACAAATACTGTACAATCTGGACATTGAGGCGGTGGTTTGCAACAGATGCTGGAAGCGACGTCTAGCTGACGCTGCTACCAGCGTCAGGTTGACGTGGTATGGTATCAATGGTCACTCTGGAAACGTCGACACGCTCGCCAGTTTTTGATCCAGAAAATGTGATCTGAGGCTTTCTTATTTACTTCCCGAGGTGTGTATACTTTTTTCTTTTCGACGAAGGCGGAAAAGGGCAACTTCGTTTAGCTTAGCGGGCCGAAATTAAGCGCTTTCCACCCGGAGAAATGAAAAAAAGGATTTTCACAATAGGCATTACGGTGTTTGTAGCAGATTACCGCCTAGACTGCCAAATGCAGAAGCTACATGATAAACTATCAAAAATAGGTAGGTACTTCAGGCAAAAATCGCGATTGTACAAGGATAAATACTACATAATTATCCAATTACTGCTGATATCCGGCTTCACGTTGGTATCTTGATAACTTGTATAGTCAAGAGCACGCTAAGCTTGACAATTTGAACTTTGAACCGGCCCTGTATTCTATGGCGCGCAGTATATACATCAGAACTCAGCTTAAACTAAGTAGTAGTATAAAACTTGACTTGCTTTTGACTGTACCACCACAGCACCAGCTGTTTGGAAGTGTCATTGTTAAGAATTGTTATCTAAATGTCGTCATCATTTATTACGATCAGCTGTAGTGTTACACGGTTACATGACGTACCTACCTAACGTATGTTTCGGGTTTTCAGTCTCCAGAGTGCTCAGTCAACCTTCAAGAGTAGGTATTTAAGATGACACAGCTGAAAAAATAAAATTACAATTTTAAACATTGTGTAACAATCCCGACTTTCCGTATTTGTGGGACATCTCCAGTTTTAATAAACCAGTATACGACTGCTTGAACTTTAGCTTATCGCATCTCTTAGGAGCTCTGTTTTACCTGGGTGAAAAGTAGCCTATCACCGTGCCCAAGCTACAGTCTATCTCTATAGGTACCAAAATTCATCAAACGGTTAACGGACGGACGGAGACGGTCGGGCACTCTGGCTTAGCGAGTGTGAAGGGTCTCCGTCTGTAACTAAGTTCAGTTGCCCAATAACGTCTTCTGTCTACAGACTTTACGGATTTGGATGAACCTTGCAGAATAAGTAGATAATCTATGTCTTGTATTGTCACGTAGCTAATTTTTATCTTAGAAAAATACTGTGGACTCGAACAAAGCACAACTCTTACAAGTAGTACCTAGAACTAGAAGTTAGTTTTTTTTAAATAAAAATATGAAATTGCTTCACTCAAAATATTATAACATTGGTGTCGTTTCAGAGAATAGAAACACCATTTAACACATTTATTGAATAATAGCTTTTACTCGCGGTTTCGCTCGCGCACGTTTTTTTCACCCCCTTGTAGGAGTTGAATTTTGCAAAATCCTTTCTCAATGAAGGCCGACACTACACTGTATAAGCTATCTATGTGCGAAATTTCAAGTCTCTAGACCCAGCGGTTTAGGCTATATTTATTTAGTTTACGATATACCTAAATGTGCACGCTTTATCGGACGTTTACCATAATAACTGTAAGACCCAGTACACACCAAGAGCAGCCACCACTACTAAGTACACGACAAAACCAAATCGCTTTGTCGCTTAAGCATTGGAAATGTGCGCAGGTTAAGTACATAGGTACGCTATTCGCTACCGCTTTCCCGCCTTTCCCTCCTGTGGATGCGTTAACCTTTGGGGTACATACAGCTCACGCCATGTTCCCACAGGGGTAGGCAGAGACGATGGATCGCCACTTTGCCCGATCTCCGCACACTTCCCTCGCTTCCTTCACATCCATAAACCTTTTTTCAACACACTTGCTCAAAACGACGCTTTTATTCTACCGATTTTTGGCTCATAATCCTAGATATTAAACACGCGGGCTTTTTCAGTATATTATTGAACGAGTGCCTTTAGTTTATTAACCCGACCAATTTACATTTGTACCCTAGTACAAGTCGTAAGTAAGAAGAAGGAGAAGCGATATAATTTAGTCGGGTTATAACTTTTTATTTTAGCAACAAACAGTATTTATGCGAAAAATAACAGTAAATGGTAAATCCAGCTTTATTATTAAAAAATAACTTAAATTCATTTAAAATTTTCTGTTATTTCTGTTATTTATATTTTTAATCTTGGCTGTTGGCCGATCTAGTTCGCACCTTAGCCTTGCGCGCGCATCGGTATCGCGGCAAGAAAAAAAAACAACGCGCCATTTTTCGTAAATAATTGTCGGCTTTGACCAAATCTATGGCTTTGACGTAGTTTGGATTAAATGTGAAGTTTAATATTAACGAAAATGTCTACTTCAAGTGAAGAAAATGAAGAAAACCTATTATTAACTCCGCCGGACATACGTAACGAGGCCAAAATCGCGTGCGATAGTTTTTTGCTATCAAAATCGAGTGAAATGTAAGTATTTAGCAGCCGGCCTATGAAAAATTTTTAAAATGGAAAACCGGCAAGAACGCTCATTCTTTCTCAGAAAAACGTCGTTTTGAACAAGTGTGTTGAAAAACGTCGTATGAAACACGTGTGCCTGTGACCATAATATACGGTAATTGTGTGCGCACGAGCGAAAGCGAGTATATTATATTATATATAATATAATATACTCATATATAATATAATATAATATACACACAATTTCGCCTTGAACTATTAATGGTCAACTTAGCACACTTGTATCATAATGTACTATTATGCACGCTCTTTTATTCTTCGCACTGCGGACCCCAGTTTTTTGAAGGACGTCACTTATTTGATCCGTTAACGTCCTTCTGTGGCGTCCTCTTTCCTTGCATCCTTCAACATTCGCACCATAAAACTCTTTCGTTACTCTTCTTTCATCAATACCTTCTAAATGACCAAACCAGCTTAACATACCCTTTTCAATCCTTGTCACTACATCTTCTTTCAAACCACACTTCTCTCTTATATCCGCATTCCTCACTCTATCACAGGGTGTTAAATCAAAACATAATTTATCTTACTCAATTCCACGGCGACTTCGAGCCCCACCATGAGCGTGAAACCCAGCACGGAGCAGATGAACTGCAGCAGCCCGGAGCGGTCTTGCCTCCACACCTCGAAGAACACCACGTACACCAGCGTTCCGCACGCTAAGCCCTGTTAACTGGGAGCTATGTTGATATGGCTCCTATAGATATGGTAGGTATATAACTTAAATTTGACATTTAGATGTATATGTAAGTACTGCTATCGCGGTCAGAGTTGCAATTCTGAGGGTCGCAGCCGAACGTCCGACACCGGTCGAGGGTCACGTCAAATGCACGTTGCCGACGTCGGCCGCGTAACGCGAGGAAGCCGCCACCATTATAGATTTTTATAGAGTCTAGAATAGTAAGTGTGCTAGGTACGCGGCGGTCGACCGCGAGGGTCGGAAGTCGACTTTAATTATACACGGCAGATGTGCTACGGCTATTGTACGTTATGAGAAAATCCTATACAAATAAACTAACCTGCAGAATAACTGAGTATAAGCCCGCCTCGGCAGCGCCGGCGCCGCCCACAAGTAATATACCGACGCCGATGCCGAGTGCGGAGACGAACGAAAACGTAAAAATATAAGCCACGGACAACCAGCGCTTCGTGCCGGCCGCCAACAACTCCACGCCGATGCAGAACGCGATGATGTACTTGTGAGCTGACACTGCGCCGAACATGTACCTTGAATGAAATTTCAAGTTTAAATAAATCGTAGGACTATGTTTTTAGTAATAGTTAAAGTACCTACTTATGTTACTGCTACTTTTACATGCTTATTTAAGTGTTGTAGGTAGGTTTCTATCTACTTCGATTATTGAATTACATTTTTGTAAAACGGTCCTGTGGATGTCCTGTAGTCACTTCCCCTGCTTCCCCAAACGGCACAAACATGTTGCTCTAATGAGGTCGGATTTGCGCTGCTTTAGGCGCTCAGCGGGCACTAAAGTGGGATAGATATTAAAAATATTAAAAACTAGCGACCCGCCCCAGCTTCGCACGGGTGCAATAGATACTAACACTAAAACCTTCCTCTTGAATCACTCTATCCATTAAAAAAAACCGCATCAGAATCCGTTGCGTAGTTTTGTTGTTCGACTTTGTTTTATACTATGTAGTGGTAGTGATAGTGAAGAGCAGCAATAAACAAGACCAGCCAAAAAGCGGGGAGCAGCAGAAACGGTGATGACGGGTGCTTTTAAATAAAAAGAAATGTGGGAAATGCTCGGTGGATAGAGCCAATGTGTCGACCTACACCAAAGCGTCCTGCCATGTTGGCCCTGCGCTGGTTTCCTTAGGATCCCGTTAGGCTCAATAATAGCCGGAGTACAGACAGTATTCCACTGAAATTGTATGTGACTAGTTATTTATTTATTTTAATACTAGCGGGTGCCCAGCGGCGTTGCACGCGCGGATACCGTTTATTCCCGTTCCCGTGGGAATTTCCGAAAATCCCTTCATAGTGGTTGCCTACGACATATTTAAGACACCTACATACCATATTTCAAATAGCGGGTGCCCAGCGGCGTTTTCCCGCTTGGATTTAGTTTATTCCCGTTCCCGTGGGAAATTCCGAAAATCCCTTCATAGTGGTTGCCTACGACATACTTAAGACACCTACATACCATATTTCAAATAGCGGGTGCCCAGCGGCGTTTTCCCGCTTGGATTTAGTTTATTCCCGTTCCCGTGCGAATTTCCAAAAATCCCTTCATACCAATTTCCTATGACATATCAGACACCTTCATACCATTTTTCAAGTTTCTAGGTGTTATCGTTTCGGAGTAGTACGTATTTCTCTTTTTAGCCAGTTTTTATATTTTCCCGTGGGAATGAGATATTTTCCTGGAATAAAAAGTACCCTAGATGTTGACCCGGGTACTCAATTATCTCCATACCAAATTTCAACAAAATCCGTCCAGTAGTTTTTGAGTGATGCGTGCACAACCAGACAGACAGACAGACAGACAGACAGACAAAAATTCCAAAAATTGGTGTTTCGGTATCTATATCGATAACTATATACACTCCCGTTAAAATTTTCAAAAAATATTTATTGTACAGACACGGCCCCGTTAGAGTTTTATTATATGTATAGATGTTATGTAATAGTTATGTAATACTAATAAGTCTAATAACCATACATACAAATGTTAAAGAAACTTATTTACCTATCAAAATTTATTTTCCTTATTTGGTAGATAATGAAACATGACTTGACTAGATAGACAGACACATGTGATAGCATTAAAACTGCATATAATCGCGTATATGAACATAATATACGACAAGAAAATATAGATTAAAATATAAAATACAGAGATATGGCAGCTGGTGTGTTTCACTTACAATCTAGTGAGATTTTAGCATAATTAATTATACTTATTTAGTTAATATTTTAGAGTGAAATAACAATTCATGTGGGTTTAGATATAATTATGTAGGTAGGTAGGTCTCTACACAGTAATATTTTATTATTAGGTAAGTACGACATTTGGTTATCATTGCTGTGTTTACATTACTTTGTTATATTTGAGGAATGCAAGCTACCAAATTACTGATTAGACACGTACGCGAATAAGCACTGATAAAATAAAGAATATTGCGTTTTTTACTCACCACACATTGGCAGCAGAGGACTCTAACCCTACAGCCAGTCCTTCGAAAAGTTCGTGTATTGAAAGTGCTAATACGATAAGTAGTCCTCTCAGGGTGGCCACAACGCTGTCATCCGAGTCGTCTATGGCCATATGGCTGTGGCCATGGCCGTGGGTTTTGGCTGCCTCCACCTCTTTGGCCACCGCAAATTGGTCTGAGGTACCCACTTCCTCGACACTTCTCCTAATGCTGAGGACCCTAGTGAAGCTGGTGTTGGCATTTTTGTTTTCCCTCCGATTTATATACACGTGCACCAACTCTTCCACTAAGTACATCATGAAGAATCCGCAGCACATTATTAGTGCGGCAAGATATATCGGGAATTCGGGAAGCTGGCCCGCATCTGTAATAATTCAATATTCATTATGAATCCATTACAGCCTGTGGGCGAAGGCATGTCTTAACTCACATAATATGCGAGGAAGTGTGGGCTTTCATCTCCCACACAAGCCCACATATATACGTGCAACAACTACAACGTTTTTATGTGCCTTCAGAAACAGTAGCTCGTGACTAGTGACATAATGCACTCACTAGGTGGTCACCAAAGATATTTAAATATAGTATTTAAATCTCTTTGGTGGTCACCTATTCACTAACTGACCGCGCCAAATTTGCTTCACCTGGTGATCGTTACAAACATGCAAGTATCCCAGGACTTGGTCTATTATAGTATTAGGTCTTATTTGGGTAATCTATCATTGACGGGTGTATACCTAAACACTTTTATCACCAAATAGATAATATTGGATGTCATAACAACGTAATTTGATGTTATTGACAACGCCATTTTCTAATCGTAGATCCTTATTTGAAATCATTTGTTTATCAGTCACTTTTACTATTTTAACTAGTAGATATATTAAGCTGTTTATTTTATTGACGATTACACAATTAATCTGTAGTAATATAAATTGGATTAAGTAAGTAGGTCGGATAAGATATTTATTAGACACTTTTATCATCATAGGGGTACGGTAGAAACCCTGTTTAATTTGATAATATTTATTTATTTAATAATACAATGAGATAAGGTATGCTTATTTCTATAAAAATAGTCCCCCAAAACCGTGTAGACAGTTTAGAAACCTCTGCTCTATAGGTACCTACTATTCGCATTCGATTGGCGGGTCCTCAAACAACATCCTACTCGTTCATATATAGGGGGACGTAATTAATTAAGATTGGAAAAACAGGGAGTGAGGCACATTTTACCGTGAACAATACCTACCAACTCGTATGATCTACTTATTCCGTTCCATGTTTGTGATAATTTTAATTTCACGCTACACTACGATTACTGAGAACATTACGAATTCTTACGTGAATTACCTATAGCTAAACGTTTCCGAGCTCACAATGAGCAGATTTTGCAATTAACGAAGGTCGTCACACTATACCTACCTACCTACTTTTTTTTTACATTATTAGGGTTTCGTACCAAAATGGTAAAAAGAAACTCTTATGGTACCTCTGTGCCTGTCTGTTTGTCACAGCTGCATCAAATCGCATTTGGTTACTGTTTTCGATTCGTTAACGTTTTCGATTTGAATTGGAACCAAAATGGGGCCTCTATTCTCTATGCTCGAAATCCGAGAATAGAGATCAACAGTAATTTTCGTTAGTATAATAATGAGAGACCAGTTTAAATAAGCATAATGATTAATGAAACAGGTGGTACTGCTTATTAGTTTGACGTTCGTTAGTATCTATTGGTAAAGTCCGACCATATCACTAAAGTACATAATATGTAGTTACGAGTAGGTACTCTTAAGTATATTGTTATTTGTTCACAAGTTTAACTAATCGGCTCTACATTTGACATGACGAATTTGTTATATTTATTTAGGACTAGCGGATGCCCAGCGGCGTTGCCCGCGCGGATTCCGTTTATTCCCGTTCCCGTGGGAAATTCCGAAAATCCCTTCATAGTGGTTGCCTACGACATACTGAAGACACCTACATACCATATTTCAAATAGCGGGTCCCCAGCGGCGTTTTCCCTCTTGGATTTAGTTTATTCCCGTTCCCGTGGGAAATTCCGAAAATCCCTTCATAGTGGTTGCCTACGACATACTTAAGACACCTACAATCTACATACCATATTTCAAATAGCGGGTGCCCAGCGGCGTTTTCCCGCTTGGATTTAGTTTATTCCCGTTCCCGAGGGAATTTCCAAAAATCCCTTCATACCAATTTTCTATGACATATCAGACACCTTCATACCATTTTTCAAGTTTCTAGGTGTTATCGTTTCGGAGTAGTACGTATTTCTCTTTTTAAACAGTTTTTTTATTTTCCCGTGGGAATGAGATATTTTCCTGGAATAAAAAGTACCCTAGATGTTGACCCGGGTACTCAGCTATCTCCGTACCAAATTTCATCAAAATCCATCCAGTAGTTTTTGAGTGATGCGTGCACAACCAGACAGACAGACAGACAGACAGACAGACAAAAATTCCAAAAATTGGTGTTTTGGTATCTATATCGATAACTATATTCACTACCGTTAAAATTTTCAAAAAATATTTAATGTACAGACACGGCCCCGTTAGAGTTTTATTATATGTATAGATTTCCAATCTCCAATATAGGAACATTGCTTTGTTTTATTTATTTATTTATGCATTAAAAATCTATATAATAAAATAATAAAAGAGAGCAGTGATAGCCCGAGCGGTTAAAGAGCCGGCCGAAAATCAGTGAGGCTCGGGTTCGAATCCTGGCATGTACCAATGAGTTTCTCAAAAACTTACGTACATATTTATCACTAGCTCGACGGTGAAGGAAAACATCGTGAGGAAACCCGCAGGTCTCAGAATTAATTCTGAGACATGTGTAAATAGACCCGGTCCGGCGATGGGCTCACCAGCTATCACGTTTAGGGGTCCAATGTATCTCGTGAAATGTGGGTATATCCAGTAATGGAATACCTCTGCCTACCCCCTCGGGGATGAAAGGCGTGAGATTATTTATTTTTATTTTTTATTTATTTTTAAAAATCTATCTATAGGTAAAATTAAATGTATAAATAAAGAAAATGACTGGCTGACTGACTGACTGACTGATCGATCAACGCAGAGCCGAAACCGCTGGATCTAGAAGCATGTAAGTGAGCACTAAGAAGGGATCTTTGGAAATTCCCATATAAAACGAAAAAAACAGGATCGGCGGGAACGCCTCTGGGCGACCAATACCTAGTTATGACCAAAATTCTCGAACAATTGACACAGTGTGTGGTGCGTTGTACCTTGTAATAGGTACAGTGTTAAGTAAGGTACCTACATATTATGTAGATCGTGCCTACATAATAAAGAAAGTAAAAATTTGGTGAAGAACAAGAACAAATTGAATATCCATGTGACATTGTCAACAAAAATTAAGGCCGAACTAAGATTAAAATATAAGATAGCACGATTAGTATAACAAAGGCACTTAATTACTTTAATTACTTTTAAAATTCATACCGTAGCTCAAGCAAATACACTCAGTTGTCGTACATTTGAGTAAATTTTATCATCTACGAGTATCTACATTCGCCACAGCTAAGGTTATGAATAAGAATGTACCATGTACCATTTCAAAGATACTCTATGTAAGTAGGTACGTACGGTAGGTATAATATTAATGCCCAAAAAAATACTAAATAATATTTTCGAATTTGAACAATATGCGCTCGCCTATATCCACGAGGGGATTAGTAGGTAATAGGTAATTCCATACCTGGAAATAACCACTTTTCACCCAGTAGATATTTTTTCGTCCCCTAAATGTGACAGGTCGTGGGCCCGTAGCCATACCGCGGTGCTGTTCTAGATTCAGAATCAATTCTAGGACTAGGGTTCTTGCGATGTTTTCTTCACATTCGGGATACCGATTGACATGGGTCAATCAACTTTTTTTTGTCACCTGTTTTCGACCCTTTCTCGAATGAAGTCAATGAAGTCATAATTAAGATAAGACAAGAAAATTATTTAATGCTTAGCCCTTGTATTGAAGTACCTACTCCGGTTATTAACCTACTATTTACATCACATTTCGACGTAATTTATCTGTACTAGGGAATCCAATCCCGCAAACGCGGGATCCCGCACATTTTTTGCGGGATCAAAAATGCGGGATTACTCGTGCGGGATCCCGCACGTTTGCGAGATTGAGAAAAAGAGCTCAGACGACGTTCTAATTACTTTTAAGACTTAGTACAGCCTCATTAATAAGTGATTTAATAACTTTCCCATGGAACTCGTGCGGGACTTGACATTTGAACGGAAAACACTTTTTGCAAAAAATACAAATTGTTTTTTCATGCCTCTATAACTAATAAAATTATATTCATTGTCAATACAAATCTAAAAGATAAAAGGTTTAAAATTGTATTAAGTGTATCGGTATACATAATACAATTTTCAACCTTTTGTTTTTTAGATTTGTATTGAGAATAGAAAATATTTTTTAGTTTTAGAGGCATGCAAAAACTGTTTTTTTTTTCAATAATACTTTCGAAGAAATTATTTAATGATAAAGTATTCCCCTGCCGGGGGGAATGCCTAGTCATAGTTTTAATATTTCAACTAACAATTCGTCAAGCATCGCGCGGTTCCAATGCGCACCGTAACAATTAAAAATCAATTGTGTGTATGATTCTTGGTTTGAGGGGTTTACGATCCGTTCTGAAACAGGATTCACACAACATAAAATTGAAATATAAATATTTTTTTGTAAATTAACCTCTAAGACCAAGCATCGCAGACAATAGATTTTTAATTGTGTCTCGGTTCCAATTGGAGCCGGCGGTTCTTTACAAATTAAAAACTTTTTTTTTTCATTCAATTGCTAAAGTCACGCACGAGCTCTATGGGAAAGTCGTCTGAACTCATTCATTTTATTTTCAATCCCGCAATCCCGCACGAGTAATCCCAAATTTGAGATCCTGCAATAGAGGTGCGGGATGCCGCAAATGCGAGATCCCGCGCTTGCTGGATTGGATTCCCTATATGTATGTAAAAATATAAATTTACTTGTCTTTATTGCAATTGTTTTTAAAAAACTACTCAAAACAAAAGAATATTTAGAAAAATCTCAATCCCACAAATCCCGCGGGATTGATGACCTCAATCCCGCAAGCCTGCGGGATCGCGATTTTGATGCGGGATTGGATTCCCTAATCTGTACTTACCTGCAAAGTCCGTGACTTAGATTTGTATGGGAAAAATAGTTTGTCAACTGGACCACCGCCTTTGTTCTATGTTTTAGTATTATGTTGGTATCACATACTTTACCATACCAACATATGGGTTCATTAAAATATAAATGCTTTTTTACCTCACACAAGTCAAACAGGAACCAGGGTAACTTGTAATTTAGAAAAATATTAAGGGACAATTAAAAGTTGATTGACCCACATGTACAATACGTAAGTTTTTGAACAAACTCTTTGATCAAGTCTTCCCCAGAATTGAAATAAGTATTGTACCTAACTACCTACTTATTTCAATTCTGGGGAAGACATTCTGGCATCACGCATGAGAAAAGGGTTCACTAACTACGGGTTCTTGAATAATCTTTTTTGAATTATACTTATCTAAAAATTCAATGACATTGAACATACTATATTAGACTATATGTATATTGTACGCTTTTGTTACCCGGATGCCCGTGTAATACAGACGGACAAATTGACTGTGACCATTATTAGCACCTACTTGTGAAACGGCACTAGGAGCGTTAGCGTAGATACGTTACCAGAACTGCATAGAGTCTGCGGACTGCGTGTATTTTATAGTATTTTCTCGACTCGTTTTAAGTAAGTAATTAAAAAACAGCGTGGTAACGATAAGAGTAAAAATAACTAAATATACCTACTTACGTAGGTAAGTACTCGTAGGTAGTTTGTATCTGTAAATCCATGATTTATCGGAGATCTGAGCTAGCGTTATCCTCGAAATGGGCTCACAAATTTTGATGTAGCCTTTTTTCTACTTAAAGTTTTATAATTGGACAGCATTGATAATGTCACTTTCAATCAAACTTAGTGGCTTGGATGTTTGGTGGATAGGTGCCTGCCATGTATCCTATGTCCTACCTTTTATCGATATTTAAAAGTATTTAAAAGTTTTTAAAGATATTCTGGGGTTGGATTTATTGATGGTGATCAATAAATCGAAATCATTCATTATTATACGCGGAGCTGTGGAAATAGTACCTATATTACACACCTAGGGATGTAAAAAAAAAAATGTCTCAGATCACATGTAGGTAAGAGGCGAAGCTGAGGTCTACAATCATATAATCCGAGGCTTTCTTTTTTACTTCCCGATGTCTGTATACTTTTTTTCAGCTCGATGGAGGCTGAAATCGTTAACTTCGTTTAACGCAGCGGGTCGAAAGTTGACGCTTTCCACCCGGAGAGATGAAAAAGTATATCCCACGCCACAATTTTGTGACGGCATAAATGTAACTGGATAAGCATTCGTACAATGAATGAACAGGGTTTTGTCTTGGCTATTCATATTACGAAAATAGATTGTTTACATTAATAACGATGTCTTTGTTCATAATGTTCTCACCTTGTAACAACTCTATGTTCGAGTCAACTTCCGGCAGTAGATGCATAAAAGTAGTCGCAAACAGGACACCGCCTCCAAACGCTAACAACCCCATAACAAATGCGTTAGAGGAGCGCACGTTTGGTCCACTAGACTTCGTGAACCAGTCCTTCTTCAGGGATATTAGGAGAGGCAGACAACCGCATACCATAGAAATGCCGAACAGGCACACCATAGTTATTATTTTAGCTCTTAGCACATTCTCGACCGAGTTTTTCATTATCTCCGTCATGTTTGGGTTTGTATCGGAGTTTCAATGGTCAATAAACACGCGCGTACGTGAGTTGGCGCGCTGGGCCGCGCAGTCTGTTCACTCGACTGAGCTTCCTGCGTCCGCGGCTGTAGGCGGGCGCCCGATAACGGCTTCATTAGTAATGATAAAACTGACATCGGATTGTTTGCTCCCGCAGACAAGAATCGCCCGCCCGCCGACGCCGCACATTATATAAATAGTGTAACGTACGTAAGTAGATGTTAGTTCTAGAATCTAGATGGTGTATTGATATTTGTATTTAGGGGAACCATATTTATGGGCCATTTACACGAGACCAATCCATTAAGCCAATCCACTAAGCCTATTCAAACTGCATACAAAAAAACTTGAGAACAATCCATTGCAGTGGACTGTCTCTATTAACACGAGGCCATTAGTGGATTGGCTTAGGGAATGGCCTCGTGTAAATGGTCCATTATGACTTCCTGAATGTCTTTAACTAGGTACGTAATTTGATTTTGTAGGGTTTCGGTGTAATGTGTGGCATGGGTGTTATGGGTGTTACTGTACTAACTAGTTTATGACAGCTCCGTGAAAGTTCTTCAAATATAATCTCACGCCTTTTATCCCCGAGGGGGTAGGCAGAGGTATTCCATTACTGGATATACCCACATTTCACGAGATGTATTGGACGCCTAAACGTGATAGGTGGTGACTGGTGAGCCCATCGCCGGACCGGGTCTATTCAAAGCACCATCTATTGACACCTTTGAATACTCAAGTGACAGCTGTCACCGAAAACGCCTCATCAGCACCTTTGGATACTCAATGTGGCATTGATCGAAAAAAGTCGATTAAAATATTTTCATTAATTTGAAAAATCGATTAATTTTATAAAAAGTAATCGATTATAAAAAAAAAACGGTTATACGAAAAATCATCATTTCAGCTAATTGCTGTCCACGGCTGGACAAAAGCCTCCCCCAAGGAGCGCCAACCATTCCGGTCTTGGGCAGCCCGCATCCATCCATTGCCAGCCACCTTCTTTAGGTCATCGGTCCATCGTGCCGCAGGGCGCCCGCCCTACACTTCGTTTGCCTAAACGCGGTCTCCACTCCAATACGTGTCGAATCAGTCCTCCGAGGCATGACCGGCCCACTTCCACTTCAGCGTACTGATTCTCCGCGCGATGTCGGTGACTCTCGTTCTCTGTCGAATGACTTCATTTCGAATTCTGTCGAGCAGAGAAACTCTGAGCGTCGCGCGTTCCATTGCACGCTGAGCGACTTTGAATTTTTGGACCAGCCCAACGGTGAGTGTCCACGTTTCGGCTCCGTATGTCATTACGAAAAATAATTAATATGAAAAATGATCATTTTTTCACATTCTTTATCCCTATAACATATACTTTATCTTAGTAAACTTCCTTCAAATTTCTTTATTTGTCGCACAGATAGTGGGGGCTGGTACAAAAATCGATTAAAATGTGTAATTTTGGCAGCATTTTATCTTTTATATTTTTTATTTAAGAATTTGTGAGAATATAATCGATTACTTTATTAAAAATCATTTTTTTCATATTTCAATAATCGATAATTAAAATAGATTACTTCAAAAAAATAATCGATATTTTTTTACATCCCTATACTCAAGTGAAAACTTTCACCGAAAACGCCTCTACTCGGTTATTGGTGTGTGCTGTGCTGTGCTCCTCTAGAGTTGCGCGAATGCGCGAGCGCGACTGACTGGTCTGTGGTTACGCGCGCGCGCCTAGTGCCTCCTATAGTCTATTTCACACAGCCAGTGCTGCCAACTTGGCGCGTTCCGCGCCAGATCTAGCGCTTTTTTTGCCTCGAAGCGCGTTTCAGCGCCTAGCGCTAAATCTAGCGCTTTTTTAATATATTACATAATACATCGTAAAACATAATAACTTACTAGTTCTAAATAAAATTATGTACTACTACCCACTAACAACATTGAAAAACTAAAAAACGAAGTCTATGTTTTCTTCTTAGAGTCATCATGTATGCTATGAGAACGATTATGTCTTGGGGATTCCTCGCATATTATTTTGTATTCCTCCGTAGCAAACTTTACTAAGATCGTTTCCGGCTGGAATAAATATAAAAGAAGAAGAAATCCAAGAATCCGACAATGATGAAGATTTACCTAACCCGGCTTGATTCTTAATCAAAAATATTGTTTCTTATGTAGGTATATCATTTTTACTTCCAAGTTATTTCATTTTTTATGTTAGTTAGTTATCAGATTTTATGTATCTTTGTTTCATTTCATACTATCATAATTTTTTGCTGATTCTGCTTCTGTAAAACCATTTGGGGTTGGCGCGAAATATAGCGCTTTTAAAAAATTGTCATCTAGCGCGTTCTAGCGCTTTTTTACAGCGCTGACAGCGCGTTTTCGCTAAAACTAGTTGGCAGCACTGCACACAGCTCGGGTTCGGTGACAGTTCACATTTTTCCGTTTTACGCATACAACTTTCTAGTAAAAAAAATATATGGTTCCAAAAATAATGAATATTTTATTATTATGTCTTTGCTAAATACAGTAATCGCCTGTAACATTCTAGATAAAAATCTCAAGCTATAAATCAAGACAAATATAAAAACCAACAGATATAAAAGATATCCTAAAAATGCGTATTGCGTGGAACGGAACTTTTACTCATAGAGATTGACACTACATAATCTACATTAAATCGATTAATCGGTGAGCATGTGGTCCTCCGTACCACCTCTTAATTCTTTTCGAAAACCACCTAGAAGTAATGTGACGGTGATTGTGACGCTGATTTCTGCTATCATTTTGATTGTGACGGCTTCCTCGCAGAAGGATGGATCAAAATAGGTGGCACGGAGGTTCACATGCTTTGTCTATGGTTTTCAGACAAATCGTCGAATTCCAAGAGAATCACACCATGTACCGGCGAAATTAACATTTTAAACCAATGTGACGGAATATGTGACAGCTACAAACACATTCTTTACATATGTGACGCAATAGGGACAGAGAAATAAGCGATCTTCTTTTCAGAAGCATGTCTTGAGTTTGGCCACCATTTTAACGTCAAAAATCCTATTGAAACATGCATATAAATAAAAACCTAACAGGAATTCGAAACCGTTTAGTCACGACAAATAGCTCATAATATTATTTCCACGACTACTTCATTATTTTTTAAGAAAAACGTGAATGAATTTTTCATATACACGAATTAGGGTGACCAATGTCTTAGATCACCTTAGGACATTCATCTATAAATAAAAAATTGAACTCTCATCGGCTCTAAATTCAAAAGAATGTTTGCTGCTGACAGCACTGATACAACGAATAATAATAATTTAAAAAGTAAATAATAAATTGTGATAAATTACATATTTATCACTAGCTCGACGGTGAAGGAAAACATCGTGAGGAAACTCGCAGGTCTCAGAATTAATTCTGAGACATGTGTAAAGAGACCCGGTCCGGCGATAGGCTCACCACCTATCACGTTTAGGGGTCCAATATATCTCGTGAAATGTGGGTATATCCAGTAATGGAATACCTCTGCCTACCCCCTCGGGGATAAAAAAGGCGTGAGATTATATATATATATATATTTCTTTAGCTTTATTTCAGTTTACCATTACAGCATCTTTATTCGTTTTTTAAATTATTATTCTCTAGTCTCAGAATTAATTCTGAGACATGTGTAAACAGACCCGGTCCGGCGATAGGCTAAGGCGTAAGTTTTTGAAAAACTCATTGGTACATGCCAGGATTCGAACCCGAGCCTCACTGATTTTCGGCCGGCTCTTTAACCGTCCGGGCTATCACTGCTCTTAAGAAATATTTATAGAAAGTATAAGAATTAATGGCCTCGTGAGTAGCCAGGTCATGTCTAACAAGGCAAGGATGGCTATGCATAACGCTGTTCTGGTCCCGACGCTGATGTATGCCAGTGAATGTTGGGTGTGGCAGAAGAAGCATGAAAGCAAGGTGAACGCAGTGGAAATGAGGTCTTTGAGGAAAATGTGTGAAGTAAAATTGTGTGATAGAGTGAGGAATGCGGATATACGAGAGAAGTGTGGTTTGAAAGAAGATGTAGTTACAAGGATAAAAAAGGGCATGTTAAGCTGGTTTGGTCATTTAGAACGTATGGACGAAAGAAGAGTAACGAAAGAAGAGTAACGAAAGAAGAGTAACGAAAGAAGAGTAACGAAAGAAGAGTAACGAAAGAGATTTATGGTGCAAATGTTGAAGGATACAAGGCAAGAGGACGCCCCAGAAAGACGTTCATGGATCAAATTAGTGACGTCCTTCAAAAATCTGGTGTCAAGAGTGCAAAGAATAAAAGAGCGTGCATGAAAAGGCTTATGGATGTGAAGGAAGCGAGGGAAGTGTGCAAAGATCGGGCAAAGTGGCGATCCATCGTCTCTGTCTACCCCTGTGGGAAGAAGGCGTGAGCTGTATGTATGTATGTATGGAATACCTCTGCCTCCTCGGGGATAAAAGGCGTGAGATTTTTATTTATAAGAATTAGATAATTAACGACACAATTTATGTTATAGTAAATAACTCTGGATCGACATTCGCACAATTCAAATTATTAGTAATAAATTAATAATCTCACGCCTTATATCCCCGAGGGGGTAGGCAGAGGTTATACCCACCTTTCAACAGATATTTTTTGAATCCCTAAACGTGAAATAATCGTCATAATATGAGCAGTAAGATGTATAGACAAAAAAAAGAGTAGATTCTTTTTATTTTGTCTATGTAGGTATTTTCAACTTTCATAATTAACTTATCACGTGTAGGGGTCCAATATATCTCGTGAAATGTGGGTATATCTAGTAATAGAATACCTCTGGCTACCCCCTCGGGGATAAAAGGCGTGAGATTATATATATATTTTTTTAATTAACCAGCCACTTATTATTTAAAACTTTTGCCTGATACACCCAAGGGTCATTTTTGCGACAAAGCCCTCTCTTATAGTAACAATGACAATTACAAAAAAAAAGTATTTCTTTCATGTTTATGACCATTTTGTGTCGAATTGGTGGGAATGGAATAAAAAGACGGTGTTACTGGCTTCTCATTGTTTAACTCTAATTAGGGTCCTGGTAATAAAGTTTGAGCTTACAAGCGACAATTCTACCGAATGTATCAGGCTTAGCGTTTGTCGTACATGTATTCATATATCATTCATTACAAGATGTTTTAATAAATATTATAATAAAAACTTACTGTCTTTCATTGAATTCTTTATTTTCATTAAAATTTTCGATTCTATATAGTTATTGTAAATAAAACATACTTAGATATTGGTAGGTAGACAATAAACACCCCTTCTTTACCATTTGCGAAGTGCCTACCGCACTTCAGTATGAAGTACTTTCAATCAAGAGGGTCGACTCTGAATCAGTCCCAACAAAATCATAGTCACCCTATACAGTGACTTTCCATAGTAATGGACAAATCCAATTTTCTCTTAAACGAATAAAGTAGTCGTAGAAATAATATTATGAGCTATTTGTCGTGACTAAACGGTTTCGAATTCCTGTTAGGTTTTTATTTATATGCATGTTTAAAAAGGATTTTTGACGTTAAAATGGTGGCCAAACTCAAGACATGCTTCTGAAAAAAAGATCGCTTATTTCTCTGTCCCTATTGCGTCACATATGTAAAGAATGTGTTTGTAGCTGTCACATATTCCGTCACATTGGTTTAAAATGTTAATTTCGCCGGTACATGGTGTGATTCTCTTGGAATTCGACGATTTGTCTGAAAACCATAGACAAAGCATGTGAACCTCCGTGCCACCTATTTTGATCCATCCTTCTGCGAGGAAGCCGTCACAATCAAAATGATAGCAGAAATCAGCGTCACAATCACCGTCACATTACTTCTAGGTGGTTTTCGAAAAGAATTAAGAGGTGGTACGGAGGACCACATGCTCACATTAATCGAAGCTTTTTGGCGGGACTCCGAAAAAAGATGTAATGTTTTTGTAAATTTTTAATTTTATTGTATAATTTGGGTTTAAAATAGTAATAGTGTATTATGTGGCAGGGGTCTGTGCAGTGTGCAGTGATTGGTAGATTCGATAATGTATGACATTATCGTATTCCATCAAAAAGTCTATGCATTTTTTTTTTGTTTTTCCCTTATATAACCTGTGAATTTTAATCTTAATCAATACAAAGTAATTTTGAAAATTCATTCTATGAACAAAATATAAAATCGATTCCATTTCCTTTACAAACTTACTCGAGACTTTAGAAAAATCGATTGGATTTCATTTGGGCACATCATTTCAATTGTCAACAGTGAACTGTCACCGAACCCATGATGCGAAATGGATGTACAAATAAAATTTTATGTTTTATTCTACGTAGATGATGATATTGACATAAAAAAAACTACATAAAACTTACATTTGTATTGTGATTATAATATTGATAGTTATCTAAACCTCTTGTATTCCAAAAACTTTGCTTAGGTACCTACATAGCTATAAGTATCACCTACATAATATTTAATAACAATATAAGAATTATATGATGCAGAGAAAATTCGTAAGCATAGTAGCTTTAGCTATTATTATTCTTGTATCTTGGACATGTTGGAGCTCCAGAACTGAATTAGATCACACCATTACAATTTTACAAAGAAATAGTTATTTCACTAATGATTTTATACTAGAACCATCCCATAAACTTTGTAAAAGTAAGTGAACATACTGGTAATAAGTTTAATAAATAACTAATACAATAGGTATGTAAGTACTATAGGTATTTGATCATGTCATTTATAATAATGTGCCTACTTACTTAAATTATTTCAAATACTTTTTGAAGACAAACTGTATTACACAGTTTTTAATATAAAATAAATGTGCTGGCAATATCCAATTTTCACCAGTATATTTTTCGGACCCCTGTATGTGATAGGTGGTAAGAGCACAGACTGGGTGTTGTTCCATATAACTCAGATTCTATTTTTTATTTATTATTCTATGCAGGTTTCATCACAAAATTTTCCTTTAAGTTATTTATATTTTCGAGCTAGTGATAAATATGTTTGTAAGTTTAGTCGTTTTGTAATGGTCGTCTTACTTGTTTTCAGGGAAATCCTTCATAATAATATTAGTTACTTCATATGTGGGACATGTCGAACTTCGAAGTGCACATAGAAGAGCTATGCCTCCGGAACTCCTGAAATCTATAAACATCATCAGAATCTTTTTACTGGCAAAAATACCTCAAGAAGAGAAGTGAGAATCTAAACTTAAAATACATTATTGTAACTGGTTGATGTCTGTACAAAGCTAGATATTTAAGAAAACTTAATTAGAAGAGTCGACAGCAATAGAAGACAAAACACGCATTTTTAAGAATGTTTGTCTGTCTGTATGTCTATCACCACTACTGCACAAAATTAGAGGCGGTTTTTACAGTTGTGTTGTTGCCTGTCTAACTTAAAATCTGGTATATGTTTCATCTTGATACGTCGCCATAGAACCCAAGTTATGTATACCTATATAGTGTTTTTTAACTGGATTGGTATGGGGAGGAAGTCGCGGGTATACAAGTCCTCAATAAATTAAGGTCTAAGGTGCATGGTTGTCATATTTTTGTATTCATTTGATTATTTTTTCAGATACATATCTCAAGAAGCAGTTAAGGATGAACATAAAATATTTGGAGATATTCTTCAAGGAAGTTTTGTTGAAAACTACAGAAACTTGACTCATAAACATCTTATGGGGTTACAGTGGGCATCTACAGTATGTGACCAAGCCACTTTCATACTCAAAGTTGATGATGACACTGTTTACAATTTACATAGGACATATGAATTTCTCTCGAAACTAAAATCTGTAGATAAACGAAATTTCTTAATAGGATATATGCTAAATGGTACGAAGCCCAGACGAAGCAAACAAAATAAGTGGTATGTAACATGGGAAGAATATCCAAGGAATGAATACCCTCCATATTTATCTGGATGGTATTATATTACAACTCCAAAAATAGCAGCTAAAATATCTGTGGAAGCCAGAAATCATCCTTACTTTTGGATAGATGATATATTTTTGACAGGTTTAATTACTGAATCTCTTGATATAAAACTTCAACAGTTGCCTGAAGATTTCTGGCTAGAGTACTATGAATTACTGGAGTGTTGCTTGAGAGATATGATAAAAAAGTTTATTAGATGTAACTATGTGGTTGGTCCAAATGGCGGAAGAAATAATTTAATAGTCGAGTTTAATGAAGCCATAACAAACTGTGATAATTGGAGTAACTGTACTATGAGACCTGGTAGTGAATCATTGAATAAAGTATGTGTAGCTTATAAGGATAGGGATATTTTTGGCAATGGAGAAGCTCAAGTTCAGTACATAAAATTATAGCATACAAGATGGCAAAATAAGTTTCAGGATTGATATAAGAGAAGACAAATCAAACTAAATATTTCTTGAAACGATTGTGATACCTATAGTTAAATCTATCTATAAATCTGAAAAAATATATTACATCAGGGATTAATATTATCCTATTGGTAAATCAACACCTGTAACCAAAAACCATTTTTAAGATTTTGTAAGTAAAGACATATTTTATGAAAATAACTAATTTATTATCAAAATATTATGATTTATTTTTAACAAATTGTATATAAGTACATTTAGGCCTACAAACTACATTTCAGTCAGCACAGCACAGATAAGTGGGCCTATTTTTAACAATTTAGAAAAAGATGTTTTAGCAACCTAAAATATCTAATTCTATTTTGCTACTGATTATACTTAATGTTTACAATCAAAAACAAAGAAGAAGAATTATCTAACAATTTCATGGTTAAGTGACTGATGAATGAATACCAACATATTAAATGGCTCAGTCAAAAATATTGAGCAATAAAGAAATTATTCTACTACAATGCTGTCATTTTCCTACCTTATCTTAACTTATTTGATTGAAATCAGATGAGCTATAATATTATTCAGTATAAGTATTTAGACATGCAATGATATGCCTAAAAAAAGTTATATCACAAAATCAAAAATCATGTTTACGCACATGTGTTGACCAAGGAATCAAACACACTACTTTTGTCTCAAAAGGCTTACGGCAATTAGGTTTAATTAACCTCTAAGTTGAGCCAACAGACCCATCAAATTATTTGGAGACTTGGCTATTAAATTGTGTGGTATTTTAATAATTGTATAACTCACTTAATTCCAATCAAGAATAATTATCTAGATTCAGAAATCCAACCATGCATTTGTGACAGAACTTCCGTTCACAACACAGTCTTTGAACCCTGTCATTACATAAGACGACTGATACCACTTCATGGTATCAGTTGATTCTATCTCACAAAAATCTTCTTCATTTGTGCTATCACTCAGTTGCAATTTCACCAAGTCCTGACTAATAACATCTCCAAACACTTGGAAGTTGTTGCAACATGATAAATTTGCTTGATTTCTAGCCCTGAAGTCAATTACTATGATTTTGGAGTTTCTTGGAATACGGCATCCAGAAGATTCAATAAAACTGTCACATATTGGCTCTATATGCTGTTTGCTGTTAGATTTCTTGATGAAAACATATGTATTTGTTGGGAGTAACGGGTTGAAGAATACTTGGCTAAGTTTGTCCGATGTTACCAGTGCTCTGCAAAAAAATATTAATAATAATAACTACTCATAATACTAATAACAATCAAAAAGAAGCTTCATGATCATTCCACACTTAAATGAGCATAGTCTTCTTGATGTGAAAATTATTACAACTGGTAATCAAAGAAAATTAAATATTTAATATAAAGCACTAACTTAAAAACACTCCTTTGGATTTTCTGGTCAGTGGCAATGTGCGAAGAATGGCACTGAGGCTTGTGGCACACTGGGGGCAGCAGCAGCCGGTACACTTCTCGACATGTCATTGTGGTACCACCCAGCAGGATGCACACTTCCTCAGGGATAGATGCACCACTAATTTCTTGCAGAAGGCTCTGAAATATGGATTACAGAATGTAAGCAGTGATTACTAAATAGGAAACTACACACACACCCAATTGAGTAATATCTATTAGTCGTAGTAGTCGAGGGGCAAATGAGATTAAATTCTTACCTTTGCTAACAAATCTAAATTCTCAACAGCCGTAGAAGCTATACGGAAATGTCGTTCAGACAGTAAACTCTCTTTTCTATTTTCTTCTTCGCACAATTTTCTCTTGTTCACAACCTGCTTCAGCCACTGATATGTGTACGGTATTTGAAGCCTTTGATATGCGATAAACTTTATGAGTTCTACAACTATGTGACCGCATGATATCGTTGTCAATTGATCGCCGATATTTAAATCAATCTCTATTGATTTCCTTTTAATAGAATTAGTCGAACTCATTTTGAGATGAAAAATAATTCAGAGATGAAAACAATCCGTTAAATTTTGAAATTTCGATGAAAATTGAGTTGTGACTAGTGATGTCAACCGGTTCTATAAAAACTTTAAAACCGGTTTTTCTTAAAACCGGAAATCACCGGTTTATTTCACAGACACCGATTGTATTTTGGCAACCACTTATAAAAAAGACTCGAAAACGAATACCCAATCCTCTTCTTGTTCAGAAATAGTACCAACCAAGAATTTTGGACTTTTTAAAACAAAGAACAGAAAATCATAAATAAATCAAACATCATTGGAATGTATTTAGAAACGGAGCCTGGGCTTGAAGGAAAACAAACAGAAGTAGCTGGCTTTGGCACTTTTTGGAAAATTCAGAGCCGCTAAATAAGATTGCTCGTAAGTATTTGACAGTGCCAGCGCCTTCTGCACCTTCTGTACCTTCTGAGAGTAATTTTCTCCACATCAGGCTACATCCTATCATCACGATGAAACAGATTGCAGTATGATGCAGTAGACCAAATTTGTTTCATTCATCCAAATTAAGGTTAATTGATGAAATATTTTTATATCTATCAAAATAATTTGAATTTTTCTTATTGCAAATTCATCTGTTAAAAATATGCTAAAATCTTAAAAATACCTTGAAAACCGTTTTTTTTTTCTAAAACTAATCGGTTAATATCGGTTGATATCTCTAGTTATGACATTGTTTTTTTAGGGGTTTATGGTTTGGCTACTAGGTCTTTAGACCAAGTCTTTAGTTTACACTTTAATAAATGGCTCTGCTTCAGCGTGACGCGAAACCAGTGCTGCCAACTGCTACCCTTACCCTAGATATCTTGCGAAAAGTAGCCAAATTGCCTGATTTGTTGATACCTTGTTGACACAAAAAAGCAGCTAGAAGGGCTTTTTGGCGGGAATCCGAAGAAGGACGTCATGTTTTTTGTAAAATTTTCGTTTTGCCGTATATATTTTGGGCTTTAGTTCATAATAATGATAGTTTAATTTGTGGTAAATGTCTGTGATAGTGTGCAGAGAATTGAAAATTCGATAAAATACGTGCGATGGACTTTTTTGAATTACCTCAAGAAGCCTCTTTAAAATCTTCAGTAAAAGTGCACTATCGCTTTACTGTTGATAACCAAGTGACATTTCGAAAAGTTTTGAAGAAACTTATGTATTTTTGTGCATAGTGCTTGCTTACGTACTTATGTGTTTAGTGCTGATGGCTCAAAATGCCAATGCCTTAAAATAAGAAAAAAAAAAGCAGCTAGAAGTAGAATAGCTAAAACTTTTAAAATAAGTAAACAATTAATGTTGCAAATAATGACAACAACAGTAATCGTTAATTGTACTTAAACTTTGTACTTATATTCAAGATTGTATACGTTGCAAATACGTTCCTATTTGGATCCTTACGGCCATTTTGCCACCCATCTTCTCATCATAACAAGGCAAGGGATCTGAAAAAATAATCGATTTTTATTTTTTTAATCTTGTTTTTCTTTGACTACTACTTACTACTTTGAGTAATACTACGTAGTACTATTACTTATTCTGTGGTAATACTCAAAGTGTTTTTTTAATGAATATAATCGACTTTTTTCTATCAATGTCACATCCTTGAATACTACTACTAAATAACTGCTCCTTTTTATATGCCCATGGACCTGCCATGAAACTAAAAAGTATTACATTCATTTTTTACTTACGGAGTAACTAGTGGTAACTATTAGGTACTAATCAGTACCTAATCAATCTGTGTATTATCTGCGAAGTGTGTAAAACTTGGCAACTTTGAGTATTAAACCAACGCTGGCAAACTTAATAAATAAAATTAAATGCAATATATTGTATCCGAGCTGCGTAAAAAAGTACAAGTAGGTGTGTTTGCGCATGAGTACAGTCGCGCACGAAAGTAATAAGCCTATTGTTTGTGCAGGATCGGCAGGACCTGTGCCGCCGGCACTGGTCCTGCCGATGAATCACGCTATCGAGCGCTCCGCGGGTTGTCGTAGTTCAAGATCAAATGACCACTGTGGCGAATTTATTTAAAATTTCAATCGTTATACCAGGTTATACATAATATCTTCTAAATGAGTTAAAATTTTGGAAAAATAATAATATTTCACCACTAGAAGAATCACTTTAAACAGGTGTATCACAACATGTACTTTGATCACTTTTACACTGTTTTTGGTTAATAAATATGCGAAACGAATTATACGTGTCTGCGTTCTGCTAGTGCGCGCGCACGATGCATAAGTAATTTTTTTCACTTTTATAAGTAAAACCATGTCGATATTAAAAACGTTTGTGCACGATGGTATTTTGAGAACTAATGTAATATGATTACGTGGACACAGCGAGGAAAGCAAAGGTAGTCTGACCAGAGTAATAGTGTTCTGTGCTTCTTGAGTCTTGACCAACCATGGCGCACCGGCAGACCTTCGGCGCGTGACCCGCAGCGCTCGCCCCACCAGACCGTCAAGTTGGATATCTCACCAATATACCCTTCGGTTCCTTTGAAGCACTAATTCTAAAACTTTGCGAATCCGAGGCATTATTTAGGAAGTTTTTTGGGATATAGTTCTTCAAGAACAGTGGTTAGATAGCAGCCTCACTGAACGACCTGAATATCTTAGCACTATTTATATGCTTCTGGCACTATTTGACACTATTTATGAAGAGTTGTTTGGCATTATCAGAACACCTCAATTTCATGGTGAGGCTTCTAACTTGACGGTCTCCGCACCTCGTACCACCAAACTGGGGGCCAATTCTACTAAGTGTCAACGGTCATAGTTGGATGACAATAAGATGTCAATGGTCACTCAATGGTGTTATTGTGCCACTTTTCAGAGCAAATAACACCATCGACTGACCATGTCATTGTCATCCAACTCTAACCGTTGACATTTAGTAGAATTGGCCCCATCAACAACTCGCCTAATGCGCATCTTGAGCGTTCTTTTTAGATGACGCGACCTTTAGAAGACTTTTGTGGTAGGTACATACCATAGACCTGTCTATGGTACATACTTACTGCAAGGAGCCGGGCATATATTGTACTATAATTAGCTACGTACTGGCTTGATAACTTTTCATAATTTAAATTCAAAAAACAGAGTCAAGAGGTTTTAATTCAGTATTATTTGTTTGATGACGTGTAGGCATCAGTCAGATTTTCAATTTCGTAAATCCGCGAAACGTCTTATTTCTAGTAACAAGTAATTATTAAAAATGTATCGCCTTCGCAATATTCTGAAAAATAGCGCCTACAAAACAAACTTTATACCTGTCACCTATAGGAACTATGCAAAAGAAGTGCGATTTGGTCCAGATGTTAGATCACTTATGCTACAAGGGGTCGACATACTAGCTGATGCAGTTGCTGTGACGATGGGACCTAAAGGACGTAACGTTATACTTGAACAGACCTTTGGACCACCGAAAATAACAAAAGATGGCGTCACTGTTGCTAAAGGTATCGAATTGAAAGATAAATTTCAAAATATTGGAGCCAGGTTAGTACAGAACGTTGCTAATAAGACTAATGAGGAGGCTGGGGATGGCACTACAACTGCAACAATTTTAGCGAGAGCTATTGCTAGAGAAGGTTTTGAAAATATTTCAAAAGGAGCTAATCCTATAGAAATCAGAAAAGGTGTAATGTTGGCTGTTGAAGCTGTCAAAGATAAACTTAAAGAAATATCGAAGCAGGTCAGTACCTCAGAAGAAATAGAACAAGTTGCGACGATATCAGCAAATGGCGATCAATCAATAGGAAAACTAATTGCTGATGCTATGAATAGAGTTGGCAAAGATGGTGTAATAACTGTAAAAGATGGTAAAACACTTGTAGATGAACTAGAAATAATCGAGGGAATGAAATTTGAACGTGGATATATATCGCCATATTTTATAAATTCATTAAAAGGACCAAAGGTTGAATTTACTGATGCTCTAGTTCTTTTTTCTGAAAAGAAAATATTCACAATTCAACAAATTGTTCCCGCTCTGGAAATAGCTAATGCAAAAAAAAGACCCTTAATCATTATTGCTGAGGAGATAGATGGCGAACCACTTTCAGTGTTAGTTGTAAATAAATTAAAAGTAGGTTTTCCAGTTGTAGCAGTAAAAGCGCCTGGTTTTGGAGAACATAGGAAGAATTGTTTATTGGATATGGCTCTAGCCACAGGTGGAGTAGTATTTGAGGATGATTCTAATTTAGTTAGACTTGAGGATTGTCAATACGAAAGTCTTGGAAAAGTTGGGGAGGCAGTTATTACCAAAGACTATACTATTTTATTAAAAGGCAAAGGCGAGAAAGAGGATATTAGACATCGTATCGACCAAATCAAAGAAGAGCTGGAAGAAAAAGCTAGTGAATTTGAAAGATTGAGACTATTGGAACGTCTGGCAAGACTACAAGCTGGTGTAGCCGTCTTACTTATTGGGGGTTGTAGCGAAGTTGAGGTAAATGAGAAAAAAGATCGAGTAAACGATGCTCTCAATGCCACCCGCGCCGCAATCGCAGAAGGTATAGTACCAGGGGGTGGAGCAGCTCTAGTTAGATGTATACCAGTTCTTGAACAAATGGTTCCAGTAAATCGTGATCAAGCTATTGGAATTGACATCATAAAAAAAGCTTTACGCACACCATGTTTTACAATTGCCAGCAATGCTGGATTTGACGGAGCAGTTGTGGTGGCTAAAGTAGAAAGTATGGGTCCTGAATTTGGTTACGACGCACTTAATAATGAATATGTAAATATGATTGACAAGGGCATAGTTGACCCCACTAAAGTTGTAAGAAGAGCTTTAACTGATGCAAGTGGTGTAGCATCGCTGTTAACTACGGCTGAAGCTGTTATTTGTGACCTTCCTAAAACTGAAACCGCTATTCCAGGTGAGCTAGGAATGCGTGATTGATATTTTAGCATAAAATATATTTTTTTATGTATACTCTCACAGAAATAGATACCTCAGCCAAGCACCTGAGGGATAATTAATGAGTGTATTTTTATTTTATTTATAAAGATTTTTTTGTAAACTTTATTAAATTATTTTTTTGTACCTAGTACGTACCTTCTTAATTAAATTCAAATAAAACCTTTCAAATTTAATTATCTGCTTTGATTTTAGAGTCAATTCGTAAACAGAACAAACCAAAAACTAAGAGACAAATGTGTGAAGAAAATGATTAAAATTCTGCCCTTACAAACATTATTTTGCTGTTGTATTTGATTTTACTAGCTGCACTCCGCGGTTTTCGCTGTGTTAATATCATATAATTATGTGTTGTGAACAGGAGACTGGACGCCTATTTTTGTATTGGTTCATATAAGGAAAAGACAGTATAAATGATTATCAAAAGTGTTAAGCACAGTATTGGTTATGTTATTTATTAGCGGGTTCCCAGCGCCTTTATCCGCTCGGATAAAGTTTATTGCCGTTCCCGTGGGAATTTCCAAAAATCCCTCGAGAGCGGTTGCCTACGAAATTGGTATTATGACACCTACCTACATAGGTAACATATTCAAAATTTGTAGGTGTTATTGTTTTGAAATACCTAGTATGTATTTCTCTTTTTACCCAGTTTTTAATTCTATGAGACTCTCCCGATGTAAAAAGTACCTACTCTAGCTAGATGTATGTCTCTGATAGTACACAATAAAATACGTAGAGTCTGGCCACGCTAACTCTGCAGAAGTCAAAAATTTTATAAGAACAACACCCATTCATGTGATGGAATGCGAACTGAGCATCCCTCCTCTTCAGATGCGGAGAGAATGGCTGGCTTGTAGGTATTGGTTGAAGGTGGCTTCGTCTTCCGTCAAAGTAACATACATACTTTTGGAAAGCCTATCTCTTTTGTGTGAAGGAAAGTACTGGCAAAACAAAGTTCAACCTTTACTTATTGTAATTCACAATGATTTCAGGGAGGTGAACGTATTTAAGAGTGACATATTAGGAATATATAAGCTAGGTAAATGGATCTCATCACTAGATACCCAATTATATGTCAATGATACTATAGATGAAATAGATAAGTGTAAAAGAAATTATGATATATATAACCTTAAGAATATAGTTTTAAATAGTTTAGGTACTAAGTATCAAAGTCACTATAAGTTATTTACGGATGGGTCAAAAGATGTTAATGGTGTGGGTGCGGCATTCTTTGATCCTCAATTAATCGTATCGCGAAAATTCAAACTTTGTAAAGAAGCTAGCATTATGAGAGCAGAATTAAAAGCTATAGCAGAGGCTTTAATATATACAGAATCCTTGAACGCTACAAAAATTGTAATTTTAACGGACTCAAAGAGTGCCTTGCAACATCTATCTAAATGTGTATCAGGTCAACAAGGGACACCTATTGGCTATGACATTATTATGAACATTGATTCGTTGGTACACTCGAACGGAAATAACAATTGCCAAAAGAAAGTGGTCAAGCTGCAGTGGATACCATCCCATATAGGTATATTTGGAAATGAAAGAGCAGATCACCTTGCAAAGGAAGCCATTGCAGATGGATTACTTGTAGAAAGTTACCCATATGGGACCGAGGTCCTCCCAAAAGCAAAACAGAGGTGTATGAAAGCATGGAGGAATCACTTTCAGAATTGCTCGGAAACGAAAGGACTGTGGTATAGAACTATCCACGCAGAACCAAAAAGTAGGGCCTGGTTTGATTGTACTGATCTATCGAGGCAGGATCTCGTCTTGGCGTTAAGGCTGCGATCAGGTCATATACCTTTAAATAAATTTTATTTTCTGATGCGCATCAAACCTTCTCCACTATGTGACTTCTGTAAACAGAAAGATGATGACTTGTTGCACCTTTTCGAATGTGAGCGGTTGCTTCGTTTACGAAGGAGCGTTATGGGGAGTCTGGACATTACAAATGGGGGTATTAATATAATCTTGCGAAATTGTGTAACTGTACAATTTAAAATTATTCTAAAATATATTAAATTAGTCCTTCGTGAACGAAGTGCCGCTGCATAGATATTTAGTTCGTATATTGTTTTTTATTATCTTTTGTTTTGTTACCTAGAATGTCAGACATTATGAGGCTGACATAATACCTTGTATTAAAAGCCTGAATAAAAAATTGATTTAAAAAAAAAAAAAAAAAAAAGAAGTCAAAAAAATGTGTAAATAAAAAATATATATATAATAATACTGTCTATACTACAGAAAACGTATTTGATACTTGTATTTCTCGTGTACCCATCCCACCCATTGCAAACCATAAATAAATTTGAAATAAAAAAAAATATAGTGTTTAAATATATGAAGTGGGAAACATACGGGAATAAAATACAGCCTATGTTACTCAGGGATATTCTAGAATTCCATTGGTGAAACAATTAAAAAAATAGCTCTATTCATTTTTGAGTTTATTAATAACAAAGATACAAATCTTTCCTCTCTGGATTATTAGCACAGACCAGTTTAGTATTAGCATATATGAATACTTCCTTGACCGTAACTACTAAAATACTACAACTACTAATAAAATGGCGTTTTGTAAGGGAGGAACACAAAAACGTTTTTTTTATACAATATATTTATTTAATCAAAGTATGTACCATTGCTATCTATGCACTTTTGCCATCTCAAAGGTAGTTCATTCATCCCTTTACTAAAAAAACCATTCGGACGGGGATCGATAAAATCTTTGAAGGCGCTTTGGACTTCCCCATCGGAGTAAATTTTTTTCCCTTGCAAAGAAGTTAGCCAAATTTCGAAAAATATGGTAATCGTCTGGCCAGATTTAAGAAAGCTGTAGTGTAGCAGCAATATTTTTTACATATTGATTCTCACTAGTCATGGTGACTTCTTCAAAATCCTTTAGTTTTTGAATGGCAGCTTTATGAAAAGGCTTAATTCTTCGTTTATGCCACCTGGAATAAAAGCAAATAATTGCAAGCAAGCAAAGCAAACACCAATTTTCGTCATTTTTGTCTCTCTGTCTGTCTGTGGATGTGTGTGTGTTGGATTTTGATGAAATTTGGTGTGGAGGTAACTCAGTAACCGAGACAACATTCAGGGTACTTTTTATATCGGTAAAATGTCTCATTCCCACGGGAAAATTAAAAAACTGGGTTAAAAGAGAAATACGTACTACTCCGAAACGATAACACTTAGAAACTTGAAATATGGTATGTAGGTGTCAATTATAAGTCGTAGGCAACCGCTAAAAAGGGATTTTTGGAACGCCGCTACGCACCTGCTATTATAAAATATAATAATAATAATTAATATGAATCTTTCTAAGTGACCGAATAGGCTTTTTGGCGGGAATCCGAAGAGGGACGTCATGTTTTTTGTTTAATTTTCATTTTGCTGTGTATTTCGGGTTTTGACTCATAATAGTGATAGTTTATTATGTGGCAAGTGTCCGTGAAGGTGTGCAGTGAATGGGAAATTCGATAAAATGCGAGATATGGACATTTTTGGATTGCCTCAAAAAGTCACAATAAAGTCGTCAGTAAAAGTGCTATCATTTTACTGATAACCAAGTTAGGACACGTTAGGGTTGTAGAAAGTGTTAAAGACACTGTATTTTTGTGCATGGACTCTGAAGCAGAGCCATTTACATAAGGATATCATTAACTAATGACGAGGCTGCATGGCGTAATGCCTTTGCCTACCCTGTAAGGGGTGAAACACCAAAAAAAAAAAAGTGACCGAATATCAATAATGTATCAAAATCGTTCAATCTACTTACTCGTCAACTCTTCTATATCTTGTAAACATTGTCTTTTTCTGCTAAGGGTCATATCTTGTTCTTCTCTTACATGATTAAATTTACGTATCATATTATATAATAACTCCCACACGCCACTTTTTTTAGGTTTCACCATTATTTTTCTTTAAAATTAGAAAAAACCACAAATTCGAACTCGATCTGACAACTCAACTACCACGAATTTGACCGACAAAAAAATTGCCATATGCAAATGTTTTTGGGGTTGCCCGTTTATTCCATTGCAGAGTTAGCGTATAGACGTTTTCGGGTTACTATAGAAGCCACTTCAATTTTCAGTAAAAGCAATAAGAGTGTAGGTACTATCGTTTTAATTTTGAAAAAAAAAAAAACTTGAAAACGTCTATCCTACGCATTTTATGTGAGCAAGACTTCGTATTTATATATATATTGTAAAGCTAATTTACTGGGCTATACATGAAATATTTTATAATGGCTCCTTAAGTTTGAAAAATTGAGAAATTTAATGAAGGTTTAAGTCACTGAGAAACACAGAACACTTTTATTCCTAGAGGAGCTGAGAAACGTAAGTCACAATTGTGGTCTATGGCCCAAAATGATTTCAAATAATTATTTAGTTACGTGTTTAATTAGGCTAAACGAATTTGTATGATTATTTAGTATTCCCCAAAAATGAAATTATTTTTTTGTTAGAAAATATGTCGTGAAAAGTGGGTACATAAATCCAGAAATAGAATACCTCTGCCTACCCCCTCGGGGATATAAGTCATGAGGTTATTTATTTATTCAAGATTTTTTGATTCCATGTACAAAAATATATGTTGGAAGGGTCACCAGTATTTTGACAATACAGCAAGCAGATTTTTGTACTTTAAAGAATTTTTACAAAACAAGGAGCATTGTGGGGGGTGTTTTGTAGGACATATTTGTTTAAAATAATATCTTCATATCGCTCCACTACTTAGATCTCTATTACCTATATTTTTTATTTATTTTTATACCACCCTTCATAGATTTTCTGAACATAAACTTACTTACAAAAAACATGTCTTCTCTTCGGATTCCCGTTTTTTTTTCTTACCTTATTTTAAGGCATTGGCATTTTTGCCATCAGCACTAAACACGAGACACAAAATTCCAGATTTTTAGCTCTGCTTCAGAGCTATGCACAAAAATACATGTTTCTTATCGAAATGTCACTTGATTATCAACAGTAAAACGATAGTCCACTTTACTGAAGATTTTAAAGAGGCTTCTTGAGGTAATTCGAAAAAGTCCATCGCACTGCACACTATCACGGACATTTACCACATATTATACTTTGAGTATTAAACCAACCGGAGACGCCACTGACAGGCGTTCCCCTCTGCCAAAAAAACGTGTCGGTCTTTGAGCACACCGGTTAAATACAACTAGTTTGTTTGAGTTCACGGCGTGCTTGTATTGGTGAATGTATTTGTGTGCACCTAGTTCAAGCTAGTGTTTAATTGTTTTATCAAAAAATGCGTTTGTTTTAACATTATTTGTGATTGTTTCCTCGTCCCCCCCGCAGAAATTGGCAGACTTTTTTGTAAAGAAATTAGTGCGCGTGACGTCTCCTGTTGGTTTAATACTCAAAGATATTATACCATCACTATTATAAGCCAAACGCCAAAATATACGGCAAAATTAAAATTTTACAAAAAACATGACGTCCCTCTTCGGATTCCCGCCAAAAAGCTCGGATTCCCGTCCCGTCATATTGACATTTGACACTTGACGTGCTTGACAGTTGACAGTGACTTTGTAAACAGCGCGAAATCTACATCGAATGCCTTTTGCCCCGATCTTTTGCTTTTCTGATGTTTAAGTATTTTTATTATAGGAACTTCATTAGCACAGTGATTCGTTGATTATGTTACCTATCGATTAAACCATTTTTCGTTGAGAAACCGATTTAATTTAGTTACAATGGTGGAAAACAATGACATTTCCACAGAAATAATTGCAACAGAGCTACATCGGAACAGCGAGAAGTCCAGTCCAAAATGTTTAAACACTGTGAACTTCGAAAGTAATGACAAATCGAATGAAAGTAGTGATGAGAATGAGAGTGGTGCAATAATAGCTCGAACTAAGAAACGTGTAAGGCGGTTTCAAGACATAGACAACGACTCTGAGAACGGTAGTGAAACTGAGTTCAATGATGAATCCAATACAAAAGCTCATAGTGATAGCTCTGATGAAGCCCCATCTACAAGTGTACCCCAGAAGTCTAGAATCCGGCCAGTATCCTCGAGTGGGTCAGATACTGGCCATGGCCAGACTGCTGAACCTTCTAAAAATGAGGAACAACAGTCCAGAATAAAAAATAAAAGAAATGAGCTCAGGCAAAAATTCAAGAGCTTGGTGTCTTCGAGAGGAAAAGAGCCTGAGAATTTAGATCAAACGATTCAAAATGATGTGCAACAAAAAGAAAAATCTGACTCTTCCAGTTCGGAAGAATCGTCTATCGATAAAATTCGACAGGTAAGTAATGAATAAATTATTCTTCATAAAAAGCATGTAAATGCTCATGCCTCATGATTGGCAGAGGTATTGTAATCCTAAAAGTACCCACTTATCTAGTTATCAGGGATATGACAAATGATGGCCCATGCCTGCTTGTGTAACAGCAACCCAGTTGCTGTTACACAAGCCTATTAAATTGAAATGCTAACAAAAAAGGCAAACGTCCATTCAGTTAACTATATGTACAGCCATAATGGCCAAGCAATATACCTAGTTATGTAGATGTAGGTATAGATAAACTTATACATAGATCCCTTTTATTGTATACTTCATCACCCCAGGATTACCTCTGACTATAATCATAAGTACAATTATTTGTATAGAAATGTAAAGTACATACCTAAATAAATAATAATTGACTAGAAAAAACAATCTATTTATATCTATTTTATTGTGTTCAGAAAATCAAGGAGCGAACAATGCACTTGAAATCCACAATTTATGATCCTGATACATCAGACGAAGAAAGAGCCCTCCCAAAACAAGTTCCAAGGCAAAAAAAAGGAAGGAAATCTGCCAAATTAATGTCTCCCAAGCCAGTCAGGGTTAGTATTACTTCAGTGTTATTGTTACAGCTCAATCAGCTTTGTGAGTATAGTACATTACTGCAGTGAAAGTGGCATTGATGGAAGAACATGTAAACACATGTAAGTCCATCAATGCCATGTTGTAGGCATTGTGGCCAAGGCTTGTATAGTACTTTTCTCAAATAATGCGTTGAAATTAAAACGAAGTACTACCTAGGCCACAACAGGTGGGTCTTAAAATGAATATGGACAAGACGAAAATTATGTCGAATGTACATGTTCCACCCATGCCGGTATTTGTTGGAAACGTTGCTATCAAAGTTGTCGACCAGTACGTTTACCTTGGACAAACTGTTCAACTAGGTAAGTCCAACTTCGACAAAGAGGTCGCCCGAAGAATCCAACTCGGATGGGCAGCGTTCGGGAAACTACGCGATATATTTTCGTCCAAAATTCCACAGTGCCTGAAGACGAGGGTTTATAACCAATGTGTGTTGCCAGTGATGACCTATGGCACAGAAACGTGGTCCCTAACTGCTGGCCTCCTAGATAAGCTCAGAGTCACCCAACGAGCCATGGAGAGAGCTATGCTCGGAGTTTCTTTGCGCGATAGAATCCGGAACGAGGAAATCCGCCGAAGAACTAAGGTCACCGACATAGCTCTCAGAATCTGCAAGCTTAAGTGGCAATGGGCAGGCCACATCGCTCGAAGAACCGATAACCGATGGGGAAGAAAGGTTCTCGAGTGGCGACCACGAACCGGAAGACGCAGCGTTGGTAGGCCTCCCACCAGGTGGACCGACGACATCGTCAAGGTCGCGGGTAACCGGTGGATGCAAGCGGCAAGTTGCCGTTCGTTATGGCGTTCTATGGGGGAGGCCTTTGTTCAACAGTGGACGTCTTCCGGCTGATGATGACTACCTAGGCAGAACTTTTTATTTGAAAATGCAATTACTTTACAAAATCAATGGCCAACAATGAACAACAATAATTTTTCCTGCATTAAAGTGTTCATTTTTTTTTTCTATAAACAGCTAAATTTAAATAAAATCTTTGTTATCTTACCTCCTTGGTTGCCATGTGTCGGAGTAAATGAAATACAACATATTATGAGTTTACTATGTAATTTATCTGGCCTCTAAAACATGACAGATGTAGATTTTCATACAACGTTTGCTGGCCACTGCTCACATGTATTTGACCAGTAAAGTGATTTTGATTTATCTCAAAGAAGGTTGTCAAAATAATGCTCAAATTTCCAAGCATGTTTGAGAAAATAGAATCTTATGTGAGTTGTGGCCAATGTATTCGTAATGACTAGTCTATCACTGACAAATAATATTAATATTCTATGTATTCATTTTAGATGTCGGCTAAACAAGCAATGGAAAACATGCAAAAAATTAAAAGTGAATCAAATAGAATGCTTCGAGAGAAAGAGGTGTCATTGCCGTACCACCGTCCCAAAGCCTTGTCTTTAAAAGACATCATGAGCCGCCGACGACCCGCAGTTACCGCTGATGGCAAAGCTCTACCAATTAAAATGAATGAAGAGCAATTAAAACAATATGCGTAAGGAATCAATCTATTTCACTCATTACATTATTAGTGTCAAATAAATGTATAGTTATTAAGTAATTCATTTTGTCATGTAACCTTCTTAATAAATATGAACTACAAAATAAAAGTAAGCAACTTTTTGATTTACAGTCAACTACTAGAACAAAGACAAAAAGAAATGATGGAACTTTGTAAAAGTGATACAGAAGAGGAAGATACCCAGGAAAATGAAGACAAACCCATAGAGCAGGACACACAGGAAGGAACATCTACTCTTAATGACACATTGTATGATGATTTACCTAGAACTAGTGCAGAAGATAGTATAGTTTTAAAAGTTGATGATTCTAGTAAACATGAG
Source organism: Ethmia dodecea (assembly GCA_963855545.1). Lineage (NCBI taxonomy): Eukaryota > Metazoa > Arthropoda > Insecta > Lepidoptera > Depressariidae > Ethmia > Ethmia dodecea. The sequence continues at coordinate 7,573,434 of OY979457.1, forward strand.
GATACTATAGCAACTGATATTCAAATGATTCTAGATGAATCAAATAAAGAAAACAAAATTATAGATAAACCACAAGAAGATGTTGAGAATAAAGATAAACCATTTAATGATAATCCTTCAATAGAAATAACTAATGCTCTAAATAATGACGAGGGAGAAAATCTGTCGACAGAACCAGGCTGTAATTTAAATATTGCCAAAGAAAATGAGGTGAACAGTACCGCAGAGATCAACACTTCTGCAGATATGGTATTGGCTTATAATGATTCAGTAGATGAAAATAATACACATCATAAGGGGGCATATAATGTGGAAACAATAGACGACATCTCAAAAGTTGATATTGAACCTGAAAGTCAATTAATTTCTTTATACTATGATTCTGAAAGAGTAGAAATAAACACGGAAAATCACAACTTACAGTGTACGGTCAATCCGCAAAGTAATAATAAATTAAAATGTGCAGAAACTAGATTAACTGCTAGTGCATCTAGCGAAGCCATTGAAGATTTAGATGAAATTAATAAAATCAAAATCAGTAAAGATGCAAATAATGATTTCTCTGATGATGATATAAACATGGAGGACATTGATGCTCTAATTGAAAATGCAGAAATTATAACAAGTATGTTAAAATGAAAATAATATATTAACAGAATAATGTCTTCTTAAACCTATTACATAATTGTTAATTTTATTTTAGGTCAGTCACATGCAAAAAATGAAATTGTAAACTCACCAATGCTGATTGGGGATACGCAAACATTAAAATCCAAGCCTAAGTTAACTGGAGCCCCAGGTATGGTGATTGATTTGGATGGCAGTGATCCCTTTGCTCCTAAAAAACTAAGTGGTGTTGAACTATTAAAGGAAAGGTTCACGTTTTTCGCTAACTTAAAAACTCCCGAAGAAATGGAGAGGGACAGAGAAAAAATGTAAGCATCTTGCTTTGCATATTAAAAAAATATTTTAGAAAACAGGATAGGTTTACTAGGGAAAACTAAACCACTTTTCTTTTTAGGATAAAACCAGGGACCCAACATCAGAAACTGAAACATGATTTGGAAGAAAAGATAGCTGAACAGAGGTCCTTGGAGTGGGCTAAACGCTTGGAGGAAGAGAAACAACAACAAAAGGAATTGGATACCATCAGAGGTGACGGCTCTGATGCAGAGGATGACATTGAAAAAATAGAAGCTAAGCTGGAAGAAGACAGCAAGCCAGTTGATAAAGAAAGCAGTTCAGAAAGTGAAGAAGAGGAAGAGGACGAATTATATGAAGTTAAAGAAAAGCCAGTGAAACGGAACCCAATGATAGCTGACGAGGCAGAAGAATCAGATTGTGATGAAGTAGATGAGGAACCAAATGATGAAGAAATTAACGCAGGCGATGAAGGAGGCATAGAAGATAGTGGCGATGAGAGTGAAGTAGATTCCAGCGATGATGATTCTGAATCAGAAGATGATCAGCAATCTGAACCTAAAAAAGGACGAATTTTGAAAGCATTTGAGGATTCAGATGATGATACTGAAACAAAATCTGGTGATCATGAGGCCCACAATATTTCCAGCCCTAATCTCACTAAGAACAATGTAGACTCTAATATTATTACACAGAATCCAGTTATTAAGGACACACAAGGTAAGGCATATCAATTCAACAATAGTAAATAATTTACAAAAACGTTAAGTACATACCTAACACATTTTTATTTTGATAAATTATTTTTTATTTTAGATGATGAGTTGCAGTTAGCACAGATGCACAAATCTCTATCCGCCGACTTATTTACAAGTCAAGAAAGTGGTTCAATAAAAGCTAACGATAAAAATACTGTACTTATAGCATCAAGTGACGACAAGGAGTTGGGAACCCAGACGTTTTCGATATTGGATTCTACTGCTAAGCAGGATACCGAAATGGATTTGCAATTGCCTGAAAGACTGACCATTGTTTGTAATACACAGCCTTATGACGACGTTAGTAGTATTGCCACTTGTGTATTCATTAGCACTGTGATACAATATCAGAACTCTGATGTGAAGTCGCGTCCTTATATCATAGGATTTTAAGCAGCGTTGCCAGATTATTTTTTTGCCAAGTTGGGATTTTCGAACTTTTTGAGTAAAAAAAACGGGATTCTTTCGTCAAAAGCGGGACATAGTAAAAAACGTATATAAACAGATGTTTTTTAATATTTATCTTTTTATTTCAGTTCAAATTACGTTTACGTGACCATAGACAGCAAAATAGCAAAAGAAACTGTATTTTAATAACAAATTTCTAGCGACATAAAAATATTAATATTTTGATATTGAATTATCATTTTTCTAATTTATGTAGTAATTTTCTGTTTGTTTAAAGGACAACTTGGACACGGTTGCTGGTATGTGTTCTGGCAATTTTTCACAAAATCTGGTTCCTTCACAATTTTCTACAACTGACGTTTCACAAACACAAGAATCTATTGGTGATGATGTGCTAGCCCTTTGCACTGGAAAATTCTATGACAATCAGTTTGTCTCGCAGTTAAATAACGATAAAACTAGTGATGAAATATCGCAGAGTAATGTAGTCGAGGTGGACAATATGACTAAAGAAATCCGTCAAAAACACGAAAGTGTTGACAAAGCCAGTAATAATGTAGAATTTAACAACCTTGGTGAAACGGTATCTCATGGAACTGCATTACAGGAAGAAATTATTTTACAGTCTAAAACGGATAATAGCAAACAAAAATTAGAAGCAGATAATACTCTAAAATCTATTCTCGAAGAGCTTAATGATCCAGAATTTGTATCACAAAAAGCAAATAAATATTTCGTCAGTAATGATAACACAAATAAACAGAACAAACAGAATGCAGCTAACTTCAAGAAGAAATTCATAATAGACTCTGATGATGAAACCAATGAAGGAGATCAGCCGACAAAACAGAAAAAGAAGAAGAGAAAACTTAAGGATAGAGCTCTACAGATATCAGGTGCTTATTCATAATTCCGGTCCTTTCTTGGATTAGATTAAAATATATTTTTCATTTCATAATAACGGTCATATGTAACTCATAAAATATATTTACTTTTTAAAGATGATGAAGAAGAAGACCAAGAAGAAGAAGAGGAAGAATATGAATCTGAAATAGAACATGAAAATGAGAGAGTAGTAGAATATGACTCAGAAGAAAATGAGGCAAGTGAACATGTATTTCTTCTACCCATATTCTATGTTTAAGAATTGCTTTTGCTCGCGACTTCGTTCGCGTTTCGAGATGAAAACTAGCCTATAGCCTTCCTCAAGATGGAAGCTCCCTATGAAACTTCATCAAGATAATAAATAAACTTGAAGATGTGTGTGTGGGTTCTAAGTTTTACTTTTACTATCAAGCAGAATAACAAGAATAATATGAAGCCACAGGCAGACAGGAAATATTTTTTTTGGTATGAATAAACTCAAAAACTATTAGACCGATTTTAAAAATTCTTTCGCCAATGAAAACCTTACTTTTCTGGGAGTATTATGGGCTATGATTTTCCTACATGAACTCGACTTATGAATGAATCGCGCCAAACAGCTAGTAACAAATGAAGCTCTATTATTATTATTCAGGTTGAAGTTCTTCCTCAAAAACCGAAGAAGAAACGCAAAATGACGGAATTCTTCGAGCAAGAAGCTGAACTGACGTCCGAGGACGAGTGGGTGGGGTCCGGCGACGAGGACGAGGCTGGCCTCGACCGCATGGAGCGCGAGGCGGGCGACGACGACACCTTCAACCAAGGCCGGCTGCAGAGGGAGCTGGAGCAGATACACATGTAGGTGCAGCATGGGCCTTGTTATTTTGGATTAGGCGCAAAATGCCACATTCGCAAAATGACACATTCGATTTTCGCAAAATGTCACATTCTCAAAACGCCACATCGCAAAATGCCACATTGTCAAAATGCCATTTTTGCATAATGCCACACTCGAACACCAGGTCTTGAAAAGAGGAGAAGATACGCAGTCCCTGTACCCCACGTAAAAACAATATTTGCCCATCGCTTCCCTCTCCACATGGGCCCCTTCATCTACAACAAAATTGCCAATACCTGCAAACTAAAAAACCTTGCTACATATGAAGTAAAAAAAAAGACCCAGTCTCATCTTCTTTCTCTTGATTACAACTCGACTGAAGATATCTTGAGTATCATATCATAGAATAGTCCCGCTAGTAATTTACCACCTGTAGCTTCTGTAATTAATTCACTCACTTCCGCATCAGTAACTGTTACACATACACCCCCTCTCTCACACAAACCCATACACAATCACACCCCCCCACACCCTAACACACACAGCAGACACACCCTAAGTGCTCACACTCACTCATACCCTCTTTTTGTTTTGTTTTCCATTTTTTTTAAATTATTTAGTATATTAATAGTTTTTTTCTTGTATACCTTCTTGCAACGGTTTAGATAAACTGAAAGTCAAATGTTATAGCTACTAGTCCCCACAATACAGGCTCGGCCTAGTGTGGGGACCTCTGTATTACTGTAACTTGTTAAACTGTGGCTATTAAATAAAGATTATTATTATTATTATTACATACAGCAAGAAAAGGAGTTGAACAAGTATGGCACTTTGTTAGTGTGCCATTTTGCTACTGTGTTATTTCCTGTGTGGCATTTTGCTAATGTGGCATTTTGCGAATGTGGCATTTTGCGAATGTGGCATTTTGCGAATGTGGCATTTTGCGCCTAATCTGTTATTTTATTTTATGTATTTATTTGGTTCACCAACAATTGCTACAACAGATCATGTTTAGGTATCTAATATTAATGCATGTAATACACGCAATTTCGTATTCGATCATGTAAATCCTTGGGACATCCTAAAAGCATTCAGATCAATACAAATGAAAAATACTGCCGATCTCGACGGCTTATCTGTAAAAATCATATCATCCATAATAGACTTAATTGCCTCACCCCTAGCTTGTTTATTTAATAAATGCGTTGATGATGGCGTGTTTCCTGATCTGATGAAACATAGTAAAATTATTCCATTATTCAAAGCCGGTAGTAGATTAGACCCTTCTAACTTCAGACCAATATCAATTCTACCGACTCTTAGTAAAATTTTTGAGAAAATTATTCTATATCAGTTGAGTGCACATTTTTCTATCAACAGTATAATGTCTGTAAAGCAATTTGGATTTACTAGGGGTCGCTCGACAACCGATGCCGGTGTTGAGCTAGTAAATCATGTTTTTGATGCCTGGGAGGAGTCGCAGGATGCTGTTGGGGTTTTCTGTGATTTATCTAAGGCATTCGATTGTGTCCATCATGAAATTCTCATCAGAAAACTACGTCATTACGGAGTACAAGGCCGCGCTCTTGATTTAATAAAGTCCTACTTGAGAAGCCGGATACAATGTGTTGATGTAAACGGTTCAAGATCGTCTGGATCGGCGGTTTGTATTGGTGTACCGCAGGGCTCCATTTTAGGCCCCTTTCTATTTCTGGTCTATATAAATGACCTACCCAACCGAGTGCAACATGATATTGTACTGTTCGCAGATGATACATCTCTACTTTTTAAAATTAAACGACCTATTAAGTCTTATGACGAAGTGAACAGTTCAATTAATGATGTTGTCAGTTGGTTTAACGTTAATAATTTACTTCTCAATGAGAAAAAAACTAAATGTGTACATTTTTCTTTATCAAATGTTAAACGAACTTTAAACTCAGTTACAGTTAAAAACGAAAAATTAGAATGTGTAAACACTACAGTATTTCTAGGAATAACTCTAGACTCTAAGTTACAGTGGGGACCGCACATTGATACGTTGGCGAAAAGGCTCAGTTCTGCTGCATATGCCGTAAAAAAAATACGTAATATGTCAAGCGTAGAAACAGCTAGACTTGTCTATTTCAGCTACTTCCACAGCTTGATGTCATATGGCATTCTACTGTGGGGGAATGCTGCTGATGTCCAGAGAATATTTATTTTGCAGAAACGAGCCATTCGTGCAATTTATAAAATGGGGTCTAGGATGTCTCTAAAGGAAAAATTCAAGGAAATTAATATACTGACACTGGCGTCACAGTATATTTACGAAAACGTATTGTATGTTAAAAAGAATATATCACTTTACAAAAAAAATAGTGACAGACATTGTATAAACACTAGAAATAAGAATGAACTGGCTGCTTGTGTTAGTCGATTATCTAAAGTTACCAAATCCTTTAAGGGTCAATGTATACGTTTTTACAATAAGATTCCCATTGAATTACAAAATTTGCCTCTTGACAAATTTAAAATAATAGTTAAGCAAAAATTACATAAAAAAGGCTACTATAAAATTACCGACTACTTAGTAGACCAAAATGCATGGGTTTAACCGACTCGGCGCTATGTAAGGCTATTCATTATAATTATTATTGTGAACCATATTTACTAGTAAGACATGAGACTAAAAAGAGCTGCCTTTGAGTTTCTTGCTGGCTCTTCTCGGGGTACTGCATTTGGAACCAGCAACTCGTCGGTGGAGATGGGCTGCTGTTTACATTTAGCCAATCCTCATGGACGAGTTTAGTGTGCCTTGTTTATATTGACATTTCAAAGTGTATTTTTTATACCTACTGAAATAAAAGAATTTTTGACTTTTTGACTTTTTAATCAACATTATAGCTAAGTTTATTACAGGTCAACACCGCATGCAAAAGGGGTGTCAAATAGTTTTGAAAAAAGAAGAAATAAAAACTAAATTACAAAAAAGAAAAACAGACATTTTAATTATAAATACAAAAACTGCTATATAAAATTATATTACTTTTAAAATCAGACATAATAAAGTAATGAACGACGTTATAGTTATCATGGCTACCGCGTCAGCACCCCGTAACAGCCCACTTCTGAGCTCAGGGTCTTTCCACACACATGAGGAAGTATGAGCTATAATTTCCCACGCGAGCCCACCGAGGATTTCAGATGGTGTTAAGGTAGTGGCCATCTGTCAGAATTGTATAAGCCACCCAAGGTTATCTGAAATGACTTAACGACTTAAAAAAAAAAGGATTTTGCGAAATACCCACGGGTACGGGAAAAATGTAATTCGGGATCAAAAAATTAATACAAGCACCACGACACTTGTTAGCGTCCGACATATTTTTTTGTGACGTCAGACGCCCACCCACATTCGTCTTTGAGGTAGTGGACACACTTATATTTATAATAAAATATCAACCTGTTTAGGCTACAGGCCAATAAAGCTGATAAAATATGTATGTTGTATATTTTCAGGCGTGACGTACTAGACCAGGATAAGCGTGAAGTACGAATTATCCAGGAGTTACTCTTCGAAGATGGCGACCTGGGCAGCGGCCATCGTCAGCGCAAGTTCCGGTGGAAGAATGCAGGTACCTATATTTCATTACAAAAAAAAATCTCGCGCGATCATTCCCCAAGAAGGTCATATATTCCATTCCTGGAAATTTCCACTTTTCACCAGTGTATTCTTCGGACCCCTAAAGGTGACGTGGTGATCCCATCGTCGGACTGGGGTGCTGTTACACATGCCTCAGAGTTAATCCTGGGACTTGCGGGTTTTTCACACGATGTTTCACCGTCACCACAGTAATAAGTAGTAATAGTAATAAATAGTACTAGCGTACCGTTACCGTCGAGCTAGTGATAAATATCTACGTAAGTTTTCGATAAACTCATTACTCATTGTTATATGCCAGGATTCGAACCCAAACCTCAATGATTTATCGTCATGAGAGTCGGGCTCTTTAACCGTAAGGCTACGAAACGTTAACGAAACGGAACCTTATTTTTTCGGAAATTTAGTATTATATAATCTGTAAAAAGAATGTTTTTGTCTCGATTGAATAATAAGTAGTCGTTAATTTTTTTTATAGATGGTGAGGAGGAGACTGGCACGGCGTATTCCGAATTGGCTGACACACAAGAGGAGGAATTTGAATCTGAAGAGCAATGGCGGAAGCAGAGGCACGAACGGGAAACGTTCCTCAAGCAAATGGTAAAAAAAACTTACGCCTCTTATCCCCAAGGGCTAGGCAGAGGTATTCGATTTCAGGAAATACCCACATTTCACCAGTGCAATCTTTGGACCCCTAAACGTGATTCGTGACCTTATCGCGGGACCGGGTATGTTATACATGCCTTAGAATTAATTCTGGGACTTGCGGGTTTCCTCATGTTGTTTTCGTTCACCGTCGTGCTGGTCTACACTAATACTATAAAAGAGGAAAGATTTGTTTGCTTGTTTGAATTCAATAGGCTCCGAAACTACTGGACCGATTTGAAAAATTATTTCACATATAGAAAGCTACATTATCAGGGAGTAACATAGGCTATATTATATTCCCGTAATAACCGGAACTACGCGGGTGAAACCGCACGAAACAGATAGTGATAAATATGTACAGAAACAATTGGTAATTGAAAGATAATATTTTGGTTTTACCACAGAACGTTATTTAAAAAAAACAGGAGAAGTATTATTCTGACTCGCCAACCTCGGGTTCCGTACAGAGTTGTATATAGATAGTGCGTCCATCAGTGGAATGATTTAAAAAATAAATATTTTCTTTATTTAGGCTATTAGTCCTAGCTTCTTGCCAAATTTGGTGATTCTGCGGTGTAATAGGAAGACTGCTATGATGATTTTATGAATTACAACTTATTTGCTAGTGTCAAACTGTTTTATATTAAATGCGAGCGATTCAATATTTACTATTTTTTCATATTTTTTGCTTAACTATAGTTACAGTAAGTAAAGCTGTTATTTATGTATTTTTTTCGACAGCAAAATCAAGAAGGGCCGGATGAGGGCTTAAATGTCACAGTGAATAGAACAACAATCATCAAGGCCAACCTCAGCTCCAGGACAATGTCGAGTTTACTGCTCGAAGCTTCCGCAGCTACTACAGAAAAGACTGAGAACAATATTCCTGAAAAGAAGACAGTTAAAGATGTTCCTAGTCCAAAGAAACCTTTCGCTGTTTTCCAGGTAAGGATTAAAAGTGTTATAAAAGCGTAATGTAATAGAAAGCTGACCTTTTAAATTCTTATTAAGGCGAAGGGGTAAGAGAAAACACGTAAACGAGGTGTTTTTCAGCAAGTGTCCTAGCTAAATTATAGAATGTGGAACTTTAGAAACAAAACATGCTATAAAGCATATTTTGAATATTTGTCTAATAGCTCAAAATGCTTTTTTTTTCGTTTTAATTAGCATTTAAAATTCATTTGAAATGCCAAGTTATGAATTTATCTTAAAAAGATCGTGTAACGGTATGTCAAATCCGTTTCGAATGAAACTTGATATACATACTTCTATAGTTCGTACCTTGTGCCTGATGGTCAGTCAGTAACGAATTTTAATACAAATATGGATTTTAAGCGTATAAACTATTTGTGCCTACTAAAACTGTAACTACGCATTTGCTCGCAAAAAATCATCAGGAGTTGAGCTGTCCGGGATGCGACGTTGCCGCGCCGCGGCCGGGCCCGTCCGCCGCGATCGCGCGACGTTGCCAGTTAGGGCAGCCTCACAGAGTGCTTTTTTATTATGATCATATAGTCAGCCTCATTCATTCGCGCGTGCTGTTTATGTAGTTTTTTGATGAAAATGGGTAATAAAAAAGGACGGAAACCACGATTATCAGTGAAATCGTTAAGAAAACGGATATCACGTCTTGCTAATGATAAAAAACCACAAAAAGCTGGACTACCGGTGCGCCATCTAACCGAAAAGCCCGGTAGCACGATAGGGTAACATTGACGCACGCTACCTCATACCGCCGCGGCCCCGATAGATGGCCTAAAAAGGGATGGCTCTAAATGTTCAAACCTCCAAGGTCATTTGCCTCACCCTTCGCCTTAATGAAAGCTACCTACTATTTGTGAAACCATATATATTTTTTGACATAACAATTTGTGGACTCCCGTGAATTTTCGCAGTGTTCATGTTCATGTTATATTGGTTGATTCTATTGGCGATTATAGTTTTAGTTAGCTAGTTTTACTTTGTGCGAAACTGGACTATATGCACGTGCAATTATAGCGACGCCCTTAATAACCAATATGAAGTTTAACACAGGAGCACCTTAAACTGGTATTAATTTTCTGAGGGGGTTAAACAGGAGATGAAAGCTTGTCAGTTTTTCAAATACCAACTCGAGGCTTACCCCCAGTTTCCGAAAGGCAAATTAAATTAAAATTTTGTTTAGAAACTGTTAAATATCTTGTTAACTCTTCTGATTGGTTGTTGAAAAGCATTATGATTTTATTCAACCAGCTAACGTGATATTTAAGTCTGCCTTGCCTGATTTGCCTTTCGAAAACCGGGGGTTAGTACCATACATAGTACCCGCGGGCTGAATGGACCCATATCGGTAAAATAGTAGTCGACTGAGCCCGCGGGCTGAGTTATCCGGTACGTGTGGGTCAAGTCACCTACGAAAAAAAACTAAGGGGTCAACTTAGCCCGCGGGCTGAGTCGTCTGTGGGCTCATTTGACCACAAAGCCATCTATACAACGCGTCACAGAATAAGCGCAATTTCTCATACACCCCAATTAGTAAACTATAATAAAAAATGGTGATGCATTCGTATTTTAGTCTTTTCTAACCAAATTTCTTAAATAAAAAGCGACGACAGTACGGTTTCCATAGGTAGCCCTAAATTCAGTTACGCCAATTCATTTTGCGGAAAAAATTAACACATATTAAAAATAGCTGAAATCAATAATAATTATGTAGTCGATACTCAACAAAATAATGTCAGGGATTGAGCTTTTTCTGTTACGTATTGTATATGTATATTCCTATTTCCCTTGGTCACGGCATCACGCGTGAATGACTGGACCAATTTTGCTCATTCTTTTTTCGTTGTTTGTTATTGGACTCGATTCTGCAAACCACCTAAAATTCCTAATTTTAAGTTAGCTCTATTCTTTTCCACCGCTTTGGAAAGGAAAGGGACAGCAATAAGCGCCATATTTATTTACAACGTCACAAATGTCAAAATAACAAAATTAAACCTTACGGACGCATTCAAATACACGTTTTTAGCAATTTTAGCAACGATGTAAGGAGGTCATGGATAAAATTGACAGATAAGACATCAAATTAGTCGGTTTTAACATGTTTGACATTACTATATGTATAATCTATGGTTTGTTTCTGTCCTTTTTCTTCCGTATTCTATAAAGCCTCTGCCTACCCTCTCGGGGATAAAAAGGCGTGAGATTATATTATTATTATTATTCTATAAAGAAGGATAGGCTAACTTAAAATTAGGAATTTTAGGTGGTTTGCAGAATTGAGTCCATTGTCAGGAGAAGGTTCTTATAAAAGAAAAAAATAAGAAAGTTGCGCGGAACATTAGAAAACTTAAGAAAACTTGACGACCATATTAAATTTTTAATGTAACCTTGGCGTTAGACATAACTGTCAGGACAACGTGTCCTGTCGGCTAGTCAATTAGTAATTTATTATAGCACAGGCTCTGCCTAGTTTGTGCATAATTAACCGTGTGTGAATTGTGTCCCACAATATTCCCACAATTCATTTATTTATTTATTTATATTTATTCATGAACAATTTTACATTGTATTCGAATAATCGCATTACAAACAATATTTCATAATAAAATAACAAAAACAAAATGATAATCATAATAATAATAATAAAAAATGACAAATAGTAATAATAAGTCACAATATAAAAATCATAATAATCAATCAGGTAATTTATATTTTATTTATTATTATCTCCAGCAAAACTACCACGGGTCGCTACTGACGCGAGGCCGCGGCGCGCTGGCGCGTTTGGCGGCACTGGCGACTCCTCTCGCAGCTGACGACGACGCTCCCAAAGTCGGGGGCCTAGCCCCGTCTAGCAAGAGGAACTTCGTCTTCGCTGCGTTAACGCCTAATGAGGTCGAGCCCAAGGTAATTTAATTGCTGCGACCGTTAAGGGCCGGGGTCGAGCAAAGTATAACATCGAATGTATGAAATGAAATTGAATGTATGAAATCGACCTTAGTCAAGCAGTCAATAAACTAGATGGCCCGAAAAATTACATAGGTTACGTTTCATCCCGGGATATGGACGAAGTCGAGGGTAAAATTCTGTGACTTGATTCAGCTTAAATGTTAAACTTTGGTGAAGCTAGGATAATATGACTCATAATATCTGACTTTAATTTACCTCCCAAAACAAAAAGTTCTTTTAATTTTGATGTACACCCCGGCCGTTATAACTTGACCACTCTGAAGTTGCGCAAATGGCTGCGCAATAAGATTTTTAGCGGACCATTTGGCGGTACGGGGGGGGTTTGCGCAGGCGAAGCCTATGTTCAGAGAAGCCAAGTTAAAACGGCCGTATTGTACCATGATCAATTAATTCACTGTGCACCACAATAGTTCGTAAGTACTCCTTTTGTACCTTATTGTCTCGTAATAAAGAATTAAAGTAAACATTGTTTTCAGGTACCCAAAAGAAAAGCGGACACTAACATAGGAACTCCGAGGCTGGTAAAGAAGATGAAAACAGAAGATCAACAGAAATATAAAAGTAGATTGCTAGAAATATTAAAACCATAGTGTAATGTGTACATGTAGCTAAGCATATTTTATAAATTAAGCGATATTTTATGTGTGACTGATATACATATATTTTTTACCTTCTGTTGACCTGTAATTGATATTAGGATAATAAATATTTCCCACTTATGTAAGTCTATGTAATAGTTTTCATTTCATATCGAAATAAAAAATAAATAAATACGCTGATGCCTTATCTCCGATGAGGTCGGCAAAGGTTTTCCATTCCTGGAAGTAACCACTTTTCACCAGTATAATTGGTAAACCCATCCCATCACTAGACTTATTATAACATATTGTATTGTATTTTGCCATTGGACTTGACCTATATAACAAGCATTAAAGAAAAATAAAAACATCTAGCACTATGGATAAACTTGAAAAACCTGGACAACGGAACCCAATAAACCTGGTGGGTTGGACAGTTTATTCTAGTTCGGAATCTTGGTATAATGCACCAATACTTTTTCTTCAAAAGTCCAAAGGTCTTTATAAATTCAGGCAGAACATTTCTCACTTACTATTTACACAGTTAAATTGAAGTAATTCAAATAATATTTTGGTGTATACATTTGACCCGATTCAGGAATCGAACCTGTGATTCTTTCTTGCAGTCTCCATAGAGGTAGTAAGCCAACAAGTCGCGACAACTATTGGTCGGTGGTGCTGACGCAGTTGCTGTAGTTGTAGTAAAATATATTATCGTTTATATCTTCTATATATCTATATAAATAAAAATGAATTGATGTTCGTTAGTCTGATTAAAACTCCAGAACGGCTGGACAGATTTTGATGAAACTTTTTGTGTGGGTTAGAGTGGGTCCAGGGATGGTTTATACGGTGGCAGAACGACGTCTGCCCGGGCCACTAGTATATAAATAAAAATGAATTGATGTTCGTTAGTCTGATTAAAACTCCAGAACGGCTGGACAGATTTTGATGAAACTTTTTGTGTGGGTTAGAGTGGGTCCAGGGATGGTTTATACGGTGGCAGAACGACGTCTGCCCGGGCCACTAGTACGTATATAAAATATTAATTTAGAGAAAATCTCATGGAAGTTAGAAACTACGCGACGTAATTTACAATCTACCAACCGCTCTAGCCAGAAAAGAAAAAGGGAAATAGTTGAAAAATGGGATTGCCATGCTATGGGGTTTACTATAAAACACAGCAACTCGTATCTCTTCAAAGTTAGACTTCAGTTCATTTGCAAAATAAAGAGGTAAATAACACCAATCGCTCGTGTTCCTGGTAAACACAATACACCTTTATTATTATAAAGATTTTATTACATACACCAAAGTAATTTATTACATATTACTTTCACTTATTTTTAGGGGTGAAATATAAACGGATGGGGTATCACTCTAAAACTTCTAAATATTGGTATCACTGACATTTCCGTGTTTTTTCTCACTCTGTCTTTTGTTCAATTTGTCTATCCTGCTCGCTCTTCAACCAATCGCAATCGTGTGTCCGTCAGTTCGCCGGCCGGTTGCTTGCCGAGTTCTCTTGTCTGATTTTTTCAATCGATGCTTTTTTCTGTGGTGAGGGGTGATAGCGTAGCGTGGAATAAATACTAGTCATATAAAAATTAAGTTTTCTACAATATAACATCCTACCGGGGTAGTCAGAATTGTCAAAATGGCGAATGAGAACAAAGAAATTGGCGACATCGTTAAAAAATGCAAAATTCTGCTGTTGGACATCGAGGGCACAACAACATCGATCAGCTTTGTTAAGGTAGGTCCAGAGATAAGCCGGCCGGCCTTTTACTGTAAGGAATTTCCCATATGTTCTATAATTCGGTCGTCGAATATTCTGCGTATTTTCGCAGATAGTCTTATAATAGGGTTCTGGGATGCTCTGAAAGGCAAAATGGTCGCATTTTAGGACACCCAATATGGAGGACGAATTCAAAATGGTACCCTTCATGATCCGCTTTTGTGTGTTCCCTTCTGAATTATGTACACGTGGTACTTAATCTTACTCTACCTGCCTTACCATTTTTTATTTTAACCTCGCCATCAAGTTTTCTAAGGAAAAGTGAAGTGGAAAAACGCCTTCTCCAAAGATATTGAACGTAATCTATACTATTATTTTGTAGGGTACATAGGTACATATTTTTATAATCATAAACCTTTAAAATATATCGTACCTAATACAGTATGAAGAAAGGTTAGATTGCGTGATGAAAACTTCAGTTTACCGGCATGAACAGCTGTTCAGAGCAGCTGGCTTGTAAAAAATGTGGAATAGTTAACTGTCCTCTTTCAATAGGCGTCAAGTTTATATAGGTCGTCCTTGTTGCACTCATGTCAGTCATATCAAATTAAGAAGAGAAAAGAAATATGTTATGCTTTCTGCAATTTGTCGAGTTGTACTTATAAATCACCGTAATGGGTAATTTATATTTATCATCTGTATAACTCTACATTAGTTGTTGTTAAGAATCGATGACGTAATTTTTTGTAAATCATATGGTTCATTCATTACTGTCATATAACGTACCCTTAAAGGCAAAACCAACTAACCGACACTTTTTTCAAAAATGAGTTAAATATACCAATCAATTCGTCTTTTTGAGCTCTATCTACTAGTAAAACCGGTTATCTGCTATCCCGCTTAGTTTCAAAGTTAGTTAGGTGAAAAACCAGCTAAATGCAAACATATTCAGAATTTCTACAAGAAAAAGCAACTAACGTTACTTTAAACTATTGTTTCCCCGAACGTTTACCAGTAAAGAGACTTTATTTATAGATGCAATACAGACTAAATAACTTTATTTGTTTTTAACTGATGACATAATATGTATGTTTTGAATTTGTATACTGGTAAACAATTTATCCTCACTTTAGTTGCTTTTTACTGTAGGTATTAGTTTTGCAGTTTTGATAATTGCTGCAGCTAAAACCAACTATCCGCGTTTAATAGTTTTTCTCGCTCGCACGTCGTGCGTGCATCGCGCACTTTTGTCTTTGTGAGTTGTTTTTATATTGCACAATCTAATCAGCTATTGTATAGTGTAATAAAAAATTATAAAAAATATAAAGATCCCAAAAAAAATTTTGGGAAATCTATCGCAGGGGGGCACTTAGTTGGTTTTACCTGAATTATGTAAAATATAACTTATTTCTAAAAGGGGAACCTGTACCCTTCTGAGTTTAATATTAACTTTTTAATTAAGAAAAAATAGATTATTTACAAAACCAGCAATACAAATATAGCAAAGGAAGCAGCCAAAATAAAAATAAAATAATGTTTATAGTTGGTTTTACCTGAATAAAATTAAGACTGGTGTGTGGTTATCTACAGGTGCGGAATCTATTAGGGTTTCTTTTTCTTTATTTTTGTATTAGAGCTAGATTTTGCGTATCTTTACAAACCCCTATCTTTCTATACATATAAAATCTGATAAAATCTAATGTTTTTAGTAAACTTCACACACTTTTACAAAAAAAGATAGACAAAACAGTCCTCTAGAGCATGATAAGGAAAGTATTAAAAGGGGGCTTGTGAATTGAGTATCGGTAGTGGCTGACCTAGGCCGACATGATCTTCGGAACTTCGATATACTGAAGATAGATATTAGCTTGAATGAGGTGGAGTACATCTTTTGGATAAAGCGCAAAACATGTACAAGTTCATAGCACGCAATGTTCTATTATCTCTACCTACCCTGTGACCTGAAAAAGGTTTTATCTCAATTAACATATCAGAGGATCACATTAGAAACGTTTATTATCAATTCACTCAATTTGAGACTAAGTGCAGGTGTCGTGAGGCTAAGGTTCAAGCTAAGTTGCAGCCAACAGCTAAACTAGGTAAAACCTGTACTATAGCTGCTGACTAGTCCCCATTTAAGATGACTTGGTGTGCCCTTTCTGACAAAGTGGCATAAACCATGCCAATGGGTGCGGAACCCTAATATACTGAACAGCTGTTTTAAGCTACATGTTTAATCTGAAGTAATTCAGACTGTCTCAATTGTCTGGTGACCTTCTCAAGAATAGCAATCAGGATAAAATTTGCTAAGATGATAGTGTATTGATAATTTTAGTCACCAGTGATTTTGATATCACCAGTGAGATTCAAAAATCGCACTCCAGGGATTTGATGTGAAGAGTAGCATGTGAAAAGATATGACTTGATAAATTTTCATATGTCTTCTACTCTCTTTCACCTAGCAGTCTGCTACTTATAAAATATGTATTATCGCAAATCATGTGAATTTAATTTCAAACTCAAACTCATTTCTTTTCAGTAGGTATGGAATTTACACTTACAAACGTCAATAGTTTAAAATAACAAGGCCCTCTAAACTCGTCCATGATGATTGGCTAAATGTAAACAGGAGCCCATCTCCTTCGAAGAGTTGTTGGTTCCAAATGCAGTACCCCGAGAAGAGCCAGCAATAAACTCAAGGGCAGCTCTTTTTAATCTCAACTCATGTATTTCTCTTTTTATATTTCATTTCCAGTAGCCTTTGAAATTACACAAGTGAAATCATGTGAGAAAGCAGTAATTTCATCAATTAAAAATGATTTAAAGGTCCCTAGTAGGTAATCTAAAATCTCCATTCAGTCGTCATATTGTATGCACAGACATATCTCACGTGTGTAAGCTCCAATGAAAAGTGAAACTGTTTGGGAACAAAAAACGAATTAGAGCATCGAGTTTTTTACTGGCCTATACTGTCCCGGCCGGTGCAGCGGTGGCGGGCGGCTAGTCGCGCTAGGCGCTATCCGGTTTGGGCTCACCGGTCTCGGCGTAGTTCGTTCACCCACCTTGCCGCATCGTAGACTACGCAGTTTCACCAGAGTAGGTATTCTTCTTCACTTTATGCCGAGTTGCTACCTATAGGTGCCATTGTCTCTGACCAGCCAGCTGAAGTTGCTTTTTGAACCTTAATGTCAAGTGAACTTATTGGGAGGATTTCACTTTTTTATATCGTGGTTTCCTTTGTTTCTGATTCTGAACATAAAGTTGGATTTATTTGCAAGCATACATTTCATTAAATAAATTTATGTTAAACGAGCTTTTACTCGCGACTTTCTCTGCGTTCCGGTAAATAGTACCTAGCTTATTCACCAAGATCAGTTCAGCGGCATAACCGTGAAACATTCCATGTATATTGTAGGTACATGGAAGAATATATAATACCTACCTACCTACCTAGACAGTTCGATCAAATGCCATATCGGCGAAGGGGCGCACCCTCTTTCGCCCTAGCTGTGATATGCGCACACGTGAAACTTTAGGTTAGATAGCTAAACTAAATAAATCTAAAATTGTGGATTAGGATTTAGGCGAATGGTAAAGAAAATGAATTTATTTGGATCAAAACAAAAAGTACCTATAACAGCTAAGTCTAGACGATAGGACAACTTGGCATCGTGATTATCGTAATCATCATTATTTAGCGTCGGTAGTATGTTATCGATACCGCAAAAGATTAAAAAAATATATGCCTTTATCCCCGAGGGCCGGGAAATACCCACTTTTTAAAAGCTTTTATTTAACTTGCAATGTATGTATGTAACTATGTATGTTCGGGTGGAATCTTGCAACTCAATTTTGAAGCAGATATCTTCAACCGATTGAGCTGAAATTTGGTATACTTATGTAAGTTCGGTGACAATGCAATATTATGGCACCACCGAGCTGATCTGATGATGGAGCCAGGAGGTGGATGTGGCAACTCCTCAATGACTACTCGTAAACCCCTCGAGTTTGGGCTCGTATGATTCGTCTTGACGAGTACTTTAATACTAGATGGTAACCAGGGTCTGATGATGGAGCTGGAAGATGGTTATGGGAACTAGGTAATTAAACGACACAACCCCATCGAATTTGGGCTCGTATGATTTGTCTTTACGAGTACTTTGATACTAGATGGTAACCAGGGTCTGATGATGGAGCTGGAAGATGGCCATAGGAACTCAGTAATTAAACGAAAGAAAGAAAGAAAGAAAGAAAAGTGTTTATTTGGCACCTATTAAAATTAAAATATTACAAAATAACTTAAAACTTAAAAAACTAGGTACCAAAAGGGTGGCCACTCAGCATAATGTCGTGGCTCGACGCGAGTAGCGCAGAGCCAGCGACGCTGGTATTCTGTGGACACCCAGGGCGCGCATCTGCACCGCACAAGCAAATAACTTACATAAACTACATAATACAATAATGTAAACTACTTCCACATAATTAGATACTTAATACATAAACGACATAATCCCATCGAGTTTGGGCTCGTATGATTCGTCTTGACGAGTACTTTGGCATTAGATGGTAACCAGGGTCTGATGATGGAGCTGGAAGATGGCTATGGGAACTAGGTAACTAAACGACACAACCACATCGAGTTTGGGCTCGTATGATTTGTCTTTACGAGTACTTTTGTATATATGCATGGTTAGCCATGTGACGTCATTCTAAATCCAACTAAAAAGTAAAAAATAAATTAAGAGTAAAAAATATTTTTTAAAACAAGCTTTTATTTTAATACGCTAAAAAGAATAAAATAAAGTTTTCCATTAAAACTTTGACTATCCTTAAACGTCATTACACAATTTACTATGTAATAAAAGCTTGTCGCGAGATATATCTACTCATATAGTAAATATATTAATAACTATAACTGATTGAATAAATTTTTTTCTTAAACTTATATTTACTTAGTCTGAAAAGAAAATTCTTTTACTTAAATATGAGTACTTAAATCTCGCGACAAGCTTTTATTACATATTAAATTGTGTAATGACGTTTAAGGATAGTCAAAGTTTTAATGGAAAACTTTATTTTATTCTGTTTAGCGTATTAAAATAAAAGCTTGTTGTAAAAAATATTTTTTACTCTTGATTTATCATCAGTATATTTTTGGACCCATAAGTGATAAGATAATCCTATCGCCGCACGGGTTTGCTGTTTTACACATAGGTACCTTAATCAATTCGGAGTCCTGTGGGCCTTACCCACGATGTTTTTTCGTCGAGCTCGTTGATATTTATACACGTAAGCCTCAAAATAAAGCCTATTATGTCAGTCAATAATAATTTAGCTACTGTATACTTTAAATGTTTTCAGAACTCTTTCAATTTCGTCATTGTTACAGGATAAGTTGTTCCCCTATGCAGCGGAGAACGTGAAACAGTTCCTGGACAGCCAGTGGGATAAGGAGGATGTCAAGGAAGCCGTCACTGGCCTCCGTAAGCTGGCCATTGAGGACGAAGAGGGCAAGATGGAGGGGGTGGTCACTATTCCTGCGGAAGTAAGTAAAGCACTTTCTCTAGCGCTTGGATACTTTTCTTAAGTATAAGTCATTTCAGTTTGTGCCGCCCCTAATTATATTTCATTACGTTCGTAATTGCGAATGAACTTGACTGCTAACTAAAGCGAGCGAGTTCACTGAAATTAGCAGTCCTTAAACTGCTACCGCCTGTGTTGACTATTGAGAAATCCAGGTCTTTCTCTCTTTTTTTTAATGTTTACCTGAGCGCGATGACAGGATGGTGTTTTACGGGTGTATGTTTTGTCGCTGCCTGTAGCCGAAATGACTTAATTGATTTTAATAAATAAACTCGTTCGACTCGCCTTAGTTGTGGGAGTGCTGTATGTATGATGGTGGGTAAGGTAACAAAAAAATGGCAACCATACAAAAACTAGCCACTTTAATGCATAAGTGCATATAGGTAGATTTTAATAAATGAGGTGTTGCTTCATTCGTCAATTGTCAAATTCAATCGTCTTCATCTCAGAAGAGTTAGAGCTAGATTTTTACCTCACCAGAAAGAGGGAAGTTTTTAATGTCGTTTACAAGCAAGACATTTTTATATTTTTTAAATAAATATAATTGTGACAGGAACCGTATACATTGAAATAAGTAGACCTAACGCTATGCGTGATTTAGCGCTTTCTTGTTCCGATCGACGTGCTCGTAACTGTCACATTCTGTATCTAGGTCGCAGTGAAACGTTAATTGGTGAATCTTCCACACTAAGTCCCTTATTACAGAAAGATCCTCAAGCACTGAATTCCGCTTGAGTACAGTTAAAAGGAGACAGCTTTATGCAACTCATATAGCGGCCTCTCTGTCTGAGACTCCTGAGGATCGTTTTGTAATATTCGTGGAGATGAATTAAGACCTTGGTTGTATTATTTACTCACAAATTCATAGTATGATGAAGAATAAGGATTACGATGAATTTAATTAGATAGATATACTACCGGGAGTACTAATGTTGCAATATCTTGAAAAAGTCAATTACCACGGATTCTTTCTCAAGCTAGACAGTGGAGAATGGTGTAAATAAAATAAATTCGAATATGTTCTTTTGTGCAAAATTACAAACAGTTTTTAATACCTTATGAGTAATTCAAGTGCCGAATATTGTACCTTAACACTAATAAAGTCAAATAACAAATTTCTAAAAGCTGAACTAAAATTTCTTCCACATCAAGAGTATGCCTTACATCTTGTAGTTTCTACCTATCGCACGAGAGAGACGAGAGTCGCAAAGTGTCTCTCGTGCCTTTGAGTCCCTCGCTACACTCAGTATCCAAACTTAGCACCAGAAGCATTTAACTTGCAAGTGATTCAACTAAAGAATCATTCGCTTGGTCTGGATTCCAATTCGGCACATATCACAAAAACGCACTCAGCTCTCTTGTGAAACAAATAACTATTATATAAATGGGTGGTCACCCATGCTAAAAAACCCGTTACCGTTTCCTTCTGGCAATCTTGTTTAAACTAAATAAAAATAAATAAATAATACGTTTATTCATCCACACAGACTAAAACTAAAAACTAAGTTATAGTAAGTACATACCTAATGTAAATGAAACTGCTAGAGTCAGCACAACTGCTGCTTTTCAGACCCTGCCCTAATTTAAAATTATTCTAAATATAATTCACAACAGTTTTGGTTTACTGTCTTAACAAAGTTTTATTCAAAGAAATATTAGTAATAAATATAAATAAACTAGCAGCGCCCCGTGGTTTCACCCGCGTAGTTCCCGTTCCCGTGGGAATATCGGAGTAAAAATTATCCTATGTCCGTCTCCTGGTTCTAAGCTACCTCCCCACCAACTTTCAGCCAAATCGGTTCAGTCGTTCTAGAGTTATAAATAGTGTAACAAACACGACCCTCTTTTATATATACATATATAGAAGATAAGTTATTAGTAAAACATAGGTACACATTATTATGTTATGTCGCTGCTTGCAGACAGCTACGTCATTCATCACGCGTTATCGTTAAAAGAATAACGGCCAGGGTCAAGGCTTCGTACTTACTATCTATAATAATTGTGTTAGTCCATAACCATATATTATCCATCTCCATATAATATACAGAATGGAATGAATCTACTGGCCAATTATTCTCAAATGTGGAAACCAGTTTCATTCATAATTCAGAATGGTTGCAAACAGCATTTAGTTTCTATATTATTTCTGGTTGATGAATTAGGCATAAATATGTTTACACATGTAATAAAAAAACACATTCTTAATCTATACATATAATAAAATTGACCAATGTCTGTACATAAGAAATATGCAACGCGTAACAGAATAAGCGCAATTCCTCATACCCCCCAAGTAGTATATTAATTTTAAAAAAATGAAGCCTCCTAACCCAGTAAATAGAGAGCTGATACCTTACAAACGGTCCGGTAGTTCTAAATTTTTTACATGTTGTCTAGGATGGTTGTTAAGTGTTTAAAATGCAAAATGCACAATTTCCCCCCCTCCGCGCCCGCCGCCATCTTGAAAAAAACCGAATAAAATCGGCACTTCTTTTAGATTTTCACTTATATCTTTGTTTCGGTGCATTTTAGCTACAAAACAGTTCTATTCAATGTTGTAGAGAATGAAATTCCCTATAATATACGTGTTAAATTTTGTTTGTAGGGCAGATAGTTCACGAGATATGATATTTTAAAAAAGATAAAAAAATACGCATTTTCCGGAAATTTTTCAAACTTCTAACTTTAGAACGCTGTAATTCAATTTTGGCCTATTTGAGAAAAACAAGTAGAACAATAAAAATTGTACAAAATGGATGTATACTTTTTTTAACCAACCTTACGGAGGGGGCAGTAAGCATTAAAATAAAAACAACGGCATATTGTTTATTTGATAAGTTTGAAAATTTTCCGGAAAATGCTTATTTTTTTATATTTTTTAAATTATCATATCTCGTGAACTATCTGCCCTACAAACAAAATGCACCGAAACAAAGATAAAAGTGAAAATCTAAAAAAAGTGCCGATTTTTTTCGGTTTTTTCAAGATGGTGGCGGGCGCGGAGGGGGGGGGGAATTGTGCATTTTGCATTTTAAACACTTAACAACCATCCTAGACAACATGTAAAAAATTTAGAACTACCGGACCGTTTGTAAGGTAACCCCCCTTATTTGGTCTCTATTCACTGTACTATCCGTGCTTTAGTCGTGTCTAACCAATTTTCTTAAATAAAGAGCAATAATATTACGATTTCCATAGGTAGCACTAAATTTAGCTATGCTAATTCATTATAAATTTAATTAGAAAAAAAAATTAGAAAAATGTAACACATATTAAAAATAGCTGAAATCGATTAAGTAGTCAATGAACAAACTAATTTCAGTAATTGCGTTTATTCTGTTCCTATTGTATAAGCAAACTTGGTGGTCTCTATAGCATCAATAGATATTTTTTTTAGCATTTTTGTCTGTCTGTCTGTCAGCATTTGTCTGATGCGTCTATCACGCAAAAACTACTGCAACCAAAGACGTTTAAAAAGAAAAAGTTTATCTGGAAAGATAATGATTTTCTTCCAACCTCTTTGACTGCAACATTAGTTGCGGTTTTCACAGTTGTCAGTCTGACTTAAAATCTGGTACCTACATGTTTCTCGCCACCTAGAAGCCGCATTATCATATACATATACGATACAATATTTCTGGTTGTGTATTTGTTTGTGGTCATCTGGCCTCTTTAACGGATGTAGTGGAAAATCAGCGCCTCAGCCCAGGCTGTGTCATTATGCTGAGCTGTGGCCCTATCGGCATAAAATTGTTTTTATATGTGTTACTTTAATTTCTGTTTTTTTTTTGTTATGCCGAATAAAAAGTTTCTATCTTTCTACATAGTCACACACAGTTAGTACTATACTATAGGTACTAAAAAACTGAGAAACATACTTAAATACACATAAAAGTCTATACCAACCGAACAAAGCGAAAGCAACGATCATGTCCAATGTTCATGCAAACAATGCAGGCATGTCCTCTATTAACAGAGCCAAGAGGCTAGTTAAAATATTGATCTTCTAGCAGGCGCCCAGAAGCGTTGTCTGCGCGGATCCCTTTTTTTCCGTTCCTGTAAAAAATCGAAAGTTCATCCTTAGTGCACTCCTAGGGTAATAATAATAAGAAACATCTAGGTCTGTCAGTCAGGCTCGGTTTTATTGACGTCGTGAGGTGTTTATGTAAGACGTGAATGTTAATTGTCGTTCTTTAAATAAATTTCATTCACAAAGATATATCATATCATGATGAGATCGTATTTAAATTTTACGGACGCTCAATTTGGCCGTTACACTAACCAACAGATAATGTACAGCCTAAAGCGATGGGTCAAGCTAGTTAAGAACCATGATATTTTGCACAGGTGTTCCCTATATAACTTTTTAAAATAATTCCCCAAGTTTGAGCATTTCCAGGAATGGAATACCTCTGCCAAACCCCCTCGGTGACAAGTCGTGAGTATAAATATGTTTAATGGGATAAAAGTAGGTATGGAAGTTCGTCCTTTTTTTAAAGCCCTATAGCACATACATACGAGTACATCATATAATATCGCGACTCTTTCCCATTAGGTTAGGCGGAGACAATACACTGCCACTTGCTGCGAATCTAACATCAAGTACGCGGATAGTTACGTAATAATTTTCCCGCTCAATTCCAGGACGCGTCCAAGGAGGACCAGATCGAGGGGCTGGTGAAGAGTGTAAAGTGGCAGATGTCTGCGGACCGCAAGGCGGGGCCGTTGAAGCAGCTGCAGGGGCTTATCTGGAAACAGGGGTACGACAACGGCGACATTAAAGGCCAGTGAGTAATGTTTCTATTCTATCACTATCTTTTGTACGCGACTTACATCTGATATACATATTAACCGGGAATGTCGTTAGAAAGAGACTCACATTTGACAAGAACAGTTGCAAACACTTGCTAACCAGTTACTGTTCCTAAGAGATTTCGTAATTTTGTCGGGTTAGAAACTTGCGTGACTTCTTGGTATTGCGTTTTTTTATCTACTCTAATATATAAAGACAAAAAATAGATGATTTTTTGTTTGTTTGTATTAAATAGGCTCCGAAACTACTAGATCGTAAAAAAAATATTTCACCAATGGAAAGCTTTTCTGGGACTTTCATGGGCTATAATTTTCCCACGGGAACGGGACTTAAGCGGGTGAAATCGCGCGGAATAACTAGTTAGACAATAAAATAGATTTACAACACTGCTGAAGTACAAATAATTTGATTAACTGTTCTTTAATGGTCAAATGGAAATCCATTTGCACTCTGTGCTGTGTAGTGTTTGCCCGCTGCACGTATATTGAAATACATTGTAATAACATGACAAAGGGAGCTGACAGAGTGATATCAAATGTATTGGCAAGGCTGCGTTTTAAAATATAATCCTAAGTAAAACACTAATTCAGTTTTATAATTGTATTGAGAATGTAAGGATCATATTCACGCAAGCACGATATTCGCTTCCAGCGTGTACGACGACGTGTCAGCAGCGCTCGAACAATGGCACTCTGCGGATGGGCAGAAGGTGTACATCTATTCCTCCGGGTCAGTCCAAGCCCAAAAACTTCTCTTCGGGCAGTCCTTGTCTGGGAACTTGCTCCGGTTCATCGATGGCCACTTTGACACCACGGTCGGTGCTAAGCAGGAAGCTGCCAGCTACACTAACATCGTGGAGAAGATCGGCTACAAGTCTGATGAGATATTGTTTCTCACAGACATTGTTAAAGGTGAGAGAATTTGTATTTGTATGCAGGTACGAATAATGATATTATTCATAGTAAGAATGCTGAGGTGCTTTAGACATATAGAGTATGGATGAAATATGTTTAACGACAAAATTATTTAAATCTAATATAAGGAAATCGTGTGTTTGTGAGTCGGTAGAAGCCGAAATAGGCTAGGCGTACCTATATCGATCAGATCTGTATCGGGCAAAAGTATCAATTTCTGAAAGTCCTTACTTTTTATCAGTGTACTTTCCTCGCGATGTTTTCTAGTGATAAAATGTACTAAATGTGCAAATAAATTATATTCTATTTAAGAAGTAGCTTGTATAATCCTGGGATCTCGCTTATTACTGATTTTCATAAATATTAGCGTATATTTAATGGCTATATTATGTGTTTCCTTATATACTTTGCAACATAATATTGTGCAGATACTGTAACAGGGTTACATTACTGGACGATTAACTCTGAAGCCAATCTATCTAGCACTTTTTTAGCACAAAGAGACTTTCAAATTGAATGCCGGCTAGTGACGAATCTCGTATGGACATGACTGCAGTGGTGGGTTATCACATTCTTATGTTTTTACACTAAAAACGTAACGTCACGCCTATTTCCTGGAGAGAAAACCACGGACCACAGATTTCCCTCGGCTATCTCTCTTGCTTCCTGTATTCTTTCCCCACTACACATATATGTTAAGCATACACAGAACCTGTCCTTCCATGTTAAGTTTAGTTTAACTTTAGTTTGGGACTAAGTAACCGTGTCAATTGTGTTTCACATTTTATATAATTTATTTACATTTATGTAGTGATGGTGAAAGAAATCTTGCATAAACCTACCTTAAAAAATCGACGTTTCCTGTTATCAACAGAGGCCGAAGCTGCCCGCAATGCTGGCCTCCATGCGGCGCTGGTGATCCGCGAAGGCAACTCGCCTCTGCCCAGCGAAGCAACGGATTCATACCCGGTGCTGCATAGCTTGGCCGAGCTAACTGTCTCCAACAAGCGCAAACAGGAACCCCAGGTGCTACGATGATATAACTCCCACGTATCGCACGCTTGGCATGGCCTATGTATAGGTAGTTTTTACTTAAAGTATCGTCACGCTATGATGGCCGTTTTGACGTTGGTCCGCTCAAGTTTTGTGTTCATTAATAACTACGTTGAAGGTGCAAATTGCTGTACTTTATTGTCAATAGTGACGTGCAGTTATTTAAAATGTATCGAATGTATGTAATGTATAATGAAGACAGGATAATTAGTGTACTTGTTTACCACATAACTCAGCATTTGGTTTCGAATATTGAGATAAAAAAAAATTTAATCAATGCAATATTCTGTTCATTCAAATATATTAAGTAAATTTTATTTTATATTTTCCTATTTTTGTTTGAAAAATCCAGTGAAATTCACGAATATCTGCAAATCAATACAGTGGTTTCAGAAGTTCATAAAATGACCGAATCATACTGGGAACGTACAGAGAACCACGCAAATCCTCTTTCAAAGTTACTGAGAAGTGCACCAAATAAAATGCGTATCTGGGATAGAAAAGTCAACGAGCCTGAATCTATAACCATCTACAATTAAAACTGCTAATAGTCAATAGACTGATTGAATGTTAGCTTACAAAATAGAAAAAAAAAAGTTTTTTAGTCAGCTCCTACCTGCAATACCAGTTGTAAACCTAAAAACTTACAGTACGGCCTTTGGCTTGGCTTCTCTGAACATAGACTTCGCTTGCGCAAACCCACCTCGTACCGCCAAATGGTCGCTAAAAAATGTTATGCGCAACTTCGGGATAAAACGGCATTACTGTACAGATGCGATAAATAAAAAAAAAATCAAATGACTATAGTTATAATATTTACATTAAGATCTATTAATGTAAATATTGCCTGAAATAAAGATTTATTATTTATTATTTATAGTAATATGTCAAAAGGGCCATCATATCGTGCCGATACTTAAGTTGGATGTAGTTGCGATGACTGTAGTTTTTTTCGTGTTCTGGTTAGTTGGTATATTTGTTTCAAGGTTTGGTAATTTTGGTATATAAGAGGTGAATGTGGAATAATACTTTAGTTCTCGTTTATTAACACTAACAGACTGATAAAATAAATTGATTTGGTTCTCAAAATCATACCAATACTTAACATAAATGTTAAGTTATGGTAATGAGCCGTAATATATTTTAAATAACATATACCAGTTGTTTAAGTATGTATTTCTTTGTATCAGTTATTATTTAATTTTGTCACTAAGAAAATTTATTTCATATTAGGTTCTGAAGTATTTTTGTATTTGTGTGTATTTGGGATAATGCATTTATATTTTAACTATTAGTGTGATTTGTAACATGTTCTAAATATTTTAAGATATATTAATTAAATATTTTATTATATTATTATTATAGAGAATATAGACCAACAATAATTTAAAAAAGTACTCTTACTGCTTATTTCCGAGTTTGCAGAGGTATCTCATGCCTGGACTACCCACTATGTAATTTGCTGGACCCCTAAATGTGACATCACTTAATTTTAAACGCCTGAGTATTATAAGCAGTGGAATGGATTTAGACATAATTTAACGGTCATTCTGGTGCACTCGGGCCTTAAAGAATTTATGGGAAATAGTGAAACATTGATATACCAATGTTGACATAATAAGTAATTTAGTATTATTTCCACAATTTCGTCTTATATTTATGTATTTTACTAGTGCTTTTTGTGGTGTTGGCATAAAAAATTTTAGTGTCTAAAAATGTGTGATATAATGTATGTTGTTGTTGTAACTTCTAAATACTATATGTGCAGTAGCCTAGCAGTAGCAGCTAACTTTTTAGAATTTCAAATAAATCGTTTAATCTCAAGGAAATTTTATTTTTATTTTACTTGCATTTATACCCTAAATTTATTACAAATTTACTTCTTTAATCATTAAGCTCTTTTCTTTTCTAAGTCTATCCGAAAACCCAGCCTAATTTTACATAAATAATGCAATATTTAGGAGTGTCTTTATTCAAAAATCTTTGTCAAAACCATGACATGACATGAAAATCTACAGATTATTAAGTAAGCCCAAAATTTATATTTCATTAAAAAATTTCAGGATGAGATGCCAGCTAAAATTCCAAAGACTGATGTCGGAGACGATGTGAAGGCCAGTATGGCCCAATCTGAAACATCTGTAACTGATAAACCAGAAACAGCTAGTGTTGCTGAAAAACCTGAAGTAGAGAAAATGGAAGTAGAGGACCCTCTCATCACGCCTGAAGAGACAAAAGAAACCGTGTTACCAGTAAAAGAAAAAGTTGAAATCGATGAGATCACCGTCTCTAACATGGACGATTCTACGCCGGTTGTTGAATCAGAGACAGTTGTAGTAAAAGAAGCCAAAACTGAGGAGATAGAGACAAAGACTGATAAGAAACCGACTGAGGCGATGGAGACAGAAGCTGAGAAAGTTGTTCCTGAAACAGTAACTAAGAATGAGGAGGTTAAGGCACTTGTTGCCGAAGAAACGCCTCCTACGCCTACGGTAATAACAGAAATCGAAGAAGTGACCGATAAACAGCTTGGAGACGTAGCAGACATCATCGAGGACCTTGTACCCGTTGTTGAGGAACCAGCAGCAGTTGAAGATATGGATGATTTGCAGAATGTTGGTGAAGTATTAGAAAAAGAATGCGACGAGATCTTGTCGAAGGTCCAGGATGTGACCAACCTTGATAACATTCCTCTCAAACCTTTGCTGAATCCCATCGCTGAAGAAACCATGGAAACCGAAAATACAGATTCGAACGATATAGTCGACAGGATATTGGACACAGAACTGGAAATGGAAATGAAACAGTGTGAAGATATCGATGTTAATAACGTAACAGAAATGACTGAGGAGACAAAGCCAGAAGCTATCCAAAATAATACAGAAGCGACCAATATTTCAGAAATTAAAGATTCAAAAGATGAAACTCTGGAAAATGTAGAAAACAAGATAGTGGCTGAGAAAAAAGTTGAAAGTAGTCCCGCGGAAAGAAAAACTAATGAAGATGTACAGAAGTCCGATAATGCAAGCAAAGAAACGCCTGCAGAAGTGACTTCAGTTCTGGAAAAAGAGGTAGTTGAGGAGACGAAGGAAAATAATGCCTCCACTGATGATGTTAAGTCGTCGTCAGACGAAATTAAACCTGGATCTGCCGAAGGTAAAGCGAACACAGAGGACGTTAAATCTGTCACAGAGATCAAACCAGCGGATGAAGTAACACCCACAGAAGAAGTAAAATCTGCAATAGACGATAGCAAACCAGCACCTGTAGAGAGCCAACCAGAACCAGACACAAAAGTAGCGCCTAAAGAAAATACCAATGCAAGAGAAGAAAGTAACACATCACCTAAAGAAAATAACACTGCACAAGAAGAAAGTAACAAGGCACCTGAAGAAAGCAAACCAGAAAAAGAACATGTAAATGGCAAAACTAATGGCGAGGCAGAAAAAGTAAACGGAGATATCAGCAAGGATGATAAAGAATTAAGCGCGCGGCTAGCTGTAGAGAACGGAAATCCAGTGAATGGTTCCAACGGTGATTCTATGGATACTGAGGAGGGACAAGGCGATCACAAGGTCGACTCTGAAAAGACCGACATCAAAGTGAAGACAGTTTCCACTGGCGAGTCGCACACTGATCCAATAGAGCAGCCTACAGAAGCATAAGATAGTTTGGTACGTAAATTTTTATTAATGTATAATTTAAAAGCTTTGTTCTTAATAATTGATTAGTGCTGAGTTGCTTTTATGGTTCATCTTGTTAAGCTATTGCATAGCTTCTATCGAGGGCCTTGAGCGCGGGGACCGAATCCAGAAATTCCGTAACGAAAAACACCTCACGCTCCCCACTCCGACGGGCACGGAGGTCCGAGTCCGAGTCCGAGTCCGAGTCCGAGTCCGAGTACGAGTCCGAGTACGAGTCCGAGTCCGAGTCCGAGTCCGAGTCCGAGTCCGAGTCCGAGTCCACTCCGAGTCCCGAGTCCGAGTCAGAGTCCGAGTCCGACTCCGACTCCGACTCGGACTCGGACTCCGAGTCCCAGTCCGAGTCCGAGTCCGGGTCCGGGTCCCGGTCTCAGTCCCACTCCCACTCTGACTCCCACTCCCACTACCACCCCACCCCCAACCCCACTTCCACCCTCACCCCCAACCCCACTTCCACCCCCACCCCCACTCCCACTCCCACGCCCACTCCAACTCCCACCCCCACTCCCACTCACACACACTCCCACACCCACCATCACTACAACCACCACCACTCCCACTACCACTACCACCACTACGAATACTCTGCTAACCATTTAAATAACACCCGTGTGGCTTGAAGGCCGTGCATTGTCTAACGTCGTTTCTTTTCGGCAGTCTTGTTGATACAAATTGCTATGCAATAGCTTTACCGCGGCAGTCCCCGAGTGCCACACGTCTTTTTATTAATGTGTGGTACTGGTACTACTTACACAAATATGTCGTAGAAACTGATACATTGTAATTTCAATTCCTCGGCTTCTAGTGTCGGCGGGACGAAACAGCAGGGCGTCGCAGCGTTGTTGGTTCACATCTGAAGATTGACAAGACTGACGTTGCTTCCACGCATTGACATCACTTCCTAGTTTATACGTGTATTGAGTATTAAGAAACTTCACTATGTACCGTGCGGGGGTCTTAGTGTACACTGTCGCTTAATTTATATTCATCTACGATTACATAGTTGATGTAAAATAGTCCATAATTAGTTTATTATAAGCGATATGTATATTGTATGCAAATTCAATCTCAAGGCCAAAGCTTTGATTTGGGAAATTACGAGATTCTCCCCGATTTTGACAGGGATGGGATCATCGCCATACTTATGATCATCGACATTATTCATCAATTTAATGTTATGTCAAAAACAATGTGTAATGCTTTTACATTCAGGCAGTGTATACTATTCGCCGCCGCTTCTCGTCTTTTGACTTAGGTAGGTTTTATTCGTAAGTATTAACCGTATTGTGATTCTTAATTATCGTATGTATTTTTCGATTAATAGATTTTCTTAAACTTTACATCCACTGCCAAACTTGTTCTCTTATTCGAAGTTGGGTTTGAAATTGCTTTATTGTGATATTGAAATGAGATGAAAGACTGTTAAACTAGCGTCGCGGGTAGAAGCCGCTGTTATATTATTATTTCTAACTAAATGATACCAGGATGGTATTGAAATCGTTAAAAACTAGATAAGATAGAGTTTTTGAATAGGGAACAATTGAATTTTGTGCGTGAGGTGTGCGACCGAACAATTGACGACGAAAATTAATGTGCTTCGTTGTGTCGACATATTTTTAATGATCTCAGTGTCATTGCTGTGTGCTGATGCATTGAGATTGCGGAATTTTTCAGCGGCGCTAGTTACTCGGCTGTGTGGTATTGTGTGATACGTCGGACAAGGGAAGTGTTTTTATGTAAACATTGTTTCGTAAATAATTTATAGTAGACGGTATTATGTTTCTAAGGGGTATTTAATCAACGTAGAATGAGTTGTACCCCCAGGTTAAACCGAAAAACTAAATAGTATTTTAGGACATTATCTCGAAATAACTTTGTTGATCGAATCAGTCCTAAGCGAAGGAATAGCATGTCATACCACTTTGCTAAAACTTTGTTAATAAAGGAATGTAAGTTGAAGTTTTGTTACAGGGTTTTGATTTGCTTATTCAGTGCACAAATTAAATTTTAATCTTTATGTCAAGG
The DNA here is from genome assembly GCA_963855545.1 of Ethmia dodecea. NCBI lineage: Eukaryota > Metazoa > Arthropoda > Insecta > Lepidoptera > Depressariidae > Ethmia > Ethmia dodecea. The sequence goes on from OY979457.1 coordinate 7,605,870, forward strand.
TGTTAAGAATTTGTTTAAATGCTTTTAGACATGTTAACTAAACGTAACTATTTTATTTTGTTTATTTAAGTTCCTGGTCATTTTTTTATGGCATGATAATACTTATGGAGCGACCATTTACAATAGTGAGCATGTGTAAAACGCCAGTGGAAGTAATTCCTATTAAGATTACTACGCATTTATTAAATAGTATTTATTATACTTAACAAAAGTTGTAACTAGTCAACTAAGGTTTGGAATCTCTGCGTGTAACAGCGTATCCTACGAATTTATAGGACGACTGATTTGTTTTTTTAGTATCGGTACTATTTTCTGATTATTTACAATTTTAAATTATTTGTTTTAATATTTAGATGGTAAGGCCAAAACGAATGAGTACACTAAAAAATATATATCCAATTTCGAATAAAAGAGCAGGCATCTTATGTAGACTGATTTTTTACTAATTCCAACGCATTTCTACTCTACCATTGTACCGAATGTAATATAAAAAAGGTTAAGAAAACAACTGAAGCATTGTAGACATTATTGTTTCCGAAAATTAAGGTTTTTGGGGTTGAAATTTAAAAACTACTCTTTACTTTCAAATCGTTCTTTCAAAACAAGAAAAAGGTAGAAGATAAAGTCGCTCGCGTTATTTTAAGTGTTTTCTAAAGCCCACTAGCTAAGTGCGCGTTTCATGAAATTCGTTTAATTGAATTTCGGAGACTTTTTTGCTTTCAATGTAAATTAATATCATTTTAATAGTAGTTGCGTTTCTGAATAGCTTCATTGTCAACAGTGCAGTTTCATTGGACCAACATGTTTCTCAAATTAAATTACTCGTTACAATGGTTGCTTAGAATTATAATCCAATAATTTTAAGAAAATCATATTGTACCTACGTTTAGTTCATGTATTTTCTTTGCAAAATGGACAAAACTCGAAAACAAATTGAAATGTGCTAATTTTAATTGTCACTACTTATGACGTTAAATATATTGGATGTAGAATTTTTGATTAGTATTTTATTTACTAGATGTAAGCTTGTAATTTTATATTTCTTATTTTTAAACCGACGCAAAGGAAGCTTCTCAATTCGACCGTTTTTTTATGTGTGTTCTCGGATACAAAAAAAAAAACCTGTGGTGACATAAAATGCTAGTGAAGCATTTCTGGCTCGGTGGCAAATGTCGGGCTGCGTTTTCGCCAGTCTTCCCTGAGCCGCGCGTGGCCGAACTACTGGCCTTACTGACCTTACTGTATACCTTAACCGCGTGTGTCGTACTACATAGTCCAAAATATTCTATGTAAATCTTTACAGTTTTTTGTAATAAATAATATAAAATAATATAGTGAATTACATGACTTTGATTTCCTGTACCTTACAAGAACACGTTAGGTACTAAAAACTTTAAGTAACAAAAGTGGTGACCCCGACGTGATCTTGTAAGGTACAGGAAATCAAAGTCATGAAATTCACTATATTATTTTATATTATTTATTACAAAAAACTGTAAAGATTTACATAGAATATTTTGGACTATGTAGTACGACACACGCGGTTAAGGTATACAGCAGGGAAACATCCCTGCTGTATACCCTAACCGCGTGTTCCGCAACAGCGGATGCCGATTTTTTCACATCCGCGGATGCGAATGCGGATGCGGATTTTTGAAGGCTCACATCCGCGGATGCGGATGCGGATGTTTGGGATCTTATATAAATATAGTATATGAATGAAGAATTATCTTAATATAGGTAAAGGTATCATCCTATGGGGAAACAGTAAAAACGTAGGTAGGTAGAGCGTTCATTCCGCAGAAAAAAAATATTAGAGCAATAACGGGAATATCTCGCTTTGACTCTTGCAGATCATTCTTTAAAGACCTTAATGGCTTATTGACGTTATCATCTAACATGAATGAGATTTGCGTTTTTGCTAAACAGCATGGGGAATTGTTTAGAAAAATTTGTAACATAAACTCTCGTAGTCACAGAGACCCAAACAATTCCAAAAATTATTAAATTATGATAAAATTGGATTTGAGTATTAGAATATATTCTTAACTGTTCGAAGTCTGTTTTTGAAGTGAAAACTTCTTTAGCGGCGTTGAGCACTTTTGTGGGATGGGTAAAAACTGTGAAACTCGCGTCAGGTCACGACTCACGTGTGCTGATCGAAAAACCGTAAGACGGAGAGTAGTGTTGTAACACCGAAATCGATAATCAAGTTTTCACTTCTGCCGGCACTCCCGGAGTGCAGACCGTGTTTTTTTTTTGCTTAAAATTACATATCCAGTTAATGCAAATCCTAGTAACTGATTCAGACGGGTCGCCGAGGTGATGTAGAGAGGTTAGGCGCTCGATGCGATCGCGGTCGAGGAACGGAACGCAACGGCTGTGGAGTGACGACACGGCGACGTGGACCCCATTTCTACCATACCATACACAGTGTCTTGTATGTACAGTCTCCACTTCAATGGTATGTGATAAAGAAATGACCATCAGTCTGTTGGGAAAATTTCGGTAAAGGGAAAGGTAGCGGGTTAAGTGCATTGCACCGAAGCACCATACTCAATAAATAATGCGACTAGCGATCATCCAACTTCGTCCAAACAAGCATTGCTTATATATGGCTTTCGAATATATATGTCTCTAAGCAAATAGTTGAAAAACGTTAAAAAGATGATTAACAACTGCTATTATATAAATTGGTGGATGGGAAATATCTACTTTGGTTTAGGGCACACATAGGTAAATATCGTTTGCGCATATGACGACATATGATATTTATAGGGGCCTGTATGTATTCTGGTAAAAATGTCCTTTTTCCTACTCAAAATTCGTGGCCATCATGTTAGAATTCCCTCAATTTGCTCCTCAAGCTAAATCTGCATAGCACTGGAGGGAATATAGCCAGCCCACCGGACGTGGGCTGACGTCAGAGATTCTTGCGCACGCGCAGGCCGCGCGCTGTGAATCACGCGGCGATGTGTCACCGCCGCGAACGGGCTCCGCCGCCGTCCGCTGTTTACGATCACTCAGATAATAGGGGCTTCTTGGAACGCTCTGTTTTGCTTCTACGACGGTTTACCCTGCCGCTTATCACTTCCAATACGGGTAGATAAATGATTTATTTAAACTACCTACATATTGTTGTTGAGGGGCAAGTGAACACTATAACTGTAGAACACAATTTACGAGTAAGTAAGTCTAGGTAGTTATTGATGGTACAGTTTGGTATGTATCATCCTAGCATCGCCACGGCTTCTGATTGGCATCTGAATGTATATCTGGTCCAAATGCTAATCAGAAGCCGTCGAGCTGCTAGGATGATACATACCACATTTGGTACGTGGTATAGTACCTACATGTGCTAGACTTTTCGATTGCATTACCTACTCCAGTCAAGCATCAGCGTCCTGTATAAGGGATCTTAGGACTACAATGGATAATCCTACTGTCTCTGCATTCTGCTAGTTGACACAAACTGATTTAGTAGTCGCAAAGAACTAAAATAAATCTTGTTCCTACTATAGGTACTAAACAACTGATAACCATACTAAATAGGGTAGTGGAACCAAAAGATGAACGACCCCCAGAAGATGAACAACCGTAATAAAAGTTGAAAAATAAAAATGCTCATTAACGTTTATCAGTGCGTTTTTTTTTTCGCATATGGCAACGTTTTCTTCACCCGCTTCCATAAAAACATCGCCAATCACGCGTCAGGTTGAGTTGCACTAAATCGTTCTAGGTGTAGTCCCCGCCAAAAATCATCTTTCTATGGAAACCTACTTAAGGTGAGTATTCCTCAGATTTAAGGTAATCGTTAAGTTAAAAGAAGAATTGTTGATACAAGTAAAAGGTTTTTTGCCATGTAAAATCTTGATTTACTAAGCTACTGAAATCAAATCCCATATTTACATTATTTAACATATTTAGTGTATAAAACTCTGTTCAAGTAATGGACTTATTATTTTTACTTTACTCCAATAGATGAACGGCGTTCATGTAATGGCGAAAAGTTGAATATTTACAATAATCATTATAATTTACCTAATGATTAAAAATTAACACAATATCATTTATGACGATCTAAGTTTATATAAGTAACTAAAAACCAAAAGTTGAACGGGTCTTTAATTGTATTTTTTGCTAAACTTATTGGTTTTAATGAAGTATGAAATCTGAAGTGTTCAGCTTTAGGATATACCACCAAAAGTTGAACCCAAAAATTTGCTTAACATTTGGTTCGTCCAACTTTTAGCTTTATGTCCTAAATTTGAACTAACGTTAACAATAATATTATAACTATCAAAGTTTGTCTGCCTGTCTGTCTTTTTGTTTGTATTTGGTATAATTATATTATACTTGAACGCTTAACCAGTAGGTACCTATAGCGTTTCATCAAAACTGTGCATGGCGCGGGTATTTGTACCTACTTACTAGGTGTTTAAGTCGACAAACATAATCATAGGATATCATTCAAATCTTTGACCGCTCTCAAGACCGCTGTGCAGATAGATAGGCTTATCTAAAGCAAGAGTTGAATTTAAGATTTCTAAAGGTATTCATGGCAAGACTCCCATTAAACGCCGAAAGGGACCACAGACACTTGTCCGATGCCGAAGAGCAGAAACTGGGAGACATGGATTTTGAATATGGCTAAAGTTGGTTATCCTGTTAATGCAACTGATGTGGTGGATACTTTGACAGAACTGCTTTTAGAATAAAAGGATTAAAGCTAACTCCAGAAAAAAATGGATGACATTGTTTTTACTTCAGGTTTTTACAAAGACACAAGTTTTAATTACCTACAGGAATAAAATACAGTTTTCATTTTCACACCAGAATATTACCAAGTTTCCTAAATAAAGAACATTTTGTGGTTGTGATTTCTATGTAGGTACTAATTATTTTTTTTAAAATACAGACGAATTGATAACCTCCCTGTTTTTAAAGTCGGTTAAAAAATGAACGTGTTTATTTTGTATTATTTTCAGTATAAGTACATAACTAATATAAAATCTAAATAAAACCGTTCAAAATACAGTAATTCTCTTTTAATACGCCTCTTTAAATCATCTCAAAATGTTAGTTCAACTATTGGGTGTAAAACGTTCATAATTAGGGTTCAGTGTTCAAGTATAGGGGGAAAACCCATATTTTTTTCTAAATTAATTATTTTATACAAAACGTGGTATCGTGAGATTACTTTTTTTATTTTTTAAATAATCGTGTAGATTTCAGGCGTCAAAACCAAAAATAAAATAAGCTTTAACTATTAAGATATTTTAATTATGGGCATTCCAAGTTGGCAATTCGGCTTAATCGTTCATTTATTGGTTCCACTACCCTACTTACCCACATCTAAATACCATGACACGGAAAGGCATGTTCATGCACACAAATGTTGGCCTCGAGTTGGGAGTCGAATCTGCGACCTCCGATTCAGAAGGCAGCAGGGTCACTACCGATTAGCCTGCCAGTATATTTTTACGTTTTTAGCGGTCGTTGTATTTTACATTTGATCGAATATAATACTAAGTAATATTCTGATAAAGGGTGCCCAGGGGCGGTGCCCCGGCAGATCCTGTTTATTCCCGTTTCTGTACGAATTTCCAAAAATCCCTTGAGCACTTAGTCATTTATGGAACATTTGTGCAAAATTTCCATGTTTCTAGTTCCAGCGGTTTTGGCTGTGCGTTGATCGATAAGTCGGCCAATCAGCCAGTCAGTTTCAAGTTTCGTGTGATTCCGGGATAACAACAACTCAAAAGCATGTAGGTACTCTTGGCCAGAGTAGACAATGAAAGGCACTGGCTGTGTAGCAACCGGTAGCCGTCAAGCGCGGAGCGGGCCGACTTGTATTTTTATGTAACTTGTCGGCTGAGTTGCGTTGCGCCACGCGCTCGCCGCTCAAATCCGATCCAGTCGCCACTTTGTTGCGAATGAATGTACAGTAAAAGACCACAACGAAATATGTTTACAGTTTTTAGCTAATGGAAAATAAAAATTAGATAAGTTTTCAATAAATGCAAGTGTAAACGCGGAAGTAGGTAAGTAGGTATTATTAAAACACCGAAAACTAGACTGCGTGTAAAAGGCACTGCAAAGTTTTAAAACATTATCCTTATAACTAACAGTCTGGTAAAAATGTAGTATATTGTTGACACTCCGGAAAGAAAGCGAATCTAACGATACCTCACGTCAAAATGATGTTGATCACCTACCTACTCATATACTATACATGTACATGAAAAAAAGTTACCTTCCTTTGTATAGTCCTTTATTAGATACTATGTACAGAAATGGCTGATTCACGTTACACCGGGCCGGGTCTCGGACCCGGATGGGGCCCGGCCCGGACCCGGCCCGGTGTAACGTGAATCAGCCTTAAAGAGTAGAAGTTGCTTTTTAATAAATCCTCCATGGTTTGCCCACCTTGGATTTAGACCGGCTAACCTCATAGAATGTTACTGGAGAAACAAACCTGACAAATATCAATATCTAGACCAAACATACTCGGGATTATTGGGAATGACAAAAAGGAAAACGTAAATGCAAATATGATGAAAGGAATCCTCATAATAGAACTTGCCCTAATATATCCGTAAAATTCTGTGTTAAACCTACTGATATTATATATAAACTGAGGTCGACGCGTTATCTATCAGGGCTCCAAATATGGCAATAGAAATTTCAGGTAATACCTAGCCCGAATTGCTTTAGTAGCACACGGAGCTGTCACGGATAAATATATTTTTTCTTAACTGTTTAGAGTAAATACTTACCTATATTCAATTTAGTTTCGCGATACTGATACAATCTAAACTAAAATTAACAATCATGGAACTATTTCTCTGACTTCGCAGTGACAAAATTTTTTGACGTTTATCTCGTGCATTTGTCTCGTATTCGCACGAGGAAAAGCGAGACAAAATTTCGTACTGCTACACAAGTTTGATCACAATATTTGTTTAATCCTTGGTATTTGTCATTTATTTAGTGCAATGTCTATTCAATATCACACCTACCTAATTTAATATTTTCGGGAACCTAGCGTATTTTACTCGGCTAACATCTAGGAGCGGGCAGCTATTCGTGATATTACGCCAACCCCCAGTGGGTTTTTTTATTAATATCGACATACAAATAACGTATTCTGTTGACAGTACGGGAAAAACAGATTCCTGTGGCTGCCCATGTAGCTCGTCGCTACGAAAGCGTAAACATGTTTATGAAGAGCTACCTACTCTTTGACACACGCGCGACTGTATCTCGGGTAAATATCAACCTCGCAGTCCTACAGTATATTCTGTGTGTTGTAGAGCTGAGATGTATTTAAATATTCTGTAAATAGGCCATTACGACTATACAGAGACTGTCAGAGGATTGTGTGGATCGATTCAGGTCCGCGGAATTATTGCTAGGCAACAGTAAAATGTTTCGTTATCCCCGTTGCCGATCATGGTTAAGTATCACTGGTTTCTTGAGTACTTACCTCGTATTGTAGAGTAGGTGCTTACCCTACAGCATGGGCTATAGCTTACTAATACTTTAATACTTTCTTATTTTATTCGTACCTATTAGTGCATAATTTCGTTCTACATTATAATCGTAGTTCGTAGACCTTTGTAAAAATAAGAAATGAAAATTGTAGACCAACAGTTCACAGTCTAAGAAACCTACAGTGGTCCATCGTGTTTGAAGTTTGCTCTAATCAGAAAGACTACATCGTATAGGATGCGCAACCAGTCCCGAATGCCAGTATGACAATTTGCGCTCATACCCTACTACCAAGCTCAGCCCGCACCATTGCTCCTTTTAGACGCTTTCGCTGGATGTCTATGGATTTCTCGACTATGGCATAGTTTCGGTTGTGATCTACTAATAAGCAGGTATAAGCTCAAAAGAACTAAACAAAATCATTCGCAGCTGAGATATAGTACCGTAGCCTTTAGGTGCTTCTTGATAAATATATTCTAGATCAAATGAAATAGTTGCTTTTCTCGTGACTCCGTCCGCGTTCTGGGATAAAAGGTCGGTATTTTATGCGTTAATCCAAATTATAAATTAGGATCAATGTGCCTCATTCAAATCCAATCTGCTGTTTTTGGGTGATTGAGTTACAAACATACAAACTTTCACATTTATAATATTAGTTGGTAGGACTAGCTTTTGCCCACTACTTCATCCACGTTCTAGGACTTTTGACAAAAAATAGCCTATGGCAAATTCCTCCAACTATATTTATCTATACATAATATGTTGTTTTTTAATTAAATATCATCAATTTATAGTAAATGCACCGAAAATTACGTCGATTCCTTGCTGCATAAAAAAATTATAAGTCAACACTTTCGCGCTCATTAAAATATAGGAGGTACTCTAGCAGAAGCCCTAAGATGAAGTCTGACGTAACGTCATGGTGCTACGCTACGTGATAGTCTAATTTTCATTATATCTATATATTATTACATATTGCATTATATTATTATATTATTAGTGCAGTGATAGCCCGGAAGGTTAAAGAGCCGGTCGAAAATTAGTAAGGCTCGGGTTCGAATCCTGGCATGTACCAATGAGTTTTTCAAAAAACTTACGTAACGTTAGGTAGATATTTATCATTAGCTCGACGGTGAAGGAAAACATCGTGAGGAAATCCGCAGGTCTCAGAATTAATTCTGAGACATGTGTAAATAGACCCGGTCCGGCGATGGGCGTTTAGGGGTCCAATGTATCTCGTGAAATGTGGGTATATCCAGTAATGGAATACCTCTGCCTACCCCCTCGGGAATGAAAGGCGTGAGTTTTTTTTTTATTATTTATAACATACTTATTCAATTTACGTAAAATAGACAAAAACAAATAAAAAGTTAAACATTACATACATGCCTATTCAATGTCTGAAATACTCAAGACACTACTACCCAACCAACCCGTACACAGTTATGTCTTCATATCATATATTTTTAACGTACTATGTATGTAATTATTCCTGAGCGAACATCATGTCCAAACGGCAAACTTCAAGGCGTCTCAGTAAGCAGAAACCTAGGTCTACAGCACCCGAGTCGGGTGCAAGTCCGCTTACCCTTGGTCGCCCTCGCGCGACCCGAGCGCCCTGACGCCCTTGCGCCCTCGTCCTTGCGCACCCTTGCACACGATGCTACTACAGAACTATATCCAGATAGAACTGCTATTACAGAGCTTTTAGGTACAACGTTACATGTCTACGTCTTACGCATTGCATAATATCTACGCCGCATTTCAGAGTGAGTCTTATGACTTCTCTATATATCTATATCTGTGATCTTATAACTAACTAGCGGTTCTGCGCTGTTTCACCCGCGTAGTTCCCGTTCCCATGGGAATACGAGAATAAAATATAGCATAGGTTACTCAGGAATATTGTGAATGGTGAAAATTTTTTTTTAAATCGGTCCAGTAGTTTTCGAGTTTCTTTGTTACAAACCAGGTCTCTGTTACAAACATACAAGAAAACAAAAATACAAATCTTACTTTTTTATAATATTAGTGTAGATTACCTACCTTAGTAACAGACGAAATATTTACTTGCATAGATTTTATCACTATACCTACACATTCACAGTAGGATCACAATATATTCAGTTGTTGATAAAACTGACTGTTAGAAGCACGTTAGAAGGCGGGTACTAGCTATACTAATTACTGATATAAATCACAAAATATTTAGAATGTTTGACTACCTAGTCTCATTTGAAAATCTCGATAATTTTCCCACAAATTAGGGATGAGCGGTACGATAAAAAACGTTTTGAATTAAGAAGTGTTCTGTAAAAGATTACCTTTAAAATTTAACTTTGTAATAAATAGCATCTACCTATAGTTTAAATTCAGCCTTACTTACACTAAATATTCATTCTGACAAAATTATTTTAATAATTACAGTCATTTTTCGTGGCATCGTCATTCTTGATATTCCTATCGAAAGTTCGACAAGTACCGTGCTAATGATGATTATGACAAAAAGTGATAATGATTGTGAATCCTGCAATAAATGTGTAAAATATTTATATGGAGTATCTATCCACTTGTATTATTTGCTATTATTATAATTTTCAATATCAACAAATCTAAGTAGGCAAATAGAATAGATACCTACTCAATAACCACGTTTTCGGGATATTATTCAAAACATTTAAAATTATTATGATAGTAGTTTTGCAGTTAATAGTAATTTTAACACTAACCTAACGTTTACAAAAAAACACATAATATTTAAATCATGTCTTCCTAAACGTATTTCCATTATTTTCGTCACGCACATTTTAGCGACTGATATTTATTTTCAGATTTTTGATAATTGATTCTCAATTGTTTTTGTTCTAGGTAGGTAGGTAGGTAGGTACTTAATATTTTCATATAAGTATATATTTTTTCATACACTTACTTCTTAACAAGGGATTGAAACCAAACAGTAATGGAATGCCTATGTAAGTTGTCGTTTCCCGCCAAAGGTGATCTGTTCATTGTTCAGTTCAGCTCGTTAATCTGTACTCTGCACTCTTTTGAGTCCAATCGCGCTGACCGTGGCGTGGTTCCGTCAACGCCACCTTTCTCCACCTCAGCTCCGTTGATCCGTGAGCCGCTTCGTATTCCCACGAGCTTTCTAATTTTCGGCAGATTGACCCTATTTAGAGCTAAGTAGGTAAAACTCGACCAGAAATTTATGATTCGACCCATATGCGAGAAATGGTTAGGAATATGTACCTATTACCTATAAGGGTTTTTTCATTTTGAAATAGTACAATTACGCTAAAATTATTGATCTATTCGACATAAATATGACAATGTAGAGTAAGTTAAGTAGGTAGATGCAGTGATTGTATTTGACGGGCCTGTTGGCTCAGTTGGTAGTGCCCTATCTTTTGAGTCGGAGGTCGCGGGTTCGATCCCCCCTTGGGGCCAACATTTGTGTGCATGAACATATCTGTTGGCTTCGTGTCTGGGTGTTAAAATTTATTTAAGTATGTTTATCAGTTGTTTAGTACCCATAGTACAAGCCCTGCCTAGTTTGGGACTAAATAACCGTGCGTGTATTGTGTCCCACAATATTATGATTATATTAATTCTGATATGTAAATAGTTTGCTGTAGTCATTATATTTTATTAATGCACGAAAATTCCCAGAAATGGCGTCCATTGTTTTTCTGTTCACAGTCAGAAATAATTTCTAGGTAGATACGTAACTATGTAGGAGAAGGGGGGGCATGATGGGGTAGCTAAGGAAAATACAAAAAATACAGCATAATCACTATATTTATTACTCTTATTAATTTATGGCACGTTATGTCATTAATTTAACTATGATTTGGTACAGTTTTTGGAAAATCAACTTATCACATTTTTCAATAATAAATCATTAAAAGGACCATTCCGAAAAACCATCTTGCCCCATACTATGGGGTATGATGGGGTTATGAAATTGGGGCATGATGGAAGGCTAATTATTCTCACACACAAACAAATGTGTATTTCCTCCAGATCGTCATTGTTCACGCCAGCACAAGCTTTGTCAGCCCTACGTCCATAGAGCTGGCAGGCTACCCAAGGTTATCCCACACCCAATACCCCATCTTGCCTCATAGCATAGGGTAACTTTGAGCAAAAAAAATGTTTACTAATAAAATGTTAAACGCATTCATACAAACAACATACAATATCAAAATAAACAACACTAGTAAACAAAGATTAAAAAGACATAAATGGAGCGATCATAGTTAGTTTAAAATAATGACGTTTGACTTTACACAAAATTAGATCGACGAAACGTTAAAACAGTTTTCCGTTTGTAAAGAAAAGACGCGTTCACCCCCACTCACAGTTTCTCTCGCAATGATGGTTGGTCGATTGAGGCTTCCTATTGGCTTATTGCTTTCTATTCACAAACGTCTAGTTTCTTGTATATGTGCGGTACCCCATCTTACCTCGATACCCCATCATGCCCCCCCTTCCCCTAGGTAATATTGAAAACAGTGGACGCGGAATGAAAACAGTTAATGAGAGGCAATCAACTTCTGAAAATAGTATCTTTTATGATTTAAAACGTATTTAACAGGTACAGTCAAGAGCACGCTAAGCTTGACGCTTTGGACTTTGACCCCGGCCCTGTATAATATGGCGCGCAGTACAAATCAGAGCTCAGCTTAAACTGGTAGTGTCAAGCTTGACTTGGTCTTGACTGTACCAGTTTTGTATTCCTAGCATCGTAAGTAGGTAAACTCTTCATAAATACATGACTTCGTTAGTCAAGCTCAGCGAAGAGATATTTCTGAACTGCTCGCTTGATAGTCAATGCTTCACCAAGCCATTGCGCCGAAAAATTCGCAGGCTTCGCAGCGTTATATAAAATTTTTGACACCGAATTTGTGGCGCTCTCCACGATCGCGCATATCGGACAGGCTTCTACCAAGAAACCGCGTCTTGTCGTAGTTCTTTATAACTTGGTTAGAAATTGTAAGGTTTTGTGAGTCTAGAGCTCAGTCGCCAGGTACCGTGGTAGGGGCTGGCTGTTTTTCTGATGCGATCACAAACCGGTTGACCATCGGCGTAATGACGGCGCGGCCGTGGTCGAGCGACTCCGAATCGGTAGGCAAATATCAAATGAATACCTACTTTGCATTATTAGAAAATAGCACTCTTTAATAAAATGGGAGAGAGAATTATCTATCTACAGCGGTGATGTTAAGTAAATACGAGCCTCAATAGTACCTAAGTATCGAAGTTAAACAGGTTAGGAGATAAAATAAAAATCTGCTAATTGTTTCCTACTTAAGATTTTGAAATAAGAATGAATATCCCGAAATAAATTAGCATATTCTTTATAACAGCATATTCGGAATGTACAAGTACGTGTGGAGCCCGGGCCATAAGCTAACGGTACCAGCGCTCGCCGGTGCAAAGTGATTGTATGTTCGTCTGTCAAGGTGGAGCGTGCTGTCCTGTTTTCAATTTTCATTCATTTTCTAGTTAGGTATTTCTGTCTCATTTCGTCGCTACGGAAAGGCTGGTATCTACTTGTAACTAAAATAGAACTCCTTATTGATTTTTCGATATCCTCTGCCATTGTAGAAAATAGTCACATAAATACATAGTTCCTATACCTCATAAAAGTACCTACGCATAAGTTGATGGTAACCTAAAAATAGCATAGCATGCAAAATTGTTCTATGCTGTATTTGTTACTGGCAACCCGCCCTGGCTTCACTTCGGTTTATATAATATGGTACTGGTAATAAAAAAAAAACCTTCCTCCTTTATACTTGTAATGAAAACCAGATCAACATCCGTTGCGGGGTTAAAAAGATATAAGAGTACAGACGCGGAAAGCGACTTTATTTTATTAGTGCTTCGGAAGGCTCGTTAAACCATTAGGATTTTTCATAGTGTCTAGTGATAATTGCTAATGGCCCTGTACCCGATATTTAGCCATGTCTAGAGGGGTGTAGTGGCAAACTAATCTACACTTCGGGACGAAGTGTGTATGAGGAAAAACGAGATAGCTCAGGGATTGATAAGGAAATGCTTAATTTTACATCAAGTGTGCAGGAGTTTTAGCATAGAGTAGTAACGTATTTTATGTAGATTAATATGTCTGGAACTAAAAATATATATGTACTTACCTAACTACGTAGGTATTAAATAATGTGTCAATTGATTAAAATTCACACACGACTATTTAGTCCCAAAGTACTTTGAGTACTTTGGTTGGCCCCGAACGGGAATCAAACCCGAAACCTTTCAATCAGCATCTAAATATCAAATTGAGTTAACAGTTCAGTCAACTTAAGAAGTAGGTACCTACCTATTAACTAATTTTGTTTATTTAAAAATATACTTAAATGTTTACCCAATTCCAGAAAGTACCTATTATTAAGCGAATTACTAATATTTTACTCTATGAGGATGAAAGAAAAACAATCTACCTTTTTATTCAAACCTCTTTGATTTCGTTTAGGTAAGTCTTATTCTGTTCTAAAGTTATATGAATAACTATATTTGGTCTTTTAAATTAAATAAATACCTAATGAGTGTAAAGTGCAACTGTAAAAAAAACAATTCGCACAATATAAATAAGTGAAAATAGCGGGAAAGTTTCCCTAGCCGCCATTTTGAATTGCGTTCCATTGTGCGCAGCGCGCGCTCGGCTGCCACGTGCGGCGCACATCTGCCGAGCGCGTTGTCGCGGCACCCTCCGTGCACCGCCACATTTCTCATCCTCGACGTAAGTACTCAGCCGAGCGTTTATCAACGCACCCTGACTGCGTTCATAATATAAGCTCGAAACGATCTGACGTCATTAGAATCATCATAGATACCTTGCGCCTTGAAGTCAGCAGTAGAATTAAACTGGGTCCATAACCTGCAAAGACATTTTAAAGGTAGACAGGCTTTACTCTTAATTATTGCACTAAACAAATGGCTGGGCTACAATACCGCAGGTGTCTTAAAGTTCTTTATTATGGTTAGTTTACATTCGAATCAGAATCGCGAAATCTTTAATTTAGGCTATTCGTAGGTAGGTACCTACCCAAAACTTTTAAGAAAAAAAAACCAGATGACAGCTGACCGGTTACCACCCATTGCACTCTTTTTGTATTTTTTGTGTAATTACCACAAATTAATTTTTATTGGTGTTCATTAAAAAGTTGTTACTCACTTACTGGATGTTATGTATTTGCAGTATAGGTGATATCTAAGTACTTCATTCATAAGACTACCATTGATAAACTTGTACCTAAATAGTGAATGAATCAGAATCTTCCTTAAATAGTTTATTTTAAGAAGAAAAAAATATAAATTTTCCTTATTTACTTTTTTCCTCACCAAAGTTACGTAGTAGTGAAGCGACCTAACTATTTTCATAGAGTTCGGTTCCTCTCTGGACGCACCTTTACAGGTAGGTCGAGCTAACCCCGGGGTAGCGACCGGACGGCAAAGGGTAGCAACCCCAACGGACCCGAGACGAAAGCGAGACCGCGATTCGTGACTACCTGCCGAATCCAACTCTTGAATGTGGCTCACGTATACCTAATAGAATTTACTTTCTTCTAGAACCTGATGAAAATAATCTTTAGTACCTGGTAATTGTTAGTTATGTTATAGCTGCATTATAACTATGTGGTTAGAGAGGTTTAAAAGCCGATAGTTTATTCCATACTATTGGTAGATAATGTACTTAGTACCTACCATCAATCAGCTATATTTTTGTTTGTAAAGAACAAAAATTGAAAACAATTACAAAATTCTAATTTAGCATTGAGAAAACAACAAAAGCGCTGTAATAAAACCGATATTAGTGTGGCGGTGTGCGCGCATGCGCGAGGAGAGGGTTGCCCTCCGGCCTCCCCTTCGTTACGCACTCTATTTGGGGGCTGCTACAAAGAACAACTCCGGCCTATCTATTTTGGTCTCACAGAATATTGCCATAGACTAAGTTATTGGATTCGGAACGCTCCTGCTCGGCTCGTAGAGAAATATGGCGGGCGGGAAATATAAAATTATGGTAACAATAGCGTTTAAAAAATACTTCAAGAAAAAATATTTGTAAAGAAATTATGACAAATTTTAGAGTTTCCATAATAAATCAACGTCAGTAGTTCTAGAAGTGGCAATGGATTATTATTGGACCAATGGCAATGGTATATGATTCCAATAGCAGTCCAGGGATCAAATCCAGATCTGGGTTGCAACTGGTATACACAGAGTGTATAATATAAACCGGCATTGCAATCCACTGGATCCAGTGAGAGATGCGGTCTTGTAACTGGACTGGCCAGCGCCACTGGCATATAGTAACGGCCATTCAAGTGGTATTACGCCATGTAATTAACTATACACAAACAGAATAATCGCAATTCCTGAAGTTAGTTTGTTCAGTATGGACTACATCGATTTCAGCTACTTTTAACATGTGTTAATTTTTTTCGAAGAATGAATTAGCATACCTGAATTTAGGGTTTACAATGGAAACCTTCATCCTTCATGACGATCTGCGAAAGGCTGCAAGCAGATGCTGGATGCGTCGAGCTGAAGACAGAGCGCTCTGGCGCTCATTAGGGGAGGCCTATAACTAAATTACGAATGCATCATATATTTTTTATATTAATTTATAAATTGGGGTGTATGAGGAATTGTGGTTATTCTTTTACGCGTTGTATAGAGTTTACAATTTAACATGTTTTAGATGATTGAGAAAATGTACGTAATATCATCCAGTCCATTCCAGCACTGGATTAAGGACTGGCTTAACGCAAACCAAGCAAAACAAGATGTGACGTTTCAGCCCCGAGCACCAGTCCAGGAGCACTGAATTGTAACACTAGATCAATATCAAAGCATAGTAGCTTTTGATTTTTCTAAACTAAATATACCTACTGTTTAGATAAAATTATTTATTTATAAGTTAAGATCATATGAATCTTATAATTGAAAGTGTCACTTTAGAAAATACTCTAGTAAAATAAATGTAGATATAAGTACTGATTTCGGCAAAAACTTTGACGTAGTTAGTTCATTTATTTCGCGCCAGTGATTATTGGAAAGCCCGGAGAATTTTCCCGGAAGTGGCCAGGCTGGGAGGCCAGTTTCCGGATCCGCCAGCCGCTGGCAGGGAGGAAGAGTGGGGGTAAGGCCATAGTCCTGGTCCTGAGCCATTGACGGATATTTTGGCAACCGGTCACGTTATTGTTAATAAGAATACAATAAATGCCAGGGCAATCACTAAAATAATTAGATCTTAAATTGTACAAAAGCATTATTTAGCAATTAAGCATTAGCTTAAATATTTATTACTTGGTACCTGACAAAGATATTCAATTTTATACGTAGATAATAATTAACTTTTTTTTGGGATTACATGCAAATAGTGTCCAGATTCTTACTTTTTATAAGAATTAAAATACCAAAAGGTTTTTGTTGGACTTATTTATGAAAATATTTAAATTCCAATCAATCATGGTGCGTCTCATCCTTCTAATTTTGGTTTTGTAAGAAAACGATTATATTTGGGAAATTATTTATAAAATTAAAAATCTAATTTAATTAGGTAAGTAAGATTGTGTTGTATTACCATCTATACATATACTAAAACTGACGAGACTGTGTCTGTACATGCAATATTTTTGGATTTTTTTAGCGGTAGTGTAGAGATAGTTATCGATTTAGAAAAAATATTAAAACTGTTTACAAAGAGAAATACATACTACTTCGAAATGATAGCACCTAGAAACTTGAAATATGTAGGTGTCTTATAGGTATGTCGTATCGTAGGGAACCGCTATGAAGGGTTTTTTTTAATTTCCCACGGGAATGGGAATACACTGGATCCTCGCTGGCAACGCCGCTGTTCACCCGCTGTCTACAATCATGCATAATCAATAATCATTCATTTAGGAGTCTGATATTCTGCGTTGGATTTGTGGTCCAGTAATGAGACTTCACGACAGCTCCCTTTTTCCTTTGCTTCTTAATATATCTAATAATATAAACCGTTTTACTAAAATATAATTAACCTGTCAATTTTATAATTATCTATTCTTACCTATCCTCCACATGGATTTTTTTTTATTGATAATCCAAATAAATGTAATAGATATTTCCTTTATTCAATATTGTTCCACTATCCACTACAGTACAGGTCTAGCTGAATAACCTACATATTTTACGAGGAACTCGGGCAGGCTGCAGCTTCCTAGAAATCATTACGGGCCTACCATTCGCAACGCGTCAATTAGTGATATTACTAATGGTCACACAACCCCAACTACAACAAAGAGCTGTGAAGAAGCCGCTTCTCGTCCCTGAGGTTCGAGTTCGGATCCTGGCGAGGTCATGTACCAATAAAGTAGAAAAATCTTACTTACACTATCACTAGCTCGAAGGTTGAAGGAAAACATCGTGAGGAAACCCACACGTCCCAAAATTAATTAAGGCAAGTGCACTGTAGTCCCGCTATGGGCTCACCATCTATCATATTTAGGGGTATGAGGAAGCCGGTGAAACGTGGATATATCCAAATACCTCTGCTTACCCCCTCGGGGATAAAAGCGTGAGCCATCCTCCAACAACAGCCGCACCTAATTAACACCTAATTACAATATAATGTAACACCTTTTTCGTAAAAGAAAATGCCATGACAGCTTGCCCCGAATTCATTCACCTAACCTAATTTATATTACCCCTAAATTTATGGAATTTGCTGCCAGATTGTTAAAAAACCGTACGAAATATCATCGATAACTCTGCCATATTTTTTTAATGCTGATGTAAGTAGATTAACATACAATGTCGCTTCCAGTCGTCTGTTCGCTTAAAGATCATTTAAGCTACACACAAGTTTTTCATGCGGTTTTCACTAATCGAAAGAACGATTTCAACGAGGAAGGTTTATATCATAGGTAGGTATAAACAGAAGTGAAGCGAGGGCGGGTCACTAGTTTATTATAAAGGTAAGTACTACTATGTAACAAAAAGTTAATAAATGCCAACTCATTAATTTATGCGAGTATCTACATATTTGCCTATTTTTTTTATTGTTACATTAACACAAGCTATATTATTGATATATTTTTTAAATAATTTGCATTGTTAATACATTTTATTTACTCGTACATCCACATTAGAATAAAAAAAATGGATAAATCTTAGCGACAAATCAAAGTGTTTTTTTTACTGAATGTAATTTATTTCTTAAGTCATCGATTTGCATTGTATTGATATCAAGATAAATATGAAGAGCTCTCATATTCTTCGATGAAATTGCCTAGGTATAGATAGCCTAGGTATAGTATGCCTAGGTAGGTACTGCATTGCATACATGTAAAGAAACCTGTCAGTCAGGAGATGCGCGTATATACTTCGAGCAGACATAAACCGTCTACATTGTATTGGATTGGAACTTTTCAAAGTCAAAAGAAACTTTATATGTGTACTTGGTAACTGGTCTGGAAAACTTGGCAGCTCTCGCTGACGCTAACCTTGCCCTAACTTATACATGCGTGAATTCACGAAAACAAGACCTAAAAAAAAGAAAAATACATCAAAACACTTTAGACTCGCCTTAGGTCATAATCAAGGTGCTTTATATAAAGTATCTAAATGTTATTTATTTCTAAAAGTTACTTTAGTAGGAAAATATTCAAGCTCAAAGAGTAGTTTTTGTTTGAGGTTGACGCTTGAAATGCGACTCGGCAAACGTACTGTAGGACGCCTTCCGTCTAAATGGGATGACGATCTGCGAAAGGCAGATCTGCAGGCAGATGCTGGATTCGTCAAGCCGGAGACAGGGTGCTATGTCACTCATTAGGGGAGGCTTATGTCCAGCAGTGGACTAGTATAGATAGGCTGACGATGATGATGATGACACTAATGTTTAAATTACATTCTGACAGACCATATAAATTCCATCATATGCAACCATTCTTACTTTACCCATGTACTCCTAGTAGCTGGTTCATACCAACATCATGCTACATGACTGGCAGATCATTTTGCGAATCAACCGACTCATCAGCGTAGGTAACTCACGAAAGCGAATCACAATTCACAATCCGATGGGATCCGTCACTGTTGGTATACTATAGAAATGGATATTGATCAACAAACGTATCACTGATGGAGAATGGAGTGTCTGTCTATACATCCATTATTTTTTTCATAATAAGGGTAAAGATAGTGTGCGTTAGGTAGTATAGAGAAACATGAAATCGTTTCTCCGTTTTTTTTTAACGTAGGAGTAACTGATTTATGTGGACGGCACGTTTTTTGGTGTGTCCTCTTTCTTGAGGATGCTTTTTGATATGATTCGGTATGTTTGTACTTAATAATTTGTCGCAGATACGAAAACATTCAGATATTCTATTATAAATCGGTACATACCTGATTATTTTACCTTTAGATACCTTACGTTTTAAAATTGTGACATTTATGATTGCTTATTAGAAATTTACTTCAGCTTGCTCGATATAGCAGCCTACGCATTCTATTTTCCACCATGTCTGTCGATGTTGAAAGGTTCGTTCGTTTATTTTTAATGCTGCACTTTAATGGATATAGATTTCTCATCCCACCGTATGTTCGAGAAAAGCCAATGAAAACGGAACTCTTTGAATTAATTTGTTAACTACTAGCTTTGGTCATTATTGTTTTCGTCCACGATGCGCTTCAAGATGCAAGTTACTCCCTACGCCCCCCCTCCGCCAAATTTCATAAATATCGGTTCGGAGATTTAGCCTAGAAAAAGTAACAGATAGACAGAATTGATTCTGAGGCATGTGAGGAACTCCGATCCGACGAGGGGCTCATATTTAGGGCTCTAAAAATATAATGGTGACAAGTTGGTATTTCCGTGAATGGAATACCGAGTCGCGGATAAAGGCGTGAGCATGGGTAGGTATATAATTTTTTTTAAACGAACAATTTTAGTATGTTTGAGTATGTTTGTCTGTAAATATTTATATTTCGGGTATCTCGGAAACGGCTTTAACGATTTTGATAAAATTTTGTATACAGATACCGTTTGGCATTTTATATTCAACTGCATAGTCGTGTATACTGTAAAAATGCAATTTTACACATTTTTTTAATAATTCAGCCGCTGACCAGTAGATGGTGATACGGATGTTAGAACGAGGGAAGCTCGGTCTCCCAGGTACTTTATTAATATTTATAGACAGACTTTCCATTTTATAATTTAAGGGTTGAATTTTGCAAAATCCTTTCTTAGTAGATGCCTACACTGTATAAGCTATTAAAGTGTAAAATTTCAAGTCTCTAGACCCAGCGGTTTAGGCTGTGCGTTGATAGTTCACCAATCAGTCAGTCAGTTTATCATTTTATATATAATATAGAAGAAGGACTGCCGTACGAAAGTACTAGGTAGCTCGTAGGTACTATCAAAAATATAATATTTTGATGACTCAAAAGCTTAGCGAGACAATAGCAAAAGATAAATTGAACATTCGAAGAAGATTACAGAGAAGCGCACTTGGAGCATTTTTGTCCCCTCTGGTCTAGCGCACAGTATGGTATATTGAGGCTCTCGCGTAGATCCTATGTAATCGAGAAGCATCATTCTCCATCGGACACCATTTTCGAAATAGATAGGTAAGTCAACCTATAGATCTGTAATAAGATTTTATTTAGGTGACATTTCAAGTTTCAAGTGGAATTATTAGTTGGATAATTTAGTGCCATCATTATAAAATCTGGAAGACTTCTATTATATTTTTTAAATATAGAAACAACTAAAAATCTTGACGGGCCTGTAACCTCAGTAGCAACCCTGCCTTCTGAGTCACGGGCCACGGGTCACGATGGTCGTGGATTCGATTCCCGCCCAGGGCCAATACTTATTTGTGTGGATCAACATGTCCGCTTGTCTGGATTTTGATATTCAGTTCTTCCACTCCGATTCTCTACGCGCGAGGGGTCACATTTTGTGTCCTAATTCAAACCGCATGTTGTAAGTTAAATGGTAATTATAAATTGCCATTTGACGCTGTCGCATATTCAAATATTGTCTTAGATAGTTGGCCTGCAAAGGCTGACATTTATCTCTATCAAAGAATCTTCTTAGCCATCAAAAGAGGAAATGCTTTAGCTTTCTGAGAACTGTTCCACGAGCTTCTTTTGTAAATACATGTAAACTAAGTTTTATATTGTTGTGTAATCCTAATCCTAACTAATACAATAAACCTAAATGCGAAAGTGAGGTTGTTACGTTGATAAAGATTGGACTTTAGAGATGGACAAGGCTTCTTTTCATCCTGAAAAAGTGCACAGTTCCTAGGGGATGCGATGACCTAAAGTTCGTGCAGAGTCGCAGGGCAACTGCTAGTTAATTACCAATTAAGTACGCGACTAAACGTAGCCCCCCGCGCTTCGTCGGATCTGCGTCGCCTTAGTGGACTAGTTGCCATGCTACGGTACCTACTGGTTAGTAGATTCTCCCAAATCAGCTGGGCCAGCAGCCACCCCTGACAATATATATATAAATATGCTCCCAATAATATTAATGAAGGAAATACCCACTTTTCACATATTTATATGTAAATATATATAGTGACCACTTTTTGGACCTCTAATCGTGACAGATGGTGAGCCCGTCGCTGGACCGCGTGTTGTTACACATGCCTTAGAAATAATTCTGGGATCTGCGAATTCCAAAGTAGCACAGAGTACAGTACAGATTAGTAGTAACTAAGAATATCAAGTTTTAATTGAAACTTATTAGGGTTGAGGTAGGGTATAGGTTGACACAGCTGAGGATAGGTTTTACAAACGTAACATTTAAAGATACTAAAAAATCACGGTACTCTGTGCTACTAATACGAGTACCGTGATTTTTTAGTATCTTTAAATGTTACGTTTGTAAAACCTATCCTCAGCTGTGTCAACCTATCCCAAACCAAAATCTTGGATGCCCCACACCCTCACGGCTACTCTTATTATTTCCCGGGATGAGATCGAAGGACTGCTATTGGCTATCTCACAAGCTGTCGCAGTTCAACCGACACTAATTAATATAATAAGATAAGTAATCAACTGTGCCCATTGGCAAAACAATATTGATATACCTTCCTATAAGTAGATCCAGATTACGTCTGACACACCATCGGTAACAGACCCACTACTCGGATGTGGGGGAGCAGGAGCTGCAATCACTTTTGCGAGTCCAACGCGGTTTTGAAAATACTTACTTAGTGTTAAGTCTTCTTTATTTGTAAGTCTCCACAAGGTGAACCAATGATTTGGTAAAAGTCGCGGGTACACGAAGATCTATCAGCTGGTTAGGCCGTAGAAAAGGCGCGTGGCCAGAAATGGAGAAACTGTCAGAACGCTCAAGTCTCATCGTGGCTTTTAAGCTATGTCTGATTTTTCGAGCCCTGGACAATCTGACATGGCCTAAAAAGACCACAGGTTCAGGATTCGTGTTGTAATGCCACTACTGCGTCACCATTTCACAGACTGACCGCGCCCAAAATTGTTTGACCTGTGTGATCGTTACAATTCTTATAAAGCACCTCGCTTATTGTATTCAAAATTTTACGTTCTCGACTGCCTTAGAAGAATGGTAATGCTTTTTAAAGTAACATTTTCTTACGACATCGACTTTGCAGGAAAATATACTAACAATACACACATTCATATTCGTACCGAAATATATAACAGGTGTAAAAACTAGCAAGAGAGAAAACCTTACCATGCGTTAAAGGTTAAGGGATAAGGGATATGGCTCCCGTTCGGGTTAGTGAACATACACGTCCCGGTGAAACTTCGAGCTCTCGGGCGCAGGCGCGGTCGCGGTGTTTTCCTCACTATATTTTCCTTCCCTATTTAGCGGTAAGTACCTGGAGATGGCTCCGCTTGTGGATACTTGGAGAAAACGAGTTTTCCCAGAGAGGAGACCTAGCTTGATCAACGTTTTGCCCCAGAAAACCTATAGTATATTGTACCTAAATTATTTCGAAATAAATGGGACCTTTTTCGCGTACGCAATTATTATTGCTAATCTAACAGTACTTATGCAATCATTTTTATTGGAAATGAATGATGAATGAAAGATGATATAATATCAAATTTTAATTAAATAACCACAACCTGATACCAAAACCAAGGACGATTATCATTTTAGTTTCGTGCAATAAGAAAATCATTTACCTACGCTTTATTCCCGAGGCTATTATTGACAGAGATATTATATTTCTGGAAATGTGACAGATCTTCGATCTCACGCCCTTTGCTGGACCGGGGGGTCGATTTTTGAATCTCACCGAGTGACTAATTCTCACCGATGTGAGTGATTTCCGAAAGTTCGTATTTTTGAAACTCATCGGTGACTTACATTTGTCATACCTATGATATCGATTTACGAGTGCCCCTACCCACACGTAATTGAAATCACCATGCGATTGTTTTTGACAGTTGACGTAGTGCCATCTGCCAAAAGGGCCAAAGTATGTTTTTTGGAAGAATTAGCAGCGGGACTCGATTGTGATATTTTGTGAATGCGACGATTTATTGAAAACAGCGTGTGACTTTCAAAAATACGGCTTTTGGAAAATGGTGACATAAAAGTCATCGGTGATAATTTTAGTCACCGGTGATTTTGATATCACCAGTGAGATTCAAAAATCGCACTCCAGGGCTGTCGCATAATGCCTCGGAACCAATTTACTCTGCGATTTAGGACTATAGTAACCTTCATTTCATGTTTTCCTTCTCCGCCGAGCTACTGATAAATACTTATAAGTATGTAAGTTTTTTGAAACTCATGGGTACATGCAATTTCTTAATGATAAAATTTTCATGAATCGGAATTGAACTCGAATATAAGAAAGCGTTTTTTTTAATTCCGAACGGAAAAAACGGGATCCGCGCATACAAACGGCGTAGGGCGCTACCTTAAATACTGAATCTTATTTTTCTGTTTCTAATATTAAATTAGGATCGACTTCATAGACCAAAAACAGAGTTAGGTACTGCAAAAAGACTGGTTGTTTTCATAGAAAAGTCAAGTATTTTCCAAAGACGTTTGAAAATAAGTTTCCCTCCAAGAACTTTTTACTTCCGACCTCTTCGGTCTTTTCATTTTTTGTCGTTGGTTGGAATATACTATTTTAAAACATATATAGTTGAGGTCTTTTTAATATCACAATGACAAATGATGTAGGCATACTAAATAAATGAGAACCACGACGAACAAAATTAACGTAGAGACAAGTAAGTATAATTTGTGTTTTTGAGTAAATATAGTGATAGATTTTATCAAGAAACATTCATAACACGGATATGAGTAAAATACATTTGAACTAAATGCACACAAATATTGATCCTGGGCAGGAATCGAACTCGTTACCCCTGACACAGAAGACAGGGTCACTACCAACTGAGAGGCGTCAGCGTTTTGAAAAAAATATTGGTAAACCATATTTTTTTCAAAACTGAAATAATATTAGAAACAAAAACATATTTGGTAAACCATATTTTTTTCAAAGCTGGAAAATTAAAAAACTGGGTAAAAAGAGAAATACGTAAACTTGAAATATAGTATGAAGGTATCTTATATGTCGTAACTCGTAAGCAACCACTATGAAGGGATTTTTGGAAATTTTAACGGGAACGGGAATAAACTGTAACCCGTTGGGCACCCGCTATTTGAAATATGGTATGTAGGGGTCTTATATGTCGTAGGCAACGGCTATGAAAGGATTTTTTGAAATTCCGACCGGAACGGGAATAAACTGGATTGAGGAAAGATTGCATTTTTTGTTTGTTTGTTTGTTTGTATTGAATAGGCTCCGATACTACCGGTATTACCGATTTTAATTTTTCTTTGCCATTGGAAAGCATTCTTTTCTCAGAGTAACATGGGCTATAATTTTCCCACGGGAACAAGCCTAAACCACGAAACCGATTTTAAAAATTCTTTCACCAATAGAAACCTACATTATCAGGGAGTAACATAGGCTATATTTTGTTCCCGTATTTCCACGGGAACGGAAACTACGCGGGTGAAACTAGGGCGCTGCTAGTTAATAATAATTTCACATATATTGGCGAACGTTTTGGTGCTGGTTTTCCGTGTAAATTAAAAAGTTTCAATTAAATTTTTCATAAAGCTGCAACTAGCACACAGCCAGGCAGCTATTCGTGGAAATGTTCATCAATAAAACCAGCAGAGCAACGTTTCCTAGGATCTCGAAACACGATACGAATACACTCGTATTTAACATTTTGAAATACAAATTTTAAATAAATAGCTAAATACGCTTCATCTGTGTTGGCGAGAGTGCACAAAGGCGAGTTTGGTAATTTAAATTAAACTTGGACAAATACCTTCATTCCGTCAACAATGTTCCCTTACTGTTGATTTCCTGTTTCTCAAGACCCGAAATTAATGAGGTGAAAATTAGGATGGTACGAATCGCGCCTACGAGTACTAACTAGTTATACGTATACATATATTTCCATATTTTATTTTTGCTTTAATAAACATTACGTTACCTTAATCCATTGGTACCTTTAGTGCACCACCTACCTTCATCTGTTTATCTCAGTTACATCCATCCTAAGGTTGTCTGGAAGAAATCGCTTAAAGCGATAAGACCGCCCATTGTACTTATTTTTATCATTGTGTCACTTGGTGTATATTTTTATTGGTGTACAATAAGGAGTCGTTACTTAAATTCCTTACTAACGGAAATGACTGTACTCACATACAAGTTACAAGAATAAAACTAAACAGATCTAAGGTAAACGCAGCTATTACCGACCCCCTTAAGCAAGTTTTGAAATTGATTATTAGAATTAAGGGTAGTGGTTGCAAACACACCAGATTTTTTTATTTTATATTTAAATATAGATTGTATATTTTATATTTATATTTTCATTTGTTTATAAATATCATGTTTTCATTGAAAAAATAATCAAAGGATTGTTGAAATCAATTGTTTCTATTACCGACCCACCCGAAACGCTTTGAAGCTATTACCGATTTTTATGAATCTAACACCGACCGTAAGTAAATAAAGCATACTTTTTTTCACAGAATACCTACCTACACGTTCGATTCTCAAAATAATTATTAATTTGAGCGAAATATCCCTTTCCCAAAATATCCCGTTTCGAAATGTCCCGTTTACTTTTATTTGCTTCTCATTTTTGTACTTGATTCATTACAATAATTATAGTTACTAATATAATCTTAAAATGGAGATAAACTTGACTTTTTGGCGGGAATCCGAAGAGGGACGTCATGTTTTTTGTATAATTTTCATTTTGCTGTGTATTTCGGGTTTTGACTCATCATAATAGTGATAGTTTATTTAAGTGGCTTTGCCCGTGAAAGTGTGCAGTGAATGGGAAATTCGATAAAATGCGAGATATGGACATTTTTGGATTGCCTCAAGAAGTCACAATGAAGTCTTCAGTAAAAATGCTATTATTTTACTGCTGATAACCAAGTTAAGGATCGAGAAAGTGTTGAAGACACTGTATTTTTGTGCATGGACTCTGAAGCAGAGCCATTTTTTCAAGGATATTATTAACTAATGACGAGGCTGCATGGCGTAATGCCTTTGCCTACCCTGTAAGGGGTGAAAAAAAATTTAATAGAACCAACATGAAATTCATTGTTATGTAGATTTCTTCTTTTAGTGCCCATGCTTTCCAACCTTTCCAACTAATCGCAGTAAACCTCGGAATGCTTGTAGATTCTTAAAAATATTGTTTTCTTATTTGAACCTCATTAAAAATAAAGGTATTGATTTCTCGGTGGATATAAATGAAATTTTAGTAATATAAGAAAATAGACTTTATTAGAAATGGTAAATAGAATAACATTCATTAAATCAAATTGAGAACATAGGTCATGTATTGTTATCTTGCGCCCCGGAAACCTGCTGCTTGGCCAGCTAGTGCAAACCATAGTTACCATAGCCTTTCTTTCTAATTGATTAGCCTGCTTAATAGTAATTACTTCTTAAAACAATGTCAATGCTGTTACTTCACAATGCAGTTCCATATAGTGCCGTTGAAGGGAATTGGTCCTAGTGTCAATTGTGTTTGACATAGGGGATAACTGAATCACCCGAAACATAAATATTCACTATCAAAATTCAGAGACAATTTTGTAAATGTGTAGATGTTAATAAAATAAAAACACACTGTTTTATTTTCATCACAGATTTTTTCAAGTTTGGATAGCGGCTGGTGCTTCTACACACATGAATCATGATTTGCTCCACCGTGGCTAGCACTAATACTTTACACTATACAACACAAACCTGAAAATAAAATTAAAAACTATTATAAATATATAATTTACATGTTTTGAATAAAAATAATTAGACAATTTTATTTCAAAATAACTTAAACCCTTTTTTTCATTTGCCAAAAAGCCTATAATTTTTTTTTTCGAACTTCCCAAGGTGAGGGTTCACTGTCAGAACAAGTTGCAATGACGGTTCCGCACGTCTACTTAATAACTATTTTTAATACAGTTGCGAAAAAATTAATCAATTTAATAAAATAATAAAAATACAATAAACTCAACTAACATTTTTGGAAAATCGCGCCAACCGTAAAATATTAAAAGCAGAGGTTTTTTTGTTTTCTTCACCCATTCTGGGTAGGCAAAGGGAATTATAAATACAGCCAAGTCTTTAGTATATTTTTTTTATAGATATGAAATGAAAATGAAATTTAATGACATTAAATGAAATTAAACCTAACCTAACTCATTGAATCAAATCATATTGAAACAAATTAGTAGCTTTACTTTTAGACATCACATACCTACCGTTAATAAAAAAATACCAATTAATTGGTATAGAATCGGTGATAGCTTCTCTTTGTTGCAATTACCGATTCATATGGATCGTTAATTAGTGTAAAATAAAAAAATTAACAAATCTTTTTCCGAGCCACGAAAAATAATCGATATTAATTGTAATATATGTATTTCCCCATCCGTTTTAATACATTTATTGATTTAGTCCTAAAGTATAAAAAAATACACCATTTTCATATAAATACGAAGAAAACTCTAAGTAGTTTCTTTCATATCCCACGTCTAAATGTTTAATAATGCGTGGCAGTTTATCGCGGAAAAACAAGTTTATAATATAACATGGTGTATGTCGCTAATAGATGCTTATAATTTTAGAATACTTAAGATTGAAATGGTGTTATAAAAACTTGTTTAATTATTATAAGCATTAACGAAAAAGGGAAAAAATAAAGAATAACCTCTCAGTCATTGCCGATCCATGGGTCGGTAATGACTGCACTACTAAAATGCACTGCAGCTATTGCCGTTCTATTTTAATTTCTAAAATACTTTTTAAAATTCCATAAAAAACAATAATTTCGTTGCGAAATGTGGAATATACAAATAAAGGAATATGTTGAGTTATTCAGAATAAACTTAACGTAAATATTTATATATAAAATATCTTAAGCAAAAAATTTGAGTACTTACCTGAGGAAGTAAGGGTTAGTATGACACGATCGGCGCACTCGCTATGTTCACAGAAACTAACGTATTTGGTCACATTCCCGTGTATCTACGTACACTAACACCAGTGAATTAATTAGGAAACATACAAACATGTGTGTATATTATACTCTCTTGTGACTCAAATCGTTCCAAACCGATAAAAATAAGAATAAGCTGAATGGGTCGGCAATACCTGCAGATTTTCGATGGGTCGTTGATAGCTGCGTTTACCTTACGAGTATCTTCTCCAGAATAATAATTAGAATTTCTATAACATTTCGTTTTCGTTCTTTCTTTTAAAACCTATGATTGGCAAGGACCGTATTGGGTCAAGCCTGTATCGTGGACTCCACTACAATATACAGAAGTTATATTTAGGTACATTTAAAATGTTACCAATAAATAAATACTAAAAATAAAAAATAAATAAATAATTTCACGCCTTTTATCCCAGAGGGGGTCACATTTCTGGATATACCCACTTTTCATGAGATATTCTTAAACGTGACAGGGGGTGAGCCCATCGCCGGACCGGGTCTTTTACACATATCTCAGAATTAATTCTGGAACCTGCAGGTTTCCTCACGATGATTTCCTTCACCGTCGAGCTTATGTACCTACCTACCTACGTAAGTTTTGAAAAACTCATTGGTACATGCCAAGATTCGAACCCGAGCCTCACTGATTATCATCATATGAAGCAGGCTCTTTAACCGTAAGGCTATCACTGATATTACATTAAAATAATAATATAATACTCTTAAAATATAATCATTATTTAGAGACAACATTATTTACTAATAAACATTAACGACTTCGTTTGTTTTATTTTCATTGTTTTGGTAGAAAAACGGCAAGCTACAGGAAACATTGAGATGTAACCAAACCCATTATCGCAGCGTGTATGACACTATCAGTTATTATCACAGTTATCAACTTATCACAGACAGTCTTTGGTTTTCCATTATCATTTTAAGGTTTTCCCCAACGATTCTTTGTAATGTTCAATACTGTCGGGCTTTGTGATTCTGATTAGATTATGATAAAAAATAATATAATATTTCTTTGGTCAACAAATTGTGACAAAAAAATAATATTTACCAATAATTATTACATATTTAGACCAAAAAATATATATGATCCGAAATTTCTTCTATATGTGATCTGTTATACGTAATTAATGAGAGACTGTAAGTAGAAAATTGTATCAACTCTTGCTTTTCATAAAAACTGGTCATAATATAATTACATAGAAAAAATACGCTTATTCTTGAACAAATCACCAGTATCAATCACAAATAGCTTCTACATAACTGGAAATGAATTGATCAGGGGGTGGCTAGTGGAAATAAGAGCAGACAAGTGCAAGTGTATTTCTTAGTTTAACTGTCGTCTGTTAATAAATAAACAGTTCTAAAATTTACAAAAACCATTCTTTTTGGAAAATAATTTCTATAACGTTCTAAAAAAAATTACATAATAGTAGATTATACACCGAGGGGATAAAGCACTGTTCTATGTAACGGGCGTGATATTGAATCCTGAGCGAATGAGGGACTCCAGATTTAAATCCCGAACGTAGCTAGCCTAGGGTGAACGGAGTCCTGAGTGCGGCGAGGGATTCAAGCTCGCTCAAGACGAAAACATAGGAGAAAACTCTACTTTCCTCACCTTTTACGAGACAATAAAAAGCAAGGCTACTTAATATGGCTTGTATAGCGGCCAGTTCGATTTCAAGAAAAATAAATCTACAGCCGAAGCACACAGCACGTCCGGCGATTGGTTCACTCACCACGAGTCATTTTAAAGGGTCCGCAAAATATTCTGGTGAAAATTGGGCATTATAAAGAACTTTACACTTCTGCTAACCTCATCGGGGATAACGGTTTGAGCATTTTAAAAAATCCCCTAGGATGTCAGCAAATGTATACCATTCCTGGAAATACCCACGGTTCACCGGTACCTATATTTTACAAATCAATTTCCTTACGATATTTTCCTTCACTGTTGAACTAGTGATATCAATTATGTTGGTCCGTTTTTGAAAAACTTATTGGGATATAAGTAAATGCCAAAAGTGACTTTGTTTGTTTGTTACGCCTAAACCACAAAGCCGATTTTAAAAATTCTTATCAATGGAAAGCTACATTATCAGGGCTCACTTAGGCTATATTTTATTCCCGTATTCCCACACGAACGGGAGCTACGCGGGTAAAACGACGGGGTGCTGCTAGTAATACCTAGTAGAATCGCGGGCAAATCGCGCGCTAGAGCGAGCAACCTCGCGCTGCGCGGTCGCCCCCCGCCGACCTTCGCTGTTTCTCCGACCAGCGCCAAAAGGTGTCGTGAACGCAACACTTCTTTGTTTTGCTCATGACTTTGACTGAGTATTAATATTAATTTATGATTATGAGGTTATTAGCGAGCCTTGTTGGGTATTTTGGGATGTATGAAGAAGGCATTTGGAGAAGGAAATTTTGCTAGTAATAGAATAGCTTGGTGTACCTACATATTTCATAAAATGTTTAATTATAATGATTATTTTTCGAATGGCTATGGAATGGGAGTGTGAAATGTCTCCAAAAACTGATCAAGTGCATATAGGACTCGCGCCCTGAGAGTTCAGTTTTATAACCAAACCGAATTTTGTTCTTATGTACTCATTTCAAACTTGTACCTACCTATTTTTTTAAACAAGTAAGTTGTACATGTTAACTTAGAAGCTTGAATTTTTTACACCTCCAAGGGCCACATGGCCTTAGTAATAATTTCGATTTCGATAATAATAAAATTTCAACTTGATGCCTCTACTCGTTCCTTAGAAAGAGGATCTTTATGAAGCCAGAGGGACGGATGGACAAAAAATATCCGATAAGGTGGTTACGTGGTTCTTTTGAGGTGTGGAACCCTAAAAAAAGTATAAAAATAGGTATTTGATTGCATTTCGTTTGGGCTGTTATAAGTAGTAAAATCAGACGTGGTACCCGAGGATGAATCTGAAAGTTTTTACCGTTAGACATGCGTCCTCAAAACATGTAGGACAGTCGCAGGTTATTCAATTTAACGCGTAAAAGTTTGTGGTACTTCCCGGCCATTCCCGCGCTTTGTCCCGTTTTGGCGGGAAACAGCCATGTCCGTAAAGGCGCACACACTCACCGGTTGTGTACGAGACGTGACGTGGCGCCACCTCTCGCGTCCCGGCGCCAACCGCCAAACTGTTCTTTGTTCCAAATGGTTGCGAGTTGCTACTCGCGCGGCGGTCGGTTTTGATTAGGATAATAAAACCGTATAGTGTATGACTATAACTACTTGCTTCACATGAGTACATGCTTACAACTGGACTATAAACCTGTACTGTATTAATTTCGATTCGATATTAAGTCGATTTTCAATGCATAGTAGTAGGCACTATAGCTATAAGTAGTATGTAGGTAGGTACTGTTTTAATTTTGACTTTAAGAATTACATAAGAATTTTTTGCATATTTAAAGGAGGTTCCTGCTTGCGTCATAAAACACCGTAGGTAGGTACCTAACGAATTTACGGTAAGCTGGCAAGTAATTTTAATTTTATGGCAATATTGCTGCTGGACCTTTATTGCAGTAATCAATCAGTAAGTTTCTTGGTGTTGCAGTGGACTTCTAATGGCACTTCCACTAATAAGGTCCATGCTAGGGAAATAACGAGACAGCGTGACCTACCAACCCACCATAGGTACTTACATAAACGTAAATTACCTGCTACATTTTATAGACGTACAAGACACGGAGGTAATTCTCGGTATATTTCGCTGTATATTGCCTAGTAAACAAACAACAAACCAACTGATAGATTTAGTTTTTAACCGCTTTGAGGAAACTTATAACAGAATCTATAAAAACGAAAAAATATTGTGATCACAAGTAAAAACATTTAAAAATCATAAATGGAATAACAGTGACGTACGGCCTATCTCACTGTCTTTAATCTTTTTAAATTTCTTTTTTTCGGCAAGACTAGTAAAATTTATTTACTCATGGAAAACCGCACACTACGAAAGATTGCAAAATCGCAGACGGAAGCGCGACATCTATGAGCGAGCCGACAAACTTCAGCGGACTGAAATGCGTTTACGATCTTTATTATCGGCAGTAATACAAATTTAGTTCTTGCCCTACAAAAAGCGTTTCTCCTTTCATAATAATAAGAATACGTGAAGTCGGTTGCTTGGCGCGCTCGGTGGTTCGATACGCGCGGACGCGGCGGGCGCAAGGATGTGTGCTCGGCGTGTCTCTGTGTGCGTGGGTCGTCGCCCCCCACGCCCCTCGGCCCCCGCTCGCTGCCCGAACGTAGCTTTCTGTTCACTTATATAACGACATACATATATGCGCGCGGTAAATAATATACACTGTGAATAGCAAGCTATGTGCTGCCACCTAGCGGCCGCTCGCCTCGCCGCCACAGGCTATAAACGTTCATTTTAGGTTTATGCCCAGAGCTATGTAGGGTAATTTTTGAGATGCAGACGTGACACTACGTAGATAGACGCTAGAATCAATTCTGGTAACTTACATCATAATTACATAAATGAACACAGACTTTCGATCATCCAATGTACGGTACGCAATGTGTAGTTACCACAGACCTGAATTTTTCTGGTATTACTTAATGAAATATCCACGTTTTCCAGTATTCTTTGGAACCCTAATTTTAATTATATAAAAAAAATATCCTTACAGATGTAAATAAAATTGATAGTAAAATGTAGTGCGCGTTTATGTCTATTGAGGTCAAAAATAGGCTCGTTTCCAGGTGCCTAAGAGTTCAACACGACCTTCATAATTTAGTGATTTAAAAGTTTAGTTTACGTACATTTACACAGTTTTAAGGTTTGTAAGTATGGTTAAATTCCAGAAATGGAATGCCTCTTCCTACCGCCTCAGGGATAAAAGTCGTGAGCTTTTTTTTTTTTTTAATTAAATGAACATGTAAAAATGTACTTATATGTATCTTTTGATAAGTAACTTTCCGTTCTTGACTACTGTCGGAAAAAAATAGATTTTTTTCGATAGGTGCTAAAGTTTTAAAAATATTATACCTACCTTACCGTAACTACTTGCCTTAACTGTATGGATTAAATATAAAGTGATTATAGACATCATAATTCATAAAAATAAAATTAAGGAGAAGAAGTACTGCGTCGACCACAAATAATGAGAAATTATACGTAAAAAAAAAAAGTATAATTTTATATGTATATGCAAGTGGAGATAAAATATATGAACTGATAACACTGATTACAGCTGCTCTGTGTCGAATGAGCGCGCGGCTGACAGGCGCGGCAGCGGCGAGCAAGGCAAGTATTCTTTCGTGCCGATTACGAGTTGGCTAGCCCAGCTCGAGCACTTCGAGCTTTCGAGCGATTCGAGCAGTACGATCGACCGTAGGGATGTGCTCGGGTGGTTTATCCAAAACTAGTCTTCATTGAAGTATAGAAGGACACGTCGTGGATTTGTATCAAGTGCTTCTGCTACTTTCATAACTAAACTTGCCTAGAGCAGGCACTATAGGTACTTTAATACCAAAATAATTGTATTAGTTGAACTTGGTAGAGATCCGAAACATACCTCGCTCGACCCATGCCAGAGCTCAACTGGGACAATGGTAATAATTTTATGTTAATCATTTTCATTCAATCACTGCCTTTATTTCAACTTAAGGTTGCCTGGAAGAGATCGGTAAACCCATAAGACTGACTTTCGTAGTTTATCCTATTTTAGTTCGCGCATTCATCCAATGTCATCCAATGATTGGACCAACAAGAAACAAGACTTATTCCGAGCGATTTAAACTGATGTAATACCTATCAGGTTTATTCTACGTTTGTCGAATGCAGCTAAGTGCAAAGTCTAGTCCAGTGTAGTCCAGGTTATTCGCAGCACTAGTGTTGCCATCCAGCAGGAGATTTCCCGAGCAGCGGAGCGTGGCGAGAGCCGACTCGTCGTACCCGCGCGTCGACCGACTTGACTTTGCGAGCGCTGCCCCCGGTTTGAACATAACGTCACTGTCGCCCGCCATCTTGAATTTTAGTCATATTGTTTTCACCCGACTGCATCAAAAGCTGGGTAAAGTGTTATGTCTTTTCGGTAATCGGTTTTCACCGTGTTTTAATCATATAAAGAGTAACAAAAGTGGTTACTCATTGAGCTATCATGTAGTACGTAGAGTTGCTATAGAAAATGTTCGTGTAACTTTGTTTTGTGTATTGTTATTATTATTATCTACAGAAATATATTAAAATAATATATTGAAATAAATTAATTATGAGATCAATTTTAAATAGCTTCATGGCTTTTGGTTGAGTTGGTAGTGGTCTTCTGATTCACAGAGATCACGGGTTCCATTCCCGCCCGAGACCAACATGTGTTTGAAAACGGTCACGGGTCTTGTGTCTGGGTATATATCTAAGAATGTTTATCAGTTTTTTAGTACCTATAGAACTAAATCAGAACCGAGTAGGTACCGACTAACCGAGTATCTAAAAACTGAGATTTTTATTTATTTACTTAATTATTCTTTTAAATAGTAGGTACCTAATAACAATTATTATATTGTGAGTATCTACAAAATACAGAATTAAGGCCATCTGAATCTGTAAACACAGATCCAAAAATAATTACTGTCTGAGCGATCCTCTAGAATAGAAACACAAATAGAACACCTCTATTCATTGAGAATAATCGAAACGGATATTCGATTCTCACAGGCTGTCCTCTTTAATCCCGGCAGAGGCAATAATCGATTGAGCGAGAGGCAAAGTCTATCGAATGAATGTCTAGTCGCGACTCTACTAAGCACTGGATTTATGACAGATCGACTGACAGGTATGGCGCAGTTAGGACAGCCAGTTCGAGAACGCCAGCACTTGGGTTCGAAGTTCGAATGAAAGCTTTAGGAAGATTATATATTAAAATGAATGAGACTCGGTTTCGAATCCTGGTGAGGTACCAACCGCTTTTTTGTATATCTAAAAGAATATTCTTTTGTAACTGTTAATATGAACAATACGAGAGCGTAGTTACCTATTGTGTCTTTTAATTTGTTAGGTATACTTACGTTAGTTATAGTTAGTATTTGAACGTGTATAGAAAAGCAGCTCGTATTTTTAAAGGAAAAAGAAGACACTCCATCTGTTTTTCAATCAAAACAGACTCTACCTAATTGCACATACGGGCGAGTGTATTTATTAATGCTTCATTTGCCTGTTTCAGCATCGAGTCAACTTTCCACTACCACAATCTCGCACAAATTCAACAAAAAGGCAAAACTCGAAGCTAACTCTGCTGAAAACTCCGTGTTCTCGACCAGACTTTTTTGGGGAGTAAAAAAATCATGAATTCATTGTGGTCCGCGCTCCCAAGGCTTCAGGCCGTTGTCATGTGACGTGCATTGTATTTTTATCATCACGGCCCTTCCCTTTCGGGGTAGGCAAAGAGAGCTGGGCGCCCGTCATGGTTTACATGTTTATTTCTTTTTACATGATGAATTCACCGATTAAAAACGTTTACGTTAGAAGTCGGTACCTACTTCCAGAAACGGAATATCTTTGCCAACTTCACAGGAGATAAGGGGTGAGCATATACCTATTTTATTGGTTCGTACAAATCCATATCTCCCTGTTTCTGTATTTCTTTCTCCCTCAGACAAGTCTATCTTAGTCCTCGTGCAAGGGTTCATTAAACATAAGCTGCTTAGCTCGTCAGCTGAAGGTCTGGTAAATATAGTCTTGTAGGTAAAATGTTAGTGGGAATTTACTGATATTTCTACAAAAAATATTTTTTTATGTTGTTGGTTCGCGTTTCATAATTTGGTACGAAAATATTACTTTACTTCATACTCCAAAGATGATTGTACGGAAATAGCTGACTCTATTAGGCCTCCAATTCCACTCATCAGCGACTCTGCCGTGACCCGAGGACCCGAACATGGTCAAATGCGCAAACCGCGACTCTACGATCGGCAGCGCAGTCAGCTGGTCCACCTATACGACCGATACTAAACCCTGAGTTTACGTCGAGACGGTCCCATTTACATCGTTATCAAACGCTCAACTGATAACGCCCGAACAACATGTTTTGTTGTACTCGCTCCAACAGAACACCGCGCCGCAAAACCGAACGAAAACGTCGTTAATTAATCAAAAATCCGAGTCAACTATCGCATATTCGCGACAAAAATAAGACGAAATACTGTTGTTGAAAAAGAGGCGTTATTTCAAAATACCTATTTCGGAATTTCAGGACCGAAATCAACTTCATAACAATTAACGATACGACCCCCGCCTCTAAATTCCTCGCCCCGAGCGTGCCCGCTATACGTGGCGATACGACGCCTTCGCATAGATAGAATAGAGAGCGGTTTCGGAACGCACCCGTACAAGCGCGCGGCTGTGTGCGCGCTGTGTCCGTGTGCACGCACACAGCCACGCCGCCGGTGAGCGCTGTTCACCGCACTCTGTGAGCGCAAACAACCATCTATAAGGCCACGCTATAGCTGACGGAGGGACGCGCCGCGCCACAGGCCGATTGTATTCGAGAGCTGTTGATATTCCACCTTTGTTCAGGGTTTGCGGATTTGCGGAACAGTATGGGCTTGTGAATGAGCAGTCAATGGTTAAATAATGTTATATAAAGGTTAAATATAATTTGACAAGAAATAGTAGGCAGATACAATTTTCTTGCTAATTTAAAGTATTAATAATAAAAAAAAAAGGTTGTCTGTAAAGTCGGTCGGTTTACGGATGATAACTTCATAAGAAAACATTCATAAAAAATTGCATACAGGAGTGGAAGAGAGATAGATGAGTCAAAAGCCGAACATTTAGGCCGATCTATATCGCTTATTCGGCGCTCTAGCTGCACGCTCAGCTCAGGCGGAACGTGACACTTTTTCTTGCGTTGACAAGACGTTATCACATCAAAAATACTACAGTAGAGGATGATAATTATGACATATTCATCATAAGCTGGAAAAAAAACTATTCAACTATGCGTCTCTCTGACGAACTCACAGCTGTTAATTACTTATAATTTTATTAAATATGAAAAGTGTTTGTTTAATTTTCATTTAAAATTGTTTCATTAGTCATTACATAGATCTAAATACATATTTTACGACTTATGCCTACTTAACGTCGATTACTCGATGTTAAGCTATTGTATTAGACTTATTTATTTAGTAGGTACAGATCTATTACTACTAAGTATGATTTTCATAAAAATAGTAAGCAAATCTATATTCCTACGTGATCTATAAACTAATAATAGTACGTAAGTAAGTAATATTCTTATTTCTATTCTAATAGTATTTTGCTTGCTGGAAGTTCGTCTTCAACCGGCAAATAAATAGATAACCCATGTTGTTTCCCAAACCATGAGTTCTCAGCAATCACTTAGTCCAGCTTAGTCTACGAGCGGTGACTGAATAACCAACAGCCTTTCATACATAACCGGACAGGTATTTTTTTTAAGACAACGGCCTATGTATTATTATGCTTGACCTAGTAACATTATGAAGTTAAAAACTATAACAAAACTCAATACTTATGTATCGGTAATTTTTTGGCTAAATATGAAATATACCAACTTCTTACAGATGAATCTAAAATATACTATATTTGAATTGACCAAATGAAAATTAAAATAATAAATAAGTGAAAATCAATTCGGATTGACTCGGGAGTGGCGGTCAACAGGCAATCTTTTAAAGAGTTGGTACCGAATAACATAGGTCGCTGACGGGTTTAAAAAAGAAATAAGGATTTTAAAATAAAGATGTTTCATTGCACAATATTTTTAATACAGAATATTTTCAAACCAGCTGTTTCAAAAATCTAGATTTTATGTTATAGTTCACGTTGCAGGATTGAAGTCGGTTATTGATTGTGTGTATCTTTGCGCCATAGAACACTTAGTCAGCATAAGCTTATACATATTATAATATTTAAAAATGTATTCTCTTATTATTATTAGTATAATATACACTTGATTTCATGTAAATAAGATTCTACGAATATCTTTTAGGTTACAAGTTATCCTTCTAATGGGTTGAAGAAGTTGAGAGAAATATTAATTAATAGATAGATAAAGTGAAATGGACATGTAATAAAGTATTCAATTGAAATAAATGTCTGCAAGAAGCTTTTGAAAAAATACGGTGAAATATTTTTTAGAAGAAACTTGTAGCCCGAGACCGACCCCATACAGCGTCAGGGAAAGCTTGCCTTACACTTTATATTTTAGCAAAAGAACCAATTCAATAACCCTTTCTACAACTTTAAAAAACCTAAATTAAAGTTCCCATACAAACTAAATACGAAAACGGTAAGACGGCTTGAGGCGCGGCGCGTCCGGTATATTTCCGACATAATACCGCTGCGTCGAGCGATTACTACTATATATTCTATATACATTTAATAGCTATACAGGCGCGCATAGAACTGGCCGTACTTATGTGAGCGCTGCGAGGCACCGCCTGTAGCGCTGTAGCGCTCCACAGCGCTGGGCCGTCTAGCCATACAAGAATATGAAGCGCTTTAGCGCAGTGCTGTCTTGAGGCCCGGCTTATTATTATCGTAGATTGGCGTCGGCGCAACTACACGGCGTTAGAAGGACGTTCCGTTTTAAATATCAGGTTTTATTATTATGAAGAGCGGCGCAGCGGAGTGCGGACGGAGCGGCGGACGGTTGCGTGCGATAACATTTGACATTCGTAATTAGTCGAGCGCGGACGGGTGGCGGCGCAGGCGAGGCCGGCTCCGCGGACATTCCGAGTCCGTGGGGCCGGACAAAGAGGTCGCGCGTTGCGTCACGTCAGCGGGCCTCGCGGCAGCGGCAGCGAGCGGTTTGACAATCGCCGACGCCGGTGCCGCGCCGTCATCACGCGCCCGCATTTCACATATACACTGCCGAAATATACGCTAGCCTTGGCCAGCCTTGCTAACTATTTCCAAACGTCACTGATCTTTGCCAAACGCGCTTGCGTTTCCGTCTTTGCTGATGATACGAATGCCGTTTCGGCTCCGCAAATGACTGTCTCATTAACACTTCACAATTTATGCTAATACCATGTTCAGATATAGGTTTTGGTATTGGTAACTATTTAGTATTTATTTTCGACTTAAACGTATGTCCTAAAAGTTTTCGGACATTTTGTCTGGTGAATATTCATTTGAGTCTACACAATTAACGAATTGATAATTAATGCAGGTAATTAATTACAAAAGATTTGACATCGTATTGAAAATTTTGCGTTTTATTTTTCATTAGTTCGTCCTTTAGATTGCTGTTTGGCTAAAACTAAAAAAAAACATCTCCCGCCTATTGAGTCTAAAATCCAAGCTAACATGAGGCTTGCCGCGGGAGTTGCGACCTTAATGTCAGCTCCATAAGGTCGACGTCGAGCTCGAGGTCGTGGACGTCAGCTAAAGTCAAAGAGCAGAGAGGCAAGAGAGATATAAAGCGTTGAGGAAAACATCGAGATACGAACACGGAGTCCACAGCTCCACATTCTCGATAAAACTCGCAAATTTTAATGAAAACGAGATGAAAACAACGCCCTCTGTACGGAACACGCCTGGCTATTTTCGATGGTGCTCTACATAGCTTCCTGGGTTGACATTTATTGATATGGCTGGCTAGTTGCGCGAAATGGAACGGGAAATTAGTGCTGTGGCCGAGACAGGT
Organism: Ethmia dodecea; assembly: GCA_963855545.1. NCBI lineage: Eukaryota > Metazoa > Arthropoda > Insecta > Lepidoptera > Depressariidae > Ethmia > Ethmia dodecea. The sequence goes on from OY979457.1 coordinate 7,646,628, forward strand.
TCGGGCAACGCGCGCTGCGTGTTGGCGCGCGGGCACGGCGACTTTGGCTTGACGAGTTTGAAGGTTGTGGGCAATGATACAGCCATCTAGCTGGTACACGTGAAAGAACTCATTATTCATTGTTATCCAGCACTGAAAATTCATGAAAATGTTAAAGTGCCTTGTAGAGGTGAACTATTTTTGAAACTCGGTTATTTTGGTCAATTATTATAATAATTATGTAAATTCAAAAATATTTGTTCATTACCTAAGCTACATAATATATGCCCAATGACTTTATGATAAACTATCCAAAACTATGCATCGGTGTTGCCCACGCGGCCCCCTTTATCACGTTCCCGTGGAAATTTCGAAAAACCCAATCTTATCGTAAACGGACCTGACAAATTTTAAGAGTCTAAATGTTAATTGTTTTTGAGAATTCCTTAAGACTGGGTTAGTGGTATTAAGCATTTTGATCTTTAAATGAAAACTAGCTTATGTCCTCGATTTCGTCTGCATTCTGGGATAAATTGTAGCCTATGTCACTTCCCCATCCTCCAACTACCTCTAAAAATTACGTTGCTCCGTAACTGCGAGAAAGATGACAAACCAACAACCACACTTTCGCATCTATAATATTATAAGAAATGAGGATAGAATAGGATATGAAAAATTAAACTCGATCATAAAATAATGCAAAAACAATAAACCAGAAAAAGGACAATTCATACGCCAACAACAACGGACCGTCCATAATACTTAATTCTGTAGAGTAGCAACGGAGTGCAGAGTAGACTAATCAACTCTAATAAACGCTCATGGTGACATCGGACCCGGCAGAGGATTATGGCACTCACTACTTTGCTGTTAACCGATTATTACTGTCTATCTATTCAACACCATCAGCCATATTGAAACATTTTTAAAAAAATGTAGTTCAGCGTTGTTGACAAAAAATTATATTAGCTTCATCGAAACTTTTTTGTTTCATAAAAATATGTGAAATATTTGCTTTACTTTTGATAACAAAAAGATTGTTCGGTTTCGTATTCGAAGATGATTATAAAACGTAGTAAGACTAACAAGAAGTTCTTAGATTGTACTCGTATATCCTAACTACAGAATAAATTGTATTTTACCTGTTTTTATTTAAATTATAATAACTTTTAAAATTTTATTATTTTAATTTGTGCCATATTATGCAAGTAACGCAATAATCAACGCTTCATCAGATATCCAATCGAATGAAAACTGATTATGCAAATAACAAAATTTAAGTTTGCTAAATGTAAGCAGGATTAAAACCACACCCCGGGGTAGACGAGTTTGGTGTAGTTTGTCAGACTAGCACCCGATTCAAATCGTTTTATATATATATACAAAACTTATATAAAACTCTTAAATGGATGGTCAGCATAATTATATAAAGAACGGACACCCAAGGTTATCTGACATGACTAGACTTCCAATGTGCGTGAACATAGCGAAAACCGGAGTGTCCACTAGTCTAATACAATATCCCAATCCGTGTTAGGCTCGCGTGTGATTACAGCCCATATTTCCTCATGAGGAAAGACCCATTGCTCAGATGTGGGCTGTAATGGTATTAACCAGTAAAATGATAATATAAGTATCAACAATATAGTTTTCCAAATATTATCTTTACTGATTTTTTTGTATCTAGGCGTGGTCCTCCAATCCTGATTCTTAAAACTTATGTGTTTGTTCGAGATAACGTACATACACACAAGTATTTATTTGTTTGATATCTCGTAATAATAATTCAATTAATTCTCGTATTCGTTCTTTCAATGCGTTTAATAATTGATTTAGTATGATTTTAGTTTTGGAAGGAACCCTAAAATCTGACATAAAGAGGCTCTACCGAAACTCTCTGAAATCGTAAGGTTGTAGAGGTCAGACGGTTCTCGCTCCGCTGCGGCAAAGAAGCCTCGTTATTTCACTGCGCATGAGTTAGAGGGAGACGGATTTATTAAAAACCATATAAAATCAATTTATCTACTATATAAAAATAAGTCGGGTTTTCCTTCCTGACGATTTAACTCCAGAACTGACGAACCGATTTCCATGGTTTTGCATTCGTTGGAAAGGTCTAGGGCTCCGCAAGGTTTATAGCAAAGAAAATTCAGCATTGCACCCGTGCGAAGCCAGGGCGGGTCGCTAGTTATATATAAATTTATTTGATATGGTTTTAATGCAAATATTATAATAATATAATCTCACGCCTTTTTTATCCCCGAGGGGGTAGGCAGAGGTATTCCATTACTGGATATACCCACATTTCACGAGATATATTGGACCCCTTAACGTGATAGGTGGTGAGCCCATCGCCGGACCGGGTCTGTTTACACACATGTCTCAGAATTAATTCTGAGACCTGCGGGTTTCCTTACGATGTTTTCCTTCACCGTCGAGCTAGTGATAAATATGTACGTAAGTTTTAGAAAAACTCATTGGTACATACATATTATAATATATATACGTATATTTATTAAAAACCATATTCACCACTTTTACTTTTACGATTCTTAAGAATTGTCCTATTAATAACTTTAACAAGAACAGACTTTAAACACATTACAGATTAATGAAAATTTCTCTGACTTGCTTCCATGTTCTGGGAGCACGGTAGTGCCCCCGCCAAGTCAAGCAATAAAACCTTTTCTCGAAGCAGTTCAGGCCATTTTCGACCTCCCTATGACTTCGTTGTGGATAAAACTAGAAGCCTGAATTTTCAGTAACCATGCAAGCATTGTATAAACATTGTATTTCAAATTGCATTCAATTTGAACCAGCAGTTTAAGAATTATGACTTATCAAATTTTTAATTTTGTCACTGACTTGACTGACCGATCCTCAAAACTCTAAGGCACTTCTAGCAAACATACTAGCTTCAAATTTAGAACAGAATCAGTAGGTATTTAGTAAAAAAAAAAAAACTCAAATATGTAGTTTGCAATTTCGGTCCAGTTTTCTAGATAAATCAACTGCATAAATAACTCCCAAATAAATGTTTAGGATTACAAATTTACAGTTGCAGTGAATGAATCAGTGTAGGTACCTGTATATGTATAATATTATGTAAATAATGTAATAATAGGTGTATATATAATTATGGTCAACAGAATGAAAAAGCAAGAATGGGACATGTCTTATGAAGTTGTGCCAAAATCCCTAGAGAGTTGGCATTAAGAAAATCCGTTGTCGATATTCAAGAAGTAGAAGGTACCGAACAGGAAAAAAGTAGGATTATCTACAAAAATAAATGAGATGCCATTAAAGACATAACTTTAAAAAAAACAAGTCTCGCAACTCGAACTGAGTTGCGAGACTTGTTTTGTTTTACATGTTATGTTTTTGATGGCATTTAGTCTTTAGCTCTAGTTTCTTAAATAGTCTTGGACAATGTTTTATACATTAAACGATCACGGAAAAATATAGGTACAGTCGAATAGCGAAAACCCCATCACTAAAACCAGATCAGTAGATTTTAAGAAAATCACAAATACATACAATACATAAGGTCTATAAACATAGAACTACCTTTTTAAAGTCTGCTAAAAACCTTGTTAGTTGATGAAAATACACTATTTGCGGCAATTTCTTGTGATAATTGAGTATAACTGTAGAACATTTATTCCTTATCCCAGAAACATACATTATAAAATGCAATAAAGCTTAATAAATATTAATACAAGTGAAATTATTAAGAAAATATATACCATCAAAACTCAGTACGAGCGAAGTCATCAGTGGGTCTAAAATGGCCACTTTGAGCAATTCCTCTAAGCAATTCTCCTTTTCTGAATTCCCAGCAAATCCTAAGCAATTCCTCTAAATTTCGTAAAATGGTCCCTCATTTTAGTGATTCACTGACAATTCAATTCATTAGCAGATTCGTATTTGGTGAAAATTTCGAATATGAATCGAAATAGAATCATATTATGATTCACCCGAAACGGCCTTTTTAGACCACCTGGCCTAATTTAAAGAGTTCTAGGAGTACTAAAATGTTTCCAAGCGATCTGCTTACACCGTTCAGTAGGCGCAAAGTATTGTGCGCAATTCAGGAACGTGTATCGAAGTTGAGAGTTTTCCACCACCCTGTATTTCAGAGTAACGCCCGCGCGCCCCCACGAGCTCGGAGTGACGTCACCAGCCGTGCTTGTGAAACAGTCGGCACAATGGTGATGACGCACCAACGCGCAGCAGGAAAACGTCGTCGGTACTCGCTAACACGCCGCGCCGCTCGTCGATGAAACTCTAAATAATATAATGTCCGAAAGAATATTGAAATAATTTTAATTACCAAGGTAACCTCTAAACTTATTTTATTCATAGAATATCCTAGCCTATCCTATTTTAGGATAGGAATAACGCAGATACGAAACGTTAATTAATAACTCGAATATGAAATCCCAAAAGTACAATATTGTATATTTGATTGTGTCAAATGATTCCAATAAAGTTTTATTTAGAGTAAGTAAACTAGGCCACTTATATTTTTTTGACCGATTTCAAAAAAGGAGGAGGTTCTCATTTCGTCACGTAGTACGTTTTTTTTTGTATCAGCGTAGTAGGGATGTTGAATATGCAAATAATTGTATTTTAGTGCTATTCGTTGAAGTCGGTTTGTATTTTTGTTTTAAAATTTTGATTATTATAATTGTGTAAACATGTGTAAACAGACCCGGTCCGGCGATGGGCTCACCACCTATCACGTTTAGGGGTCCAATGTATCTCGTGAAATGTGGGTATATCCAGTAATGGCAGTAATGGAATACCTCTGCCTACCCCCTCGGGGATGAAAGGCGTGAGATTATTTATTTTTTATTTTATTTTATTTATTATAATTAAATATTTGTTTGTATGAACTCTGTTGGCTATGTATTTTGCTTTTTATTTAAGTTTATTTGTCAGTTCTTTAGTACCCTCGTTTATTTATCAGTTCTGTAGTATGGCTCTGTCTAGTTTGGGACTAAATAACCGGGTGTGAATATTGTCTTATTAATATTGCCCACATATAGGTACACTTTTCTTTTCAATATTATTTGATCGATGATTGTAAAATAAAGGATTTGTAAATTATATCTTTGACTCGGATTGGATTCGTGGAACGAAGAGTAAGCCTTATTCGGAGTTTAAATGCTCTAGAGGTTTTGCGGTTAATCTTAAGGATAAACTTTACTCCACTCCACGTTGGATAAGTCCAGCCTTATTCAGACAAATGTTTTTGAAATGCTTTATCAGAAGAAAATTACGCCAGAAATTTGGGGGCAGAAAATGTGAGCGATAAGCCACATTTCTGCTCCAGTATTGCAAATAAATAAAATCATGTATCGCCTATAATATCCTTGCCTGATTTGATCCGGAAAGATATAAATTTTCTATTGGAAAATTAAATTGTTTCCATGTCAAAATGTCGTAAAATGCAAGGCCAATATAGGCCTCAATGCATACGAAATGGGTTATTCGGGATAATTTATTACTTATTACAATTAAATAATTGTAAATGCGCGAAATCTACAGATAATATAGTGGATTGTATCAAATCATATTCTATATACATTATCCATGATAGACAAGTTTTAACAATGTTTACTATTTAAAGAAAGAAAAAAAATTGGTATGCGCTATATTTCAGAGAAATTTACAAATTAAAAACTTTTTTAACATTTAAAAAAACATCTCTTATGTTTTAAGGGTGGAAGTGTGAGGTTATGTTATGTTGCGTGACCATTTTCTACTTCAATCAAGTATATCTTCCGTACAGTAGGTATTATGACGACAAGTCATAATACTATACCTTAGCCCTACCCCGTTCACTAAGAGCAATCGACATACCTAGAATCTATGGTATTTGAATGCCTGTGGGCCTTGGGTTGACATAGCAAGTTTTAGTAGCATAATTTAATTTTAAACATATTATTATATACATTTTATTTTGGGACAACCATCAGCATAAAATATTCTAAAATACAATACTATCTATAAACCTATGACAAAAAACCGCCTTTCATATTGTCAAGAACTATATCTAATAAAATTATGTAGGGGGAAAAACAATAAAGAATGAGGTAAAAAATTAAAAGGAGAATATCAAAACAATTACCAAAAAACATAATATATTTCACTACATTTGATAATGATATTTGTGAATATATAGCTAAGAGTCCAATACAAACAGCTACCCTATTTATAGACACGGCAACTTTACGCGCGCAGTCCGGTTCAAAGGAATCGAAACGGGTACAATGCGGTTCGAGTTCGCTCCAGGCCCGTATACAGTCTGTACTTTAAATCATGGTCTGTGTAATGAAATTATATCTATATGCTCACGCCATTATTCCTGAAGGGGTTGGTAGAGGTATTCCATTCCTTGAAACACAAATTTTTTACTAATATATTTTTTGGCTACCAAACGTTGTGGTGAAGTTCATCACCGAATCGGGAGCTGTAATAAATTCTGGATCTGCGGGTGAAACTAGTAATTAATAGTTGCAAATACGCCCGCCAATAATTCTGGGAAATGTCCATTTTATTTTATGACATTTATTATTATGTAATATATATCAGAGTATGTCATAATAAAATTCCAGAACTTTACGTAAAGGCAAACCTTTGCCTCGAATTTCCCTTGCAATAATAACAATAATCAATTATGGAACACAATTTACACACGGTCTTTTAGTTCCAAACTGGGTAGATCCTATGTGTGCTAAACTGACCTGACAAGAACCGAACAATCATATTCATCACCAAAAATGTTTTCTCTGTGCAGGAATCGAACCCACGACCTCTGGATCAGGAGTCAGGGTCAGCACTTATCAAACCAGCACGATGAAAATATGTAATTCCACTTTTTCTGATACTGACTGTTCTCCCTAGCAAAGGCTTGGATGAGGCAAGAACAAAGTAAAGTGCGTAGTTATTTAACTTCATTAATTAATATGACCTGATTTTCCAAGTATACAATATAGGTACAGCAAAATGACACCAAATGTAGCGTCAGCTCGGCGGTGCACCAAACTGCAGCCATCGCGAAATGTGGTACTGGCGCGCGCGCAGTATATTATGTTGATAAAATAGAAACAGGGCCAGATTCAGTTTAAACACTATGTAACTTCTCTGGAGGATCCAATGTCGAGAGTTTTTACTATTACCTACTAAATTTGCTAAGGAATTTAATTAGGGTCTAGAGATTCTACTCATTTGATTACAGAAATTGGACCAAAAAAATGGGAGCCTCTAATAACGTATTGTATGTCAATGAAAATGAATATTATATCTCTATAATCCATATTAATACTTGTAATATTTTAAAGTGTTTAATCTCTGGAACTACTGATCCGATTTCGAAAATTATTTCACTGATACGAAGCTATATTATTCCAAAGTGATATGCTATTTATTAATATAGAAGCAGATTAAACCGCGTGACTCAGGTAGTACATAAGTGAGTCGGTCGCTTCATGAGAGGTCTCTGTGCACAGCATGTGTAGTGCAACCTGCGCGCGCGACGTTCGCACACCTTGCGTCGCAATATCACTATATTTATAACTTACACTTTTCTCGCTTATGCTTGCTCCCATTACCGCGATGCATCAATCGTTCTGAAATTGAAATCGTATTGACGATAAAAAAATATAAGTATGAATGAGTATGTATACCTACTGTAAATACATGAATATGTATGTATGTACAGTATCAACAGTATGAGTAAGAGCTTTTGTCAATACAAATTGTATAATTATAAATATGACCGTAAGCTCGATGAGATTTGTAGAGATGACGAACTTCCATACTTTCTTCATCCCCTGTTTATTTAGGTAGGGGATGAATTTTCAAAAAAATCCATTGCTTATCTACGTTATATCAAAAATACTTGTGGAAAATAAAATTAAAAAAATAAATATTCTATATAATTCCAAAGTTTTTATTTAATCCCAACATTATTAAGTCCACTTATTGAAACCCTTCTTATTGCTTCGGAATGTGAATGTTTGCGTTCAGAAGCATTAGTAACTGTGAGAGCCACGGCTTAGACTGTGTTTCGTTTATCATTCAGCCAGAGAGTTTAATAAATAGATGTGCCTCTTTTCCATGGAAGGAGACTGTCGTCCAGTGGCGGGTTTATACTTTTCTAGGTATAGGCCACCTCTGTTTGTGCCGTCCAAGAGCACTATGAAATCTGCCTCCTAGGCCTATAGGCCGCGGCCTATAACTGACAAATCCAAGGTTCGTCAATTGTAGCCATTGGTTTTGGTATAACTACTTCTCAGGTGCAAGATCAAACTTAATGTGAATCTAAGTTTTAATCAGTTTTGGCTGAGTTTTAGTTCCAAGCTAGACGCATTGCAGGTATTAATCACTTTCGTTAGGAATATTTAGAATAGAGACATATTGTACAGGGAGAGTGATCTGCTAATTACACCTACACTTTATCATAATGCATGTTGGTTCAGTTGGTAGTGAACGCGACTTTTGTCAGAGGTCAAGGGTACGATTCCCGGTCTCAGCCAACATTTGTGTGCATGAAAATAATATGATTGTTGTTGATATGTATCTATATGTTCATCATTCATTCAGTACCTACTCATAATAGCTGCCTAATTTGGGATTAAATAACTGTCACCCACAATTTACTACTATTGTAAAAGATAATATATATCATGTAAATGTATTTTTTTAAATTAAATTAGCCTAAATCTTTTCACTGTTAGTCACTAAAATATTTTTATTTAACCACACTTAGCATATCGATGAGGTCAGTTGCACAAAATCTCTGCTCTAAATAGAAAAAAGTGCAAGCAGAATAGAAGTCAGACATAAAAAATTCTCAGGCTCTTTATTTCTCTCGGTCTCGCTCGCCTGCATCAATCGAACATGCACGGTCACGGCGATAAGCGATTCTTAAGCCAACAAAAACTGCTAGATTTGTCGCTTCGATTCTCATTTGAGCGTACAAAATTCAGTACAATTTCGCTGAAAATAGTGATAATAAGGTGATAGTTTAAAACTGGCGCTTCAAACGAATTCGCAGTGTTGGCGATGGCATCGATCGACGCGCGCCCCATTGCCGCGGCGGTGGGCTGCCCAGCCCGCTCCCCGGGAACTGCACATGGCTTGGAACGCGACGCACTGAATGCTCTTCTGTCAGGTGAATTGCAAGGCGCACATAACAGGGTAAGGGCGTAGTTGCCCGACAGCCAAGTGGCGCACTCTCGTGAGAGATGAACGAACAGATAAATCTACGGATCGCGAAATTTGCGATTATTTGTCCGTCAGTATACATTGCTGAGCAGTTTTGCTCTTGAGAGGATTGGAGAGAGAGCTGAGACGCAGTGTATGGCGCGCAACGTGGGCGCGTAGAGAGCATCGCGGCAAGCGCGTGGTGCGGGGCGCGGGGTCGCGGGCTAGTGCGGCCTCGCGGCCCTCTCTGCGCCCGCAACGCAAATCGTTGAAATCAAAACTTTCACGCTACGAGAGCGCTACGAAGTTTTACTGCTACGAACTTCCTGCTACGCGGCTGTAGCGCGCCGCACTCAAAACTTTGTTCAGAAAGCTTTTTTATTTGTCACTTTCTGTTATCAGCCGAGTGGAAACTTTGGTTCTTTATGTATCGGCTTTAACGTCCATGTTTCAATAGTTCCGCTCTTATCAAGTGTATGCACAAGATACTGGCAGCTCGTCTTTAATTGTAAGACTTAAACTTGTGTATCTCTCTCTAATTGAATTGTACGTTTTACAAAAATTCATCAATCTGCAAATAAATTTTCCAATATTGCATGTGATGTAAATGTACATTCAGATTTGCTCATCGCAAAAATAGCTCGGGGCGCAATCAATGCAGTTACGTGGAATGAAAATTCCAGTTTTAACCCTGTTGCTGACGATCGTCGAAATAATAAAATTCATGGTGCGTCCTATTGCTGGGACAGAAGCGCGTAAGACGCACAGTGGAGCTGAAACAGGGTACCTACTACCTACTTACAGGTAGGTAGGTAGTGCGGCATTGTGCCGGGCTGGCGGGCTGGCAGGCAGCAGTCGGGTCTCGGTTTTGTTGTTCGTGGAAGCGAGTCGCAGGTGGGCGCTGCGGGCCGAGCCCCGCGCCGAATGGCGTAAGCGCCAGCCGGTCGCGGTACTCGCGGCCGCGGCCCGCCTCAGTCTGCGCTCGGCCTCCACCCTGCCCGTTCGTGAGTGACGCCGTGCTGTGACGCTTCTGACAGTTGTTATCGTGTTCGTGTGATGTTTTCGTATCGGAACTATGGTGTATCCCCATGAAGATGTGGAGTGATTTCCAGGTGAGTTCCTAGTTAAGACTGGCTTTTAGAACGGGTGATTTTTCTGTTTTCACTGTAAAATTCGACTTGTGTTCCGCGAACCTCAACTTGAATTTAAATTTGTCGGCTTCGACTTGGGTTGGTTGTGACTAGTTGTGAGCGAACGCTTGGGAACTCGAAATCATGTCAGCGATGGTGTTAAATTCGAATATTTCTCCAACATTAGGTCTTTTACAAAATACATTATTTCACAACTTAAAAAGATCTTGGGTAAGATAACTTTACTAACCCATACGATATTTGGTTTACTAATAGTCCCACAGCGATTTAGGGATAGACTTTTAATAAATACTTTCTTAATTTAGTTTTTTTTTATCATCTACCCTCAATGTGTTGGTTATTTACGGATTTTGTAGCAGCCTTTTTGCATTTTGTTAGATCAATTATTAGTTTATTCTAGGTATATGTTTTTTATATTATTAAAACTTTTTACTTTTAAATTTTATTATTAATGTTAGTTTTAAACTCAGATTGTAAGCGTTTGTATTTTATATATTCTACCTTCTTAATAAGTCAAGTCTCGATAGACTAGATACTGGTATCAAATTAGTTTCATATTATTTTATATCGTGTCGCACTAGATCAAACTCTTCTAAAATTGCTATTCCGATACTGTGTCTTAATTATCTACACATCATTGAACCTTTGCCCTTCACAAATTATTAATTGTACTGTTTAAAAAACTTATATCCTCTGCGCGCCTTTTTTCGAATCTGACAGCTCGCCGCGTTTCCGGCGACCTGTCAAACGCCATGTGATAGATAGAAGGGCGCATTCGGTAGAGTTTTAAATCAAAGAGCGCGGTATTCAACTCGATAACTGCGACGCTCGAGGCGAGCGAGAACGCCGAGAACTCGTCACAGAAATACGTGGTTGGTGCTGTCTCGCTCGGTCGCATGGCGGCGTCTCGCTCCGGCCGGTGTTTTTGTGTCGGAGCGGGTTTTTTGTCGGGCGGCGAGGCTGCGGCGCCGCTCGCTCGACTCGACTCCCCACATTAATTATATCGCCGACTCGCCTCGCCAGCGCGAACGCACTTTACTTTCTATATTCTGCGATATTAAACGCTTATGATTCGGCGTCGTTTTCTGTTTTACCTATGTCCAAAACGTAAACATGATGTTTTGATGGGTATGGCAGTTGGTAGTGGTCGGTGGGCGCTGCGAGATTGGTATTTCTAGCGCGTTAGGGGCGCGTTGCCATGGAGACGGCTGGGGCGCCCCGCCCACCCCTGCGCCTCCTCTTTCTCTTGTACAGAATTACTTCAGGACTTGGGTCGCCAATGGCACTCTTCATGTTGAAAGCGGGTCTCTGATATCCAAGTGCTTCGGCAATAGTACCAAGTACCCACTGATACCTTTTAAAAACTAATTAGGTACTAGTCGGTGCAAGTAGGCATACTGCGCGCGCCTACCACGTCTATGCACGCAAATTTCGCCCTTATTATTACCAATATTGCCTTCATTGATTGTTAGCAAAAATATCTTGGGACATCCTGGGTGGATGTTATCTCAAAAACCGATATGATACAGGATATTACCAATAAAACGAATGTAAGAAATAAAACGTGACCAGGAACTATCGTAGCTCGCAAAAACGGCGCACTTGGAAAATGGTTCTTATCAATAAGCACGACCGAACTTCGGCATTTTATCCGACGATAAACCTATCAAGGCGATTGATAACCAATTAAACTAAAGATAAGATAGATACGCACACAGGTAAACAACGTTAGCAACGTTGCTACGATCTGTAGTCCCTCTACGAGTGCTACGGCTACAATAATAGATTTCAACGCGGGATTTGAATAAAATATAAGGAAACTATATTTTTAAAACAGCTTTTTTAACGACTTTTTCAGTTGTACAGTTTTTTAGGTAGATAGTTCAATGGCCTTTTGGATGACGAAGTAAATGTTTATTCGTGACCGGAACACGCTACATCGAGGTTTAGAGTTAGGCCTACAGCGTGGGGACGAGGGGGTGGTAGGGTGCATAGGAATGCGACTTGTTGCAGTCACGTGCATCCGCCTTGCAGGGGACCACGCACGAGCTAACTTTGTGCTAAAATATTTACAAAACTTAGTACCCAACATCTTTATGAAAAAAAAAATGTCTTAAAGCATAATTTTGCGACTTGCATATTGAAGCACATAGATATCAGATAGTCAGACTTCAACATTATTATTTAAATGGTGAGATAATTATTAACGAAACGGCAAAAATATATGTACCAAGATGACTAGCGGGTACCGTTTGACCAGGTAACCAGTATTTCCCGTTCCCGTGGGAGTTTCAAGAAATAGATAGGTACTTAGTGCTTCTAGAAGGTACTCAAGGAATATTTCCTTCTGATTATCAGTTACATTACTATTGCATAGGTCTCCATGAGTCAAATTTTACTCTATTTTTGCGAAATAGTATCTTATCGATATCAAATAATCTATCACATTAATTACTTATTGGCGTATAATACACAAATGGCTACTCTTTTACTGTTCTGAAAAAGTATTTATAGGTGTAAAAAGTAAAAAGCTGTTTTCTAAGGTCATTGTTATCTTATTTGGTATAAGAAACTTATTATTATAGTCTTCCAAATGTTAAGAGGTAAGCAATTTTCCGGTTAAAGAGCCTGTTGCCTCCCGTTCGACGTGTCTCGTCATAGACTCCTAATCATGCTGACTCAGCAACTTAAATTCGCTCTCACGCCTCATAAATTCCATTTATTCTTAACAAAACTGGGAAATAGATTGTTATTTTGTGCTTATCAGCCGTTAACCTTGCTTTAATAACAAGATAATATTATGAAATGAAGTTCGATTATAAGTATTTTGAGATTGATTATAGCTGTGTTTTGAGAGTCAAAGAGATTTTTTCAAAGAAACGCCTTCATATCCGGATTGTTATAAGATTTCATCGTAGAAATATGTATTCGTTCTGGAACTTGATAAATAATGTTTTTTTATAAGGGGTACCTACATTATTAGTACAAACAGTTGGTAATATATATATAGAAAACAGAAACCCTTTAAATTGTGTTTGAATAAGAACTTTCAAAAATGCTCACAATCTTGAATCCTCGGCTACATTAACCGAACAAACACTAATGAGTTTAAAGTAATCCGATTACATAATTAGCTCCAATGGCCAACCTTGACCGTATTATTGAAAATGAAAACAAAAACATTAACGGTGACCGCATAAAACCATCTGAACAAGACGCGAAACGGCGAGTACGCGTGCGCGAGCACATCTCATAACGCCTTTTATTACACATTTGCAGTAAAATTCGCCCGGCATAAACAATCGACCACGTGGAGAGGCAATTGTAAACACGATAAACAAACGAATGAATTAGCCATAGCACCGTCACCAGACACACGCATAATAATCGCTTATGCAAACGAGCCTAATTATGTAAAGCATTACACCGTGCCGTGTTTTGACATACTCGCTAAACGACCAATTATATGCCCATTGTGTGATTCAATGAACTTGGGGCACTACAATAATATAGGGCATCGACTCTTCGATATGAATGGACTTGGCTGTTTAGAAAAAAAATAAGCCTTTGCCGTCTGTCAGGTGTAGAGTAGGGCTGCGGCTTTATTGAACTTGCACGAAATATTAACCAGAAAAAACTGAATGATCTTGTCTCATGTCATAAGTGAGTAGGTACCTATTTTAAGGATAGCAACTGGCTACTGAACTTTAAATTCATTTATAGTTTAATTTATTTTCCTTCCTTAATAAATTCTAATATAGTAATTACTATGTAGGGGGAGCTAATAAACTCATATTATGATGTCCTTTCCATTCAAGTAGAAAATACAAAGGCTGTGTATTTTCTCTAATTAATTAATAATTAACAGTATTACTTGTGTAACTGCATATGGGGCAGCCCTGGTATTCCAAATTCAATACGGTCGATTATATTTTTATTGCCATGTCAAATATTACCGCCTCGTTTGTTATATTTTTTGTGGCACATTTTATGAGCTCTTCACATTATTATTTTACAAGTCTTTCATGTTCGCCTAAAGACTACTTTACAACAGACCAATAATGAATTAGGCAAACGCGTTTGTATTAATTGAGTTTTGATTGCCCTCATTATATCTAATGATCTATTTTAGAATCGTTAGCTTATTTTGTATTGGTTCCATCCTCATTACCATTGGAAGAAATTTGAAAGTTAGGTACATATTTTGCATTGTCAAAAATTATAAGATTTGTAGAAAGACGTCATACTGTAAAAAAGGTCTTCCAAAACGTTCACCTATTCACCGTCCTTCTCGAGCTGTAAAGATAAATTAACGTAAATGTCTCCGCATACTGTATACATTTCCAATGGCCCCAATGCCACTGCCCCAATTACGTCTGCCAATAAAACAATATATATGAGTCGTTGAACTTGGCTTTCGTGTTTATACGTCTACGATAGGTACCCGAATGTAAACAGTGCATCTGGGCAAACACGAGACGCGGGGTCGCCCCGCGGCGCCGATAATTTATGTAAATCTACGTCTTTGTATAACAAGAACGACGTTTTTATAGGTACTCTTGTTTTGACGGTCAAGTTCGGAACGCGAAAGTTTTTCAAACTACAATAACGCTTCAACTTTTCAAGCCTCGTCATGATCCCTTCAGCATTTGTTTCGTCATGGAAGATTGAGATGGTGGAAACATTTTATAGTTATGGAAAACTTATATACCTCAAAACCAAAAGCGTTCATACACACTTCTGGCTTGATTAACGTTCTTTTCCTTTTTTTTCGTTTCTGAAACGCTACACTAGAGCGCGGAGCAAAACATAACGTTTTCGTCATACCTACCTACTCACGGTCGTAATTTCGGAGATACGAAGACAACTTGTGTACAAAGATCATAATCGGCATGAAATGAATGAAATATACTAAACGTGAAACATTTGTGTTTACAAATTATGTTTTACTACAGACATCATGCAGCGTAAAGACTTGCTTATAATTATGATAATAGCTTTATTAATAGCACTACAAATCTATTTCGTAGGTAGTTACCATTAATCACTTATGATTTTATGAATGAATGTTATTATTATGCGGCAACCGGTCAACGATATCAAAATGATGTAAACGTCATTTTATAATCATAAGCTCATAAATAAACATTGTGACGTCGGAGGATCAGCGGAGTCGGAAGTGGGCAGAGCGCCGGCGCCGGAACGAGCAGCGCGTGAGCACGCCGCATGTAAACGCGTAATTATGTAACAATGTTTTGACATTCAACGACACATTTTGCGCAGCCATTAAGTGGATCAATGAACTTGAGCCGTTTGTTGTCGATGTTACGCAACGATCGGCGTTTGAGTGAGATTAATGCGCGCGGATTATGGCACGCGATACATTTCAATTTACGTTCCGTTTCATTCATGCCTCGAGATAATGACGACGTACTCGTTCCGGTCGTTTGTTTGCCTGTCGTCAACTCACGTACGCTTTACATACTCGATCTGTCGCGAGCTATTGACGGCCGCCGATTTGTGACGAGCGCACGTCGCGATGACAAGATAAATAAACGGGCTGATTTTTTCAACCTCGTGTTTATATTTATGGCATTCTCTTTCTAAACAAACTCCAGAATCAAACACTGCGTTTCATAGTAAGGTGTAGGTATTCCAAGTAGAGAACAGCCATTGTCGGGGCCTATAAAGCTGATTCTAAGGAGGATCTCTGTCTCTTCGGAGAAACATAACATTGGCAGTTGAACAACATACAAGCGGCTGACACAAGAAAGATCGTATACTATTAACAACAAGTTTCAGTACAAGACGGGGGCGAAGGGAGTAGATCTTCACCCATTGACGGTTGAAGCCCCCGCGACACTTTCACTGCTCCGTTATTGCAGTTACTACGCGCCTACTGTGCAGCGGGGCCGGGAGAGGGGCGCCACCCCATTGCATTCACCCCTGCAGCCCCGCGCAGGGCCCGGCTCGAAGGGTGCACGTAAAATTTTAAGACCGTGATCTCAGCAGGCCTATAAATCATCCGGTGACGTAGTGATTTACAAGCGCTCTGAGCTCGTTGGAAAGGAAAGGTCGCATGTGCGGTTGGGAAACACCCGTGTTAGCGATCTATCAGCGATCGTATCTCGGTCTAGACGGGCGGCCCGGTAAGTGGGACAATGTCGCCGGTGAGGGCTCGGGCCGCGCTATTATTTGCGTGGCCACGTGTGCGGTGACAAGTGCGCGTCGTGACGGAAGTTTAGTAAACACCGCCGGCCTTGCTCCCGGACGCGCTGCACCCGCGCCGCCCGCTAGTCACGCACCGCTGTCGATATCAACTCTCGGTTTTATGAATGGTAATGCTAATGCATAGCGATCGAGCGCGGTAATCGATTCCGCGCTCTACCATGTAATACGGTATTATCTTGTGAGGTATCCTAATCCCCGTGTAGATCTCGTCATTTTGAATGTTTATATGGGTGATTCTGAGTGTGTTCTGCGAAGATCTAACAAAACCATAATCATAAGCTTCTTTCATCTATTCACGAGATTTTGAGTGTGACTAACTTCAAAATTTACGCATAAGTATACAATTAAATCCCCATCACCAACCTCAAGGGAACTTTTTCGATAAAGAAGGACCTGTTCGAATGTCGAGCGTCAGGACGGCATCGATGCCCGCGTAAGCGCTCGCAACTATCGCCGCTGATTGATGGCCGATAGATACACTCGGTCGACATTGAACCCGTCCCGTGCAGCTAGAGTAAATATATCTACGAACTTCCGCCCGTGACGTAGTCGTGACGTAGCGCCTACGTAACACATTTACATTCTTTTGTTTACACTATAAAACTCTATTTACATTTGTATTGTTTGGGGTCGACGGCTTATCTTTTTATTGCTTTATGCCTCGTTTACGGACGCTACCTGCTCTTTTGTCAGTTTCTGCTCCGTCGCCGAGTGTAGAACTCGACGTGGTCGTAAGTACATTACAATGGAGACTAATTAATGACATCTTATTTTGTATGTTGAACTTCAAAATTAATAGCATTGGTAGTCGTAGGTAATTATTAGAGTACGTTTGTCGAGTTAATGTAAAAGCCTGTCACTATACAGTTAAATCGTACCGAATACCAAGCCAAAACATTATCAGAGATTGGCTGAACTCTGAACCGTCGACGTAAAAGTCCAAGACTAGAAATTATTGGAAGCGACTCGACTAGAAAACTCCCGGGACTAATCTTCTAAGTGCGTGCTCGGGAAAGGGGGCCGGTGGGGGGAAGGTTCATTAAAAATTCATTCTTATTTCGAGGCTCTGTAATCAGCCGCAGCGGGAGCGGCCACCGGGAGTTCGTTTTCTTCTTTATGTCGTATCGGGATTTATTAGTTTAGAATTTAGAATGAACCTACGAGATTTTGCTTCATTACCATTTGTTTGATTCGCACAGGCTGTGGAATCGTTTTTTGAAATAGTTGTTACCAATCGATTTTCAACAGTTCCAGACTTCATTGTGTAGTCTATTTAGTTTATTTTGGTCTTAGTAGTTACCACCTGTCCGAAATAGATCGAGATCGAAAATAAATTTTAATATTTGCAAATGTCACTGACCTCCCATTTGCACCTGTTTATACTAATAAACATTATGTTCAAATAGTTTTTTATATAATTGGATAATTACAGTAATGTAGTGCGGGTGTGTGGGATGGACACGTCCCCCGGGGCGGGGGTGACCCTCCCTCCCCACTCCCACGGCTGTCTCTTTGTGTTGCGCTACTCTTTGTGCTAACTCGAACACAACTCGAAATTGTTATCACTGCGACAATTGACAATTGTACTTAGTGTATACAAACTACAATTTCTTTTGGAGCAAGTAACTAACCTAACCCAATTCTAAATAGTATTTAATTGATATAAAGCTTACGTCATACAGACGTTTTGTACATTCAGAGGCTTACTTTCCTCATATTTTTTGTTGAATGATATCAGACGTGACTTGGAGGCACGTGCACGTCACCATATTTTATTCATAAACTCATTCTTCTGGACCTAGATAGTTACAAAATGTAATGTTTTATAAATAAATATCGGAGGTTGAGTTGACTATAAGATCAGTGAAAATTAAAGTTAATTCCTAATTGGTTTCGAGTTTGACAGCGTTGGTACCGCAGCAGGCAGGGGTCCGCCCCGCACAGTCTCCCCTCCCCCTCAGTCCTAATCTCCTTTAGCCACCCAACGAACTCGTGACGTCACCACTTACAGGTTTTTTGGCAATGAAAAAAAATGATATAAAGCTTTCGGATCATACCTACTTCAGCTTTTTAGAGATAGATACTCGCCAATGATTTTTGTAGGTCATCGAGGTGATTTTTTAACCTCTATATTTCTCTGGCACAGTGGCACTGTGGCATTGGCGCAGGTTTATTTTCTTTAACCTACCAAGTATTTTCTATGAAATACGGCTACCTATACTTAGTGAAAAACTAATGATGACAATTAAATACCAATGCACTTTGACACTAAATGCTATCGTTGCACATAAAGCGGCGCATTGACCCCCGTTAAGGCGACATTACGAAGGCCGTTTCACCAAACGGACAACATCCGACGTCTTAATTGATCCTACGCGACGCGATGGACCATAAACAAGATGCTTAAGATATTTTTAATAATAACGGTCCTAAACAGGTTTGTGAATGGGATGCGTGTGGGGTGCGAAGCGATGCAGTGCACGCATCAATCAGCGATCAGCTGATCAGCGCCGGCCTTTCCTTTTCATCTCGCACTTTATGTAATTAATTACTCGCCACTCGCCACGGGCGGCGAGCGCTCCCAACTCAACTAACCGCTAAACTTTGTACTCGTAGCCTCGGGCTTGCCACGTACGGCCCGCTCGCATCGTCCGCCCTCATTAGATCATGAAAGAACTGCGTCGGATCTCACTTTAATCCTCTTTCGACCATATCATAACTCTTCAAAGTCAAGATGTCAACGTCCGTGCGCAAGCGCCGCAATTCAGAGTACTATTAGCTCATCTCTCGCTGCTGAATACTGTTTTTTTTTTTGTTTATAAATCACGCTGTTGTGGCTTCTTGTCATGATCGCGTGGGCACGAGTCGAGTTATATCATGTAATGCTAACAATAGTGATTTTTGCTCGTAACCAATCGACATGGACCGCAATAAAGAATTGTGTTTGCGAGACGTTCGTCGCCGGCCTTTGTTATCACCTCACTGTGCACGCGCAGGTGCTTGATTTATGGGTATTATTTATTTCTAATGTTAACATGTCAAAAGATCATTCAATCGTAACCCGCATTTGACGCCCGTATAGGAATCAATTACGAAATTGGGGAACGCCCCCAGTCCTTGGTCGCGCTGGGTGTCGCAGTGATCGTAACTTTATCCTGCTTTTTGCTGCATGTTCATTTTTTAATTTTACTCAAGCGGACAAGTATCCGAAGGCATGTTGAGTAAGAGAACGTGTCGAGAGAGGCCGCCGCGTATCGGTCGAGGCGAGGTGTATTTCTCATAGTGTTGCAACCATCGTGTAGTAAGACTCTGGTATCGAGTACAGAGAGCGGCGGCACTGCCTGCGCCAAGCGGCGCGCGCGCTCCGTGCGTGCTGTGCGCGTGTGTGGGTGACGTCAACAGGCCACTTTCTCCATACTTTCGTCGCAGCTGCGCTAAAAAACGGACCGCGACTAGACTACGTCTATTAATACTTACGCGACGTCGCACGCTCTGTCGCGCTAAACTATACGGAATTATAGTTTTCTTTCTACCCGCGAAAGACTTGTTCAGCGTGCTAGCAGGAGAGGGAATCAATTCTACCTCTCGCAAGCCGTAACTCGGATCATAGCACTCTATTGCTCGGATACCTATCTTTAGCAAATGTATCCCCAAATCCTGTCAATTAGTCCTGGGCTAAAATAATTCAGGTCATTCGATAAGCTCTAGCCGTACAGATCCTGAGAAGTGCTAATTTGGCTGCAAACATCTGAGTTCAGTAGCCCACTCGCAACAGGATTTAAAATTAGTAGCGTCAGTCATTTACGTTTTAATTCGCGCTGAAACATCGAACAAGTAAAATCCATTGCCAACCAGCGCCTGTCTAATTAAGCTCTGTCATAGACTCTTCGAAGGCTCTATTACGAGCCGCCTCCAAACTTAGCGCGGACTATAACACATTTGGTATTCAATCAGTGAGACGGAGCGGCGGAAAGTGGATTTTATGCGGGGGTAGTAGGGTCGATAGCGCGAGGGTGGAGAGAAATTCAGCTCGCTCGGTGTGACAATTACGGCGATGCGGCCCGCCCTCGCGCCGCAATCGATAGGCCTAGGGCGCGCGGGACGCGGACTCATTACTTATGCAAAGCAGCAGGCGAGCACGCCGCGGCCAGCCCGCACGCACCGCCGTCATTACTGCCGCTGCCCACTAATATTGACCTTAAGTAAATATCGATTAATCGACCTACTCGCGTAGCCAGCACCACTCTTTTCCGGCCCCGGCGAAACCATACAACAGTTCGGTCGGTCGATCACGCCGCAGAAACTTCTCTTTTCATCAGCCATGGGGCACAAAGCGAGTACGAAAGTTAGAAAGACCCCTAATCTGCAAGTTGGCAATAGGCTAACGGAACCCATTACTGAATTTGGGGCCCTTTGTGCGCCCCCTCCGGCGCGGCCCTTCGGAAGGGTCGCCCCTGACTTTTGTCTCTACCGTATTCAACTCGCTGTTCGGTTACAATATTTTATTCAGGGAGCACTGCGTTCAAATATATCTGATGTTGCCAGTTTAGGGCCAAGAACAAATTTTAGAAATAATTTATTAATGGGCTTGCTCTTGTTTATTAACGTACCATCTACTAAAACTTAATAAACAATTGTGCAAAAGTAATGTTCCATACCAATGATGTTGATACATAGAAAAAGGAGAGACAAAGCAAAAATCAGGGCTAAGCCGGAATGTCATTGGACTAGCTAAGCTCGTGAAAAAGCGTCGCGTCGCCCTTACTCAGCGAGCTTAGTTTGCGAGCTCCCGCGATAAAGTTTGCGCGCGAAAACTCATTCCCGCGCTTTACAACCAGCGAGTTTTCTCGCCGGAGAGGGGGTACATAAGCCCTCCTCCTCCCACGCTGTACATAATATAATTGGGAACAAGAGAAGCTCAGGCTCGACATTGTTCGCCCGCGTTCGCTCGCGGGTAGACGCACACGCTCAGCCTTCCACAAAATTACGAATTATAATCGAAATTAAAACATGTATTTAAAAAATTTTCATGATAACATAATTATTGAATACAACATTGTCATTTCACCATCTCATCTATATTTTTAAACATTTTAGTACGATTTTCTAATTATTAAATTGCCTTTTTACCACTACTAAGAAACTCGTTCTATAGGTAGATACTCTTTGTAAATGTATGTAAGGTACTGATTGTTTTTCAGGAAAGATTCGAAAGAGTAACTGCGTTTGTATATATTCAAAATAAAACCTAAAGCTTACTAAGATTTTATATATAACCATGCAAAATGTTAGTAAAGCATAAAGCCGCAACCAATCACGGGTATACTATCTAGAATTGAGGTTTAAAATGACATTAAAATACTAAACAACACGGTTAGCCTGTTACACATAATATTGCAAGCGAGCTGGTATCGCTTCTTATCACAACACGCGTTATCAGCCTTCAAGGTGACGGCTCCACGTAACGGAGCGATTGCGGCTCCGAAGAGATATCCACTATACTATCCACAGTAGGTATTTCGATTTCATTTCCATTTCACAATTTAGTCTGATCGATGTTACGTCAAAGCTAGCAGATACTAGATGATGATTAAAGAATGAGAATGCTTCGAATCAATTTGCACTAGATTACGAGTTTAGTGCAAAATACACAGAGGAAAGGCATTAGCGTAAGTTACTGACAAATAGTGGAGCGAACCGAGTTAGGCCGCAGTTCCACATGTTGCGCGGGAAACGCACCAATTATGTATAATACGCGGAAGGCCACGTGCTCCGTTGACGTTAACAAAGTTTCCCGATGCGGAGAAAACTTTGTGACATGTGAGTGGTGGATACTTACAATATGTGCACCCCGCCCGCCGGCACGCCGTGCCGTGACTCAGCGGCGCCCTGCGCGACGTCGCCCCGTCTGCCCCCATGGAAAATTTATACCCACCCTCTATCCAAGAATATTAGCGGCCCCGCCTGCCAAACGGAACCTTGCACGGTTGAAATACAGAACATTTTCCCTCGCTCCGCTGAGTTAAGACAAAGGAGCACTGGCAATTTCGCCGAAAACAAACCCTAACTTCAGGGGGATATAGTTTGTAATTTATGTGGAGAGGTACCTCACGTGCTACGGTATCGCAATGGTGCGGTGCGTCATAGAACATAGAAGAGCACATAAGCAAGAATCCTATTGATTTTCTACCAGTATATTCCACTGCACATAATGCGCCTGGCTGGCTAGAGCTCTACATTCTGACCGTGGCTACAAGACATAAATAAATGTCATCCAATGTACTCTAGAAAAAACTGAATTGTAAAGTTGATAGCACTGAGAAAATCAACAACAGTGATGCCGAGCTCGGCTCTCTCCCTAATTCCCTGGCTGGCGCGAGGTGGCGCGTCTCGAGAGCGTGTGCTCTCTCATCTCCTTAATTCGTCCTTCGCCGCAGCCCCCTTAATTCTCCCTGCCGGCGGGCGGGGTGGGCGCTCACTCTCTTGTTAACCCGAGTTCGCCCCCCTTATTTATGCCTGGGGGGCGGGTGGCCGCGGGGTGGCAGGGGCCGTATCGACGTGTACGTCGCGTCTATGTGCTGGTGAATTAAGAGCGAGTCGGCTTTCATTTCGCTAAAGCTGGCATGCTCGTGTGCTCGCCTTTCAGACGAGCGTCGGTGTGCGCTATGCGAACCCGAGCCACACTCGACTCTAAGACAAGGGGGAAAAGGTCCTAAATTCCACCCAGTCCGCCCTCACTGTTTTATAACTTCAGAGGGCGAGGAGGGGGTGGAGTTTTTGTGAGTGGAAGGACTTTTTTGACGTACGTTTTTTATGTTTTACTCGGTTAGGGTTCGCTAAGATAACGACGTCTCGCAGAGGGTAAGAGGCGCTCTGGCAGGAGAGACATGTTCTGATGCATGCCCACTTCGAAAAAATGAATGTGGCTCCGACTGTCTTGCAGATAATATAATATACAGTCTTTTATTTATTCAAGTGGTCAAAACAAAGACGCGAGTAACAAAAGTTAGTTGGAGGCTTTGTCGAACTAAGTATTTTCCGAACTTTGTTAGCAAGGACGGGAGTGAGTGGGTGGCTTAGTCTACGCACCACGTCTTCAGAGAAAGTGAAATTTAGCTCAAGTTCGGAGAAATACAACTCTGCCCGCCGACGCCTCCCTGCGCCCCCGCGGAGATGTCTCCGAGGGAGGCAGTCGGCAAACGCGGCTTATAACAATTAAGTTTATTCGCTAGCAGGTTTTCTATTTGGCTCAAAAAAGAGTAAAAAGTTTTGTTGTACAGTTTTGTTTTTAACTCCTGAATGTTTTGCTTTCTGAAACTTGGATGATCTGCCATTCATTAACAATTGTTATCAGTAGCTCTATTTTTTTTATTAGCTTCTGAAACTCATTAAATGGCTATTGAAATCCCTATAAACTCTCTAAACGAAACCTAAAATATGTATTGAATGTAAATTTAATGTCGAATCAGTTGATACGAGACTCCGATGTTTCTTATGACGTAAACATTTTCCAAGCGTGCTTAGAAGTCATTTGTAGTCGATGCTGCTGTTGCGCCTCGTATGTGTTAGGAGAAAAATCGCGAGAGCGAGTGCCGCTGTGACGGTTGAACGACCTTTGTTAAGGTGTCGCTTTCGGCCAGGTTATTTAGTGCGGGCCGGGTGGGCGGAGGCCGGGGTGGGCCCGGCCGCAGCCCCGTCGCCAGGCAACGGCAACTGGGTCACTCCGGGCCCGCCGCCCACCAATTATGTACACGCTCGTTACCGGACACGCGTTTTTCAATCACATCCATATTTAATTGGGCATCACGAAGCTGAAAATGTGTTTGAAGCGCCATGTTTAACCAAAAGTTTATTTGAATTACGTAATAATCCAACGCGTTGGTAAACATCGGTCCAGGTCCTCGATTGTTCGCTAAGCCTTTGTGACGGAACGTTACTTTGACGAAGCTCTTGAGTTATACGCTCCTAATTACTTGTACTTTCAATAATTTTGGAATACATCTACGAATCATCTACATCATTGGAGGAAATGGGAAATTTCAAGAACAAACTATCGATTTATAAATAAACTGTTCTAATAAAACTTATTCCAATGCAAGTCTGGTCTCAGCAAGAATAGTTGCGGCGCTGCACGCGGCGCTACCCTGCGAAGTTTGCAGCGCGCGGCCGCGAGCACTAAATCGTCTTCCGGAACTCCTTACAAGAAGGAACCTGTGCCCTAACTTGTTGCATGGATGCACCGCGGAGGGTGCGGGGGTGGTAGGGGGCGCGGCGGTTTGCGGGGGGCATCTTCATAGTGAATGGGCGCGAGATGTCGTGGCCGGCCGCCACGTGCGCGTATGGAGATGCCGCCATTGATAACCGTGACCTCGCCCTTATCGCCGCCTGTCGATGACGCCCGCACAGATCCCTGCTGGGCCGCTCGCCGGCTGTCTGTGCCTATCAATAGCAACCCTAAGCTTCAGGTACAAGGTACAACGGTTCAGCAAACTGCTCTCGGTAAAAAAGGAGGAATGGGGAATCCTAATAAGTCAAATTCTTGAGAATTAAACAGGCATTTCTTTGGGTCAATAGAATCAATAGAACAGATTTTTGTCATGTATTTGTTATTTAAATTTGTAACATCAACTCGGCGATGTTAGCAAAGATGAAGCATTGCTATGAGAATAGCGGACCATAATGTTGTAACCCATCGGCACATTGAGTTTACAAATTCATGATGGAAGTAGTACCACAGACCACAGAATACTACGTACATCATTAGACTGGCGAAGGATACCCAAACAAAACAAAAAAGAAGAATCAAAGATCAAAATCAGTATATGAAACCCGGTCTTTTAAGTCGGGTATACCTAAAGCGTAGATTGACTAAGTCGCGTTATGCCTAATGATATCGCATCGGATAATTTAACGAACCGTCTCAGCCGTGCAGTGCCTAAACCAACCCGCTGCATATTCGAATAAGTACAAGTGCGCTTGGCATAACGGAGCAGTTAGTGCCGAGTCGTGGGCAATTAGCATTTAGCTCGGGCGCGTAGCAAGTGCAGCCTTGACATTGGCCGCCCTAATGTCGCATCGATTGTCGGAATGCGAACAAAACCATCTCCACCCGGCAAATAATAATAGTGGCGAACCGATGAATGGGCACATTAGCGAGCGGCGCGGGCGGCGGCCGTCGGTCGTCGAGTCATTACGCGCCCCCATTAATCACTGCAACAATCGGCCGATATCTCGCTATTTACAAACGCGGGAGCACGTGTTCGCGCTCGTACTACGCAGAGTGTATTGACCCATTTAGATAGCTCGACCTTCGCGCGGCCATTGTGAGCGAAAAACATAAAAATAAGTTTTATTGCGGCGTCGTTATGCGTATCGCTGCGGCGGGCCGCCCGTCACGCCGCGCCGCCCAACAGCTGATCGCTACGTGACATTTTTATTTTATTCCCTCTCTTCCGGGGATTCTCCGAGATACGTGCCAGTGACGTCATTATCTCCGGCGTACGCGGGCGGCCCCTGATTTATTATCTCAAGCGCGCGGCATACCTCCACCCTGCGGATTGCAGTGATTTATACGCGTATCGTACGCACTGCCTGTCTAACAATGTCAGTGTTAAACGCGAGGTGCCTTGAACCGGTCCTTTCGAGTCACACTGGCACGTAATCGCATTATGCCAACTGCAATTTATAGCAAATATTACCTATATAATATCAGTATCTTAATTTAAACGTCAGTGCAATTGCAACAAAGTTATATAGTTTGCTAATTGATATATGTTCAGCATTTAAATTGAGGTTGGTTACTTATTACTCATTAGCCATCATAGAATCGAAGTTGAAATTGCAATTTCAACGTTTCCAACTCATTAAGAGTTTACGGATCGTTCCTTTATCATCTCGATACTTCCTTACGATATGCTATGCACAAAATTCTAGAAGAAGCCTCGGTGCTGTAAGGGTTGAATTCATTCGTTGTATTTATCTAGGTAAGCTAAAGCAAGAGGAAACATCAGCACGAGGCGAGGCGCCGACATTCCGATCGCCCGCCGGAGCGCCGCGTTCGGGGAACAGTGCGTCATCTCGTTGCCGGCAAAAACTTCAATTTTCCCTTTCAATGCATCAAGTGGCCGCAGCCGCAAGTCGCTCATCATAATAAACGCATAACGCCACGTCTCACGCGGTCGCGCACATTGTAAACAATGCGTTTCGGGAATTCCCTCTCTTTTTATGCGGGAACACATTCCTGAGGGATTCCTTTTGTTTGCTTTCACGGTTGTTTGTTCTTTTTTTCGTCACCTTGGAATCCTTTGACGACTGACGGTCATGCATAACGGTATACGCATAGACATGACGTTTTTTGTTAGCGTGCCGCGTCCAACCATCCTGTCAAAATAAAGACCAAGATAAGTATGTGAACTGCTTTGTCAAGGCTCTGTTAATAAGGATACTTAATGGAGCTCCATTATTTCTACAAACTGAATTCATGTGCTACGATCAATGTCTCAGAAAACATATTTGAAAATAATGAATACGTGCAATGAGCGATTTCTGCGTGCAAGCACATTTCAAACTCTTCAAAGTCAGATCTCACAGTAGCTATCAGAAAATAGAAATATAAACAAAATATTTGTAAAAAAAATACAGTTAAAATCAATCCTATACGGGCGAGCAGTAGCCAGAGGCGTGAAATAAAAAGCTCGACAGAAGCACGGCACGAAGCTGCGCGAGCGACGGGCCACCAAACAGGATGTGGGACTGGTTCTGCGCGCACACAGACGCGCACAGCTGCGCGCGCAGTCATCAGGGGGCGCGCACACAGGCGCGCGCGGCCTCGCCATCGCCGCTCACGGAAATGTGCGTGCCAGAGCGCCCGCGCACCGGCCAGCCGCGGACTGCGAATTGCGATGCCTTCATGCTTGTGTTGCTTACTTTGCGAATACCTTTGTTTCGTAGACCGCTACTCACAAAACCTTGGCTGTCTTTATAACAACCTGTATTTAAATGATGGAGATGAAGATTTAAACAGGCAATGTTATCGGTTTTAGTAATAATAATAATAAGGCATACGAAGGAACACCAAAAATCTTATAGATAATTTCGAGCATACCCATTTAGAACTAACACTAAACCCACATTCAAAAGAACGCACAAAGATTCACCTGTTTGAAATATGTAAGCCGATTGAACCGAGATAAAAGGAGGCAAGCAACACCGGAATCAGGTTGATCGCTAATCTCTGCTCAATAAACAAGTCAACTATGTAGTAACAGGTCCACAACAGCCCTTTACTCGGATGAATGAAATTACCAAGCTCGATCACGTGCTCTATTGTACTCAAAAGGAGCGCTAATGGTTAATCGGTCATTCAATCGCAGGCTCTCCGATATTGCAGAACAGCGCCATTCTTCACGGTGTTTTGAAATTTTATGAATGAACAAAAAAAATACAAATACTACCACCTATGACTATTGTAAATGATAAATAATGTATGTTTTCGTACGCGTATTGCGTGTGTTAGGTCGGAAAAAAGAAGTATTACTTATTTGACTTATTTGTTAGAAGAAATCAGATGAGAAGGTGAAGATTGTTGATCAGTTACAATGAAATTGTTGCCATTTCAAACCTAAATGTAAATGGTACCTAGTTTTAGCCAAACCCCATACCGATAGCATTTTAGAAATAATATATTAATGCGCTCTAACTCTACATTTTCCTTTTTGATGAAAATCATATCGTACACACAATCAAATACGAACAGCAGCTTTGCAGATACCCTGGCTCATAATGCAGCGATACAGTACAGTATACCCCACGCGAGAAGCATGCTAGCAACCCCGCTTTATAGTCGGCTATAATATAAAACGGCAGTCTGTCGGTGCCGAGCCGAGCGTAGGTAGCTGTAGCGCTAGATAGAAGCGGACGGCCGCTACGCGATGTTATTATGTGCTGCAGCTGTGTGAGTGCCGTGCAAGTGCAGCACACAGCGGCGCAGCCCCTCGCTTGCCGCCCCCCGCACCTCTCCCCTCCGACCCGCGCTCGGTTGCTCGACATGGCTTAGCGCGCTGTGAGGCAACACCGTGCCGCCATCTATTCGTTCTCCACAATGCCATAGAAAGTCTCCAGTTGACTCGCCTCGTCTAACGAACTTTTCCTACCTTCTGAGGAGAGAGGAGCGATAATTGCGAGCTCCGTTCGGCGTCGAATAAGACTCGGTACCTATGCAAATGCATACTCGGATTCTTTATGGTTGTAATTTTGAATAAGCAGTAACTCCTCGCCTCGGCGCAATAGCGAAGCAGTACGGTTATAAAATGCCGCATATCCGAGACTGGCGATAAAATAAACGTCAGACGTTTCCAAGTTTCAAGCGGAGAGAACGAGCGACGCGCTGCGCATCAGAAAAAGAACTTTACGACAAGATTAGAAAGAGCGAGCGGAGCGGCAACGCCGCGCAGCCGCGTTCCTTCGCACGGAACGGCAACGTCGAATGCCAACGTCATTTACTAAATTTATTTTCATGAGCGCCAGCGCTGGCGATGACACTGCTACATACAAGCGACCGTTCGCTTGCCGCGTGATACCGATGAAACTTTGTGAAATTATCTACTTTGGTATTTCTGCGCTTCGGCTCGGAGCGCGGCGCGGTTATAATGTTCACTGCAAACGCTAACAGGGTCTGGCCGGTACAATGGAGCGGCACGTTTTCCGCACAGCGATAAAGGGGTGACGCAAAGTGATTATTTGCAGCGTTGCGATGAGTGGTCGCTGCTGACTCAACGGCAAACGCTGGCGGGCGCTTTGCTTCAGCGACTCTTTGTCCCACGTTTTTCATTGCGCTACATGGTTGCCAACATACATTCAAAATGCGACTAATGTTCCTTAGCCTATTCGTTCGTTTGGTAGATAACTATTTACCTCTATGTTCTTAACAAAATTCAAATCATTATTTAAATTTGATGTAACACTTTGATGATGATATTCAATGAATCAGTATTTAACACGGGCTATATCTTCACAGAGTACTTAGATCAGCAGGCAAATACACTTTACAAAATAGAGCAAAGAAGCCAGCACTTTTGAAATAGGTACAAAATATACACTAAATAAATAAATAGCTAGTGGTGGCTCGGCACGTGCGCCACCTACCTAATTGTCGCGGCAGGTGCAGGAGCATCTGCGCCTGCTGGACTTCACCTCACTATTTATTATTCACCGCAAGATGCACGCACGACGACACGACGACGACGCCCATTGCTAGCGAAAATAGCTATGCAGCCCTTTTGTCTGGAAACTTAACTAGTAATGAATGCAAACGAAGAGTGAAGGACGACGAGTCGTAGTTTTCCATCGTTATAGCTTGATAGCTGCAGCTGCTTGTATGATCTTATCAAATGTAACTCAAGATAATCTTTTTTATTATGTCTGAAAGGAAATATATAAACAAATGAATCACTCTACCAGTCTCAAAAATTCTATCTTTTCGCTAAGGTATCCAACAATATTATAGCTAGGGCCCGTATTTCCAAACATATTTCGCATCTTTGGATAAAGAATGCGCTGTACCCGGGACGGTAAATCCCAAAGCCATATTATGAAGCACGAATTTATCTACCTGAGCAGTCCCAACTGGGGCTGCGCCCTCGGAGCGCATTGTGTCCCAAAAAAACCGAGAAGGGTCGGAGCGCGCACAATAGAGCGCAAAGCTGAGCCAGGTACCCATCACATGCCGCCCGTATGACGCGCTGGGTCGCTCCCTCCGGCTTCTATAACGATACATCGGGCCGATGACGTACCGGGAATTACCCGGCCCGGCTGGTATTTGCCGGACCGATAACGGATTAATATAATATGTGCCTAGTTACTTTCTAATAAAGGATAGTAAGGTTCTTTATAAGATGACTTCCTATCACCATGTGGACAATATATTGGATAATAGGATGTATACTAGCATTATGTACTTGATGTATGATTTCTATTTCTTCTTGGTGTGCTATCTGTTGCCACTCCAATAAAATAAACACATACAAGGTTTTTCATACATAAATCATTTATTCTTCCTAGCTCTGTCTTATTCATTGAGCCATGAAATTGATACCAGTTTTGGCCTAATTTTCCATGAGTTTCCCAACGGGCACGGCAGTAGTTCGAGCGCGGCTTACGGTACTTTCATCAGGCGCGGGCGGCCGCAGTACAGCGCGCCTCCGCCCTGCGCCGCGGTATCTATATCCGAGTATTTCGGTACCAGCCCACACACACCATCCATGGCAGCTATTTTTCCATATAATTCACACATTCGCGAACAGATATTACAGAATCACGATTTATTTAGCGTTGATTTGATTTCGAGTTCGTCACAGTTAATTAATGAATGATTTTCATATAAGTATAATTATTTAAAACGACCTATGTTTTTCCAAAATGTGTCATCGAATTGGTGCTAGTCGGTTAGATTGCTAACAATGCGGCTAGAAGCGGATAGTGGGTCGGCCGGGGCGACATGACCTCGCGCCGACCTCGCAGCCCGCACGAAAGCTAACAGCGCGGTTCGGCGGCGGCAGCAGCGGTCGACAGTCGTACTGATAAAAACCTTTTGTCACGTTACAGGGCTCGGGCGGTGGGTGCGGCGGCAAGCGGCGCGCCGGCTCCCCGTGCGAGGGCGGCGGTAAAGTCGCACGCTGGGAAGATTCGATAGCGCGGCTGGAGGCCGTGGCCGCCGGAGCCGGCGGCGGAGACTGCTGGCGCAGCGAGGAGGAGGAACGGCGAGCCTGCCGCAGGCGCTGGTGCGGGGGCTGGTGCGGAGCGCACGACACTATCCGAGCCGAGAACGGCAAGTCCTACTTGGAGCTAGGCGGCGCCGCGGCGCGTGCCTGCTGCGACGGCCGCGCCGCCGGCCGCTGCGCCTCTCGTCGCTGCTACCGCGAGAGGCGACTCAAGATGATGAACCTGTGCGCGCTCAAGCTGGCGCGATTCCGCCAGACGGCCGACCCTTCGCTGCGACGTTCGGTGCTCGTGTGCAACACTTTACGCGGTATCGAGAGGGAGATGGAGCGCGAGAGCGCCGAGGAGGCGCCGTTCGAGCCGGCGTGCGTGGCGGGTGGGACGGGAGCGGCTCGCTGCGAGCTGCTGGGCTCGAGGGACCCGGCCGCCGGCCGAGCCACACCCTTCCCCGCGCCGCCGCCGCCCGACCACGACTCCGGCTACGGCGACGAGGAGCAGCGCACCATCGATTGGGGCTCCGTGCTGAGCCTGTCTTCGCGCTCGGCTCTCGACCCACCCGAGGACGCGTGGCCCGACGACTGGGGTTGGAGCGAGGACAGCTTCGTGCGGCTGCTGGTGCCGACGAGTTAGTGCACGGAGCGCGGGCAGGAGTCGCCCGCGCCTCCCTGAGCGCCTGTGATATGCCTGCGGCCCGCGCCGGCAGGTGAGGCGGCGCCGCGCGGTGCGCCTGCGGCCGGCAGCCCGCCGCGGCTCGGGCTGGCCGCAGCCGGCCGCGCGGCTCATCTAGTCGAGCGCGCCGCCCGCGCCGGCGCCGGCCCTGCTCCGCCGAGCGCCGGGCGCCGCGCGACGCGACGCGCACACGCAGTCAGTAGTTAGTATTATGTAATTGCTAAAGGGAAGGTGCTAGCTTCGGACGTGACGCAGGACTTATATGCGAGCCGAGTTATTTTTGATAGTTTTATTTCTTTTAAGTGAATTCCAAACCGAAACTGGAGTGACTTAGCTAATGACGTTATTGATCGTTTAAATTGAAAACTCAGGTGATTGAAATTTTTGTTGAAATTATTGTGTAATTTAATTAGGTATAAAACTATATTTATTATTTCGTTAAAAGGAAAGTGATAGTTTTGAATTATTTCTGTCTTGTAATTTTCAGTCCTAGATATCCGAACAACGACCGTGACTTGAGTGGGTTATGTTTATTCGAGGAAATATGCATTTCGTAAAAGTGTGTTCTTTCACCTCATTACTTACGCATTCATTGGCGAGAAGTCACCTCCGCAACCTCCGTTTCATTTGCAGTTGAAAGAGCACTTATCTCACGAAACGATCTCACAAAAGTACTGTACTATTCGACTAACACGTGTGGACACTTGTGCCGGCCGTCGGGCGAGCACGTGGGTCATTTGGGACGGTGCACAAAATGAACAAATTGTAAGAATTAAATATCTTCTAAGTACTTAAATTGGTGAACTTTCATTAGTTCCGCATCCACCGCACTCCGTGGCAGCGTTGTAACAGGATGTCAATTAAATAGCCTTACCAACAGTGTACTGAACTATGAAAGTTCCAGGACTATGGAAATTGAAACATGACTGATCGCTTCACGGTGTACTTAAAAATCCTTGCTACGGAATTGCTTCAATTAAAGCTCTGTCCATATGGGATGCCTCCTAATGAACTGTTTAATTTTACTCATAGATGTTAAGAACCTTTATTTAGGTATATATTGTAAAACTAACTATAAATTATCTCATCAAATGATTTTTTTTTGCAATAATATTATACATTTACTACTAATAAACAGTGAATTTACAGTTCCTAATATGTAAAGAAAGTAAGCTATTAGTAAATTATTTGCAGCGTTTAATTCTAGTTTTGTATTGGAACGTTTATTAGGAGGCATTTTACGAAAAATTAGAACTCGCTTACCGCAAAATTTAATAAAAAATTGTATCAAACATTTAGAATAAAATTTATTGTAAATCTGTCGCTACTGATATTGAAAATGCACTGAGATTTGAACATTTGTATTTGAAACATCGAATAATTTTGTAAATTTGTGCAAATGGCTTACAACCCGCCATTAACGCAGTGAGGGATCTAGTCAATGCCGTGCTGCGTTTATGGGAATTAAAAATGTTATATTTGGCAGCAGTAATGATCTGTTCCCTCGCTGGTGACGCCCGGGTTGTGAGCAACTGGCGTGAAATGGAGCGCTGTACCGCGCCTGTGCGCAATTTAGTTATTACAGGCAAAATTCTTAAGACGATGTCGATCGACTGATTTTTTTCTGACTGAATTTGTGTAAATGATTTAATTTTGCCTCTAATGTACTCTGACTACTTCTCGTGGCACGAGAAAGACACGGCCACCAGCCCGCGCATTCGAAAATTGGACTGCATGGACCAAACATACCCAAACTAGCACAAATAGCACAACTTCTAATAGAGCAAAGTACAAATTTCAATAAAGTAAGATGCAGTGCTCCGGCATGTTTGTCCACCGTTGTCAATTACTCAAATATTTGAATTGTGATTCGGTAGCTACTGAGAGAAAACTCTATGTTCTTAAATTTAGTGTACATATTATATACGGAGTTGGGCATTACGGCGCGGTGATCGCGGCCGCTGTAAATATATTGTGTAAAGTAAATTTTATTATATCGGTGTCGATGTGAGTAGCCCTCATCACTAGCTACCCGCGAAGGAGCGTCGCAGACGCACCTCACCGTGCTCTGTCATACAACCTCTACTCTGTCCAAGCATTCAACAAGTACAGATTTTAAAGTTACATATTATAATGCATTTTAAGATAAGGTGTCACAAAATTCTATTGCCAGTACACTTACTACCTTTATGAACAATGTTTTAGTTGTAATTTTTGAATTCGGATAATGTTTGAATTCAGCTCAACCTTTGTTTTACTTAGATATTTTGTTGAACATGTCCGTATGGTTGGTTGTGATGGTTTACTTAATGTAAGTTAGCGACTCGTCAGCGATGCTCTGCTGGCACATACTTACGTAATTTAATTACTACAGATTTTGTACTACATACCTATTGTATATCTTTTTCTGATGCTAAAGGTTTCGAACGGCGTCACTTAATCCAAAAACAATGTACTTAACATGTTTTGATTTAATGAAGTCCATATTTTAATTGGCACGAATTTCAGTTGTTTGAAATAAATTACCGCAGACAAAATATAGGCCTATAATTTAAGTTTATCTAATAATAATAAGGTTTCTCTTGGGAAGACTTGTATAATGATGTAATTAATATTTTTAGATAAATTATCGCTACTTAAGTTGGAACCTGAGCGTCAGAAAACGATAGCCTAATGCTTGCAAAGTAATTATGTACAAAAAACTGAGCAACCCCTCTTTTATCCTGTCATTTTCATCAAATATTTGTATAGATTGTCTCATAAAAAAATTCATGCGCTCAACAAACAAGATGTCTTCTATCAATCGTATTTTCATATCTTCATTGTAAAATTTTGTATAAAACTAAGTGGTGGGCACTACTACTAATTAATACTCTTAACTAATGTTCTTGTGTTGTCATTGCGACTTGCCATAACAGTGTGAACTGTACCCTCGCAGGGCCTAACGCTCCTGCGGAATGTGTTGTGACCCCAGCAATAAAGTTGTTGTTATCTAGTAGACTCCTTGTGTCCGTCTTCTCGGTCGCGGCTGGTTCAAAGAAGCGCCCGCGACACCTCATACGTAACTTATAATTACATTATGTAAGTGTAATTCCTTAGTGTTTTCATTGCCATTGGTTACCAAAAATGACAGGATTTTTATTGAAACAATTGTGAATAAGAATCATACTCTCATTAGAAAATTGTAGAACGAGCGATGAATTCACTCACCTGCACATCGAATTGTTGAAACGTTTCTCATGTTAAGAGTTGTTCAAAGATTGTTTCTCCAATCGTCTAATGATAGATTATATAATTGTAATATATTATTGTTTAAGCTGTTGTGTCGAAAATAACAAGAACAGGAATAATTTTGTGAAACAATGGCACAAAGAATGAACATAAATATTATATATATTATAGAAACAGAAATGTGGATATAAAGCAATTTTTATAATAAATATTTACTGTTGAAGAATCTCAGACTTTCATTTTTAGTCAGAAGGGAATCCGACGGCATTAATAAAATAGGACCTACCTTGATTTTATAAAATAACAAAGTTACATGTATTAAAAATGAATAAAAGTAACAGTTTTGATATCAGCATTTTACGAAATGGATCAGTTTTATAACTTTATTTTTATTATATTTAAAGCATAACGCATCATAAGAACTGTATAAACGTAAAATTAGCTAGAAGCAATGCAGAGAAAATTTTAATACCTCCTCACTGTAGGTAATTAAAAACCACATAACATCACTCGGGTTGTATAGTTCTCACTATTGTATACCTAGTTTAGCGTTCAAACAAGTGGGGGGAGGACCTCTTTAAAGCTGACTTCTTTTATAATGAGCTCCTCAACGTATTCTCAGATACGAATAATATGAGATCAAAGATCCCAGATGTGCCTCGCCCACCGAGGGTTCCGTAATTTGTAGGTACATATTAAGTATTATAAATAGTTCAGGAATCGAGTCTCGTAGTATGACTGACTACGTAGGTATGTACTTTATATAAAGACTTTATTTTTTATGATTTAATTGCAAATGATTTTTTTTTTCAATAGATTCAAGGGACTGTAGACTTGAGTACATGGTTTAGATTTCAATTCAATACCTCCAGCGTTTCCGAGATTAAGGTCTTGACAGACAGACGGTCGGTCAACAAAGTAATGGACTAATTATACTTACTGGGTAATCATAACATAATACGAGGGAAATCGAAGATTCAGATAATAAAGCTTGGAAAACTGTGAGCAAAATTTTTTACCTTTGAGAGCTACTGATTTGCTATAAAATGATCCTGCGAACTGAGGGACAAATGTGTATAAAGGTGTATAAAGCTCCGCTGCCTTAACAAGTCACCTACCAACCACGTACTAAACCGAGGTTCGTGCCTCCTTGCCTTTAGGCTAGGAATTTCTCTTGTAGTTTAGGGTAGAGTGCCCTACGCACTTCTCTCCTCTGTCCGGTAAATTCTGTTTTTCCTAAAAGAAATCTTTCTTTAGGAAGTATCTACTTCAAATATGGGCTATGATCTCCAACGTGAGCCCATCGCTGATTGGGATTTGGGAGATGGTGTTA
Organism: Ethmia dodecea; assembly: GCA_963855545.1. Lineage (NCBI taxonomy): Eukaryota > Metazoa > Arthropoda > Insecta > Lepidoptera > Depressariidae > Ethmia > Ethmia dodecea. The sequence goes on from OY979457.1 coordinate 7,683,153, forward strand.
TAGGCTAGTGGCCTCCTAACTGTCAGAATTTTGTGTATGTAATACGGGTCTCTAAAGCACACCCATCAGGTATTGGTGAGTAGCTAGCCGAATATTCACAGTACTGAGTCTGCTCAGGTGACAACTCGGACGCTACTCGCTTCATGTAAACACTCGATCTCAGTGTACACCACGGAATATAAAGTTTTATATTCCGTGGTGTACACGGACACCAACATCCAATCCGTGAATCGGATGGTGTTCTGTAGACTCCTCGTACAAGCGCACTTGTGTCTTTAAATGTGCCTTATTCCTGTTTACCTACAGTGAAATTTGATAAACCATGTATGATGTCCAATATACTTGAGTGGCTTTAAAAATTCAGCCAGGTGGCTAACATATACTTAGAATTTATAACACATAGAAAAGACATCAACGACTTTATATTTTTGGATATTATATAAGAATGCAAAAATGCCTGACCACATTTTAACGAGATTTTCACTAGGTACCTACTTAAACTTGGGCTTTAAATGCCGACGTGGACGGTTGCTAGTTTAGTAATCCGATATTACGTAATGGTTTACGTCGTAATCTTTAATGACGTAGCTTCTAAAACGGCTACGAAGCCTATTACAATTTATACGTCGTCTCATCATAATGAGTACAAGTATATTGCTTGATTGTGGTAAGTTAAATAAAACTAAATACCATAAGAAATATATATACAGTTAAATAAATATATTATTTAAATGTATATAAATGCTGTAGTTGGTATAATCGCGTTACTTGAGAGTCCTATGAAGCTTTTAAAAGTACTTACTACGATTTTGATAAATGAAGTGCTAATAGATTCGTTATTCGGGTTACATAGGCTGTATTTGTTATTATGGTCTGGACGACAAAAGTAAGTTTTTACGAAGTCTGTTTTTAGTCTTACCTGTATTTTTCCACTTGTTAAAAAAGTATATTAAATTAATTGAAGTAGACAACACCGTAAAGACTGGCTTTGTTGTATTTATATTTGTAGCAGCGTATCAAACCGTTTTCCTGTAGTATGCGACTTCTTTTTAAACATTTTCCTCTATAAATACCCAGGTAGCAATTTCAGACGCCAACCTTAAAATGACGTCTTTTACCAGTCATTATAAGGTCAGTCCGGCGACGGTCGTGGATGTATGTCCTACTGACGTACGGTTATCGACGGCAACAAGTTATTCCAGATGCAGTCTTTGGTGCAAGTACCAACGACGTACTTACATGACGTCTTTTGGATCCTTTGGTTAGGACCAGAAAAGAACGTTTCTAGAACAGGAATCTGTAAACGTCTTTATGACGTACGCAACAGATGATTCTGGAACCATCCGAAAAAGTATAGAATACTGTAAAACCAACCATTACCGTTCGAGTAACCGAATGAATTGTATAAGTTAGTCTGTGATGCTAGTAAAAAATGTAACGTAGGATGATTAATTATCTAAAAAGTTAATCCGATAACCAACATAACTTGAACTACCTACACTTTATACAATTTTCAATTAATAGGAGTTCTACTTATATTAGTCAAATTCAGCCCTCAGTTGCTTGTGAGTGCTGTCCTGCACCAGAAGAAGGTCATTCTGATAGTCCAATCTTAGTTTTAAGAAGACGTCCTACCGACACTTACATGAGACGTTCTACTGACGTTTATGGTATGACGTGTGGTGACACTACATAGAACGCGCCAATAGACGGCCGAGTTCTAAACCGCGCTATCGGAGTTTTATAATGAGTTTGTATAAATACAACTGTCCAACATCAACCGTTGGACCGCGGTCCCCAGGCACGATCACCTCGCCTTGCGGAAGATCTTCCTTTTCACGATGGAAGAGCATTCCACCTCCGCTCCTCCATACTGGTGACCCCTCGACACCTGGACATCAGCATAACCTTCTGGAACACCTGGACTTCAGCGCAAACTTCAGAAGCATCATCACATCGTCATCACTCATCACACCCACAACAACCTTCACTTAAGGTCAGCAGCAGCAGCAGTCGCACAGCAAGCCAGAATCCGCCCAATCAGTTTATGGTATAACGTATCACAGACGTTTATGGTGTGGCGTGTCACAGACGTTTATGGTGTGACGTGTCACAGACGTTTAAGGTGCGACGTGTCACAGACGTTTATGGTGTGACGTGTCACCAACGTCTCGATAAGACGTCATTGGGATAAGACAAATCCACGTCACTATAAGATCCTACAGACGACAAATTTTGACGTCATCTATTTCAAGATGGACCTTAATTGGCCGTCGCTTCTACGTCATTTTGCTACCTGGGTAGCCTCCTCGACTCGTAGCTATTTTCGCAGCCAAACCAAGTTTATAAGTTTCACAATAAAAATCTGTATAGATACTGCCTTGGCTTCGCAGAGCAATTTAATTTAAAAAAAAAACGTACAACCTTTTTAAAAAAAACTCGTAATCGTTCGAGCCGAAAAAGTGATTTGACACGACTTCGCCCGTTTTTCGGAATTAAAAGTAGCCTATTAGTTATTCTAATGAATAAGCCATATCACGTTAAAGTTTTATTAAAATCTGTTCAGTAGTTTTTGTGTGAAAAAGCAATAAACATCCGTGTATACATCCATCCCAATCAAAAATATTAAAATATAATAGGACATAGAGGGGACAAAGAGAGGAAAATCTGAAGCCTAAAATGATTACCTACCTAAGGTCATCAGTCTAGTACTGATTCGACCGATTGACAGCTCTCGTTCTCGGATATCCGGTTCTCGTAGGAATTTATAAAAATCTCTTATGTATATCTATGTATCTATATATATCTCGTGCTTGCTAAATTTCAAGCTCCTAGTCTCAGCGCTTTTGACTGAGCGTTGATCTATCCGTCAATTGGCCATTTAGTTTATGCTTTTCTGATTATAAAAGTAGCAAACGAGTAAAAGAACCATATGGATCTTAATGAGGATCAGTACAGTTATAGCAAATCCATTAGAAATATTATCCACGTTATTCTTTATGATATAAGAATGATTTCTCTTTTTGAATTATCCAAATCGGACCATTACTTACGAAGATATTAAATAATAAACATACTCAATGATCGCGAGAGCGTGTACGTCACTGTAAGGGGACCCAGTATCATATGGCCGGCCGGCCGGCACTCAATGATCGCGGGAGCGTGATGACGTCACAATGAGGGCGACGCTACCGCGGCGGCTACAAAGCAGTAGAACAAAAATTTTTGTACTGTATGTTAAGGATTTCTTAGCTCTATAAATCTGCATTCTCAACTAAAAACGTTACGGATCCTCATTGTGACGTCACTGAACCTAGCTACATATAATAAAGTACAATACTTATTACTATTACGACATCATATCATTATAGTACCGATCCTCTCAGCAAGTAATGCAGTACGATGATCAAGCTAAATTATTATTAAAGGCTGGCCTACACGTATAGCATTCCTTGAATAACGGTCATAGTTGATGCGAAGTTGCCACATGACTCATGAGTCAAACAGCGAAGGATCTCTGACTAACCAAAGCTCCGTTTGCTTAGATCTTTGGCTTCATATCTATGCCACAGTCACGGGCGTAGCTTTTACATGTCCAGCTTTGCATAAAAGTAAACTAGTTACAGTCCGTGACGTCACCCCATAAGAAAAATACTGCAAGCGCCAATAGAACCAATCCATTGGAAATCACAACAGCATAATATCATTATAGCAAGCATGCAAAAAGTGGAAATTCTGTAAAAATGTATGTTTTCGCATAGATAGACCAATGGTCTGGCTAGACGCCCTAATATAGGGGCACGGCAGTGCCCGCCAAGTCGAGCAAAAAAGCGGCACGGCCTTACCATCCTTTTCTCGAAACAATTAAGGCCATCTTCGACCCCCTATAACTTCGTTGTGGATAAAACAAGAAGCCTGAATTTTATCCAATTTGAACCAGTGGGTTAAATCTATTTATTTAAAACATAAACAATTTTTAATATTGAAATGGTCACTACAAGATGTTGTTGGGTTAGCTAATTACGTAATAAATTAATACACAAGGTCTTTTAGGAGAGACTGAATATATTAACCGACTTCGTATTAAATGGATCTCACAAGTTTTTACGGTAGAACAACCGAGTTGCTAGACTTGGTTTTTTTACAAGTTATGTTTTTGATGACATTTTATTTACGCGGATGACCACAGAGTAAGGGAATCCCTAAAGAGGTCTGTCGCCTTTAATGCTTGCTGAATACCGGGCATAAGCAGTAATTATATGGTATGTGCAAGTCGTCCCGAACCACAACAAGGCAGTTCGGGATTGTGCCTTCCCTCGTTCATTTAGCAAGTCAGCACGATCGCACCATCTAGACGCCTTATTTGCCGACTGCATAGATTACTCGACTGTGTGTCGGCCTGCGGTGTAGACTGTGACTTACGTCACGTTACGTCAGACTCACTTTTAAACTGGAATTCGCAGCGTAAGTTAGAATTTGAAAATACATAAATTAATTCGGTATAGTAAATGAGATTGGGAAAGAAAGTGAGACTCGATGGTCATAATGTAAGATATACCTACCCATTAGATATTAGGGTGTATAAAATTATACAATATGTAACATAATAAGCGCAATGCCTGAAATTGGTTTGTTCAATATCGACTACTGAATCAATTTCAGCTATTTTTAATGTGTTAATATTTTCCGAAAAATGAGTTATCATAGCTGAATTTAGTGCTTAGTACTTAAATCGTACCATTATTCCTCTGAAAATTGGTTGGACACAACTAAAGTACTAACACATCATTTTTTTTTAATATTAATTAACACGTTCACTGCGTTAAGAGGTCTAAAAAGCCACATGCGAGACTTCTCGCTGGTGCGGCAGTCAAAATCACGTTCTTTCACTCTGTGCGGGGGGTGACTATATTAATATTTCTATGCGTATGACAAAGACAAATATATAAAATTGCTTCTCTTACGAAGTATATCTTAACGGCGTAGTTAATAAAATATGAGGTTGAATAGGCCTCAAACGCACTGAATACAATTTAATCTCGTACAGTGCGGACTGAGGTCTAAGCTGCCTCAAAAATTGTAGGCCTCATAGCCGCACGGAGTGAGGAGCTAGCGGCGCGCGCGCCGCGCTTCCTGGCTTAGTGATGTGAAAAGTTTCGGTACAGTGCTCCTGTATCGAAACTCTCTGCTGACTTTTTTACGATTTTTACATTTATAGCTGTAGGTACATTAAGTAGTTGGTTGTCGTATTATGGATCAATAAAACGACAAATTAACGCTAACTTTAAATAGCAATCAGGCTCCAAAAAAAACTTTAAAACATTTATTGTGTGTCCAGTGTAACAGATCTGCTTGCCCTGTTTTAATGAAAAACATGTTGGTTGATCTTTTATAAACGCATGTTATAAAAAAAAAACTCATGCCTTCTATCCCCGAGGTATTCCATTATTCCAGGTATGCAAAGGTATTTCATTTCTAGATATAGGTAGGTACCCACTTTTCACGAGATAAGGACCCCTAAACGTAAACAAATGTTATAATATTATCGTAACTGCAACTTTCTTTTATTCCCATCTCTAGTCTTGAACTTTATTTTAGTGCGATGTGAGGCAGAAAAGATGTCATTTTTTTTTTTCATTTACTCAATACTGAAATGTCATCACTGTAGGCGAAGCTAGATTCAACCTTAGCAACTATCTCAGTATATAATGGTAAAGTTTCAAGCAAATATTGTCACTTTTGAGCTATATTTAAGGTGCTTTTTAAAAACAACATTTTGTGAGGCTGAAAAGACCTCATACGCACTGGCTCAGAGTCCATGAAAAATGGCTTCGCAGCGAACGTGTTAATATACTAATTGGGGTGTATGAGAAATTCCGTTTATTCTGCTACGCGATGTATTTATATTGGATAACCTCCATGTGAACAACACACCAACATAGGTAAATTTTATTAGGTTTTAGGGGGTTTCCTTATTTAATCACCTAAGAGAATATAGTAGCTTTTTTTGGTAAAATAATTTAGCCTCTTTATTCTGGATAGGAATATTCAAATAAAGTTTCAATTGAAACGTGCCGAAATCGATCCATTATAATTAAGTATATACCTCAAGCAGGCAGTCAAATAGAAGAACTTGCAACATATACTTAACACGTTCACAAGACTAACGTGAACAAAATATGTCATTTTCACACATTTTTCACAGTAGAAAGCACTGGAATGAGCAGTCGTGCATAGAACAAAAGTAATAAAAACACCAACTAGATTTTCTATATGGACGTTCGTTCGAAACTATAGAGACGTTCTTTAGGTATACTTTTTATTAGGTTTTTTGAAAATGTCTTTTAAATACCCAAGCTTTTCTATTTTTCTATGCTTCAGGGTTGGCTGCTTGAATACCATGCAAAGTTCTCTTGTGTTTCCACATGTCGCCTGAACGTCTGCAACAGGGATGAATAAAATACAATTTTTGTGATGGTTGACTATATTACTGCCTAAGATTGAAGACATAGCCCAGTTATCGATGTCAAAGGCCTAATTGAGACTTTCCAAACTGTTTTAAGATAGATATTTAAGTTTGTTGGTTATCCTTTTCGAGGTACCTACTGCATTTGGAACAAGCAACTCGTCGGTGGAGATAGGCTGCTGTTTACATTCATCCAACCTCCATGGACAAGTTAAGATTGTTATTACACTATTTACGTTTCTAATTTTATTATTTTATTTACCTAGAATAATAAAACAATTTTAAACAATTTTAATTTAAATTAAATTAAACAATTAAATTCGAAATTAAATTGTGAGTAATAATCTATGGTACTAGTTCGCTGAAAGTTTAATCAGTTAAGAACTGCCGGTTCCAATTGGGACCGAGACACAATTAAAAATCTATTGTGTCTGTGATTCATGGTCTGAGGTCTTAAAAAATTTATTTAAATTTTTACAATTAGGCATACAGCAAATTTCAAAATAATAGAACGGAGTGCTGGATATATACACTTTTTACTAGTGTAGGTATGTATTTTTCTAACGCCTTTAACGTGACACGTGTTCAGCAATAAAACAATCAAAATAGTGAAGAATACTAAAAATTATGACGTCATAGTAGGTACTCATTATTGATATTCGTACGTTTCGATAACGATAGTTTTCAGTCAGGAAGATTTGACAGGTGATATAAAAAAGAAGTGAAGTAAACCTTATCCCTAGGATACATAATTTAATCTCCAAGGAAGCCTTACTGTCCTTTGCATAAAAGTAGAAGTTAGTGGCAGATGTCATTTTGCAGTCCTAGCTGAGAGTTGCCGTACTAACCGCACTCTGCAAGGATTTAGAAGAGCTTGTGCACGGAGCGTGAAACTGTATTGGTCAGTTGATATTCATATTCGGAAGAGGGTACCAAAAAGGCCACTGTGGTGCAGAATGCAGAATTACCTAGTTTCCTTTAAAGCGTTAGGGTCTTTACTTATAATTTTTATCGCAGAACTGTCCGAGGCGTTTAACGTATTTTAATGCAAAGCGTAACTTCTTCTCAACGTGGTAGATACCTCCGACTGACTGCAAAGCGAAACTCGCTTAGGGAACCCTGTCCCTGCCTGTATAAGTGCATCGTTTCGGATGTTTGTACGTAGTTATCGTACTTATATTTACTGTGTACTGGAGGAGTAATTATTATATAGTTGTCGTACTGACCGGAACGCGGTGCCGCAGACGTCGCACTCGTGCGGCTTCTCACCGGTGTGGATGAGAGTGTGTACGGTCCGCGCGTACGGCCGCCGGAACGCGGCGCCGCAGATGTCGCACCGGTAGGGCCTGAAACGGCACGTGAATATTCTAGAAAATAGTTAATGCAGCTCGGCGCCGTCTGGCTCGTAGCAATTTACATGAGTCATGTGCAAGCGTTCATTGACGACTATTATATTCTGCCACGCGATCAGCGCTCGACTTCATATCGTGCAGGGTGTGAACAGTAAGGACTTTTGTGCACTAAATAAATCAAACATACAAACTTAATTTAGTACTTAAGTAACGTAAGGTTCCTTCATTGTGTCCATCAATGAGTTCGGGTTCTAGCATATTCGAATACAGGTTTGTGGGTAAGTCCTATAATGGAACATGAAAATACTCAGCGACTATAAAACTGGTGGGGAACCGGTCGAATGGAGGTAGTAGAGTGAAACCATTCCGACTGCGCAAGGTCCGGAGGAAAACTTCTCATTCCTCTTTTATAGTTAAAATGAAGTTATCTATAAAATCTATCTTCCATGAAATTCTGTAGGTACCTACTTTATATTTATAAAATCAAACAATCAACATCTTTTAATTATAGATTTTATATTGAAGTGTCGTATGTGTTGAACTGCCTTTCGTAAATAAGGAAAGAGTTCAATAAAAAACACAAATTAAATATAAATAAGCAGTAGGTATCACGTAAATTTATACTGCACCACAAAAAATATAACTTAAAATGACAAGGTTCTATTTAGATGCTCCAAAATTCGAGGTAGACAGCGCCATCTATTACAAACGGTCGGAACCCACATATAATTCTAGGAACGGGAGTTTCGTTAGTCTCGGAATTTGAGTCTTATCTTACTGTAGTTAGTATACTTACTTAAGCTAGATAAGTATTTATTAAACCTAAATCCGCTAACATTTTATAAAACAGTCCCAAAGTGAGATCAAAGTTAGGCAACCGTGTACAAACCCTTATTTTTATAATGGGTTTGTCGTATCCAAATATTTTTTGGAGACATTAACCTAACACGGCTTACAAAGTTCCCAGCCATCAAAAGATACTAGCGGAAAGTAAGCGTTACGCAAGCTCATCTTTGACTATGCAGCAGTGGAGAAAGAAGTTAGTATGTGCGAGTTTGTTAAGGCGGCATACATACCTACTAACTAAATAGGGATTCGTAAATTCGAAATACGATTACGTAAATAACGAAATGTGAAGTTCTTATCTCAGTAGAAAAATTTCAAATTAAGTAAATTAAATTAGAGTGGTAACTGCATATTCATATAAGAGAGATCCCGTTTTTTCCGTTCCACTGGGAATTTCGCAAAATCCTTTCTTACCGGATAGGTCAACTATGCCTTATGACTTATGAGCACTCCACATGCGAAATTTCAAGTTTGCATCTAGCCTTTTATAAGTACTTTCTGATTCGTACATATTCATCACTATAGATCGACGGTGAAGTAAAACATCGTGAGGAAACCCGCAGGTCCCTTAATTAATCCTAAGGCATGTGTGTGTAACAGACCGTTCCGGCGGTAGGCTATCACGTTTAGGGGTCGAATGCACAATTGAAAAGTGGTTATTTCCAGAAATTGAACACCTCTGTCTACCCCCTCGGGGATAAAAGGCTTGAGATTATTATGTTTCATTCGTGATTAATAATAATAAGTCAGTGAGTGGTATTTCGCTCGTTCAATTATTATCTACATTTTCGGCCAGTTCCATAATATTATAACTTCTCCATGGTTAGTGAGGCCTTAAGTAACCTTTGGTCGGTGTGTATCCGAGCGTGCTCACGCAAGCGTGCGGCGGCGGTGAACGTCTTCGGGCAGGCCGAGCACGCAAAGGGCCGCTCCCCGGTGTGGGTCCGCCGGTGATCGTCCCGCTCCACCTGCCACATTATCATAGGGAAAAAGTGTTGGGAACCTGCATCTTTATTGCTGCGCAAATTGCGTATTAAATGCTAGCGTCTGCGTTTTTATTTGCAAGTAATATTTGCGTAGCTATAGTTTTATGTTGAGCCATGATTGCTGCGGAAATTGTGTATTGTTAGCTGAGAAAGAGCAATAATTATTTTGCTATCTATATACCTGCTAATAACTGGCCGTTACGCTGTTTGTCTGTTTTAGAATTTAGGAAATATAAAAAAGGGTTTAGTATCATATGGATGTTTGTTCCTTTATCAAGCAAATCTGCTCAACGGATTTTGATGAAACTTTACAGTTATATAGCTTGTACATCAGAATAATACATAGGCTATATTTTATCCCCGTATTCGGGGCGCTGCTTGTTATCTGTAAAAACGCCAAAAATCACGTTTGTTGCATGGGATATGTAATTTATTCAGTTTTTAGTACATAGTAACGCCTTTAGATGATGCTGACGCTGCTACACATGCCTTGGATGGAATCAATAGAGTGCCTGCGAGTTTCTGTCCGATGTATTCCTTCACCGTGGAGGTAGTGATAAGTATGTAGGGACGAAGTTTATGATTAACTTATTGGTACGACATGCCCTAACCAGGGTTCGAACCCGGCTCTCCTGCATGAGAAGCAGGTTCTCTTCTAACAGAGGTATCACTGCTCTAATTTAGGGAGTATCTATGAAAAACCTTATTTGTGAAGTATCAGTTATGTAGTACCCACAATACCTACAGCCTATGCCTAGTTTGGGACTAAATGACCATGTTTGAGTTGTGGTGTCCCACAATTTTTTTTAAATGTTTTAATGAGTGCGTTCCATTACTAACCTTAACTTTGAAAGCTTTGGGACATAGATCGCAAGGATAAGGCCGCTCTCCCGTATGCATCCTCATGTGAATGGCCAAATGACCTGATTGGTTGAAACGTCTTCCGCAAACTCGACATGGGTACCCCTGGGCCCGTAAACAAATTATATAGGTATTTAAAAATACTAACTCTTAGGAATGTGCGAGAAAAAAAACAGTCGTCTAGTGGTAAAACCAGTCTGCGAATGTGAAATGCAGGATGCTGACGTAATACCTATTCATGACAATCGACGAGGTATACTCAACTTACTGGCTTAGAAACTTTGTGCATTTTCTTGTGCGTATGTAGAGCACACATACTGCCTAAAACTTTATCGCACTCTTCACAAACGTAGGCCATCAGGGGCGCTCCGGGGGGGCGATCTTCACCACGCTTATGGCGATATAGTTCCCTGCAATGGTTTTTTAGTACCAATATAACATTCTACACAAAGAATTACATTATTATTAACTACGTTATTTGAATTTGCAGTATTTTTAGAATGCTCAGTCCATTTTTGGTAAATTATTTAATTTCTACGCATTGATAATGAATGTAGAGTTCTAACATAGAATTCGAATACCTAATGTATTGATATATTTAGAACAAAACTTCCGTTTAAGCATTGAACACCTTGTTTACGTTTACTTTTTTAAGATCCCAGGAATATAGAAAATTTAATTTTGCAAGCATTTTATAAAACTATTAAACCTAGTTGCTGAAATAAGTTGCTGTGATGGACAAATAAACAGAGTGGCAACATAGGGTTTAGTTTTTACCACTTTGGTATGAAACCCTAAAAACTTTTTTTCTATACCTGGCTGTAGCGAATAGTTGGTTACAAGATCCGCAATTCCACATCTTAGTGCTGCTGCCACTGGAATAAGGGCGGCGTTCGCTTCTTCGAGTTGTAGGTCTCTGGCACTCTTCCGTGTGAACCTTCAAGTCTTCTGCCGAAGTATACTGCTTACCGCAAATGTTACAGGAAAAGCAAACTTCAGGACCTGCCTGCTGAGTCAGGTTAACGCTAGACACATTCTGCGGAAAAGTTCACTCACTTTATTGGTTGTAAAAAGGATAGGTACGTACATTATTTTGTGTGCATCTGGATTGAGGGCCCACTTTTTAAATTATTGCGAAACGAAATGATACTTACAGGGCATTTACTTAAAATTATGTAAAACTTAAAGCAAATATTCTTAAATTTCTTAAACGTGAATCAAAAGAGTTATGGTCAAATAGCTTGGGCCCTCAATCCTGACGCCTGCATAAAACGGCATAGTCGAATCTCAGAAAGTACTATCCCTGGGATAATAATTTTTATTTGAGTATTTAGTTAGGAATTTGTTAAATACATTAAGAAATTGTCAAGTCTTAAGAATGCGACAATACAGATTTATGGCGGTTTAGCTTGGGCCCTCAATTCATCAATTTTGATATTGTAGAATCAGCAAAAATAGTAGTTTTTCTAAGGAAAGATATTAATACGACTATGATATATTTGAGTTCCATACCTCGGAAAATTTGTTAAAAAGAAATAACGACACAAAAGTTAATTGTTAAAAAGTTATTGAAATTCGTATTTTTTCAAAACGTCTGAACTGAGGGCCCAAGGTTTTTGTCAGTATTGACTAGGCTAAGCCTTCTACACTACCTCACTTTAGGCTAAGTATTTTAACAAATTTTTAACTAAAAGGCTACAAAGCGTCCATTCTTCTAAATGCGGTACTTTAGGAGAAAATTGATTTTCGATGTTTTATATGAGAAAATTCAGTAGGGTGACCATAATGTTTATCGTAAGTATAAACAAGTATTCGTTGTGATCATGTAAGTAGTATTTTGTAAAGCGCAGATACAACGCGTAACAGAAAAAGCGCAATTCCTCATACACCCCGGTTAGTAAATTAATATAAAAAAAGATGCAATCGAACTTTAGTTGTCCAATTTTCTTAAATATCGTTCTATAATAGTACGATTTCAATAGATAGCATTAAATTCAGCTATGCTAATTCATTTTTCAGAAAAAATTTAACACATATTAAAAATAGATTAAATCGAATATGTAGTCGATACTGAACAAACTAATTTAAGGAATTGCACTTATTCTGTTACATATTGTATATAATATATAAAGCTCGATATAATTATATACGATTAGCTGTGCTGTGCCTTCACCTACGTATGCGTGGAAAAATAAAATAAGAAAGTGCCAATAATCAATGAAATTATGTATTAGACGTATTAAAATTATGACCCTGTATATTAACAACTAGCAGTGCCTTGCGGTTTCATCCGCGTAGTTCCCGTTCCCGTGAAAATACGGGAATAAAATATAGCCTTTGTTACTCCCTGATAATGTATCTTTCCATTGGTAAAAGAACTTTTTAAATCGGTTACGTGGTCTAGGCCTGTTCCCGTGGGAAAATTATAGCACATGTTACTCCCAGAAAAGTACGCTTTCCACTGGCAAAAGATTTTTTTAAATCGGTAAAACTGATAGTATCGGAGCCTTTTTAATACAAAAAATCAAAACATTCCTCAATCCAGTATATTCCAGTTCCTTGGGAATATCAAAAAAATCCTTCATAGCGGTTGTCTACGACATAGAAGACGCCTACATAACATATTACGCCCATCGGCGTTGCCTGCGCGGATCCGGTTTATTCCCGTTCCCGTGGGAATTTCCAAAAATCTCTTCATAGCGGTCGACTACGATTTCTTTTTTCACCTGTTTTTATATTTTCCCGTGCGAATGAGATATTTTTCTGGAATAAAAAGTACCCTAGATGTTGACCCGGGTATTCAGTTATATCCATACCAAATTTCATCAAAATCCGTCTAGTAGTTTTTGCGTAATGCGTGCACAACCAGACAGACAGATATAGACAGACAGACAGACACGAATTTAAAAAAATGTTGTTTTGGTATCTATATCGATAATTATATAGACTAGATAAAATAGACTCGTTAAAATTTTCAAAAAACATTTCATATACAGCCACGGCCCCGTTAGAGTTTTGTTTTATGTATAACATTTTTACATATTTAGCTTACAAATAAGGGTAACCTTAATTTGTTTTTAACAAGAAAATAAAAATAGTATGAAACCCTGACAAAATCTTTATTCTTTTACATTATAATCTGCCAAAACATATGAAATAGTATGTATATAATTATATTATACTATCACTAATATAAGTCAAAACCCGAAATACACAGCAAAATGAAAATTAAACAAAAAACATGACGGGGACGCGCGTACATCAGGCGTCAAAAATACGAATATTATGATAACCATTTAAATAACACCCTATAGTAATTATTGGATCACACAAAACGTAATCGCTTCCGACAACAACTTATGAAACATCTTATATGAGGGTACATGCTGATTTGTCTCAAAAAAGTAACAAAATGATATACACCCTACTGAATTTTCTCATATAAAACATCGAAAATCAATTTTCTCCTAAAGTACCGCATTTAGAAGAATGGACGCTTTGTAGCCTTTTAGTTAAAAATTTGTTAAAATACTTAGCCTAAAGTGAGGTAGTGTAGAAGGCTTAGCCTAGTCAATACTGACAAAAACCTTGGGCCCTCAGTTCAGACGTTTTGAAAAAATACGAATTTCAATAACTTTTTAACAATTAACTTTTGTGTCGTTATTTCTTTTTAACAAATTTTCCGAGATATGGAACTCAAATATATTATAGTCGTATTAATATCTTTCCTTAGAAAAACTCATATTTTTTGCTGATTCTACAATATCAAAATTGATGAAATGAGGGCCCAAGCTAAACCGCCATAAATCTGTATTGTCGCATTCTTAAGACTTGACAATTTCTTAATGTATTTAAGAAATTCCTAACTAAATACTCGAATAAAAATTATTATCCCAGGGATAGTACTTTCTGAGATTCGACTATGGCGTTTTATGCAGGCCTCAGGATTGAGGGCCCAAGCTATTTGACCATAACTCTTTTGATTCACGTTTAAGAAATTTAAGAATCTTTGCTTTAGGTTTTACAAAATTTTAAGTAAATGCCCTGTAAGTATCATTTCGTTTCGCAATAATTTAAAAAGTGGGCCCTCAATCCAGATGCACACCATTATTTTGACGTTGAACTGAGTGAGAAAATGCTTAATCTATCATATGGACAAACGGGCTTTGCAGATGGAGGAACTATTGTTTAGTACATACATATTATATCTCATTTGAACTGCGCACACGTGAAATATAATATTGCCGATGTCGAATTTATATCAGTTGTGTAAAGTTGCTGGTTTCCCCAACTGGCAATCCAAACGCGTCGAGCGATTCCAGCACACCCTCCCGAAGTTGCGATTGCCATAAAATTGCAGCAACTGGCAATATTTAAAGGAAACCACAGAGGAAACTTATAAAACGTTGATAGTTGCCTAAACTAAAGTTGCTCTATCTATTTGCAAAGCGCCTAAAGGTAGACACTGTTTAAAACAGATGTAGGTAGTCGATTATTATTGTCAAGAAAGTGACGTGATAGCATCTGTCTTAGACACTGTTTAACTTGAAACCCTGTTTGGTAATAACCCCGTTATCGTTTTAGCGTGCTTAAGAATTTCGCCAACCATTCGATCTGCGTAATAGTTTTGCTGATCTGGAGTATAGCACGAGAGTCGGTGATTGTCCAGCGCCTCATCATCAGCGAACAGTCCGCTGCAGAAATCGCACACGAACATTGTTTGGAGCTTGCGATAAGACACACTGCTTTTGCCACTACTATCGCTGCAGCACAGCTGTTCTGTGAAATAAATTCTTATGTGAAATATATGTTGAATAAGCTCTGTAACGACTTTAAACCTATCTAGCATTTTCGCTGATATCATCCAAAAAAAAAATTCAAAAGAATGGGTGATATCTAGTTTGTATAACGTTACTTTACACTCAAAGTATCTAATACCTGCTCATAATACTCGCTTGACTTACCTACTTATATACCTATCTACTACTTACTTCTAGTTATAAATAAAGGTAAGTGTGTGAGCAAGTGTGTAGTGTAGATACTTCCTACTTCATTCGTTTTAGTTTCGATCGTCAATTAATTATGTCAGCTATAAATAATAGAGTTTTCTGTTTTGCAAACTTCAGAGAATATTACGTACCACTAGGCTCTACTTCTAAAGCCGTGGATAAAACACGCTGACACATAGAGCATACGAGCCATTCGGCTTCGAATTCCGAGTTGTTATTGCCCGGCTCTGGAAACAAAGCAATACTTAGTTAAAATTTATCAATCTCTTATCTCCGAGGGGGCAGGCAGAGGTATTCCATTTTTGGATATACCCACTTTTCACGAGATATTCTTTGGACCCCTAAACGTTCTATGTGGGGAGTCCATCGCCGGACCGGGTATGTAACACATTTCTCAGAATAAATTCTGGGACATTGGTTTCCTCACGATGTTTTCCATCACCGTCGAGCTAGTGATAAATATGCACGTAAGTTTTTAAAAAAACTCACATTTACATGCCAGGATTCGAACCCGCCTCAGTGATTATCATTATGTGAAGCAGGCTCTATCACTGCTCAAATAGTGTGTATAAGGGGTAATCTCTGGAACTACCTAATGAACCATAAAAAAAATACATTATGTGTTATTATTAGTGGCATTTTGATAAAAAAATACACCGCTGCTTTATCGGCGTGCGCGACTCATATAAACCGAAGGTAAAGTCAAGCGGAAGGCTTGCGATTTATTTTACAAGTAGTACCTATTTTAGATAAATAGGTACAAGGTACATAATATGCTCATTGCTCACGCCTTTTTTCCCGACGGGGTAGAGCGCCCCTGCATTTTCTGAGTACAAAATACCTACTTACCTACAAACAAACGTAGTTGTTGTTGTTACCAGAGACCAGTATAACTGGTCTCTGTTGTTACTTACCTTGAACTTGTAAACTTTCCCTATTGGTGGAAATCAAACTTTGGTCATCAATGATATCATCTACAAAGTTTACAGATGCATGCATCGATATTGTGTGATCAAGCAGATCAGCATCTGTTGTAAATATGTCATGGCAAATTACGCAGGAATGCAAAGCTAGTAAATCGGGGCCAATAATTTCTGAATCCTGAAATAAAATATTGCATCTATGTATAAAATAAAAGTTCATTTCGAATTATGAACTTAATGATATCAATTATTAACCGTATTGTTTCCCGAAGCTGTTTGAAGTGGCAGAAAAAATTGATTGACTGTGTTTTCGTCTAATAAGGTAGGCTCATCGTTAAATAAATTGTCAGAGGGCTGTATAACGTACAGTCCTGCATTGCTTGGCATATTGTTATAGGAAAGACCTTCACTCTCCAAATTAAAATATCGTCCAGAGTCATTTGAATTAAACGACAACTGATTTTCTACACTTGAAATCATCTGCTCTGTAACTTCAGCTAAACTTTTTACATGTGGAGCAGGATTAATAGATCCCTCAGTTTTAGGTAACAGAAGTCCATCGGGATCATATTGGTCTCTCAAACTATCAGATAATTCCTTAAATTCAAAATCTGGCGGATCGAACATCATTGTCCGAGTTGATCTGAAACAATAAAACCATTAAAACTATGAAATTTCTTTGTACAGTCAAGAGCAAGTCAAGCTTTACCCTACCAGTTTAAGCTGTGGGTCTAAAATGGCCACTTTGAGCAATTCCTCCTTTTATGAATTCCCTGCAAATCCTAAGCAATTTCTCTAAATTTCGTAAAATGGTCCCTCATTTTGGTGATTCACTGACAATTCAATTCATTAGCAGATTCGTATTTGGAGAAAATTTCGAATATGAATCGAAATAGGATCCTAATATGATTCACCCAAAACGGCTGATTTATACTGCGCGCCATAGAATACAGGGCCGGGTCAAAATCCAAAGTGTCAAGCTTATCGTGCTCTTGACTGTACAACTTCGTATTTGATTTAAGTGATTGGCTAGACTAATATCTTTTCACCAGCGTAGTTCCCGTTCTCGTGGGAATACGGGTATAAAATATAGGCTATGTTACTCAGTGATATTGTAGCTTTCCATTGGTGACAGAATTTTTGAAATCAGTCCAGTAGTTTTTGAGTTTATTCGTAACTAACATACAAAAATACAAATCTTTCCTCTTTATAATATTAGTGTAGATGTGCAGAAAAAACAGAACAGTCTTATTATCATTTGATTTAGTTAGGTAAAATCGAAATATTTCAGAACGAATTTGACTTTGACATTGTTGACAGCGCCGGCTGCCAAGTCAATAGCGGTGCCAGTGTTGCCAACTTAGTGGAATTTCCACTAAAACTGGTGGTTTCGACCGTTTCGGTGGTTTTAGTGGTGAAGGAAAACATCGTGAGGAAACCCGCAGGTCTCAGAATTAATTCTGAGACATGTGTAAATAGACCCAGTCCGAAGCTGGGTTCACCACCTATCACGTTTAGGGGTCCAATATATTTATTTTATTTTATTTATTCGGAGAAAAAACAGTACATAGTGTATGTAAATTCTTATGGGGTATGTTTGTATTTCACTTACATAGGTAACACTATGCCCATGGACATTTCTCGCTAAGATCTAACAAATAAAAACTTAAAAGTAATCCAGTTAGAAATTGAAAAGATAGAAATGCAAAGCTCGTGAAATGTGGGTATATCCAGTAATGGAATACCTCTGCCTACTCCCTTGGGGATAAAAGGCGTGAGATTTATTATTTTTAGTGGCAAAACATTGCATTTAGTGGCTAGTAGTTTTTAGTGGTAGAATTCAGTTTTCAACCCGTACATTATTATATAAGCTTTTTTTTACTGCTGCATCCTTTGATGGCAATTTGCTAACTTGATTTTGTCACCTATATGTAATCATACTTCTGTAACGCCAAGTGGCAAGGTGCGTTACTTCTAGCTAACTACGTCCTTACTTATAGTAAAGTCTGCTACGTCCTACCACTTCAGTTGATAAAATAGTGGAAAATTCCTAGAAACGATTAAGTACCTACTTGGGAAACATCTCTCCTCTTTCAAAAAGGTAACTATAACGCTTTATTTATATATAAATTAAGCTTTTTTTAAATTTCCTGTGTGAAACAACCCCCGATTCTCTGAGGATCTGTTGATTTTAAGGTTGAGAAAACCAAAACCCACAAAGAAATTATTTAAATTGAGACAAAAATTATAGATGACATCTAGAAGAGCATTTACACATTTAAATAAATAAATTTTGTTAGTACAAAAGTGTTTAGTGTAAAATTTAGTGAAAATGAGAGCAGGAGCCTTTTTTGTTAGTGGTTTTCTGGTGGTTTTAGATGTTGAATCTGGTGAGGAGTTAATTTAACTGTTGGCAACACTGAGCGGCGCGCTGCGGCGACGTTTGGCATTTGTTGTTGTTGATATCAGGTGATGTTGCCGACAGATTTTTGATGCCATAAATAATCTCAATATTCCTCAATAATCTGCTAAAATGAAAGTGGACGCTGCCCCACCTTCGGATAAACCTAAAATACCTCAACCAACAGTATCACAAATCAATGCTGATAGGATAACTCAAGTAAGTATGAAGTGAGGTTAAAACAATGTTTCACAATATTGTTTCATGAATATTCAATTCGACGAAGTTAGACTGCTAGTCGAATAAAGAAAAAATCACTTATGTCCTAATAAAAGAAGATCCTAAATAGATACAGTGATTCTGCCTTTTTAAAAACACTGCTTTTGGGCCGAGTGTCGCCTTAGAGGTGCGGATGGAGTACGTTACTCCCATTTTTATGACAAGCAATAATGTTTAATTTATAAATGAAGTTTTCTTTATATTTATTTTTTTCGCGTAAATTAATACCGAAATATTATGTCAATTGAAGAGATCCCATAAATCATATTTCTACATCACATTGGCACATTTGATATATTAAGTGGCTTGGCAGAGCAGTGATAGCCTTATGGTTATAGAGCCTGCTTCACATGATGAAAATCAGTGAGGCTCTCGTTTGAATCTTGGCATGTACTTACTTGTACATTCATCACTAGCTCGACTGTAAAAGAAAACATCGTGAGGACACCCCCTGCAGGTTCCCAGAATTAATTCTGAGACATGTGTAACAGATCCAGTCCGGTGATGGGCTTTAGGGTTCTAAAGAATATTCTGTGAAAAGTGGGTATATCCAGAAATGGAACACCTCTGCCTACCCCCTCGAGGAATAAAAGGCGTGTTTTTTGAAGTGAAAACTTCTTTAGCGGCGTTGAGCACTTTTGTGGGATGGGTAAAAACTGTGAAACTCGCATCAGGTCACGTGTGCTGATCCAAAAACCGTAAGACGGTTGGAGAGTAGTGTTGTAACACCGAAATCGATAATCAAGTTTTCACTTCTGCCGGCACTCCCGGAGTGCAACCCGTGTTTTTTTTTATTGGCCTTACTGCCTACATTATTAGTTAACTATTAATCGGCTATTTAATTTAAGATTTCATTTGTTGTTTTTTGATTTAGCAAATTAAAATAGACTCACATACAGTAATTTCTTTGAATAGTTAGTGCAGTACACACAAAGAGCCTACACTACAAAAATAGTTGGTTTCAAAATAAAATTATTGATTAGTTATAATATGAAGGTGTCATAACTGTGTCACCCTTTGTTTAACCTGAAACATTTCATATTAAAATGTTAATAAAAACTACTACAAAAAGTAAAAAAATATATGTTGCCTTATCCCCAAAGAGGTGGTAGAAGTAATCCATTCATGGAAATACCCACAATTCACCAGGGTCCCCCTGACATATACAGTGTTATGCAGAACAGGAATTGGCAAGAGTGGCTTGGACAACATTTTGCGTTTCTATTTGAGTAGGTCCCTGGATGGTTTACATTCACAATTGGTCCCGATATGAGATGCTGTTATGTTGGCCACTAGTATATTGTTAAAGTAGAAATTCAGAAAATGGTTTTGTAAATGAATTGATTTTGATTTTTAGAGAGCAGTGATAGCCCGGACGGTTAAAGAGCCGGCCTAAAATCAGTGAGGCTCGGGTTCGAATCCTGGCATGTACCAATGAGTTTTTCAAAAACTTACGTACATATTTATCACTAGCTTGACGGTGAAGGAAAACATCGTGAGGAAACCCGCAGGTCTCAGAATTAATTCTGAGACATGTGTAAACAGACCCGGTCCGGCAATATGCTCACCACCTATCACGTTTATGGGTCCAATATATCTCGTGAAATGTGGGTATATCCAGTAATGGAATACCTCTGCCTACCCCCTCGGGGATAAAAAAGGCGTGAGATTATACTTATACTTATACTTATTGATTTTGTGTTAATGGTTTCTCCTATAGCATGTACTAGTGGGGTTTATTGTAAAGCTTAAAGAAACAAATCATGACCTTTTGGAGTCAGAAAAAGGAGAGGGCTGAATTAAATATTATATCATGTTGGCCACAAGTTCGGCCACTGTAATTTTTAATAAATTCATGTGACCTACTGGTATTTCATTTGCAAAAGCCATTGCACAAATCTATATGACACTCCTCATTGAATTTTGTAACAAATCAACATGGTTGCAATTACAGCTTGCAAACCAGTACTGGTCTCCACAAACTAAGGAACACCACCTACCTTACGATGCTTCAATTGTGGAATCAATATACCAGGCTGAAATTTTGGGATCCAAGTAAGTAAAAATATTTTTTTTCCAAAATTTGCACACCACTCTCACTTTCAAGGTCTCTTAGCCTAACTGATTTGAAACAAGTGAATAGTTCTGGGTCAACAGCCTCATGGATTGGGTGCAATGACCCATTTAATTTTTAAAAATTCACCAGTTGCATAGTGGTCTGCTGTGCTTTAAGATTTATTTTTTAAACTGGAAATATTGTTGGCTATAATGGTAATTATTGAAAGAGAGTTGTTTATTATTGTATAGATTTTCTTAATTATATTTTTTTTGCTTTCGTAATTAAATACATATTATGTATTACTAACCAGTACCATTGGACTAATGTTATACATTAACCATTGGATAGAAAAAGAAATTAAATATCTTGATAATTTCTTTTTGTGACTATAACTTCTATCCTAAACTGCCTGCTATAAACTTGCTTGCAGCTTTTCTGTCCGGCGGATCATGATGCTGGAGTTCTCGCAGTACTTGGAGAACTATCTGTGGCCGCACTACGAGGCCGGCCGTGCGGCGCACGCGCACATGATGTCCATCATTGTTATGATCAACGAAAAATTTCGGGAGCGTGTGCCGGCTTGGCAGGTATGTGCATTAATTACAAATCTTGACTTCGAATTATACATAGATGGTACAAAAAATATAATAAGAAGTTACCTAGTTAAAAATAAAATGATGTTTATCCACTTGATAAGGGCAGATAGTAGATTGTTTGGGGTAGGTTCGATTCATTGTATTAGTTACACAGTATTAGTGACATTCACATTATTTAGGGTCATCACCTTCCTGCTTCTATTCTATTATTTTGGATTAGTTATCCATACTGGCAAAGGTTTGCTGTTTTCTTACTACTGGCCACCAGCTGGACGCCAATTCTCGAAATATAAATATCTTTAGAGTAGAGTAGTAAAGTTATTATCTACATTATCTATATTAGTTAAGGTATCTGAATTCTATTAATACCATAGCATTATTTGAGCTATACCTAGACAATCTTATCACTATAATAAACTATTACATACACCCCTCTTTCAGGCATTTCTGAAAAAGCCTGACCACTTCCCAGCGTTCTTCGAGCAAGTGCTCCGCTCAAGCGTCGCCGACGACCATACTAGCCGAAATATGCGCGAACAGACATCGCTACTGATATTCTTGAACCACTGCTTTGGCAGCATGGAGGTGCAGCTGTGCAGAGATCAGGTGAAGCGACTCGTATCGCTTAGCATGTGGATTAGTCTGCAGGAAGGTCAGTGTTCCAGTCAGGGTCAGGTCAATAGCTGTTTTAGCATTGTCATTACCACTAGCATTTTTTTTAAACTCTTATTTTTATCAATGATAGCAGTGATAGCCCGGACGGTTAAAGAGCCGGCCGAAAATCAGTGAGGCTCGGGTTCGAATCCTGGCATGTACCAATGAGTTTTTCAAAAACTTACGTACATATTTATCACTAGCTCGACGGTGAAGGAAAACATCGTGAGGAAACCCGCAGGTCTCAAAATTAATTCTGAGACATGTGTAAACAGACCCGGTCCGGCGATGGGCTCACCACCTATCACGTTTAGGGGTCCAATATATCTCGTGAAATGTGGGTATATCCAGTAATGGAATACCTCTGCCTACCCCCTCGGGGAAAGAAAAGGCGTGAGACTATATATTTTTATCAAGGCTTTGAGCACCCTGGGTAGCCCATGTCAGCCTCATAGAAAATTACGCTATTGGTACATTTATTTAAGAGACAGACACACAAACCATCTGATAGCACTATCTGACGAAGGGTCAGACAACTAGTTATTAATTTGTCCATTGTACAAATGTGTGAGCCCGCAAAACAAACTTCTCCTCAGATCTGCATAAATTTGCGTAGCCTTTTGGAAGAAACCATGTCAGGGTTGTTACCACTTTTCCAAAATATTAATTCTCTCAGGAATCATAGATTTTTCTTGGAAATAGTAGTATGTGTTATTCCAGGGTATGGTCTAAACCACAGATCCTTTTCTTTACAGGACGAAGAAATCAAGAATTTAAAGCAGTACCAAAATGGCGCAAGTACTGGAGAGCGATACAGAAAAAAGATAAACCTGAGCTGTTGGAGATACTTGACTGGGAGCGACGATACTTGCAGAGACTCATGATCAAGTTCATGAGGATTCTGGAGAGCATACCAGAGATTGGTGACGTCGATGTCTTTACTATCCGGTAAGAAAACCTACGAAAATCTTTAAACATAAAAAAGGAACACGACTTGTCTGCAAGGTGTTTGGCAGAGGCACTTAGTCGATTCCTAAAAATACCCACTTTTTACCAGTGTATTTTGTGGACCCATACACCAGGGTATGGCAAAGTTCCAGCCAGTCCAGCAGTAGACTACCTACAATTGTACATTATGATGCAAGTACGATAAGCTGGATATTATAGTCGAGGTGTTTAATAAACCGATGATTATAATAGCCAGTTTATTGGGTACGAGCATCATACGACGTTTTTCAATACATTTGCGATTGCCATAAAATAAAACAAGAATATCAAATGTAGAACGAGACTGGTTTTCGCGGTTTACACATGTGTTACAAGAAAAACAAAAAGGCAGAAGCTAAATCCTTATTAGTATTTAAGTAATATTTTTTTGCATTTGATCACATATTAAATAAATAATAAATATGTCAAAAAAACAACACTCATAAAATACCAATAGTAGGTACCTAGTCGGGTACAATTTTTTCAGGTCTTTTTTACAAAGATCACTCATCTCACAGTCAGCATGAAAAATTTTAGCTCGGATTCTATGAAAAAGGTTCAAATTGTAGCTGTGCCATTGGGCTATTAATTGAGCAATTTTGAGTGGTGTGAAGGAAAAGGCCTATTGCTTAAAATA
The DNA here is from genome assembly GCA_963855545.1 of Ethmia dodecea. Lineage (NCBI taxonomy): Eukaryota > Metazoa > Arthropoda > Insecta > Lepidoptera > Depressariidae > Ethmia > Ethmia dodecea. The sequence continues at coordinate 7,707,209 of OY979457.1, forward strand.
CAACTTTACGATCCGAATTTCGATGTCATAAGGACTATATTAATAGCAAATATATTGAAAAAGGCTATTATGATGATTGCGGTTCTCCTAATTGGTTAAGGTATGGAAAGGGTATAGACTAGAAATGTAATTTTTAACCTTTTCGTAACTTCAGGCCGAAATAGGGCGGTGTCATTCTAAAGTATAGGCACGACTACTTTCCTGCGCTTAGCCTTATTTTAGACACACAAATGTCGTACAACAAAGTTTTGTTTAACAACAGATATTGCGAGCGGTTCCTGGAGCTGATGATCGACCTGGAGGCGTTGTTGCCGACGCGCCGGTTCTTTAACACCGTCATGGACGACTGCCATCTGGTGGTGCGCTGTCAGCTCTCCGCGCTCACTCGCCGGGACGAGGGGCAGCTCTTCTCTCAGGTCAGTCAAGTTTCAAGGTTACACATATCAACTTGCCTTGCTTGAGCTTGTCCCGCGTCAGTATCAGTCAATGGCGGTCAAGTCAGTGGCGGCTTTAAGGGGGAGGGGGGGTCGACCGCGGTAGCTCCGGGCGCTAGGTACTAGAGGGCGCGGTACGCGCCAGCTCATAATTAATTTGAACCACTTAACTTAATTTGAATCATTACCTATTAACTTAACCACTTAATTTGAATCTGGGTGCACGGTATGCCACCGCCAAGTCGAGCAAAAACCGGCAGGCCGTACAATCCTTTTCTCGAAGCAATTCACGCCATTTTCGACCCTACCTATTTTTATTGATCTTAAAAAAAACTAGACTCGGCGTTTTAACTTCCATAGACTTCTCTTTTAGCAGTATGAGTATTCAATATCTAACAGACACTACTTGTAATTTTGTCGCTTGTCGTATCTCTCACTAAATAAAGTAGAACGAATAAATAGAGGCAACATGCGAGAAATTGCAACTCGTATTAGGCCCCCTTATTTATATATGCTATAATACATAGGTACTCTTTAAAAGTTAATATTGCAAGTCATTCATTAAAAATATTATCCCAAAACACCTTTTAACATATACATATTTTGATATTTATTTTACAATTGTAGCAAATTTTAACCCTTTAACTTTGGTTTTGAATCTTATTTCAATTACATAAGTTCAATATTTGGTTGTAACTATTAGCCCTCTGCCCGTTAAAGTGTTACAACAATTAAAAAGGAAAGCAACTGCATACTAAAGGCCGATTTGACATATGTCCGACAACCTTTCAGCCCGCTGACGCGATTTGAAAGTTCAACGAGAATAATCCTTATTTGATAGACATGAAAGTCGGCGTTACAATATCATCTGCCAAATGGCCAATGCGAGGAATTTAGCAGTAATAGTTTCTGTTACGGAAGATTGATGAACCTTTTTCTTCGATACTAGTTAAAATCTAGGCTAAACTCTGATTTTACAATACGCCAGAATATTTTTAATATCGTTTGGTCGATAAATTGGCTAGTTTTTATTTCAGACTTGAAATTAATTACAACATTCAAGTTATTAATTGCTATTTCATTTTATGCATAAAGTAGGCAAGGTTTGTAATAAAAGTTATTGTTTACAATCATTATATTTATTAAATCAATTAGAAAATGTAGTATAAAATTAAATGCGCGGCTCATACTAACAAAAACACTACGATTACCTTACAACCTATATTTGGAATATGTTTTGTATAATATAATACGTGATAATGCAAAGCGTTAGTCAAGTTATATACTAAGTCATTTAAAATACTGTTGTTAGGTTTAGAGCGAAAAATTCGCTGTCGTTAAATTATCTAATCGAGCTGCGTATGTAGGTACTTGCAGAAATGTAGAAAGGACGGATTTTAGAGGATTTTTCACCTTAATTCAAATTCATTCCTAATAGCACACCGAGCAGTCTTTGATCAAACATATTTTCGATTTTTCCTTAGATACTATCATCTACATTTGTGATCATATTTGAATTTTAAACAAGTGCATTTTTTAAATTTAAATTAAGTATCTTTCATGAGCACTCAAATTAACATCTTATCACAAATATTCACGTAAAATCATATCAAAAAAGGCATTACAAATATCATAATATTCGTACAACAAAGTGTCATTCATATGCTTGTCATAATAGTTAAAACTTGAAAATCAAAAATCTAACCAATAATTTTCATTGTGAACATATGGCTAGGCAGGCACTTACATGGTTGGTAAACTACTTAATATTAAAGTCATAGCATCACAGGGAACTTATCATTATACCAATTTATTCTAATACATTTGTGTGCACTTTGTGTAAATTCTACCAGAATGTTGGTACACTGTGGTACAGAGATTCATAATCTACTAAGATATAAAAAAAATCGTGTTAGTCAACTCTTTGTCATGTTTGCTCAAATATCGTCGTCCTTTTATAGATAAATACAAGATTTTACTTATAGGCAAGTATTCTAATAGTTACCCCCATTCATATGAGTCATTTCGTCTCCCCACTCTCCGGTTGGAACCGGTTCCGCATAGCAACAGCTTTTCCTCAGGAGAAACGTGACGTGAGACTGTCGAACCACACACACGTAAAATACTAGTATAGCCTGAAGAAGATTGACGACGATGTGTGCGTAGATCAGCCCGTCGAACTTGAGCCAAGACATGAGCAGGAAAAGCCAGGCGACCGTCATTATCAGGAACAGTTGTAGGAACACGTCGAAGCTGGAATGATAATGGTTATCACCCATTTAAAATATTCTGTGTCAGACAGAAGTGGATGTCAGTTATTATTTTACATTCTTAATTGCAGCCACCGCCAAGAAATATAAAATATGAATCTTACCATCCTTTGAGTTTATAATGAATTCTTCCATAGATATTTATCCTTTTTATTACTTTCATTGTCGTGATGTAGAAAAATATGTTGAATATTATTGTGAATGCAATTGGCGTGAAGAATATTGCAATACCAAGCCAGCCTGAAATAACATAGGTCGATTAAAAATCAGAACCTTCTCATTACGAAATTTTAAACAGTTTACGTACCAATAGTTTCTTGTTCAATATCGTCTATGAGGATTGACGAAGAGAACTGGCTCCGCATCTTACGGTACGGGTTCGTTCCAGTGTCCAATAGGAAATGTGCGCAAATTGCCATCGCCGCCATTACTGTAACGCTTGACCAAACCACACCAGAATAGTAGCAGTATTTCCGCACGTCTGTTACTCGGAGAAATACGTTCCTTGATCTAAAATAATAATATGATACCTTCAATTTGAGTAGATTAGATTTTTGTGTGAATATTGGTGTTGTACATACTTGAATGTCTTCCATATGTAAAATCCAAAACTATTCAGCCAAAAGAAGGCACCTAACAAGCTGATATAAAGCATTATATCTGGAAAAGAAGTCATAGTTATAATGTTGTGCATTTATTTATAAAATATTTTAAGTAACTTTCCTCATATGAGGTTTAGATACTCACCAGTAATCATAAAACTGATATGATTACTAAATTCTGTAAATATCCTAACCAAATCAGCTGCTTGGCTGACTATCAAACACACATTGATAGTAGTAATAATGTTGCCAGCCAAATCTCGTAAAGTAGGCAAAACAAAATATATGATGGCTACCAATAAAAACAGAACCATTGCTATGGCATGGAATAATGGATTGAGCACTTTTTTCATGAGAAAGTCTGTGTCTTTCCAGTTGATTTTCACCTCTGGTACACATACAAGGGCATATTCTCCGGTTGTGTTGGTATTTTGCATGAGAACCTGTAAATAATTATACATATTTTAATAAACTATCAACTAAATCAAGGTATGACTGACTCCCAATGGCCAGTGAAGATTGACTGGCTCTAACTATTTAATATCTCACAGATATATAATGGTAAAGCCGCATAATTGGTAAACAATAGGATTATCAATTGTGGTAGGCTGCTGCTTGATAGGCTACTGGTTAATATCTGAGTTGTTTTTTATTCTCTCACTACGGATGAGTAAAAGAAGTTTATAAATATTTTAAATTAGCAGGTACCCAGTGGCTTTGCCTCCGCAAGATGCCGTTTATTCCAGTTCCCGTGAGAATTTCCCAAAATCCCTTCTTGGTGATAATTTATGTCATATAATATAGGGAAACTTTGCTCAAAATGTCATTCTTCTATGACCAGTGGTTTCGGCTGTGCACTGATTGATCACTTTAAAAAATCATTATAAATCATTTTCTACAAACAGTAATCATTACTCTGATATCTAATAAGATAGGGCATACTCCACATTCAATCGAATCAGGGTGAATCAGTCCTTAATGTCAAATTCTACTAACCTTATCCATACAATATTTGCCTTGGTCATGGATGTAGGAAGCAGGTTCCTTCATCTCGGGAATTGGAATGGGTTCATGTATACTGTAGAAGTTGTTTGCCACCTCATCTTTGATACTCTCAGAACTGTGTTTATGATGAATCAAATGACGCATCCGACCATCAATCAATAGGTTTAGTCTAGAAAATAATATGAAAAAATTTAGTTGTCTTTCCATACCATAGTAAGAACATGTCCAGTCTCCTGTAACCTAAGCAATTTCAGTTAATGTAGGTTTCAGATGGTCTCCGAAACTACTAAGTAAAATTCATTTATTCACAGCGCATGATGAAATCCCAGCGCCAATCATTTCAACTATTTTTGTCACATAACAACAGCAGATACAATTTTTAAGTTTTTAGCAGTAATTGCGAAGCAGATGCGAACTGTTTAGTGCCTTTTTTTCTTGTGCTTCAACATTAATACTTTTTATACTTTTCAAATTTTGCAGAAGTAAGTTCTCCAGTTTTATACATCAGTGTTATATAAAACCGGACAACATATTTCAGTCAAATTATAACTATGTAATGTTACGATACATACTCATCCTCCGATTTTGATAAATAATATATTGGTCTTTGCTGTGTAGTCTCACAATCAGGTACACCATTTACAAATTGAAAATACTTTACTTTAGCATCTTTCCCATCAACAGTCTTAAACTTTGGTATCCATACACCTGAAACCATAAAAATTAAAAAAGTGTTGTTAAGTTTTGTGTGAGCTATTTCAAACATCTTAAGCCGTATACAGAAAGAAAGCCGAAAACTTATCGGCGCCGATAAGCGCCGATCGGCGCCCATCGGCGCCGGTCTACGCAGGTAACCGGCGCAGGCATTTATATGAACAAGCGCCGACCGGCGCTTGTCGGCGCCGATAAGCGCCGATCGGCGCCGACACGCGCCGGTCAGCGCTGGTGCCGCCCGCCAATCATCGTACGACATTTTGCTCGCTCTGCTTCAATCTGCTTGCTTTCTGTAGAATGGACCGGCGCCGATCGGCGCCTGTCGGCGCCGACAAGCTTTCAGCTTTCTTTCTGTATACGGCTTTACACTAAACTTAGACGAATTATACAACTTCTTTTAACATATTACCAAAGTATTTCTCACAACTATGGTTATAGGAGCTGATTATTGGTCTTTTAACCTGGAAAAGGGTTTTCTAGGAACTGCCAACTTTTGCAACAAATAAAAATTGTTTCGATCTGCTTTATTACTTACTTTGATTGCTATTCTCGGCCAATCTACACACAGAGCCCACTACAATTTCGTTTCCTTCGCAACATTTGTTTATTTTCACTGCATTCTGCCGCTCTGATAGCTCATTTAAATCCGTCTCGCCGAGTTCGGCAAGTAGTTTAGAAGGAAGTAGCAATATTATGAATGCGATGTGCATTGTTGTATGGGCAATATAACACTTTTCATCACAAACTGTTTAGCGTTATCAGAAGGCGGGATTCTTTTCTAAAAAAATGTGTACTAAACATATAAAAGCTTACATATACAAAAGTCATTTAAAATTGTGCTAAATTAAATTCGGCATTTGGATTTGTTTCGGCCTCCTCGCCAATATATAATGTACTTTGTGCTCCTCGCTTACTTTACCTACTTTTACTTCGTGTTGCTTGCTTGACAGTTGACATTGACATTTTATTTAATAAATCTTAAGTCATGACTATGGATACGAGTGTTTCAGTCGAAACGAAACCATAAATATTAATTTTATGAATTTATATTTTGGCCCTTCTGGCGAGTCCGATTTGGATGCACAAAAAAAAATGTGTCTTCAACACTATTCTCTTCTACACGCTTTATTATATTTTATATCATCAAAGATTTTGGAAGTGAATTTCATCTACTTCTAGTTATCTAGTTTCAATAATTTGGTTTCATCGAGACGATCTGATGATAGAGGAATTCCTTAATGGCCACTGGTAACCCCTTTAAGTTTGGCTCATTTGATTTGTTTCTACGTCTGTAACACTAACAAAAGCGCGTTTTTTAGTGCCCTTAAACTACAAATAATAATTATTCATATTTCATTTAATTATGTGTTGTAAAGTGCATGACTTTTATTTAATGCCTACATTATATACGGAACAAAACGGGACTATACAGAAATTTCTATCCCACTTTATTTGAATTTCTATTTACTGCACACTTTTACGGACAAAACAAGGACATCCCTTAAATATTAGTATTCGGCTTGGAGTATGTAAGTTAAACAATTATCGGTAGTAGGTAAAGACACGACGTAGACAAAACAGGGAAATGAGAAAAATGTATTTAATAAAATTTAAAAAAAACCTGACGTCTCTTTTCGGATTTCCCGCCAAAACGCCCTAACTTCATTCCAAATTTCGGTCGGAAACTTCAGACAAAATACTTCGTTCAACATTCTGTAATTTTAACCGATGCAGCATTTACTTTCCTCTGTGACCTCCTATAACGGTTTGATGTACTCATATTTTGAAGTAGGTACCTACTAAGTGTCACTAGATTCGTCTTCATCTCATGTCATAGGCTACATTTTATAATAATTTCAGTGTCTTGTACACGCAGTCCGAACCTTTGTATACTTAGTATAGAATATATTTTTTTCACTTAGAGTTTTACTGATATTGTACAAAGATACGTATTTTTTTATTTCTTTTTAATAGTCGCTTATATAAGTATAGAAATATGTATAACTAATAGGACTTGATCGGCAGGGTTTCATGGTAATATTAACCAATGAATATTCTGATTTGTGACTCACCCGACAGCCCGTAGTGTGGACAACTTACTAAGATGCGAAGTCTATTTGATTTGATTAAATTTGAAACTAATTATCATAAGTAGGTCTAAATGTATCTATAATAATATCTGCTCTTCAAAAAAGTTTAAGTTGGAAAATTTTCGTAATTCTTAAACATGAGAACTAGGATTATTTAGGCCTATATTCAATAAGATTTTTCGAAGATTATTGTAAGTTTAATTCCACGGTGTCTCGCACCAGTAGGTATAAGTTATTAACAGGAAAATATGAACACGACCGTAACCTTTCAGTATTGAGAGGCAATGTGGTCTTTTCGTCATAATTAGCGGTTGTCCACGTTTTTCTCCCATTCCCGTGGGAATTTCGAACACATCTTTCTGTGTTATTTTTGTAATAAGTACCTACCTACTCATAATTTCCGAATCCTGGCAGGGGCATGTACCAATGGTTTTTTTCAAAAACTTACCACAGCCACAAAACCGCAGGTTCTTAACTGAAGCATGTGTAAAAGCTCCGCGGTCCCAAGATGAGCTCATTAGATATCTGTCACGTCCAAGGGTCCAAAAATATACTGTTGAAAAGTGAGTATCTCCAGAAATGGAATACCGAGCCCCTCGGGGATAAAGGCGTGAGCTTAATTTGTAAAAAGAAATAAGTTGTGTATGCAACTACTAGGAATAAGACAAATGGGAAAATCAAAATTGCGTTTTAATTCTTACACATTTTTATTTTATAAAACAACATGCATGCACCTTTAAAAATAGTATTTAAAAATAGGAACAATTTATTCAAACTTAATTTATGCTAATAATTTACGTAGTATTTACACGAAGTAAATGCTAATGCTTAACATTAAATTTATTGGCTTTGTAATAATAAAATTGACACTCCTGCATAGTATAAAATAATAAGTATATTAAAAATTACATAAAATTTATGGCACAGGGAAGCAATAAAATGTCTTAGACAGTAAAGCAATGACCTTGTAATAATATGGTAGATTCTCAGATCTTTGGATATAAATGGAATTCTTATTAACTTAATTTTACCTAAGTAATATTCTTTTCACAATCTTAACAACTTTAAAAAGTACTGGTTGTAATCAATTTAGTCTCACTTCCATTGTGTCGTCGGTGAGCACGTGTTGGTCCTCTTCATCGTCGTGAGGGCTCAGTTTCTCGGCAAGTGGTCTTGTCACTACCAGGCAGCAGTTCTCACTGGCCAGTCCGCGGATCGCCCGCCGCCGAAGTATCACCAGTAGTAAAAATATCACAACTCCTTGGAGACAGTTGAATGTGTCCATGATTTTCCTAAAGGAGAAAAAATATTGAATTCTCCTATGCCTTTGATCCCGGAAAAACTCTTTAGTTTAAATTCGAAATCATACTAAGAAAACATTATATCAGTTTTTCCTAGTTCTCGTGGGAATTGGAATACGCAAAATAGTGTATTCACTGATAACAGCCCCAGTAGCCAAGATGCACATAGATCGACATGTATGGGCTTGACATAAGCAAGCATTAACGTTAGCGCTCGTTGGCAAGTGCTTATCTCAATCCCATACATGTCAATCTATAAAATCATTCGCTTTCGTGAGCGCTATGCATCTTGCCTAGGGGGTTGCTCTCATTCTCTACCTGCAATGCCAAATTTTAATTTTGTAGCATTTAAACTTTCTGAGATTTCGTGATTAATCAATAATCGGTGAGTGAGTGGTATTTCGGTTTGGTATATATGTCAGCAAACATCGTTACATTATAATAGAGGGTGCCCAGCGGCGTTGCCGTGGATCCTGTTTGTTCCCATGAGAATATCCAAAAATCCTATCTTAGTCCTCATCTACGTTATTTAAGAAACCTTAGTGCAAAATTTCATTCTTGTAAACCCAGTGGTTTCGACTGCGTGTTGATCGATCAGCGAGTCAGTTTCTTCTTGTATATAGATTATCTTTACAATAACTTACCAAATTATAGTGGACTTCCCGTGCGCAAAACTCGCAATTTCAAACACCCACGATATGCCCATGACCAGGAAAAGCTTAAGAGACAGCAGGAATCTGTGACAAATGTTAAATAAATTTAGAAACGTGATATTTTTTAAGCTGAACAGTATTAACCTTGACTTAAGTTATTATCATTAATTGACTTAGAGATCACCTAGAATACGATGCGATCGACATCAATTTTGTAAATTTTCGTTTTTTTGGAAACTTGACCACTTTGCTAGTAACTGTAAAAAAACCGGCCAAATGCCAGCTGAACTCGCACACGTAGTTCCCATACAGTAAAAAAAACAAGTTCCTTGTATGCCCTAATATTTTTTTAGCTTTATTTATTTATAGTTTTTTTTTGCATAAAGAAATACACATTCTGTTGAAATTTCCATTGTCTGCTTATTAGGGTTCATGAGATGACAGACAGACGGGCAGCGGAGGCTCAGTAATTGGGTCCCGTTGGCGCATGGCGCTCAATGCGTACGGAACCCCTAAAATCTATGAAAATCAAATAATTTGATTTTAACATTGAAATGTTTAATTCACTTTTTAGCAACATTACTATTCACCCTTGGACGCAACTATTTACTCACTCGCCTAATTGGGTAGGAAAAGAAAATACTAGGCACTTTTTTCTGAGCCAATATTATTATAGACCCGAATTTATCAAATAAACATAAATATTTTACTTACTTGTGTTTGAGATTGTTCAACTTGTCCACCTCGTATTTCCGGTTTTGCCGCCAGAGGATCCACGATGAGATGATAAATAAAACGATATTGCACGCAATGAGAAGGGCGACTGGTCCGTAAAAGAAAATCCAAGTCTCAGTGACACCTAGAAACAATGACGACTTAACTTGATATCCTTGAAGAGATTTTAAAATTAAATGCCACGGTAAAAACAGAAGGTTCGTCTTACGTGTACAATGGAAAAGACTCACGTTATATGGTAATTAAAGTAATATATACTATGCCATGCACGTATGAATTGTGGTTGGAAGATAACTTTCCATTTCTGACACGCAAAGTAGCTTTGTACGCATTCTAGTATAGAAATCGGTTGAATCAGTTGAATCTGTTTTTTCCCTTTCCAATGGAAATTTCCAAAAATACCTACCTACTTCGTTCTCACTTAGGATCAATCGTCAGCTTTTTCTTTTATATACTTTACTTTCGGTTCTGCGTGGTTTCACCCGCGTAGTTCCCGTTCCCTTGGGAATACGGGAATAAAATATAGCCTATGTTACTCAGAGATACTCTAAATTTCCATTGGCGAAAGAATTTTTAAAATCGGTCTAGTAGTTTTTGAGTTTATTTGTAAAAAAGATACAAACACAAATATTTCCTCTTTATAATATCAGTATAAAAGTATAGATATATGAATGTAGTCGCTTTACCCTTGAACCAGCAGCTATCATGACCGATGCCTGGCTTCCAGTGGTCTCCCTCGACGAAGTTGGTAGTGAGAGTGACGATCAGGAACAATATCGTGGTGCCCCACGCGTAGCAACTGTATCTGAAGAATTGCTGCTTCTCCGTCTTCTTTAAATAGCTTGCATCACTGAAAAGTAACAATTCAAGTTGCGGTGAACTCATTAACGGCATCTAAAAATTATGAAAAGATAGAAACTGTTTTCCTTAAGATGGTCTCAGAAGCGCATAGACCGGTTTTCTAAATTATTTTATCATTCTGCAGCTTGACGATAATTGAACAAACTAAATATTATGTTGTTCTACTGTAAAGCTCACCACCCAAATTAAAAATCTTGAGGAAAGCATATTAGTTTTCTTAGGTTTTGATATTTATAAAGTAGTCGTAATTTTAAAGTTTTTTATTTCCAATTTTATAATAATAATACTACCTATCGAAGTTAAATATCGGATAAAAATTACGAATAAAAACTAACACTAAAAGAACAAGAAGTATTCTGCAGCACCAAGAAGGCATTTGTTAGGCATCATAATACCCAGTTTTTGTTTTATGGTGTCGTTGCAATAAACTTGATTTGATTTGAAGAACCGATTGAATTCTGAGAATTAAACTTACTCAATAGAACGATAAGTGTTGATGCTTATGACGTTCATCCAGAAGAAAGTGGCCATCATCCAAAAGTATACGATAAATCCTGCAAAAAGGTAAACAATCATATAGATAATAAGATTTTAGAAGAAAAAAATTAGCTGGTATAGATGACCATAATGTACGTACCTGTAACCGTGCATATTTCACCTTGGAATCCTGGACTTAACTGCAAAACCCCCAGAGACAAGTAGCCAAGGGCCATACTAATGCACATACTTATGTAGCACAAGCCTTGGAGGTCCCTGTAAATGAAGCATATTTGAGGAATGCATTTTATTGTAGACTAGCAATACAATGAGTTGGATTCTGCTTTACAGCGATTTAACTTATTTTAGTTTACTCCTGTCATTATCTTTCTCCTAGAAAAGAAAAGAGACGTGAAATATTTAGTCCTGTCAAATTAAAATTAGTCCTGTCAACCAAGGCATTTCATAACGTGTTTAGTGCATAACATAGGTATATAAGTAAAGAAGGCACGACTAAAATACAGCCTCTGACAGGACTAAATTGGGTAGGTTATCTTCTATCCCTTTTCTTTTTTTGATGTAAGACAAAGACAGGACTAATCTAAAATAAGTTTAGTCGCTGTAAAGCAGAATCGAACCCATGCATTGTTTTTAAAATGTTGGTTTTTGAATTTAAGTACCTCATTTGCGGTAAATACATGTAGACTGCCAATGTCAGCAACAAGAAGACCACAGATGTGAGGGTTAGGATACCGGTGACTTCCATGTCGTTGCCAGAGGGTTGAAAGCATACTAAGGCTGCGGGCACGATGCCCTGTGTTGGTTCTGAGGAATTGCGGTACACATCGCCGAGACAATACCTGAGAGATATATTATAATGTAACTCATAATAATATTTTCATCTCTCCGGGCGAAAAGCGTCAACTTTCGGCCCGCTGCGTTAAACGAAGTTGCCGCTTTCCATCTCCGTCGAGCAGAAAAAAAGTATACACACCTACTCTAGAATTACATTATTATAATATTAGGATTAATAAGCACATTACAGAAATTGGAAACAAAAACAGTAGTCAAATATTTATTTAATTACTTACAAAGTGGGGTCTTCAACGAAAACAAAGTTTGGAGCGTCCTGCGTGTAGACTTTGGTGTCTTTGACTATTACGTCTTTCAACAACCATCGGCCATAGGAGCAGTTCAGGCTTGAAGAGTCATCTCCGCAGCGCCCGCGGCTCGTGATCAGTTGACCAGGTGGGCAACAATTCATCGCCACCTGCGCCTGCGTCGCCCCCCAGCACGCCACCAATAGTAATAATACCTCCTGGAAAAGGAATTGTACCGATGATTTAAGTGATATGTAAATCTCAGAAGTCAATATAATTATTAAATTAAGATTTTTTTTATATCTATTTTCTATGTACAAAAAACTGACTACTGACTGATTGATCAACGCACAGCCGAAGTAGCAGGGTCGAGAAGCATGAAATTTTGCACAAATGTTCTTTAAATAACGTAAGTGAGGACTAAGCAAGGATTTTTCGAAATTTCCACAGGTTCTTTAAATAACGTAAGTGAGGACTTAGCAAGGATTTTTCGAAATTTCCACGGGTATGGAAAGAGATTAATTCAGTGCGGGCAACGCCCGCTGGTCTTAAGCAAATACCATTCGTTTTGATTTACACCAAAATTAAATAACAGTGAAATTATTCTTAAGTACATGGTAGTTTTAGTCATGCATGTGCATGACCATTTCAAGATCAACAAATTTTAGACTTCGATGCACTTTACTATCAGTAACAGTAGCTACTCAATGAAACTGTACACGGTATTATCACGTTTGTGTTCGTATAAATATTGTCTACCATAACATGAATTTAGTGTCCGGTCGTTCGATGTTCAAAGTTTGTTGAACCCTTGGAACTGTTTAAAAACATTATTATTACCTTCTGTTTTTATATAATAATAGTACATTATGGTACAAGTGAGTAAAGTTGGTGATTACCGCTGAGGCGCCATTGAGACCCGAGCCGTAGGCGAGGGTCATAAGAGAGCCGAGGACGGTAATCATCAATACACACGTGTATCATACGACGTTTTTCAACACACTTGTGAATAAATAATACTAAAAAATCATTTTAAAATAATCATTCGCAATGGCGGGGAAAATTAATTGGTTTTCCAATTTTTTATTTATATAATTTGGAAAAGGCAAAAGGATCTAGGCCCATACAGCCTCGTTTTCCTATGCGCTCGCATCTTACAATGGCGATCGGCCATGGACTAAAAAAATTAGGTTTCTTTTTCTTTGGTTTGTCGTGGATAGCGTTTTAGCCACGTACAAAATGGGGTATTTAAAGTTTTTACAGAGAAAACCAAAGTTATATTTGAGTGAAAGTTTTGTTTATTAAACACGTACAAGTTGAAATGATCTATTTAAATACGAAGTTGCATGAAATGAGCAAGCCATATTTGTGTATTAATTTATTAGTACGATTGAATACGATCTTTTTTGTATCGAAACTTTTTTAAGAACAAAGCAACTCTAGCAACAAAATTGAAAAAAAAAATCTATAACTCACTAGTGAATAATAGCAAACAAAAAGTCTCAGTTTGATTATAGGTGTCATTATGTGCCTAATTGCAGTGAAATTAGAGCCACTTTATGAGCAAGTGTGTTGAAAATATACTTATTTTTGAGGTAATAATGATACGATGATGTTCGTTTTGTACAAATTTGAATTTTATTTCATACCATGTCCACTGTTCTAGCATTATTAGTAATGCACTTGTTTTATAATTATGATTAACCTAAGAAAAATAAAATAAATAAAAACCAGCTTGTACCATTCCCTCTGTACAGTAGACCTTGTCAATAATGGTTCCCAGTATGCTTTTGGCAGTAACCCTCTTTTTTTCTATACATTTTCGAAATACTAGTTCCTGAATGAAACTTTTCTTTTTTATATATGAGTTAAAGTGATGTGTGTGATGTAAAATAATGAGTCGACAATTTTATCAGATTTGTTATTTATGAATAATGTATATAAATGACACTTATTTCTTTGAAATTCTAGCTACTTACACTGTACTTTGAGTCATCTACTTCTTATCTACAGTTGTAAACGATAAACATTGATTTCCTACTATGATGTGTTTACAATTCAAGCTAACAAATCATTATTTACACAATAGTAAAAACAAGTTACGTAGTAGAGAAACTCGTACTGTTAACTTTTTTTCATAACATGAATCGATGATCAATAATATTTGACCCCTAGGGTCGATACGGGGGTTTATCGTGCAAGTAGGTCACGCCACAATCAGCGATCGGTAATGATATGGAAAGAGGGTAATGTAGTTAGCTCTGATTCTTGTGAAGGTCGTTCATATTCCTAGGTCGTGGTCAAGTGGAGTCATTCCAAAACTTTGCAGATGAACTGGCAAAGTGACACTGCATGCGATATAAGCAGGGTTCTAATCGGGGGTTATAGAAGTTATCAAAAACTTGTAGCTTGATAAACGGTTGCGCTTCATAATAAACACGTTTTTGTACCATCAACAAGTTATTACTAATTATACTTCATCATTAGGTATTATTTATTTAAGTATTGGAATGATTGATGCAGTTATAAATCGCATATAATAATTTTATGTGCGATCTATGGATAATAAATAACATGTACAATCACAGTAAAATTGCAGACCACAGCTGCGGCTGAAATGGTGTTACAAGTGATAACTTATCTCTGTGAACCACAGGTTGTGGTTGTACAAATTGTTATTAGGACCTGTCTGCTCAGTTGGGACCCTGCGTTCTGAGCCCGAGGTGCGGGTTCGATTCCCGCTCGGTGCCAACATTTTTCAACATGAACATGCCTTTTGGGTTTGTGTCTGGGTTTTTAATTTTTATTTAAGTATGTTTACAAGTTGTTTAGTGTCCATATCACAGGTGTTGTCTAGTTTGGGACTAAATAACCGTGTCTGATTTGTCTTACAATTTATAATAAGATCCTCAGTCGCTGGTGCCAGTATCATAAAGAGAGAACTCCTCCTTTGGGTGACTGCCGTCGAACAGAATTTTTAAAATTTTAGATAGTAGTTGCGGTTTGTGACGTATACGCACCAACTAAGAAGTGATTCTTTCAAAATTTATCCCTACCCTGTAATAACCCCATATAACTTAAAACTTAACTTAATAAAGAAAAACTCACGCCTTTTATCCGCGACAGGGTAGGCCCAGGTATTATATTTTTGGAAGTACCCACAAGTATTAAAAAGTTAGACATATGTGGTTTATTAAACATTTTTGTGTTATGTGATATCAAATCAGTAATTGTATTGCATAATTTTATACGACACTTAGCACATGGCCAGTACTCGTATGACAGTTTTTAATATACAATTACATAAGCCCATGTAGAACCTTTTTTAGCTTTTAGATAGAAAGACGTGGAATTAAAATTGCGCTATTGCAATATTCTAGCGAAACATCAGTGACCCGCGGGTGAATCAAAGGACAATAAAGAACCCTATAATACAACATGTATAACAAAATAAGCGCAATTCCTGAAATTAGTTTGTTCAGTATCGACTACTTATTCGATTTCAGCTATTTTTAATATGTGTTAAATTTTTCAAAAGATGATTTATCGTAGCTGAATTTAGTGCTTTCTATGGAAATCGTGCTATTATTAATCGATATTTAAGAAAATTGGTTAGACATAACTAAAGTTCGATTGCATCATATATTTTTTATATTAATATACCTACTAATTGGGGTGTATGAGGAATTGCGCTTTCTCTGTTACGCGTTGTATATGTTTCGATCTTGTGGCTTGACGGTTGCGTTCCTGAAGAGTGCCATTTCTTATAAGGCTGTTAATGCTAGGCAATCACAAAGTAAAGAATACTCATTACCCAGTTTACTAGTTACACTACAAACCTACCAGTTTATGACGGTTAGGGTGCGTAAAATGGAACGAATACCTCAAAACGCGTCGTGGAAAACGCGACTGTCGTCAGACAGGTTCTCGGTTCTCGCGAACAATAATAACGGGTATATATATATTTTTATGGAACCGGTATACGCGAGCTGTTATTGTCGTAGAAGGTTCAGTCTATGCTATCCCGTCTGGATTTATCAAAATCATTTCTTTTCCGAATAAGGACCCAATTTGAAACATCTAATACACAAATAAATTGATTTTGATTGAAATTCAACTAAGTTTTTTGGATGTTTTTTGTATTATCATATTATAAAATGTATTTTCATAATTAAACAAGATGACTCTGAATATTGTATATAGGTACCTACTTATGAATATACCCACGACCTTGAGAGATCATCTAAGGAACCCTGAATATGAATTTCCATAATGTTTTACGAATAGAAAATTAACAGATTCCGGTCCGTAGACCTTAAAATATATATATTTGAACTTAAACGATGATAACGACTCTCAAAATCGTGGAAATTTTAGAAGTTCAATTTGTTTCCAATTTTAGTTTGCTTATCGTAAACGAAACGTAATTGACCAATTATTATACTTAATTTTGTAAACATTAATAAAAAATTATAAAAAACTCTCAATTCTCACACACTTAGCCTTATCCTCGAAGGAGAACTTCTAGAAACACACTTGTGTTGTGACCCCTAAACGTGACTGCAATGGTGGTAAGCCCAGTCCTGAATCGCCCTAGAAAATTAGTGGGGCCTGTGGTTTTCTCACGATGTCTTTTTAACCGTCGATCGTGTGTAAAATATTTTATTTATTTTATTTTTATTTTCTTAATATTTTTCTTCTTTTCTTTAATATGTAGGTACGTTTGTGACAAACTCACTGGAATACTTCAGGAATACTCGCCTCATGCATGAGAATCTTATGAGAGGCGACCTCACTTTTAACAAAGACTGGCTGTTCCGCGCGGTTTCACCGTGTCCGTTCTCTTGGGAATACGGAAATTAAATATATCCTATGTTACTCCCTGATAATGTAGCTTTTTATTGGTGAAAGAATTTTTCAAGTCCGTCTAGTAGTTTCGGAGCCTATAAACAACTACAAACAAACAAATCTTTCCTCTTTATTGTATTAGGGTAGATTTAACTGCTGATTCCCAATACTCTTTTAGTAGAATTTTACAATAAGTATGTTTAACAAAATACAATGTGCCTAGGCTCTATACTATATATGCTTTTAAGAAGAATTCGGACCTATGTGATGTGATTTCGTGTGGCCTTACCAAATCGTAGTAGCCACGTAGATGGAGGGATCATGTTTACTAACAACACACTTCGTTGACTATTCCTAAATGAATATGCTTGTAAACAATTCTCAGAATTCCGAAACAAACGACGAATGTCTGGGGATATCCGTACTGATACGACCAACTTTGGAAGTCTCTTAATTTTTTATTTCATTTTTGTACCGTATTTCATCATAATAACGCAACTTTTATACTCATACGTACAAAGAGAATCTTGGAATCCAAGTTATGCGATGTAATCAAGTAGTGATTTACACATACATAAAATATATTTAACGTGCCTTTAGGTAACTGATCTCTGCTTATCACCACCGGCGCAACAGACAGACGCCCGACCGATATGTTCTATCTATTTGTTTTATAAAAATATTTGACACCCAGTCTAACCTTTCCTGGATATACCCACAATATCAAAATAGACGCTTACATCGCGCCCGGTCAAGTTCTCGCAAAACCGAGCGCGCATTCTAGTTACATTTAAATTTTTATACATTTTACATGAACAATTGCGCAACCATTTCGAATGAAACTTTTCGGGGGGTTCAGATTACCGATAAGTTCTCTACTAACGGTCTAGGCATCGGGTTATGTGCGTACGTAGTACCTACATATAAATCTGTGGTTCTAGGTGAAATATTTTCTAAGATGCGATTGTCCAAAAATTACAAGAGAAGTTTATAAAATGTCTACATACCTAAATCTGATTTTTTTAAATTATTTAAAGATCTAAATAATAAAGCAGAGTTTTATCTACACTAATATTATAAGGAGGAAAGATTTGTATTTTTGTATGTTTGTTACGAATAAAACTACTGAACCGATTTCAAAAATTCTTTCACCAATAGAAAGCTAGAAGATCCATAAGTAACATAGGCTATATTTTATTCCCGTATTCCGTCGGGAAACCGCGTAGAAACACTAGTAAATTATAAACTAAGAGCTGTAAAATCTAAAATGGCGGATGGCGGATTGTGACACTGACTGAATAGACTTTTGCTTTCTAAAGAAAGAAGCTCTGTATAAAATTATAGCTTAAGGAATAAAACTGAGACATACTAGGACGAAACCCTTGATCAGAACAAAAAATAACCTATATGAAATGTCCTCCACCTCAGACAACAAAACAGATAGTTGACACAAGAAGTTGACCTGCGTTTTACATGAACATTTGACTTTAAGGTGTCAAGCAAGAGATTCCTGACACAATGTACTATCAATTATCCTCGTCTCAAATGTGACCCACTGAAGATTAACAGGTAGATCTTTTATATATTCATTTACTAGCTAGTAATTTAACTAAACCGCACCAGGTACTAATATTAGAGAACATTGTGCCATTTATTTTGAAACAATCGAAAGATGCTTCTTCCACTTATTAATTTATTGTATACTAGCAGCGCCCCGCGGTTTCACGCGCGTAGTTCCCGTTCCTGTGGGAATACGGGGATAAAATATAGCCTATGTGTTATTCTGATGTATAAGCTATATAACTGTAAAGTTTCATTACAATCCGTTCGGTAGTTTTTGCGTGAAAGAGGAACAAACATCCATCCAGACATCCATACAAACTTTCGCGTTTATAATATTAGTAGGATTTACAAACCATATTACTAGTAAGATGTCTCTTAAGATTCCTAAGCGCAAGTGCATTTTATTTCTTGTTACAAGTGGGAGTTAAAATTAGCCCCTCTTTATTTGCATTCGCTGTCGCTGCTTGAACGTTTCCTCGGCTTTATTATGGAAATAATATTGGGACTGGATCGCTATCAGTAAAATAAAATAATACATTAAAATGCATTCTACCGACTTCGCTGACTTTTACATTTTGCTGACCTACTTACAAAACTGAAAACGTGTCATCCAGAACTTTTATATATTTCATGAACTTTCTTAAGGAATTGAAATGAACAAGACCTACATTATTTAAATAAGTTAACTATAATGTAATCTTACCTTCATTATCTCTATCCAACAGAAATGTGAAACCACGCTTATTTAAATTTTAAACACTTATACACATTTAATTGGCCACGTATTTCGCTGGCTTGATGTATTATTGATTGGAATATCGATTTTGTAATCGATTCTCGTGTCTGGTCGAGAGGGACGCGTGCGCAGCAGGGCTAGCGTAGCCGGAGTAAACGACCGTGCGAAGTGGTGCGAAGTTACTTTGGGGCACGAACAAGCGAATGTGCGTTAGACCGGGAGATCAGCTTAGAATGTTTGAGTAGTAAAAAAATTGCCATTAAATATTTTTCAGCGTATTAAGCAACTCCAAAAATTACACATTTTTATTTCATTTATTTGTTTACACATATATTAAGAAAATATACACATTTAGTACACCTTGGCGAACACATTCACATCATTAAGTTTAATAAGCTTATGAAAACCAAGAACAACGCCTACATCTAATCACAAATACTTTCTATAGTTAGCGCTTCTAAATCTTGTAGCAGAACTATATTTGGAGAAATATTTTTTTCGTCCCATGTACAGGAATCGAACACACCGTAGTCTCTTGGTAGTCTAGCTGATCCAACACTTTCCCATTGCGCCAAGAAGGAATTTCTAGTTCTAGGGCAATCAATAAATGACAATTTGTTAGCTTATTATTAAAAACTAAATCAACACTAAATTTTTTAAGAATAAATCATGAACGTACCTATGTAGTTATTAACTCCTTGTATTTTTAATTCCACATTTTTGTACAGTCAAGAGCAAGTCAAGCTTGACACTACCAGTTTAAGCTGAGCTCTGATTTGTACTGCGCGCCAAAGAATACAGGGCCGGGTCAAATTCCAAAGTGTCAAGCTTAGCGTGCTCTTGACTGTACTATCTAAGGACCAACCTCATCATCATCATCATCATCATCAGCCGGAAGACGTCCACTGTTGAACAAAGGCCTCCCCCATAGAACGCCATAACGAACGGCAACTTGCCGCTTGCATCCACCGGTTACCCGCGACCTTGACGATGTCGTCGGTCCACCTGGTGGGAGGCCTACCAACGCTGCGTCTTCCGGTTCGTGGTCGCCACTCGAGAACGTTTCTTCCCCATCGGTTATCGGTTCTTCGAGCGATGTGGCCTGCCCATTGCCACTTAAGCTTGCAGATTCTGAGAGCTATGTCGGTGACCTTAGTTCTTCGGCGGACCAACCTGTCCCTATCTAATATATATAAAAGTAACTTTTCCTGTCTGTCTGTTTTTTAG
Source organism: Ethmia dodecea (assembly GCA_963855545.1). Classification (NCBI taxonomy): domain Eukaryota; kingdom Metazoa; phylum Arthropoda; class Insecta; order Lepidoptera; family Depressariidae; genus Ethmia; species Ethmia dodecea. The sequence continues at coordinate 7,727,825 of OY979457.1, forward strand.
CGCTAGCTTTTTCTTGAAATTCGTTCGAGATTTAAGGGTAGCTTATGTCCTTCCTCAGAGTGAAAGGTCCCCTACAAAATTTAAAGCTACTTGCTAGGTATTACGATAATCAACACCCTGTTATTTTTTGGACCCATCTCCTGGACTATTCAGACGAATATTCTATGAGGGTATCTACAAAAACTTATGTGTATTAGAAACGGCCCTATGCATATTTCGTTTTAAATACTAGATGATAACCGGTCTTAAATCTTAGATTTGGAATTTTTGTATTTTAAGATATTATATTCACTAAATTTATCTACACTAATACATACTCGTACCCTAATCACTACATAGTATAAAACAAAGTAGCTTTCTTTGTCCCTATATCCCTGTGTCCCTATGTATGCTTAAATCTTTAAAACTACTCAACGGATTTTGATGCGGTTTTTTTTAATAGATAGAGTGATTCAAGAGGAAGGTTTTAGTATAAGCATTTTACCCGTGCGAAGTCGCCCCGACTTCGGTTTCGGGTCGCTAGTATAATTATAAAGAGGAAAGAATTTTTGTATTCTTGTATCTTTGTAACAAATAAACTCAAAAAATACTGGACCAATTTAAAAAATTCTTTTACCAATGGAAAGCTAGAAAATCTATGAGTAACATAGGCTATATTTTATTCCCGTATTACCAAGGAAACGGGAACTACGCTGATGAAACTGCGCGGAACCGCTAGTATAATATGAGGAGGAAAGATTTTTGTATTCTTGTATCTTTGTAACGAATAAACTCAAAAACTACTGGACCTAGAAAAAAAATTCTTTCACCAATAGAAAGCTACATTATCACTAAGTAACATACACTATATATTATTACCGTATTCGCATGGGAACTACGAATGGCGCGGAACAGCTAGTATGTTATATATAGAAATCTATGTACTCTTAGCAGGCTAGCAGATTTTTGATAGTCCTAGAGAAACTAATATAGTAAGGTTTTTACTTGAAATAGGGAAACGCCTGAAGAAGAGAATAAAAATATACTTACCATGATAATATATGACATGAAAATTTGGTACTTCCAGAAATTGTATACCTCTGCCAACCACCTCGGGATAGGCGTGGTATTTAACAAAAAATACTTATTCAGTTGTTATTTGGCTTTACAGTACGAGTAGGTCCTACAATGGTATTGTGTGTCTATTACGTTGTCATGTTATGGGCAATATAAAATTCAATGGAGAATATTATTCCTACGAGTAGATTACGAAAAAACCACATATTCTTTGTTTGTTGTATTTTCTAAAGTCAGTAGGTACATAGTCAAAGTAATCGGCTAATTAATGAACTAAAGCTATGTTACATCTCTACTGAAATTAATGATCACAAGCTTCCTTACAAATTTAACAGATGGCGCCATAGAGCCGCATGTACATAAATCTTAGATCATTACATACCTATGTGATTTTCGACAGAGATGTAGATGGCGGTACTGATGCACTTTTGGCTTACTTTGATTACATAAATTATTTATTAAAATATCGTGTTCATATATAGTGTTCAATACAATAACGCCAATAATAGGATATCATAGTTATACAAGATGATTCGTACAAAACCGTGTATTGTATTATGTATCGCCATTATATGTGGTTATTTGGGTTCAATGCCGGTTAAATGAATTATTACCATATAATGATAGGCATAAAGCATAATACACTTACCACGTTTTCAGATACCTACTTACTGGAAAATACCTAGGTACCTAACCTACCTACTTATAATGATTAATGAAATGACCTAGGTATAAAGTTTACAAATTATAAATGAGGAAACCCGCAGGTCTCAGGATTAATTCTGAGACATGTGTAAACAGACCCGGTCCGGCGATGGGCTCACCACCTATCACGTTTAGGGGTCCAATATATCTCGTGAAATGTGGGTATATCCAGTAATGGAATACCTCTGCCTACCCCCTCGTGGATAAAAGGCTTGAGATTATATTATTATTATTAACTTATAAATTTAATAATAATAAACATACCATGCAACTTTGACACACACACACATTGTTTATGTCATAGAAACAATGTGGCACGCTTGGTGCTCATACAGATAGCGATACTTGCGTCATGTTTCGATGTAGCAAGCCATAGACCTATACACAGACAGGTATATGAGCTAAGCTGATAATAGATTTACTAGAGTAAATAGGTACTTATAATTAAAAATCTATAAAGGATATTGTATGGCGAGGGTCAACAATGTGCAGATCAAGGTCTCGATAGCCCATTCAAACTAACTACTCTCAGATATCCAGGGTGTATTTTCTATTACGATTAACCGACAGGCTGATTTTTGCCATTGGACTGTCAGATAAAGCATTTGTTATTTGGCTTGTCTATGCACAAGCGAGAGAAGCGAGCGCGCCACTCGCTGTTGCGACTGGTGACCCACTGGTGACCGCAGAACCAAACTAGGTACTTCTCCTTTTTTATTGATCTTTTGTATTTTGGCGAGGGCATGTAGGTACCAAAGAGTTTTCAAAAACTTACGTACATATTTATCACTTCCTCGGCGGTGAAGGAAAACATCGTGAGAAAACCCGCAGGTCTAGGCAGAATTAATTAGGGGGAATGTGTAGGAGCACCCCGGTTCAAAAAACACTGTTGAAATGTGGGCATTTCTAGGAATTGAATACCTTTTCCTAGCCCCTCGGGGATAAAAGGCGCGCATTTATTATTGTTTGTATAATTAATATGAGAATATTTTTGGGTTCCCTAATGAATGAATAAAATCTCTATGATTATCAGCGACAATATGTATTGTATATATAAATCAATGCCACTTTTCGTTGTTATTTTATAACTCAAGAACGAGCTCACCTATCCAAACTTTATTTGGACTATTTAGCAGCAGACTATTTAGCAGATGGTTTATGTGAAGTTTGCTTAAAATCTGTCAAGTGGTTCTTCATTTACACGTTGCGAAGCACGTACTGGGCCGCTAGTATAATCTAAAATGCATAAACCCTGTTATGAGTCGGCTGCATGTTAACAGTTGCGTAAATAACTCTTATGTGCATAAGTCGGCGTTATTAGTTTAAATACGCCATTGCCATACAAGGCCAGTCCGCATTTTGAACTTCGCGTGCGTTCCGAAATATTTCACTTCTACCCGCTACGTGTAAGAATTATTGTCAACAAGGAATATCGTACGAAAACGAAAACAAAACCCACGACGCGCGACGTCCGAAACCAAAGATTGCAGGACGAGAGTTCCGTTGAAAATATACTCCTTTTCTCTTCTATTTCTATTATTGCTTTTATCTTTACGGTATATATATTTATATATATGTATATGGTGTCCTTACAAGACGTCATCGTATTGAAAAAGATCGTATATTATGATAAAAACTGCAAAATTAAAATACAAAAAAGCATTCGCGTCAATTCAGCCGTAGCTAAATTTTATTTTCTTTTGAAAATGCGTGTGACATCAATTTAAATTTTCTGTGACCATTCAGAAACGTGTAGTTGTTATATTATTCAATAAATATTTGACTCGCAATGCATTTAACCAGTTTTAAAAAAATATACTTTCCAAACACAGGTAGGTACGGTAACAAGATAGTGACAAAAGTGATCAAGTTTCCTTAACAGACGGTCAACCAGCAAAACGCCACGTAGCTTTGATTTCTCTTTTCGTTACTCTTATTGGATAACCTTGTACTTAATATAAAGTGATGCCTTGACAATACCAACTTTACAGTTATGCTGCATATTAAATCATTTTTTTTTTAAAAATACTTGTTTGTAAATCATGTATGTCATCATCCGGTCAGAGCAGTCCGTCTACGTGCTTGGACCCACGATTTAAAACCGCCTAACCGAGTCAATAGAAAGTGAGGTCAATAAGATGTTTGAAAATTAAGACGCAGAAACGGCTCTTGTAACATAATTTATTTATTTATTTAACTTCATGTACCAATAAAATGTACACATGGCGAACTTAATGCCTAAAGGCATTATCTACCAGTCAACCATCAGGCTAAGCAGAAATAATTTGGCGGAATTGGCCGCAAATAGTAAATAATGAATGAAACATAACATTACGGTAAATCCTAATACATATATGTTGATAAAATAAAATAATACATACTATACAGGGTGGATATTTGAGATGGGTCGGCCAGGGCAGCTACCTTAACCGTTGTAGCTAGACGAAAATGGTCTGAAGAGACTATCCACCATTTTTGAAAATATTTAGAACTGCATTTAAAGATTTTTGAAAAATGGTACAGTCAGCGAGAAAATCGTCGATTCCCACAAAAAATTTTTTTGATGCCATTCGACCCAGTTTCAGATAAGGATCAAAAGTCTCTAAGAGACTAACTGAGGTCAAGGGGGTAGAAAAGTCAGGAAACGCAAAAAACGTTTTACATACATTTAGTAAGGAATAAAAATCTTGGGTTTCTTCTACGCAATACCAAGGAATTCAAGAACCCTGTGACAAAAATTACTCTATATAATGCAATAGTGCGCAGTGGGCTTGAGTACTGTAGTGTCGTGTGGAATCCCTTCTACGACGTCTATATAAAAAGAATCGAAAGGGTCCAGAAGAGATTCCTATGGCACCTCAGCTTCAGCTGTTTCCTAGCAAAGAAACTGCCCAGTTATGAGGAACGTCTCAAGCGGTTCGGCCTGGATTCACTCCATCATCGCAGATCATTTCTTGACCAGGTGTTTTTATTTAAAATCGCCAACGGGTTAATAGATTCCGCAGACTTGCTTTCAAGGTTAAACGTGGTAACCCCATACAAATTTCCTAGAGTATCCAGGTTTAAATTGTTCGCGTGCGCTTCCTTTAAAACAAATCTGGGCCAACATTCACCCATGAACAGATTGATAGCGTCTTATAACTCCGCATCAATGAATAACCCTGAGGTGGATATATTTGGCTCACCTAAGGCCCAATTTAAACGGTCAATCTCAACATTTTGTTAGTCGGTTTATTTTTATTTTGTTAATTTGTTACATCTCCTTTTTGTTTCTTTATATTTTTAATTTCGTTCTTTTTTTTTATGTTGTTTTATATTTTATATTAGTTACCACACGTCTATGATATGCCCATGTTGTGGTAATCTATAATTAAGTCAGCACTTAGATACCTTATTGTAGTTCCTAAGTGTATTTAAATGTTTTAGTGTATGTCTTGTTGATTACCCAAATAAATAAATAAATAAATAAAACTTCAACCGGAAAAAAAGGTCAATGAAATGCTAAAATCTCTTTAGTGGTGATTCAACTTATAAATCTGAGCAGCGTTCTCCTTGGAAAACATGGTATACTATCTTTTCTTATTTGCCACAATTTTAAATGTCAGTTAAGATCTCTTTTTAGGGTTCCGTACCTCAAAAGGAAAAAACGGAACCCTTATAGGATCACTTTGTTGTCCGTCCGTCCGTCCGTCTGTCAAGACAATTTTTCTCAGGAACGCGTGGAGGTATGAAGCTGAAATTTATATCAATTACTCAGGTCTACTGTCCCTTGAAGCTGCGAAAAAATCAAACTTCTAAGCCAACGCAATCAAAAGATACAGCCGTTTATGCCGCAAATTTTCGACACTTGCAAGGGAATCAAAACCTACAGGGTGCTTCCCGTGAACTCAGAATCTTGAAATTTGGTACGAAGCAACGTCTCATAGCATAGATAAAGGAAAAATTACGAAAACCATAAATTTGCAAGGTTGTACGGAACCCTCGGTGCGCGAGTCCGACTCGCACTTGGCCGGTTTTTTTTTAGAATACGTTACTGGCCACTTGGCAACTTGGCGCGATATTTAGTCTGAAGAAGACAAAGATAATTTGAATTTCGAACTTAAATTTTTGGTAAGTATTATTTCTTTTTTTCTAACATAAGCTTCTGTCATGTGTGTTCTGTTGTTTTCCACATACTACATGTATGTAAAACGTTTTTTGCGTTTCCTGACTTTTCTACCCCCTTGACCTCAGTCTCTTAGAGACTTTTGATCCTTATCTGAAACTGGATCGAATGGCATCAAAAAATTTTTTTGTGGGTATCGACGATTTTCTCGCTGACTGTACCTTTTTTCAAAAATCTTTAAATGCAGTTCTAAATATTTTCAAAAATGGTGGATAGTCTCTTCAGACCATTTTCGTCTAGCCTGGCCGACCCATCTCAAATATCCACCCTGTATATCGTAACAAACAAAACAAAAATACTTACATAAAATAATCTAAAGATGATGATTTTCTTTCGAACAATTTATGTCTGACCTGATAATAACGCACGAATTTTACTCTTAAAAGAAAACTTGCATTGGGATTTCCTAATGCAAACGGGGACGGTGTTTCAAAGCCCGATGGCATGCACAGTGAAGGAGTTGGACACAAAACCAGTACGGTGACCGCATAACTGTTTAACTAATTTCTAGATTTGCCTCTTGCAATTTAGTGTAACAATAATAATTGGAATAAGACAATTATCTATTATATGATATTGTATCTGAATCTTGTGACCTGTAACCAAATAAATTTAATTTATCATGATTTATAATTAGCAGGTACTTAGTGGTGTCGATCCCCTGGTTTCCCGTTCCCGTGAGAATATTGAAAACAGTTTCTTATTGGATGCCTACTATTGCCTACATCGTGGAATATATCAGAAAGGTTCCAAATTTCTACAGAAACTTCTACTTCAAAATTGGAAAATTTAGTTTTTGAGTCCGTTTATTACGAGTATATATATTATTTAATAAATATATATTATTATTATTAATAATAAATAAATTATATATATATATATATATATATATATATATATATATTAAATCGTGACAAGTGTTCATAAAATAGTATATATTGTTTTTAACTTGTACTTATTGGTATATGTTTATTAGGGCATTGTTTGTTTGAAAAAAATTATATATGTACTGACGTGACGCATCATAAATGCGAAACTCTGCTTATTTCGCAATCACATCTCTTGTCGACGACATCGCAATAAAGTTTTTGAAGAATTTAAAACTTTTTCATGGAACTTTTTGTGGTCAAGGAAACGTAGTTCTCATGAAACCTTCATTCAAGGTCCGTAGCAGGCCTGTCCGACTCCGCAGTTTAGGTATAAATATTTGGAACTACGCGGGTGACACCGCGCAGAAACGCTATTTCAAAATAATACTGGTGAAAACTGGGTAGTTCAATGAATTGAATACCTCTGCCAACCACCTTGTTGATATTGACGGTGTGCTTTTAAATTCTTTCAATAAAGTCTAGTGAATAGAGGTCCAAAAGTGGGCTTACCGATCTGGATTTTTCATATGTTGTTATAGGTCCATAGAGTCATGAAAAATCCAAGTTTTTGTCACCCCACCACTTGTACTTCATCTTAAGAAAAGCATCAAAATTTACATTGACATTGTAGTGCAAATCTGTTGTGCAAATTATGATATTGCAATTTTGTAGAAGACAAAATTTCCTGAAAATTTAGGGGATTTAAGGGTTTCTGTTTTGGTAACTAAAAACCCAAGGAAAGGAACGGCGTGTCGTACTCGTGTACCATAAGACGTTGTTTCGACTTATATTAGGCCTATTTTAATTATTTGTTTTTTTTGCATACTATTATCACACCAAGTTTGACGCTTGTATGTATACCTGTGTAGTATAATGTGTATAGAACGCTAGAACAAAAAATAAATTATTGAAAAATACGTTTCTTGTAGAGTAATTTATATATTTTTTTATTAAAAAATAAAATATTATCACGCCTTATCCTAGAGAGGGTAGGCAGAGGTATTCCAATTATTTTTGAAATATTTAAATGGATAGGTATCTGTTACATAAAGAATATTCTGTGACAGTTTCAATCGGCTACCTAAACATATGTTTATAGCGTAGGCTGAATAAATATTAGGGTCCCGTCCTTGTAGATATGGATTCTTAAAACCTAATTTTATGATCAATAAAAAAAGGGAAAATAAAATAAAAACTCATTTTCTAGTTTAGTGCTTTAGTAACAGGTGTCCGACAACATAAAACATATTTAAAAAATTAGTGTAAGTACCTTAGTAACATTAAGTAACATTTAATAAGAATAATTTAAAAAATATATTGTAATACAGTTTACAATATATTTAACCATAAATTAGGAGTCTGTAGTACATAAATAAATTATAAACATACCTAAATCAATTTTATACACCCGATACTAAGCAAACAGTTCATGTTCTAATGTTGGGCCCGAGTGGGAGTCGTGCCTGCGACCGCCTTCTCAGAAGGCTGGGTCACTACCAACTAAGCCAACCTGTTCCATTATACTATAAACTTAGTACAGTCAACAAAGTTGTTAGTGTTACATTTCCAAAAATTAAGATTCACTTTTCTCTTAAAGCCTTAAATGTATTTATAGTATTTTTTTGGTAAATTGTAGGGATCAAAGATACCATTCGAAATAAACATTAATCAATAAGATTTATTTATGACTTCCCCAGAAAAATGAATTCTTATTTACTGGCCATGTAACCCTAACAACTTTGTTGACTGGACATCCAAATAAGTAATTGGAAAAAAGTGAATAATTAGCATTTTGACTATGGATCATGTGGTTGAATTTTATTAGACCAACCTATTAGTTTATATTATATCTACGTTTTAGGACCTATCGGTCAATAAGACATAAGATTAAAAAGAGCTGCCCTTGAGTTTCTTGCTGGTTTTTCTCGGGGTACTGCATTTGGAACCAGCAACTCGTCGGTGGAGATGGGCTGCTGTTTACATTTAGCCAATCTTCGACGAGTTTAGAGTGCCTTGTTATTAGACTATACTTTTCTAAGTGTAATTTTCAATTACCTTCAGAAATAAATACATTTTCATTCGTTTCATTTTCAGCAGTGTGCTGTTAAGGCTTGATAATGATAGTGACTGATATATTTTAGACGAATACAAATATATGAAATTGAATCTAGTTCAAATTACACAAACACCTTAACATGTCAAAATTGTTAATACATTTGTCATTTGTCAGGTTCATTTCACATTTTCTAACTTGACAGGTTGTATAAATTACGTTGAATGAACTGCCTGTAGACAAGTGGCTAAAGAAATTTTTTATTTAATTTCTAATTATGATTAATTGTACGCTAACTATTAGCAACTACATGTCAGTATAGCTAGGTAATGTTTATGGATCTTTGCGTCAATTTTACTTGGTCTCTTCTAGCAACCTTCGATAAAGCTTCTGTCAATCTCTTACAATAATCATTCCATTAAAGTTTACGTTAAAACGTTATACAAAGCCACTCGGCTTGGCTCTCTAAACATATTTAAGAATATTATGGGGTTAGATTCTGCTTTATACCGACTGAACTTATTTTAGTTTTAGTCCTGTCAGAGGCTCTATTTTAGTCGTAACTTCTTTACTTATGCACTAAACACGTTATGAAATACCTTAGTTGACAGGACTAATAATTTAACAGGACTAAATATCTCTCGTCTCTTTTCTTTTCAAGGAGTAAAAATTAGAGAAGTAAACTAAAATAAGTTTAGTCGCTGTAAAGCAAAATCGAACCTATTGTAGACATAAAATACAATCGTAAACGTGTAACGTAAAGTATACGTGCAAATCTTTAACCTTGTTGGAGTTAAGGTCTCCTTCCTTTTCCCACTCAATGAGCGGTTATTGCATTGACAAAAACTGCAAATTCAGCGATCTTTAACCAGTAATGCTGTTTATATTTTCAAGTTACGTTATCATCATAAAAACGAGAGGTGTAGTGGGTGGGACACTGTTCTTTTTTCGATATATACCCGTATTATGTATTAAATACGGTCACAATAAGATAAATAAACGTTTTAGAATAATTTAAAAAACGGCCAAATGTGAGTCGGTCTTGTACAAACTTGTGGACCGAGGGTTTCGTACAAACTTGTTAGCACCTATGTAAATATTTCTACCATCATGGGACTGTGTAAGACCGAGCTAGGTAATAGTACAAAATAATCGCTAACATTACTTTTGGATGTGATGTTACTTCAACGGTTTTCGGATTTTTCCCAACCAAGAGTCATAGACACAATTGATTTTTAATTGTTACGGTGGGCATTGGCGCATTGCTTGACGAATTAACTTGTGCTATACGACATTGCTTCTTGCCAAATTTCATGATTCTAGATCAACGTTAAGTACTCTTTAGGATTTGATTTCCTTGCCAGTTTATCTTTTCTTTGCAAAATATGTGGCATAGTGGACGTAAGTACCTTTTGATTGTTTTTTTGGGTGTTTTGGGAAACGGTCAGAACGTTCCGAAAGGCAACGTACCTACATGTAGCAGACCTGAGTATTTGATATTAATTTCAACTTGATATGCCCACGGCTTCCTGAGATTAAGGGTCTTGACAGACAGACAGATGGGCAACGAAGTGATCCTATACGGGTCCTTTTTTCAACCGGGTTCCAGACGATTTCTGCGTTAGTTGCATCACAGAGAAGGTGCAAAAAAGACGAGAGCGTATCGAGTAACCCCGAAATCTAGAATCAATCACTTTATATTCTTCTCATCCAGCGATACTCCAATCGTGTGCTCGACAACATCCTCCTCATCCTCGCCGACTGCCAGGAACTTTTCCACGGGCCCCGAGATGCAATCCAACCACCCGTGGCGGTGCATCATCTTGATCACTTTCCTCCTGAACACCACGAGCACAAGGAACACCAGTAATCCTTGTATGGAGTTCACCAAGTCCAAAATCTCCCTGTAAATTGTACAATAGGCTTAAATACGTGACTTCAGCAGGCATGTAGTTAAATAATTTGTCTCCTGCCTCTTTATTTGAGCTCCCGTGACAAATTTTGTCTAGTGTTCTGTGTAGGTATTTGTCTTGGCGCTTATGTTATCGATAGGATAAACTGTGATCGTTTTAGTTGGTTTTATGTACGATTAAAGTCGCTAAAGCCACGTCAGATATACCTCGGGGAAGCTAGAATAATTGTATCTCAGGATATACTTAACCTCGTCGCAATCTCAGTATAGATTCGCGTGGAAGTTTAAGGTCCTACATAATCATAATAAGTAGCAAAGATCCATAAAGGTTTACTAGGATAATGATGGGAGGGAGAGCGATTCATATAATTTAACTAGTGGCCCGGGCAGACGTCGTTCTGCCACCGTATAAACCATCCCTGGACCCACTCTAACCCACACAAAAAGTTTCATCAAAATCTGTCCAGCCGTTCTGGAGTTTTAATCAGACTAACGAACATCAATTCATTTTTATTTATATAGAAGATAGAAGATTAAAATCGTAGCGGGAGTAGACACGAAATAGATACGTTCTGTTAAAAATACGTATTTATTTTTATGTTCCATTTTAAGAAATCTACCTGCCTTATGCCATATTTTATAATTTTATGTAACCGGTGTTATTTACATTGTTACTATATTTACGATTATTATTATCTATATGGAATGCTGACAGACGAAATGGCGCAAGATTGCTACTTTTATTTGGTTATGGCTGGTTCTATCTAATTAAATATCTGATTAAACCAAACTGAATCGTGTTCTGCCGTCCATTAGGTTGTGGGTGTGGAGTATGCTATGAATAGTTGAGAAAAAAAATCGTGTGATTGTTATGTGTCTTTTCATTTGTTTATTTTATAGCAATGTTGATTATTTTCTTCTAATTTTATTCAGCATCTTAATTAAGATTGTTAGTCATTACAATAAGTATATCAATATTTAGTTTAGTTTCAACTGTCATGACTGGGGTATTATGTATTACTCATAACATTCAATGATACTATGAGTCAAATGACAGGGGTGCTGTACTAATATGGGCACTGAGCACTGACACATGCAAAGCGTATCAAATCTGTTTGAGGATCAAACGGAACTATGAGTAAGCGGATAACAATTAACGGATAACAACTCACTTATGAGATATGGGGTTTTCTTTACATATAAGGAAGTCTATGTCATAATCTCCCACGCGAGCCCACGATTGGAAGATGGCGTTCGGCCAGTACCCAACGAACTTTTTGAATTTTTCAAGCCTTTTGTAGATACTCAAAAACTTTTGTACTTGGACATAACGAAAACCAGGAAGCATGAGTCAGAGTCGTTGTTAAATGGACGGTAATAACATTTTTACACATCGGTTGTGGATTAGTCAGCATACTAAAAATAAACGTGCTCATAGTGCACTTACCATACAATATGTGACGGCACTAATGTGCCTACCATTTCGAACACCCAAGCTACTCCCATCACAATGAACAAACGAACCGTCATAACAAATCTGAAAGAAAACATATTATTACCAAAGAGATTAAAATATAATACGGCATAGAGGGGACAAAGCTAGGAAAATTTAAAGCCGAAAAGTTATTCCAAGTGGAATAAGTCTAGTACAATTTCGACCGAATAACAGCTAACGTTCATACTAACTGACATGACGTTTGAGCTTCAAAGTTTTGTATGAAAATATTCCCGATGCCCCCTCTATGCCATATTATATTTTAATCTCTTTAATTGTTACGTTTGATGTAGTGAGGAGCGAAATGTTCTTAAGGCGGATACCCACCACGCCGCTGCGCATGCTGCATTTTAGCTGCGTCCATTCATGCGTAGCGTGTCCGTGGGTTGCAGTGGATACAGTTAAATTTTCTGATAAAGCGAAGCTTGACGCACGTGCGTAGCCTCTCCGTGCTCGGTGGGTGTCCGCCTTAATTCTCGTATTCATACCAACTGGTATTTACTTACTTATATCTCAAAGCCTTCACATGGCTGGAAGAAAACGACTGGCGCCACAGATGTATTGACGTGTAAATGAATATGCAGACGTTCGTGGAGAGCAGTATTGTCATCACGCTGTACATGTACTGCCATTGTTGTTTTTGATCTGCATTTACATTTTTTATGAATAATTAATTCTAAAAAAGGAACTGAATATAAAAACTATATCCTAATTGGTGCATTCGGTAAAAAAAGCCTTTTGCCTAATGATTTGGGAGATGATAAATCTAGCGAAGCGACACCTAAAATGGTCTGTGGCATACTTTTTTATAAGTAGATACGTAGGAAAGTTTCAGTGGCATCAATTATGTTTATTACTTACTAGCTTCTGAGGGTGACTTTGTCTGCGCTTTGGGAAAGTCCTTCCTTAAGTTGGAAGTTATCTTCCTGTCGAATTTCTTAAAGATCGGTTCAGCATTTAGGCCATGAAAAGTGACAAACAGACATACATACTTTGGCTATATTTTATTATTAATATAGTAAGGACTAGTAGGGATTAGCTTTCCCGCTACCTACTATAATACTACGTAATAGTAGTTTATTTTCTATCAACAGAATGAGCTAGTGGCAATATCCAAGTCTCAGTCAGTTTGAAGATGAGCTTTGTCTGACAGATGCCATTTTAGAAAATAAAATAAAATAAAATCATAATGAAATGGAATCTTTGAAGCTCGGAGCTCTTCTTAGAACCGGACTTTAGTATCTACAAAATTATTAAGAGAGCTTACCGAAGAACCAACAGTGGTTCAGTCCAATACCCGGTTTCAAGTGGTCGCCTGGTACAAAATTGACTACGGCCATAATCACAGTGAGCACAGTCGGGACGCCCCAAGAATATAGCGCATACCACAAAAATTCTTTCCATGCATAGCTGCTAACCGTTGGTCTCCTAGAAAATAAAGTTACGTAGGTTATTTTTTACAAGTACGTTATTTTTAAAAATTAGAAAGTAAGTAAATATTAAGTAGGTATTCACTATAAACCAGTGTGCCACGGGCACTCCAAGTTTGTGTCTGCATTCCTTTCGCTTGAAGGGTGGTATAGACGGGTTTTTTTATAATATATAAATTTTCGTATAGGTCTCGATTTTGTTGAATACCTACTTATTCCTACACAATAATACTCGTTGATCTACAGAAATTATTTTGTGGTATAATAAATTATTTTGTTGAATATGTTGCTCATTAAACTTTTTAGCATAATAAAAATATTAGAGAATTAAATTACCTTATACTACGCAGTATTTGTATCGATATTGCATTACCCCAAAAGAAACTTGCGATGATGAAATAGTAAGCGAAGAAACCTAAAATAAAATAAATTTCAATAAGGTTTATAATCAACTTCAGAAAAAAGAGTAGGTTCTCAATTGGCCGTTTAATTTTTTTATGTATGGTCCTCGATTACTCAAAGACGGCTGGAACGATTTAGAAAATTATTTTTCATTTCATTTCATTTATTGATTGCACACTGTAACACAACAAGAGTATGTACAGACCCTTTTGTTGTTTGTTTGTTTGAAACCTTACTACTTGATATGGGATCCTTGAGAACTCGAGGAGAGTATTTAAATATTATATTTACTGTCATTTAGTGCTTTTCTTGAAGTCGATTTTTAATTTTGTTGAAAATTTTAAGTTATGTTCTTTTTATTACATTAGTACTTACTTAGGTTTAAACTTATCACTAGCTGTAACATAGCTAAAAAGTGAAGAAAAAAATCATGAGAACATGTGTAATCACCTCAGTCATGCGGGCTCATACCACTTGTCACGTTTAGTAGTCTGAAATCTTTGAGGTACTTGGAGTACGACGAGTGAAGCTGGGCCGCCCAGGTACTAACAAAAGTGAAAAGAGACAAGTATATCCTACAAGTTCGGAATTTAAATACCTCTGTCAAATCTCGAGACGGCCTGGGTGTAGATTCTTTCGGGCAAACCATAAATCATAATTTCGGGCAAATAAGACACACCTAGGATATGATAGATGTCTGCGCTATCTGAGTGTATAATGTAGGTGTGTATGTAGGTGGAAGGTGATGGAATAATGTGCTAAAGATCGATGATGAGGGTCTGATGTTGGCTAATGATTAGGTATGTATAATGTCTGTTGTTATTGCGATTTACATGAACTTTTAAAGTTACATACCTCTTGCTGCACACAGATCCATATCTGAATATGGCACCAATTTCATAGCAGCCAGTATCCCCAGACCAATGCCCAAACTTAAGCAAAAGTTAATAAGGCTCTTCCCTAAAGTATCCCTAAAAAAATAAAATACATTGTATTGAGCTCAAAATCTCAAAATGGAGATTTGTCATAGTGGAAAATTGGCAAATTATTGAAATGGCGAATTTTCGAAAGTCTGTAAATGATAAGATTTCATTGAATAATTACTGTGACGTCAATGATTAATATGGGACGATTAGCACTGACAATAAAAGCTTTTAATTTTGTAGAAGTTTTGGTTTTTCTAGTTCTGTGATTTCTAATCTAATAAATTATAAAATTAGATCAACATTATTTTACTTGGTTCTTGGTTCAGATCAATCTAATTAACAAATTTCATATTTTTCGTTCCTCGTTTGCTGGTATAAGTCTGTTTTGCTTATCACACCAGTTTCAGTTTTATGAATTATCTAATCACACTTTGCGCTTTATGGGTTTAATTAAACTAATTATAATCTATTTATATTCACTGTGATTAAGAGCCAGCGCAGACAGCGGACTTTTTGGGCTGGACAAAAAATGATCTCCACAATGATATACGTTTTTGACGGTTTAGGAATTATCAATTTATTCGCGATAATTCTGTGGGTAAATACGTTTCAATCATCCCAGACTAGGTTGTCCTATTATTCCGCGGACAAAAAGTTCGCCGTCAGCTTTGGCGAAAACAACGTTTGTTTCTGTACCTGAGTTCAGGGATTGCCGAATATATCAAAGCAGCGATCAAGAGGAATATTGAGGAAACCACCATACAGTATCCGAATACATCGTCGCTGATGATCCTGACTTCTGCTTCGTTGCATATTAGAGCGATTTGTCGGATTCTCGTTAAATTCTTGTCTCGAATGTTTGTTAGATTACCCACACAGAATCTGGAAAATTTAAAATTGTATGTCAATCAATCAACCCTCAATATGTCTCTGTATCTTGTGAAAGAGAAAATGATTCCTAATTTATTTTAAAAGATAGTGATAAATAATGTTACGCCTTTTATCCTCGAGGGAGTAGGCATTTCTGGAAATACCCACGTTTCACCAGTATATTTTTGGACCCCTAAATGTGAGAGGTGGTGAACCCATCGCCAGACTGGGTCTGTTACCATACATAGCCGTTAGCATACTAGGCCATATATCCTTGGCCACTATCTAAACGGTTCTAGCCGTTTTGCCGCTCCCTTATACGTAAATTCTTACGATAGTGATGTCATAATTACATAAAGCTATTGTAGTATTATATCATGATCATAAATTAGCAACTGCCTGCGAACTGACACTTTGGTTGCTTCCAACTTTAATAACTTTCTGCTTGCCCCTTACCACATCCTATTACTATTGCAAACAACTCGTTAAGAAACGGCTCTAACGATTATAATGATATATTGTATACTCGTACAGGTACAGTTTTGTATTTTTAATTTAACTGTATAGTTGTATTTCTTGTAAAAACGCAATATTACACTAAAAAAAATATCACGCCTTATATCCCCGAGGTTGTAGGCTGAGGTATTCCATTTCTGGATATACAAACTTTTCACCAGGTATTCTTTGGACCCCTAAACGTGATAGGTGGTGAGCCCATCGCCGGACCGGGTCTGTTTACACATGTCTCAAAATTCATTCTAGGTCATGCGGGTTTCCTCATGATGTTTTCCTTCACCGTTGAGCTAGTGATAAATAATAGGCACGTAAGTTTTAAAAAACTCATTGGTACACGCCAAGATTCGAACCCTAAAAATAATTATTAAATAATACTCAATGGCAGATGGCGTTAAAAATAACAGGTCCATTCACCGGCAAAGAGCGGCAGCGCGGTCTCTTAATTAATTGAACAAATGGTGTAATGTAAGTTTTCTAAGAGTGAAAACCCCTGTCTACAACCGTCTATAGTAGTCAAAGAGATTTAAATATATTAGGGCATAGAGGGGAAAAAGCGAGGAAAATTTGAAGTCAAAAGTTATTCCAAGTGGAATAAGTCTAGTACAATTTCGACCGAATGACAGCTCGCGTTCATACTAACTGACATGACAAGGACATGACGCTTAGGCTTCAAAGTTTTGTATGAAAATATTCCCAATGCCCCCTCTATGCCCTATTATATTTAAATCTCTTTGATAGTAGTGAATTTACCGATTTGACAGTTCTGAAGGGGTCAGTTGAAATAACTATAAAGTAGCGCACCCATTACGTAAAAAATATTATTATTTAAATTATTGTTATCACAAATTAGCCATATGCGAGGTACTTTTCACAAAGAAAAGACAAATTTTAACATTATTTTTAATATGCAACAAACGAAACTTCTAGCAGAAAAATAATGCTTTGTATATTAAACAAAACTCTTTTTTTAGCCTTGTCACTATTTTATGTCGTATGTCTGTACGTTTTTAAAATGCTTTTCCTATATAAATACTATGATATTACAAAAATACTAAGTATCGGACATGCGACTTAAAAAAATCCTAATAGGAACAACATAATAAAAGTCGAAATTATCCGTAAATAATCTCATGCCTTTTATCCCATGGATGGTGGTAGGCAGAGGTATTCCATTTCTGGAAATACTCACGTTTCACCTACCATTATATTATTTGATCCCCTAAACGTGCTAGGTGGTGAGCCCATCGCCGGACCTGGGGATCGATTTTTGAATCTCACCAAGTGACTAATTCTCACCGATGTGAGTGATTTCCGAAAGTTCGTTTTTTTGAAACTCATCGGTGACTTGAATTTGTCATACCTATGATATCGATTTACGAGTGCCCCTACCCACTCGTAATTGAAATCACCATGCGATTGTTTTTGACAGTTGACGTATGTGACATCTGCCAAAAGTGCCAAAGTATGTTTTTCGGAAGAATTAGCAGCGGGGCTCGATTGTGATATTTTGTGATTGCGACGATTTATTGAAAAATACGGCTTTTGGAAAATGGTGACATAAAAGTCATCGATTATAATTTTAGTCACCGGTGATTTTGATATCACTTTGATTCAAAAATCGCACTCCGGGTCTGTTGCATATGCTTTGAAATTAATTCTTGGACCTGTGGCTTTCCTCACAATGTTTTCTTTCACCGTTGAGATAGTCTATCTATACATATATTATAACTGTAACGAAGCCGTGTCTGTACTCTAGATGTTGACTTAGCTACTCAGCTATCACCACACTACATCAAAATCTGTCTAGTAGCTTTTTCGTGATTCGTGCACACAGCCTCACAAACATTTAGTGTTAGTCATTTATAATCTAGCTGTAGGTGTTCCGAATAAAATAAATAATATTTAATAAATTTTAGAAATTGGTGTCTGTTTTGATATCTACATCAATAACAGCTATCTAAACTACCGATGAAATTTTAAAAAATAAATAATGTATGTACAGTCTCGTTACAGTTTTATTATACGTATAGATTAATTTATACAAACTTCGCTCTCCCATTTTTTTTATTATAAACATGTATGTACGAGTACACTGAGATAGTTTTGCTAACATCAGGTAAATTTTATGCCAGATGGCTTGTTGGTATTAATTTTCCACATGATTGTGCAAGGAACAATCGGTAATATAATACGATGCCAGCTTGAATAGACAGATACAATATAGAAGGGTAAGTACTAAGTACATATATAATTTTATTATTCACTAGCTGTTTCGCTCGGTTTCACCCGCGTGGTTCACGTTTCCGTGAGAATACGAGAATAAAATATAGCCTATGTTACTCAGGGATATTGTTGCTTTCCGTTGGTGAAAGAGTTTTCAAAATTGGTCTAGTAGTTTTTGAGTTTATTTGTTACAAACGTACAAAAATACAAATCTTTCTCTTTCTCATATTAGTGTAGTGATGTAGATTATTATAATACCAGGGAAATTATTACGCACTAGACAAAGATTCGATGAAAATAAATCTATTGATAAACTATATGTTCACGCCTCACTCCCAAGGGGGGTTTGCACTGCTTTGCAGAGGTAATTCTGGAAGAACCGAATTTTCGGATCTCTAAACGTTACACGTCGGAACCAATTCTGGGGCCTGCGGATTTCCTCATTTTTTGTTCTTTCAGCTTGGTTGTGAAGAAAAAGTAGTGATAAATATGATCCTAAAATATAGCTAAACTTATGTATGCCTATACATAAAGCAGTCATACAAAAGTTTCACCTCGACCGAGACCTACATAGACTATGTAAATGTGGAATTTATTTATTATTTTTTCAGATGTTCTTGAACTGAATATACCTTTTCGTATATTCGGTTAAAGATCGCAAATATTGAATCCTAGCGTCGATTAAAAAGAGTTTTTCGTAATATACGCATCGCGAATTGTTATTTTTCGAATATCAAATGCGCCACTTCGTAGCTACCATAACCGACCCTCTCCACAACCGATCGTGATTCTACTAAATAGACCCCGCACTTAAAATTTCTCAGTGAGCCCGTCTGGCAAAAGAATGCATTTGAAATTTTCTTATACTGTGCATCCCACTTTATAAATTCACGTGATAAGATAAGATAAAAAGCTAGTTGCAGTTCTTACGTGTTTGGCTCAAACTCGATCTCCCTATTTTTAATACGTATTTCCAATTTCGATGCACTGTTCACCTCAAAGTCTACGGCGCTCGCTAGTATGATACTAGTCCTATTGCATGTCAGCTTCACGAAGGACGTGACATTGGACTTCGGTTCCCAGCAGTAGTGGGGATTCCTCACCCTCTTCAGAACTGCGTGACCTTCAGGGCAGCAGGCAGCGTCTTGCGCAGACGCTACTGCATGGGTGCCTACCACCATCATGAATATTAAACTGTTAAAACTCGCCATGGTGCCGCTAATACGCTAGACACTTACACTATCGAAAAATATTTGTAAATTTTAGAATAAACAATTTATCAGTGTTCACTTGTCGTCACTCCACTGTATATTGTGTAGTTACTTTCACTGTGGAATGAATCATGAATTTTCAGTATTTGTTTTAATGATAACATTTTATGTAAGTATTACATATGAAGATGTTTTTTTTCCTTTAGACCAGTTCTATAGTATTATCAATAAATCATTTTAAATCTAATTAAGTACACTTTAATTATCTTTGAAAAATGTCGTGAATTCATTAAATTATTTGTATAGGTTTATTTTATTTTTTAAGAATATTCCTACAAACATGGGCTATAAAAAACTTTTTGAAATTTTTTTTCGGATCTTGCGCTCGCTCCACGCTTAACCGAGCCGCGCAATCAATAGCAACTGAAGCCAACGGTAAATTGGTGCCGCTCTTGCCTCTAAAACGGCAGTTTGTAGATTATTTTTACAGTCCTCGTTAAAATTGAACTAGAAATAGTTTTTTTTTCTGTTAAAAACTATCGCGCTGTCACTGTTTCAGAAAAAAAATGCTGCATTTGAGATTTTTTTTTTCACTAAAGACTACACGCTGTCGCTGTTTATGTTTTTGTTTAGCATGCCAAACGAATTTTCTAAATTTAGTTAATATTCAACAAATAAAAGTCAATAGGTACATAACATTAACATATTTATCACTAGCTCGTCGGTGAAGGAAAACATCGTGAGGAAACCCGCAGGTCCCAGAATTAATTCTGAGACATGTGTAAAAGATCCGGTCCGGCGATGGGCTCAGCCACCTGTCACGTTTAGGGGCCCAAATAATAATAATAATAACTTTTTATTATCAGGCACATAAAAAACCCATAAAAATTTCAATACAAAAATACACATAAAATTAAACTAAAATAAAAGTATCAAATATACAATAAATCAAACAATTGATCATTTGCGGTTCTTCGTCCGATGCACACCAAGCCAATATTTAAAAATGGGGTTTGCTATATCCTCACATAAGGCCCGAAGTATTGTGTTTTCTGAGCTGCGTACGGGACCTGCTATACGGGACCTCATGACAGCAAAAAAGTCAGGCACCCCCGCCTCGAAGAACATGCCAGACGTTCTACAAAACCTCGGTTTCTGCATGATAATACGAAATGCGTCATTATATTGTACCCTCATGTTACTATAGGCCTTTCTCGTGTATGTATTCCACAGATGGCAAGTGTACATATTCTGGCAGTAAGCCTTATACATGGTTGTTTTAACATCACTATTGCATCTGTGGAAACGGCGCGCAATCATGTTGCTTCGTACCGAGAAAGCCCTCCTCTCCCGCTCAATATCTTGGTCATCACTAAGGTCGTCGGTTAAAATATGGCCAAGGTACTTGAACTGTCGCACCCACCGAATCTGCTCCCCATCCAAACATAGGTCAGGTATCCTCCTCGGACCTCTTCCCGACCTAAATACCATAGCTTCAGTCTTAACTACATTGTATTTCAGCCCATGAGCATTGGCATAATGCTCACAGACCGAAAGCAGTTTCCTAAGCCCATTGATCGAGGGGCTGAGAAGCACCATATCATCGGCATAGCTAAGGTTGTTGATAGCAACACCTCCGATATGACAACCCACTTTGGTTGCTCTCAGCCTCTCAATCAGATCATTCACGTATAGATTGAAGAGGTCCGGAGAGGTTAACCCCCCTTGACGTACCCCGCAGTCTAGCATGTACTCACTAGAAGTCGTGTCGCCCCATTTGACATAGTTTGCTTGGCCCCCGTACCAGTGCCTAAACAGATTCGTCAGTTTATTCGGTACCCCAGACTGGGACAGCTTACCCCAGAGAACTTAATAGTTCACTAGGTCAAAAGCTTTGCTCAAGTCGAGGAAGCATGCATACACTGAAGTTTCTTTCTCAGTGTAATGCTTGACAGTTTGTTTTAAACTAAATATGGCAGAATCTTTCGAGAGACCAAAGTCCAAAGAATATCTCTTGAAAATTGTCTATATCCAGAAATGGAATACCTCTGCCTATCCCTTCGGGGATAAAAGGCGTGAGATTATTCATTATTCAACATTAATAATTGATAAAAATGTTCTTATTGAACCGATACTAATTACCAATAAGTACACATACTGCCCCAGCCCTCAATCAGCAGTCGGTATGTCTAGTCAGTAGTGGAAAGTGTGATATATATATTTTTTCTTTCCACTCATATAAAGTTTTACCAAAGGTCTATTTGGATTGCAGAGCGGCGGACTGGCTGTTTGACTATAGAATATAGAAGTTAGCTGCACCTTTGAAGGTACAGTTAAAAGGAAAAGAGAAAAGTCATCGTCAAGATGCATCATACAGAAATCTTTTTCATTTGTAAGAGGAATCAAACAAAAATCGTTCAAAAATATATGGGCAGAAAAAGTATTAAAATAATTTGGTAAACGTGTTGTTTCTTTTTTACTTTAGGTAATATTAGTGGGTAACCTATTTCAATATTATAATTTAAAAAAGATATATTTTTTTCTTCAAGTCCACAGAATGATGCATGCAGAGCACTTGCTTTTGCAAAATATCAATTTAAAAATATACAGATACCAAGATAAACGGATCTGCCTCCCGCGTCAACCGTAATGTATGTTGTTCACCGAAAGTTCCGCGGCGTAAGTTCCGCAGGTGTGTCGCGCGCGCGAGCTCTCGCTTACGCTCAAAGCTTTCGTAAGGCCACACAAGTTAAGCGTCAAACCAGTTTTTTGTTTCGTTTTAAAATTATTATGTATTTTAATTTGTTCGCAGCTTCTACAAATGCTGAAATTTTATGCTCGTTTTGAAATAAGCGACGAAACTGGAGACCCTATGAGTGACCGAGATATGATTCTGCTCCACTATTCCAGGATCACATCCCTACAGGTAAGTAATCTAAAACAGTCAGGAGTAACTTATAAAAACGCTATCGCCGGACACACATGCCTCAGAACCAATTCTGGGGATTACGGCTATACCATATTTTCTTTCAAAAAAACATACAATACATATTCACTAGCTCTAGCTAAATTACTGGCAGTTGCATAAGCGCGTTGCTTCTCCGACCAACAATCCATGGTTACTTTACTTCACTCTGTGATCCATGGCTACTAAAATCCGCTCGGACGCTTGCATAGAACGAACCCATTCTTTTCCGCGCTTTCGACACTGCGCGCGTTCTGAATTCATATCCACTACAATATCGTAGGTCAATTTTCCAAATGCAAATGTTAGTTTGAAATCTTAAATTAAAAATCGTCGTAATGATGAAACGTCGCTATTGAGAAATTTTACTAGTTTTTCATTCACTTGTCTTGTGAGTCTTTTCTTCTTGTCAAATTGGGAGATGCTTTGTGCACAATGTTCGTTTAGATACAACTAGCACAATCTTAACGAATCGCGCGATGCTTTGTGATTAAGTTATCTCAAATTTCAAGTAGGTACCCTGTTCACAGAGAATCATGCAAAAATTAAGATTATTTTCGAGTGTTTATTTTTGACATAGGTACTTTAGTTGATTTTAATGAGGCTGATCATAATATAAATTATATCGATTAATTATTATTATTTATAACAAGTAATACTCTGACTTTGACATCTCAGGTATTACACATGTTTTATTATCTATATATATATACATATATATATATATATATATATATAATGCCCTGTTTGTATGTATATGAAAGTATATCTTATT
Organism: Ethmia dodecea; assembly: GCA_963855545.1. Taxonomy (NCBI): domain Eukaryota; kingdom Metazoa; phylum Arthropoda; class Insecta; order Lepidoptera; family Depressariidae; genus Ethmia; species Ethmia dodecea. The sequence goes on from OY979457.1 coordinate 7,751,398, forward strand.
AAAAAATATTATTTGAAAAATTTTCAGTGTTGTCGATTTGGATACATAACACCAATTTTTTTAATTTTTGTGTCTGTCTGTGTGAGCACGCAGCACACAAATTTGGTGTGGAGATAGCTGAGTAACTGGGTCAACATTAAAGGCTGATTCATGTTACAACGGGACGGGCCCCATCCGGGCCCGAACGTGCCCCTTCCTTTAGGGTACTTACTGTAGAAAAATATCGAATACCCACGAAAAAATATAAAAACTGGTTAAAAAGAGAAAAATGTACTACCTACTCCAAAACGATAACACCTAGAAACTTTAAATATGGTATGTTGGTGTCTTATATATCTTAGGAAACCGCTTTGAAAGGATTTTTAGAAGTTCTAACGGGAACGGGAATAAACTTGATCCGTTCGGGTACCTCCTATTTATAATAAAATTCCACATGCAAGTATTAAAAATTCTTTCATTAATGAAAAGCTTACTTTTCTGAGAGTAACATGGGCTATAATTTTTCTACGGGAACGGGACTGACGCGGGTGAAACCGCGGGGCGCTGCCAGTATTGAAATAAATAAACTATGCCCAAAGGCTTTGCATATCCTTCGTTGGAAGAACTTATATAAACAAAAAGTAAATAATATCCGGCGATTTTAAATTGTTTGTTTATTGTAACCACCGATAATTACTAACTACCATAAATAATTGGAACACATCGTTATTATAATATATTATCCAAGAATACCTGGAGGCATACTAAATGGCGCCAATTTTGAATCTCAATCATTTGTTGGTCCTTCGATAGCCATGCCTTATAATAATATAATATTATAACTTTATTCAGGTAACTGAGACCCTATTGTGTTATTAACAAATTTATGTCAATGTATTTTTAGATATTGGTAATACAAGTACATTGATGTAGATACCTAGCTGTAGCCTATGTTACTCCATGTAGATTTCCATTGGAAAGAATTTTTAAAAATCTTCTTTGTAGTTTTGGAGCCTATTCAATACAAACAAACAAATCTATCCTCTTTATAATATTACAAGCGGTTCTGAGCCGTTTCAACCGCGTAGTTTCCGTTCCCGTATACCACATATAACCAAATATAGCCTATGTTACACAGGGATATTGTAGCTTTCCATTAGTGAAAGAGTTTTTAAAATCGGTCCAGTCGTTTTTGAGTAAGAATAATACATTCGTTACAAAAATAAAAAATATACAAGAATACAAACCTTTCATCTTTATCATATAAGTGTAGATAGTAAGTTTATAGTATATTAAAATAGTAAATAGTAAACTGATTAGTGTAGTAAAGATTCGTCCGGTTTGGATAGCAATCACAGTACCTATACCTATATGTTCAATAGTAGCGCGAATACAAGAATTCTCTGTGCTTTGTAGTAAGATCACGCTCAAGCCCGAAACTGATCATAATCTCTAAATAAAGCTTTGGAGGCGCCATTTTGGCATTGAGATTCCGGACACAATAGATTTTAATTGTCTGTAGATCTCTGTTAGACTAGAATTCCAGGGACCCAAGGTAAAGTTACAATAGGTGGATTAAAACAGGTCTTAGTGGATCCGTAGCAAGTCGTCATAAATGCAACTCATCATTTTCTCAATTCGTCATTAACGCATCTCTTAATTTTTTCAACTCGTAATTTTTGCATCTCGTAACTTTTTCCAACTCACACAAACCTTAAGAATAATTATTATAACCGTAATACCTAATTTATCTCTGTATATCTATTATTGTTTTTATTAAAAGGATGTAAAAACACAGCTAATCGATTGAAATGCAAGTCTCTACACTTGCTACAACACTTGTATGTTTATATTATGTTTAAGGTTCGTGTGACAAGTTGAGAAAATGTAACGGAGCGAACCACAGACCTGAATCTCTTATGGGCGAACGCAAGCCGCTTCTCACCCGATATGTGTATCAATTAAACTAAAGTTGTAAAGTTTCGACACAGCAAAAGCGGGAGCAGTGCGGGACAATGCACACTGCTGCTGGCAGGCGGCATTCAGTCGCATTTTGACGAGCCCGCATCTGAAATGTGTTTAGGCGCGGGTGCGTGTAAGTTGGATGCAAGATGTCGTACGATACAGACAGCTATAAAGAATTCCCTTATCTTTTAGTTCAAATAGTCGAGCTTTATCACTATCACTACATAGTATAAAACAAAGTCGCTTTCTCTGTCCCTATATCCCTATGTATAATTAAATCAATAGATAGAGTGATTCAAGATGAAGGTTTTAGTATTAGCATTGCACCCGTGCGAAGCCGGGGCGGGTCGCTAGTATACTATAAAAAATGATTCACGTTATGAATATGAGGCGACAAAAATTTGGGGAATACCATTTGTCTGTGCAAGGGACTGAAAAGTCAGCAGGTTCGATTTATAGATCTTCATTCTCGTCAAGAGAGGCTAGTTTTAATTTCCTGGCAATCCTCTCCCACAAACGTAGCTTGTAGGTGCAGGTATTTATATATCCTATGATATTGGTTTAAAAAATCATACACACATTAGTATATGACGGCCAGTGGTCGTGTGACCGGGCCTGACCTGCGGTACCACACCACCGCACGCAGGAGCGGAGCTGATTTCGCGTAGGCTCGCTCTCACAATGAGTGTGGGCTCATTCCTGGTTTAATATCGTTCGTTTACTTACGTATAACTCACACACAAAGCATTCGTCCCACGCTGCTCCTGATCTTCTATTTTTAGAACCCTTAGTGTGTTGACTTTGAAACCGGTTTTCAAAGTGTTTTCCGAATGTTTGTTTTGTTTTCGAAGCATGCCTGATAGTAGCATTTTGCTATCATATTATATCGTATCCTCTGAATTGTCCGCATTATTTTTGTCAAAATTTTGTTTCGCACTAAACGTTTAGGGTTGTTCCATATTCAATTTTTTCATAACCGTCACAATTATTTGACCAATAAAGCCTTAACTGTTTACTAGGCCCTGTATACCTAAACTATTTCTTATATTATCCGCCATATTTATAAATTTTCAAAAAATCACATTAAAACATGTTTAGGGTAAATCATAAACTTAAAAACCCGCGGCACACTTCTAAAAGAGCTAAGCGAGCTCTGAAATTCAGATCACAGAGCAAAAGTGTTAAAAGTAAAGTTTGAATACTTTGTATGTAATAAATACCTATCTGATCATTATGTGGATTTAATCTTCATTGGTAAGTCTGTATGAAATCGATGCCAATCTTACGATTCCCAGTTCTAAGCCGTACATAAGAATAGCAAATGCAGATACAAGATATAAATTTGCTATGATTACTTTCGTATATTTATTTATGTATGTTTATCAGTTGTTTAGTACACATCGTTTGGGACTGAATAAACGTGTGTGAATAGTGTCCATAATTTATTATTATTATATCATCATTATGTTTTTCAGAAAGCTGCTTTTGCCAAATTTCCTGACCTCAGATTATTCGCTCTGGCCAATGTAGCCAGTGTCAACACAAGAGAATCTCTAGAGAAACACTTCGGTAACTTAAGGTAATGAAAATTATCAAGCACAAACTCCGTAAGATAAGGGCGAACTGCCAAATAATCACACAAAGATAGCCTCGTTACTGCTAGTGCAGGCACTAAGCCGCCGTGATCTCATAGGTATAATAGTGATTTATCAAGGGAATACTGTCGATTAAATGGTCATGACAGTGTTTACGTGGAAAATGATGTAATTGTACTACTACTAATAACTATTAAGTCATTAAAACTACTAAGTTTCTAATTGATAGATTGAATTCCACTAACATGAAGATATTATTATGCAGTTTCTGACTAACATACTTAAACATAACTTATGTTGACAATTCTTTCAGCGACAAGGCTCTGAGAGCTATAGCCACATATTTGAATCTTGTGCCTCCAGAGGGAAAAGAAGATGAAGCGTCATGGCACCGTCTGGACAAAGAATTTCTCAAAGAATTACTGGTAAACTTTTTTGTCAAATGTTTTTCCTGGGATTATCCTGCTAGGAAGTCTTCAATATTCATCGGGTAATTGGTGTCCTGTCTGGCGACTCACCACTAAATCCACTGCTTATGAATAAATTGGTTTGGTCAAAGAACTCCAATTATTAATGTCTGACTTCTCTTTAGCTACTTATAAAGTTTTTTTAAGTCTATGTCTAAGCCAGATTGAACTTTACATTTATTGCTCTAGATATCCCGTCATGAACGGCGAATATCTCAACTGGAAGAGTTGAACTCCATGCCTCTGTACCCTACTGAGGATGTTATTTGGGACGAGAACGTCGTGCCTACAGAGATCTTCAGCGGAGAAAATTGCCTCGCGCTGCCAAAACTGAATCTCCAGTTTTTGACGCTACACGATTATCTACTGAGGAACTTTAATCTTTTCCGGTTGGAGAGTACATGTAAGTACATTTTGAAATATTTTATGGGCATAATAATTATCGTGTAATAGAAGCATCAATGCAAATAACGGCAAATTTTATAAAATTTTCGCCCTCAATACGATCATACAAAAGTAGATGTGTTGTTTTTTTTTTTCAACTAAAAATAAACAGAAACTAGACTTACTTCACTTGAATGTCCTGCAACGCTGATGGATTATAAGTTGTGATTGTAACCTTTTGAGTAACGGTACAATAATTTGTTTCAGATGAAATACGGCAGGATATCGAAGACGCCGTGTACCGACTAGCACCTTGGTGAGTCCGATATTACCACCGCATGGCGTTATAATATAATTATGTTATACATAATGCGGTGCGGTTGAATGAAGAAGTTTTTTTTTGTTTGTTTGTTACACTTTCATGTGTTCCTTTAACCTTCTTCCGTTGAAGCTTTAGTGAGTTATGAATGTTATGATGGATACTCTTGGGAAAGTTTCTGAAAAAAAAGTGGACAACACACGTTAAATTTAAATGAGAACACTGAAAAACTGAATCTGCGCCTTATTCCTCCGACGAGTCAGCCAGAAGATAACAAAATACGAACTAATACCAAAACTAAATTGGCAGGCGTGCTGAAGACGGCAGCGTGTACTTCGGCGGCTGGGCTCGCATGGCTCACCCTATCCAAAGTTTTGCCGTAGTCGAGGTCGCCAAGCCCAACATTGGAGAGAAAGCACCGTCCAGGGTGCGCGCTGACGTCACAGTCACCCTCAGCGTCCGCAACGAGATCAAGCACGAGTGGGAGAGCCTGAGGAAGCATGACGTGTGTTTCTTGGTCACAGTGCGTCCCACTCAGGGCATAGGTGAGTGCAGCAGTCGTAGCATAAGACGGACGAGAACGCCACAATGTCACATCTAACCAATGATATTATATGCATCTAACATTTAGCTGGACACGTAGTACGTAGGCCTTCAACCCTCCAACAAACCAACAATAAATAAAAACTTTTTAGTCAATAGCCATGACAAGGAAGTGACTGTACTATTAACTGGACGGCGGAAACGTCATTGGGTTCATAGATTTTTTTAATTAAATTTCTTCTTGCGCTCGTGATCATTGCATTATAATTTTCAGATGTTTGCCAATGGTCACATCAACACATATATGTTGTGTACAATGTAAATAAATGCAGCTTGGTAAATTTGGAAAGTACCTACGCTACAAATTTACATACATACGTGAATAACAATTATTAGCTGAACTGGTGACAATTCTATTTCAGTAAAACAGTATAAAATAAAATCAATAATTAATACGAAGCGTAAATTTTCACCACGATCTTATTCTAAAAGTAATTATTTATACAAGACAAAAAAAACGTGGAGATAACTTTCTATATTATTTAAACACTTAAATACCTTTGTAGGTACTAGATACGATTATAGAAGGAGCATGGTAGACCAAGCGGGCATCGTCTACGTGAGGGGATGCGAGGTGGAGGGTATGCTGGACGCGTCTGGGAGGGTCATTGAGGAGGGCCCGGAGCCACGACCGCAGCTTGACGGGGACTCGAGGACTTTCCGCTTGTTGCTGGACCCTAACCAGTACAGCCAGGACTTAAACCGGGCCAGCAAGGGCAATGAGGTGAGGCTTAGAAATAAATGAACAATATATACTGACGCCTAAAATATTTAGAAACTGTTTATTAAAGCTAAAAATACCTAGCTCTTCAGAGCGATATAACTCTAATAGGTAACGGTCATACTCAGTTTTGTACGAGGTAACTCCTAGTGCTCTAAATTCGCTTCGACCTATATCTATGCATGTTTTTTAAAACTCTCCAGACTTCACGGCAATTATTTTTAAGATAGCAAGACGGAAGTTAAAATGTATACGTAAAATTCGAAAATTCCCTATGTGTTCTGGTTATTTATTGGAACAGAATATATTTAGACTATCGTGCAACCTTGGGTTTTTCCGTGTAATTTCTTTACGTTGACGTATTTTGATAAATGATAGGTACTGCAGACATTCTTTTTCTTAAAATATTACGCTCGTGTTTACACCAACTGGAATTTTTCCCAATGGCATATTTTCTCTTTAGTGTTTACTAATTATCATGGCCTCATTTAAATTGTAATTAAAACAACCTGCAAAATCAGGTTCACCTGAAAAGATTCACTTAAACATGGCTTAATCAGTTAATATGAGAAAAACTTATATACTGGAAGCAACTTTTCACAAACCAGCACATCTGCCGCAAAATCTGAAAGCATTAATGAAAACGAACAGCTGATAGCGTCGTCACATAATATCCCAGTATGAATTGACGAAGACAACATAATTACTGCCTCTATAAAAAAATAACATGGCCTATTACTACCTGTCGTCAAAGCTCATTTCCTTAAACACGCAATCCATCTGTAACATTTTTTTATACTGACCTCACAGCCTGTTGCGATTAGCATGCCTTCCTCTCCCATTCCAGAACGTGTCTTTCCTTCCAAATAGCGCCCCCTGAGACAGGCCTAGTCCTGGCTGGATGTGGTGCATCAAGTTCAACAATTAGAATTAAAACAAGCTGCTTTCAATATTTTTAATGCGTATACAGGACGTTTACGAAACTTTCAACATCGTGATGCGGCGGAAACCCAAAGAGAACAACTTTAAGGCTGTATTGGAGACAATACGGGAGCTGATGAATACAGAATGCGTGGTGCCTGATTGGCTTCATGATATCGTGCTCGGCTATGGCGATCCTGGACAAGCCCACTACACCAGGTCAGGATGCTCTTGTTATTACAGAAATGTGTCCACTAGGAGAGATTCTCCGATGGTCTTCTCCAGTTAAACCCGTCTCTTACATATTTGAGCGAAAATTCGTGTCGCATTGCTAATAAAAACTTCATGTTCGCTGGGGCAAGTTACATGACCGCACACATTGTCGAGACACGGCGAAAGTTCGCGCTGTCATCATAAAACCCTTTGGTGCGCGACGAAACGGATAAAGGCCAGAACACCATTCGAGTTCGGTCGAAGAATCGCGATACACCTAGCTATGTGACTCTACATATGGCATGTCGCGATAACGCGAACCTTGACCAAATCTCGAATATGTGGCCACAGCATGAAGGTCACAATCACAATAACAAGACAAATTAAGATTTCAAACTAACATCCATCACCTATTTCTCGTCTGATATTATAGCCGACGAAACCAAGAGTGTAATATAAATAAAAACAAAGAGATCTTTCTTAAATCCAGGTTGCTGGTTGGTTAAATTTAGAAGAGGCAGGTGCTGCATTCCTGTCTGTCAGTTTTGTTTTTTGATAAACTGCATAAAATATACTTGTACAAAAAAAACTTCAAGGATCCCGATTCCGAGTAGTGGTTCAGCCCTTTACTTTTTGAATTATTTTGCTACAATACTATTGAGCGTCTGAATCGTGCCAGTATGTTTTCTACCTCACATATTCGAATTACGAATTTTTTTCTAACATAAACTGTAGGTATCTATTTTGTCTATTTAAAATTTGTTTTGATCCATGAACCGTTCGCTCGCTGCCAACTCTCATATCACAATAAGATAACAATGATGACGAGTATTCTCTTAGATGGTAGCGAACGTGTTAATATTACAAATGCACTGAAAATCGCTAGCGTATTGATGTTTTTAACCCCCGACGAAAAACAGAGGGGTGCTATAAGTTAGACGTGTTTCTGTGTATCTGTATGTCTGTTAGCTCGTAGCTCCCAAACGGCTGAACCGATTTTGTTTTATTTATTTTTATTTCCAAGGTGACTTGATCGAGAGTGTTCTTAGCTATGGTTCAAGAAAATCTGTATAGCCTTTTGTGTTTATACAGGGTGGGCCATAAGGGTGTTGGCGGTTTCAATATTCAATTAAAAAAGAACTACGAAACATAACAAAAATATATTTGTATTTTTAAAAAGTAGAAACATAGTAATTTTTAAGACCTAAAAATAATGTTGTCCAAATGTCTTCCCTCGGCTGCTTGGCACTCTTGGAACCGAAGTCCCAAATTTTGGAAAACTCGTTGAAAAGTTGTCGGTTCTGGTCCGACACTAATCCCCGACGCTTGCATGAACGTCTACTTCTTATGGCCCACCCTGTACTTTGTGTGTCGGGGGTTTTTTTAATTAAAAATTTGTACATTTTATTTATCCGCTCACAGAATGCCAAACGAAATACCAACCTTGGATTTTAACGATACCTTTTTGGACATGGAGCACCTTCGGAACAGCTTCCCTGGATACGAGATCAAGGTCAAGGTCGATGATCCCCGCAAGCTTGTCAGACCTTTTAAGTAAGTACCTATATAATGAAAATATCTTCAACAAGACAAGTAGGTATACTTATGAATCTATTTCAGATATTTGACTTTTAGTCTCGCACACGAAATTTATGTTTATGGATGACGTTTATATTCTATTTGGAGAGCCATCAAATCAGCGAATCACTTTTAGTTGAATATTCGTCGATGATCTGATATTATGTATTTTTCAAATTCCGTCATCATAATTAAAATTTACATTTTAAAGCGGAGATGTAAAAAAAATATTTTCTTTATTCCGCGGATGACCTTGGCCGATGAAGCGAGACAGACCGGTCGATGTGTTCACCAGCCGTCACCAAATACGACCAAATGCATCAATCACTAATCTATTTTGTACATGTATCGATTACGCGGAATACCCCAACTGCACTACAAGAAGGGTAATCTTTTTCGGGTGTATGAATGTTATCCGTCTTATTCTAGCAGGGGCACGCTCTTGGATTTTAACACAGGTCCTTGCTTCGTTTAGTCACCAAATGGTGACAAATGTCAACTAATCCAATATTTGTCAAAAAGTTTCAAATTGGGTGGCGTTGCTGGGTATGACGGTTATTCCACTAGAGTATTAATTGGAATTGGTTAGCCATAACTGTCGTTATGTAACTAAATATAAGTTCGTTGTGTACTAAATTTATACCTTCTCATAACGGGGACTTCAGATCAATAATCATGTTCATGACAGGTTTTTGTCTAACAATTAAAATACAAGTGGTGAAGTCATACATAACCGACACACATTATAAATTCAAACGAACCTTGATATTTGTCATGGGTGTGACCAATGAAATTAATTTATAGTTATTGTATCGTTCTATTCGCCAGTTATTTTATGCAAATGGCAATTATACATTTTGCACGCTTCGATTATCATTAATAATGTGATATACAATCCGCAAGAAACATTCATCAATCCCTAATTGATTGGGTCATAAATGTTAAAGAATTCAGTGAGTTGGTTTAACAAGAAATAGGTACCATTTGTTTATTAAATACATATTATCAGATCAAAGAACTGCACTGGTATTATGATTATAATTGCAGTACCTACTTGAATGCAGGCTGCAGCCCACCCTGCTACCTCATATATATACGAACTAGAAACGACTTATTAATAATTAAAAATTATAAAAAACTATCGGAATCTGAAGATAGTTTTATGTTTTTGTATAATAATAATTTTCTGTGTCCACAAAAAAAAGCAAAGCCTTTCTTCTTTACTGTTTCCTTATTTAAAAAAAAGCTTTCAGCTTAATACTCCATCGAATTTAAGTATTTTTTTTTTAAATATCAGTCACCTTACAAAGGAAATTCTTAAATTTGAAACGATACTTAACAATAAAGTCTCTCTTACGCCAAAAAGACGTACGATTATTCGACAGTAAAACTAAAACTTCTCCAACTACTTTTATGTGTGAGTGTCATTGGTTCTATGTCATGCTCAAGATTCTATACAACATCTTCTGTTTAAGATTAATTTTAGCTGTAAATGGTGCACGAATATACCATTACTCAGCATCATTCTGTGCACATTTGTTAATCATTTATTATGAAAGGATGTACGAAAAAGGAAACTAAATGATCTTCTAACCAATTTATTTTAATAAAGCATATCTAAATGTGTATGACTAACAATAGGGTATTTGACTGCCTAGTCAAATGAGGTACTTTTTGTGATCTGTCAAAACGCAAATTTACTATGAAAAATGTAATGAGTATTTAGTTGTGATGTGACGTCATCATTTTTAGTAGGTACTAAATTGCGACACTTTTTTGATTGTTTTATTATTTTTAAAATTTTATGTAGTTCTAAAATTAAAATCGAAACACATTTTTATAGGTGTTTTGGGATAATATTTTTAATTAATGATTACTCGAAATTTAATTTCGATAATTTTGGTAGGTAGGTACCTACTCAAATATCGCATCATTTCATTTTAATACTTCATGTAGCTTAACAGCGCCAGCGTGGTTATAGGGTGATGATCATGAAACCCTTCCTTATATAATAATATATGCACATAAGATGAATTTATATAATAAGATGAAAATTTACCTGCACACATTGCGGTCATCATACCAAAGCACTGCCTACCTTTGAAACCTTATGTAAAAATATTAAAGAAAACACTTTTGGCTCTCAGTCAAAAAAAGTAAAAATCATTTCGACTAGGAAATAGTTAAGATATAGTATTTATAGGGATAGGACGTTGAAAAAAATCAAAGATGCTTTTTACTTGCTGCCTTAAATGCTGTGTTTGCTGTGAGTGACAAATTTTCTTATCTAACTGAAACAGAGACCGAGGATAATCCAATTCTTTCAAATAGGTTAACGTTCGAGAATGTTCTTCGCAAGCAGCAGCTCGGCGACGCGGCCATGGACGAGGACGAGGAGCAGAAAGTCATCGTGGTGGAGCCCCACGTGCAGCCCAAACGGGGGCCCTATCTCTACAACGAACCCAAGAAGTAAGTCTGAAATAGGATTAGAAAGCGCGCGCATTGCCACAGGCAGTTTTTTCAGACAGTCAGACAAAGAATGTTGAGGAATATTTTTTTCATACCTTCTATTCGAAAAGTGACGTTTTGGTCCTCAAAAAAAGGGAGCAAAGTAAGTCTTTTCAGATAGGGTTTTTATAAGTGCGAATAAAAGTGTTTTGAATTTAGAATTAAAAATATTCGTCAACATTCTTAGCCAAAGAGATTAGCAAAATAAGTTTGCATTTTAGGTTGGCGCCACTGTAGCTTAAGTACTATAACAAAACATTAGTTCCATTTTTCGCCGCATTAGGTTGACAAGGCTGAATAGCGTTCGATGGTCATGCCACACTGTCAGAAAAATTGCTGTGGCAATGCGCGCGCTCTCGTAGTTATTTTTCACAATTATTATTTACATTTTATTTTACGCCAAATTTTCGAATTCCAACATCAAATTGTTTGTGTCTTTTATATTTTAAACTGAATTCAAGTAGCAGTGATAGTTAAACACCGGAAAATATTGAAGAAAGAAGCAAACAATGCCATCAATATTTTTTTCTCATAGAGAGGTATGAAAAGCAGAGTGTATCATTCGGTCGCAAAATTATTTTTACCTTGGGCTACGTACTTTAAACCCCTCACTTCGTTCATGATTCTACATTAGAATCCCTCACTACGTTCGGGATTCTATCCTAGAAACATTCACTATGTTCGTGATTTAAAGAAACGCCCTCGCCGTAAAAATATCGTTTTGCTCCCTTATGACACAATCTACTATTATTCCAAATTCAAACCACTTTTATTCGCACTTATTAAAACCCTATCGGAAAAGACTTACTTTGCTCCTGTTATTGAGGAGCAAAACGTCACTTTTCGAATAGATGGTATGAAAAAATATTTTTACCCTGGGCTCCTCCCGAACGTAGCGATGGGTTAAACCCCTCACTACGTTCGGGATTCTATCTTAAAAAAACGCCCTCGCCGTAAAAACATCGTTTTGCTCCCTTACGACACAATCTACCTACTATTCTGTTCCGGGTCCCGGGAAAAATAATTCGTGAAACCCCGGACTCCTGTCCAAAGTCATTTTGTCGTAACAACCAACAAAACTGTCTGATATCTGAGAAAACATCTTCTGATAGTTCCTCAAATAACATATATAAAATTCATTTTTTATAAAATTACGAAAGTATAACCTTAATTCACCACGATAAAAGAGTGTCTGGGGTTTTCCACCGCACTAAGTGTCTGACAATGGACGACGTGATTTCTAATATTAATCCAAATAAAATGTAAGAAAACTGGGCTTTACAATTTAACGAATTTGAGGTGCAATTTTCTAAACCTTTGCTGAACAGGTAACTTCCAAAGCCACTATCCAAACTTTATATTCGGGGATTGTTTTTACCTGTAATAGATATATATGTACATGCACAGACAAACTTTGAGGCTTTACAAAATGAAGGTCTGATCATCGCCGGCTCTCGGTTCATTATACCGTCCGACCTTCGAATTCGCAGACAGACGACAAATAAATCACTTGCCCAACAATCCGTTGTATTTTATGTTACCTATCGCTTTGCAGATTTAAAGATTAATTTTTTACATAGCCGACCCACTTCGTTTGTCGGCGTTCAATCTTCCCGTAGCATTTTAAAAAGGATGAATCCTTTTTTTTTTAATTAGTTAAGACACCTTCGCACAATTTAAGTGTCTCCCTTCTTCAAGTCACCGTGACGAGAAGCTTTAATTTAAGTAGGTACATCAAACCAACTTCTACTGACAATAAGTTACGTAACGACACTTATTACATAGCCAAATTAATCAACTTTAATTATCAACGGGTAAAGATATATAGAAAGCGCTGTCGTTCAATGTTTTGTGGTACAGGGATTCGGAATTGTAAACATTCGCTCCGTCATTTTGAAGTAGGTACAGTCAAGAGCACATTAAGCTTTACATTTGTAGTGCAAGTCGGACCTCTAAGGCGCAGGCGATTGTAATATGAACGTTACAAAGTCCAATGTGTCAAGCTCCACGTGTTCTTGAGTGTACGGTCACGCGTCACGCGTCAAAGTCAAATAAAAAATATTTTATTCGAATGTTGCAAACAAAGTCAAAGTCAGAAGTCAAAAGTTTTTATTCAATGTAGGGGTTTATAAGTCCTCTTATTGAAAGTCATTGCGATTCCACCGCTTTGGTATGTATAGTAATATATATATAATAATGATTGTTTATTTGCCAAAAAATAGTGCATACAAGTAGAGGGTTTTTGGTAAGATTGTATAGTTGAGGAGAAGAAGCGGGGCAAGAAACTCCTCAACTCCAAACACCGTGATTGTTTGGGTACATAGTTAATAATGTTAAAAAAACTTACGCCTTTTATCCCCGAGGGGGTAGGCAGAGGTCTTCCCATCTTTGGTAATATCCACTTTTCACGAGAATATTCGACACCTAAACGTAATAGGTGGTGAGCCCATCGTCGGACCGCGTCTGTTACACATGCCTCAGAATTAATTCTGAGACCTGCGGGTTTCCTCACGATGTTTTTCCTTCACCGTCGAGCTAGTGATGAATATGTACTCAAGTTTTGAAAAACTCATTAGTACATGCCAGGATTTGAACCCGAGCCGAGATTATCATCATGTAAAGCAGGCTCTTTAACCGTAAAGCTATCACTGCTCTTCATAATAATACACCGCCTTTGAGTTTCTTGGTGGTTCTTCTCGGGTTACTGCATTTGGAACCAGCAACTCATCGTTAAAGATGGGCTGCAGTTTATATTTAGCCAATATTCATGGACGAGTTTAGTGTGCCTTGTCGTTAGACTATTGACTTTCCTAAGTGTTTTTCTTATTATCTACAGAATAAAAATACATTTCAAACATACCCAGTTTAATATTATTAGACAACTTTAAATCGACTTTTGTAGTTTTTTGTTCAAAGAAGAGTCAGCCCTATCCCGAAGGTGAACTGAGATAACGCTATAATAATGCGATACAATCTTGATGCTTCATTCTTTGGTGGACGAACCTAAGCTCAGTGTGGCTCAGTGTTACAAATTGTGTGACGCTATTTATGAAAGATAAAAAAAAATATATTTCGTCGTCAAATATTGGATCCGTGCAAACACTCGTCGCTGTATAGTCACCAAAGCAAACCAACTTGCCATGGCGGACGTGTACTCATTATCAGGTATACATGTGTACCCCAAACATATAGGTAATTTTGATGCGTTGAGTGAGAGGCTATAATGTTTTGTTTCATTTTATAATTATTTAACGTAACTTTGAGTTTTTGGGATGTACAAACTTCAGTTTCTTTTTTAGGGTTCCGTATCCAAAGTTTAAAACGGGACCCTATTAGTAAGACTTCGCTATCCGTCCGTCCGTCGTCGGCCGTATCTCATAAACCGTGATAGTTTGACAGTTGAAATTTTCACAGATGATGTATTTCTGTGAATTTTTTGCCGTTGAAATTTTCACAGATGATGTATTTCTGTTAATTTTTTGCCGTTTTTATAGATATTAATGCTACGGAACTCTTCGTGCGCGAGTCCGACTTGCACTTGGCAGGGTTTTTCTTTATTTTATTCGCCAAAAATACTGCCCTGATATGCTACGCTATGTCTACAAACGTTGAACATTGTTACCGATAGACATTGGATGCCACTTCGTGGCTAGTCTGGTCCAAAAAAACATTAGACTTTGTCCGATTAGACAGGGTCGTATTCGTTTTCCGGATAAAGTCATTGCCCCATCAGTTACAATGACTTATTCACACAATGCAGCTCTTTCAGACTTAACACACTTATATAGCATAAATAACTGTTACTCCTTACAGTTATTAGTAAACGTAACATTGTGTGCACTGAAACGAAGTTTTTGAATCTTTCGTTTTCAATGTTATTTTAAATTTTATTATTGACATCTACACCATACACACCTTCTAAATGGTTCTGACCGATCTATACTAATATTCTAAAGAGGAAAGATTTGTATTTTTGTATGTTTGTTACGAATAAACTCAAAAATACTAGACCGATTTTAAAAATTCTTTCGCCAATGGAAATCTAGACGATCCCTGAGTAACATAGGCTATATTTTATTCCCGTATTTCAAGGGAACGGTAACTACGCGGATGAAACCGCGCAGAACCGCTAGTCCAAAATAAAGTAAAAACTAACTAGGTATTCTTCATTCAAATTTCAATAATAGAAATTAACGAATTTCCTTCCCTCCATTACTTTGTAGAAAGCGAATCAAGAAGAACGATTTTAAATTGTATACCTACATAGGTTTTGACCTAAAAATTATGGCCTCTAGCAGCGATTGACGCACGCAGGAAAGCCGCAGAATGCACTGCTCAGAATCCGATATTTAAATATATTTTGTTTAAGGAAAAAAAAATATTTCTTTAACCGAACCTCTTTTCATCGAACCTTTTTTCTTGAGTAAGTAGTGCAGATTTATTATATATATTTGAGATTTCTTAAAAAACATATCTTACCCTGTGGTCAAGATTCTGTGAAAAGTGATTAAGAACCCAATCTAAAGAGATGTAAAACCCTCGAATTTGTGCTCATTATGATTTTTAGTTTATTAAACTACGAATATAATTTTATTGTTAGTGTGCAATGACCTGGCTCTTTATTCTGGAACAACTCCTTTATAATATTGAAATATATAGGAGAATATAATACGGGAAATGGATTCTTAACTAATGTCAATACCAATGTCATTAGCAACTTGTATGCCATTATTAGCGACAATACCTTTCCAGTTGCTTACATTATCGTTGCCAATTTTAAGAGGCCGCAATAAGAAATTACCTAGAACATCAAATAGCAATATTTATGATTATGAAACGCATTAAAGTTCGATCCTAATATTTATTATTTATTTATTATTTCCTATTTCCTGCTATTTCTTGCTAACTATAAACTATTCTATACTTAGATGCTTCCAATCTGAAACTAATATCCGAGCGTATAAATAAAATTGACCTTCACATATTTTAGAAGCCATTAATTACCTGGAAATTTGTTTTTTTTTTGCTTGTTTAATTCGTAAAAAGTTCGAAGAAAAGTAGACTGCTTCAATTTTCTATGAGGAAGCCTGCTAAAAGTAGATTTCCGTGGGTCGCGGCGCGGCCGATCGCAGCCGTGTGCGATCGATCGCATGCGAAATGAATGACGCGCGCGGCTGATGCGACAAGACAAGGTATGAAAATGATAGACGCCGGCCGCACGCGTCTGTCGCAGACTTCGGAAATAGCGCCATACATTTTCATACGTTGACTATATATATTCATGAAGTAGGTTGTCATTTTTGTTAAAACAAACATGAGTCTGTTTACAAACACAGTGCAAGGTCACACCAAAAATTTAAGAAATTAAAATATGTTGGGCATTGATTACCTAATAATATTAAAAATATACTCTATCTGCCATCCTCATTAGTTAGGCTTATTATTGTATAGACGATTTCTTGGAGATTTCTCTCCTTATTGGATTTTAAGTTTTGTTATTTTGTATTTAAAAAATATAATATATTTGTACACCTAACAATTAGGTATAATAATAAGGGACTATGTTATGTATAACACCTAATCACCTAAAGCAATTATATATTCGACAAATAAAATATTTTGAATTTAAAATCAAGATTAAAAAACTAAATAAATATGCTCACGCCGTTTATCTACCTCCCCGGGGTAGGCAGAGAAATACCTATGACAGCTATATACAGACCGAAAGTACTACTTTGAGTTCACTGTAATGATCTTATCGCAATATTTTCGAAAACAAAGGTAACCATTGTACATACGTGCAATGCGATACTGCTTCAATGTTCCGTTTGTTCCAGAAACAACATACTCTTTACACCAACTCAAGTGGAGGCGATAAGGTCGGGGATGCAGCCAGGACTCACATTAGTTGTCGGGCCTCCCGGAACAGGTAATTTATCTGGACTGGCCATAGTGGCCATGGCATACTACACCCAGAGCTGAATTTATAACTTATACCACTCACTCGGTGATTATTCATGAAATCTCTGAAAGTATATACTACGTTTAGGTCTGTAGATTCCTTATAGGGAATATGTGTCCCCTGATAAAATCTGTGGGGTTCCCATGGAAACGGCAAAAAAAGGGTTATAGGCGCGGGCAACACCGCTGGGTGCTGGCCAGTAATTAATAAACGGTCCGGCTATCTGTCCGTGAGTCCGAAAAATACCCATGGAAAGCAGTATTTCCAGGAATGAATTATGATACATACAAATTAGCTTAAATATTGGATAATGTATTTCTGCTATATTGTAATTGACCCTTTAGGGTAAAATTACATTGAAACTATTTTACTATTCTGACATGTAATTTATGGCTTAATAAATAAATAAATGGAATACCTGCCACCCCGTCGGGGATAGGTTTGAAAGTACTTATTTTTTTATTTATTTTTTTATGTAGATTCATCATAAGTCCATCTGTCAAAAAGTGAATATGTTACTACAGAACTACTACTATAAAGAAAAATAAGTAATTTATAACAAAAACTAATAACACACCATCGCAGATAGAAACATCGGAGTCAAATTAAAAACAAAATAAATCTCAGGCAAAACGGACGTGGCGGTGCAGATAATATCGAACATCTACCACAACTTCCCGACGCAGCGCACTCTAGTGGTGACCCACAGTAACCAGGCGCTCAACCAGCTGTTCGAGAAGGTCGCAGAGCTGGACGTTGACGAGCGCCATCTTCTGCGTCTCGGCCACGGCGAGGAGGCACTGCAGACCGACAAGGATTTCTCTAGGTACGTACCTAAATCAATTCTATAATCAATACTACATGAAAATATTATCTCTTTAATTCCAGACTTACATAATACAGATTATATGACCCATTGTCTCAACAGCAAAGGGACAAAAATAACAATATATATATATATATATATATATATATATATATATATATATATATATATTAATTACATTATACATTCAGCATATCATCCATACATAGACTGGCACTGGTGGTGAGTGATAGCAACGAGTGAATATGAAATATATTGTTATTTATTTGTATTTATAGTTTTTGTGTAGTCCCTAATTCTATGACACTTAGTTATAGGGTAGAATCGCAACAAAATTATAACCAGTCACCCAGAGAGCATATGCAACACGTCCGCTCCTGCCCGACACTCAGCTCATACTCAGCTCAGCTCGTAATTCGCGTAATGAGTCTACTCATTCCCATCTAACGATAACGGGGAGGGGCGTAACAACTGACGTCACACTAGAATATATTTTACTAAACATCAATGCTTATCAATACTCTAAATAATGTTCGTCATATATCTATACTAATCTATGCTTATCTATACTATCTATACTTCTGTACTAATATTATAAAGAGGAAAGATTTTTGTTCTCAAAAACTGCTGTACCGATTTTGAACATTCTTTATCAAATGGAAGGCTAGAATATCCCTGAGTAACATAGGCTATATTTTATTCCCGTATTCCCACAGGAACGAGACCTACGCGGGTGTAAATAAACCGAACCGAAGCGAGGGCTGGTCGCTAGTAATAAAGAGGAAAGATTTGTTTGTTTGTTTGTATTGTAAAGGCTCTGAAACTACTTTACCGAATTTAAAAATTCTTTAACCACTGCCCAGTGGCGTTACCTGCGTGGATACAGTACATTCCCGCACCCGTGGGAATTTCTGTTGTCGCCTACGACATATGAGACACCTACATACCATATTTAAATTTTCTATGTGTTATAGTTTCGGAGAAGTACGTATTTCTCTTTTTAACTAGTTTTTTTATTGTTTGTAGAAATGAGGCATTTGCCTGCGGGAAGAAGTAGAGTTGTTGACTCAGCTATCACAACACCAAATTTAATCAAAATCCGTTCAATAATTTTTGCGTGATGCGCGCACATCAGAGAGACAGTCAAAAATTCTAAAAATTAATGTTTTGGTATCTACATTGATAACTATCTACACTACCGCAAAATAAAAATATCATGTAGTACAGACACGACATGTTCGATCCCCGCTCTGAGAAAACAGACAGGCCTGTTGGCTCAGTTGGTAGTGACCTAGCCTTCTGAGTCGAAGGTCGCGGGTTCGATCCCCGCTCTGGGCCAACATTTGTGTGCATGAACAATAATGAACATGTCTGATGGCTTCGTGTCTGTTTGTTTAATATTTATTTATGTTTATCAGTTGTTTTGTACCCATAGTACAGGCTCTGCCTAGTTTGGGACTGATAACCGCGTGTGAATTGTGTCCCACAATTTATTTATTTATATTTATATAGATAGATACAGATTATTTCTCATGGGTACGAGATAAGGAATTAACATTGCCTCGGCATTCAATACAGCGCGGTCTGTTTTAAAATTATAATCAATTGAACTTATCTAACAAACACACGGCCCGGCCGGGGCCATGTGGTCAATATATTTGGAGCTGATACGTCACAACGGCGCTGGGTTTTTACATCTGCGTATTGTTTATGCCCACATGCCAAATTTAACATTTCGCGAAAGCTGAGACGAAAATAATTTTGGAAAAACCATTTCATCATAGAACTAGCTGTCAGTAGCTATACATATAAATCCATTAACGACGGTACGACGGACGGCTACACTGTCTGTCAGTTTTACAAATATCTCTACACCTTCCGTCAGTGCAGCAAATTATTATGAAGTATGAATTGATTAAAATAATAATGTGTTCAGGAGTTTCTTGCTCCGCTTTTTCTCAATCATACATGCTGAAGCGGTGGATTCAATGATATTGATTAGTTGGACTTATAAGTCCCTATCTATACTTCCATACTAATACATATTACAAAGAAGAAGTATTTGTATGTTTGTAGCTTTGTTACGAATAATCTCAAAAACTACTAGACCGATTTTAAAAATTCTTTCACTAATGGAAAATTTGAATATCCGTGAGTAACATAGGCTATATTTTATTCCTGTATTCCCACGGGAACGGGAACTACACGGGAGAAACCGAACCGCTAGTTTTTAATATAAGTATTTTGATTTGATTAGGGTTGCTTTTAAAACGATACATAATCGTCTCGGAATGATCGTTAATAAGGTACGGGCGCGTGAACTACGTTCTGGCGAAGCGTCTGGAGCTGCTGGAGCAGGTGGCGCGGCTGCAGCGCACTCTGGACGCGGGCGGAGACGCGGGCGCCACTTGCGAGCTGGCACACCACTTCCACGTCTACCACGTGCGGCCTCGCTACGAGGCCTTTATAGACAAGTGCTCGCGGGACCAGGTCAGACCCTCTAGAAAACTAAAGTTTTACTCGATTAGCTGGCTTTCGCTTATATATAATAATATATATATATATATATATATATAATCTCACGCCTTTTTTATCCTCGAGGGGGTAGGCAGAGGTATTCCATTACTGGATATACCCACATTTCACGAGATATATTGGACCCCTAAACGTGATAGGTTGTGAGCCCATCGCCGGACCGGGTCTGTTTACACATGTCTCAGAATTAATTCTGAGACCTACGGGTTTCCTCACGATGTTTTCCTTCACCGTCGAGCTAGTGATAAGTATGTACGTAAGTTTTTGAAAAACTCATTGGTACATGCCAGGATTCGAACCCGAGCCTCACTGATTTTCGGCCGGTTCTTTAACCGTCGGGCTATCACTGCTCGTTTCTTTCTCTCGTCGCTTTCGCTTATATAGTCGTTATACCAACTATTAACTGTATTTCTTTAGAGTGTCAATTTTATTGAGTCGCTCTATAATGCCGCGCGCATGACAAATCGAACGCTTATGTCTATTCTATACAAGTATACATTTGTCATTGTATTCGACTGACGTTTACTTTTGACATAACATAACTCTAAAGAGTAAAAAACTGGATTCAACTTATATGTTTTTTTAATGGATGCCATTATCAGAACTAGACAAAATAAGACCACACGGGAAGCACCAGCTTTGAAATAAAAAAAGAATCATCGAAATCGGTTCACCCCTTGAGGTTCACCCAGTCAAAAGTTCTGAGGTAACAAACATAAAAAAAAACATTCAGTCGAATTGAGAACCTCCTCCTTTTTTGAAGTCGGTTGAAAATCACTTGGCTAGGCATTCTGGCCAGAAAGACGGGTGCTGGTATACATGTCTCAGACTGAGGGTTTTTTCACTATGTTTTCGTTCAACGTCGAACTAGTTATAAATATGTAAGTAAGTTTTACAAAATTCATTTGTAAATGTTGTCTGTATGAATTGTGTCCCACAATATTTATTATTTTTGTTCTGAGCAGTAACTCTGTTGGTAGTAAGCCCGCCTCTTATGGGGGTCGGGTCCAATTCCTGACAAGGTCAAGTGCCAAAAAGTAACGTACGTAAGAACGCCTCCTGGCGCAAGGCTGAAAGTAGACTTCCGTGCTTCACGGCAGATGACAATACTAGACACTATGAAAATGTATGTCTCCGTTTACGTACGTTAATTATTCTTCCCGGTACGTGCGTTAATTTTTCTTTTATATACCTACTTGTATATGCTATGTTATCCATCACAATTATTCTTCCAGGAGGTAGAAACTATTAACAAAGAGTTTCCATTCCACGAGTTTTTCGATGATGCTCCCAAACCGCTGTTCCTGGGCAAATCCTTTGAAGAGGATATGGCGATAGCGCGAAGTTGTTACAGGTGTGTACTTCTATTCGAAATTTATTGGATTTGATTCAAATGGCTGGTGGACTGTCCCAAATAAAATAACCCTTTGTTTATTAAAATTTTTATACACTAATATAGCAATATAATTTACTATTTTACCAACACTAAACAATTATTAAAACAATTATCAGGTACCTGAAATCTACTGCTTCTCGCCATAAGTATCCAATATTATACACCTCATTATTATAAATTGACACTTTAACTATAAGTGCAAGCAGTGATATGGTTCTAGGCACATAATTATTGTTTTAACGCTAATTATTGTTGGTGAACTCGGGCCTAATAATTACATCGTTATATTTTAATACCCACAAAAAATAGTTTTTTGCACATGATGATATACAGTAACTGACAGATTTGACTTAGGGGCTGTCTCCACGAGCGAGAGAATCGCGGCGATAATATCGTCGTGCCACGTATTTCTATACAATCTCTATGAACGCGTCTCCACACGGCGATGTTATCGCGGCGAGAAGTTGTATAGAATCGCCGCGATTCTCTCGCTCGTGGAGATAGCCCCTTAGATTTAGACAGTCAACCGCCCAATCACATACCTAATAATATATTAAGATGCAACATGCCATACGCACGCATATGTACAGTATAGCCGTTTTATCTTGGCTGCTCTGAACATAGGCTCCGCCTTCGCAAACCGCTTCATACGGCCAAATGGTCGCTAAAAATGTTATTCCGCAAGTTCAGAGCTGCCAAGTTAAAACAGCCATACTGTAATTCTTGGTACACAAATTTATTCTCGAAATAACAAATAAGACTTCTTAGTATGTGCTCAACGAACAATAATTGATTGTGAAAATTTACAGATACATAGATCACGTGTTCGAGGAACTGGAAGAGTTCAGAGCGTTTGAACTGCTTCGATCTGGTTTGGACCGGTCCAAGTATCTTCTAGTGAAGGAGGCCAAAATCATAGCGATGACGTGTACCCACGCGGCCTTAAAACGCTCCGAACTCGTTGCAATGGGTAAGCAAACAATGTAACTTTTTGCCACATATGTTAATTAACCACAGACTTAAAACGAAGTAGACGACGCAAGTACCGTGATTTATTCCGTACCTTCCGTACTTTACAATATAAAAAAATACGTCCTTTGATGTTCCTTGTAATTTTTATAGGGGCCATAATACACGCTGTGAAAATTTCAAGTAAAAATTGTGAAAATTTCTAACCTAACCTAACCTATAATGGTTAAAACGATACAGTAATGTGACTAATGGACCGACAGACAGACATACGAACGGACAGACAAGAGCCTTAGCAATGGGGTCCCCTTGGCATATATTGGGTACGGAACCACATGGGTGCTACATTTTTACTTCGGCGCCAAATCGGCATGTTATAGTTGCAGTATCAGACACTAATAAATATAAATAGGAAAGATTTTTCTGTTTGTTTGTAATGAATATGCTCCGAAACTACTTGCCCGAGTTTAAACATTGTTTTACCAATGGAATGGCTATATTTTTTCAATGGGAACGCGTTGTACATGCTGGACACGCGAAGTAGGTTTACTTGGCTCATCTATTTCGATGCAAGTATGTGAAACCCTCTGTCGAATATCCTACAACATAACAAGAGATCTAAGTAGGTACGTGACTGAGATGACAAAAACAGAAAATGTTTATTTGTAATCATTCAATATTTATATTCTTGTAAAATCGTAAGATGTTTGTGCCTATGATTGCATATAAGCTATTGTATGCCAAATAGCCTGCGCAGACGACGGACTTTGTCCCCGTATTTTCTTGTCCGCCAAAATAGAACGCTTAAAACTGTATCGAGTAACGCACACGAGGGATTAAAAATATGGCGTACAAAAAGTCCCCCGAATAACCGCGGACACCGACGGGCGGTACAGGACAAAAAGAGACGGACATATTTTTTTACGAATCGGGGGACTTTGTCTTCCGGGGACAAAGTTCGTCGTTTGCGCAGGCTATAAATGATATAAGTGTTTAAGAGTGGTATTTTTTTTTTTATTATCTGTTGGGTTTGTTTTTCTTCATAATAATCTTAGGTAATTTTTAATTCTGTCACGGATAAGATAATCGATTTTATAATATCTTGAACTATACCTTGCATCCAAACAATCTTAAACAGATGCTTTAGTTGCAAACAAGTATATGTAGTCCTGTATGGTATTTTTTTTTAACGTCGAGTGCCTATAGAGTACTATTTACGCCAGGGCCAATAATTAAAAAAATATATGACTATCACCGTGTATTGAATAATAAATAGTTTCAAAGATTTTTATTTCTCAAAGAACAATATACAGTTCACTTAAAGAGAAATACATATTTTATAATGCTAAAATTAAAGGTCGTTTCCAAGATGACATAAAAACTATTAACACGCTACACTTCTAAGTACTTAAGAATTTTTTAAGCTTACATTTGTATGCATTTATGTTGTCACATTCCTTAAATTGAATTCGGACTTCAACATTGTGACGTTTTCTTAAATTATAATTGAATCCATTAAATAACGCCGGCTATTCTTCTACGGATTCTAGGCATATTTAGTTAGATCTTTGTCTCGTTCTTGTGAAAAAAAACTTACGTGTAGAATTTAGAACCTCCTCCTTTTTTGAAGTCTGTTAAAAATGAAGAGAATCGGCTCAACAAAAAATTGCAATATTATGATTATGACTTGTTTTATTTCCCACTGGAATACTAATAATGTATGATTTTGTGTATTTATGCAACTGCCTTATTTTTGATAAGAACAATACAAGAATAACATATTAAGTCATGTTTAGGGATCCGAAAAATACGCTCGTCAAAAGTAGGTATGTCCAAGAATGGAATACCTCTGTCGTATTTTTTATTTATATAAGAACTGAACAAGTGATTTTCTACTTACACACACCAGCACTTCACACACACTCCTTATTAACTCTTTTAGGTTTCAAATATGACAACATATTAATGGAGGAGTCAGCCCAAATCCTGGAAATTGAGACTTTCATACCGCTGCTGCTGCAAAACCCGCAAGACGGGCGCTCGCGGCTGAAGCGCTGGATCATGATCGGCGACCACCACCAGCTGCCGCCCGTCGTGAAGAACATGGCCTTCCAGAAGTACTGCAACATGGAGCAGAGCCTCTTCACCAGGATGGTCCGACTGGGCGTGCCATACGTGGAGCTGGATGCTCAGGGCCGTGCCAGACCTAGGTGAGTGGGGATGACTATCCAACATGAAAAATGTGACAAGGACGGGGGGAGGGTCAAAAATCCATGTTAGTTTGACGTAATTTATGGATGGTCCCCTAATGTTGTGAAAATTATTAAGCATCATTTTGGACAAGGTACAGGTAATGCAGGTATGAAATTAAGGCATTACTTTAAAATATGAATCACTTTATTAAAATCCAACATTTTCCTTAAGTTTTTCGTATGTCATTTCTTCCCAGAATTCGATCCTTATTATAGCGACACTATCGAATGGTGTAATAATACAGAGTGAGTTTTTTTTTCAAAATCAACGGGATCGATTCCTGGCTAGGGTTATTGATTTTTCAAAAATCCAAAGATGCAGTTTTAGTTTTCATCGAAATCGGGCCCGAGACTCCTTTGAGTACTTTTCGATATTCCTCATAGTTTCTGATTTAGCCTACCACGCCCATATATATATTTCGTCACCTCAAAAGCTTGAGAAATATAAGTTTCTCTCAGTGGTAGGTACTACTAGGCCGCACGGGTCGCTCCATGACGCAACAAATGCACAAACAATCAGCTGACGGACGCAAGAGGTCCAAGACGCCTTATTATGTGCGCTTCAGTTGTAACTATGTTAACTTGGAAATCAAATTTAACCTACTTCTCATCGTCGTATAGACACGAATGTTAGTGTATGTATCTATGTATATGTTATGGGTAATTTGATAAGTCCATGCACTATTAATAATTGCCGGTCTGTATTCATAATGCCTGACTCAATTGGATAATGTGATCAAAACAGCATGATTCATCACTTTTCCCGGCCATTATGAATAATGCCCACCCTATCTTGACAAGTATCTTAAAACGTAACATATAATATATATATATATATATATATATATATATATCCATTGAGTTTCTTGCTTGTTCTTCTCGGGATACTGTTCTAATTGGATGTCAAAAATCGTAGTATGATTTTATTCGACCAATCAGAGCAGTAGCTAACATGAGATTTAACAGTCTTAGTACCCTTCCTTTGGGTACAGCACCCTAAAAACCTCCTACCAATCCATTACAGTATCTGCAACTTATACCGGTGGCGGTACCGCGCTCTCGGCGACCTGGCGCACGTGATCCGTCTGCCGGAGTACCGAGCTGCCAACGCTGGGCTTCGGCACGACTTCCAGCTCGTCAACGTGGACGACTTCAACGGCGCCGGCGAGACAGAGCCCAGTCCCTACTTCTATCAGGTAACTTCAAACCTTCAAGAAGAGAGCGTACAGTACGGCCGTTTTAACTTGGCTTCTCTGAACATAGGCTTCACCTGCGCAAATCCCCCCGTACCGCCAAATGTTATTGCGCAGCCATTTGCGCAACTTGAGAGCTGCCAAGTTAAAACGGCCGAACTGTACTCATACCTCAAACGCCGGCAACGCACTTGTGACTTGAACTGCGGGTGTCCATGGGTGAGGGTAGTCACTTACCATCAGGTGACCCGTCTGCTCGTTTTCCCCCTATACAGTATAATAAAAAAAACAGTGGTGTCGTTTTAACTTGGCAGCTCTGAAATTGCGCAAAAGGCTGCGCAATACCATTTTTAGCGATTATTTGGCGGTATGAGGTGGTTTACGCAGGCGGAGCCTATGTTTAGAGCGGCCAGGACTAATTGTTTCTACTATGTCTGACCCCCTAGACAAGTGGCATATGAATTATTAATAACTATGAGTAGGAGCGTAGGTGGAATGCTCCTTCATCTTTTGAGAAGGGAAGATCTGCCGCCAGGCGAGTTGATGGTCAGTACTGTCATCGGTGAGTTTAAACTCATTTAAATGATATTGAAACTAATGGTAAACGGTGCAGTACTAAATGGGCATTTGACAGAAATCTTTTAATTGTTATTAGTGTATAGTGTCATCACACCATGTCCTAGCTGTTGTTGTCATAAGCACGATGTTTACACAGGTTTTGGACTGTAATCTAGTCAAATCTTTTTTTTTTCTGTCCCTTAATATTTTTTTGTCCCATTCTGTTTTGTGTGCCTAAATAAATAAATAAAAGAAATGATTTGCTTTCCAGAATCTAGCGGAGGCTGAGTACGTGGTGGCCGTGTTCATGTACATGAGGCTGGTGGGCTGGCCAGCGGACCGCATCTCGATCCTCACCACCTACAACGGGCAGAAACACCTCATACGTGACGTCATCGACAAGCGCTGCGCCGACAACCCGCTCATTGGCCGACCCCACAAGGTATATTCACGATTTCTTGTGAGTTCTGCAGCTAACCGATAGAGGGCGCTTATGTTAATACTATAGGGAACTAAATGTTAAAAAATAAAATAATGTTAAAAAAACAGACTGGCTTGCGTTCAACATCTCACCAAAATTTAATTGTACGTAATCAATAAAATTGTAAGTGAGCGCGTAGAAAATTGACAAAGAAATTAAAATTTATAAAGACAAATTTTTAGTAGCTCCTCAATTACTACACTGTTTTGATTGTTTTATTATCTTAAAATTGACTATAAATGTACAATGAAAATTAATAAAAATAAGAAATGTATAGGATTATCATTTGAATAAACGATTACTCTCAACTTGATTTCGATACAGTCCCTGTATCATACCCTATTTGTATCATCGATAGTACGGTTCTTGACTGCAACCAGCAACTCGTCGGTGGAGATGGGCTGCTGTTTACATTTAGCCAATCTTCATGGACGAGTTTAGAGTGCCTTAATATTAGACTATTGACATTTCCAAGTGTAATTTTCAATTACCTACGGAAAATAAATACATTTTTTATTTCTCCGGGCGAAAAACGGCAAATTTCGGCCCGCTACGCTAAACGAAGCTGCCGCTTTCCTCCTCCGTCGAAAAGATAAAAGTATACACACCTCGGGAAGTAAATAAGAAAGCCTTAGATCACACATTACATGTGATATGAGACACTTCTTATTTTACTTCCTTAGGTGTGTAATATACTATTAATTTTTAATCGAATCGTCCGTGTGCAGGTGACGACGGTGGACAAGTACCAGGGGCAGCAGAACGACGTTGCGCTGGTGTCGCTGGTCCGCACGAAGGCGGTGGGCCACGTGCGTGATTTGCGCCGGCTCATAGTGGCCGCCTCGAGGGCTAGGCTCGGCCTCTACGTCTTCGCCCGGGCCAACCTCTTCCGCAACTGCTTCGAGCTGCAGCCTACTTTCAATCAGGTTTGTATTACTTGATTACCTGTTGTGTGATTTCATCCACGCAAGTCCCGTTCCCATGGGAAAATTATAAAAATTACTCCCAGAAATAGAGTCCCGTGGTCACCTTTTGGGTACGGAACCCAAAAATTAAGAACCACACTAATCGAAATGGCTTCGGTAGTTGGTGGAGGGCCATCGATTAAAAATTTGCCTTTTGACAAACTAAGTAATTTAAATAGGTAGTCAACTGCCTAATGGACCCGTCGATTTATCTTGCTTATCGATGCTTGACTGGTTCATTTTTGGAATGCTTAGGCCCAAAGAATTATTTTCATGTGTAGGTACCCACCTATAGGGTTTACTAAAATGTGCCTACCCTCCTTACTTATGTACACAGCTTGTATAGAGGTAGCCCATTAAAGGAGGTCAGATCTGATCACCGATCACATTCGATCTCGACTCTCGACACGGGCAACATCTCTTATTTCGCAACCCTCATCGTCCTGCACGTCACCAGTGGCAGTCACCATCGCTGCCCCTAAACTGGTGACCCTCGACATCTGGACATCAGCGCAACCTTCACTCAAGGTCAACAGCAGCAGTCGCACAGCAAGTCAGAATATCGTCCAATCAGGTCCATACGCAGCCGACGCATCGTGCTACCTGGTCCTGCAGAGGCATATTACTCACAGCGATAGCACTCGGCCCACGCAAAGTTCACGCTGAACTACGGGCACTTCAACTGTCGCAGCAACCCGCTCAGTCTCGACTCGCCGTAGACTTGGAGCAGGCTGGCACTTGCAAGCTACGAAGCATCGACGCCGCACAAGAAAACGTATGATGCAGATAGAAATAACACGATGGGGGTTGCGGGGGTAGATGCTCGTGTCGAGAGTGCATAATAAAACAAACAAACATCGAAGAAAACATAATTGGGGTACTTGCACAAAATGTATCATCCACGCGCAACCAACCGCCACCGATGCAACGTGCGAAATAATGCGAGAACTAACTACCCGACCAAGAATCAAGCACATGCAACGCTAAGAAAACATGCAGCAAACAAAAAACATGCAAAATACGACTGCCATCTCCATGCACTAGTCGTATAAGGGGAGAAAAAAGTACAACAGGGTTCAATTTATTCGAAATAAATCAACACGAAATGTTTTAATTGCACCGACTGCGATTACGCTCAATAATCAGGCTGCGGTCACGCTCATAATCAAGCTCACTTTGCCCTGAAAAGGACAGTTGTATGATCAAGCATCGAAGTAGTAGTCGTCGCGATGAATGTTGCGACGTCATTGGATCTGCGGTAGCAACGGCGAACTCCAGGCAGTTATCGAGTCTCCGCGTGCGCGCCGCCTCGCGCGAGTTTCTTCCGAACTTGCGCCGCCGCCGATGGTCGTCCCCGATGTGGCTTTGCGCGCGACGGACAACTGCGGTGCGCTACAACTCACCGCACCCCGCGTCCGCACAACGCTCGCAGCAAGATTCAAGCGGACCGCCTCGCGTGCATACAATCGTTTAATTAATAGTAACTACCTACTTATAGTAGCAATATCAATAGTGAGGACATTAGGTAAATTAATTGTTAAAATACAGTTATGTATTAGCAAAATATTTTTAAGCTAGTGTTACGATATAAATGTAGTAAAAATCGAACTCTTTATTTAAAGGGGGGAGTACTGTAGGTACCCACCTACAGGGTTTACTAAAATGTGCCTACCCTCCTTACTTATGTACACAGCTTGTATAAATAGAGGTAGCCCATTAAAGGAGGTCAGATCCGATCACCGATCACATTCGATCTCGACTCTCGACACGAGCAACATCTCTCATTTCTTCAACCCTCATCATCCTCGACATCACCTAGTGGCAGTCACCCTCGCTGCCCCTAAACATGTAATTATTGATCGTTTGTCCATGTCGTTAAGGCTTTTATTTAATTGTTGTCTTGGAAATGCGCTCCGCCGCGCTTCCAGCGGTGTGCGTTGGACCTTAGTAATAGAGTCCCATTGGCACCCTAAGCAGTGTGTGTATGTGTAGGTTACATGTATATTTTGATGTCTTCCGTCCGTAGCTGGTGGAGAGGCCCCTGGAGCTGGAGCTGGTCCCGGGCGAGCGCTATCCGGCGCAGCGCGGCGCAAGCGCAACCGTCCCCGCCGAGCTGCTGCTGCGCGTACGCGACATGCCGCACATGGCGCGATACGTCTACGACATGTACCTCGAGCTCGTTCGCGACTCCGCGAGGCAGCAGCAGGTCAGTGACACACCATCAACTACCGATGGGATATGGGACTTTCCTCGTGGGCAAATGTAGGCATTATTCTCCCACGCAAGCCCTCGCGCGAGACGCTGTAGCCTATCTAATGGGCAATTTACACGAGGCCATTCCATTGAGCCATTCCACTAATGGCTTCGTGTAAATGGAGACAGTCCACTGCAATGGATAGTCCTCAAGCTTTTTTCGTATGCAGTTTGGATTGTCTTAGTGGAATGGCCTCGTGTAAATGGCCTATTACGCAGAATTTTTCAGCACCCAAAGGTTTAACGACTTCCGTTCTGCGTTTTATTTATGCGTTTGAATTATTGGTGATGAATCGGGTACGACTTAATGTGTGCGTTTTAGGGATTCAGCGTAACATAGACTTTCTTTGTGCATGAGACTACATTTGGGTTGTATTTGATTTTTTTGAGAGTTTTCTCAGCCTTACAAAATATAATGATGAAACGTGGGAATTATCAGAAATGGAATACCTCTGACTTTGAAGATAAAAGACGTGACAATATTTATAAGACACTGTACAATTATGGGACTGGACGTAATAAGACACTATGTGACATTATGTGTCACTGGGAGACTCTATTTAAGGCACTATACATTGTCAGCTAGAAGCATTTTATATATGTAATTGTTTTTAGGAGTCTCGCGCGTCGTGGTCCGCGCCGGGCACGCAGTCTGCGGCGCAGTCCCGCGACCCGCAGCACTTCGTGCCCTCGCACCCCGGCGCGGCCGCAGGGGACTCCGACGACGAGGACGCCGGCTTCCGGCCCACCGAGATCGTCAACGAGGTCATTGACACCCCGGACAAGTGAACTCGACTGTAAAGTTTACAATAAGGCCCTTTTTAACTTGGCTTCTCTGAACATAGGCTTCGCCTGCGCAAACCCCCTCGTACCGCCAAATGGTCGCTAAAAAATGTTATTGCGCAACTTCAGAGCTGCCAAGTTAAAACGCCCGTATTGTACATCGATAGGGCTACCGCTGTATTCAGATTGACTATCTATTTTATATACGGTATATATTCTAATTCAGACCAGGGTTGTTATGGATATGAAATTTCGGATCTGGATACTGATATACAAATAAAACTATACCGGTTACGGTTATTACATTTTTAAGAAATTGTAAAAGTACAACACCAATACGCTAATAATAATTTGACTTTATTTCTAATTTATAATTTATATACCCTATCACGTGTCTCATTTAGACTCCGCTCCTATCCGCAACTTATATATGGTTACGCATATATTTTTATTTCGGACATCCGATTGTTTCGGTTACGGTTGCGGCATTCGTTCCTTAACATCCCTGCTTAGGACCAACCGTTGTCAAAAAGTGACCTGATTTTATGTACGGCGATAGCTCCTCCAGGTCAGTAACTTATGAGTTATGTGACTGTTGTTTTTACGCCCACATATTTATAAGAGTAATGTAATAAAGTAAGTTCTTCGAATATATTTTTTACTCACTTTCGTCATGAACCAAAGCGTTGTTTTTGTTTTCCACCAATTCCTCCACAATAGGGTAAGTAGTTAACTAGTATCAAAATTAAATAGTGTAAGAAAACTTTTTATGGTTATTAATCGGTTTGAAACAAAAGTTTATATTTGCACAAACAAGACAAAAAAAAACATTTCTATCACCGACAATGGAGGCGAGCGCAAGCATGAGTGAGCGAGAGCTAGCGAGCAAGGAGCGATGCATAAGAATGCACATGCATTCTTATGCATCGCTCCTTAACCCGAAAACTAGACCTACATGCATAGTGATGTGGGTCTAGTTTTCGGATTAATATAGTGAGTTATCGTCTCAAAACAAATCTAAACATGTATTTCGATTTTTGACGTCCGGACGTTTCGTCGTCGATTTTCGAAGTATTGTTACAAAGGAATATAATTTTGACACTGACATTGGCGTTTCTAAGAAATTAAATACACACAGGACAGTTTCGTCAAATGGTCACAAAATAATGCATTTACGAAATCCATGAAAAATGAAATGAACCCGTTATAATTACTAATATAATGAAATAACATTTTTATATATCTTATAATTTATTATAAAATTTGGCATGAAGCACGTATAAAATGGCCATCGGTGGTCATTCGCATAACATACATAAGTAAAGCTCACACCACTATCCCACAGGGGTAGGCAGAGACTTTACTCGATCTCTACATACTTCTTTCGCTTCCTTTACATTCATAAGCATTTTCCTTGTCATTCGCATTGACTAATAAACCTATCTACTTACTTTTCATATCTCAAAACTAACAAAATGGACTGGATAAAATCCTAAATTAATTATGTATAGCACAGGGTTATACTCATTCACTTGCCCTTCCATCAGGGTTGCACAGTTTTTTTTTTTCATTTGTACCTACCACATATTTTTCACTCAATCCAGTTAGATCATTTTGAAGGACTTCTTCCATAGCGCTCATGTTAAGCAATCTTCTTACAATATACGAGGGAAAAAAAGTGGCAAACAAGTTTGACTGTTTCAAAATTAAATTCGAGTAATAATTTTTTTCTTCCAACGTCTTGACTCCCAACTCCCCTATACTTGGCTAGCTTTGATGGATCGTCTGCTCGTTTGCCACTTTTATAAGTTAAAATTAAATCTTGTTACTCCACAAGTCCATAGTTACATCACAATATGTTTTATGCATGCAATCTCCTTTCATCCTTCATAATACTGGTGTTATATCATTTTTATTCGTTTGAGCGGCTCGATTACCAGTTTGGGCTACTATCCAATAACAATGTTTAGTTTTGTCGCTACAGTGTTTCACAGTCTTGTATTATAAGTACATACATTGAGTATTAATACTATCACAAATAAGGCCTGCGTTCAGCTGTACAAAAAATTTACCTAAAGAATCACTAGCTCGGCGGAGAATTAGAACACTTCGTTCCAGATCTAAAGGAAATCTGGTATCCGAGGCGTATTATGTAAACTACAATCGGTTACTATGAACTCACTGCCTATTAAATGTATAAAGTTAAAACTATGGAATACCTGTCTCAGCAAACACCTTTGAGACTTAGGCGTATATATATTACTATTATTGTACATAAAGTATTAAAAATACAAACTAAAATACGTAATACGAATACAATCATATGTCCACTTTGGAATAACGACGCGCTATCGAGATGTTAAGGTCGTAATGGGAGTTATTGACCGAAGGCCGCGGGAACAGTCCTAGCACGATGAACATGATCACGCCTTGCAACGTGTTGATAAGACCAAACACCTCCCTGCAACAGAATAAATACATTAGTTTTAAATTAAGTAACAGCCCTAATCACGGGACGGGCCTGCTAGCTCAGTTGGTAGTGACCCTGCCTTTTGAGTCGGAGGCCGGGGGTACGATTCCCACTCGGGGAACATTTGTGTGCATGAAAATGTCTGTTGGCTTCGTGTCTAGGTGTTTAGTATGTTTATCAGTTGTTTAGTAGCCATAGTACAGGCTCTGCCTAGTTTTGGACTGAATAACCGTGCGTGTAAATTGTGTCCCACAAATTATTATTACTTTCTACAATAATTAGCAGAGCAGTGGGAGCCTCACCTCATGCATAAAGGTTCGATTCCGAGGATAGACGCTATTGAGTTTAAAAAAATATATGCTCATACACACACCGGCACAATTAGCGGAACAGAAAAAAAAGGGAGTATTTACGCATTTTTGCGTGTTACTGGCCGGCTAAACAAGCTTTTTTTAAATTTGGGTTTTAATTTAAAAATGGAATACTAAGCGACTGCCCTTTTTTTCATTCTTTTGTTTTAATTTTCATTGATTCATTTTTTCCACCGCTTGTCCGTTTTTAGAAGGTTCGTGAATTCCATTTGAAAAGCTTTGAATTGCAGTTTTTGAGTTTTTTCGCATATTGATAATTTACGAGCATCTAATTATGCCTGATTTAACGCCATCAGAAATCATTAGGGCAGATCAAATGAGGAGAAATGGTCAAACCTACAGATCGATTGCCAGAAGCCTTCGTCGATCGTTATCAACGATTTATCGTAGCATCCAACGATACAGATTGACGAATGCTCTAGTGAGAAGGAGAGGACAAGGCCGGAAAAGGTGTACTTCAAGGAGGGATGACCGTTTTCTCCAACTTCAAGTCCGACGGAACACGAGACTAACGGCGGTGCAGGCTCGAAATTTACTGGAAGAGGTACGAGCAGTAAGGATGAGTGAGCGGACAGTTCGTAGAAGATTCGAAGAAGTGGGTATAGGCTCGTATGTGCCCGCCAAAGCCCCAAAACTTGAGAGACATCATCGCACAAACCGTCTACACTTTGGTCGTGAACATCGTGATTGGGACTTCGACGACTGGGGACAGGTTCTTTTTACTGATGAATGCAGAGTTATGTTAAATCAAATTGATGGAAGGCAGCGAGTATGGAGACGCAAAGGAGAACGGTATATCCAGTCTAATTTTGAAAATACAGTTGCATATGGCGGCGGTTCAATTATGGTCTGGGGAGGAATATGTTTAGGAGCTCGTACGGAGTTAGTAGTGGTCGATGGCGGGAATCTGAATGCTGATCGGTATATCAGGGAGATTTTAGAAGAACATGTTGTGCCATTTGCCCCCTTTATTGGTAACAACTTCATTCTAATGCAGGATAATGCTCGGGCTCACAGTGCTCGCACAGTACAGACATACCTAAACCATGTTGGTATAACGGTGATGGAGTGGCCAGCACGGTCCCCCGATATGAACCCTATAGAACACGTCTGGGACTTGCTAAAGAGGAGTGTAAAGTCAAGAATGCCCCCTCCCAATAATCTCAACGAGTTGCGAAACGCATTACTTGAAGAATGGCAGAGGTTGCCCCAAGAAACCATTGATAACATCATCCGCAGCATGCCCAGACGGATGGAAACCCTCATCAGAGGTGTATGTGTGGATTGAGTGAGCACCCCTCAGAAAAAAAAGGAAAAATGCTCTTCATTTAGTAGAAGTTCTAAAACAATTGTAAAAGTAATCCCTGAATTTGTAAAAAGATAAAAAAAAAGATACAGGGTTTAACGTATGCTCACTCAGTTCTCACAAACCACCAATGAAATCAGCGAATGTATTAATGCAACATATAATATTTATATACTAGGATTTAGAAGAACCTAAGCTTACTTACCTTTATAATTTGTAGATCACCTAGTTACGTAATTAAGGTTTTACAAAAAAAATAAAATGCTCACTCAATCCTCACACTTTTGAAAACCCGATTTCTGATGAAGAAACTGAAGATTGAAACTGATATGTATGTGTATAGTTTAGTAAAATTAATATGGGAATTTGTAAAATAAAAAACGAACCACTAACGTGGCAGGTTTTAGAATAATAAATTTTTTTAAATGCTCACTCAGTCCACACATTTTACGTAAGTTAAAAATGTGAATATCTTAAGATTTATAGTATCAAAGAAACTGGAAATTAGTTCAACTTTTTGTAAAAATTTCTACAAAAGATCTACCATCTAATATTTTATATTCGTTGTCTGTTTTTAAAGATATTCAATTTTAATTTTCCTAATGTAAATATATCGTTTAGGGTGACCACACTTCATAATATTATGGTCATATCCATTATTTTTACAACCTTCTTCGAGTTAAATCGAAATTGCTGTACTGGCGAAATACATGAGCAGCGGCTGGTAAAACATGTATACATATCTGTCGCCTTTTAGCGGCCAAATAAATTGCATAGTAAGTATACGTGTAATTTAAATAGTTTATTTCATTACAAGTGCGGAAAGCCTGTCATCGCAACGAGTTCCGACAAATGTCTACCCAAGCCGAGGCGCAGCCGAAGGTGAGGGTTGACAGTCAGAACAAGTTGCAATGACGGTTCCGCACGTGTACTGAACAACTATTTTTAATACAGTTGCGAAAAAATGAAGCAATTTAATAAAATAATAAAAACACAATAAACTCAACTATCATTTTTGGAAAATGGCGCCAACCATAAAAATAAAGAGAGATTTTTTTTTGCTTACTTCACCCATTCTGGGTAGGCAAAGGGAACTATGCCCAATGCCCATACAGTCAAGTCATCGGTACAATTTTCTTATTTATATGAAATGAAAATGAAATTTAATGAGATGAAATGAAATAAAACCTAACCTAACTCATTGAATCAAATCATTAAATCTGATATTGAAACAAATTAATAGCTTCTTTTTAGAAATATTTGCATTCAGAATCATAAAATCTTCTATGAAGTTTTTTTAGTAAAAACTTCGTGGTTGGTTTTTTCTTTTTAATAGACATCATTTTGACAGTTGGGAAAGAAAACGAACGAGTGCGGAAAAGGTAAAGAAAAAGCTCGAGTGTGTAATAGCCCTCATCCCGAACGCTATACGTCCCTGCAATACGCCACTTTTTGAGCAACTGTATTAAAAAATCTTTTACTCCAAAACATGGCAACCAAGGAGGCAACTTATCAACAGTTTTATTTAAATTTCGAACTGGCTTGCAAATAGGAACATGTTAATTGAAAAAATAAAACAAGTGAACACTTCAAAGTGGGAAAAAATATTGTTGTTCTTCATTGATTTTGTTAACTTATGTACTAATACATTTTCAAAAACGATGTTCTGTCTGTGCCATACCTACCTATATAAATTTTAGAAAGAAATTTTGATGAAATTTAATTAAATGTTGACTTGTCATCGTCGGGAGGTTGCCTTTGCTGATCGATCACAGCATCATCCTGCTAATGCTAGTGTCTAATAGCATAGCCAAGTTGTATTTTATCGCATACTAATAGTGCCCCACGGTTTCACCCCGCATCAGTTCCGTTCCCTTCGGAAAATTATAGCCCATGTTACTCCCAGAAAAGTAAGCTTTCAATTGGCGAAAGATTTTTCAAGTCTCGCGTGTAAAATTTTATTACAAATAGCAGGTGCCCAGCGGCGACCCAGCCTGGATCCAGTTTATTCCCGTTCCCGTGGGAATTTCCTATAATTCCTTCATAGTGGTTTCTTTAACCATATAAGACCATAATAATTTAAATAGCGGGTGCCGTGGATCCAGTTTATTCCCGTTCCCGTGGGAATTTCCTATAATTCCTTCATAGTGGTTTTGGCAAGCATAAAACACCATAATATTTTAAATAGCGGGTGTCGTGGATCCAGTTTATTCCCGTTCCCGTGGGAATTTCTGAGATTTCCTTTATAATGGGTGCCTACGACATAAAGACATCTATACATACGATATTTCAAACAACGGGTTCCAGCGAGTTAAAGCGGCGGCGTTGCGCGCGCGGTTCCTGTTTTATCCCGTTCCCGTGAGAATTGCATTAAATCCCTTCATAGCGGTTGCCTACTACATTTATGACACCTACATACCATATTTCAAGTTTCTGGGTGTAATCGTTTCGGAATAGTACGTATTTCTCTTTTTCACCAGTTTTTATATTTTCCCGTGGGAATGAGATATTTTTCTGAAATAATAACAAAGAACTCTAAAGAGTAAAAAACATACAGACAAATTGATAACCTGCTCCTTTTTGAAGTCGTTTAAAAGTACTCTAGATGTTGACCCGGGTACTCAGTTATCTCCATACTAAATTTCATAAAAATCCTTCCAGTAGTTTTTGTTTTGATGCGTGCACAGATAGACAGACAGACAAAAATGTAAAAAATTGTGTTTTGGTATCTACATCGATAACTATATACCTACACTTAAAATTTTCAAAAAATCTTTCATGTACAGACATGGTCCCGTTAGTTTTATTATATGTGTAGATGTACTATCAGCAAACGCTAAGCCTGATACATTTGGAAAAATTGTCGCTTGCAAGCTAAAATTTTATTACCCTGACCCTAATTAGAGTTACATAATGAGAAGCCAGTAACACAGTCTTTTTTCTATTGCGATCCATTCATCGACACTAAATGGTCATAAACATGAAAGAACCTCTTTTTTGTAATTGTCATTGTTACTATAAGTGAGGGCTTTGTCGACACGGGGTGGGAAAAGATAGCTGCTCGCTAAAATGACACTTAGGTGTATCAGGCAGAACTTTTTTCGATAGTACAATAGTAGATTATATAACAAGGGAATAAAGCACTGTTTTATGTCACGGGCGCGACATTGAATCCTGAACGTAACGAAGGACTCCAGCGAGGGAGTTATGATTTAATTCCCGAGCGAAGCGAGGGAATCAAGACTGAGTCCTGAGTTTAGTGAGGGATTTAAGCGCCCAAGACAAAAACAGTTTTATTCCCGAGTTATATACTCTACTTTTCTCACCTTATGCGAGACAATAAAATGCAATTGCATGGTAGTAGATTATTGACAATGCCTATGGCATCTAGTAGGTATAATAGACTCTGAAGTCAAAGTACTTTCATCACTCGACATTTTCGATATTCTTTTTGAAATGTTAAAGCTATAAAATGGATACAGCAACTTGTTTCTGCCGGCGTGACCTAGGTACTTGATTTAACAATTGAAGATCGTGCGAATCTAGTTGGTCGCGGCTTCGGTTTTCGAAAATCGAGTTGGCCACGACTGCACCACATTTTGATTAACGAAATTAGACTTTATCGTCATAGCAATAAGGATTATGAAACTGAAAATTACATTATTGACCAAGGGTTATAATGAAATTCCATACAACATTATAACCCGGTTAAAGCCAAGGAATATAATGTCTTGCTTTCGGTGACGTTTATATGATATATAATCCGGCTTAGTCGAGCATGTGGTGTGAAAATTATATTAAAGAGTCGTAATCAGCGGAGGTCGTATGTCAAAAATTTACTTCGACAAACCAAAAAGAATATTCTTTTAAAATGTCCTGTATTTTTAATATGACCATAATATTATGAAGAAGTGTGGTCACCCTAAACGATATATTTACATTAGGAAAATTAAAATTGAATATCTTTAAAAACAGACAACGAATATAAAATATTAGATGGTAGATCTTTTGTAGAAATTTTTACAAAAAGTTGAACTAATTTCCAGTTTCTTTTATACTATAAATCTTAAGATATTCACATTTTTAACTTACGTAAAATGTGTGGACTGAGTGAGCATT
Source organism: Ethmia dodecea (assembly GCA_963855545.1). Lineage (NCBI taxonomy): Eukaryota > Metazoa > Arthropoda > Insecta > Lepidoptera > Depressariidae > Ethmia > Ethmia dodecea. Next base: position 7,791,090 of record OY979457.1, read on the forward strand.
TAAAAAAATTTATTATTCTAAAACCTGCCACGTTAGTGGTTCGTTTTTTATTTTACAAATTCCCATATTAATTTTACTAAACTATACACATACATATCAGTTTCAATCTTCAGTTTCTTCATCAGAAATCGGGTTTTCAAAAGTGTGAGGATTGAGTGAGCATTTTATTTTTTTTGTAAAACCTTAATTACGTAACTAGGTGATCTACAAATTATAAAGGTAAGTAAGCTTAGGTTCTTCTAAATCCTAGTATATAAATATTATATGTTGCATTAATACATTCGCTGATTTCATTGGTGGTTTGTGAGAACTGAGTGAGCATACGTTAAACCCTGTATCTTTTTTTTTATCTTTTTACAAATTCAGGGATTACTTTTACAATTGTTTTAGAACTTCTACTAAATGAAGAGCATTTTTCCTTTTTTTTCTGAGGGGTGCTCACTCAATCCACACATACACCATCAGAGCACGAGGAGGAAACACTCGATATTGAACAGTCATTGAAATTGTTGTTAAACTTTGGAAAATCTTGAATTTTCTGCTGTTTCTCTATAATTAAAAATCGAAGAAAAATGCATTTTGTTTAATTTAATTTTTATTTTTATAAAATTTTAAGTATGGTGTTACAAATGAATGTCAAAACATGTTAATTTAATTGTTGTTTCATTTTAAATAATATATTGTTTAAAAATTACATTCATTGTTCTAAATTCCCTCTTTTTTCTCCTTTTTTTTTCTGTTCCGCTAATTGTGCCGGTGTGTGTATTTAAAATTAGAAATAAACGCCAAGAGTTTAAAAAATATATGCTCATATTTATACCCACTAGGAAATAAGATGTGAGCATGCATTTATATTCAACATGTAACATAATTAACGCCAAATTCTACCCAATTAGTTTTACAATCACAGTACATGGAATATTTATGCTGTAAAGACACAGCCTCTATATATGGTAGGCCATTATAGCGGAATCTAGTTTGCTGTATCTTTAATATAACTATTTTTTTCGAATATTGTATTCTCACGCCGCTAGAATTGCTTCGACTGGTGGGTTATAATAGTACATTATGGTACAAGTGAGTAAAGTTGGTGATTACCGCTGAGGCGCCATTGAGACCCGAGCCGTAGGCGAGGGTCATAAGAGAGCCGAGGACGGTAATCATCAATACACACGTGTATCATACGACGTTTTTCAACACACTTGTGAATAAATAATACTAAAAAATCATTTTAAAATAATCATTCGCAATGGCGGGGAAAATTAATTGGTTTTCCAATTTTTTATTTATATAATTTGGAAAAGGCAAAAGGATCTAGGCCCATACAGCCTCGTTTTCCTATGCGCTCGCATCTTACAATGGCGATCGGCCATGGACTAAAAAAATTAGGTTTCTTTTTCTTTGGTTTGTCGTGGATAGCGTTTTAGCCACGTACAAAATGGGGTATTTAAAGTTTTTACAGAGAAAACCAAAGTTATATTTGAGTGAAAGTTTTGTTTATTAAACACGTACAAGTTGAAATGATCTATTTAAATACGAAGTTGCATGAAATGAGCAAGCCATATTTGTGTATTAATTTATTAGTACGATTGAATACGATCTTTTTTGTATCGAAACTTTTTTAAGAACAAAGCAACTCTAGCAACAAAATTGAAAAAAAAAATCTATAACTCACTAGTGAATAATAGCAAACAAAAAGTCTCAGTTTGATTATAGGTGTCATTATGTGCCTAATTGCAGTGAAATTAGAGCCACTTTATGAGCAAGTGTGTTGAAAAATATTTTTCAACACACTTGCTCATAAAGTGGCTCTAACGAGGCTGTATGGGCCTAGATCCTTTTGCCTTTTCCAAATTATATAAATAAAAAATTGGAAAACCAATTAATTTTCCCCGCCATTGCGAATGATTATTTTAAAATGATTTTTTAGTATTATTTATTCACAAGTGTGTTGAAAAACGTCGTATGATACACGTGTGTATTGATGATTACCGTCCTCGGCTCTCTTATGACCCTCGCCTACGGCTCGGGTCTCAATGGCGCCTCAGCGGTAATCACCAACTTTACTCACTTGTACCATAATGTACTATTATTTAATATTTAATCTCACGCCTTTTTATAACGTATGGGGTAGGCAGAGGTATTTCCTGGATATACCCACTTTTCACGAGATATATTGGCCCCTTAAACGTGATAGGTGGTGAGCCCATCGCCGGGCCGGGTCTATTTACACATGTCTCAGAATTAATTCTGGGACCCGCCGGTTTCCTCACGATGTTTTCCTTCACCGTAGAGCTAGTGATAAATATGTATGTAAGTTTTAAAAAACTCATTGGTACATGCCAGGATTCGAACCCGAGCCTCACTGATTTTCATCATGTGAAGCAGGCTCTTTAACCGTAAGGCTATCACTGCTCTTAAAAAATAGGTTGTAAGAATATATGTAGATACTAATCGATTGCACGCGAATTGCCTCCCTTTGCTGATTAAGTTAGGAGCAAAAGTAGTGAGTCCATAGGATACATAACAAATACAACGACTCACTGAAAGCACGGTAAATAAATCTAACACATCTCATCTTGGTATGGCACACTTACCAGACCAAATTCTGAGGCGCCACGTTGCTGATCATTTCAAATATCCACGGAATGCCCATCACGATGAAAAGTCGGATTGTCATTGTCAATCTGAAAAATCAGAAATTATTATTAGGTCCATCTCGTACTCAGGCTAGAGCTTAGTTCACACTATCCCAGTAGCTCATAGGGGGTATAGTAGGTAGAGCTATGTGTTGCCGTTCCCAAAATTTTGCAGTATTCATTAGCCACCGCCAACCGGTTGAGCCGTTCTCTAGTGATGCTCCGTAATACATGTGGTTATACGTAGTGTTGCGCTACACACAACCATTTCTTTTTGTCGACCAATTTGTCCGTAAATTTTCTTTTTTTCTTGTTGTATTGTATGTCTATGAAGAAATACCTTATTACATTTTATTTTGTTAAGTTGGCCGCACTGCACACGTCCTACTTTTAGTAGGGCTGATTATTAGATCGACTTACTACCGATTGCAGTCAGATTGTCTGTGACGACGTCGCAAACAATCTGACTGCAACAAACGAAACGATCACTTTAACAACATAGTACGAACTTACTTGAATTTTAAAGTGTCCTTAAACGTGCTCGTTGGGAGACTCCACAGCATGTAAGTGGTGTGGATGAATATTCCTATATTCACGGCGAGTAGGAAGGACATCACACTGTACATGTACCACCATTGTTGATTGTTATCTGAAACAATAGACAATGTAATTATTATAAATAAGTTTTTTTTCTCAAATTCATTAATAAATATGTAGGTACCTAAGTACAAGTAGATATTTATAAGAAAAAAGAATACATAGATATACACAAAGTTGTTTGTAGAAGTTATAATTTCTGGAACTACTGAGTGGCTTTGTAAAACGTAAACGCCAGTCGAATAGAATACTAAATGTATGGGACTGACATACCTAAGCGTCCGACTGGTCACGCGCGCGCTTATATAGCGCGACCAAGTAAACACAATAGTACTCTAAAGAAGTATAGTCACTGAAACGTGTTTCTTAATAGTGTATCACAATTAAGCGTATCCGATTTAAAAAGTTATTTTACTGATAGAATGCTGCACTCAGAGGTTGGAAGAAAATCATTCTTTTTCCTAGGAGAGAAACTTTTTCTTTATACGTCTTTGGCTGCACTATTAGTATCATACGCTATGTTTCAATACTAAGGTCATAAGTCTAGTGTGATTCGACCGAATGACAGCTCGCGTTCATACTAACCAATATGACGCTTGAGATCAAAGTTTTTGTATGAAAATATTCCCACTGCCCCCTCTATACCCTATTATATTTAAATCTCTTTGGTCGTTAGAAACCCTGAGGCTAATGAAATTTAACGATGAAAATTAACTCACCGAAGAACCAGCAGTGGTTCAGTCCAATGCCAGGTTTCAAGTGGTCCCCTGGTATGAAGTTCACGATGGCCATAGCCATGGTGAGCACAGTCGGTACACCCCAAGCGTACAACGAATACCATATCAATTCTTTCTTTTCGCTTTTCTCGGACGGCGACTCTCGCCTGAAAGAAATTATGTGTAAGTAATGTACTCGTAGTAGATCTTGTGGTTGATGATAGAATTCTATTGTAATAATAAATTATAGGAAACAATTCACTCACGGTTATCTAATCCTAAACTAGGCAGAGCTTGTAGGTACATGGTTACTAAACAACTGATTAACATACTTATATAAATATTAAACACCCAAACACGAAGTCAACATACACGGTCATGCACAGTGCACGCAAACGTTTGCCCCGAGCACGAATCGAACCTGCGACCTCTGATTTAAAAGGCAGTATTATGTACTACCAGCCCTGGAGTGTTATCCAAATTAGATTTTACCACATTACGAATTTACACAAAACATTAAATCTCAATGTGGTTTAATAAAAAAAGTTATAAAGGTTAAATATGCATGAAATCTAATCTGTGTGACATATTGAAGCTTTATTATTTTTTGTCATCAATCAATACAGTGTGGGTTATGTTTATTAACTGACTAGCTTTTACCCACGGCTTCGCTCGCTCACGTTTATTTCACCCCCTTAGGGGTAGAGTTTTTCAAAATCCTTTCTTAGTAGATGCCTACACTGTATAAGCTATCTATGTGCAAAATTTCAAGTCTCTAGTAGACCCAGCGGGCACCAATGAGTCAGTCAATCATTTTATATATTACTGATATATATTGTATAGCTCTTCTCTCACATCTTAGAAGGAAGTATGATCTATAATTTCCCAGACAAGCTCTTGTTTGAAGCCTTTTAAGGTCAATACTTATTATGGTGCATACTGCCCTACCTATTAAATGCATACGCTGTGCAAAGGTGCTGGTAATTTTATACATCGATGCAAAAATCTTGATTGTTGAATAACCATATGAATGTCTCAATGTATAATATAAAGCTTTATAACTACTTTGTAACACTTTGATTTTTTTTATATATCCTACAACATCGCAAAACATTTGGAAGATCCTCTGTGTATTATGGTAACTCGCACGTTAGTTATATAAACAATCGGTTCGCACCCAATGGGACCTAGTACTGTAGTTCTCAGAAGATTTAGATAAACCATGAGTTTTGGAGAGCAATTGCACGACTTAAATTCATACGAAAACGTGTCCAAAGTGCGTGTCAGACCCGGATTCCGTAAGGCAAATCAAAAAAATTTGCTGACTTAGAATTACATCTAAGTCGGCCTTAAATCAGATTCAAGTTTGTCAGCAAATTTTTGTTTGATTTGCCTTTCGGAAAGTGGGGGTAGACGGCAGCTATAATGTATCTTAATATACATTGAATCAGTTATGTGACAAGTAATTACATATATTATATCGACATGTAATACCTAACCATCTTGACATTATAACTGAAACAGTAGCCTGTGTGAACATGTATTAACCATGGGATGCAACATAATCCACCTATTATCTTATTATAAACATATTTTCCTATTTCATGGAGACACGAAAGAATGAGATACCTATTAGATAACTATTTTGTGAGTCATTGTAGGTAAGTAAACACTAGACTTACAATTTAGAATAAACTAAAAGCACAATTACTCAGTTATAAGCATTGCAAGTGAAAGGAGTGACCTTAAATCCGTGTGGTTTGGGTTTTTCAAAGAAACAGTTTCGCATGTAGGCAAAACTGTTTCTTTGCGTGCTGTAGCACGTGCACAGAATTTTGAGTATGACACATAATATTATGTTAACATGAAGATGATAACATATACAAGGATTTTAGTTATGTCTTGTTTTGTCATCGCATAAGCATTTGGCAGTGTGTACTTAGTCACATTTTTTACTTTCAACACAGAGTTATGTTATAATATAAAACAGTAAACTCATATTTTTAAACAAGAATAAGAGCATTATTTTCAACATAATTATTAATTTTGTAACTTACCACATTGCTATTAGGTTTTGTATGGATATCGCGTTCATCCAGAAGAAACTGGCAATGATGAAGAAGTACGCGAAGAATCCTGAAAATATTAAGAATATTTTTTTTATATTTGATTAAAAGATCTATAGGTGAGTGCCGACATAATATGAACAATTGTCATCAAGTTTTTTACATAGTTTTGTCGGGCCTTTGGAAAAGTTAGGTTCCTACTTACAGTATATGCCTTTATTGGAAATCTCAATCCCCCAAGTTCAAAGTAAGACCGTAAGAGGCAGATTTATGCAAACGTGGTCTTTAAAACCCGGCCAAATGTGACAGTAAAAAAATCGAACAAAAAATGCCAAAAACCCGTATTTAATTTTGAACTTCATTTTTATGGTTGTATAGCTACTATAGGAATACACACTTTGTAAAAATAACATCAAGTATTTACCTTTTGGCATTATTAAAATCGAGCAATAAAAAAAACACGTTTCTTATATATTTTATTACCCCCTTAATTTTATTTAATTTTTATTACTTGTTGTTATAGCAGCAACAGAAAAACTCATTCTTGTGAAAAATTTCAATCGTCTACGTATTACGGTTAATGAGATACAGCTGGCAGAGAGATAGACAGACATACAGACCGACAATGGAAGCTTAGTAATGGCCCGTTGGCACCCTTTGGGTACGGAACCCTAAAAAGCCTTAGAGTCTTAAGTCTGCCTTGAATTTTAAGTACCCAATCATAATAACATACCCCGTACCCCGTTTACATGTTCATCAACTATTAACATATATGTCTGATATTCCTTACCTCTAGCCGCGCAGAGGTTCATGTCCGAATACGGCACGAGTTTCATCCCGGATAATATTAAAAATCCAGCCGCCAGGCTGCAGCAAAGGTTAATAATACTCGCCCCTTGAAGATTCCTGGAAATTGATGTAAATTTTATAATTACCCATTAATGTTTATGATAAGAGTTAATGGTTCGGGGAACATTATGTACTAAGGTTTCTGCCTACCTAGGCTAACAAAATCGTAAACACCCACCACAAACAGTGTGTTTATGCTTTTCCGCGAGCGTTTCCTTATTTATTCGTTACAGTGTTGTAATAAATAATTACTACTAGGTACCTATTTGGTTTTCTGTAACTCATGACATATTAAATTCTGCATAATCCAAAGTTAAAGGTAAAATATTATTATTTTACACATAATTATTTCATTGTAGGTACATACGAGTATGTATTTCATTGTACTAAACAAGTTTTAATGACTCTTATAAAGAGATTTAGATACTTCGACTGTCTAGCTATTTCAATGTCTTGTTCTTACCTAAGCTCTGATCGAGAGGCGTAATAAACTGCAGTCATCAGTAGGAACACGGCGGACACTATCATGCAGTAGCCATAGATGTTGTCATCAATGTAAGTGAAATCTTCCGGCACACACACCACTGCATACCGGCCGACTTTGCGGCCATGGAAGAAAGACTGCTGCGCCACACAAAACCTGAAAGTATGGGATGTTATTGTTTGTTTTTGAGTAGGCTATCATAAATTTTAAAGAAAAGTGGTCAAGACCGGGTTGTGAAAGGAGATACGTAGTAGGTACTAAGTTTTACGGTCTGGAAAAATTGACTTGAAAGGGGGAAGGGTCTTACGTCTTTTGTGCGCCGGGAATCGAACCGACATAAAACCGAAAAAGTTAACTAACCAACTTACATTTCTTATTTAGACTTTTTATCATTAATCAACAAAAGAAAAAAGATAAAAATACACCGGTATAAAGTGGGTATATCCAGGTATGTCCTACCTCTGCCTACCCCTTCGGGGACAAAGGCGTGAACATTTTACACAATAAAGAATCATTTTGAATTAAAATAAATATGAGTTTGTATAAAAAAGACTTACGTGCCAGCCTCGAACCTGACATCCCGATTTTTCGTCGGTATCTCTAACTGTCCTTGCTTATTTACAAAGTACGTTTGAGTAGTAGGGAGAAGCGTTGTCTCGTGGCAATTAGTGAGTGGTAAATATGCTTCGTTACCAGTCCTTTCTTCCCAGCAGTGCAAATCACTTCTATTCCTGAGGACATAGCCTGGAGCACAGCACGCGAAATCTTCTTCCGTGTAGCAATGAGAAGCACTAACACACATTAGCACAAGAATTTTCAAAAAGTAAAGGGGTGCCATTTTTTCCCATATAAATGTTTAATAATGATTTTGTTAGCCGAAATTTAATGAAATAACAAGCTAGTCAGGTTCACAGAACTTTGAGATAGAGGTGCGTATTTTATATTTAGTGAGAAGAACTCGTTGTATCCACGTCGGTGTCAAGTCCACTACTGCGATATAATTTGTTCAGAGCGTATATTTAAGCTTAAACTATCCTGTTGTGACTAAGTCGACACTATTTTATTTAATGCGTACTTAGCACATTTTAAACGTGGACCATAAAAATATACCTATATTATATAATTATGGGATAACTTCGGTTATTTTTTGGTTGAAGTTACAGGCTATCACGTCATAGATATTTTTGATTAATTTATTTGTATATTTCATCATGTATATAGAATGCAGGTTGTAAAGGGTATTATGAACGGTAAGACTACCTATGGGTGCAAGGGTGATGCAACTTCGCTTACAAATAGGTACAATTAGTTTACATGAATATAAAATTTTCAAATAATTTTAATACAATGGTAGTTACCTACTCAACGGTATTTTTAACAACCGTTGGGGTAAACGTGTTCAGCAGGCGTATTCACGAAGCTTCGATATTCGACTCGGAATCGGAAAATCTGTCGAAGATGGGCTATTCAGAGATGTCGGTATCGAAAACGAATGTCATATTTGACATAAGGATTCGGAAAATTTTCCGTGGCTGTCAGAAACGCCTAGAATACAGTTTCCGAAGTCGATAGATTTAACTTCGGAAAATTTTTCACTCGATCTGAATCGAACGGAAACGGTGTCGAGCCTCCGTGAATACGCCTGCTGGAGTGGAGACAGCGACTCGGCAAACGTAGTGTAGGACGCCCTCCGGTCAGATGGGATGACGATCTGCGAAAGGCTGCAGGCAGATGTTGGATGCGTCAAGCCGAAGATAGGGCGCTATGGCGCTCATTTATGGGCCTATGTCCAGCAATGGATGAATGTAGGCTGATGATGATGATGGTGATATTAAAACTGTATTTTTAGATATTGAATAATATATTTTGTTTATGTCAAGAACTATTCAACAATTGTTTGAACAAAGCGCAACATCGATTATCTAAATATAATCAAAACATGGACTATCTACCTAACTCACGTTTAGTACCTAATATAGAATCGTTAATACCTAAGTCGCGAATCCAATACAAAGAATAATGTAACATATTACATTTAGGGGATGAAAGAAAGGAAGGACCTCTTCAATAGATACTTACCTAAAGTTGTCGTTATGACATACCTAGATAGGATACCGGAGGATCTCTGCTGAACAACTACCTACCTATACCTACTACATATGGAGCAATTGATTTAGAAATTGGTCTAAATCTAACAAATCGAAGCCTCCAATTTTAGCAAGTGACTGCTAATAATTTTAGATCCGACACAAAACATAGAAGTGTCTGTCTGTGCAATATGTCAATCATTTAGGGTCGCGACACATCTGCAGAACGTACAGCGCCGAAGGTTCGGTAAACAACTTACATTACGGTTGGCGAGGGTGGCTGATCCATTTATCTTTAAAGTGAAACGTCAATGTATGTTGTTCACCGAACCTTCGGCGCTGTACGTTCCGCAGATGTGTCGCGACCCCTAGGTAGGTACTTAAGACGCCTATAAATACATAAAGGTACCTATAGATAAGTACCTAGACTAAGTCCCCGTCCGACTTACGTTACGGTATTTAAATAAAATGACGCCTTGTTTCGGTTTTTTACAAAACTGTCATAATCGGATTCGGATGTTACGCAGTTTACGCATTATATCTGGATATGGGCGGTCGCTGTATAATTTATGAGGTAGATACTTATAAAATATGCAAAAATCTATTCAGTTTAATTTATTATAGGTAGTTACTTAACCTACACCGTTTTTACCTCACTGTTCTTATAGTATCTTTAACACAGACCTACCAATATCTCATCTTTATGGTATGCGCGTTATATGACGTAGGTACGAAATATGGAATTCGACAACTAGTTTGATAATGAAATTCAAATCAAATGAAATCACCGCAGGTAGTGAATAATGATAATTACGTATTTTCCCCAAATTGATAATACATAATCCGTTGAGTTAACAGATTAACTTAAGAGATGATATTACCCAAACAGAGAAAACCATTAACCGACTCAATCTTTAAACTACAGACGAAACTAGGTACTTATTGAAGATAGGATATTTGGACAGGATTCCTTTTATAACCTAGACGTTGGTAAGAAAGCATTTGCAACTCTCACGGGAACGATATCTGCACGATATCTCACGATATCAACGCTGATGGGCGCCAAATAGTCTACACTAATATTGTATTGAGGAATGATTTAATGTTCTGTTTGTATTAAATTTCTAAAACTAATTTACAGAGTTTAAAAAAACAATGAATAGATTACTTTTCTGGGAGTTTTGAGTTAAGAGCTTTGTGATGACTGATGACTTAAGCTACAAATGGAGCTCGCTCGGACCGCGTTTCTACTCGGACGCTACTCGTATCATGTAACCACGTAACCTGACTGGACACTAACGGCAGCACCAAATCAGTGGATCTGGATCGTATGGTGTTCTATTTACTCATACCGTGAAAATCCCTTACTATCTTCTATTATTGACGAGTACCTAGGAGACCGAGCTTCACTCGTTCCAACACTACGTCATCTGTTCGCCATCATCTTAATTTTATGTAAAATTGCGTTTTTACAGGAAGTCGTTTGCATAGTTGTACCTATGCAATTGAACTTAAAATGCTAAACTGAATCTGCATACGAAATTTCATAAAATCGTTAGAGATACCCGAAATATAGGTAGGTACTTAAACACAAAAAATTGCTCGTTTAAAGTAATGATGAAATCTTAATAGAAAACACACATATACAACAATAATAAAACCTTTATTTATTCATTACACGCTTAAAACAATAAAATGACATCAGAAGAGCCCCTCGATCTCCCCAGTCTTGGTGTTGAGGTCGATATCGTAGATGCTGGGCCGGGTGGGCAGGCCGGGCATCTTGGAGATCTCTCCCACCATGGGCACCACGAACCCTGAGCCCACGGACACGAAGATGCCGTTGATGCGAAGAGTGAACCCGGTGGGCGCGCCCTTCACAGCGGGGTCACCCGTCAACGAGTTGGAAGTCTTCGCCATGCAGATAGGGAGCTTGTCGTAGCCCTGTGGAATTTATAATTAAGTAATATTTGGTTCAACTTCGCCTTTTCAAAGTAACAATGATGAGTTCGTCGCCCAAATGAGGGGCTGATCTAACTTATTTATTCTTACCAAAATATTTCCACCTTGAAATAAATGAGCTCACACATTTGGAATCCGGGAGAAAAGATTAATTTTAACGATCTTAATATTTGCTTTTTGATACTGCGGCTCGGCTCTGTTTTACCTACATAAACAATCTTCTAGCCTACGCCTGTTCCGTACCGATACATTGAGGGGAATATGAATCGAGTATTAAGAGATCGAATACAAATCTGTCGGATTAGAATACAGAGAAAAGTTGCGCGGTGAGTTCTTTCAGGATACATTAGATCAGATTTTTTAATGTGCTAGGTCTTGATCGCAATCTAGCCCACATGACATAGATGAGGTCAACAATGGAACGGAATTTGTTCGCAACTGTCCAAAATGTAATACGTCAATAGGAAGGTTATTGGAGGGATAATGAGATGCGGTTAGGTTAGCATTCTTTGCATTTTGTATGCATCATTCCAGGTATTTTGGTACGTGGATGACTAACGCATTGTCATCTGCTTACGTAAAGGTATGTTACACAAATCACATGGATAAAATAGCAATTTTTATTTTGATACGATACTTAATAGTTGCTTTATTTACTTACTAGCGACCCGCCCCGGCTTCGCACGGGCAATGCTAATACTAAAACCTTCCTCTTGGATCACTCTATCTATTAAAAAAAACCGCATCAAAATCCGTTGCATAGTTATAAAGATTCAAGCATACATAGGGACATAGGGATATAGGGACATAGGGACATAGGGATATAGGGACAGAAAAAGCGACTTTGTTTTATACTATGTAGTGAAGTGCGTAATTAACTTTATAATGCGGTAGTTTTTTATACCTGCATTCTAGAGACGAATTTGATCTGAAATTTTACAAGGAATCCTTAACAAAAGAACGCATACATAGTCAACAACATACATAGTCAGTTTTATTAACATCAGTTTCGTAACATGTTATCACATTGATACAGATTTTCTGTTGATTCATCTTGCAACTAAAATCCGACGAAAATAAAATATAACTCATACCAAAGAAATAAACCCGGATTTACGTGCAACACTTAAGTACAAAGAGGCCATTTTCGTCATCCGTCGAATTAACAAAGATGATACAATTCAGATTCAAGGTTAAAACTTTCTTCATTGATGAAAAGAACTCTGTAGTCACTTGCCGATTGGTAAACCTATTTCAAAATATGTTCTAAGAAATGTAAACAAGATGACATCAATTTTGAAATAAAACTTCTTACACGGATATGTTCGAGGAGGATTATGTTAGAGGTTTTTAGAATTTAACAACTTTTATAAAAATGAAATGTAGAAGATGATAAAAGAAAACGATTTTTGTTAGGGGGAAACTATCGAATTCTATATAGGTATATAAATAAAAAAACACAATTAATTGCCATTCCAATTCTCGTCCTAAAGTTACTATTAGTGTCGCATCTCAATTCAAAAACCATCTATCCTGTCACTAACTTAGGCCCGTATTACAGTAGCATCCTCAAGCTTTAAACTCTGATGAATGAGAAAGAAGAAAGAAAAAACTGTAGGTACCTGGTGGAATAAATTAATAAATAAAACACAGAGTAAAAAAATACAGTACCTAAATGCATTCTATTAATGTTTCCCATTGGTTTGCCATGTCAACCGAATATGTCGGTCGGGATACGCTCAGTCGCAGAACGCGTATTTTGATATAGTGTGCATCTATCTGTGCATCACTCAGGCACAGAATAAAAAATAGTACATACTACTTATACAGAAGCTGAGCTATAAGCAAGCTTAGCTGTAACTCCACTTGAGGACAGTGAGAAAGAGATGCCACGACTCGCATATTGTAACCACCTTTAGAAACTTACCTTCTCAGTAAACACTTTGATCTTTTCAAGCACGTCGTCGGTGTACTCGACTTGTCCTGCGCCGTACATCTCCTTGGCAATGCGCAGTATCTTGTCCTGGATGGAGAGTTCGAGGGGGTAGAGGTAGTTGAAGCTGGAAGGGGTATCGCAGGCGGCGATGACCGCGTCTGCCAGGTCGAGTGCGCCCGCGCCGCCCTTAGCCCAGTGGTCACAGATCACAGCGCGGAAGGCGCCGTTTTGTAATGCGAACTCTTTGACCAGATTCAGCTCGGCTTGCGTGTCGTTTCTGTTGTGGAAAGAATTATATTTAAATATATTGGAAAGGAGAACGGACGAGTTAAAAGAAAAAACAATAAATACATAAAGAAACATTAAAACGCATATATAGACGGTAATAAGTGAAGTATTATATGTATGTATGTAAGTGCAGTATCATGCATACGACTCAAAAAGTAAAAAGTAAGTACAAAGAGGTTTTAAGAAAATCATTCTCGAGAAAAACATTTTCTTTAAACGTCTTTGAGTAAGTATTTCCAGAAATGCCACACCTCTACCAACTTCTCGCGAATAAGGCGTGAATGTATATATATTATTTTCATGTGTTATTTGAAAATAACTAGCAATCTATTTAATAAATAACAACAAAAACAATAACACAAAAAACAACTACGTTTCTTGTATCAACCTTTACTTGTTAATATTATTTCGTTTTAATTATTTGTTGCTATAAGGGCAATAGAAATCTGTAAAAATTCAAAAATTCAAAATTCAAAATCGTTTATTTTCTATTGGTATTAAAATATACACTTAGAAACGTCAATATTTTATAATAACAAGGCACTCTAAACTCGTCCATGTAGATTGGCTAAATGCAAACAGCAGCCCATCTCCACCGACGAGCTGCTGGTTCCGAATGCAGTACCCCGAGAAGAGAAAAAAATCATCTGTATACCTATTATGGTTGATGAGGTCCGCCCACAGACAAACAGATAGACGGACAGCAGAGGCGTACGTCGCATCGTTAGGGACGAAACCCTAACAATACCTCTATTACATACGAATATGTATAGATATGATTAATAAAGTTTTGTTTTACTGACCCATGTCTGTTGATGGCGATGACGACTGGCACTCCGAACTTGGTGCCATTGCTGATGTGCTTGCCCAGGTTGCACAGACCTTTGGTCAAAAGCTCCAAGTTCTCCTGTGGAAAAAATATACGTCTAAACATCCAACGAAAATTTATAACATTGCAATGAGCGATGTTTTGGGTAAATAGTATAAAGCTAAATTTCTTAAATTATATTTAGTTTTACGCCACGGCTTAGACAAATGCAATTCTAAAACGCCATGGTTACTACTATTTAGAAAGTCTATATTCTGTGATTAGAAAGGCCGAATTTAGCCGGTGTATTGAACCTATTGAAGGTGTTATTTTATTTACAACGTTCTACCAGTTTGTCTTTGAAAAAATAATCTTTATTGCTTTTTTATGTACATGATGGTCTTAATGCATGTATGAATGCATTAGAGGTATCTAACTCCTGGAAATACCCTGCATATTTTTTGAATTCCAGACGTGACGTGACAGGTGATGAGGCTATCGCCGGACCATGGTGTCGTTACCCATGATTCAGCCTGAGTCAATTCTGGGACCTGCTGGTTTCTTTACGATACTTTCCTTCACCGTCGAGCTAGTAATAAATATATACGTACGTAAGGTTTATGAAATTCCATTGTTACATGACCTTACTAGGATTCGAGCTGAAGCTCAAGCCTGCTAGGCTCACTAACCACAGGGTTGCTCTTTATTAAGAAAAGTGTTCTGTATTGATTTATTTATTGACTTAATGTCTACAGTGTTAAGGCAGTCAACCAGTATGCTAAGCGTGTTGCTGGCAATTAAACTGGCTAAAGGTATAAACCATTTTTACAAGCTTCAAGCTGTTCCGCGCAGTTCCTCCCGCGTAATTCCCGTTCTCGTGGGAATACAGGAATAAAATATAGCTAATATTACTCAATGATAATAATATTGATAATATGTAGCTTTCCAATGGTGAAATAATTTTTAAAATCGGTTTAGTAGTTCTTGAGTTTATTCGTTACAAAACTTTCCTCTTTATAAAATTAGTGTAGATAGATAGTAATAATAATAATCATGTACATATTACATTCTACAATGAGAAAGCTTTATGTGAGCTGCCGCACGTCCCTATAAGGAAACTTATTAAAAGCCACTTACAAAAACATAAAAAGTAAAAACCGAAATGCAATTAGTTATGCCTAACTACAGAGTTACTGAGGAACTTACTTTACCTACCCTATTAATAATACATATAACTTACAATTTATTTGACAAGTCTGGCAAAACTACCAAAATACTACAGGTACTATCAAAGTCTTACTTAGGAATGTCAGAAAGTTAAGGTTATTTTTAAGTACTTCACACAAACAATAGGTATAATCAAATTCCAGGTAAACTATACAATTTATCACATTTCCGCATTTGATCTTTATGTGAACTAAATAAGTTACATTTTTTTAAACATCACCGCATCACCGTATCTAGAACAACCCTTTATTTGCATTTAGTCAGATTTTAATGAACTAGGTGTCTTTTATGTTTTAAGGTAAATTTACAGCAGCAACTATCCCGCAAAGGTGGTATTTAATGCAGTGCGGGTAGGGAGTATACACGCAAAGTAAGGAGAATTGATTGAGCCATCAATAGATCGACCACTGAACTAAGATAGTTCCTGAAGTAGCTAAGTCAGTCGTTCTTCACCGCTACCGGGCCGCGCATTTAAATATACTAGCTGTTGCCCGCGACTCAGTCCGCGTGCAGTTTTTAGTGATGAAAAGTAACCTACATCCTTCCTCAAGGTTTTATTTTTCTGTCAAATATCATCAAAAACCAGACAGTTACTTCCGCATTTATAAAATTAGCAAGGATTTAAATTTTATGTAGATCAGTGACGTCGCCCACACCTGTAGGAGGAGTCATAACAGACTGTGGTACCTGGACGTAGAGGCTTAGGCCATAACAGGCCACGATCCCTTTAACAAACATCTGTTTACTTTAGGTGTAACGGACAGCCCCCTGTGCAGAGCGTGCATGTAGGCAGAAAAAACGGATGTGCTGTTGGAGTGCGAAGACGTGGGTCAATACCGGGCGAAGCACCTTGGATCCCCGAGGACGTTCCCCGAAGCCCTCAAGGACCTCAAGTCGCTGCTGGGCTTCCTGGAGGAGCTGGGATGGCAAGAGTAGAGCCATTGCCACCATCACCCAAAATAGGCGCAGAAAAGATGTCGAGTTGCGGAAACAAGCCAGTAACATAACAAAAACATACCTGGACGTAGACGTCGTGAAGGGGCGCGCCGGGAGAGACGGGTGGACCACCTCCATGCATCTTGAGTGCTCGTACCGTCGCCACAATCACTGCGCAGTGTGGCGTGTCCTCACTTGCACGGCACTTGATGTCGAAGAACTTCTCCATACCTGACAAATAGTGTTGAGCATAAAAATGGGACGCCAAGCGGTCGTTCAGTCTGAAACAAGGCAGTCTGTACAGGAAGGCATACCTTCTGTATATAGAATTAATTAGTATTTTTGTTTCAGTTTTGGACCAGAATTCATATCATAAGTTATCTATAGGTACTTATTTCTGGTAGGCTTGAGACGAAAATCCTTTCCAGGCATACATTAGGGAATTAAAAAAATATATCTTATACTGTATGGGTTAAAAGGCAGGAAAACTGCTATATGTATGTAAATTCCAGACCCGTGAAGTTAAGACTTTATAAAAATCGTATTTAGATTTGCTATGTATCTAAGTGATTCGTAGGTTCACCTATGGAAATTCATGCTTAATGTGCTAAATAGGGGATGAAAGATGAGAGTGGACTGAGGATGTACCTTTGGCATCACCTAATAAATTGATTTTGCTAAATTCGCATGGGAACGGGAAAGAACGGTATCCATTCGGGACTGACCGCTACAACAGCTGATAGATAATAAACCACGAACACAGGAAATGCGTAATTAATAAATATCATTACCAATTGTTACCAGATGAACAGTAGGTTTCCTACTAGTATAAAGCTAATTATAGGGAGTTCATCTAATACGATGACGTCTTAAATATATTGTTATATATTCCACACTGACGTCCGTGATAGTTCTGACGTAACATTATGTGGAAACTCGTGGTGCTTGTGATTAGCATTAGCATTAACTGACGTCAGTAATTATAATTTTTAAATTATTTTTTTTTTGAAAATATATACTTTCATCCCGTTTTTTATCAAAATCCAGTTTGTAATAGGATCCATGAGGACTTCAGTTGACCTAGAATTTTATAGGTAAGATATAGTGATTTGATATTTTCTGCAACATTTCAATTCAATCATTTGCATTTAGAATATATCATTCGGTGAAGTGGACTGATTCGATTTAGAATATTTCGAAGTCAGTTGTATTTTTTTTTATTATATGATTAACATATCTTATGTTGCGGAGTAAGCGTATATGTTTTCAAAAGAAATACATTTTCATGAAAATACGCCACTGTGACCAGGGTGCTGTTAAACATGCCTTAGATCAGATCCAGGGGGTTTCCTCACGATTTTTTCAGGAAATATCTCCTGAATCTGTTAATTTGCCACCATTGGAAGTGGAATCTAATACCCGCCCGCTGATTCACGTCCTCATTAAATGAACTGATAGCAATCAAGTAAAGGAGGTCAATTATACGTGACGTTTTTGGAACATACGCTCAGCGTAACGTATGTACTAAGGAAGGAAAATAAGGCAAAGCTACATTTAGAAATAACGTAAAAACCATGACGTGGTCTTTATAAAGATGTTCAGTTCTAAATTTGGGATAAAATGCCGTAATAAATCTGTGATGCTGGTCTGCAGAATCAAGTCCAATCTGAGAATAGAACAAAAATTTTAAGTGTGGAACACTGGTCCCATTTCTTGCAATACTATATATCAAAGAGGTTGGAAGAAAATCATTCTCTTTCCTATAGAGTGCCAATGTAGGAAATCTCGCCCTAGTGAATCCTCGCCAACATTCGGTTGACAGACCGTATTTATACGTGACCGCTGGTTTGACAACACAATGCCATATTGGAAGTCAGATCGAAACAAGCTCTCGGTTTTAACAAAAATATGCCCGCTTGCGTGGTTGTGTGGTGCGGAAACTCCACAGTAAATTCGCGGAAAACTAATACAGGCGTTACCTATCACCAGTTAGTATTTTTCTGTTTAAACTACACCACAACAAATAAATTTAAATATTTGTATTTTTATCCATTAAAATTTCCTTAGTGCTTGACAAAAAATATACAATATCGATAGATCAATAATTTTATGTCGATAAAATTTGCAATATTTTTTTCGAAATGATTTTCAGATTTCCAAGAGATCCCAACCTCAAAAAAATAGACGGCCGAGTTCTAAACAGCGCTATCGAAGTTTTATAATGAGTTTGTATAAATACAACTGTCGAACGTCAACCGTCGGACCGCGGTCCCCAGGCAAGATCACCTCGCCTGGCCGAAGATCTTACCTTTTCATGATGTATTATTATAGTTTAACGTTACACAACGTTAGAGTTAGGTGTGTAAATAAATGACAAAATATAAAAAAATTAAATGTTTTTTTTTTGTAATTTAGTGTTCTAAAGATCGAATTACTATAGAACTATTCATTTAGAATTTAGAAATAGAATAACATTTACCTGCAGTCTAAAAAGCTTCTTGAGATACTACTAGCTTTTGCTCACAACTTCATCCGCTTTGCAGAATGAAAATTAGCTTATATCCTTCCTCAAGGTGCAGCCTATATCCCTACCTTTCATGGACATCGGTTCATCGGCGTAACCGTAAAAATGTAACAGACAGACAGACAGAGTTACTTTTGCATTTATATTATAGCAAAGAAGGAAGTAAAATAATGAGATAATTTATATTTATAATTTTAATTTGTAAATTTTTCAAATCAAATGAAATTATAGTACAGGTTGCAGCATTTATCGATATCGATTGTGTGGTATATGATTACTTCACTAGTCCGTCACTATTGGAGCAAATTCAAAAGTAGAATAATACGTGAGCTTTCTGATTGGCCGAGCGCAAAATGTCCTTTAAATACTATTGGTAAATTGATTGACATTTAGTACGTCGTCTCATACTTCGCCCCCCGCGCCCCGATTTTTGGTTGAAGTGGTTTCCATAGTGTTTTTAGAACATTAGCAGTCTATAGGAGAGAGAAACTTTTTCTTTAAACGTCTTTGCTATATATATTCTTATCAAAATATTGCTGAATGTCCAAGGACAGATTGTAGTAAATAAAAGAAGAGTTAAAAATATCTATGGGGACAACGGGAAGTATTTTTAATAATTTTATTTCATTATTTTAATGGGGACAGATAGTGGGGACAACGGGAAGTATTTTTAATAATTTTATTCAATTCCCGTTGTCCCCACTCAATGGGGATATCGTCAATGGGGACAACGGGAATACACCATATTAGGTGTACGGTATTTTTACTTAATTTATAATGTACTTATTATTCAGTTCAATTAAGCAGGAAAATGACAACATCCGGTACATCTACCTTCATCTGCTGGAACCAAATAGGTAGGTACCACTATTTAATGTAATATAATGTGGTTGAAACCGAGATTTTATTTATATCAACATAATTACGCAAATACTCCTATCTAAAACTGAGTCCAGTCAGTTGTAAACAATCTTTGTTGTGTAGTAAGAACCACTAACAATGTAGAGCGAGTGTACCCACATAATTAATTCTTACTGTGTAAAAATACGATATGTAGGAGCCAACTAAGTTTGCCGCTCTGAACATAGCCCAAATGGCTGTATGACAAAAGTGATAGCGCTGAAAAAATCATCCTGTATATAGAATGACGATGAATGACGGTCTGTTAATACGCACCGATATCCGATCCGAAGCCAGCCTCGGTGGCGACGTAGCCGTTCTCCTTGGCGAGCTTCATGGCGATGCGGTCGGCGATAATGGAGGAGCAGCCGTGCGCGATGTTGGCGAAGGGCCCAGTATGCACCAGCACCGGGGTGCCTTCCAGAGTCTGCATTAGCGTCGGCTCGAAGGTGTCCTTCAGCAGCACCAGGAGAGCGCCCGTCATGCCCTGGCATCAGTAAAGATTTTGTAAGTCACCTTATGGTACCTTACCAATGGTGTTCGTTGTGTTTACGCACAATGGAAATCGTAAAGCTGTGTAAACCCGGATGGCTTGGAAAATTTTGCCAGTTAGGTGGTCATTAGCTTAACATCATCTCCTAATTTTTTTTTTTTTTTTTTTTTTTCTTTTTTTTTTTGCTCGCTAATGCGCGGTGGGCTCGCCAGGGAGATTATGGCCCATACTTCCTCATGTGTGAAGACCCATAGCTCAGCAGTGGGCTATTACGGGTTGATGATGAAGTCACCTTAACAGCTTTCGGCCAAACTATCTGCTGGTCCTCCTTTCCGGGGATCCGTAGGGGTAGGGGTATTCTTTGGAAACAGCCACTATTCACCAGTGGGTGACCCATCGGACTGGGGTGGACAAATGCCTCAGAACCAATTATCCCCATAATGCCTGCTGGTTTCCTCAAGATATCCGTTGTGATGGTTATAAATAGGTACGTGTTTTTTTTATTGAGAGGAAGTAATCTAAATAATCACCCACGCAAGGCTACTACGAATTGGGAGATATTTTAGGCCAGTAACCTATCTGTGCAATCATATTAGTTAGAAAATAATTTATGTGTTTCTGATTCATTTTCTCTATAATGCCGGCATGAGAATTTGATTGTCTAAGTTTTAAAGTCTAAACGAGAGATCTAGACAGTCGATTTCTTATTTGATGTTAAATTAACATTGTGTATTATAAAATTATTTCTCAATTTAAATCCTAGCTCTAACTAAAGAATACGCTTACGGCCTACATGTTAATATTAAGTATGGAGTAGGTAATAATGATCATTAAGTTAAGTAAACAATTGAAAGCCGTACATTTTACTAAATATATTGTAAATCATGTTAAAAAATTATAATATATTAATAGTATTTTTATAAAATGCAAGATAAATTATACCACAAACATAGGATTTATGAACGTCAATTTGTTTATTTCTAACTTACAACAATGGTTTTACTATACATCTTTATCGTCTTAGTAGAGTCATTTACTAATTAAAATATTAAATTAAACTAGGAAACAATAAAATAATTATATAAAGCGCAATACTGACGCATGTGTTATAATACCTACTAAAATGATTAGCTAAAATATATTCTCAATTATCCGAAGCGCTGACTCACGAGAGAGACTCACTCACGAAATCTCGCTATATATAAAACCGGGAGCAATCACGCTAAGTTTGCGGTATAAATCGACGAGGGCTAACACAAGCATGTTTTAATTTTTTTGAAATACCGCTACAGCCTATAGTAAACCATAATGATGAAAACAATCACTTTATGGACCTGTTGGCGCAGTTGGTAGTAGTAACCTTGCCTTCTGAGCAGGAGGTGGCCAGTATGGTGCCATGTATGGTGGCCAGTATGGCCTATTTTGGGGTTAAATGGGTGAATTGTGCACAAAATTTTTTTTAAAATCGGCATTATACATTCGTTAAAAAATATCGCAACGACTATAACTGCACTCGCAGTATGGCAATGTTTATTGATTGTAATGGAGGTAAGAAAATTAAATTAAAAAGAAACCGAACACGTGACTTTCTTTCTCGCCCACCGATAAAAATTATATTTTTATTTTTTTAGTTTCAGATGTTGTCAATATTATTTGCCATATTTGATATTTTTATGTCAACGGAAAGTGCCCTATAAATTTTGATTCCCTACAGAGAGCTTCAAGGGACATTACCTACCTCCTCTGATACGTCCACACGTTCCCGATAATAATAATAAAGGATCTTGCCTGACAGACAGACGGACAACAAAGTGAATAAGAGTTCCGCCTTTTTTTTGACGTTCCGTCCTAATAAACTTACAAGGTCATCAGCAGTGACGGGAGCTCCGTCCTTGTCTAAGGCCACCACCATGCTCGCGAGGCGGTCCTTGATGTCGTCCACGTCCGTGCCGAGAGCGAGGATCGCCATGATCTCTGATGCCACGGAGATATCGAAAGCGGTCTGCCGTGTGAAGCCCTTCTCCGTGGGGGACTGCCCGATCGTGATCTTACGCAGGTATCTATCGTTGAGGTCTACCACTGCGAAAGATTCATTAGGTAAGGTTATCAAGGCGTCTATAGTCGTAGTACATAGATTTAGGATACGACAATGACATACATGGCGGTTTGTAACATTTTTGGTGCCAGGTGGTGACTGGTGAGCCCATCGCCGACTTCTAGGACTTTCTGGTTTCCTCCCGATGTTTCCTAACTAGCGATAAATATGTTGCTAAAATATGTTTGAAAAACTTATTGGTAGGTAGGTAGGTACATGACGTCACTACGGTTCAAACCTGAGCCTTGGTTACGGGAAACGGGCTACCCAACCATTAAAGCGTCACGGCAATAATTGGCGAAGAGATTAATTAGCACGTTTACTAATTTCTTCCAGAAATCCTTAGGACGGATGTAACCGAGGTACCTGTAAAAAAACTTACCTCTATTCCAAAAAATGTTGTTGGTATCAATATTCAGCCTGGCGAATTTGGTCTTCTCGTCATCGGTGAGGGAGTCAGGATCTGTCTTCTGGATACCAAGCCTCTTTAGCCGCCTCAGTTGGATAGGCGAGAACTTCCTGGCACCCTTGATCCTCGGGACCAGCCTATCATATAGCGGACCATCTTTTTGCGTGAGCTCGTGGAAGATGCGCGCGTCCATTTGCGCGGCGAGCAGGTTGTTGGCTGCAGTCACCGCGTGGATGTCCCCCGTGAGGTGGAGGTTGAACTCCTCCATCGGGATCACCTGAGATGAAGAGGATGATGATAACTTTATATCTATTAGCAAAAAAATTATGTGTCTGTGATTTCAAACTAAATGCCAAAACTAAGGGAAAAATAGTAAAAAACGGTCATTTATGATGCCCAATCTCAATAGATACTCTCATATCAAATGAACCCCAAAAAAAGTTGTTCCTGCGAGTGCAGCAGATGAAGGAAGCAGCACTCGGCAGCAGATGGATAGCCGAACTGTTCAATGGTGACTCGTAAATATTTGAAATTTGGGCTCATTTGATATGTTACGATAAACATGCAAAAGCGTATTGTTTAGTTTTTTTAACGATTATACTCGTATTATCTATTACAGAGGCCTATAAGTACTTTACCGTTCACACTGTCAAATAGCCTATTGATTGATCCCCTTTAGGTAGCTACAAATAAATATTTCTGGTTTATTTTCTAAAATGATTCCAAAATACTGTCAAAACTTCCGAGAAAAATGGAAAATTTCAAAAATATTTTTAAGAATGGAAATCTTTGCAACATTTTTTTTTTTTATTTTACCACTAGCAAGACAAATGTGTCGTAGGCGGTGTACCTGTGAGTAGCCTCCGCCCGCAGCGCCGCCCTTGACGCCGAAGGTGGGCCCCTGGCTGGGCTGGCGCATGCAGGCGAACGCGTTGCGCCCACGGTGCGCCGTCAGGGCCTGCACCAGCCCGATCAGCGTGGTGCTCTTGCCCTCCCCCAGCGGGGTCGGCGTTATACTGCACCACACATAATATTAATTGTGTTACACAAGTCTCACACGGTTATTTAGTCACAAACTAGGCAGGGTCTGTACTGGGTACTACACAACTGATAAACATACTTAAATAAATATTAAACGACCTGTAGCTACACTACATAGAACGCGCCAATAGACGGCCGAGTTCTAAACCGTGCTATCGTAGTTTTCTAATGAGTTTGTATAAATACAACTGTCCAATATCAACCGTTGGACCGCGGTCCCCAGGCACGATCACGTCGCCTAAAGTAAGATCTTCCCCCGTCACGATGGAGGAGCATTCCACCTCCGCTCCTCCGTAGACTCAGACACGAAGCCAACAGACATGTTCATGCACACAAATGTCGGCCCCGAGCGGGGATCGAACAGAAGGTAGGGTCACTACCAACTGAGAAAACGGGCCCGTGTAATAGCAATTGTTTTAGCCGTGGTTACTAACTTCCTTCCTTTACTACATAAATAGTTTTTAACGTATCCTATTTGATATATTTATTATTTTAACCGTAACATTTCTATCACGATTTCTTTTTACACCCTCACTTAGTTGCAGTCATAAAAATACAACTTTATTGTGTACTGATAATATGTATATACGGTTATTCATAGGACAGGTATGAAACCCTACGTGCGCGAATCCGACTTGCCCATGCATCGCCGTTTTTAATCGACATCGGTAAAAAAGAAACCATTATGCTTCCGCTCTGTCTATCTACTCTCAGCAACTACTAATGTAACCGACCTAAAATAGTTTTAAATGATGCTTATAAAATTATATTGCAAAATCAATAATTTAATTTAATACTATTATTTTATAAGCAAAAGGGCAAGTAGGGTATTATATGAAAGTGTTTCATTCGTATATTACAAAATATTTTTTAATATTGAAATGACTACGATTAAAAAAGTTTTATATGTGACAAAATTCGTCCATCTGCGCAGGCCATAATGACAAAATTTTCATCTACTTACTCTATAGTTATTAGGTAAAACTCAAACTTACCCGGCGACGACGATATACTTGCCGGGGCGCTGGTCGCGCAGCCGGTCCAGTACCGACAGCGAGATCTTGGCCTTGGTGCGTCCGTACTGCGCCACCTCGCTTGGGAACAGGCCGATCTCCTGCGCCAGCTCGCTGATGTCCTTGGGCTTCTGGGAGCGCGCGATTACAATGTCACTGTGAATAAAAGTCACCATTCAGTACGACTGTTGACTCAACAATACAATGACCCAGTAATATTTTTTTAAAAGCCACTCCGTGTGGTGTTTTGAAAAAATAATTGCCTATGAGAATGCACAGATGAAGACGTTTCTAGCGACACCTCACACTTCAAACCGTGTAGACTACAAGAGGCTACAGAAGAAACAGATCCGCCATATTGTTTTTACCAGACTGCCTCATTTGTGAAGGTACCAACACAGTTACAACTATAACGAAACGAAAGAAAAACAATACATAGGTACTTACATCCCAAAAACATTATCCATTTTCACGGCAGTCGTTAAAAACTGGTATGTACATTTATTTACTTACGAGTATTATGCAGACAACTGCAGGCGTATTCACGGAGCTTCGATATTCGATATTCGACTCGGAATCGGAAAATCTGTCGAACACTTTCGAGATGGGCTGATGTTGGTGTCGAAAACTAATGTCATATGTGACATAAGGATTCGGAAAATTTTTCACTCGCTCTGAATCGAACGGAAACAGTATCATCTGTCGAACACTTTCGAGATGGGCTGATGTTGATGTCGAAAACTAATGTCATATGTGACATAAGGATTCGGAAAATTTTTCACTCGATCTGAATCGAACGGAAACGGTATCGAGCCTCCGTAAATACGTCTGCTGATCTGTTTCTACTGATACCAAAATATTCGGGAGTCCATGGAGTCATGCTAATGAGCAATAAACTTATTTTTCAGGTATACACCTACTTATTTAGGTAATAATACTCAATAAGACCGATGTTTAGTTAAATCGAACATCCATTAAATCTGAATTTAGTATAGTCTCTTCCTGTAACGAAATACAGACACAATAGTATTGTCTATTGCCGACGAGCTAAAGAAAATTTCAAAACAATACAACTACAAAAATTTAAATAATCAAACTCTACAAATGATGACGTCATATGTAACTATTTAGTAAATTTTTCATGAGTTTTGACGGTCGTTAACAAATAACAGATTCTACTACACACTAGAATAAAGAATAGTAGGTATATTACACACCTAGGGACGTAAAATAAGAAATGTCTCAGATCACATATAATGATGATCTGAGACATTTCTTATTTACTTCCCGAGGTGTGTATACTTTTTTCTGCTCGACGGAGGCGGAAAGCGGCAACTTCGTTAGCGGGCCGAAAGTTGACGCTTTCCGCCCGGAGATCAGAAATGCTGTTTACTTCACCTGGGAGCAGGCGATAGCGGGTTGAGTCGCAGAGGGCGCAGCGGCCAGTTGGGCTGCATCAGCCGGTCGAGCTGCCTGCGTGCGGCCAGCACGGTGTTCCGCATCAGCATCGCCACGGTCATGGGGCCCACGCCGCCAGGCACCGGCGTCACGTGCGACGCCACCGCCGAAGCCTCCGCGTACGCGACGTCCCCCAGCAGACGTTGCCCGCCCTTTTTAGTTGCGTCTATGTTCGAGACAGATTTTAAAGTATACTTGAGTAGCTTTTAAGGTGAATTTTCCGCGTTCCGGGATAAAAAGTAGCCTATGTCTTCTATGCTAAAAACCACATCAAAATCTATAAGCCAAGAAAAATACTTTGGCATGTATTAGAGATAGGATACGACTAACTATCATCCGTATTATTATAGCCTTTGAAGGAAGGCTTCCTAGCTTAATTTCAAAAGATTGGAGATTTTTTAAAGGTTGACAGAATCCAGTTTTCTGAGTACGATCAGAAATCCTGAAAAAGATAGTCATTTTTATTGCATGAAATACGTACTTAATGATTTTCTTGATAACACTATATCGTTATAGCGTTTCGTTTATAGTTATTTGCAGTTGCCTTCCATCTCCGGTGTGTAGTTCACTTGCGATATTTTATTCAACTAAGGTAGGTATGACAGAAACGAAAACCGACCTTACCGAAAGCGGGGTCTTCGATGACTCTTAGCTACTGTTTAAGCATGTGCGTAGGATAAAGCAAACATACGCCCATCCCTTGGACGAATAAACCAAATATTGAACTATTATTTCAATGCATTGAATTAGCACTGAGATTTTTAGCTTCCCTTTCTTTCATCTTCATATCACTGGATTACCACACTCGCTCATTGACTCAAGAAGATTTCAAGTGACCAATTAAATGTCTGTAAGGATAGAGAGTAACTACTCAACTGGCATGTTACTTATCACAATTCAAATCATAGAATGATGTATTTGCATTTTTATTGTTATTTGTTTTCCCCCAATTAGCATAGAAACTTAACGATCGTAGCAACTTTAAATTACTAGTTCGACAAAACTTACTATCGAATTCAGATACATAGACCTGTTGATAATTTTAGATAATTTTAAGGACTTTTTTAAAAAACATAATTTCCGTTTACGAATTATCGTCGGAAGAAAACTGGTCGGAGCGCGTTATCGTCAAACAATAAAGTTTATGCGTTAAGGCAAATTTAATTTCAGTGCAACGACTCACCGCGCCGTGATACCTGCTACTACAGACGGGCATTAGACTTTGTTTTATCAATATCGAACAACAACAGACAATTTTGTCCATTGTCGCTTTCAACACATAATTTCGGAATCACAAACAAATTGGTTGATTCATATCAGAACCGTTAAGAACAGAAACATGCTTTACAACGTCGTTTACATTGGTGTGTAAATGATGGCGACTCAAAAAAAATAGTTTGCATTCTTCCTTCCCGTGCATGCACCCATTGTAGTAGGGATAAAAAGACGATATTATAAATTAGAAAGACATTCTATGGGTTCCTTGTTTCCTTTTCATTACAGATAAGATGGATCATTATGAAATTTATGGTAGTTTATATCTTGAGGAAGGATAAATATGGATTTTATCGCGGAAAACCCATATTTCCTTAGGGAGGCGTCCACCAGCTTTAGAAAACTAACCTGGAACTGGGTTGATTCCGCAGTCGATAACGACAGCGCCTGGCTTGATCCAAGATCCTCGTACTAGCTCTGGCTTGCCGATAGCCACAACCAGGATATCAGCAGTTTTCGTCTACAAATTAAAGTTACCTTTATATACATTGACATTACAATCGGTTTTAAAACACTGAAAGGCAACATGTAACGTCAATCACGGGTATCAAGTCTCGAAGATGTTTCCCGCTTGTTCCGATCATATGTTATTATAGGGTGAACGAACTTAAATTTGGCCATTAGAGAACTGTTGTCCCCATACATCGAAATAGGTCACAGTCAGTTTACCAACTGCAAATGAGTTTAGAATCGCAGATAAATATGTATTTAACGGGAATGGCTAAATGTCTAAATTTCCCTAGGAACGGACAAAAACAGAATATGCGCAGTATGCCCATGAAAACGGGGGATAAAATGCAATGGGAACGTAAACAAAAATAAAATTACAGTTAGTGAACTCACAATCTCGCTCAAGTCCTTAGTCTTGGAGTGGCAGACGGTGACGGTGGCGTGCTCCCACTTGAGCAGCTCGGCGGCGGGCGTGCCCACGATGCGGCTGCGGCCTAGCACCACCGCGCTCTTGCCCGCGATAGGCACGCCTGTGCGCTTGATCAACTCGATACATCCCGCCGGCGTGCACGGGACGAACCCGGACATGTCACCCACCGCCACTCGGCCTTCGTTCACTGTGTTCAACCTGATAATCAATTAAGTTTGGGAAACTTATTCAAGATATCAAGGTGCCGAGAAATGTTTTCAATTTATTTGTGGCAATATATTTGCTTTCTTTCTACACGTTAATTTAATCCCAATCTAGAAAGACCCTGTACTATGGGTACAAAGCAACTGATAAATATTCTAAAGTACACGAAACCAAGAGATATGTTGATGCACACAAATGTTGACCCGTAGAATTACAGTACGCTAACTACTACATAATAGTCTCAAAAGCGTCTATCCACGATACAATTTCACACAACATGATGGGAATCACCGCGCGGGCGAAACCTCCAGGGGCAGCAACTATTTTATAAAAGGTATACCGAATTTTGTTTAAGCTCTTCGTACCCATCCACGTCCTTATCGGGTGAGACGGCATCGGTGACCTTGTGAGCGTCGATGGAGTGCGCAGAGTCTAACGGCATCTGTACGATGATCCCGTGCACCAAAGGCGACTCGTTCAGCGCCTCGATCTTCGCCAGAAGCTAGCCAAATAATATAATTACAAGTCTTTCGATTTTCAAAAAACTGGACAAGTCCCAGTCTGGCTCGTACACCGAGGGTTTCGTACCAGCGGAGCCAGGATTTTGGGCATGACGTAGGTGAGTGTAAGTTTTATCAAGGTACCTAAATACTAAATAAGCAGGGTAGGTAGGTAACTAACTAACATAATATCAACTTTTCGTATCAAGGGTGAACCTAGATACTTTTTGGGGGAGTTACAGGCGGCGCCAAAAAATCCTCTTGCATTAACATGCAACCGAAAAACATGACCCTTATCTTACCGCAATCGGGTAAAAAGAGAGACCACTCAAAGATGGTGAGTCCTGCCTGTCTCCCTCCACTATAAAACGATTTTAGTAAATAAGTGCGTCTATTTAAGTACATATGGTATGTAGTATGTTTTTGATAATGTTACATAATGCGAACATAATAATAAACAGTATAGATTATGCGTATCAGAGTTATCTTACACGTCAGAGGTCACGCCGGGTCCCATAAAAATACATCCAGAATATTCTTTGTATCATGGCTATACACAAAACAATGACATGTTGCATAAGCTTCTTGAAAAATTATTATACACATCTTCAAATACTTATATCTAGGGTTCTCTTGAAACCAATCAAAAAGGATAGAGCTACTTATCTACTAACTCGACTGCGGAAAGAGATAAACCTAGCTAAGCGATGCATTAATTATAAGTTACCATGTTATTATATGTTAGTAACTTATAACCATTAGTTATAAGTTACTAACATAGGTTAAGGATATTTTGTTTACTAACATAGGTTTAAGAAGTAATTATGTCATGCACATTATTGTAATAAGGTAATAATCCGCAACAGGCTTCGTCAAAATCTTAGAATTATAACAGTCAATTATCCACCCCAGGCTTCGTCAAATACATCAGTGAATCCGCACACGCTTCGTCAAAAATCTGTAAAAATAAATATAACATTATTTTTTTTTTACTTGTGCCAGGTATAACTAAAAAAAACCATTCCGGATAACCTCCGACCCAAAGGTCCCCATAACACTGGCAGCATTACCACGCTGTACAGCGAGGGAGATCCTTTGCATTAGAAATGATCCGGAACGGCGGTCAAAGCCACGGTCCCTCAAACGACGCCCTAACTCTTTAATAAAAATCTTTCCCTGTGCATCCCAAACTCCAGTCGTCTCCAAAGCTACTGGTATAAATATATAATTTGTCATTAACTGACTATATTTTTGACATTTAAGACTAGCTGCAGCGCCTGCTGCAGCACCGGAAGTGTTAGTCGTTGATACCAAATGCGAGGGCGCAAAAGTACATACACACGTAACGTCCCACAGCAGGGAACGACCCTTCTCCCATGCTATCATTGTAAGACCGTCCGGACGCTTCCCATCGCTCCGACTAAGACCGGGCGGCTCCAGAACAGACGGTATATTTGCTGAAATGAGGGCCCTCCTAATGATATCATTGATGGAGTGGTGCCGCGAAAGCCTACCCGCACTACGGACGCAATGTAGACCGTGACGACCCTGCGCGTCTACGTGTGCTCCACAAACACATCGATGAGGTTCACCAACACTACAACCAAGTCGTAGCGCGACAGCAATGCGCAGGGAGTCATTATCCAAGAAAGTCCCCAATTGCGGTGAAGGCAATGCATGAAGCCAAATACCTGACTCAGGTCTGGAAACTGCCCGCATTCGTGCCTGCTCCACACCAGTACTCTGTTCTATGATGCTATGCAGAGTAATCTTGCACATAATCTCGTCCCAGCTACGCTGAAACATAGGCTGGTCAGGAGGATCACTCCCTGGACAACGAGCCTGCCACAGCTCAAAAGCCTCGTCTGCAAAAGGAATCTGGAACCTATCACCATTAAGTTGCAAAATACGAGTGACAAGTTCCAGAGCCCCGTGTGCCGAAGCTAAGAATGCTGGAAGCTCAGTGTCCTGCAAGCGACGAATGCCAATACCACCGTGTCTAATAGGAAGCGATGGTTGACTCCATTGAACGGAAGACATATCAACGTTTAAGATTGTCTCTAACAAATCCTTTAAAATGTCGTCAAATTTCAAAACTTCCTCTCTGTACAACCACACAGGAGCGGTACGGACTGTATATGTGAGTCTTGGCATTGATAAACAACTCCGAAGTATTGTTAAGGCAACATGGGCTGAAAGTAGAAAATGCCTTGCACTCTTATTGATTACGCTATCTGTGTTGATGTGAAAGTGACGAAACTGCGATATATAATCTCAAATCGACAGATTTTGACGAGTCATGTGGGTGGTTCTTGCAAGCAGCAAAATGAAATACCGTCACACTAAAAAATTGCACTTTGGTTTTTAAAACACTTTTCCAAGTTATTCACATATACGAAACATGATATATTTGACGCCACAAACATATTCAATTTTATTTCACGGCTTTCTATTAATTTGGTTTTTCTGTTGTAACTTGTTCACAATATTGCCTCTCATTAGTTGGTGTTGAGATTTCCACTTGAAATGTGCAAAATAAACACAATTTAAACTCATTGAATTAGTTTTTCAAAATAAAAACAATCGGAGCTGATCTTTATTTGACAACGGTACGACTACCCTCGACTAGGTTAAGATAGATGTGTAATGTTTTATGTAACTAACATAGTCTATAAGATACTTTGTTACTAACCTGTATGGACCTAAGAAGTCCGCTAAATAAATAAATTATTATTATTATTATTATTAACTCAGAAGAGTCAGAAGTGACAACCAATAAATTGAAGATTCTTTTCATTTTATTTAGGTAGATAACATAAATTGTAGATGGTAAATTCAATAAAAATCTCTATGTCATCGATTTTTCTCCTACACACAGCATTGATTCCAGAAGAGTAAGTCCAGCGTAAGGGCGTAGGTATCTATCGATTTATACCTTTGGTTCTACTATAAACTTGTATACCTACTCCTTACCTCAGCTTCGGTGATATCCCTGGGCAAGCGGATGTGCTCCGCATTCACGCCAATGTTTTCTGCTGCTTTGAGCTTCATGCGAATGTAGACATTGGAGTCCTCTCGGCCGCCCACTTGCACGATAGCAAGCCTCGGCTCGAAGCTGCTGCATTTAGCACGCAGCTCCGACACTTGCTGCCTGAGGTCATTCTCAATGGCCCTGCAGTGGAATAGTGAAGAGATCAGTATCTTCAGTGATCGAATGATTTGCGGCACACTTAAAAAAAAATTCGACTTCTACTAAAAATCTTTTTATTTGTCGAGCACCGCGCGGTTCCAATTGGCACCGTAACAATTAAAAATCAATTGTGTTTCATTTTATTGGCTAAAGA
Source organism: Ethmia dodecea (assembly GCA_963855545.1). Classification (NCBI taxonomy): domain Eukaryota; kingdom Metazoa; phylum Arthropoda; class Insecta; order Lepidoptera; family Depressariidae; genus Ethmia; species Ethmia dodecea. The sequence goes on from OY979457.1 coordinate 7,823,821, forward strand.
GGTTAAGGACTAGGTACTACCGTGATTCAAACCTTCGACCTTTAGGATGAATACTTGGATCGAGTCTTAATTGAGATATATAGAACTTATTTCTCGATAGCGATAAAGTACACGGAAAAGATGTTGGGATCGGAGTGAGTATCCTTAATCCCTACTACTAAATGCGAAAGGAACTCTGTCAGTCTGTCTGTTTGTTATTAACTGGTGGATAGATGTTGATAAAACTTGACAGGAGTTTACACATTGAGGACTGACATACTTAGGCTACTTTTCTTCTTGGAAAAACACATAAAGCGGACGCGATATCCCGAAATTTACGCTGGCAACAGCTAAAAAATTTATAAATCCTAAGAGAAAACCAGAAGTAAAGACGCGGCAAGGATCTTCCCTTTCTAAATATAAAAGCTAATAAAATATCAATAGGAAAAGTACCCAGCAACTTTGATTCCTGATATCGGTTGAGCCACCATTTTAGCAATCAGACTGGTCAGAATGAACACCCAGCTCCCACTGCTGTTTACATGAAGCTTAGCATTGTGCTGGCGACCCGGGCAGATAACCCCCATAACGCAGCAGATAGACAATTTAGTAAATATTATAATTTCATAACATGTGACAAAATATTGCGCGTTTATGAGAAATTAAAGTAGGTACTTACCCGATTACGTAAAATAAGTTTTTACCCAGGTCATTGACTTTGCTTACCGCCTTCAGTTCAACTACAAAATTGTTTGACTGAGTACGCATTAAAATTAGGACGTAATATTGTTACCTTAGTTGCCTGATATACACCCTTCTAATAGGTAGGGAAGCAAGTTTTCTAATAAAATTAAAAGACATGATTAATACGATTAATACATAGTTATGCACTGTACAGCCCCATTCCCTATCGTAGAATGGTTAATGAAATAATGATGGTTTTAGAAGAGCCCTAATCTGTTTGTTTGACAAATATTTTTTTGAACTTTGGGTCACCGATTTAAATCGATAATAGTGACTTAAAAATTTAACTTCAAGCAACACTTAGCATACAAAATCAAAAACTTAAGCCTAGACAAAAAACATACTTACTGATTTTAATAATTACATAGATTAAGAATTAAGTATGTAATTGAAAAAAGTTGAAAATTCAACACGCCTTTTTCTACTTCATTATTTTTACGCTTTTAAAAATTCCAAATTCCTAAGCAATTTGTTGATTTTTTTCTTAGAATGGCCAAGAAAAAGAATTGGATGCTAGAAGACATAGGTTTCGAGTACCTAATTAATTTGATTGATGACATTAGCTGAGCGTCGGCCACATTGGTTTTCTTATCATCGACGCTCGTGCGGGTGTTATTTTGTGGTATTACTAGGTACAGTAATTTAAGGAAAAATTAAGGAACTATGGGGAAATGTAAACCATTTGTTATAATATAAATTGCGAGTTATGTATAGCGACAAAAACGAAAACTCAAACGTAAAACGCACTTGAAAATAAGATAACCTTGAAATTGTACTAGACCGAAGCATACAAGTTAAATATTTACAATTAGTACCGGAATCTTTTTTGATGTTCAATGTTATATGATATGCTTAGATCTTCTTTACATTTTAGAATAAAATAGGAGTTCCAAAGTGGTTATTTTACTTTTCACGTTTTGAGTGCATAATATTCGTTAATAATTAGAGTAATCTGTTATCTAAACGACCACTGCGAAAACATAATAAGAACAACAAATGCAACCCGTCAAACTACAAGATAGGAATACAATAGAATTATCTATTGTCCTTAATTGATCGCCCATGGGACGCAGATGATTGACTGGGGGTCTAATAAATTTATTACTCGAATAACTAGCGTCAAAAAAATGAAAAATGTAGGTTAACTGAAGTACACCCTACTATCCAACGGTTATTCGAAGTTCGAAAAATCAGCCTTTAAGGGTAATTTAAGATAGATACTCACAGTTGCACAAGCTCCAAATTTTTTCCCGGCGACCACATGATTCGTGACAAATAAATAAACAACCGGCACTTTCTATTTCACGTACATTTTCCACAACAGCCTTCTTAGCCGGCGGCTTTTACATAACGCTCTGCTTACTGTGACGGACACACGCGATGCTTATTAAATTTTTAGCACGTCTCCTCTAACTGGTTCGACAGGTTTTATTAGATAGATATGGATATACCCTCTACGCTTTGGAGAGTAAATAAATAGTTGATCGAAGCCTCTACGTTTAGTTTCTTACCTCATTTAAACAAAACGTTGTAGGTACCTAGGTATTTGCAATTACTTAGTGTTCCATTACTTCTGATGAAACAGCTTTAGCGAAGCGTTTCAAAGTAATGTTATTATTACCAAAGCAAAGTATGGAGTCTAACTACGTATTTCATTACGAAATAAGTATTTTTATTATACTAAGAATATTTGTTTATCTACATATTTTTAACCATTTTTCGATGAAATTCCGTCCAAAATGGCAAATAATTAAAAAAATATAAATACAGTCGTCTCACTTGTGCCGTATCGATATTTTTCGTTACGGTAATTTGGCTTCAATAGGCGCTATTTGTTCAGCTGTAAGTGATGTGCCCCTCTATTCTCGTTGATGCGAATACTTTTCGGTAGTAAACTTTACATTTCGCATATGAGAAACTTCGAAATGGAAAAACGTCTAGTCGCAACATTCAGGGACTGAGCGGATTTAATGATTGATCCGTAATTTTATTTTGGCCGCAATTTGATCATGATGATGAGATCCGACCGTTTTCAATGGCGACCACTTCGACTTGGCGACGCTGCTGGTGCGCCCGAATTTTTCTAATGTGGCCAATGTTTGCGGCAAACTCCCGTGCGCGATGAGGGCACGTGAGCACGCTGTTCGCGCTTTAAACGCGTTTTTGTACGAATTTGAGTCGTAAGAACACGAACGAAAATGAATCAACTACTCCAATCCTCTGAGAACTATAGTACTCGTAGGTGCATACACTTAGTGTGCGAGCTACACAGTACCTACTCCGATTCGTGGCAAAAGGTGCAAAATACTTCTGAAGTGCGGTCAGTCTTATACTCGTAGAACCATAGCTCGGATGTAAGATTATTCTAGTCATCGCTTCCTTATTATGTTGTAGTTGTAGGGTCAATAAAGAGCTAAACACTTTCGTACAAAACGTTTATTCAATTATGTAAGTTTAAAAATTCGTCACTTTTTAGTCAGCAAGAATGATTTCAATCTTAATCTAACGTAATAGTTAGGTGTAACAAGAAATGGAAGTGCATTCAAAAATAATAAATAAAAATGTCTATTATATCATTTATTTGCAATGAAATCACAAAAGGTAAGTTAAATTTACCATTGCACGGTTTATCTTAATTACCTATAATAACTAATGGCGTAGTTTTTATCTATGTAGTAGTACGTAATTTATATTCACTTTAATAGTATGGCATTAAGTATGTTATGATTATAAAACAAATTACTGAGATTCACAATATCAAATAGGTAAGTGAAATCTAGAAAAAAGGAACACATTAAAGACGTCATTACTGCCTTGCCTTACATTTAAGAGGAATACATAACCTAACAAAAATTGAAACTAATTAACGAATCAACAATGATCATAAAAACATCAATTTTACCGTATGTAACTTAACATACCGAAACGAAGTCTTAAAACTACACTTGATAGTGCTTGTAAGCACCAGTATGTAATAATAACATACACAAGACTCAGTCTTGCCCCGCATTTCCCTCCCCTATTATTTAAGGCGAATTATTTAGTCTCACTTGAGTTTTGAATTTAAATTTTAAACTGATTGATGCTCGTTGACTTTCGAGCATTTTGCGTCTTAGATACCAAGACATAATTAATAATACATAATAATAATACCGCACAAAAAATGACTTTGAAATACTGCATACTTTGAACACTAGCCTTGAACCCTTGGTACAGCATTCTGAATATCAAGAAAACTTAAGTTTGAGTCAGCGTAAGCTATCCTGCATCATTAGTATAATTCTTGTTACTGTGAATCAGATGTTTTCTGTTGTTACTTTGTCACTGTACTGGTAATAACATTAAAAAACTCAAGCAAAAGTACAAGTGAAACATCTACTATTTCAAACATTAAAGTTGAGTCGTACCTTAATTTAATTAACTTTCAAGTAGCCTTAAATCGCTCATGTGTAAATGCGGCTTCAGTATGAAATAATCTAAGACTGGAATATGCGGAAGTCCCCCTCCTTTTCCTTGTGTGCGTAGGAGGAGAGATGCATGCGCATGGCGTGCGCCGGCATAGGCGCCGTTCCGCACAGCTTGCATATCATCTCCGTCGACGACGAGATCGCCGTCCTGCAACACGTAAATAACAATAGCCTATCTAAAGTCGAGTTTCAGAACCTCTTTCATTACTTCACCGTTCAAAAATATGAATGAAACATTACACCAATATACACGGAAATCTTCGCAGATAATGTCCAGATTTATAGATGGTTGATAGTTGCAGATCAATAGAATAGGCGAAGGTACAAGTCGAATACTATGCCGTATATAAAAAATTAAATATTTTTAACAGAAACGTGACGTCTCTCTGGATTCCCGGAAAAGCCGCACCACCGTTCCTATTGTTATGGAACCTTGCCATGAGGAAAACTAAAGTTTTATTCGCTTAGCTGGTTTCGCTGAATTGTAACACTAACTATTATGAACTGTTAGTGACTATGATTCTTTAAGTGTTGCGTCAATATTAATTAGTATTATAATGCCGCGCGCATGACGAACGCGAATGTCAATCTTATACTTTTGACATTCTATTCGACTGACGTTTACGTATTACAAAACTACATGATTAGGCCCTCCGAGTCAGAAACTAGGGTGTCGTTTCTATATCAGACGGTAATTTGTCTGATAAATTCGGAAATATAATATGTTATTCGTCATAGATAGATACACCACATATTTCGTTTTTTTTGCATATTTATCAATCGGCGACAAGGATAGGATAATAAGTTTTGTGTATTCTTTTAAACATATTTTTGTGTGCCAGTCACCATCTATTAGTCGTAGTTAGAAACCGCTCATCTGTTTTATATACCGGAGCCGTTTTGTATAACAGCCAGCGGTTGTAATGTAATTTTTATTATGAAAAAACGAATTGAATTGGTTATGTAAAACAGCTCATTGAGGAATCCATCTGCAACAGCTATGTCACCGAATTATTGTAAACACCGCTAGTTTATAAAAAACCTCGTGATTTTGTACACTGACGATAACTGAACTTAATTTTTTGGAAGTTTAAGTAATTTTATAATTTTACTACTATATTCAGCCGTCAGTTTCTAAACGAATAACCGCACTGACTGCTCTACACTATGGTGTCAAACAATTTATGGTAGCTAGAGTTACTCAAAACTTACGTACAATAATCCGGTAACAGATACACCACATCGACATTGTCCGTACCTGGTGACGAGAAGCTTGAGCTGGTCGTTCTCGTTCTTGAGAGCGAGTAGTTGTTCGCGTCCCACAGGCCGCAGCTCGAGCGGAGCATGTAACGGGTATATGACGGCCCTTTCCACCATGTCGGGAACGTTGATCTCCAGCAACTCGTCCTCGGGCACAGACTTCCATTCCCACGCGTTAGGCACCGTCTGAGACTCCGTGTGCTTGCGCCGCTTGCTCAACAATCTATTATATTATTCTCACTATATTGCAGTAATGTATATGTACTAACATTATGATGCAAATATAGTAAGCTGGATGATGATTATGTAGCTTTGCATTGGTAAAAGTTTTTTTTAAATCGGTTTAGTAATTTTGAAGCCCATTCCATTCAAACAAGTCTTTCCTCTTTATATAGTAAAAGTATAAAAGTATAGATATATTAGGTCACTTTTACTCACTACATACTATAAATTCAAATCCGCCGCCGCGTTTTTCTGTCAGCCTATATGTCTTTAGAAGCTATTAATTTAAGAAAGGACTGAAGAGATTTTGCTACAGTTTTCAGTAACATAGATTTTATGGAGTACGAGTTCCTAATGACCAAATAAAGTAGACTCTAATACATAAAGCTTGTCAAAGAACGTTGCGTGTAAAATAAAAAGTAATATCCTGAACCGCCTTCCCGACATGTGCTATGTACTAACTGTTTAATCTCCGTGTAGATGGTCTTGGGTATTTGCGGCCGGAACTCGTTGTCGGCGGGCACGTCTTGCCCGTCGCCGCAGTACATCATGTAGTCCATCAGATGTCGGACGTGGTTGATCTGTACAGAAAAATTAAACCTTTATAAAAAGTAGACTATACAGTGCCCTAAGAAAATGGAATAGTTCAGAACATAGTAGGGGGTGAATCAATAATTAAATTAATATTAAAATCTACAGCAGAAGCGGACCAAAGCTGAGTGGACGATTTTGCTCCTTTAGCCAGTGTTTGCAAATGCTTTAGCAAATGTTTAAGTAACAATTTAATGCTGTATATGTCACAGGGTTATTGTAAAAGCTGCATACTGTAATTTTACTAGTGAAATTATATTTGGACTTTTGGTAATCAGCTCAATGTCATACAAAACTGTAAAACGGTCACTGATTAGTCAGCATCGCACAGTGGTCAGTAAATTAAAACTTCCCACCACATTCCAGTGTGGCTAGTATTGATAATTTAATATATAATAATAATAATATAATCTCACGCCTTTTATCCCCGAGGGGGTAGGCAGAGGTATTCCATTACTGGATATACCCACATTTCACGAGATATATTGGACACCTAAACGTGATAGGTGGTGGCCCATCGCCGTAATGATAATAATAATAGCGAACTAACCACGCCGATGTCTTCGACGGTCAGCTCGGCGTCGATGTTGACAAGCAAGTCGTGCTCGGGGAAGTACGGCGAGCCGTCGTCCGTGCTGCCGAGGCCGCACAGCGCGCTCACGTACCGCTTCTTGTCCTCGTCTCGCCGGAGCTCCGCTCTGCCCAACGACAAAAATCACTATAGTACAGTCAACAAAGTTGTTAGGGTTACATGGCCAGTAACTAAGAATTCATTTTTCTGGGGAAGTCATAAATAAATCTTATTGATTAATGTTTATTTCGAAAGGTATCTTTGATCCCTATAATTTACCAAAAAAATACTATAAATACATTTAAGGCTTTAAGAGAAAAGTGAATCTTAATTTTTGGCCATGTAACATTAACAACTTTGTTGACTGTACATTAGAGTTGCCAACCCGAACTTAAAAAGGATTCCAAATTTGAGAGCAGCCTGCTACTCATAATAATGATCAATGAAGCTCGTGTTCGAATTCTAGCATGTACCAAGGAGTTTTTCTAAAGCTTACGTACATATTTATCATTAGCTCGACGGTAAAGAAAAAAAACGCAGGTCCCAGAAGAATTAATTCTGGGACATATGTAACAGACCCGGTCCGGCAATCTATCACGCCGTAACAGCAAACTGCTAAGCCAAGGGAATCTCCTCACATGAGGAGTTATGAGGTATGGAAATTTCAACTCCAACCTGAAGCACCTATATGCTGCAAAACAGCAGATTGCTCTTGCCAATGCCCTACATTGTGAATTTTACTGCAAACTAATCGGTTCTTCAAATATATTTTTAATACAGTTGCTCAAAAAGTGGCGTATTGCAGGGACGTATAGCGTTCGGGATGAGGGCTATTACACCTCCGCTAGGAGTAAAAGTGTTCTGTGTATTACACTACGAATAAGGAAGACTTATTCCTTATTCGTAGGTATTACACACTCGAGCTTTTTCTTTACCTTTTCCGCACTCGTGCGTTCTCTTTCCCAACTGTCAAAATAATGTCTATTAAAAAGAAAAACCAACCACGAAGTTTTTACTAAAAAAAATCATAGAAGTTTTTATCATTTATTTCTAAAAAGAAGCTACTAATTTGTTTCATTCATTTTATGTCAATAAAAAAAGCGACTGAAGACTTGGCTGTATGGGAATAGTTCCCTTTGCCTACCTAGAATGGGTGAAGAAAACAAAAAAAAATCTCTGCTTATATTTTTTTACGGTTGGCGCCATTTTCCAAAAAAAATACTTAAATTTTTTCGCAACTGTATTAAAAATAGTTGTTCAGTACACGTGCGGAACCGTCATTGCAACTTGTTCCGACTGTCAACGCTCACCTTCGGCTGCGCCTCGGCTCGGGTAGACATTTGTCGGACTCGTTGCAATGACAGGCTTTCCGCACTTGTAATGAAATATACTATACTCACACAGGGCAGAAGAGCAATGCAATGATCGCTGGCAGACCAGGGATGTTGGGCATAAGCGTCGTGTGTCGCAACGACAGTTTACTGCTTATTTCGTTCTGACCCACTTCAGCCGCCACCAGTAACCTGAAATAATTACTTTGTCAATTAATACGCAATACATGGTCATCACTACATAGTATTAAACAAAGTCGCTTTCTCTGTCCCTATTTTTCTATGTCCCTTTGTATGCTTAAATCTTTAAAACTATGCAACGGATTTTCAAGCGGTTTTTTTTAATGGATAGAGTGATTCAAGAGGAAGGTTTTAGTGTTAGCATTGCTCCCGTGCGAAGCCGGGGCGGGTCGCTAGTTTTAAATAAACTGCAAATAATTAAAGGGTAGATCAAAAAAATAATGAGAAACTTTTTTAGGCACTGATTTTTATTTTTCATACACTACTAAATAACATGGATTATCACAACTTTTTTTTAAAACAAGAACGCTGTACATAAAGAATACACGTACATTAACCAATCAAAAACTGCGCAATAATAAAAAAAATGAAAAACAGCCGACAAAGCGGCGTTTTAGTGCGGGAGTGAAGGTTTATGCAAAGCATGATTACAAATAAAAAAAAAGTTAATAGAAAAGAACAAGATCTCTTTTTATATGTTCATTCTCTTTCTTTTATACATTCGTAACTACCCTTAAAATATTGGCACTTGATTTAAAATGACCTTATAATATATCTAAAATCACACATTCACATTATAATAAAAAGTATAAAAAAAAAACATTATAATTTAATATATAATAATAATTATAATAATATAATCTCACGCCTTTTATCCCCGAGGGGGTAGGCAGAGGTATTCCATTACTGGATATACCCACATTTCACGAGATATATTGGACCCCTAAACGTGATAGGTGGTGAGCCTATCGCCGGACCGGGTCTGTTTACACATGTCTCAGAATTAATTCTGAGACCTGCGGGTTTCCTCACGATGTTTTTCCTTCACCGTCAAGCTAGTGATAAATATGTACGTAAGTTTTTGAAAAACTCATTGGTACATGCCAGGATTCGAACCCGTGCCTCACTGATTTTAGGCCGGCTCTTTAACCGTCCGGGCTATCACTGCTCTTTTTATTAATTTAATATAGGGTTCACTAATCACTAGTCAATGCGTACCTTTCGTAAATTTCTTGTGGTTCCGTATCGAGCAGGACAGAGTTAACTGAGTTCCACTCAATGGTGACCTGCTTGTCGCGGCTCGCGTACATCAGGTTGTGGACTAGCGTTTCCAGCGGACTGCACACAAGAATATCAATTTTTTTCTTTGTTATTGATTGAAATTGAATGAAATATTGGCTATACATTACTATAACGTATTTATCTATGTAGGCCTAGTATATTTATTTATTTATTTTATTAGGGTAATATACAGGACATACACTGCTAAATTTCTAATAACTTATTCCACAATACAATTAATGTTAAATGCTTACTCGTGTTGTGGTAGTGTGTAACTAGGACATAGTTACAGACTACCACAACATGAGTAATCATTGACGTGATTTAACATGCAAGTCCGTCTATGGGTATTCCTAATTCGATTCAATTGGTCATTACAGAAGTTTCTATACCTGAAGGGCCCCTTGAGGCTGACATCGGAGATGCACTCCCTCACGTTGGGCGACTCGACCTCGCGTAGGTGGTGGAACGCGACCTCAGTCTGTTCCTTGTTGAACGCGCGTTTCTGCGACATGTTCAGCTCGGTGGCCGTCTGGCGCAGGTCGTGATTCAGCTGAAAAGTCAAATTAGTAAGTCTCAACACTTCGGGCTTATTGTCAACAACCTTAATCGCAATCGGTTTAATTTTAACGACGTACATTGCTTATTACATCTGTTGTTGCTGTCAGTGTCTTTAGACTCGTCTATACTCGATACTATCATATAAAGAAAGAAAACCTGATTGACTGCCTGACTCATCAACGTACAACCGAAACTACTTAATCTACACGAGACTTGAAATTTTTACATGACCTTTTATGTCCTAGGTGTCGGATAAGGATTTTGCAAAATTCCCAAGGGAACGAAAAAACACGATCCACGCGGGCACTGCCGCTGGGCGCCTCTTAGTGTCAAATAAAGACAATTCCAATTATAATAAGGCCTCTGGTAACAGGGTATTTGACAGTGTGAAAAATAAAAAACTAATTGGGTAGTTGACAGCATCGAAATTAAATTGTGAGTAGTCATTCATTGAAAAGATTATCCCAAAACACCTCAAAATATGTATTTCGATTTTAAATTTACAATTATAGCAAATTTAAAAATAATAAAACAATCAAAAAAAGTGCTGCAATTGAGTACTAGAAACTATGACGTCACGGTTTGCTATTTCAGTACATTTTCCATAGTAAACTTTCGTTTTGACAGATCGTTAAAAGTAACTGATTTGACTAGGTAGGACACAGCCCTATTATAGTCACCCGCATAGTTCATGTGTTGTGCACCTAGATATATAGATACTCTATGGACTCAAATTTGATGAGACCATAAATATAGTCATCACGAGTTCACGGGCAATCGATACATTTATAGACATAAAACAGGTTTTTCATGTTTAGAGGCACCTTTGAGTCGTAGCTCTCTTCGCAGCCGACGGCAAGCTTTTGCTTGATCAGCTCCTTGTTGACGCTGATGCGACCGCCGTCCGCTAGCAGCTCGATCGACACCACGCCGTACGTCACCGAGTACACCTGACGGTAAATATTGAAGCAAAATAAAAATTCGAACGGAAGAGGTATTTCATTCCTGATACCAGTGTATTTTCTGCTGGATTTAGGTGCTGTCCACATGCCTACCTGCCACAGAACCAAATCTGACACATATTATATGTGACATATACGATCGCACTCCGACTGAGAGCGCTTGTAAAATGAAAACGTGGCTTTAGTGTTGATGCAAGAAGTGCAACTTCGCTTGAAAGCTTCTTTTTAGTACTTCATCATCATCATCAGCCTACATTTGTCCACTGCTGGACATAGGCCTCCCCTAAGGCGCCATAGCGCCCTGTCTTCAGATCGACGCATCCAGCATCTGCCTGCAGCATTGCAGCCTCTAGTACCTTGCTTCTAATTAAAGTTAGACAATCTGTTGGTTTCAACGTCATGAAGTGGTCATAAACATGAAAGAAACACTTTTTTGTAATTGTCATTTTCACTGTGTGGGCTTAGTCGCGACGGGATACGTCATCGCTACTTCCCACGTCGGGATAAAGTTATAATATAATCTCACGGCTTTTTTATCCCCGAGGGGGTAGGCAGAGGTATTCCATTACTGGATAGACCCACATTTCACGAGATATATTGGACCCCTAAACGTGATAGGTGGTGAGCCCATCGCCGGACCGGAACTGTTTACATATGTCTCAGAATTAATTCTGAAACCTGCGGGTTTCCTCACGATGTTTTCCTTCACCGTCGAGCTAGTGATAAATATGTACGTAAGTTTTTGAAAAACTCATTGGTACATGCCAGGATTCGAACCCGAGCCTCACTGATTTTCGGCCGGCTCTTTAACCGTCCGGGCTATCACTGCTATAAAGATATCTGCTCGCAAAAATGTCCTTTTGGTGGATATTTTATACCTTTCCGAACAGATGCCCCCTTTTAGTGAGTTGGAGGAACAGCTGTCGGGCCTCTGCCGTCCATTGCGCGTGGCGGTCGAGCAAGGGAGAGGGCGCCACTTCCGCCAACGAGCAACGCATAGCCAACGGCGGCGTCTCCTGGCACACGCCTTCAGGCAGCTCGAACAGGCCGCCCGCGTTCACCCGAGACACGTTCCCGTAGTCTATGTATAGCACCTGGGGGAAAAACTTCACCAATCAAGGCAAGCTCGTCCCATGGTAGGCCCCATCTTTACCTTAGGGTCGAGCTAGTCTGGAGTCAAGAATAAGCCGATCATTATTAAAAAATATATCTTTACGCTAGCCCACCGCCGCGGAATGGGAGATGGCTTTAGGCTAGTGGTCAATGGTCATATAACTGCCAAAATCATAGCCACCTATCTGACATTTGTGCTTAAACACATAAAAGTATTATTTTAAAATAGTTAAATGATCGAAACACATGTTTGTTCGATTGTGAATTTTTATTGTTTGTGTGCTGTCTGAGGTGAAATAAAATGTATTCTATTCTGTTCTATTCTATTTTGAAGTGTTTTAAGACAATTTTCCTAATGAATAATTACTCGCAATTTAATTTCGATACTGTCAACTACCCTACTGAGCGGGTCATATTTTTCTACACAAATATTATAAAAACCGGCCAAGTGCGAGTCGGACTCGCGCACCGAGGGTTCCGTACAACCTTGCAAATTTATGGTTTTCGTAATTTTTCCTTTATCTATGCTATAAGACGTTGCTTCGTACCAAATTTCAAGATTCTGAGTTCACGGGAAGCACCCTGTAGGTTTTGATTCCCTTGCAAGTGTCGAAAATTTGCGGCATAAACGGCTGTATCTTTTGATTGCGTTGGCTTAGAAGTTTGATTTTTTCACAGCTTCAAGGGACAGTAGACCTGAGTAATTGATATAAATTTCAGCTTCATACCTCCACGCGTTCCTGAGAAAAAGGGTCTTGACAGACGGACGGACGGACGGACAGACGGACAACAAAGTGATCCTATAAGGGTTCCGTTTTTTCCTTTTGAGGTACGGAACCCTAAAAATTAAAGATTTGTATTTTTGTACGTTTGTAACGAATAAACTCGAAAACTACTTAACCGATTTAAAAAAATTCTTTCACTAATGGAAACCATACTTCTCTGGGAGTAACACTGGGTGTAATTTTCCTAATAGGAGGGTGAAATCGCCCAAAACAGATACGCTATTATAACGTGGCATCAAGATCAGTCCTCACCTCGACCACGTCGCGCGGAAGAACGCGAAGCACGCGCACTCTGTACACGGCGTTGGGGCGGGATGGGCCGTAGGCGTGCGTATAGTGCGCGGCGAGTATGTCCCCTGGCTGCACGCCGCCCGTTTGCGATATCAGGGGAGCGCCGTTCAGCGCGTGCTGGATCGCCCGCAGCTCGGTAGCCGTCGACTCGTCGTCGTATTGCACCCAGAACTTGCTCACGCTGATTCTCTATGTACAATGTAAAAGAAAACTATACAGGAAGTGGGGAGAGCATGAGCTATTATGTTATTGGGGAGAATACGCCACTCGCTCCGACGGAAAATAAATAAATAAATATCTCACGCCTTTCATCCCCGAGGGGGTAGGCAGAGGTATTCCATTACTGGATATACCCACATTTCACGAGATACATTGGACCCCTTAACGTGATAGGTGGTGAGCCCATCGCCGGACCGGGTCTGTTTACACATGTCTCAGACTTAATTCTGAGACCTGCGGGTTTCCTCACGATGTTTTCCTTCACCGTCGAGTTTTTGAAAAACTCATTGGTACATGCCAGGATTCGAACCCGAGCCTCACTGATTTTCGGCCGGCTCTTTAACCGTCCGGGCTATCACTGCTCTTTAAAATAAATATTGCGGGACAATTAACAAGGAGTTGGATTTGGAGACACTCGACCTAATTTTATTTTTTAAATTTTTTTCACATTTCCTAACGATTGATTCGGTAATAAACTATTCAGTTTGCTATACTTGCTATACACATGAATAATTTAGGAAAAGTTAAACACAAAATCTTATTCTTAGTAATATGTATTCGTCATAAAACATCGCCGAAACTATTTGTGGGAAAATATAAATAGGCAAATGATTAGATTTCAACAGTCAAATAAATTAAAAGTGGCTAATGGTTGGCCAAATATAAATAGGCCAAAATCAATTCTGAAATTAAACAAATAACCCACCTCTGTTATCTGGAGCGGGAAGTGCGTGTCGTCTATGTCGGGCAGTCGCGGCACCATCTTGTTCATGTCCACGTCGTATTTTTGCGCCTCCAGCGCAGCGGCGAGCTCTTTGGCTTTCTCTGGCCTTCAACAAGCAATCTCCAATAAATAAAAAATCTTATTTTTAAGAGACGTCCGTCAGTTGTTGAGAGCACACCTCAGGAAAGTAATATATTATTGGAAATTATCACGGAACCGGAAAAACTATTGATACTTCGATGGGTCAGCTAGTCTCTGATAAATACAGGAAATTGGCAAATGGTTTCAGGTTTCATTAACTAAATATACCTACTGTCTTAATTAAAGGGTGTGTATGTTTATAGGGGTCCTAAAATATTATACTTGTATACTTCCAGAAATACCTCTGCCAATCCTTACCGAAATAAGGGATGTTTGAATATCTTTTTATTTATTTAAAGAGATACGGTCACGTTTTATCGATACGGTTGGCAAAGGTATTCCAGTTGTTGAAATACCCAGTTTTTTCCAGTGTACTTTCGGATCCATAAAGTTGATTACGCAGAGACAAACAAACAGTTACGATCCTGGCACATTAGAAGAGTAAAGCTCGATGTGATTTGCACATCGAACAACTTAAAAAGGTCGCGCAATCGCTCGCCCCGACTCCAAAACGACAACGACTATCAAGCAATACTTTGTATTATAGTAATGAAGATAAAGTTTCAAATTCTAAGACACTGAAACTTTTTGAAATTTCGCTGCCGGCCGCTTTCATCTTGGTATGGTATGATTTGAGCCTAAATGACAAGTTGGAGACTTACGGCAGCAACGGGATCCTGATATCCATCTTGAGCTGGCGAGCCTTGATCGCCTTGTACACGGGCAGCACCACCTGGCCGGGAATAGTGGGATCCTGCTTCGTCGCGTTCTCTCGGTCGCGAGGCGAGCCGACGTCACGGAACGTCAGGTACACTCTCCTAATAATAATCACGAAGATAATAAATACATATAACGGTTATTTAGTCCCAAACTAGGCAGAGCCTGTATTATGGGTACTAAACAACTGATAAACATACTTAAATAAATATTAAACACAAAGACACGAAGCCAACAGACATGTTCATGCACACAAATGTTGGCCCCGAGCGGGATCGAACCCGCGACCTCCGACTCAGAAGGCAGGGTCACTACCAACAGAGCCAACAGGCCCGTCAAGATTTCCTAAAGGTAAATTAAATTAAAATTAGCCGACAGACTGTTCTAAATATAATCTCATGTTAGCTGTCCTGATTGGTTGAATAAAATCATAACGCTTATCAACAACCATTCAGAAAAGCTAACGTGAGATTTAACAGTCAGTTAATTTTTGGAGCATCAACTTGTATTGTATAAAATAAAAAATAAGCCGCCCCGACTTCGCACGGGTGCAAAGCTTATACTAAAACCTAAATGAAGAACCACTCGACAGATTTTAATCAGTTAAGAACCCCCGGTTCCAATTGGAACCGAGACACAATTAAAAATCTATTGTGTTTGTGATTCATGGTCTGAGAGGTTAAGCAAACTTCACATAAACCATCTGCTAAATAGTCCGAATAAAGCCGAATTTAGTTTGGATAGGTGAGCCCGTTCTTAAGTTATAAGATAACAACGAAAAGTGGCATTGATTGTAACAATAACAAATATATAGATAAAAAATAAAATAATATATAAAGTAAAAAAAACACTAAATAACAAGAGAAATAACGAATTTTTTAAACTGAATAAGCCAACAAACAAAACTGCTTACTTGCTGTTCTTATCAAATATGACCTGCGGTTCGTCGTTGATGTGCATGCGCACAGCTTTCTTGATGGCCGACGCGTAGATCTCGCCCGGCTGGTTGTCTGGGAAGTTCTTCAGGTATACCTGATGAAATAAAGGTATTTTTGAACTAATATTATAGCTCTCCTATTATTACACATATACATTAAGTTTCATCTCCACAGATGACATCATGCGATTCAGCGTTATGTCAACCTCTCAAAATGACAACCGAACAAAAAACTTCATAGAATTTTAAATTATGATGAATGTCAATCGATTTTTGTTATGATCCGGGTGACTAGGCTATTTTTTTCCGTAGTTGGGTTTTACTTGCCTATGGAACTATAATATGTATTTTTATTCTATTTCTTATCTTTATCTAAATGACAATGTCAATATTTAAAGTCTGTTAAATAAAAGTCTAATATAATAATATTCCCGTGAAAGGAAAGACAAAGAAAGAGCTGTTACTACTGAAATTACAGCTGTCACAATTCCACGGAAAAATCAACATAAGGTAGTTTATTTTTTACACTGTCAAATAGTCTATGCTGCCAACTATTGAAACAGTATTCAGTGTAACCGCGTTTATACAGTTCCGTAGAGACACCGGCTGATTGGCTGAGGCTTGAACAAGAGCGTAGTTTCGAGAACCTGGTTTTCAATAAAGGATAATACATACAGTGTCGCGCGGGTTCAGCCCGCCCAGAAGGCGCACGGCGTCACGTTCGCGCGCCTCGTCGTGCGACACCTGCACGAAGTACTGCGGGTACACTGCGCCCGCGATTATTATCTGCAAGTGCACACAAAAACCTCTTAGTAAGTAAATGTTTTCTTTGTTAAGGCTGGATTCCTCCAACGTGAGCCATATTCCAAGGATACATTGTAAACAAATTTATTAATAAAACCATGACCTCAAAGGCAAGGACACTAGTCGCTACTTATCCTACTAATATTATAAACGCGAAATTTTGTATGGATGGATGTCTGGATGTATGGATGTATGTTTGTTCCTCTTTCACGCAAAAACTACTGAACGGATTTTGATGAAACTTTACAGTTATATAGCTTATACATCAGAATAACACATAGGCTACATTTTATTCCCGTATTCCCACGGGAACGGGAACTACGCGGGTGAAACCGCGGGGCGCTGCTGGTATTAAATAAGCAGACACGAAACCAAAAGACATGTTCGTTTACACAACTGTTGACCCCGAGCGGGAATCGAATCCACGACCGCCGACTTGGAGGGCAGGGTCACTAATCACTAGCAACAGTATCATATCAGACCAGTGAAAAGGTCGAAATAGAACAAAAATAAAACGTCCCAAAAAGGGGTGCTAAAAATAAGTCTGTATGAGTTGAGTACTGTCGCCTCAACTCTCGCTGCGCATACTATAGCAAAAATCCATTCTTCCTCAATAACTCAATAATAAGGGAGTCCCTCTGCCAACAAACTGTCTTGCAGTTTGGCAAATGAATTTTGTTTTTAAAAAATTGGGTTTGTTTATCCTGAATAAACGATTTATTATTATTAGCTTTCGAGTTTATAATGAGTTGGATGTTCTAATTAGATGAGGTTACCTTGAGGGCGAGGGACATCTCGTTCTTGTCCCAGGGCGTGCCTTTCTGGAGTTCAATGCCCTCTCGCGAAAGCCGCTGCTTCAGCTCTCGTACTAAGTCGTCCAGTTCCCGTAGCGCTCGCACTTGCACGTAGAACCGCCGAGTCCACTCCATCTCGTTGTTCCCGGGCTGCTTGAAGTACTGCTGCTGACGCAGGAGGTTCCACACCTACAAACAGAATTCAAACCAATATGTTTATTTAACAGACGTCAAGAGGCGTTGCGTACGCGGATCCCGATTTTTTCCCTGTTTTTTTGGAAATTCGTAAAATACTTTACATACACACCTTTTCCTCATCATCATCGTCTCATCATCATCATCTCATCACCGTCATCTCATCATCATCATTTGTAACGAATTAACTCAAAAACGAATGTACAGATTTCAAAAATTATTTCATGAATCAAGAGTAATATTTCGTGCGTGTAGGCACCTAGATATTTTAGTAAAACGTTACTGTAAAAAAAATTAGTAATATAGTCACATTGACGTTACCTTATAAACGTTGTAGAGCGCGATGCAGTCACTGGTAGAGCCGTCCGCCCACGTTAGTTTCGAGTTGTACGCGTTCAGTCTCTCACGGAAGGGATTGTTGAAGACATTTTTCACTGACATCGCAGCGGCTGTAGTAATATTATTATTTATGCCATAAACTATACATAATGCGAAACATTTGTACAGATACAAAAAAATATTATTGTGAGGTCCTCGAAGCGTAGTGCCATCTAGCGAAGAGTGGACGCAATGCTATAGTAATCAATTTACTTTAGAAAACTTATGACCCCACAAGGAACTAAATGTTTTCCGGGATGAAAAGTTGCATTTGTCGTTCCTCAATATGTAGAATATTTCCTTGTCAAATTTCCTAGGTCGAAAGAGACAGAGTTACTATTGGAATTACAATATTGTGAGGCACGAAGTAGGTACACGCTGTACTGTCATTCGAGACACCTACATTTTATGTGATTAATTCTGATTCATCTGGATAAAAGCAAAAAAACAACAGCTATCACAAAAGAAAATTAAATTATTAGACCTTATATGTACAACGTTAAGGTTGAGTCTTGTTGGTAGCATACCAGACCATTTTTAGTAGCTATTTTGTTAGCTGTATTGTGTATTTTGTTTCTACGCCTACATGCTCTGGCCTTCTGGAAGGTTTACAAATTAGTACAAATTTTCTGCTTAGCCTGATGATTGACTGGTAGATAATGGCTTTAGGCATTAAGTTCGCCATGTGTAAATTTTCTTGGTACATGAAGTTTAATAAATAAAAAAAATGCAAGTACATCGAATAACCGGCATTTTGATAAACCCCGCGGATGATAACAATATTAGTAAGAGTTAAAAATTACCCATGATAATGCTCTCCTCCAAGCACCCGAAGATGTATCCAAGCATGATGAGCTTAGAAGCCCTCACGTCGAGGGGCAGCTTTGCCATGATCCGGCCCAGGTACGTGAGGTCCCCGTCAGATTGACACCACTCGTCGTCCAGTGTCTTTTTAAGACCTCCCACCTGTGTCATTAATACGTAAAACCATTCGGGTCATACTTTGCAGACTAACGTTTATAAACGGGAAAGGCGGCAGTGTATATTTAAGGCCGGGTTTGACATTGAAAAAAGGATTCAGAAATTCTGTTCTGGGCTTATTTAAAATACATTGGCAATATACTTAGATACTATTGATTTAATCTAGAGATAATATTCCACGTTAGTCGTGCCCTAACGATCAAAAACTCGAACGTCTGTCAACTTTTAGTACCACGTAAACATATCTGTCACTTTTTTTTTTAATATACCTATCATTAAATAACAAATAACAAAAATAAACCTAACATTGAAGTCTTACTAGTTGCCTAACGAACGTTCGAGTATTTGGGGTCACTAAAAAAATTCAAACTGACAGTGACATTTGTGACACCAATGACATGTATATGTATAAATCGGCATCCAGAAACAAAACACAACACATATCAATGATACACAACGCTCTCATCTTCAAAGACGTTCTGCTTATAACGTACCTCCTTTAGCACAAGTATGGTGCGGTAAATGTTGGATAGATCGGGGGGGTCCATGGCGAGGGCGAGGATGTCGCGGGGGGGTCCCATGTCAAGCATCTTGGCGAGAAGTACCAGCCGCTCCAGCGGACAGCGGATGATCTCCGGTTGCGCTTGTTGCGGGAAATTGTTCTGTGTGTAATTTGAATTCAAAGGTAAAGTATAGTTGCAACAAAGTTAAGGTTTCGATCATCGTCGACAACGATGTTAGTACAGTCAAGAGCACATGAAGCTTTACACTTCTAGTGCGAGTCTGACCTCTAAGGCGATTGAAATAAGAACGTTACAAAGTCCAATGTGCAAAGCTCTACGTGCTAGCGACTGTACAAGACTAATTAGGACAAAAGGGCTCTTTGTACTAGCGACCCGCTGCGGCGCCGCAGGGGTGCAATATTTTATATAAAACCTTCCGAAAGAAATTCTCTAATGATTGTGAAAACCGTATTAAAACTAATTCCATCGTAGAAGAAGTAAGCTAAGAGACAGGCAGATGCAAATACCGGGTCTTTTGTGTCAGAATTAATTCTGGGACCTATGGGTTTCCTCGCGATGTTTTCCTTTACCGTCGAGTTAGTGATAAATATGTACGTAAGTTTTGAAAAACTCATTGGTACATGACATTTTTTCTGACTGATTATCATCATGTGAAGCAGGCTCTTAACCGTTAGGCTATCACTGCTGCTGTAAGTACATACAGTATTATTTGAAAAAACTCACGTAAAACTGTTGATTGACGAGCCGGTAGACGCGGCCGTCGCGGACTCTTCCGGCCCGGCCAGCGCGCTGGTCGCAGTTCGTCTTGGCGGCCCACGTCAGCTGCAGCGAGGTGAAGTTGGTGCTCTCGTCCGCCACTAGCATCTTCATCAGGCAGTAGTCGATGACTAATAATAATTATAAATATTTATTTCTTAAAAGCCTTATCAATTAAAAATTACAAAAAAGACACTTAATTTTAAGAGTAGGGCAGAGATTTTTTATCATGTCACAAATACCGGTTAAACAGTAATAATACTGGCAAAAATTATATAAAAAATATACAACGCGTAACAGAATAAGCGCAATTCCTCTGTACACCCCAATTAGTATAAGTAGGTATTAATATATAAAAATATGATTCGTTCATACTTTAGTTGTGTCTAACCAATTTTTTTAATATTGAGCAATAATAGCACGATTTCCATAGGTAGCACTAAATTCAGCTGTGCTTATTGATTTTTCGGAAAATTTTAAAATCTATCAAAACCAGCTGAACAAACGGATTTCAAGAATTGCGCTTATTCTGTTATATATTGTATATGGCCACGCCTTTTATCCCGGGGAAGGGTTAAAAATACCCTCTTTTCACCAATAAATTTGTTTTGGACGCGTGACTGGCGGTGAGCCTGTTAACCAACCGGGGGTGCTGCTACAGATGCCTCAGAATCATTTGTGGGCTTTGCGGGTTTCCTCACGACATTTTTCTTCGTCGTCGAGCTAGTGGTAAATAGGGTAAAACGCCCAATTGTTGACACCCTAATTCACCCTACCAATTTATTGACACCCCAACAGTTTTTTCTAAATTAACTAAATCAAGGCACACAATTTAATTTAGAATGATTAGACAAAACAACCGTATTAATTTTTTTATTCTAAATATAACTGTGAATCCGAATTTCGTTAATTTTGAATAAAGTTGTTGGGGTGTCAACAATTGGGTGTTTTACCCTATGTACGTAATAATTTCTAGAATATTAGCGGTAACCGTATTTGATGTCGGGCACTGTGATGGAGCTCTCGGCGAGGTTGGTCGAGAGAATGATCTTGCGGTTTCCGGGCGGAGCACGCTGGAACACGCGCACTTGCTCGTCCGCCGTGATCGTCGAGTGCAGTGGGAGGACCCACCACTTGTACTTGGGGCACTCGGGCCCGGCCAGCTTCTCCCTAAGATAATAATAATAATAGCCTTTATTCAGACAATATATTTACAAAATAATAAAACTTAAGTTAACGACTCTGCGAGTCGACGACATCGACAACTTCGTCTGTTTGCCCAACTTTGGCAAAGGCCTCCTCCATTTCTTTCCTCTCTATTCGGTTTAGAGCTTTCGTCGTCCATAGTTTCTTCTCTCTAAGATGGTAAATAATAATTATTCATTTATTTAACGACCAACAAAGGATCACAAAAAATATTGGTTAGTAATCTTAGCACTAAGAACTTATTCTAAATGTTAGAAACAGTGTTTAATTCGTCGAGAACCGCGCGGCTTCAATGGGCACCGTAATGATTAAAAATCAATTGTGTTTTATTTTACTGGATTAAGAGGTTAAATTAAATTTATAGTAGACGGACGTGTTTGTTCACCGCCACATGTACGCTACAATAATGATTCATGTAGCAGCAATTAAACCTGTCCGCTATCATGCACAGGAGGACATGAAAAACGGCCTTAGCTTTAAAGGCGTTTTCACAGTATCCGACATAAATTGACAAGCACTTTAAACTGGCAATTTTAGGACGAAAATGCTATTTACTTTTACCATCGTTAGTCTTAACCCTTACCTCAAATCATTATTATTCAAAGTCATGAACAATTCTTCAATCTCATTTATTCCAGGCAAGAACACAAGTACTGAAGGCAAGTCAGCTGTTGAACGGTTTCCAATATGGTCTTCGTGCTTGTCAATTTGCTCAAAAGCATTTATTAGTTTCACAACCAGGTGGTGCATCTCTGGATTAATCATTGGACCATCCTTATGTACTGTCAGGTTGTCGACTATCTGTTGAAGAAGTTTTAAGTGTTAGTGTTGTCGTACATAATCTATCATTAGTTTATAGCTTCTGAAATCAAAACGCTAACATCAAGTATGTGCGTTACCCTATTCAGATGTACAATTGCTATATTTTAGTAATCAAATCAATAAATTATTAGATGTCAGAAGCTAAAATGACTTCCAATTATTGAATATGTAAATAAAACATCTGACTTCGATTATTATATTATGTAGGTATATGTCTAAAAGCGATCATTTTCACACATTACCTCTCCTCATTCCGCTCTCGACTACCCTTCCTGCTAGCTGTCAGCTGTACCATCTTTACGATGAAATACAAGTCTTTACTCTCTACAACTCTTTGGCATTGCTTTTGGTGTACAATAAGAGTTGTATTTTATCGTAAAGACAGCTGACAGCTAGCACTGTACCGCTCCTTATGTAGCGACAGAGCGAGAGGGGAATCGAGACTGAGGAGAGGTGAAGTAAGCGAGGAGCGGGCTGAACTGCTCTCACATCTCACCATCCACCTGCCATGAGATACAAAGCTTGCGGTCAGACTATAATGCTTCACATTCCCTGTTACCTTGCCAAATTCTACCTTTAAATTCAACCAACAAACTTTAAAAAATAACTCCGCGATTCACTTACGGCTCCGAATTTCGTCAGATGATTCAAGTAAAATATCTTCACGCTAAACATGTCCTTCTTCTCGATGGTGATGCAGGACGACATCTGCGAGCCCCTGGGCGATGGTGTAGCGAAGTAGCTAGCAAAAGCTTTCTGATCAAATGTGGCTGACATCAGCACTATTTTTACTAGAGGTGACACTGTGTACAAGAGCTTCTTCACAATAAGGAGCAGAAAGTCCATCTCTTGACCTCTTTCGTGCACTTCGTCGAGTATTATGTGGGTGTACTCGTTCAAGTTTTTGGCAGCCACTGCAAAAACAATTGTGCTGTAAAACTTCATAATTTACAAGTAAGCTCTATGGGATTTGGAATAATAACAAGCTTCCATACAAAGTTTTATCCCCTAATGAATGAATGAATTTTCTCAAATCCTATCTAAGACTCTAAGTGCTTATATATGTTGTATAAGGTTTTGGATCTGTTGTTCATCAGTGAGATATTGTCAGTTTTTAAGAGGTGCAAGTTGCATTTAAAATGTTATATACAGGAACTTGTAATGCCCATAGCACTTTTATATGGTAGTGTAAGTTCTTCAAAAAGAAAATAAATGAGATAAAATATTGTACCTGAGCGTATACTTTGTAAATAGGTCCCATTTCTACATACGCCTTGCTTGATAGCAGAGCAATTATCAGGATAAGGTATTAAGAATCATAGATTAATAAAATTAAAATAACTCTCTTACCTATTTTTTGTAACAACACTCCTGTTGTGACATAATGTATTCTTGTGTCGCTGGTGGATTTGTTATCAAGTCCAACCTGCAATTTATTTTATGTTAGCCAATATATTTATTGAGTAAATAATTTGCTAGAAACTAGAGAACCCAGCCCAGTTGAATACATATGTATATCTAGTTTATAGAATTTGGTGTTACTTGAGTTTCCCTCAAGTATATTCTCATGAGTTTCATATGAAATATGGATCCATTATTGTTGCTTTTTATCAAAGTCAAACAGGAACCGAAAAAAAACAAAATTTCCTCGGGAACAGGGAAAATCGCAGACTACACTATGTTCCCAAGGGAGCGGGAACAGGATGCATGCAGCATGACTATCACTAATGATTATCAATAAAAGAAATGTATTAGATATAAGGTTTTTTTACTAGCCTAGATTTTGTACCACTGCTGAGCAAAGGCCTCTCCTCCCTCCCTCCACTTACCCCTATCCTCTGCCTCCTCCGGCAGTGTCCTCGTCCTCCAGAAGATTGAAAGTTATATTATATCAAATAAAAATATGTTGAATGCTAGTGCAATCTCTAGTCTGGATATGTACTGTACTCTAAGCCTTTCTTCACAAAACCATTAAAAAAACATGCTGACCTGGTAGCCCACAAGACCACCTATGTCCCAGCCTCGTTCCTGGGCGACCCGCTTTGCTATAGATATGGCTGCAATCCTTCTCGGCTGTGTGACTACTATCTTACAGGCCCTACGGTTCTCGTAGCAGTCATCCAATATCCATTGGGGCACTTGCGTTGTTTTACCGCACCCAGTAGGGCCTTCAATAATGACCACAGGATAGCCATGAATACGGTCCAATATCTGTAATGTCATGTCAATGTCAATCAAACATAAGGCAAGGCAGCCAAGATTACCTTGATGAATATAGATTGGATGCCCAGTGATGGCGTGTGAATTTCTAAAAATCATTCTTATAGACCCAGGGGTTTCGGCTGTGCGTCGATTGATTAGTCAGACAGCCAGTCACGCTGTCAGTTTCTTCTTTCATATGTATAGTAGAAGATTGGATATCTTACAGTTTAAATGTCAGAATAGTGTTTACTTTCCTAAATAGTCTTTAATTTTTGGGTACATATGCAGTATTGATTGCCTAGCCAGTCAATTGGCATACCATTCTCCATACAGCTCACACAATTCTTGTAACACTGTGACACACTTGTTAAGTAGAACGGAAGTCTAGATGATCCTATATTTCATTTAAATTTTAGTCTTTTTCTGTAACATACTAATTCATATCTATGATAAGTCAGACACTTCTATTTGTGTGTGCATATGGTTAAAAGCATATCAAAATCTTCTCAACTCTCTCTTGTCCAGTGACACTCTTCGTCCTAACAACCATTGTTTTCCTGATTTCTTAAGTCTAGGATACCATGATGTGATACTTTTGTTCAATTTCTCAGGGCCTTTTATTATATTATGGTGAGTCCATTTCCCTTTAGATCCCTAACTTTATTACAAAGGATTACAACAGCTGCAGAATTTGGAACAATGCAGTAATTGAACAAGGGAAGTTTACAGTGTAGTATGTATGGCGAAAGTTTATATATCAAACCATTAAAATGAGTTTTCATGTAGCTGTGTATGTATGATGATAAGATAAGTAGTATTTTTTAATTAATTTCTTTAATCTGCAACAGCATACCATAATGGGCCAGATTTATTTAAATAAATAAATATCTTAACCAGCAAAGATAAGCATGTGAGAGGTACCTCTTGTTTATATTCATTTATGGCCAATTTATTGTTCTCCTCTTTCCTCTGGAAGGAATACTTGCTGTACACTTCTGTCATGGCCTCCTCGTTCAACTCTCCAATATTTTGCAGGGAGGCACCCCAAGACGACAGCTGCTCCATAGACTCCAGTCCTTCAGATACACTTTCCCATTTTTCACGTTGGGCCTCATTCTGTTAAGAATGACAATAATTTACTGTTTTTACACCAATATAAAAATATATATATCTTAAAAACTAAAAGTTTCCACATGTTTAAATTTTGGGAATTAATGGCTAGGTCTATTATAGAAAAAAATATAAAGCCAATCGGCGTGGTTCCTTAAACTAAAGTCGAGCCACCTGGGTGGTAAATTTTAAAAAAATTAGTGACCTTCACATAAGATTCTGTTTCTTTCTGTTTGACTTCGCGAGCGTAGTCGGTGCCACTAGTGACCACTGACTGGCGGTGCTCCTCACGCCGATTCAGCTGCCTCAGAGGGTCTTCTTTGGTCAAACATACCCC
This sequence comes from Ethmia dodecea, assembly GCA_963855545.1. Taxonomy (NCBI): domain Eukaryota; kingdom Metazoa; phylum Arthropoda; class Insecta; order Lepidoptera; family Depressariidae; genus Ethmia; species Ethmia dodecea. Next base: position 7,849,847 of record OY979457.1, read on the forward strand.
GCCCGTCAATGGACTGGGCAACTTGATCGTCTTCTCACTCGAAGAACGAGTATCGTTGAAAAAGTTTCGTAGTTCGTTCATCTTCTCTGCTTAGCAGCTAATGATCAAAGATAAACAAACAGTAAGAAGGTATTTCGCTTTGATTAAGTAGAAAGGTATGTATGTATTTTGATATAAGTAATTTTATTGTTTGTTTTATTTATACTTACATCAACAACGTGCAGCGGTAAAGAGCTCTATGGCTGAAGAAACGAGGTATGGTATATGATATAATAACGCCTACATTACATACTACAACATCAAAACAAAAGTAGATAGGTACTTTTTTAATTTTTACCCGTAGTCCGGCGCAACCCGCGCAACTTCGGCAGCACGGCAGCACGGCAGTTTCAACCACAGAACGAGATTACTATTTACTCCTAAGCGCTGCTGCCAACTAGTTTTAGCGAAAACGCGCTGTCAGCGCTGTAAAAAAGCGCTAGAAAGCGCTAAATCGCATTTTTTTACCACAAATGGTTTTACAGAATCAGAATCACAAAAAATTTATGAAATGAAACAAAGATTATAATCTATAATCATTTTTTTTTTGTAATAAAATTACTTGGAAATAACAATGACATAGGTACATAAGAAACAATACAGCCGGGTTAGGTAAATCTTCATCATCGTCGTTGCTTCTTCGTTTAATATTTCTTCCAGCCAGAAAAGATCTTAGTAAAGTTTACTACGGAGGAGTACAAAATAATACGCGGGGAATTCCCGAGACATAATCGTTCTCATAGATGATGACTCTATGATGAAAACATAGACTTCGTTTTTTAGCTTTTCAAGTTGTTATAGTCTATTTCATGTAGCATGGGTTCGGTGACAGTTCACATTTTTCCATTCCACGCCTACTACTTTCGACTAATAAAAATATTTGATTGAAAAACAATTAACATTTTATTACTTTATCATTGCAAAAATACAATATTTTTAATTAGTTGAAAGTAGCATGGGTAATATGGAAAAATGTGAACTGTAACTGAACCCATGCTACGTGAAATAGACTATAACAACTTTAAAAGCTAAAAAACGAAGTCTATGTTTTCATCATAGAGTCATCATCTATGAGAACGATTATGTCTCGGGGATTCCCCGCGGATTATTTTGTACTCCTCCGTAGTAAACTTTACTAAGATCTTTTCTGGCTGTAAGAAATATAAACGAAGAAGAAACGACGATGATGATGACTATAGTGGGTAATACATAATTTTATTAAGAACGAGTAAGTTATTATGTTTTACGCTGTAGTAAGTAATATAGTTTCATATTTTAAAAAAGCGCTGAATTTAGCGCTAGGCGTTAAAACGCGCTTCGAGACAAAAAAAGCGCTAGATCTGGCGCGGAACGTGCTAAGTTGGCAGCACTGCTCCTAAGTCCAGCGTTGCCAGTATGATTTTCCGAAAAAGGACGGTTGGCTGTCTGAAAAGGTACGGTTTTTATCTTCAAGGTACGGTTTCCCCAAAACGTTGAATAATGCTAAAGTCTATAATGAAAACAAGTTTTTTGTCAATTAAAGCTATGAAAATAATGTTTTCTCAAACATGCTTGAAAATTTGAGCCTTATTTTGACAAGCTTCTACGAGATAAATCGGAATTGCTGAACTGGCCAAATACATGCGAGCATCGGCCGGCAAAAGTTGTATGATAATCCATAATTATCTCTTTTAGCGGCCAATTATATTATATAGGAAACTCATATCCTGTCGTGTAATTTAATAATGAACGATCTTTTACTCCTACACATGTCAACCAAGGACGTAACTTATCAAACGTTTTATTTCCTTTTTGAACTGGCTTGCAATAGCAAGGTGTTTATTGAAAAAAAAAAAAACGTTCGTTGTTCGTCATTGATTTTGAACTAATTGTATTTTCAAATAAAAAGTTTTGCCTCGGAATAACTCAGTTTAAATTTCCGTGCATTATTTGAGAAAAGCAATAGGTATACAAGCCTTGGCCACAACTAGGAATTGATGGATTTACGTATATGGCTTTGCCTCGGCCCACATCTACACGTTCGTCAATCTAAGTAATTTGTGTCCATATTTTAGTGTCAAATGTGACAGAAATTTTAAGAAACTATCAGTCTCATTATTTGTCATTGGATTCTCGATAGACTGCAATTGTAAAATAATAAATTAACTTACCGCGAGTTTATGAATAAATAACTTGCTAATACATGCTTGATAATGTTATAAATTGTGTCTGAAAAATAATACTTTTTTATTTGTTCTACAACTTCAAAATAAAATGCCAGGAAATCTAAATTGTTTCCTCAATCAATTTATATTATCAAATCAACACAAACACTATGCCTTTTCAAAAAAATATATGTTTAAACAATAAACTATTTTAAAGGTACTACACAAAATATATAAAGAAAACAGCCTAATGAAGTAGAGGATTTATAGTAAGCCACGGAAATAAGCTAAAGAGGAACTTATTTTGTTTGTTTTATTTAATACTAGTGGTTCTTCGCGGTTTTACCGCCGTAGTTCCCGTTCCCGTGGGAATACGGAAATAAAATATAGCCTATGTTACTCAAGGATATTTTAGATTTCCATTGGTGAAAGAATTTTTAAAATCGTTCCAGTAGTTTTTGAGTTTATTCGTAACAATGATACAAACATACAAGTCTTTCCTCTTTAATATTAGTATAATAGGCTATAGTATATATAAGTATAAGTCATAATTATATATTAGTATAGAAGTATAGAAGAAAACCTTAAAAAAATAACAGCCAAACGAACCGAAACGAAAAAATTTGTTTGTAAACAATGTTAATGTTTTGTTTTTATTAAATTTATCGCTCCTATGGAAAGAAGGTAAGGAATGTAGTCCATGCAGCCAAGTCTTATTTGATTGGAAGAAAAATGTTTTTTTAAATGCAAATTCAGAATATTGAGAGAAACAGGAGAAGGCTATTTTTTTTTATTTTTACCCTTTGTAGTTTGCAGTGAAAAATTAATAACTAATACAGAAAAGGTACGAAAAATGTACGGTCTATACTCTATACTGAGGTACGGTTGTGGTACGGTGGTGTGACAAATAGTACGGAAAACCGTACTTTTTGGTACGTTCTGGCAACGCTGCCTAAGTCCTAGCGGAGGTTTCAACCACTTTCAACCAAATGATCAACAAAATCGGTAGAGCTGCCCACTAAAATCGGTATATTTGTACCCAAAATCGGTATATGACAAAATAAACAATATTTAATAAAAATCGTTTTTTTATTAAAAAATAATCCTAAATACTAATTTAGAGACATAAAAACACACTCAGATATAATTATTTTTTACAATCTTTAGAATCATACCAATATATTCTTTGGCCATATTTTCTTCCCATTCTGTTCAATAATAATAATATAATAATAATAATAATATAATCTCACGCCTTTTTTTATCCCCGAGGGGGTAGGCAGAGGTATTCCATTACTGGATATACCCACATTTCACGAGAAATATTGGACCCCTAAACGTGATAGGTGGTGAGCCCATCGCCGGACCGGGTCTGTTTACACATGTCTCAGAATTAATTCTGAGACCTGCGGGTTTCCTTACGATGTTTTCCTTCACCGTCGAGCTAGTGATAATAATGTACGTAAGTTTTTTTGAAAAACTCATTGGTACATGCCAGGATTCGAACCCGAGCCTCACTGATTTTCGGCCGGCTCTTTAACCGTCTTCAAAGTATAAAAATAATGAAAGTTTTATTTATTTTTTGTATTATAGGTAGGTATTATTATATAAAAAAAATTGGGTATTTTCGGTTCATGAACCGAAAATACCCAATTTTTTTTATTTATGTAGACAAGTGAGTTCCCGAGTGGGAAACACCTTAAAACATCGAGTTTTAGGATTCAAGGGTATTCTCCAAAATATAAAACATTCCACCAATAGCTAATTAGGTACTTCATCCATACCTTGCTGTTGAGGGATTCCCCGCAAATTTAAACATGCATGATAAGGGCTGGCAGCACAAAAGTGTAAAATCGGTAAAAAAAATCGGAAGAATTTCCATGTATTCTCCAAAATCGTGGAAAAATCGTTGCGTTTCGGTAGGACAGAGCCCATTTTGGTATAAATACCGAAAAATCGGTAGGTTCGAGACCACTGGGAAAAGAGAGCCCTCTTGCGGGGAATCGTGGATACATGAGCACAGTAGCGCTCCATGCGTATTTTCGCTAACTAAACTGTATATACCTATATACCTACCTATAATGTACCTATAGGTAGCCTCATAGAGCGTTATATTCAAATTTAACTCACATTTTGAAATAATCTTGCTTTGAATAGGTTTCCCAATGGTATAATCAAAGCAAGATTATTTCAAAATGTGAGTTAAATTTGAATACAACGCTCAAATAGAAAATGACAAAAACAAATGGAATGAAAATACAATATTTCGGTAAATTCTTTAATGTTTTGATACATATCTCTACCCTGTTAACCAACATAACCAACATAGAGTACAGTACAGTATACAGACAGACAAGGGGCCAATTCCACCACAGACCAGTAACCAGGGGGCCAAAGCTAATAAATGTCAACGGTTACAGTTGGATGACAATGACAATGACATGGTCAGTCGATGGTGTTATTTGCTCTGAAAAGTGTCAAAATAACACCATTGACATCGCACTGTCATCCAACTATGACCGTTGACATTTAGTGGAATTGCCCCCTTGAAATATTGCTCTGAAAAGTGTCAAAATAACACCATTGAGTGACCATTGATATCTCATTGTCATCCAAATATAAACGTTGACATTAGTGGAATTGGCCCCCTCCTGGTAGTTTCATTGGTTTCATTCACAGGTTTTAAGTTTCATGGGCCATTTATACGAGGCCATTCCACAAAGACAATCCACTAATGGCTTCGTGTAAATGGAGAGTCCACTGCAATGGATTGTACTCAAGTTTTTTTTTGTATGCGCTTAGTGGATTGTCTCAGTGGAATGGCGTGGGAATGGCTTCGTCTAAATGGCCCCTAACTCACTGACTTTGATTATCTTGACAACTCAGCAGTGTTGCCAACAGTTAAATTAATTCCGAAAAGAAGGTGGTGGCGCCATGTGTTTTAAAATTAAAATCTGCAAAGCGATTTAAATCAAAGAGAGTTAATCTGTTTCAGAAATTTTGTCGAGTGTAAATTTGTTTGATTTTAAATAATTTGTACTAAATTCACTATTTTTCTCGCTCTCAAAGTAAAAAGTACATTTTGCACCTCGAGACTAAACACCAACTTAATATATTTAATATACCCTCGGTTTTATTGACTCCCTCGCAATATTATGGCTTCGTTTAGTCCCTAGATATAAAATATACTATTCTTGTATGGGAGCCCCTTTAATTTTATTTATTTGTTGTTATAGCGGCATTAGAAAGATCATACATTGGTCTGTGGAAATACGTAGACAATCTATGAAAATTTTAACTGTCTAGGTACCTAGTTACGGTTCATGAGATACAGCCAATGATGTTAAATACCAAGATGGGCGTATAGTCATACGACGCTGGTTTAAATAATTGTTCCGCTACGAGTGACTACGACATGTACATATTTACCTCTTAGCGTATTTATAGGATACATCAATGACGGCGAAAGATGATACGGAACGAATGATATAGAAAGAGACAGTATCTGTCAAGAGTTGCGTTTAAAATACGTCAACGCAACATAGACTAGGTGAAAAATGCAAACAGTAGGGACATTAAATAAAACAAGCTATTGGCTTACAATCACCAACTTTCTTTCTTTCTTTGGTATGTTTGGCTTTTTGTAGGTAACCAATCATATTCACTTCTTTCCGCCTGTACTATGCTGACTATTGCTGATCCATTTATGTCGCATAAGCTCGTCACTTGAAAATCTGGATAACATTAAAACATAATAGTGGTGGCATAATAGTATTATAACTAGCAGTTATAATACTTACATAATATGACACGATTATATTCGTAAAATTATTAAAAATATAACCAAAAAATGTGTAAAAAAAAACTTGAGAGGTGTCAAGGGACACCCGGATGGAACGAATTTCGGTCATCATCATCATCTCATCTCATCATCATTATCTCATCATCAGCATCATCATCATCAACACCATCACCTCATCATCATCTTATCATCATCATCGTCTCATCATCATCTCATCATCTCACCATCATCATCATCTCATCATAATCATCTCGTCATCACCATCTCATCTCATCATCATCACATCACAATAAACCATCATCATCATCAGAAGCAGCACATAATCATCATGACATCATCATCATCTCATCAGCATCATCATTATTTCATAAACACCATCATCTCATCATCACCATCATCATCATCACCATCAACGAAGTTCCATCCGGGTGTCACTATCTTTCTGAGAGAGAGAGAGAGAGACACGCGCACGCCGCACGGCTTACAACTATAGCAAAATCTTCTTAATTAGTTAGTTTTAATTAATTAGTTAGTTTAGTCTTAATTTTTTCACAACGCGCGTTAAGGAACTTCTTTCCAAAAACTCGGTGTGTTTTACACATGTCTCAGAATTAATTCTGGGACCTGCGGGTTTCCTCACGATGTTTTCCTTCACTGTCGAGTGTTAGTGATAAATATGTATGTAAGTTTTCAAAAACTCATTGGTACTATCGAAAAAAGTTCTGCCTGATACACCTAAGTGTCATTTTAGCGAGCAGCTATCTTTTCCCACCCCGTGTCGACAAAGCCCTCACTTATAGTAACAATGACAATTACAAAGAAGTGGTCCCTTCAATTTTATGACCATTTAGTGTCGATGAATGGTTGCAATAGAAAAAAAAGACGGTGTTACTGGCTTCTCATTGTGTAACTCTAATTAGGGTCGAGGTAATAAAATTTGAGCTTGCAAGCGACAATTTTTCCAAATGTATCAGGCTTAGCGTTTGCTGATAGTACATACCAAGATTCGAACCCGAGCCTCACTGATTTTAATCATGTAAAAGCTGATTCATGTTACACTGGTTTCAATTTCAATTATATTTATTCCACAAACAATAAACACTGTGTAGGAAATTAGTCACAATAATACATAATATACAATTATAAAAACCTTAAATAAAATTAATTATATGTTAAGAAATTCATTTACATCATATGTTTTAATTTTTAATATAACATACATGAATCAGCCTTAAAGCAGGCTCTTTTACCGTAAGGCTATAACTAAGTACATGATGTTGTAAATTGTGCCTACGACTTCGCTTCTGATTGAATAATCTATGAATGGCGGACGTGCTCGCTATCTGGCCTTATCGCACTGCAGTTGCCGTCCATTTTCGCTATCCCTTTTCAACCATAATTTCAAATATTTAATAATATGATGTAAATTTGATAAAATATTAAAATATGACGACATTTTTATGTATTTACGCGTGGTATGTAACTCCTTGGTCCTTTTTTATTTTTATACCATAGTTTTTGCATTTCCGCAGTACACAATGCGGCATTTTGAGAATATCGCGAGTAGTTATGATAGGCACATTCGGCACGCGCTTACTCATGCGCTGCTATAACGCGACTAAACAGTATTGCGCTAATTAGCAACATTTATCGGCCTCAGTTATCGCGCTGTAGTACGAAATCTACCTCTTTTTATATTTAACATCATTGGATACAGCCTGTTGGTCGCCCGCCACACAGACGGACGGACAGCAGAGCACAGAACACTTTTACTCCTCAGCAGAGGCTTAGTAATAATTGGTACCCTTTGTGTACGGATTATGGAACCCTAGAGACGCAGTACCTACTACTATAGATCTAGCTATAATAATGTATGTACATATTTTTTTAAAATCTATGGTGATTCAGCTATATGCTTAGCTTTTTGGGATAGAACAAAGAAACCAAAGATTTATTTTATAGTTTCATATATTTCATACCTTATTAGGCATAACAAAAATATTCAGATCATTTAAAGAAGATACTCAACAACTGATAATTTTACGATTCATTATTATTTCACATAATCTTAACACGATGTCCATTTTTTATTATGCTTGACGCTACAGGAATTATTAGTAAGTCCTTTTTGAAAAGAAAAAGAAAATAGTACATATACAAGATAAAAACTGTTATTTATATCTGGCAACATGGTGATATCTTGCCAAATACAATACAAATTCCTGATGAATTAGTACATGAATTAATAAATACATAATTATATTTACATAGGTATATCCAGTCCCAGGTGACTTCTCCAAACATTTTCAGATAGAGAGTAATATGGACATTATATTATAATTGTTGTCATATCACGGCACGGGGATTTGGACATATTTTTTTCTACAAAATAAAATTAAAAAGGATTTAAGGAATATCCTTATTCGTAGACATACAATAACAGAAAACTTTATCGGTCTTATTACATAACGCAGATTAAAGTTAGACACTGTCTAAAACAGATGCTGTCACTTTTTAACATTACCATTAAGAAAGTGACAGTAACGGTTTAACTGCCATGATGTCAACTTCACATCTCCAATTTCCATCTTCAATTAGAATTGTATTGTATCTATAAATTAAGTCACAGTATACAATACGTAACAGAGTAAGCGCAATTCCTGAAATTAGTTTGTTTAGTATCGATTTCAGCTATTTTTTAAAATGTCTAAAATTTTCGGAAAATTTAATTAGCACAACTGAATTTAGGGCTACCTGTGGAAACCGTACTATTATTGCTTTTTTTTTAGGAAATTTGGTTAGAATGCATAGTATGTTTTTATTATTTATACTAATTGGGGTGAATGAGGAATTACGCTTACACTGTGACGCGTTGTATATTACATATACAGATTATAAAGGAATAATAAAGTACATATATAGTATAATAATACATACAGCTGATATGTGCTAGCTAAAAAACAAAACAAAATCATAAAAGCAAATACTTTTATAAGTATATAAATTATATTTTTTCTGGTTACAGGGAAATTATATACCAAATTCATTGAGTTGAGATCCTTTATAAAAATGGGGGTGTTCGAAATACCCGTTAAGCCACATTGGGATTATTTACTGGTCTTGATCACGCGTCATTGATATGTCTATGACACTCGTGGACTAATTAAGCTTGAGAACTAAAATTATAAGGTTATTTCTAAATAACTTTTAAAAGCCTGTCTTTTAAAAGGACGCCTTTAGGGGCCATTTACACGAGGGTAATCCACTAAGACTGCATACAAAAAAAACTTGAGGACAATGGAATGGATTGTCCTCAAGTTTTTTTTGTATGCAGTCATAATGGATTGCCCTCGTGTAAATGGCTCGTTACACATGACCTTTTTGAGCTGACTGAGGTTACAGAATGTAACTTATGGACGCATCTCCACTTGATACAAGAGAACAGATTTATGCGACTCATTTAGCAACATCTCTTTCTAACTATGTTCAAATGGAGATTTTTATTTAGAATGTTCTGTACTAGCCTGAGAGTAACATTCAGAAAATGTGCGGACTCATCTTTTTAAAGGATGATTTATCCGCTTAGATTTTTGTCAAGTACCTAACCAAGTATTATTAAGTCTTTATCCCTTTAAACAACGGATAACAGCCCACTGCTGAGATATGGGCATCAACCCAAAGGATCGATAAAAAACAACTTATTGTATACAACAACTACAGCAATAGATTACAGCGTATTTCCGATTATTAAACAAATGTATATCCTAAACTGGTTAAAGTAATGATTTAATATTAATAAAAAACTTTTGTCAATATTTTAGAAAACATGAGCCCCATTTTACATATCTAAACCTGTATAGACGTGAGCTTTGATCTTTGGCTTACAGAAACCGCTCCCTTTTGACTAGGTGCATTGATTCATGATTAGTTTCCTCACACTGGCATACCTAAAGATATGTCACATTGAACGTTAAATTTATGTATCGATATTTATTGAAAGAAGATAAATCCATGCTTCGTCTGACATAAAACTTTCAGAAACACTGGAATAAATTGTGATGTGGGTATTCGTTATTATTAGAGACATTGATGATACCATCACAATATGACAACACATTGAAATACACAGAAATTAATATTAAAATTCACTATGTAGATAACGTTCTTTTATATTAGGTTATATCGACGGCTAGTTTTCCCACTACCTTTTAATACAGATTACATATTACTCAGTGATTTATATGTACTACGTTCTAGATTTCGCAATCCGTACTTCCTTACTTTGTTCCACTAAACTGTATTGCAATCCGTACATCTTGTTGCACTACGTTGTACAAAATGCGTAAGCGCCGACCGTAAACAAACCTCTAGAAGTGATCTAGCACTACACGTTTGAATCATTTGGATAGACAATTAATGATTGTTTCAGCGCTGCAGCGTACTTTAGTGTTAACTCTTACAAAAATGGAACAATATTTTTGCGTGGGTTAGCTTCTTTAGTACGTAGTACATACAAATCAATGATTTTTCTATATAAAATCACTTCCAACAAAGTTAGAATCCTACCTTCATCCTTTTGGCCCTGAAATTACACTACCTTATATACGATTATGTCCACCACTTCCACCAACGCCCCTATTAATTTGATAGTACTTATTTTTGGACGAACAAACGAATCTAAAACACTAATAAACTACTAAAAGCCAACAACATACTTAAAATTATCGTAATAACAATCATTTATCGTTTTTGTAAGAAACAAACATTCAACAAAGTGGAAAGTAAGTTTTATAATATTATATTTAAACAAGCGAAATATAATATTTATAGGGAAAATCATAATTTATTATTATTCGAATGGGAATGGTTAGAATACATACAAACCATGTTTTAAGGCAGCGTTTCTTAAACTTGTGAAGAGAACTCTAAAACACAGTCATTATGCGTGTCTATAAAATAATAATAAAAATCTATAAAAAAAATCCTAAATTTACTAGTTTTTCCGAGTTTCTTTGTATTTTTTGTTATTTTACTCATTTTATTAGCAATAACATACGTAGAGTCGTGCGAAGGCAAAGTTTGTCTGTATACAAAAGGACCTAGGTTTAAGAAACACTGCCATGAAGAGGTCCTCTATACATAATAATCAAAGTATTTGTTTAACACTTATTGGAAATACAAAGCACGATTAAATAGGGATAATTTAACGGTTCAAAAACTTTCAATGAATCTTAACTCCAAGTTTTAATAACAAGCTGAACTGGAGTTTGTTACACCAGTATGACACTGGATGTTCGATTTACTTCTCCTATTTAGGTTTTGTTATACATTTGATGATATCTAATAATATCTAATCTAGTAAATATTACTCTATGGTGATAACGGGAAAGTTCATTTTGGAATATTCCAACACTATCTGTGCATTCGCACGAAGCGCGTTAACATCTTTTATAACGAGCACAGCCGAGGCGTGGAATTCCCTGCCTGCATCTGTGTTCCTAAGTTCACACAACCCGAATCTATTCAAATCACGAGCGCTTAGGCTTTTAAGTAAGCTCGTTCCATCATTAACCTCATTTTCATTCTTTGCGCTAGATTGAGGTCAAGATCAACCCCATTAATTACAATTAAAAAAACTTGTGAAACTTTGACAGCAGACACTGCTACCTTAAAATAGCAATAGATATACAAATAAATAAAAAAAAGTAGAAGAAAACTCACAGTCAAGTCTTCCTACATGTTCTTATTAAATACAATTCCTAAGTCGACCGGACAACTGTACATTAATGAGTCCGGACGCGTGTTCAGTTGTCTTTGGACGGCTGTATGGACCAGCCGAGGATGCGACGGTCGAAGCCGCAACTGAAGAAGTTGATGTTCGACGTCAAGTCCTCGGCCCACGTGACTGACGTCACCATACGACGGTGTCCCTGTGACAAACAGACATATTTAGACATACTTTAGTAATCGAATACCTCTGCCGACCCCTTGAGGGTAGGGCGTAAATATATTTTATTTTTTATTTTATCTCTGAGGATCGTTGGACAGATGTTTGTTGCAACTTTACAGCAATAACTTACACACACCAAGGCTACTTTTATCCCGGAACACGTATGAACGCAAGCAAAAAGTAGTTCTATTATATTTTTAGATTACTGGGTGCAAAGTGGTGTTTTTCCCTCTCTATGTATTGAGAGTACCCAATAGGGTGTTTGACTGCCTAGTCAAATAGTTATTTTTATGATCTCTCAAAACTAAATTTACTATGTAAAATGTACTGAGTACTAAATTGTGACGTCATACATAACTCATAGTATTCAACTGAATTACTTTTTTGATTGTTTTAATATAAAAAAATGATGTAATAGTGTAGTGTCCTGCCTGCCTAGTCAAACCGGTTACTTTTTATGATCTGTCAAAACGAAATTTTGCTATGGAAAATGTACTGAAATAGCAAGGTGTTTCTATACTTAATTGCAGAACTTTTCACGATTGTTTTTCTATATTGAACATACATACATACAGCTCACGCCTTCTTCCCACAGGGGTAGGCAGAGACGATGGATCGCCACTTTGCCCGATCTTCGCACACTTCCCTCGCTTCCTTCACATCCATAAGCCCTTTCATACACGCTCTTTTATTCTTCGCACTCTTGACCCCAGCTTTTTGAAGGACGTCACTAATTTGATCCGTGAACGTCCTTCTGGGGCGTCCTCTTGCCTTGTATCCTTCAACATTCGCACCATAAATCTCTTTCGTTACTCTTCTTTCATCCATTCGTTCTAAATGACCAAACCAGCTTAACATACCCTTTTCTATCCTTGTCACTACATCTTCTTTCAAACCACACTTCTCTCGTATATCCGCATTCCTCACTCTATCACACAATTTTACTCCACACATTTTCCTATTTTGACCTTTGCTGAAAACTGAAATCCAGTCATGTTTAAAAGTGTTTTGGGATAACCTTTTTAATGAACGACTACTAATTTCGATACTGTCAAGTGTCAACTAACCTACCTATTGTAAAATTAAACTCGAAAAGCGTTTTTAGAGTCATTTTGGGATAAGCTTTTTAAAGAATGATTAATCGTAATTTAATTTCTCCTGCTAGATAAGTCAAAAGCAACATTCAGCTGTATCACCTGTCTGCTGGATCGCGGCAGTCTCGCCAGCCGCTGGCCGAGCAGGTCGAAGAGCCGCACCTGGCGGTTGTCGTGCGGGATGGCGATCAGCCCGCCGCTGCTCACGCCCACGCGGTTCACCGACGAGTCGGACCGGATCGTGGCCAGCGCTGAGCGCATGTTGCGCACGTCCCACACCTGCACAACGCCCCGGGTGTCAATTTTACTTTTTAGGGTTACCCAATGTTAGCAAACGGGACCCTGTTACGTGTCAGTAAGTCTTTTTGTCATATCAGTGTATCTCATTAACCACAAATAGATAGTTGAAATTTACGCAGAATGTACATTTTTATTGCTGCTGTAATAATAAAATTAAAGAAACATGCTTCTTTGGACCAGGTTTGCAGTTGGCCGTTGCTGGATTTAATCATTTTTATTTTTCAACTTAAACAAATCCTGTCTACCTATCCTACCTAACATACGTAAGTACAAAATATCTATCCATCTAATCTAAAATAAATACTAGGACTTTACCTTTACAGAGCGATCGTCTGACCCGGAAACGACTTTGTCTTCACGCGTGAACACTGCTGAGGTGACACTCCTGAAAATGTACAAGTTGAATTTTCATTCCTGTCACAGACAACAGTGCCACCTATTGGGCCCAATTATAAATATAAACAATCCAGTGACCCACTCAACCCACCCAAATCACAAATTTCATTAAAATCGGTTCAGTAGTACTCAAGTTATAGCGTGACTATAGTTGTAAATAAAAAAACTTAATTTAAAAAATCAAAAACCAGGGGGCTGCCCTCGGTACGCCCATACATATAGCGACTAGTTATATATTGCCATACCCGTCAGAAATATATGACAATCTATCGCATTACTTAGCTACGTCATCTTAATTATTTACACCAGCATTTAATCGCAATAAATGAATTTTAATATTTACATACTCAGTGTGCCCCTGGAATACTGAGACGGAGTGTATGGGCTCGCGGAAGTCCCATAGGCGGAAAGTGGTGTCTCGGGACGCTGTCACCACCAGACGTGAGCTGTGGTGCGCGGACGCATGTGTCAGTTCGTGGTCGTGCCCTAAGAACACAACATAAAGATATTCTTATACTGGGAAAAGAATTTGAATATTATCAAAGACGATAAATGTTGAATTCAATATAGCCCAAATTAGTTTAGCAAAACTATTGAACTTTCCAGTACATCACAACTTGTTTGTCATGAAAAAGGATCTTTTTCGTGACTTCCACATATAAAAAATTTGTACAGACTAAATACAAAGATAGTCCTTATTTAATCGATTATTGAAATTATTATTATTACATGGTGTATTAAAAAAAGTAATTCATAATTATTAGATAGCAAAAATATCAAAATATCGTTGTATGGTGTAGTTTTCTAGACTAATATTATAAAGAGGAAAGATTTGTATTTTTGTATGTTTGGTACGAATAACCTATAAAACTATTTTAAAAATTCTTTTTCATACCATCTATTCGAAAAGTGACGTTTTGGTCCTCAATAACAGGGATCAAAGTAAGTCTTTTCCGATAGGATTTTAATAAGTGCGAATAAAAGTGTTTTGAATTTGGAATTAAAAATATCCTGCAACATTCTTAGTCAAAGAGATTAACAAAATAAGTTTGCATCTAAGGTTGGCGCCACTGTAGCTTAAGTACTATAACAAAACATTAGTTCCATTTTTCGCCGCATTAGGCTGACAAGCATAGAGTAACTTATATTATGCTGACGAGGCTGAATGGGGTTCGATGCTTGTGCCACACTGCCAGAAAAATTGCTGTGGCAATGCGCCCGCTTTCATACTTATTTTTCACCGACATCGAATTGTTTATGTATTTTTTTATTTTAAAATGTATTCAAGTAGCAGTGCCTGCAGTGATAATTAATCACCGGAAAAATATTTAAAAAAAGAAGCAAACAATGTCATCAACAATTTTTCTCATAGAGAGGTATGAAAAGCAGAGTGTATCATTCGGTCGCAAAATTATTTTTACCTTGGGCTACGTACTTTAAACCCCTCACTTCGTTCATGATTCTACATAGAATCATTCACTATGTTCGTGATTTAAAAAAACGCCCTCGCCGTAAAAATATAGTTTTGCTCCCTTATGACACAATCTACTATTACCAATGGAAAGCTAGAATATCCCTGAGTAACATAGGCTATATTTTATTTCCGTATACAAAGGGGTGAAACCGCTCAGAACCGCTGGTATTTTATAAGATGATGTGACACATTATACAATAAATATTTTTTCATACCTTCTATTCGAAAAGTGACGTTTTGGTCCTCAAAAAAAGGGAGCAAAGTAAGTCTTTTCTGATAGGGTTTTTATAAGTGCAAATAAAAGTGTTTTGAATTTAGAATTAAAAATATTCGTCAACATTCTTAAGCCAGGTTTATATTTACCCCGCCCCGCATGACGACGAGCTTCCTGACGAAGAGGCGGCGTGGGTTCGGGTGATTATACCTAATGTACATGCCTATGTATATAATGTATATACCTAATGCAAGCTGACGGAAATATCAGTACAGTGCAGACCTGCGTAGAAAACGGCCAAGCGTCGACTAGCGCGTGCCCACGCGTGATTATACTAGTACCGAGTGAGCTGACGCGTCACAGCCCCCACCACCGACCCCACGCCGATGCAAATCGTGCAGTCCACGTTGCGTCGGGTTGCTCCACACCACGCGGGTCTGGACTAATGTGATCAATCCAATACAAAATGTATGCAACTGATTGCGTCAGGTAGCTCGTCGTCACACGGGGCGGGGTTAATATAACCCTGGCTTTAGCCAAAGAGATTAGCAAAATAAGTTTGCATTTTAGGTTGGCGCCACTGTAGCTTAAGTACTATAACAAAACATTAGTTCAATTTTTCGCCGCATTAGGTTGACAAGGCTGAATAGCGTTCGATGGTCGTGCCACACTGTCAGAAAAATGGGGAGTTTTCAGTGACAGCTGTCACTTGAGTATTCAAAGGTGTCAATAGATGGTGCTGATAAGCCTTGGGTTTTTTTTTTACCTAATCTATGGTCGCAAGAATTAGTCAAACAAAAAAAAAGACGTGTGGCACTCGGGGACTACCGCGGTAAAGCTATTGCATAGCATTTTGTATCAACAAGACTGCCGAAAAGAAACGACGTTAGACAATGCACGGCCTTCAAGCCACACGGGTGTTATTTAAATGGTTAGCAGAGTATTCGTAGTGGTGGTAGTGGTAGTGGGAGTGGTGGTGGTTGTAGTGGGGGTGGGTGTGAGGGTGTGTGAGTGGGAGTAGAGGTGGGTGTAGGGTGGGAGTGGGAGTTGGAGTGGGCGTGGGAGTGGGGGTGGAAGTGGGGTTGGGGGTGGGGTGGGAGTGGGAGTGGGAGTCAGAGTGGGACTCGGACTCGGACCTCCGTGCCCCCGGAGTGGGGAGCGTGAGGTTTTTTTCGTTACGGAATTTCTGGATTCGGTCACCGCGCTCAAGGCCCTCGATAGAAACTATGCAATAGCTTAAAAACAATCTGACTTTTTATCAAAATAAGGTTACGTACTCATTGCCTTGTATTTTATTTATTGTTCTGTTTGTACATTGTTTACGAGTGGTTTGTGTTACAACAAAAGATCCGAATCCACGATAAACAAAAACTCAGTCTCCTTCATCTGCGAAAATGCGTGGACCATGTATAGTGTATGGGTATAAAATACGGAGGAACCGAAGCTCGACTCGACGCACTAGGAATTCAGGTACCTAAAACAAGATCTGTTTTATTGCGTTGCCTGCTGACGCGTTACCGCGTTGATCAGCGCCATCTAGTTCAATTTTAAGAATGTCATTGAAAATTCCCCATTGCTGTGGCAATGCGCGCGCTCTCGTAGTTATTTTTCACAATTATTTACATTTTATTTTACGCCAAATTTTCGAATTCCAACATCAAATTGTTTGTGTCTTTTATATTTTAAACTGAATTCAAGTAGCAGTGATAGTTAAACACCGGAAAATATTAAAAAAAAGAAACAAACAATGCCATCAATATTTTTTTCTCATAGAGAGGTATGAAAAGCAGAGTGTATCATTCGGTCGCAAAATTATTTTTACCTTGGGCTACGTACTTTAAACCCCTCACTTCGTTCATGATTCTATATTAGAATCCCTCACAGAAACATTCACTATGTTCGTGATTTAAAGAAACACCCTCTCCGTAAAAATATCGTTTTGCTCCCTTATGACACAATCTACTATTAAATTTGTGATGAATAATACGAAAATTATTCACATAAAAACATCTCACCAGTGAGTATCTGTAGACAGTCTCCGGTTTCGACGTCGTAAAGGTTGGCGGTGCGGTCCCAGGAGGCGGTGATGACGTGGTCACCACCAGTGAGCCAGTCCGCGGCCACCACCACGCCCTGGTGCCCCGCGAGTTCCGCTAATGGCGTGCGGAGCACTTCCGGTCTGTCGCCGCCTTCTCCAAGGCTCTCTTCGCCGCCACCTTCAAGCTCCTCTTCGGATGATTGGCCCCGCTAAAACAGTTACTTGTTATGCAAGGCAGAAAAGTACATTTTTAGCGAGAGTACTTGTATTGAATTGAAACCTGAGCAAGAGAAGATCCTGAGCTTAGGGTTTCAAAAGTACGAGACGATGAAAAACTTTGCTTCCTAACGAAATACAATTTTTCACCTCACTACAGCAAGGAAAATATTAGGTGCAAGAAAAACAGCTTAAATACAAATATATGTTCTATTTAAATCTCTTTGCTTACTTTATATTTTAAATTGTGTTTTTTTGTCATACAATCGTCGTGCTGGCCAGTACGATTATTGTAAAAATTCAAATTAAAATAGACAATTTGACTTTAGCGGTTACCACATTGTTTCGGTCCATTAATGGTGGTGGGTCAATAACATTCCCAAGGAGGGGTGGTGTCAGGCAGGCATCAGGCCGTTTTTGTAAATAATCAATACTTTTAGTAGCACCAGGATCAAATAGAATTTTTACAAGTTGAGCTGGGCTGTTAGTATTCACAAAAGCTAACAAGCAGCCTTCTAAATAATCCTCGTCATTCAGTAGGTAAATATTATATGCAGTACATTACTCACAGGCAAGTCCCAATTAACAGCGGCTTGCCAAACGTGCGCGGTGTTATCGCCGCTGCTGGTAAGCGCAATATCGCGGCTTGGGTGGAAACGGATGGAGTTCACTGACCCCGAGTGCCCCGTGTACTGCAATAGGCACTTGCCCCACTCCACACTCCATACGCAAGCGGTGTGGTCTGCAAATACATTTAAATGAAGACATAGCCTATACCACTCAGGAATCATGTAAATTTGTATCATTGAAATTCTCAGAGTCGGATCAGTAGTTCTGGGGGCCAATTCCACTATAAATGTCAACGGTTATAGTTGGATGACAATGACATATCAACGGTCAGACAATGGTGTTATTTTGACACTTTTCAGAGCAAGTAACACCAGTGAAATGTCATTGTCATCCAACTGTAACCGTTGACATTTAGTGGAATTGCCCCCCTGGATTTACATCCTACAAAAATACAATTAAGTGGATTGAAATTTTGCATTTAGATTTCTTGGGGAATGTATGTGTTCATTAAGGATTAAGGCAACCCATAAATATTGTAGCCAACATAATTATAGTAATAAATTGTGGGACACAATTCCCACATGGTTATTTAGTTCCAAACTAGGCTGGACCTATACTAAGGGTAATAAACAACTGATAAACATACGTGGCAGGGTCACTACCAACTGAGCCAACAGGCCCGTCAATAAATAGAACAAGTAAATCACTACATAGTATAAAACAAAATCGCTTTCTCTGTCCCTATATCCCTTTGTATGCTTAAATCTCTAAAACTACGCAACGGATTTTGATGCAGTTTTTTTTAATGGATAGAGTGATTCAAGAGGAAGGTTTTAGTGTTATTATTGCAACCGTGCGAAGCCGGGGCGGGTCGCTAGTAAATAAATATAATTTGAAGTTATACCAGCAGAAGCAGTTCCTATGAGAGCTTGTCCAGGGCGAGCTGATGCCACATCCCAGATGCCGTCCTTGTGGCCCGTGAACTCTCGGACCAACTGGCAGTTGTATGTGGGGGCCTTAAAGCTGGAGACAATCTTGCTGGTCTGGACACGTAGCTTGTGACTCGCTTTCACTTTCTGGGAGTTGCTCTGGGTTACTGGGGAAATTGATATACAATAGTAGAAAAATAATTAGAATGAATAATACTTTCAAAGTAGAAACTAGAAATTTTTATTAGGCCTGAGTTTTCAGAAACTATCTACAACTTATGCACCAATTTTTGTTTAAAATTCGAGAAAAATAAATGATTTTAAATTAACTGAAATTAATGTTCCCTTATAATAAAAATATTTTAACCTCTGAAAATATTATTTCACAGCCCAAATTTGATAAAAACTGTGGTTGCAAAAATTTATTAAATTTTTCCTTTTCCCTATCTAAAAACCAAGGTTATTGTCCTAAACACAAAAACTAAATTTGGAACTAATCATTATCATCCATATTTATGATGCCCATGTGTTTGCTAAACAAGTATTGCAATACAGCTATGCATTCTAATAGAAGTATGCCAATACTGCCGCCATTGCAATATCTATTCAATATCTAGTTATGACTGGTCAATCTAGCTTGGCAAACAACTAGATTATTGCAGAAGTAGAGCTGTTGTCACATGTAAAACTAGTTTTGTCTGAGTCACAAACACGTAATAGTGTTGTGTAGGATTTAAGCAACAGTTTCTTCTCCATAGTTAGAACATGTTCCCAAATAGTAGTCTGCTGTTTAGTAGGTGAATAGGTTTTTTAAATTAAATTAAATGCTGTGAAAGATTTACTCTGATTTGTTAATTGATCCATTTTGAATATTGTAGGATTATCCTCACTTAATAAAATCTAATCAATCTGCAATGAGCCAATAAATAAATATATCATCATCATCAACCCGTAACAGCTGCATAGCTAAGAATCTTTCCTCACACCTGAATTATTTGCTGCATGCATTATCCCCAAGGAGGATGGCTGACATTTTCTATTCCCAGAAGTACCCACTTTTCTTCAGTGTACTTTCCACACCACTTAATGTGACATGGTAAGCCCATTACCAGACCGGGGTGCAGTTACATATGCCTCATAAGCAATGTTTAAGCCTGCAGGTTTCATCTAATGTTTTCTTTCACTATCAAACTAATAATGAATGTATATTTAGGTACATAAGTTTTTTTTATTTAAATCATAGACAAAAATTAAATTATTTAAACTTTGTCAGTGAAAAGAAATTGAACCTCTGCTTTTATGCTGCTCATGCATGAGATGCAGCTTCACTTTCAAGATATCATTGCTCTTTAGATTTATATTTGGAATGTGACAATAATATTGTTAAATAACAATACTCTATTAAGGACAATAAAATTATTAGTATTGTTATGTCATGTTCAGACACTTGGGAGTTCATGAATATGTGGATATGGAGGCATAACATACATTTAACTTTGGAGTTCTTCCCAGAAGTCTCAAACTCTATGTAGTCTGCATTCTGTCTGTCTCCAATGTAGCTCTCTCGTTCCAATCGTTCGCTAAGGATGTCGATCTTCTCTTGAACTAGAATATTTGAAATATATGATTTTTATGGCTAAATTGTATACTATGAATGTTATAACAACCATTTTGATATGGTTTTGCAAATGAAAATAAAGCTCATTGTAAAACTGTATTTTTTTTTCACGCACAAACCATACTGTTTTCTTTCTTTGTTAAATTTAAGTAAACCTCTGTAATGCCACTCAGGTCTGATATTGTACCTACTTTGTTTTTTATGGGGAAGACACTGTAGCCTGTAACACAGATATTTAAACTAGGACAGGCTGCAGGACCTCAATATTTATTAGTCATTTTTGGTAAGAAATATTATTATTTTTTTATTACAAACCATCTTCTCTGAAACTAGAGACAGAGAGTTTGGACATAAGTTTTGTAACTTGATTGTATACTATGAATGTTGTAACAACAACTTTTGATTGTCAATGGTGGTGGTGTAAAAAATAAGCTCATAGTGTACATTTTGTATTACAAAACATAAAAGTATGATCTGGTTCATGATAATCATATTACATTACGGCTTAATTATAGTATCATGTATGTTTACGTATGTTGACTTACGGTTAAGATTTTCCGTGTACAGAAGGTCAAACTCTTTCTCAATCTGGGAGAAAAGTTCGTGTAGACGAGATCTAAATACTGGTGGAATTGAAGTCTCTGAATCCTCCATTTTAAGGTAGTTAGGCAGGCCATCGGAGCCCTCTGCTAGGGCCTGGAGTCTCCGTTTGCTGGATTTCATGGTCACTTTAAAGATCCTATAATTCTGATTTCACTTTACATAGCAAATTAGCTCTGAAAACAAATTATAAATACTTGTTTCTAAATCTTTAAGGTAAATAATGTAATTTTTAATGTGCAAGGCGTCAATCAATTTTTTATTTTATTTAGAATTTAGGTATGTATGTACACGACAAACATTGAAACATTCTCAGCACGATTCTCAGATATATTCTCACAACACAGACTGACACAGACTAACAAAACAACTGACATTTTATGACCTGTATTGCCATTTTTTTAAATGAAGGATTGGATCTAGATTCTAATATATACTTAAAAGACTATCGGTTAATTACTATTCACGTACTTGAAGCGGGTAAATAAAATTACACTGTAATACATGCGCTACAGCGTCTACAGCTATCAAAGAGCTGAAAAATCTGTACACGTCTGGCTGCTACTATTAGGCTATTCTAATAGGCTCTCATGTCTGTGAGAACTGAGAGAGAATTAAGGTGTCAGTCGCAAAAGTTTAAGTTCATTGCTAATACATTATTTTAATTGGTTTTAGCTCATAGTCTATTAAATAATAAATCAAAGTAAAGGTTCGTGGTTAGTGCAGCATATAGAAAAGATAGGATAAACTATTTTGCAATGCTTCAGGAACAGAAACCCATTTCAGATTTAATGCACTCTATTAGCGTTCGAGAAATATCTCAGATTTAAGTACCAATCGAATATTTCTATCGTCAACTACGAGACTCGTATCATAAAAAAAATAAAAAGTTGTCTAGGCTCGGCTGTGTTCCCAACTTAGGGGGTTTCTTCCCAAATTTGGGGGGTAAATAAGTGCGTTGAAATTTTATAGGGTCCCTTAATTTTTTAGGGATTTTTTTTGACTTCGTATATTTTTTAAAATGTTTATAGGATAAAAGTATAGAGTCTGTAGTAACACAACCTAGGCAATCATATTTATTTGTTCTCTATCTACTACGGTTTATCATTACTTGGAATGCGGAGTTGAATGAATAAATAACAATATCACCGCATTATAATTTTATTCCTAGGTACCAATAAGAAAGACGCAATTTCCAAGTTAAGATTTTCATATTTTGCAAAAATTTTAATTATTCCATATGAATCTTCATTTGGGAATTTAGGAAAAGATATTAGTTGTATAAAAAAAAATTATTATTGGCTTATAATATATAATTATTTTGTTCAAGAAGATCAATATTTTTGCCCTAATATAAAAAAATTAAAGGCACAAATCTTGGCGTTATTTATTATTTATACATATACCTGGTCTTTTTAAATTAACTGCAAATATTTAAAGGGTAGATCAAATAATGGACAAGAAACGATTGTTCTTCATTGTTGATGTTGATCTTGATTGTTGTTATCACGTAAAATTATCGTCCTTATTCCGACTTTACAGACAACCAATTTTTACAAGCTTAGGGGCAAACATTTGTGAGGGTTGGTAACACTGGCTCGGCAACTATTTAAAAGCTGTAAGGACTAGAATCCAAAGGCCAATAAACAATTTCAAAAAAAAAAAAAAACTATTTAAAAAAAAAAGTGTGTTTGTCTGTCTTCCAAAGGTTATTATCGTGTTCTGTGCATCTATCTGTCTATGGTTAAAAATATGGCCGGTGAGTAGGTTTTGCGAGAAAAGTGCCAACGTAAAACTTCTTTTTGTTACATTTTATTTCAAATCATGTCGTTTTCAGATTTATACGCTAAATATAATTGTAATTATTGTCAAGAAGAAATAAACGGTATACGTGTGCGATGTGCAGAATGTATAGATTTTGATATTTGTTTGCAGGTAAAGTCGCGTTGCTGCCATTTTTGTTTATAGTTTTGGCGCAAAATTTGAACTAAATAGGGTGTTTTATTATTTATTCCGATTTTCAGTGCTTTTCTTTTGGGGCTGAAATAGGTGCACATAAAAATGATCATTCCTATCAGTTTATGGTGAGTTTATTATATTTGCAAGATAATTACCGTTTCATAATGGCACTTCTAATAAAACGTTACTTGCAGGACTCAGGCGCATTTGGAATATTTTTAGGGCGAAGTAGTTGGTCTGCGAATGAAGAAGTGAGATTGCTAGATGCAATAGAACAGTTTGGTTTTGGTAATTGGGAAGATATAGCTAAACATATAGAAACTAGGACACCAGAAGGTAAGTTATTATGATAATCCTGAGAATCCTTTACATCTTCAATTGGGAATTAACACTTCTGTTGTATACTTCAGAGGCAAAAGATGAGTATATCACAAGATATCTGGAAGGCAGTATTGGAAGGGCGACATGGGGTAATGTGGAAAGCACAACTCGGCCGTCGTTGCACTGCGCAGACAGAGATGAGGGTCCTCTCGGCCCCAGTGCAGTGTCTCGATTACCTCCACTCGCAGTCTCCTCTGATGAATCCTCACAACTTGGCTACATGCCAAATCGAGATGATTTTGAAAGGGTAATTAAAATTATCCTTAACACTGGTCTCAACTACCATAGCACAGGAACCCTATTGCTGTTTCAATATATTTAAATTTTGGATTTTAAATACTAGTTTTGATAGTGATAGCCCTGTTGTTTGTGAGCCCGTTTCTATGCTTAAGGTTTGGATTTGAGTACTGGTGAGGACATGTGCCATCGTACATATTACACTCGTAATAAAGTAACAATAAACAATGCTTGAATTCTATTACTGGCTTGAAGTAGGAAAACATCATGAGAAAACCCACAGATTCCAGAATCTATTCCGAGACATGGGAAAATGCTCCATTGACTTGCCTCCCCACCTGTCTTAGTAATCATGTTTAATTTTGTTTATTATCAGGTATCAGGACATGGCCCTTACAAAAAAATTAGTAGATAAATAAGTGTTACAGAACTCACTGCTGACATCAATGGATTTATAAATAGTGTACTTATTGTAATAATATCCGTTGGAGAATAGGTCGTAAAGTATTTTACACAGTCCTACCTCCAACCCCATTTATGTGGCAGAATAGAGTTTAAATATGTACTATTTAAAATGTCTTTTGCTTATTTATTTTAGGAACATGATCATGAAGCGGAACAGTTGATATCAACATTGTCATTAAATCCAGAGGATGATGAATTAGATGTTGGTAAGTTATATACATATTTTGTTTATTTTAGTTAAGTTATATGTATATTATCTATTTTTAAAATTAATGAAATTGTTAGTAATGTTAGTTGAAGCTCATCCCTCTCAGTGGCATTTACAGGCCCATATTATAGAAAGTTCCTCAAGCATAGAACTCCGCTCAGTCAAGCACTGTGTGGTTCCAATGCACGACAGAACAATAAAAAATCAACTATGTCTCATTTTCGATTAATTAATGATTACATTTCATACTTTAATCAATCATATCCTAAAGAAGCTATAAGGTCCTGGAGGGGCAAAGATAAAGGACAGTCCCTGTAACCTTATTGAATGCGTTAATTATACAAAGATTGTACAGATTTATTTGGATGTTTATATGAAATGGTACAATAATGGAATTGAGCTAGCCGCCATTGCGCTCTCTTGCTACTCGTGTGCGTGTGTGTGAGCGGTGTTGCCACTCACAGTTCCGGTCTGGCCTTTTGGCCGCGACCGAGCCTGAAGGGCGCGTAATTCAACGTGGCTGTATATCGCAACAAAGCATCTTTAATGATGTTACAACGAATTTTCCTGGCATTCCAGCTCTCAAGCTGTCGCAAGTAGACATATATACCCGCCGCTTGCGCGAGAGGACGAGAAGAAAAAGGCTGGTGCGCGACTACCAGCTGGTCTCCATCTTCTTCAACAACCAGAGGAACAAGCAGAAGACCCTTGGAAAACTTGCCAAAGAAAAGAAGTTGGTATTTCCTCGGAAGCTTTGTTACATTTAAACTTGTAGTTAAATGAACGAATATAATTTTTAGGTTTCCATACCGAAGACCCACCCCATTACTAAGCGTCCGCTGTCTATCCGTCCGCCTGCCAGGGGTGTAAAAATGCGTTTTTTGGGGTTCTTATTGTTTAGTGGTTTAAACTCTTTGTTTGTGAGTCCTACCAGCATTTGGCCGGCTTTTATAATTATTTCTCTCTATTTACTGTTCTATTCTGTTACAAAACATTATGTATGTCAAAGTTGCATATTGTGAAAATATGTTGAATTTCCAATGGTAATGTTGGTGACAATGGTATTCACTATTGGTAACAGATCGTGGCTTTTTTACACAGGTTCACAGTTGATCTGTGAAGAGCTACTAAATTAATGCAATCACGAAACAAAAATTATAACAACAAATAAAATGAATTAAAGAAGTTAATTTAACATCCATAGTCTGTTCTAGACTATTCCAGGAGTATATTTCTTAGCAACCGACATAAAAATCTTTCCTCTTTACAATATTACAGCAGCAGCAAAATTCCAATTCCTTATTTGTTTACAGGGAATTCACTGAAAGGCTCCGATGGACGGCTCAGTTCTACGGGCGAGCGGAGCAAGTGGGGGTGATAGCGGGTCTGTGGAGAGAGCGCGAGCTGCGCGTGCGCCTGGCAGAGCTGCACCGCTACCGGCTGGCGGGGGTGACGCGGCTGGAGGAATGCGCTCACTACGAACAGCACGCCGCGCACAGGAAACACCCCAACGCGCAGCCCCACCACCTCGACGTGAGACCCCGCCCCGTGGTACTTTACGCTTCTAGCAAACCTGCTGCGTCTGCGCATGATGCCAATAGCTATTTCAAGCCGCGTTGTCGCGGGATCCACTGATCATTACGGTGTCCGAGTACACTCGGATCTTTTATTAACACGATGCGAGTAGCGTCTAAGTAGTACGAGCCGACTCAGTCCGAGCGCTATACAAAAAACCCGGCATAGAACAAACGACTGAGTCACAAGGCGCTGGAGGGCAAAGATTAGGTTTAATCAGAGATGCAACAATAGGGTATTTCACAGTATCGAAATTAAATCTCGAGTAATCATTAATTAAAAAGCATATCCCAAAATACCTCTAAAATGCTTTTCTTTAAAATTATTTTAATTTTACAATTATAGCAAAAAAATTTAAATAAAAAAAACAATAAAAAAAGAATCTATTGGGTACTAAAAATGGTATCGTCACAGCTTGCTTCTTCAGTACCTACATCTATATATATAAAGAGAGAAGTCCTGACTCACTGACTCATCAACGCCCAGCCTAAACCCTTACACCTAGAAAGCTGATTTTTTTCACATATATTATTTTGAAGACGTAGACTAGGAATAAGAAAGGAATTTTCCAAATTCAACCTTTAAGGGGGTGAAAAAGGGGTTGAGAGTTTGTATGCAAAACCTTCATTTTTGGGTGTATCAATTCGAAACATTGTTAAAATACTCCTCAAAACAAATAACAAGACACGTGATTCTGGATTTTCCAAAAAAACCCCCCTAAGGGGTTGAAACAGGGGGATGGAGTTTGTATGGAGACGTGTTGTTTTTTACGTCTATCAAGTTGAAACTTGACACAAATACTCTTAGAAATAAATAATGAGATACGTGTTTTTAGATTTTTCGAAAATCGTCCCTTAAAGGTGTGAAAGTGGGGGTTGAGTTTGGTATGTTTGGAAAACCTTCATTTTTGGGTATATCAATTCGAAACTATGTAAAAATACTCCTCAAAACAAAAAACACGACACGTATTTCTGGATTTTCCAAAAAAAAACCCCTAAGGGGTTGAAACAGGGGGATGGAAGTTTGTATAGAGACGTGTTGGTTTTTACGTCTATCAAGTTGAAACTTGACACAAATACTCTTAGACATAAATGATGAGATACGTATTTTTGGATTTTTCTAAAATCGTCCCCTAAAGGTGTAAAAGTAGGGGTTGAGTTTGATGTGTATGGAAACCCTTAATTTTTGGGTGTATCAATTCCAAACTTTGTAAAAATACTCCTCAAAACAAACAACAACATACGTATTTCTGGATTTTTCAAAAAAAAAACCCCCAAATGGTTGAAACAGGGGATTGGAGTTTATATGGGGACGTGTTGTTTTTTACGTCTATCAGGTTGAAACTTGGCACAAATACTCTTAGAAATAAATGATGAGAGAATCATCTTCTACAGGACTGCAAGTAGGGGTTGAAGTTGGTATGGAGAAGTGTGTTTTTTTTGCGTCTATCAACTTGAAACTTGGCACAAATATTCTTCAAAAGTCTCCATACAAAGTTCACTTTTTTTTTGAGAATTCACTATGGGGTCCTTGAGGAAATTTGTTTGTTATTATGAGCACTTCTGTGACGCGTTGTATATAGGGTGTTTTTAATAACAAAAATATAAATAGCAATGATAGCCCAGTCGCTAAAGAGCCCGCTTCTCATTCGTGAGGCTCGGGTTCCAATCCGGGCATGTACAGTCAAGTTTTAGTAAGGATCCCTAATTATTTTTCGTCATAAAAATAGCCTATGTTACTCAGGGATAATGTAGCATTCTAATTGTGAAAGATTTTTTTAAATCGGTCCAGTAGTTTTTGAGTTTATTCGTTATTAACATACAAAAATACAAATCTTTCCTCTTTATAATATTAGTGTAGATAGATAGATAGATAGTGTAGATTATCCTTCTTGATATATTTTCTAAGCGCAAAGGAATAACAAATTCCACGTGGACGAAGTCGCGGGCATCAGCTAGTTTTCTATAAGTAGTTAAATTTCGTTTTGACAGCTCATAAAAAGTAACTATTGACTAGGCAGTAAAATACTCTGTATTATGCTAAAAGCGATAAGACCGCCCATTGTACTTTAGTTAATGTTGGTATGGTATCCATATTGTGTTGTTTTTGGTGTACAATAAAGAGTTATTGTATTGTATACTCTATTTGTACTTTTGTAGACAGGATTATCTATTGTCCTCTTACGACCTTAAGACAATGCGTTTGTTTCGAGCGTACAGAGGGTAATTAATTACTAATTAGTCCATAGTTTTTAATATATTATATATAAAACAAAATTGGCATTGTGAGCAGCGCTTACATTTACATTTTACCTACATTCGTTTGTTCATCTGAATTTATTGTGACTGTCTATTTTAATTTCTTCCAAAATTAAGTTCTTTGATAACTTTTATTGTTTTTAGTTTTCATTCTAAATACCCGACGCATGGCTTCCGTTCATGCTTCATCCACGCTTCGCTTTGCGCAGTGTTAAGTTTTAAGAAAAAAATAATTGGACACTACAACTTGCATGTCTAGTAAAGTACATGTTTTGACAGAATTACGATAACTGTTTTGATATCACACTGTAAACTTTAAATGTTTTCTTTTTAAATACGATAAAAAAATAGTTTTTTTTCCATATTAGCAGTGTTTTATTTAATAGGACAGCGTGAGTATACTAACATGACATGATTGGTGTCCTGTGGTTTTGGGTTTGATCCCGTATAACGGTTGTATTCGCCAGGGCAGCAGTGGGTACCTGGACACCAACCAGACAAAAGAATTACCGCTGAACAGCGTGCAGCAGCTAAGAAAAAGGTGAATATTCTTTACTAGCTTATCCGACACACTTTGTCCTGTTAAAATTCCATAGAAGAAAAGTACTTTCAGTTTTTCACAAATTTTTCAACCTTTTTGGCCATCAATATTTTTTTCTCTACCATAATCGGAGTATTAGGAAGATTAAAAAAAAGTACCAACTTAATTAAACCGTTCTAAAATTAAGCGTTTCGCAACGAACAACATTCTTAGTATTTACTTCGTTCCTTTGGACTATCTACGTTCACAGAGTACTCATTGTTTTATCTACTAACATATTCATGCACATAAATGTTGGTACCTGGCTTCGAAATCGTGACCTATCTCACTATCAAATATAGGCCCGAACACCAAAAGAACGCGGGTCGGTGCGAGTTGTACCTATTACACGGAATCATAATAAACCCTGGCACACCAAATATGGTGTTTATACTTTTGGTGTGTTCGGGTAGTTGACAGTATCGAAATTAAATTACTAGTAGTAATTCTTTAAAAAGATTATCCCAAAACAGCTCTAATCATGTATTTTCACTTTACAATGACAGCAAATTTTTAATTGATAAAACAATCAATAAAAGTCAAGCAATTGAGTACTAGAAACTATGACGTCACACCTTGCTATTTTAATACATTTTCCATACAAAATTTTCGGTTTGACAAATCATAAAATGTCACTCATTTGACTAGGCAGGAGGCAGGAACTACCTTATTACCTATACTGAAGCAAGTCGTGTGTTAAACAGAGACGGCGAAAGCGGCTCAAGTTCCACCAGCCCAAGGTGCATACGGGACGGAAGTATCGGATGTGGATGCTGCAAAAAGAGCTTATGCAGCAGCAACAGCAGCGCCTGCTCGAAGCATCTGCTGAATAGTAACGAATTACAGGTAAAAAAACATATTTTTTTGTCAAACTAGCGACCCGCCCTCGCTTCGCGTCGGTTTATATGGTATATAAAAACCTTCCTCTTGAATCACTCTATTAAAAAACCCGCATCAAAATCCGTGGCGTAGTTTTAAAGATCTAAGCATACAAACAAACGGGAAGCGACTTGTAGTGATAGTGAAGAAAATCACAATACTGAACAAGAAATTTGGGGGGTATACCTTGGCAAAAGGGAAACAATCAGGTAAATTCCTATAATACCATGCGATGTAATATGTATGGGGGTTTGAAGTTAGCTGCAAGTGTCGGGTTGCGCATCCTTCGAACCTTGTCCGGCCCGGTATACCTATAATTTAGAAGCTGCGACGCGATATGCAGACAACTTCACAGCCACGATCAAGTTTGCATCGCATTGTACTGATCGAAAATACGTTACTAGAGGTTTGCAATTCCCGAACATACCCACTATTTACTGCCGTCTTTTCCTGACCTAAACTTGACAGATAATAAGCTCATCGCCGAATTGGGGTGCTGTTACACATGCCTCAAAACCAATTCTTGGGCCAGGTTTTCCTTCACTTCACTAGTAAATATGTTGTTTGTAAGCTTTGAAAAACTCATTGGGAAATTCCGTCACCAGGAATCAAACCCGGGCCTCACGCATAAGATACTACTTCTAACGGGGCTATCACCTCTATCGTGTACCTATGTGTTTATCCCAATACATATTATAATGAAATTAAAAAGGAAAGTTTTACTTGCCAATAACTTATGGCTATCAGTATAATCAGAATCTTTTAGTTCTGTTGTCTACCAATAAAAATGTGTTACAATCTTTATTTAACGTTACCTACTTAATGGACATTATTGTGTCACCATACATTTATTATAGCACCTAAATCCCTTTGTTCAGAGTCACAATTTGGTCACTATCTTTTATTTGTGAGACATTGCAATACACTCCCGAAAAGTCAAAATAAACCTTACGTTGATTTGAATAAGGTGTAACGTCACTTATAAAGTGAAGTGAAGAAATGTGTGGTTATGTGTAAATGTTTGCTCAGCTGTGTACGGCGCTGAGTTTGCCGCCGGCGCAGTATGTGACCATGAAGGGGGTGCTTTTGCGGCGTGCGCCTGCGACGGACAGCGAGCTCGACCTCGCCGTGCGCCACTACCTGCACGCCGCCGGATGGATACGGAACTAGATCAGTACCTCTACCATTTGTTCACCAAAACCAAAGAGATTAAAATATAATAAGGCATAGAGGGGACAAAACAAGGAAAATTTGATGGCTAAAAGTTATTACAAGTGGAATAAATCTAGTACGATTTCGACCGAATGACAGCTCGCGTTCACTAACTGACATGACGCTTGAAAGTTTTGTATGAAAATATTCCCAATGCCCCCTCTATGCTATTATATTTTAATCTCTTTGACCAAAACTATAGCTAGCGTCGTCAGGTTTTTTATTCCGTGCAAATCTGACAGCTGTCATTTCAGTAGTGACATACTTTTGGTTGGAATGTTATTTAATGTATCACATTTTGAAACGTCAGAATTCCACGCAATAAAAATCTGACTTTAGGTTTGATATGGAATAGGGTAGTTGCCTGTCGTCAATCAATATTGTGCTATAGAGAAAAAAAAAATCAATTATTAGCTCAAAAAATAGTAGGCTTAAAAGTGTGGAAACATGTGGAATCACTTATACTATGTATTCTCTATGTCGTACAACTTAAAGTCTGTAGTGGTAATGCGTCACTACTCACTAGACTATATTGGGAATCTTGTGACTTTGTTTTCAAATTTATACTAAGCATTGTTTCAGAAAGTTTCATATGATATTTTTTTTTATATATGCCGATATAAAACAGAAAAGTACCCTATTCCGTACAGCGTATAGTCAAAATTCGCACAATATTTTGACATTTTACCACTGTAGTTACGTCAGATGCATTTTCTATACCAACTACGTCACCTGACATTTGCCAAATTTTTAAGGGGCCATAATATAATAGAAAAATAAGTAGAGGTACAGTGTGCTAACTACCCCCTTATAGGCCGATCTCCCATCGTTATGACCGATCAGAAATACTTTAAGCCGTATACAGAAAGAAAGCCGAAAACCCATCGGCGCCGACCGGCGCCCATCGGCGCCGACCGGCGCCTATCGGCGCCTACAGGCGCCGGTCTACGCAGGTAACCGGCGGAGGCATTTATATGAACAAGCGCTGATGGGCGCCGACCGGCGCCTGTCGGCGCCGATAGGCGCCGATCGGCGCCGACTCGCGCCGGTCGGCGCTGGTGCCGCCCGCCAATCATCGTACGACATTTTGCTCGCTCTGCTTCAATCTGCTTGCTTTCTGTAGAATGGACCGGCGCCGATCGGCGCCCATCGGCGCCGACAAGCTTTCGGCTTTCTTTCTGTATACGGCTTTACGTAGGTAAAGAGTTGTATAGTAAATCTTATATTTATATCTTGTAGTTATAAAGCTTACTTAGGTCAATATTCGAAGCAATAAAATCAAAATTAACATGGATTAGGCGCACAATGCCACATTCGCAAAATGCCACATGACGCAAAATGCCACATTCGCAAAATGCCACATTCGCAAAATGCCACATTCGCAAAATGCCACATTCGCAAAATGCCACATTCGCAGAATGCCACATTCGCAAAATGCCACACAGCCAAATGCCACAGTAGCAAAATGCCACACTAACAAAGTGCCATACTTGTCCAACTCCCTTTCTTGCAGTATGTAGGCCGATGATTTACTATTGCTCTACTATTGCTGTGCCCTGTACAGGGTCCATAAATTGATCTAATTTAGTTAAGACCACCTTGTAAACTTAAGGAATGCAATAAATGATTGAGTATTGAGTATTTATAAATTAGAAAATAAAACTAATTTAATAATTTTAATATGTATGTATTTAATCACATTTATTAATTTCCATTTATTTTAACACAAAATAAATTGAAAATGTAAACTGAAATTATGAATGCTGCTGAGAATCATAAAAACTTAATAACAAAATATTATAACTTTTTTTCAAAAAGCATATTTTTTTTGTATTTACATCATTCAGCTGTTTTATTGTAATTTTAATTGAAATACTTATAATAGCATTTAATCACATCACACAGATTAGTAACGTTTACATCAAAATCCGTTCCGCTGTTTTCACGTGATGCGGACTGATGCGCGATTAAATTTTCGCTAGGTTTAAAGGTTTAAAGGTTTTCGCTAGGTGGCTTAATTCGTAAAAAGATTAAAAAATAAATAAAATAAAAACATTCGAGAGTGTGGCATTATGCGAAAATGGCATTTTGATAATGTGACGTTTTGATAATGTGACATTTTGCGATGTGGCGTTTTGAGAATGTGGCATTTTGCGAAAATCGAATGTGTCATTTTGCGAATGTGGCATTATGCGCCTAATCCATTAACATAACACATTAAAATTAAAGCCAACTGTCAAAGGTACTCTGTCTAATAATAACTAATAAGAGGGTAAAATGTACGTGGATTACCCACGAAAGTTGCTAAAAAGTTTTTAGGAATGCATTGGGGTTGAACTCGACTTAAAATAAATTAAATTTCCATTTACAATTGGAAGAAACATGACAGATCTTATGTTGTTTTTCTTGAGGCAATGAGGGTTAACCCGTTAGGGTTATTAACGTTGTATCAACAAATAGAGCTAGTTAGATGTCAAATCGACAGCAGACTGACATGAATGAAATTTCAAGGGAGGCTCTGCCGTCGTACTACAGTATTTTACCAATACAGTATCGGAAAAATAAAAATAGTACGCAATTAATAGGGAATAAATAGATAACTAAAAAAAAACTTGAATGATTAATTAATTCATTATACGAATGAAACAGTATAGTCTAGCTTTCAAGTATCGCTATTGGTACAACGTTTGTGTGTTAGCCCTCATTACAGTGAACATAAGCTTTATATACTTGTGCCCACATGGTGCAAAACTCTGATTCTAGAACACTAAGACCGCGTGGTGTGTCGGGGCTTATACATTTAGTAGAGTTAGAAAGAGAAAGACAAGCTTTCGTCATGACACCACGCTGGTCTAATGTAGTTCTAGCTTCATGCGTGAGCGTACATTGTATTAGCATACAATTAGAATTAATGGTAGAAAAAGGGCTTAAACTATTTAATATTAATCTGTCTTAGGGAATGGAATCCTAAGATAGCTCTATTTATTTTATTACAGATAAATAGTCCAAGATTCCAATGAGGGTGTTTACGAAAATTTACGCCACTAGTTGGCGCCACTTAGTCATGAGGTCATGCGCGCTGTCAAAACACATAGTTTCTGCAATTCTGCATAGCGTTTTTCAATTTTTAGCAATGATATTATATGTTAGTATCTGGTTTTTAGTTCCTAAAATTAATATTATCTAAATGGATCGTGCGTATGGACAAAAAAGGGTTGCCGAATTCAAACTTTACCTTATACTTTTGGAAGTTAAATGTCCATTTTCCATAAAGGATGAGTGTATAGGGCTAGAAAACTGTCCACATGTGGTTTACAGTTTGAATTGTTTACAACTCAAAGAAAACAGTAGCTATTACTACAAAATTCAAACACAATTACTTGTTACGGGTAGAGAAAGCTGTGATTTGTTCATATGGACGAATGTGGATGAAAAGATAATAAACATCAAAAGAGATGACATATTTATTGAAAATATTATAGTTTCACAAATAAAGGATTTTTATTTTAAATATATTTTGTTACCAACAATAGCAAAAACAAAATATGATTGTTAAAGTTCTGTCAAAGAATAACTATAGCTAGCTTGTCCAGGTTTTGTAGTGTAGAAAGGAAAGTAAATAATAAAACTTATTTATACATTGTTTCTATTTTGCCAAAAAAATCTATTATGAAATAACTAAATAATAATAATAATAATGTATTTTTATTTTGATGTTATAATGTTTAAATTATAATGTTTTTAGAGATATGTCTATCTACATAATAATATTACTTTTAAAATTTGTCATCATGAAACAAACAAATATTATGCGGTCTGCAAGAGGCATCAGTTTGGAATCTAACTTGCCACTTAAAATCTCAAATGTTTTAGCTAAACCAGCAATCTTTCAACATGTATTTGTCGTATCAGCTGATCAGTCTTAAACTGTCCATCGGTATTTTTCAGAAATTGTGGTACCTATATTATAATCTGGTAAAAGAATATCACTTGTATGAAGAGATATACATTTTGATATTTTGATCTTGTATCGCGATCCAAACAACAACGTTGTTGTTCTTTTCTTTTGTGGTGTAATAAATCATAGCTTCATTCCATGGAAATCTACTCGGTACTGCATTTTTTTCAAATTTAGCCTGGCTGAAACATCAAATAAATATGGTTTTATTAAGAAATTCACTAAATTAAATGAAGGCATTAGTCTCCATTTACATACTTTACAATGAAATAGGTATACCAAATTATTATTATGATGTAGCAAAAACTTTAAAAGTTGAGTGCTATGGTACTTGCACTTGAGCTTAAGGTTTTTAAAATTACACAACAAGAAAGACCTAATTATGCTTATAAAACTTTAAAATACTTACGGTTCTGTAAAACTGAGTCTGTTGGCAGCTCGTAATCGTCTTTACTAAAGCGATCTTTGCATATACGACTATTATTTGTAGACGTAAACCCAGTAGTAACATATAATAACATTGCGTAAACCGATCTCTACGAATAGCTACAAGCTACAAGCCATTGTTTTAAACGTATTTTGTCCTTAGGAAACTTATGACCACTCGGTTTTTTTGAGCACATAGGAACTGCACAACATTGTGGCATTTCGATTTGGAGAGAATATTCGTTATACTTGTTTAATTTTATTAGAAAATTCAAAAAAATCAGACATAGTAATATAAAATATACGCGCTCTGACAGTTTTGACAGCTTTCTGGACCAAACGCCTAGGTGCTGCCACCTGGTGGTCGTCATTTCAGAACACCCTCATTGTGTGGTTTGATTGTCCTCTAAAATTTGTAGCATGAATGATCATGAAATTGAGGGTTTAATTTTCCATATAGTATGCATGTACCGATATGAATGAATATAATTCAAGTTGCTGTTAGTACTTTATTAATGAACCTTTTTGGAACAGAGCAGTGTACATAAATTTGTTTTTAACCACCGAAGATTAACTTGACATGCAAATAAATAAATAAATAAATAAATAAATAAACTTATTTACAAAAGGCTTTGAGTATTAAACCAACCGGAGACGCCACTGACAGGCGTTCCCCTCTGCCAAAAAAAAAAAAGTGTCGGTCAACACGCATACCTGTTATATACAACTAGTTTTTTTGAGTTCACGGAGTGCTTGGATTGGTGAATGTATTTGTGTGCATCTAGTTCAAGCTAGTGTTTAATTGTTTTGCCAAAAAATGCGTTTGTTTTAACATTATTTGTGTTTGTTTCCTCGTCCCCCGCGCAGAAATTGACAGACTTTTTTGCAAAAAAACTAGTGCGCGTGACGTCTCCTGTTGGTTTAATACTCAAAGACAAAAGGTCTAACGTATTCCCTTCTTGAATTAATAGTGTTCCATCAGTCATAATATAAATTTGTTTTTATAGGAATCTGTTTGTCATGAATTATTTTGCAGTTCCACAACTTAGGTTTATTGTTAGAAATCAAGTATTTATGGATCGACGGATCCACATACAGTTAGCTAGTTATTAGGAAGTTAGAATAAGCAGAAATTACCAAATGACTTCATAGCATTGAGGTAGTAGAAAATAGCTTAGAAGGTATAGCAAAGCACAATAGAATGGATGAAATTAAACCTTTTGGGAACCGACATAAAAGAATGTTGTGAATGATGAATTAATATTACATGCCTTACTAATTAATTTATCGTTAATCAAGCAATATATTTGTGTCGCATTGTAGAAGTAGTACATCTCGTAGAATATAGGTTCATAAAGCGCCATTCGGGTAGCAATACTTCGTATGTACCTGATACCATTATTGTAGGCAACTTGTGTGGCTTACCCGGGCGACGATCGATATCGATTATTAGGTTAGTTAGGTTCAATATCTATTCGTCCTAGTTATATATAAATTTATATAAAATATTACAGTGGGTAAAGTACATTGTGTAACAAAATAAGCGCAATTCCTGAAATTAGTTTGTTGTAATCGATTTCAGCTATTTTTAACATATTGTGTTATTTTTTTCCGAAAAATGAATTAGCATTGCTGAATTTAGTGCTACCTATGGAAATCGTACTATTATTGCTCTTGACTTAAGAAAATTTAACACACCTAAAGTACGAAGGCATGATATTTTATTAAAATTTATATATTAATTGGGTTGTATATGGAATTGCGCTTATTCTGTTACGCGTTGTATACAACCTTATTAGTAAACAATCAAAGCGACAGCAACTGTTTCAAACAGTCATAAGCTGATAGTTTTATCTTATACTTTACAACATAACTCGAGGGACAGATATCTATTACTAAGGCCGGATTCGACCAATACTGTATTGGCTGTGCCTCGAGGTTAAAGTTAAAAACACTATAACGACTCAATACTGTCTCAACAGTTTTACTTCTAAGTTTCGGCTTGGTGTCAATAAATCTTCAGAAAGATAAAACGTTATTTCAAAAAGCAGATTAAGACGTGTGTATAAAGCGAAGTCTTAATATTTAGACTTCGCTTATACTTGTACACTATTATCAATTAGGATATTAAAACGCCAATTTTTTAAATTTATGTCTATTTCTGGTTGTGCACGCAACTCCCAAAAAACTACTGGACGGAATTTGATGAAACTTAGTGTGGAGATAACTGAATAACAGTTAGGGTAGTTTTGAATACGGGAAAATAATTATCTCATTCCCACGAGAAAATATAAAAATGTTAACAAAGAGAAATAAGTACTACTATAAAGAGAAATAAGGACTACCGAAACTATAACACCTAGAAACTTGAAATATTATATATGAAGTGTCTCGTATGTCGTAGGCAACCGCTATAAAGGGATTATCGGAAATTCAAATGGAACACTTTGTGAAGCTCCCATCAAATCATTCGACTCGAAACCATTTAGTACAGTTGTAGAGACGTTATATTGTAAAGTTCTGTTTTGTGTTATACAAAAAATATATAATCGAGTGTTTATTGCGTCTGTGTAGGTCACACATATTGATTTTCCCTTCCTAAAAATATACTTAACCCGAAGTATAGGCGCCCGATATATATAATAGTTCCATTTTTATTTAGAATTTATTTGACAACATTTATGACATCGAAGTCCAATGTTACTTAACTTTTTCTATAGTTGTAGCAGTGGCTGTGCTAGATTCTATTTTACAAGATGGTGAGATACCTTTCTTTAATAGTTTAATATTATGTATTATATAACATAAGTTAGGTAGGATATTTTTGCGTATTATTGTTTCGTTATTTTCCCTTCAAGTATTGTAGTATAGCTGTAGAGATTTTTATCTTCAGTTTGCGTGGAAATGTATCAGGGGATTCAGGGGGAAGATGTAACGTAAGACGTAGGTTTTAATATTTTTTTTGAGAATTTTTGTATCAGGTGGATATTATTAATTTGATCTCTTATTATGTAATTTTAAAGATTGTCGGCATTTTATATGATCATAAATAGGAAATTATTTATTACACATAGCTGTCCACTTAAAAAAAATGGACATGGTCTTGTTTTCGTAAGCAAAATACAATTTTTAGAAACAAAGCTTTTAGCTATTAAAAACAAAGTAGAAATTTTAAAGTTATTGTCCGTTCGATGTCTGCGTTTCATAAGTTGGAATATGCGATTCTTTGTAGAATATTTATTATTCATCAGTTAACAAATTTTTGGCTCAAATGTACATACATTTTTAAAGTACAACTTGATATTGTATTGTAATTATTATGTAATATAATTATCGTTAGGCATGCGTTATGTTTAAGTTATTGGAAATAAATAAAAAATGCATTTTAATTGACTTGTATTTATTGTCGACATGATAAATGGTATTTTACTTTGGTTTGATCGATTTTGTTGGTTTCGGCATATCTTCCAAAACCTCTGGCTGAGGTCTGTTCCGAAACCATGGATGTCTCAGTGCCTGTCAATTAAGAATGAAGACCCGATAAAGTGAAAATACTTTAAAACATAGACACTTCAAACCATATCACTGTTAGTATCTTCGATCAACTATAGCAACGTTAGTATAATCTTAATTATAACATTAGCTAGATTGCTCTTTACAAGTTTATACATTCTCTTGCTCAGGTTTATGAGTATCTTTAAATTTTTATTTTTTTTTATGAGAGAAGGGGTCAAACGAACAGACGGGTCACGTGATGGTAAATGACTATTGTCGCCCATGGACACCTGCAACTCAAGAGTCACAACTGCGTTGCCTGCCTTTGAGTTGGGAGTCGGGGAGGGGGGAGGGGAGGGGAGGGGTGGATTGGGCCCTCCGGTTAACTCACTCACTCAACGAAATGCAATGCATTCCTTTACGCTGGTTTTCTGTGAGGCCCATTGGCGTAGCTAGGGATTTTTCCTAGGGGCCGGCCCCCCCTAGGAAAAATCCCTAGCTACGTGGCCCCAGACATAAATCCGCCGGCCGCACAGCAACGTGGTCACGACTATCGGCGCATGCGCAACTATGATAGGTATCAAGTATGGTTTTCAGTTATATCCTATCCTATTATAACTACTATTCTTTTTCTTTTATCTGCGTGCTGACCAAAACTATGTAGTTTAAGTCACTAATATAGCTAGATATACACCGACAAGAGGTCCGCTCTTAAATTACCAACAACAAGGTAAATCAATCATCATCCGTGTATTGTAACTGTAATTGATATACCCAAAAATTACTATAGGTACATAATCTAACAGTAACAATTATATGCAGACTAGCGACCCGCCCCGGCTTCGCACGGGTGCAATGCTGAATTTTCTTTGCTATAAACCTTGCGGAGCCCGAGACCTTTCCAACGAATGCAAAACCATGGAAATCGGTTCGTCAGTTCTGGAGTTAAATCGTCAGGAAGGAAAACCCGACTTATTTTTATATAGTAGATTGTTCATTTGTATATCTGTGGATCGCAGGTTGGCGACTGAGATAGACACAAGTGATGAGTAGGTAATTATTTTAGGGTTTGAAGACGGTTTTCGGTTTCGGTAATTGAGGATGAAGTTATTTTATGTAAGAGAAAGGGTATTTTTCTAGGGTGGGCCAACAGCTTTCTAGGGTGGGCCCGGCCCACCCTGCCCCCTCCCTAGCTACGCCCATGGTGAGGCCGTGTCTGTAACATTGCGTTTTGATAGATTATGAACAGTAACTGATTTAACTAGCTAGACAGTTATCCACCCTATTCTGTAATGGAACTGATGGATGTATATACCTCTTTGGCCGACATCCTCTTATCGGCGTCGTAGAGTATGAAGGACTTGACGAGCTGCACGCCGTCAGGCTCGACGCCGGGCAGGAGCTCAGGCCAGGGCGTCGGCGCTGACTCTGGGAACGTGATCTTGTGGAAGTCAGGTAGGTCCGAGTGACCTGGCCACGTCTCCTCGGTAGGCGTGCCCAGGTGCCGGAGAACTATTGCCAGCTGCTCGATGTCAGATTCACCCTGCAACGATTTATTTGGGTTTATAGCTCTTGATGGTTGGAACCTACACGTTTGATCATTCGTTTTGAATGAAGTTTGAACATTTTCTCAGAATGTTGGCTTAAATAATTATGGTCGTATTACCGCGGTATTTTGGGATGAAAAGTACCTAGTTAATGTCACTTCCCTATGATCTCTAAATCTTTGCAGGAACTCTACATGTTCCTAACCCAGCTCACGTCGATAGCTTCATTGTTACGGACGTGAAGATAAAGAAACACACCTCTTATTTATAATATTAGTTAAGATTGGGTAGGTACTGACCGCAAATAGGGCTTGTTTGGTGATCATTTCCGCAATAATGCATCCGACAGACCATAAATCTACTTTCTCAGTGTAGTACCTGGCTCCATACAGCAATTCTGGGGCACGATACCATCTGGAAATAACGTTTTTCATTTTAATTCATAATCAGATCCATTGAAAAGCAATTCCAAAAGATTCGCTCAGCATAGAGATGGCATAGAGACATAGGTAGATAAACCTCCTATCATTTTATAGACTAGGTAGATGTTGCCCAGGACTCCGTTGGTAGATCGTTGGGTTTTTCCGTCCTCTAGGAATTATGCCTTTTGCGAAGCTTTTGCGGGACGAAAAGTAGCCATAGGTATGTCATTCCTCAATTTAAACTATCGCCCTGCCATATTTCTTCCTTTACACGACATTATTAGCCGTGAAAAGGTAATAGACACAGGTTACTTTCGCATTTATATTACAGCGCAGCGCAGCGCCCTTAGGTTTTACCCGCGTAGTTCCCGTTCCCATGGGAATAAGGGAATAAAATATAGCCTATGTTACTCAGGGATATTCTAGCTTTCCATTGGTGAAAGAATTTTTAAAATCGGTCCAGAAGTTTTTGAGTTTATTCGTAACAAAGATACAAACATACACATTTTTCCTTTTTATAATATTACTAGTATAGAAGTATAGATAGCCTGTATGTTAGTCCTATTTATAAGCTAGGTACCTATAGGTATTACTGTTCAAGCTTCATCAAAATCCGTTTGGTAATTTTTGCGTGAAAGAGGAACAAACCTCCATATAACCATCCTCACAAACTTTCGCGTTTATAATAAGTATTTATGGCAAGAGGGTTTCATCTTAATTTTTGTAACTTTATCCTAAATTTTACCGTGTGGCGACTTGGTGTGAATATGGGCGACCGCCATCAGGCCAATAGAGTCGCGCAAGTCCGAGATCAGCTATCTTCAGTATACCCTCGTGGTTTATTAGAAGATTC
Organism: Ethmia dodecea; assembly: GCA_963855545.1. Lineage (NCBI taxonomy): Eukaryota > Metazoa > Arthropoda > Insecta > Lepidoptera > Depressariidae > Ethmia > Ethmia dodecea. The sequence continues at coordinate 7,891,686 of OY979457.1, forward strand.
GCAGGTTTTAAATCCTTGAAGGAAATTAAGGGCTTGTTACAAAACATAGTTATTAGTTACCTACACATCTGAGCGACCGAGGTTTACTCGTGAAACCTCACAGAAAACTACCTACATTCCCCAGAGGTGAGACCATGTGGTGAGATCTAGCTAGAGTGATTCTTGTTGCAGATTTAATTGTCTTCGTCATGAAAACGATACCGGTAGTTAAAGGGAATAATAAAATTAACACTAAATCAATTTGTAGGTAGATACCTACAGGTATTTGGGATGAAAATAAAATTTAGTTATTTCTATAGGTACTTAATTGAAAATTACATTTAGGTACAAAAGTCAATAGTCAAAAATATCAAGGCACTCTAAACTCGTCCATGAAGATTGGCTAAATGTACCTAAACAGCAGCCCATCTCCACCGACGAGTTGCTGGTTCCAAATGCAGTACCCCGAGAAGAACCAGCAAGAAACTCGAGGGCAGCTATTTTTATGACGAATATACTTTACCCTATGCATGACATAATGCGCGTGCATGTATCGTGTTCCTTTGAGCAGCATCTGCGCGTAAGTCTTTACTCTGGGCAGCGTTAACTCCTGCTGATTGTGGTGCAGCATCTCCCAAAGCCCTGAGCTCATGTACTCCAAAACCAGGACCAGACTCATGCCGCGAGGAAACATGTCATACAGTTTTATTATCTGAAAACGTATGAATCTAAATAGTGCTTATTACCTTAGGCTAATACCTAAATGCTAGGCTAATTAAGGCAATGGCTATTATATCTATGACTTCATTTATATTACGAACTGTACCTACCTATTGTACTAAGCAAATAAACAAATGGAATTTACCTAATAAGAAGAGATATTAGAGGGCTCTAGTATCTATAAACTAGGGTACCTACCTACCTAATGGTGATTGGTAGGTATATGTGGATGATAGATTAATAATGTTTGTTCGCTTTTTATTCACTTAAAAAACGCTCACTCTTTATCTCTGAGTCTTAAAATATGCCCAATCTATAAACCTTTCATTACATTTCGTATAGGCAGGTAATATGTGACAAAGTTATGGTCCCCGACGAAATGTATCGTATAGTAGTGCTCGTACTATCGCTCCCCTGGGCAAACTAAAAAACATGCAAATGGTCCGAAGGGTTGTTAAATAAATAAATAAAAGTCACCCGGTACCGGTAAAGGAAGTGCACAGGCTGTAAAGAATGGCGTCTCATTTCTGGAATCCCAAAAATGGAATGGTTAAAATGCAATAGGGCAGGAGAATGATGATAGTAGGTACCTACTTATAACGTTTATAGGTAACTCTGGGCTTACAATAGGGCTTAAAACTCTACTAACATATTTACATCGCAGTAGCTGCAATGCTTTAATCTCCCTCATGACGTTAACTGGTATGCCATCCTCAATGTTTTTGATGAGGATTTTCTTCAGCGCCACTTCTCGTCCCGTCTTGTGGTGCTTTGCTTTGAACACCAGACCGTGGGCTCCTTCACCTATGCGACCCACCACCGAGTAGTTTGACACATCGTCATTTTCCATTGCTAGTTCTTAGTTAGGTTTAGACGAAGACAGATGAACTTCATGTTACAAATACCTTGTTGGAAAGTAAATAAAGTAATGACTTTGGTTCACACCATTTAACACACTGCAATCTTTTATTTATTACTATAATTGACGTGTTGTTGTTGACATATTTCGTTGCCATGGTGATTTAATTTTGCTGACTCAAATACTTTGTAAAGTTCGCACTTATGGCTGTCTTGTACCATGCTTGTACCTAAATGAGACATCTACTATATAAAAATAAGTCGGGTTTTCCTTCCTGACAATTTAACTCCAGAACTGACGAACCGATTTCCATGGTTTTGCATTCGTTGGAAAGGTCTCGGGCTCCGCAAGGTTTATAGCAAAGAAAATTCAGCATTGCACCCGTGCGAAGCCGGGGCGGTTCGCTAGTTTGTAATAAAAATTACAAATACAGGTAAACGTTAAGATGTAGGAAGAGATTTATCAGAACTAGGTACCTAGCTACCTACTTTAATAAAAAAAAAGTAAGTTATAAAAAACATAGCTCTCGACAATGCATTAAATTATTTGTACCACCTATAGAAAATAGAATAACAATAAGTACTTATCGTTAATTGTAGCTATAATTTAAGCATCAAACCGTACATGCTCTCTGTTAATAAAAGTTTTGTTTGAACAGGTGTAACCCTTGGAATACTTACAAACATTCTATCTTTTAGCTCCCGACTTCAATAGCGAACGGTTATATTTATTGTTGCGCCTTTGTCTAGATTTCACCATGAGGTGGCCACAATTATTTGTAGCGATTCTTCTAATACACCTTGGTAATGTAGTGCAGGGTGCACAAATTCTCGCACTCTTTTCATCCCTCTCATTTTCTGACCATCTAGTGTTCCGAGGATATGTGTCACGTCTCGTCCAAGCCGGCCATTCCGTCGTGATGATGACGCCGTATCCTGGCCAGTTCTCGTATCCAGACCTTGAGAAGATAGTCGAACTAGATGTCGGTCTGGAGTCTGGACCGTTCTGGGAAGAATTCAAGAAGCTGGTAACGAACGTAGATGACTACTACAGCAGATTGAAAGTAATCAATGAACTTTCAATCAAACTGGCCATAGCCCAGCTAAAGTCTAAACAGATGACGGCACTGTTCATCAATCCAAACATTAAGTTCGATTTGGTTATCACCGAAGCCGACGTCCCCGTGTTGTATGCTGCAGCTGATAAGTACGCGGCTCCGCACATTGCCATCACGACATCCAGCGGCAAAATTCACCAATATGAAGCCAAGAGTAATCCTACCCACCCAATTTTATACCCAGACGTAAATACTCTGAACTATAGAAATTTGTCCAGCTGGCAAAAACTGGTGGAAGTAAACAGGCATATCCAAAGTAAGAATGAGTATTTCAGCAACTACCTACCATTATGTGATGTGGCAGCAAAGAAGATATTCGGACTGAAGAGAAATCTTTTGGAAGTCGAGCAGGATATTGACATGTTGTTTGTGGCTGCTAACCCGTTCTTAATTGGCAACAGGCCGACTGTTCCATCCATCATTTACACGGACCGATTGCATATTAGGCCAGGATTTAGCTTGACACAGGTGTGTATTATTTGACTTTAAGACAGTCCTCTTATTTAGTTGTTTATTTTTTTGTATCACCACAGCCATTAAAGATTTAGGTAGGTAGGTACTCTACGTAGTCGTTAGTAGGTAGGTAAGTAAAGGATTACGAGTTGGTACAAATAATTTTGAAATACGAACAGCTTTGACGCATATTCGAGCCTTATTATTGATAATAATATACCTAACTTCAAAAAATACTCTTCTAGGAATTAAAAGCAATGCTTGACGCAGCCACAAAGGGCGCGGTATACTTCAGTATCGGAGCCATACAGGAGTCGGAGCAGTTGTCGCCGAAGCTTCTACAGACCCTGGCGGATTCTTTCCGCGAGCTGCCCTACACCGTGCTGTGGAAGATTGGCAACATCACGCTCATTGACAAGCCGGACAATGTGATAGCTCTGCCGTGGTTCCCACAGCAGGAGGTTTTGGGTAAGTCTTGTACAGTCAACAAAGTTGTTAGGGTAACATGGCCAGTAACTAAGAACTCATTTTTCTGGGGTAGTCATAACTAAATCTTATTCAATAATGTTTATTTCAAAAGGTATCTTTGATACCTATAATTTACAAAAAAAAACTATAAATACATTTAAGGCTTTAAGAGAAAACTAAATCTTAGTTTCTGGTCATGTAACACTAACAACTTTGTTGACTGTACATACATACACAAGCTTGCTATAGAATAACACCTGCTACGAACCTGGCATTCTTCTGGCACTTCGTTCACGGTTTTCGATTTGAATTTTATTACATTTATACGACTCTCATGCTTCCTCTGCCATACTCAACTCTTACGTCTTCTATTAGATTACTAGGTACCAGACACCTAGGCCAGCTGGCACAAATTAGTTAGGTAGATAAACTTTTGCATACATACGAGTACTATCGCTTTCGGTACCAATGCGCTAGTTAATGTACTAATAATAATTATTGTTGTTAAAAAATCCCCTTTCGTTATGTTTATCCAATAGTTAACAATTCAATGATTTCAGCCCATCCTAATATGAAGGCGTTCATAACGCACGGTGGCCCTCGGTCTCTGGAAGAGGCAGTATTTTACGAGGTGCCGATAGTGGGCCTGCCCATTGTTAAGTCCAGAAGAGTGTTCATGGCAGAGATTACCAACAATGGCGGCGGTGAGATTCTGGACCCCTATTACTTGGAGAAAGACGCCCTAAAAACCACCATAACCGCTGTTGTTTCTGATGATAAGTAAGAGTTCAGATGAATTATAAGTTAAAATAATAAAAAATAACAAGACAGGCTAATCAATCCACATTAAAAATACAGGTAGTTGTACCTACTATGAGTGTCGCCTCGTATGAGATTATTTATATTAAGTAAGTATGTAAACCTTTTTTCACAGATATAAAAAAGCAATATCCAAGCTGAGATCAATAGTAGTGGACCCCTTGATTTCCGGACCCGAAAGAGCCGTTTATTGGACAAATTACGTGCTTTATCACCGTGGTGCTAAATACTTGCGTACGCCAACTGCGGGTATCAGTTTCTTCCAATACTACATGCTGGACATCGTCCTTGTATTTTTCATTGGAGGTCTATTCGCTTTATGGATTTCTTTCATCATCCTACGATACGTATTGAGGCGCCTCTACGCTAGGTTTCTTGGTAAAGAGGTGGATTTAGGTGGAAAATTCAAGGCTTTATAATGGCAAACTTTAAAAGTTTGTTAATCTGCTTGTATTGTGTGAGTAACACTATGAGAAATACATTTATTTATTGTAATTGACTTTTTTTTATTTTAATTTGATGTAAAAACTGAATGTGTGATAAGATGTAAAAGAACCTGTACCTATCTAAGTATTATACCTACCAATCAATTTTATTATTACCTAACCTAATTGTTGTTCCACTTTTATGCCAGGCCTTTACTCAGAAAAGGCTTGGCCTAATATCAATTAACAATTTAATAATGAAATATGTTCCTACCTACATAAGACAAAAAAAAATTCTTTACATAATAATGATTTTTTGACAGACTAATGATCCATTACTCAGTTTTTTGCGTCGTCTTACGTTTCGTTACGTCGTACGACGTAATTTTGGGAGTCTCTCGGCCGACTATAACCGGATTCTACTGTAAGTTGAACATTAATGTAGAAAAACTAAAAACCCACCAGCGTGTAAAGGCACTGAAACATTATACAAATGCTTATGTAGGTATGACTCCGAAGATGAAAACGAGCCTGCAATACCCTGTGTTTCAAAATCTTTCAAATAGCTTAGGTTTCAGCCTGCATCAAAGTAAGACTCGCATACCTACTCCTGAAAAACATTACTTTACTACTGCAGTTAGGTAAAGAAATCGGATACATGCACGCATGCATGCATCCCATCATAAACAACGTTGACGTCACATCTCTACTAAGTCTGTGGTTGACGTTGATGTTCATTGACTGATATCATGACAGAAAGAAAATAAAAAAGAAATAACATTTTATTTATCTGTGGCACGGATTGCCAAATGCTAAGTTTGGATTCTTGGCGGGAATTTAAAACAAAGCGCGCGCTTTTAATTTTCCTTAAAAGATTTTTCGTCATCTTTATTTAATTTGTTTAGTTTTTTTTGTAAATAGTAGTAAATAAAACTGTGTTAATAGTGTAAATATGGAAACTGATGATGGGGGTGGGGGCGAAGCCCTCAACCCCGCTTTGCGAAAAAGGACGCTGGACCCTGAGGGAATTGGTGAAAACTTGAGAGTGCATAGTGGCGGCGGCGGTGAGGAAAGTTCATACTTACCTTTCTATAAGCCTAACTATACTAGACTTTATCCTGAGAATTCTGTGAACACTGAATTTAAAGTATTTGTTCAAAGTAATGGCACCGACAGATTGGGCAACAAAAGTCCAATTTATCTCAATCACATTTTCTCTAACGATGTCAAAGGTGTGGTGGCAATTCACAGAGTGAATGCTAATAAAATAGCTGTTATTTTCAAACAATTTAATACGGCAAATAATTTCTTGACCAACGCAGCTTTTCTTAACAAACATAATCTGAATGCATTTATTCCTGCAGCCCAAATTGAAAAAACGGGCATCATCCGATATGTACCAACAAACATCTCAAACAAGGAACTATATACAAAATTATCTTCTCATTTTGAGATTGTGTCAGTAAAGAGATTTATGAAAAAAGTTAATAACAAGAAAACACCTCTGCAGACAGTCAGTGTTACCTTCCTGTCGAATACACTACCGGACACTGTACAGTATGACTTATTCTCATATAGAGTTTTTGATTATGTACCACCGTTGCAGCAATGCTATCGGTGCATGAAATTTAATCATTCAGCGAAAATTTGTAATGGTAGACAAAGATGCAGTTGCTGTGGCGGTGACCACATATATAAAGAATGTCCAAGACCAACTGATTTGTGCTGTGCAAATTGTAGTGGTCCTCACCTAGCTATTTCTAGAGAATGTCCAATAAAAATTAAGAAAATTGAAGAAAAAAAGAATAAGATAACATATGCAAGTATCATTAACACAAAATACACAGATAACAATTTCCCTCCTTTGCCTTCCAAGATGGTCAGGCAAAATGTAAATAAGCCCCTTGTAAATAACACAATTAAACCAACTGTATTAAATGTAAATAAACAAAACACAAGCAAACGGCCTAAACCAAGGGTGAACGATATTAAAGCCCAATTGTTAGGCAACAATGACCTTACAATGGCTATCGTTCGCACTTTGGTGGAACTGGCCAACAAGCCCGGGGAAGGGTCTCCGATCACAACAACTACAATCAAAGACCTACTTTTCAAGAATCTCTCTTAATGGATAGTACAAACTCTCAACACACACAGTTACGAATTGCACAATTTAACATTCAGAGCATACGTAATAAAAAACCCCTCCTTATAAATTTTTTGCAAGATCAAAAAATTGATATCTGTCTACTCAATGAAACATGGTTACAAGATAAAGATGATTTTCGCATACCTAGTTATAATATTCATTACAAAAACGCAAAGAATAAGCATGGCGGAGTAGCTATTCTCATTAAGCCATATTTAAAATACAAGCCTCTTCAAACCTCTTTCTATGAAGATATCCAGTCAATTGCCATATCATTATCTACAGAACATGGTAATCTTACAGTGCTATGTGTTTACTGTCCGCCGACAAGTGGACATATTCGGATGAATAAACTGCGTAATATGGTAAGAGATCTTCCTGAACCCCTATTTGTCGCAGGAGACTTTAACGCTCATCATATTGCCTTTGGATGTTTATCAACCAAAGGGCGCGGTCAGCAACTATATGACATAATAGATGAACAGGACATGTGCATCATTAATGATGGCACTGCCACTACTGTGCAGTATCCTAATAGAAATCCTTCAGCTATAGACGTTACATTTGCTAGTGCTCGTATTTCTCCTTTGTGTGACTGGTTTGTACACGACGACAATATGGGGAGTTATCACTTTCCAACAATTACCGATATAATAATAGCCGCAGACAGATATCAATATAATCCACCCACAGACAAATTTATTTACAAAAAAACTGATTGGAATCTATACTGTCAGCTCTCCCAGACTCATTTTGACGACGTAACTGTGAATGTTGATGATCCATTGGAATCTTACAACAGTTTTTGTGATCGGCTTAATGTTCTAAAAATGGAGTGTGTCCCTAAATTTACTAAGACTACCAGCTTCAAAAGTAAACCTCCAGCTCCCTGGTGGAATGAAAAGTGTGAACAATCTGTTATTGCTTCCTATGAAGCTCTTAAGTATTACCGACTTAATCCTAGCATAGAAAACTTCATTAATTACAAAAGAATTAACGCTATTAAGAAAAGAACCATGTCAGAGGAAAAGAGAGATGGCTGGAAAACATTATGTGAAAGCTTTAACAGAACTACACCAATAAGTAAAATTTGGAATTCTATTAAAATGTTTAAAGGTGTTAAAAAACTTAACAGAACATACAGTGATGAATTTATCCAACCATTTTTGGCAAAATTAACCAACACATGTAAAGAAATTCATAATTTAGAAAGTTACTATAACATTAATAATATGAACGATAAGTCTAAATTCCTTTTAGAACCCTTTACTTTTGATGAGTTAAATAACAGTTTAGAGTCACGTAGAGACACTACTCCAGGTTTAGACGACTTCCCATACCTATTAATTAAAAAGTTAGATACAAAAGTAAAGAAACTTTTCTTAGATATACTCAATGTTCTCTGGTCCCAGCAACAGATTCCAGACTCATGGAAAACACAATGTGTAATTCCTGTTCTTAAACCTGACAAGCCTGCAGATGATCCTAATTCCTATCGACCTATATCATTATCATCCTGTTTAGGAAAAATATTTGAGAACATGATCAAAGTAAGGCTTGATTGGTATGTTGAGTCCAATGGAATTATTCCTCAAGTGCAGTTTGGCTTCCGTCGAGGTAGAAGTTGTGCAGACAGCTTTGTCTCCCTCATATCAGACCTGAAATATGCCAAAAACCATAAATCAGTGGCTTGTGTGTTTCTTGATGTTCAAGGTGCATTTGACAGTGTTCAGCCAGGCATACTGGTGCAGGTGCTATCAGGACTTGGGATCCCAGGTCTTCTTTGTAAGTGGATTTATAACTTTCTACATAATAGGACTGTTTATATCAAACATAATAACATCTTGCACGGGCCCAGAGTAACATCGAGAGGCACAATGCAGGGCGCAACATTGTCGCCTCTTCTGTACAATTTATACACTAGTGAAATATGTAAATATAAATAATGTAAATATTTTGCAATTTGCAGACGATCTTGTAGTATATAATGTAAATAATAATGTAGATACAGCTGTAAATAATGTAAATACTGCCCTAATTGAGCTAGGTTATTTTTATGGAGAGCATTTGGATTTAAAAATTAGCCCCAATAAAAGTAAAGCCATGATCTTTAGCAAAGACACCCAATCTATAGATATCACCTACAACAATAATAAAATTCCCATAGTTGACAAGCACAAGTTTTTAGGAGTGCTTATTGATAACAAGTTGACCTTTGAACAGCACATTAAATACATCATACAGAACTCGTTAAAAGGATTAAATATTATCAGATGTTTGGCAGGAGTGTCATGGGGAGCAGATCCCAAAACCTTGTCCATTCTTTATAAAGCTATTGTTAGAAGCCACTTTGATTATAGTTGTTTAGCATATTTAAATTGTAATTTTGTAAATAAGTTAGATATTGTACAGAACAAGGCTTTGCGAATTATTTTGGGTGCTATGTGTTCAACACCTATCCGAGCAATGGAGGTTGAGGCATCAATCATGCCTTTGTCCTCCAGACGCTTACTTATGGCAGAAAGATTTTGTACTAAACTATTAGCATCTGATAATCAACCAGTAATCAAAAGTTTCTTACCTGTTACTTTGCCTAATCATGCTCCATTGACTTTAAATAATAACCCTCTTATTGGGAAATTTCCAGAAATGTGTCATTTGTTCCTGGAAATGCAAAGTAAATATTCAATTATATATCCAGATTTAAAATGGCCATGTTAATCAACTTCTTATACTAGTTTATTTCATTCAGTTCAAATTATAGAAAAAAATATAAGTAACAATTCACAGTTCTTAGAGTTCCTAGAACAAAACAAAAAATATTACAGAATTTACACCGATGGCAGTAAGGGGGAGTCACATGTGCGAAGTGCTATATATGACCCCCCGACAAAATTTGCTCAGAGCTTTGTTCTGAACAATACTTGTAGTATATTTACAGCAGAGGCATATGCAGTTGTCCAAGCCCTAAAATCGATTAGGCATGTATCCGTTGTCAAAACATGTAAATATTTTTTAATTCTAACAGATTCATTAAGTCTAGTTGAAAGTCTTAAGAGGCATAAATATAGTTATAAGCTCAATTATCTTGTTTTTATAATCAAAGAAACCTTATGTAAATAATAAAAAGAGGGAATTGAAGTATTTTTTATGTGGATACCCTCCCATAAGGGAATTATGGGTAACGAAATAGCAGATAGGACTGCTTTTGAGGGTATTAACCCTATAGATGTTAGTACTATTGTAAATATTCCTTTTACTGACTGTCATGCTGTAATTAAGAAAGATGTCAATGAACTCTGGCTAGACTTATGGAAGAAAGATCAGGAGTATAAAGGAAAGTGGTATGGAAGTATTCAAGAAAACTTACCATCGAAGCCCTGGTACAACCAGTTGAGAATAGCTAGCCGTGATTTTATAACGACTATAAATCGACTCCGACTTGGTCATTCCACCACACCTCAGCACCTTGCTCGTTTGAAAATACTGGAAAGTAGCATGTGTTCCGCATGTCAAAGTGCCGTATGTGACGTTCAACATATAGTATTTACGTGCCCGGCATACTCAATGCATCGTCTAGTTTTGGCTAGTGAACTAAGTGAAATAATAGACTTTTCGGATTCCTCCCGCCACTTGACTGATATACTTAAAAATCACCAGTGTTATATCCCATTATACAAGTTCACAAACAGTGTTGGAAAAATCTAAAGTGAAGTGTTGTAACTCAAAATAAAGACTTGGTTTAAAGGCCATGCAGCCAAACCATAACCTCCAAAAAAAAAAAAATGCTATGTTATGAAAATAAATCCGTGCTATTTTCCATTTTACTGTGGACATTGGCCATAAAAACTATGTGAAACCCCCAATTGGCAATACGAAACTGTGTCACGAAGGAAACCTTAATATGTCAGCAGTACGAACGTGTCCAGGGCTTTATTGTGGAAGAACGGAGCTAGAGGATGGGTCTTGGAGCGACTGCGGAGCCTGCCCTCGAGGGTTCCGCACAAACAGTACCAGCTACTGCATGCCGTGTGCTGATGAACCGACCCTTTACGACTGGCAGTACCTTGGCTTCATGGTGCTTTTGCCACTCGTGTTACATTGGTTTTTTATTGATATGGTGGCAGCTGGAAAAGGGTAAGTTTCTTTTAACAAGTTCCTCTTACTGGTCAAAGTGTTACAGACAGAGATAAGTAGTGTCATTAATGGATATCAAGTTGTTAGTTGCTATGTCTTTTGATAAGAGGGCTTCTATCTTAGCCCCAACATTGAATTAAAACTCTTTGATTTGAGAATATGAGAGGCAATCAATTTGTTTTTCTAAAAGCAATGAATTTACAAATATTTTGTGTATGTAGATATCAGCAAAATTACGCTTGAACAATTTAGTGAAAAAAATACAATAGGTAGGCTATTGCATGGATTTTTTATTATATTAAACAGATACAGAGCATAAAAGTCATTATCATAATAGAAAAGTTCAACTTTATTATCCTAGTTTTTACCCCAGCTTTGTCAGCATTCTGGGATGAAACATAGTATATGTACTCTGATGTACTGTAATGTACTGACTCAATCTTATGTTTGTGTTTCAGGAAAAATGGAATTGTGGCACAACACATCTGCGCCTTCACAGAAGTGCTTACTGGCACATTGGCTGCTCTGCTAGTGCTGCCCCCTACTGGCACTATTGCCCTGCATGTGTGCACTCCCAAGGCACTGTCAGACTGGTACACTTTACTCCACAATCCACAGCCTGATTACAGGGAGACCTTGCATTGTACGCAAGAGGCTGTGTATCCCTTGTAAGTTGTTTTAATGGAGTAGTGTTTAAGTTATGTCATGAACATTTGTTTTCTAATATTCAGCTAATTTTATAATTAAAACTTTAATTGTCATACCTTTATAGGCATGACAATTAAAGTTTTAATTTTGTACAATTCATTTTAACCCAATTCGATTTATCATTTTTATCAATAGTTCTTTTCATTATTTAATTGGTTACTGAGATTCTATATTTTATATAAATTTCTATTTAATTCAGTAAGATTTAATCAATTATGTAAATTTTACAATCACACACAACAGACCCATTCCGTCACCTATTACATTTAGGGCTCCAAAGAATATCTCCTGAAAAGGGGGTATATCCAGAAATGGAAAACCTCTTCCTACCCCCTTGGGAATAAAAAGGCGAAAGATTTTTTTTTTACTAGTGGATCCATGGTCGTAGAAAAAAAAGTAAAGAAGCTCATGATACTTGTAGCTTTGGTGTGTTGTATAAAGAAAAGAAACTAAAAATTATAATTCTAATAAATGACCCTTGTTTCAGGTACACCATAGTGCTACTTATATATGCATTCAGCCTGCTGATGACAATATCCCTGCGGCCATGGCTTCTGTCATGGACTAGCGCAAACCTTGGCAAAAAAGCTGTATATTGCGCCCTGTACTTCTACCCTATACTGGTGCTAATTCACACAGTGGCAGCTGGGTTGGTTTGTAAGTATATTATTGATCATTTCACATGATTTTGTACAGTGTATAATTCCATGGGGCAAAACTAGTTAATTAATAAATATGTAAAAATTAGTTTGTTCGCTTATAAAAATAATTTTAAGTGTCTACAGATGGATGAATAGACAGTCAGCAACGCTTGGTGATAGGGTCCTGTTGGTCTGTTGGCATCCTTTGGAAATGTAATTACTTACTTTAATACTTTTTTCCAGATTGTTCTTTCCCATACATAATAATCATAATATCAATGATGACGTCAGCGTCCCACTTCTCAATAAAGATGGATCAGACAGCGCCAGCTCTCCTCATCTCTTCGATTACAAATATGCGAAATCTGATTATTCTGATTGGACACTGGTTGGTTCATGCATATGGTATAATATCGCTAACCGGATTCAAGGAGCTATGGTATTTGTCTCTTGTACCTGCACCAGCTCTGTTCTACATTCTAACTGCACAGTTTACGGATCCAATGAAGATTCATAATGATTGACAGCCAAGACCGGCATTTGTGAAGCTAGTTTTGAGTTAAAGAATAAAGGACACAAAAAGTGCAGTGATTTCGTGAAGTATATAAGGATAAGTAAGTTATGTTGTAAATAGTGTATGTATCAATTGTTAATAAAATCAAATTATCTATCTCCAGTGTACAATGTATGATGTATTGTTTTACTTGCTAGTGTTATTCGTCTCTTTTTAAAAGCAGAAATAATTATTTGTGCAACAAGAGAGCACAGTAATTTTTGTGATTAGAGCCGAATTTTAATCTCGAGTTTTGCTACCTCAGGATTCAATTCAGGGTTCAATCCTAGAATCCTTCGCTTGGTCAGGACTCAGTACTCGCGCCAAATATCAACTTTTCAGCCTTGCATAACAAATAACTACCTTTTTTTTACCCACCACTTGAATTTAAAAACGAAGATTATTTTTGGGAGCGTTCTGAACATAATAATAATACAACCAAAAATAAATAAAGAGATAATAATAAATTGTGGCACACAAATCACACACGGTTATTTAGTCCCAAACTAGGCAGGGCCTGTACTATGGGTACTAAACAACTGATAAACATACTTAAATACATATTTAACACATGTTCATGCACACAAATGTTGGCCCCGAGCGGGGATCGTACCCGCGACTTCCGACTCAGAAGGCAGGGTCACTACCAACTGAGCCAACAGGCCCGGCATACGATACGATCCTGTATACTATACTCTTTGGATACGATACATACGATATTACTTAGGTAGGTACGACCATGTAGGTACGGAAAAGTGTATTCCGGTTATTCCATAAGGTTTCCGAAATGCATTTTTTTTCTTAGAATTCGAGGGGTTTCTATTTGTCCAAGGGTATCTTCAAAGAGCATTTTCATTTCATTAATTATTTAATAAATGAAATGCTCTTTGATAGAATATCCATGAAGCCGGTTTCCTGTCACATAAAATGTAAAGTAAATGATTGACGTTAAAGGAGCATTAGAGCATTAGCAGCAGTAAACTCATAAAGCTACGCAGTAATAATGTTTTACTCTGCTAAATTAAATAACGAACGCTGCATTCATCAAACAAAAACCAATGGAGTTATATTCCATCCATAAAACTCGGAGATATCATTGAAACTGAATATAGCCCTCTCTAAATTTCAGTGCCCCTACTCGGCGTCTTAAAATGTTATATGTAATCGTGTTAACATATTATATGTACCTACTATGCAATAGTTTGAATAAATCACTACATAGTAGGTATTAAACAAAAAAAGCTCTGGATCGAATCCTGGCATGTACCAATGAGTTTTTCGAAAACTTACGTACATATTTATCACTAGCTCGACGGTGAAGTGAAAAACATCGTGAAGAAACCCGCGCAGGTCCCAGATTTAATTCTGAGACATGTGTAACAGACCAGATCCGGCGATAGGCTCACTACCTATGATGTTTAGGTGTCCGAGAAATAAATAATATAATAAATAATAATCTCATGCCTTTTATCCCGGAGGGGGTAGACAGAGGTATTCCATTTCTCGATATACCCACTTTTCACGAGATATTCTTTGGACCTCTAAACGTGATAGGTGGTGACACCTCATACACATTCTGTAAAAAATTCAGGTCTATTTATTAGTAAGACGGACGGACGGACAGTGGAGACTTTGTAATATAATAAAGAGAACGGACCCTAAAACATTTAAACTATTGTCAAATTAATTTGAATAGGTAATGCCCGCGATTTTGTCTGCGTATCTATCGTTATTAAAAGTAGTATATCCTTATACTCTCAATACTCTCATACCTTGAGATGAATGCTATATCCATGCGAAATTTCATCAAGATCGGTTTAACTGTGAAAACGTAACAGTAACAACGTAATAGCAGCAACATTAGTGGGAATTATAATATACACAACAATGAATATGCCTCTTCTAAGCAAGGTACCTACGTTTTTAATACGGTTTCATAATAAAAATTTGTATTATTTTGAGGCTATAGTGAAATGCTCTTCTTATGAGAAATATTAGCTAGTAATTTTAAAAACACACCTAAAACTAGATAGTGTAAATTACAAGTTGGTACTTACGTAGATTTTGTACTTACCCCAGTTAGGTGCAATGAGTGAGTGCCTAAACATCTTAATCGCACTACTGAGTACCTGTAAATAACGATGATGTCTGCGGACAACAATTGACAACATCGTGAAAATATTTTTCTGTTAGTTACAAATTTTTCATCACAATGGCCGATGTATTTTTGCAGGTTTTTTTACATCAGTTTACTAAACAAAGGCGCCTTGTAGTTTCAAATTATATTTTTAAATAAAGGAACGTAGAATAAAGCAAAGCTACATCTTTTTATATTCTCAGGTCAATGTGTTGCTAATATAAAACTCGAGACAAAGGCGGGCTAAAGAAACAAAATAAAAACGAACTACGTCGTTTATAGGCGGTCTCATTATTAAACGCTTTCTCATTGCTGACTGTGCGAAACAGCCAAGGACCCCTCACCCCAACATTTGCGTTTTATTTATCTATATAGGTGTGGTTCTTTATACCTTTTATATTTAATAATCATTTCGTATGTTTTAAACCACGCTGCTTGTCCGTTTTAGTTAAGTAGGTGATAGTAATAAAAAAAAGTAACGTGGATAACGGCGGAGTCTCCATGGAGTCGTTAAACGCTTATAAAAAAAATTCTTTGTAATCTGAAAACTAAAATTATGATACATTGACATGATTGAGACTCATGTATTTCTTTCCTTTAACTGCCAGGCACCATGCGGAAACAGATGCTTTAGGCCCTTTAAGTAACCCATTGTTTAGAATTCCTTTATCTTTATGATATAGTGAATGGGATTGTTTGTTCGCCCTATTGTAACTCTATTGGCCTCTTACATCAAGTTCTATTCATAAAATATTCAAGCATGCATAATGCATCCACACTGACTTTTTCCCGTCGTCGCGGGCGTAGGTAGGCTAAGGCAATATAGTCCAGTAAATTTGTCGGTTGAATGTATGGGCTCGTATGCGTCAAATCCGGTAGTTCAGATTTTTTGCAGACTTGTTTATGATGTTGTCCTAATGTATAATCCAAGTTTGTGACCTCGAGCGACGAACGCAACTTTGTCAAAAATCGAAAAAAAAATTTTTTTTTTCAAATTTTCGCGGTTATAACCCTAAAGGAATAGTTTATGAAAAAACTTTCTAAGGACGTTTTTAAAGTAAACTAAATTAACTACAATATGATACTAGAACTGTCTCTGTAGACCCAATAGGTTCCGAGATTTAGCCTTTCAAAGTTTATATATTTTTTCGATCTTAGCAAATTTTTGCATTTCTGTCGTTTTAAAAGGTTGCCTGCTACTTCGTTCGCGTTATTTCGGGATAAAAAGTAGCCTATATGTTAATCCGGGTCGTAATCTATCTACCTACCAAATTTCATCTAAATCCGTTCAGCCGCTAAGTTAATTTTTCTTTTATCACATAATATCTACACTAATCTATACTAATATTATAAAGAGGAAAGATTTGAATTTTTGTACGTTTGTTACGAATAAACTCAAAAACTACTGCATCGATTTTAAAAATTCTTTCACCAATGGAAAGTTAGAATATCCCTGAGTAACATAAGCTATATTTTATTCCCGTATTCCCACGGGAACAAAAACTACGCAGGTGAAAACGCGCGGAACCGCTATTATATTATAACACTAACGGTATTTGTATCGAATAAACTCAAAAACTATTGAGCTGATTTTACAAATTCTTTTACCAATAGAAAGCTACATTATTACAGAGTAACATAGGCTATATTTAATTCCCGTATTCCCATGGGAACGGAAACGACGCGGGTGAAAACGCGCGGAACCGCTATTATATTATAACACTAACGGTGTTTGTATCGAATAAACTCAAAAACTACTGAGCTGATTTTACAAATTCTTTCACCAATAGAAAGCTACATTATTACAGAGTAACATAGGCTATATTTTATTCCCGTATTCCCATGGGAACGGAAACGACGCGGGTGAAAACGCGTGGAACCGCTAGTATCATATATAATGGTTGGTGTGGTATGGGACATATTTTACTTATAGCTTAAAAATGATGACATAGTGTAATAACTACAGTTGTAATAAGTAATTATCATATATTTCATTGAAAGACTACCTCAACTTTAAACTCATTTATTCGTCGCCAAAATAGCCTTCGATTTGTGTGGATGTTGTGTGGTTGTACGAATATATTCGATACTATTACATGTGACTTTAAAAATGATGTAAGATGATTCAGTAAAATGTAAATACTTTTATCACATTGACCATATCGCTGAAACAAGGACTTTCAAATATGGTCAGTAATATATAATAATATAATATAATCTCACGCCTTTTTTATCCCCGAGGGGGTATGCTGAGGTATAGCATTACTGGATATACATTTCACGAGATACATTGGACCCCTAAACGTGATAGGTGGTGAGCCCATCGCCGGACCGGGTCTATTTCCACATGTCTCAGAATTAATTCTGAGACTTGCGGGTTTCCTCACGATGTTTTCCTTTACACGAGTAAAACACCAAAGAACTATAAAAATTGTGTTTGTTTTATTATTCCGGTTCATGCAATAAAATAGACCCTAGAATTTGAACTAGGTCGATGCCTGTGTCGCAACTCAGGAGATAGAGTTCATACAAAAACATTATTCTATTAACCTCTCAGACCATGAATCACAGACACAATAGATTTTTAATTGTCTCGGTTCCAATTGGAACCGGCGGTTTTTAACTGATTAAAGGATAATACTTAATGCACTTAACGTTCACTGGTATACCTATACATACAATATGCTGTAGTAGGTAATGTAAGTAGATATGATAAGTGCTACAAATAGATCCTTACTTGCTAGGCACCCTGGGTGCCGACTGCTACGATTTACTAGCTTCTGGAGTTCTATTAAAGGTATTATTCGGACTATTCCTATGCCTCCATTCGGCTGTTTGCATCGATCGGATCGAAATAGAACGCGAGTCGGGTGACAGCTTTGGTAGACTCGTAAATCGTGTGTCGTAGAACCGTTGTAGCACCCCTGCTACACTGCACGAGTGTTTCGGGTACGCTATATCTGGCTCATCTTTAGTAGGTACTTCGCAGAATTTTGTTTAATGCAAAGGATTATAAAATAATATATATCTTGATATATTTACGAAAAAAGTGATGCAAATTATAACAAAGATTAGTATGACAGAAGAGCACAGCAAGAAATGTACAGTGTTTTCGAGGGGGCTAGCGGTTTTGAGAAGCTTAGGTCCACTAAACCTCTCCACATCGCCAAAGCTTACAATTCTCTAGTGCAGCTTAAATCTAGATAAATTCTGAACATTGTGGAACTTACGACCTAAAAAAGTTTCTTGGTAACTTCGCCTGAAAAGTATACTAAGTAAATTGTTTTATCGTTCCCGGTTGACATAGAGTAATGATAGTTCAGGTACCTACTTGTAACTTATCTAAGTAGAGTCAATAACATTATGTAATTAAGGACTTATTCTCAATTTCTTAGAATTTTTTTTTAATTTACAGAATAATAGCAATAATTAAAAATGACAAAATCAAAGTTATAAGTTGGTGAAGTTTGGTGGCAGGCCACATCGCAGGACACGAAAAATGAAAGCCTCCTAAGGGTATTTGACTGCTAATCAATTTACTATGGAAAATGTACTGAGTAAGTAGTAAGTGATCATTATATATTCAATTACTACACTTTTGTGACTGTTTTAATAACTTAAAATTTGCTAAGTATAGGTAATTTGGTAAGTAAAAATCGAAATAAATTTTTAGCGGTGTTTTAGGGTTATCTTTTTTATTGAATTCGACTCGAAATTTAATTTCGATAGAGTCATGTTTATCTCTTGTTAGGTAAAGAGTTGACTCTGAGATACAAATATAAGTATGTAAGCATCACGATTCAGCCTCATTTCAAAGCTAGCCACGGAGTTTTGCGTCGGCAAACAATCGTTTCACAATTTTTGGTTGCTTCTTCGGCGGATGAGTTTCGTTTGTGGCGGGATGAGGCGCAGACAATGCCGGTGGCTGGCCTTTGTGCTGCAGTTATTAAAACTTGTGTCGGCCAGCCGTGAGCAGCTGCACTGTGCGTAGATATTGTATTGTACCAGGCGCAGTTTTAAGTTGACAACAATTTATTAAATCCTCGTCCGCGTGATTTTAAGTTGATTGCGTCCCTTAGGAACTATGTGTTTGCCCAGTGATAAAAAAAATGTCACGCCTTTTATCCCCGAGTAAAGGATCAAAGTTATCCTATAATATCCTTCTTCAAGAGTAGGTAAACAATCAAAATCGGTGCACCGCCGGGTTTATCCGTGCGAAGGTAACAAACTGTGGTAACAACAGATCGACAGAGTTACTTCCGCATTAAAAAAAAATAAAATGTAAGTATTTATCTCTGTGGGTAGGTATTGTATTGTGAATGGATGTATATTTTATTTGTAAATAAATGTAATTCCTTCCATTTCTGTAGGTATCTAATTGAAAATGACACTTAGTCTAACAACAAGGCAGTCTAACTAAACTCGTCTATGAAGATTGGCTAAAGCAGCCCATCTCCACCGATGAGTTGCTGGTACCAAATGCATTTAAAATAATGTACCGATAGTTCTCTAAATTACATAGTAACTAACATAGGTACTTTGCAAAAAAATTGCGTGTCAGCTCCGTCGCGCGACTGGAGTTTACTATTTCATTTCTTTTCTTAAACTGTTATACACTCATCTAACACCTCGTCAACCATCACTAAGGCCTCACAGTAGAATCCGTCATTATTCGGCTATATACTAAGTTTACTAAGCACGATACACACATCAATACAAGTAGAACTTTAAAAAATCGTGGCTACATTTAGGTATTTTATTGTATTAGGAAAAGCGTTTTAAAAATCTGAGTTTATAGAACATAGATTTATGATAACATGCCTCGCAACATTCGAGGGAAGAGCTTCATAAAATGAGCCACTGCATTGCATCGAAAGCAGAATCGTGAACTGGAAATTTGTGAGCGTTCTGCAATACTGAACGCATGCATGCAGTCAAACGAGGGGCAGGTTGTCAGTGAAGCATGTATAAGGTATGCGCTTCAATTTGTTACTATCTATTTGTGCATTTTTACAAGCTTGATACTTGTTTTTGTTAGACAAACGCTACGAAGCTATGTATCAGGTAGTCAATGAATAAGGCTTTTAAATACAGCAGTAGGTAATACAGAGTAAGGCAGGCTATAGTGCAGTTTGAATGCGATAATAACTAACTTGAATAAAATATACTTACTTAGCTTTATTTTCAGTGTACACTAGAATATCCGACTTATCAAAATTAATAGTGGCGGTAGCTGCAATAACTTGAACCTGTAAAAACTAATAAGTTAGTTCTTGTTAATTTTTTGTTTGAAAATCGCAAGATGCTACGTTCTCGTTGCGTAATTAATTATTGTTTGACAAACACATTACATTACTAAAGTAGTACAAATACAAATCACTCATCATCAGTAAACAATAAAAACTTTACATAATAATATAAGTCAAACCGAGATTTGTTAAAAAGATTGAAAGGAGCCAAGTTCTGTAAAGAGCAGCAAAATTGGATTAAATTTCGAAGCAGCTCCCGATTTGTTGGGCAGCTGAATTTACTCAATTGAACTTTGTATAACAACTTGGTCTTACCTCAAAGTTCGTTTTAGTGATACCTTCAAGCTACGTACAGGGGACCTTGTAAAACCAACTGTAGACAGATTTTTCGCTCCAGAAGCCGCTGCTCTCAAAGTTTTCTTTTGAATGACGGCTATCAAAAATGTAATTACGAACTTCTATGACGTTAGGGGCAGAACCATGGCATTTGCAGAGTCCGAAGACACGGAAACGTATCAAAGCAGTCTTACTACTACAACTAGACAGGGAATATATTCAGTCTTCTGCGAACTGTTTCTTATCGTTACCTACTCTTTGAAAGGTATTTAGATTTGATTACATATACATATCAAAGCCGCTCGACCTGAATACCGGTGTTCCAAAATTGCGTTTATATATCCGAACTTCTTTGTAAAAGTTAAAAGAATTTGCTCTTTTCCAGTCAATAAACATACCAATATAAAGCAAAAAGGACTTGACAAAAAGTTTTCTTGCGACTTTACAACTCCGAAGTGAACGGAGAGTTGTGAATCGTTGCAGCTAGGGCTTTCGAATACCGGATTTTTTGAATACCGGTATCAATACCGGAAAGATTTTTTCCAATACCGGGATCCCGGGATCCCGGTATTGAAATTGTGTTCAGATTTTTTTTTTTCAAGCAGCAAATGCCAAATTTTATGAAGAAAATAACACAAACTATCAGTTGTTTTACTGAAAATCACCTTTTGTTAATAATATCACTTTAAATGTAAACGAAAACCTATTCCAGGATTAGTCACAACAGGAATTAATGTCTTTTTTTATGATTAATCGTATTCTACGTAGAAAATATAACAAAAGAAAAAAATCTCTTTTATTTGCGTTTATGCTAATTTGCTAAGTATTGTGTACAATAAAGATGCTGTGAATATTCAGTTAATCTTCAGTATTTGGTAATTTTGTTTAAGATTCGATATTCGGTCGAATATTATGAACAAAGTTGCCGAATAGCAAATTATCAATTAAACGGTACGATGTTTTCCTTTGGACGAACTGAAGTAAAATAAAGAAATAATGCGTGTGTGACATGATTAATTCCTAAATGAAACAAATAAACCCCTCTGCACGCCCTATTTGTGTTGCTTGCACAGCGCATGCATTAGAAAGAGAATGTAGGTATTTCCATCAAAGCAGAATATTCGGCGCTTGGGTCAAGACCGTGACCGGTTATTCGGTATTCGGCCAAATCACTATACGTGTCATCTCTTATGGACAATGTATAACTGAAAAATTACATAGGTATCTATTTATAATTAAAACTTTAAAATATCATCTTCAATAGTTAAACCAAGTACTTAAGTACCTACTTCAGGTAAGTTTCATTTTCATATCCAAAATGTTGAATGAACTACTAAACTACTGATAAAAGCAAATAAAATAAGAGGCACGAATTGTGGAATCACTAACTTTACTTAAATCTGACCCCTTAAAAATATGAAAGGGAACAACAGATAGGTTATACCGTAAGAATAAACTGTTTTCTTCAGGAGAATCATTTTAGACAAAAGATTATGCCTAGCAACAACGAGGATGGGCGTGCAAACCTTGATATGAACTGAATAACTGGTGTAAAGCCTACATTTATACAAAATAAGTACAATAAAATATGTACAACTATTATTAATATGCTCTTGTATGTGTAACTGTAAAGTTTATACTAAAAATAAAACTAAATAACCAATACCGGGATCCCGGTATTAGACACTTCAATACCGGTATTGAAAAAAGGCAAAAAAAGTCCGGGATCCCGGTATTAGCCAATACCGGGATCCCGGTATTGGAAGCCCTAGTTGCAGCGGAGTCTTGAGAACGGTCGGAATTGGAAAGTTCTCGCAGTTTTTCCAACGGAATGCCTTATGCGTTGCCTACACAGCCATGTTGTCGACAACACCTACATACAATCAGGTAGGTACGGAAATCAGGTTACTTGACTGACTACAGAATTTTAACGTATTGTAACTCCTCAACCCTAATATCATATATAGAATACTAAAAGAACATAAAACAGCTTGGTGGGGCTGTAAACATGTAAACACATGTAAATATAGTCAGAAATAGAAAAATATTAAAACTTAGGAAAATACGAAAAATTATGAAAATTCAGTAAAATAGGACTTGGTATGATCGAAGAGATGTTAAAATAGCATAAAAGTTTCATAAAAGTAGTTAGAAATTGGTTTCAGTAGGGTTCAGGAAAAACCGACTTGTTTAGTATGGAAAATATAGGGGAATAGTTCTTGTATTAAGATAAACCATTTTTCGGTTATAACTCCGGAACTATTGGAGCTAGAGAGATAAAAAGTATACCATTGTAATGCTATTTACGGACCCTACGATATACAAAAGGTTTCATCCAAATCGGAGATGGTCGGGTTTTTCCGGGCGGGACACGAAGAGGGGGTTCTGGCATATATGGTGAGGGAGGGTGCGCGGTCGCGGGGCGAGGCTGCCACCTCAACCAAAGGTTGGACCTAGGATGTATGATACATGGGTCAGTCCTGTTGAGCAATATGACATATAAATAAATAAATATAATAAAAATATAAAACTCTCATATGGCGTTATTAGCTTGAAGGTTCGTTAATAACAGAAGTTATGAGGACAAGGCAGGTATGGGTTCCCTGTCTGATTAATGGAATATGGTAGTTTTATGCAATATTCTAAACGAGCCTATAAATAAGAGAGTTGGGCCTATGTTACACCTGGGTTTCCCTCCCATCTTAGGGCGGCTAACGCCGTCCGCTCGAACGCAAATGTCGGGACGAGGCAGGGGTTGTAGTGTTTGAGTTATTGACGGGGTGTGGTACTGTTCGAGTGGTGCAGCGGTTGTGTCAGTACGTTTCACCGCACCGCGGTCGGTGTTTATGTCGGCACATACCAATGCTAGCTTGGCGGTGGCGACACCTCCGTTCTTTAACTTGCATTATGACTTGCTTGTGATGTTGGGGCTTACGCTTCGACTCACAATTGTCTTGTTCAACACTGTTTGGCGGTATAGTGCGAAAAGGTAAAAAGTCCGGGCCTCAGCACTGCCTAACGGTACGGCACGGTGATCTTATATGGACTTAGTTTTTGGACATGGTCCATTAGCTTCGTCTGATGTAACGATCGCTTTTAAATATTACACATTGGGGCTAGTAGCAGAATGACTGACGACGCACCTCTTAGCGCTGTCTTGTGGTTCATAGTAAACACCCTGGGACTACTTCTGAGCTTTTTGGTGCTAAGTAACGGAGACGATGGTATCGACTAACACTTAATTGATGGAGGTTGATAACGTCTCTCATTGAAATGTGAAAAGCAACATCTAGCTTGGTCGTGGACCTGTGCGGTGCGAATTGGGCATTAACACAAGTTATCTTCGAGGAGTGTTATTGGTCTAGTACGCGAACACTCGACCAAATCTTCAGGAGTAAGGCTCTTCGGGGTCTGGAACTGGAGTCATGTCGGTATTCGTATTGGCATGGTAAAGGGGTCTAGAATCTTGATTGGCTTGACGGGGATGTCTGTCATGCTTCTGTTGAGCTTGATATTATAATAAAAGTGATACCACGAATGAACGAGAAAATGAGGAATGCCTCATATATCCTATGGTAACCATGTATTTGCAGAACGTACATTGGTTACTTCATACTATCATATGAGTGCGCGCGCGACGCGTATTAATATAAATTAATGGTTTTACCATTATAAGCTCATTCAGGGTGTGACAGCGCTTCTGATGGCTGAACGAGAATCGATGGCTCGTAGGGACCGAGGTCGGGTCACGACGAGCATTAAGACCTATGAACGAGTTGTCCTACGGGACTTATTGCCTTTCGGGGCTTACTATAAATGATCCTGAGGTCTTAAAGACTATCTCACCACCAAGCGCCTTCGAGCGTAACTTTTATTATCAATATGTTCGAGAATGCCTTTCGGGGCTTACTGAAAATGATCCTGAGGTCTTAATGACTGCCGTAACTCGCCTTCGGGGCAAAACTCGGCACCACAAACGACTTCGGTCGCAACGGTCCCTTCGGGGCAAAACTCGGCTTCGGCCGCATCAATCGACTTCGGTCGCAACGGTCCCTTCGGGGCAAACCTCGGCTTCGGCCGCAACAATCGGCTTCGGCCGCAACAATCGGCTTCGGCCGCAACAATCAGCTTCGGCTGCAACAATCGGCTTCGGCCGCAACAATCAGCTTCGGCTGCAACAATCGGCTTCGGCCGCAACAATCGGCTTCGGCCGCAACAATCAGCTTCGGCTGCAACAATCGGCTCCGGCCGCAACAATCGGCTTCGGCCGCAACGATCCTGCTTCGGCGGGATAAAAGACCGGATGTCCGGCAAAACCGGGACGTTCGGGGGGGTCGCAATCGCAGCTGTGGAATGTTGCGGGTTGGCGATCACCGTAAGGGGCGAGGTGGAGCTCCTTACTCTTCCCACCAAACACATTTTTATTTCTTTTCTTGAAAGGAGGTGAGAATGTGGGGAAGACGATTTTATCTCGAGTCTGTCATCAGATAAGAGATAACAGGGGTGGTGAATATGAAGTGTCCTTCATGAAATATTGCCTTAGGCATGAATGGCGCTGAAGTGGGCAGCGCTATTAAAGATTAAAGCGAGCGAAAGACAATTTTATAAATATGCGATAGAAAACTAACAGTATAGTTGAATCAAGTTAAGATTTCTTTTGATGGCAAACGGTAAATCATGATCCTCAAAAAGGATCTGGATTACTATTCACAAAGTAGTGTCCTACACTACTAGACGATCAAATAAATAAATTACATGGCCAAAATTGCAGAAGTTATTGTGACGGTGTCGACCTATTTAGCGATGCCTCCTGAGTTAATACTTTGGAGATCATCATGAAAGCTAAATTTTGAGGTCGTTTAAAATTATGCGTAGGACGTTTGGCGATTGTATTCGTATTCGTCTTTACGTGTAACATCAATACTCGCTTGCTATAAGATTAGCAGCGATTTGACATAAAAGTGGATTTTCTCTAATTCCGTGCGAGAGAACATGTTAACAAAATATTGAAACGATATATTGTGAATGAGATTCTTGCTTTGAGCTGTGCAATACTAGCTTAGCATTATATGATGTTTAGCTTGTGTTGCAGCGTATGAAATTTTAATACGTTGGAATTACGGTTCCTTCGTATAGAGAAATGTATCCATATTATAAGTAAGGTCTTAGGTTTAGTTACAGTATGTAAAATTTAGCTCGTAGGCTCGTAGAAGAACCTTTGACATCACACGGAAACGTTATTAGGTACATAACTTTTCCGTGTGATTTCAAACGTTCTTTTTAATCTATTTTTACCTAACTTTTTTACAGCGTAGAGATGGTTAAAGTCGAAGGGAAAACGCTTCAGCAATTAAAGTATTTCGTTGGCAAATTACACTGATATTTTAGCCAAAATAATTATGCCTAATCCCTGTTTCAAGGAAATTTGAAAATAGATGACTAAACCTGACTATCAACAGTATCAACCAATCGCGATCCCGGAAATTGCGTCGTCCCCACCAGTCACAATTTAATAAGATGCGCAAACAATCCAACGCAATGGAAAGTCCACGAGATTATCGAGTTTTATGAGTTACAATGTTGACTAGAAACAGACTAATGAATTGAAATATCAATAACTAATCGAATAAGTTATTTACTATGGAAAATGTACCGCGCACAGACCTAGAATCGAGGTACCGAGTAGTGACTTAGTGACGTCAATCTAGTTATTTGGTAACTTAATTCTTACAATATTTAACGATCGGCGATTTCAGCATTCAGAATTTAGAAATTTTATTATTAAAAAAGTTTCTACCATTTGTACGCTGCAGTTTCTGAATAAAGCGTTCTGCACAGAGAGTATTAACTGCAAAATAAGCTCACGCCTTATCCCCAGGGCGGTTGGCAAAGGTATTCCATTTTTGAAAATACCTACTTCATCGGAGTATTTTGGGACCCCTAAATGTTATGTGCCCATTCGAACCATTTTTGAGGAAACCCCAGTCCTCCCTCACGATGTTTTCTTCACCGTCGAGCTAGTGATCTCTCAGAAGTAGGTCTCCAATGCAAAAAATAATGATAGCAGCGGGAGCAGGTGGTTGAATCCGAAACACCTACACAGTAGGTACCAGCTTGCTAATTAATCCGTGTTGTAATGGAATCAGGGCATTTAATGCCATTATTTAATTGGATACCGGTATCAAGTTGATGTAATTTATGGGTTGGGTCGCTCGTGAAAGCATCCTATTTTTATAAAAGTTTTTGTTTAAAAATGAGAATCAGCTTAGGTTCCTATTCCTAACAAGCATGCAACTTAAATACGATCTCCCCTTGAGCACAGTTAGAAGGGAACAGCTTTATGTGACTCATATAGCGATATCTCTTTCTTGCTGTGCTTAAGTGGAGCTAAAGTTACATTTTGCAAACCGTAAAGTAAAATGCAAGCACGATAGGATACCTAATAATGGACACAATTCACACACTGTTATTCAGTCCCAAACTAAGCAGAACCTGTACTATGGGTACCGAACAACTGATAAACATACTTAAATAAATATTACACACCCAGACACGAAGCCAACAGATATGTTCATGCACACGAATATTGGCCCCGAGCGTGGATCGAACCCGCGACCTCCGACTCAGAAGGCAGTGGCACTACCAACTGAGCCAACAGGCCCGTCACTTTCCTCGGTCCTTGAGCGCCTGTGGTACGCTAATCCTTGAATGGTAATATGACGTAGACAGAGAGACTAGGGATGCTGATGAAAACTACATGTTAATTTTCACAAAATATTTTTGATTACTTTACGTTTGTTCGAATTTTTTAGTATAGGTATTCCACGTGAGGTTCTGTAAATTAAAACTTAATGCATATTTCATTATCTCCAGGATATTGAATCTCACAGTAGAGAGATTTAATGATAAATCATATTGGGAAAGAGCGAAAATTAGATGCGTGTACAGGAGTTCACAAACTTATGTAAGCGAGTTAACTTTACCACACATGAGATAAACAAACTTTGATCTAGGGTAATTAGTGTACAGGAACTACATTCGTTTGCACAAGCAACAGGGCTATGATTATATTACACAGTCGCAATAGTTAGCTGCAAGTAATAAATTAAATTAACTGTTTCTGCTCATCCTTTGTACGCTACAAACTGCGGTCGCTGGTGTCCCGTACGTCACCGCCCGCTGATTAGTGGTCAGCTTCGCAACTAACTCCGATTCAAAAATATTGAATATTCGCTGCCAATACAGTGGTGGGGAGTTTGAGGCAGTGGAGGCTGGGCGCGAACCCCCCACCCGCGGCTGGTCCATTAAACCCCCCACCGCGTTTATTCGCCGGAATAGTGTGCAATAAAACGCGAGCGCCGACCGGCCGCTGGCCGCAGCAAAAAATACAACCCTGAAAATTATTCTTTTGAACCGACCAGTAACTATAGGTTGCTAGTGTAGATATCTAGTCATGTTTGCAGCTTTGAAATAGCAGAGGAAATATGCATACAAGAACGTGTAATTGGACTGGGCTAGCTTAAAACGGGAATTCTGTTTGCATGATTATGAATGCTGGCTTTCCTTTTGAAGTGAGTAGGTAGCCTTTGAATGTTTTTATATAGAGATGTGTTAACTGTATGCTTGGGTGAATTTAGTTTTAAGTATGGTTATAGTTAGCCTACAAAAATATTATCAGACTTGAATCATATTTCGAGTCTGTTTTAAGGTAGGTACTTACGTCGTTTTTAAAAAAAGATTTTTAGAAAAGGATTTTTAGTGGGAATAAAAATGCAGGATATTTTTTCGCCCGGGAGTAAATTCCAGCAATTTTATATCGTTCTAAACGTTAGTAGCCGTTAAAAAAAATCGATAGTGTGAGAGCGCCTGTAACATACACACAGAGTGCTGCGAGTCTGCCTACATATCCTACTAGCCCTCGTAGCATTGCATACTAGTGTGTTTGTAACGTCAGAGAATGCCTAGTGGCATAGAATACGTAATACCTAGTGGTAAAGGAAAAGTTTTTTTTTTAATATGTCGCGTGAGGTTTCTTAATATGAAAGTTCTAACATATCTACTAGTTACCTATTTTTCTGTTATAAATAAACCAAAATACTTATATATTGAGTCATAGATTACCGGAAAACTGCAGGTTTTTCCGACAGCTTAACAAATAAGTGTTTGACAATACCTAGTTCTTTAGTAAATATTTAGTTATATAAGTTTAGCTATATTATGTATTGACTTTCGGAAGCTCTGAGTATTTAGGTGCTTATTTATTTATTTATATAGGGTTTTGCTTACAATTGTTACATTACAACAAAATATAGGTAGTATATATGCTTTGTAAGCTAGCTCAGGTTTATTAATTACCTGCAATAGGTACAGTAATTACGGCTGACCAGCAGCGGCCTGTAACCTATAGCACATGTAGAACCTACCTCATATTTATTGGACGGAATCCTATTTGTGCCCAACAGCTGTTTAGTGTTTCGGTTTTTAATTATTTATTATTAATGGCTTGCGTATTTATTAGTTCTATAATAGCTAAAATACATACATTAAGTGAACACTGCTGCTCATTGAATGAAAAAAAATTTATTAATATCTACGTTTTAAATTCACTCCACTCGGTAATTTTCCTATTCATCTCTGCTTTGGGGTGTCGTATTACGGGGTAGTAATTCCGTTACCGACTCAAATTAAAACAGTGAGAATTTAATTAAATGTGTAAATGGGTACTTGTAAAAATCCGCGGGATGGAAGCGAGCCGCGTCGAGTGCCCACTGCATCTGACTTAATTCATTATACGTATAAAGCTCCGGTTAGATGGAAATAGCCTATTCGAATTTTAAATTTATTCTCGGTATTAAAACTCGAAATACTCCTGGCATAGACATTACTTCCATTCTGTTCTCATAAAAATCATAATATTAAGCCGTATACAGAAAGAAAGCCGAAAACCTATCAGCGCCGATAGGCGCCGATCGGCGCCTATAGGCGCCGGTCTGCGCAGGTAACCGGCGGAGGCATTTATATGAACAAGCGCCGATAGGTGCCGATCGGCGCCGACTCGCGCCGGTCAGCGCTGGTGCCGCCCGCCAATCATCGTACGACATTTTGCTCGCTCTGCTTCAATCTGCTTGCTTTCTGTAGAATGGACCGGCGCCGATCGGCGCCTATCGGCGCCGACAAGCTTTCAGCTTTCTTTCTGTATACGGCTTTAGAAATGAAAAAGTAATTCAAGACAAAACAGGTAATGTCGTTAGGTAATAAAATAAACAATAAAATATATGACATATTCACATTTTAACGCGAAATATAGCTTTAGCTTTAATTATCGTAAATGAATGTATGTTTTCTTTATAAATAAATGTAATTCTTTCACCGTTTTAGCTTTTAATGTAAATTTTATGAGTTATTACCTTTATCACTAAAGTAGATGCCTACCTATCATATATGGACTTCGAATTTGTTAAAACTAAAACGAATCTTTAATGCGAGTAGAGCTAAGCTATAAATAAACATTTTAGATTCTAGACAGAAACCTAGAAATATCTGAATAACATTTTTAAACCGTAAAAGGACGTGTAATGCCTTAGAACTTAGGTACTGGCATGATGTCAGAAAGCCGACATCTCCAGTTTCCTCAATTTCCTGTTTTCGTTGAGTATAATGTAATCTATTTTAAAATATCGTCTTTATAGCTCCTCGAGTTGGGACGGACCTTAGCTTATAGCAGAAAATATTAAACTTACCAAAGAATAAGGTGTCGCGTAAACCGTCTCGACGCCGGCCCAGGGGAAATGAAATTGCAAAATATGTTCCTGAGATGGAGCCAACGTGTCCGCTACAGATATACCTACCCAGTTTTATGGCTGTGTAGAGGAGCGGAGGTGGAATGCTTCTCCATCGTGAAAAGGGAAGATCTTCCGCCAGGCGAGGTGATCGTGCCCGGGGACCCCAGACCAACTGTTGATGTTGGACAGTTGTATCAGTATATTAGTCCTCTGTGGTCGTATTTATACAAACTCATTAGAAAACTTCGATAGCGCGGTTTAAAACTTGCCGTCTAGTTAGTTTTATGTAGTACCGCTAGGTGTCACTACAGATGGAATACACACTGTATAGTGAAGTTGGTTACCAGATGAACATTGCTTCTATATACGCTTATCATTATCATCATCAACCCGTAACAGCCTACTGCTGAGCTAAGGGTCTTTCAATGAAACAGGTCATGGCAAAGTCACTGCATAACTATTGTATTCTTTATTCTTATTTTATTCTTATTTCATTAGCTCTACACAGTTCTGTTACAAAATCTAGCAAGAAAACCAGAATCTGTGTGATTTTCCAATAGTAGATAATAAGGTTCAAAATGGCATGACTGTGTAAAGGGTAGAACGGCGATTAAATCGCCGATGATAAATCTCTTCCAAAATTTGTATTCCCAATGCACGCACTCGGCCCCAGAGATCCCGGTAATATAAATTTAAATCTAAACAAACTTACCCTGGATTAAGTACCTATCGATTGATTAGTATCTTTTTTTATCGTTGTCTAAAAGTTTGTAACTGTTTAAAATCTCGTATGATGTTAACAAGTTTGAACCTTATTTTATTCAAATAAGAGTCTTGATTAAACAGTACATGTAAATGACAATGACTATCGTAGAAAACATGTAAAAGGTGCTTTATAAAATAGTCAAAGTGCCTATATTTATCATAATATGGCATACGTGCTATTTTCTGAGATGAGAAGGGAGGGAATCGGCACGACCCTCGTGTTTTCTCTGGACCCTTACTTGATAATGATGCAATAGTTTTACTAACCAAAGTATTTGACATGTAATGTAACGGTAAATTGGAACTTGAACGTTTTTGCTGAGACGTAGATATGTACGAGTGAGTATATATACTTTGAGAGTCATTGGATTATTTATCAATGCTTAAGAAATATTTTATATTTTTTTTTGTTTGTCGTTTAAAAGCCTTATGACCTCAAATATGGCTATTTCACGATACCACTCATCTTAATTAGATACTTTTGAATAATGAAACCTAACCATTTCTGAGTAGAAGTTTAAAAAAATAAACTTATGTAGTACCTATACATGTGTATTCTACCCGTCCTAGCTTACGGTGCTCAGACTTCGTCAAATCATTGACGTCGTCGAAAAACTGCCAAGCTGAAGTGGGACTGGGCAGGCCACGTTTGTCGTATGCAGTAGTCCAGAAAAAGCCTGTATGTACCAATAAAATAAGCCATATTACTACTACACTATGTTTTATCAAAATCCGTTTTAAAGTTTTTGCATAGAACAATCTTTCTCGTGTATAATATTATTAGTAGAATAATAGGACGGATATTTTTGATATGCTTTCCTTATTAATAAATTTTATTGTAACTACATTTGATCATTTGGTCGCTGACAATATCTATTTTTGTTCATTCTTCTCTGCAGACTAAGTACACAGTTCGCTTGTCAGAAACTTTGTGGTTCGCTGTACGTAACAAAAGATGCTCCACGTGATCTCGGCCGCAATACAGGGCGGCTCACGTACCGAATTTATTGGCCACTAATAAAACAGAACACATTTTCTGCATTCCGTGTGGAGGCGCCGCGTCGGGCGTCACGCTCGTGAGGTTTATAGATCGCTGAGTGTTTGTTTTCACATTAATGTTTATGTGTACCAAACAGATACCTTATAGAATATCACATTGTTTACAATCCGAAAATAAAAGACTTCAGACTATTTTTCTGGTATTACCCACTATTCACCAGTAGGTAGGTATATTTTTCATATCTCATACTCGGAAAGTAGTGTATGTTTGATCTGAGTACCGGGTCGGAAGCGATGATTCCCACCACAGAGAGATTCAGGGCTGTGATTACCGCCCTCGGTCGGGAAAGACTCATAGTAATTGCTTCCGGCCTTAGGGCGGGAATGAATTAAAAAAATAGTACTATATTTGGCAAAGACGTTTAAAGAAAAAGTTTCTCTAGGAAAGAGAATGACTTTCTTCCAATCTCTTTGGGTACTTAGTAGGGATAAGAAACTTTTTACATAATATTTTTATA
Organism: Ethmia dodecea; assembly: GCA_963855545.1. Lineage (NCBI taxonomy): Eukaryota > Metazoa > Arthropoda > Insecta > Lepidoptera > Depressariidae > Ethmia > Ethmia dodecea. The sequence continues at coordinate 7,924,500 of OY979457.1, forward strand.
TAAAAAAAGGTGCGACCTTGTAAGTGTAGGTATAAACAACAGAAAATAGCCCGTTCGCGGAGCGGTACTCGTTCCATATTTAAAATTAAAAAAAGAGTAATAATTTGGTAAGCTGTTCCGAAATTCAAAATCTTGTTTTTCATCGACACTAATAAGCACAGAACACTATTACTCGGCTAAAAGTAGATACATATTATTTTAAAGAGGAAGGATTTGTATATTATTTTTGTAATGTTATTTAGGTTAGGTACTCTCTGATGTAGTATTCAAAGACGTTTAAAAGAAAAAGTTTCTCTTTCTTCCAACCTCTTTGGTTGTATTGTTGACAAATTTGTTTTTTTTTGTAGGTATGTTTGAATTTTTGTGAAATTGTAATTTTTTTTGTTTACTTTCCTTGAATTCGAAATTAAAAGTAGAGTGTTTAACGCGGGTGGAAGTTATCAATTCCTACTCGGACTATATCCGCCCTCGCTGCGCTCGGGCGTCTAAATACCTCGTATGGGAATTGATTCGTTCCGACCCTTGTATAACAATCTAATATTTTGGACCCCTAAGCGTGACAGGTGCAAAGCCCATCGATGGCGACTGGTGTGCTGTTACACATGCCTCAGAATTAATTCTGGGACCCACAGGGTTCAAAGTCAAAGTCAAATGCATTTATTTTAGTAGGTATTGAATATACACTTAGAATTCCTCACTATCTTTTTCTTCATCGTCGAACTACGAGCCACTCGTATTGATAAATAGGTATATATGTACATAGGTGAGTTTCTGAATAACTCATTGGTACATCTTCACTAGGATTAGGACATACGTGAGAAGCGACTTCACTAACTATAGTAGTTCACGCTACTCGTCAAAATATGTCACTCTCAGTCTGAAGCTCATGCTCCCGTAAAATGGCTACCTGAATTCTCAGCCATGTAGGCGATTTATATTACTTCTTAGTGAAGGTTGACATTAGCAGCACGTCTCATATCTTTTTTCTTAAGCAAGTCGAAAGCGTTCGACTATTTCCGCTCATATATCTATGATGTTACGCAACCAACCAGGCCAGCCCTACTGTAGTAGATGAGATGGGATAAAAACTTTATTAAAGGAACACGTTGAGTGAGAGACATCCTCGCTCAGAAAATGGTCCTGTTTCTCGCACCTTAGACAATAGAGTTTATTTATATCCTGAATATTTTTTTTTTCATTTTTAATATTTTATTTTCCACCTAGTTGTGTATTATATAATACTAGCGACCCTCCCCGGCTTGCACGGGTGCAATGCTAACATTAAAACCTTCCACTTGAATCACTCTATCTATTAAAAAAAACGCATCAAAATCCGTTGCGTAGTTTTAAAGATTTAAGCATACAAAGGGACATAGGTCCCTATAGGGATATAGGGACAGAGAAAGCGACTTTGTTATAAACTATGTAGTGATAGTGATTATTACTTGAAATTTGAATGCAAAACTTGTATCAAAAGTTCAAAGCAATTTGTGAAGAACTTGCGGAGATTGAAGTTTAATTTACTTACTTATATCTGTTTTGATTTTGATACTAAACAGATCCTTTCCGAGATACAGTTCCAAATTGATTTGTTACGTAAATTGTACACACAAGGTATATCTTTTCTATTTTTAAGAACTGGAATATAGTTTCCTAAGCAGGAAAGTAAACTGGATTGGATTTGATACTGGTTATTCAATTTAAGAATAGATTTATCCGAGTCGGAACCGCGATTAAAGCGGTGAAGAGAGAAGATTCGGTTTGGAGCGCTACGCAAACAGATCTCAAGTCATCTCACTCACCTTGCCAATCCCAGAATAACGTAAAGATTCTATTAATTATACTTATTTTATAAAAGATTCTTAATTATACTGGCATTTTTATATATTATGAACTCTTAAAAATATTAACATAAAGTGATATTAGGAATGTGGCATCTTTTGAGTTGAATAAATTATACTACTTACAAAACATAAAAGTATCTACCAAATCGACATTTGAATTTTAGTTCAAGAAACTACCAAACGTAAATCGAAACTCGTAACGCTTAAATATATTTTCTATTAATTCCGTTAATGTACCTCAGATAGCAAAAGTCTTACTTGAATTTCTAAATCTCAACCATGGCAACGGCGTGAGAGCTTAAAAAAGGAGTAACAACATTTACCTCCGTCAAAAATATTTGATGTGAACAATGTTTTCTTGCAATTTGTATAATGGTTTTTGAGATACCTTTTCCTTTGTCACTCACGACTGGCATGGTTGAATTATTTAGATAAGAAATGCTGTATCTATGAAATGTAATGGAAACATCTTGTAGGTTTTGGCGGAAAGTAATAAAGGCAGATTTTTGTATGTTCATATAAATTAAAATGTCTGAGATTGTGTGGTGTCGGGCTTTTGCAGATAAGTTCTTGGCGTAACTCCAAAGACGACATGTTTCAAAAAACACTTTAAATGACTTTCATCAGTGTCGTTGTATAATATCCTTTGTGAACTGAAATAAAAGAGAAAACTAACATTTAACTATCTACTAAGAAATAAAGATATTTTCTCCTGCGAACATATAACGTACTTTACTTCTTTATTTGGTTATGTATTATGCATTAAGTTAGTACCTATCTATAGGTATATGTAAGTTTAATCTGCAATAACGTGAGTTGATTCCAACAGACTACTGTAGTGGTAGAGTGCTTGTTTGGATGGGACCCTATTCCCTGGTGGATGGAGGACTCCTTTCTAAATTATTTGTTTAGGATCCTCTGCACCCTTAATTTATTTCTGACGGCTTTTAGTAAAGAGTAGACTAGCACGTGTAATACTGATGTCCAAATTTATGGGCCTATGGGTTTGTTATTAGTGATAAAAGTTCAGAATTCAGATTATAAACTTTCCATGAAAAAGACTGCGACTAGATGCGTAGACGTTTCCAACATAAGAATAAAATGGTGTACGTAGAGTCGGTATTAACATAGAGTTGTAGCTCGAGAAGTTCAACAAAGAAAATTCCGAATAAATTTATTCAGCGTCGCGAAATTGAAATCTCAGGTGGTCGGCTCGCAACCTGGTGGTAAAACCAGCCTTACTTGGACCCCTTCGTCCCTTCTTTCACTGAGATAAAAGCAGCGGATAGGGGAAATTTTAAAGGGCTTGGAGGTTCTTATAGGATTGGCAAGGCAACATCCTGGATTTGTATTCTGCAGCCCACCTTACGCCCGGCCAGCGATCCGGCGTGATTTGGTAAAAATCTCCGTTGTAAATTCTCGAATTTTACGTTTACCCGTAACTGTTATGTATTTCCAAACTCTACCAGTAGATGCATTCACAAATGTGAAGTATTCAATTGTTACGGGATTGCTCTAAATTTCTGAAAGATTTCCCTTCTTATCCGTGGTACGTACCTACGGTTGTGTTGCCAGCTGGACCATAGAAAATTTTGTTTACACTTTATTTTAAATTCCAAACTTTTTAGTCCAGCGGATTAGCAATGCAGGAAAGTTTGCTGGTAGGACTAACGGCCGATGTTGCACGAGCACGAACTGGCAAGAGCAGTGTAAGACAACGTGGACATAGACGACCTGACGTGGCCAGGATACGAAGGATGATAACCGCTTTTCTTCAGTTACTCTGGAAGAAATTAAAAAGGCTTCAGTACAACAGTGGACGTTCATTCTCTGAAATGAAGATCTTTTATGAGTACAAATTACAAAATGAAAATGCCTATTACAAAGGACACAGAAGGTGCCTTCTACACAAATAGGTGATAATAGTTAAAGTCGAGACGAAAGTCTCCTGTGTTCACCCAGGTGATATAATTCAGGTGAACATAGTGGAATAATCCGTTTGCTGTAAATACATGAAAGTTCTCCGCAATATTGTGGAGCAAATGTCCTAAAACGTTTATTTCGTCAGACGCCTACACAATCTTCAATATCAAATAGTTTTCCACCACAAGATGTAAATAAGGGTATGTACACACCCATACACATGGACGTACTGTAGATAGTGGCAGGCAATAAAAATGCCGATATTGCGCGAGACGAATTCCGGAACGAGCACAAATAAGATTTGTGCGCGTGTGTTGGCGAGGTGGCGGCGCCAGGAATCACATCGTACCTACATGTGTTGCGCGGAGGGATCTACGAAATACAAGGCTACATTGTAGACACACCTTTTACAATGAAAATGTTCGGTGGAAAGTATTCAAGATTCAACATTGCTGAGACGGCTATATGTATAACCTAGTTTTAAGAATGTCTTCGGAAATTTCAATATATGCTCCTTTGTTTCAATTTATTTCAAATGTCGATGTGAATGTGACGTTATTTTTATTACTTTGAACAATGACATTGTTGTATCTTTACACTACGCTTGTAGGAGATCTGCAAACGTTATTGAAGACTATAGTGTAACTAGTTACAGATACACTGTCGCTTTGACAGCGATTTTACTGTTCATTCTCGGGACTGTCGCTCGATAACTCTTCAGAATATTTTGTGGCTCATGGGACTGCTATAAGTCTATTTATAGTGCATCCTAAAAGGTGGAAGGCGAAATATTGGGTCGTGTTCTGTGGCGGATATTGGGAATAAGTCGAGGTTTGGCAGGTCGCGAGAGACTCTGCCAATCAACCTGCCCCGGGCTAGCTTGTCCCAGTTAGTAAGGTAAGTATATGGTATGTAAACTGTTTATTATTAATTAATGTTCGTGAATTTATCTGGCAAGCATGATTCAATGGTGGAAATCTCATTTTACGAATTAAACATTATCTACCTACTTACGTAAATAAATAAGGTGCTTCATCATTCGTCTGTATATTGAAAAAAAAAGTACAAATTGAAAATAAGTAAAGTTAGGCCTCAAAATTCTTAATTCTCAAATAGCCACCTACAGCCATCGACGCTGGTTTTCTCTTGACACCAAAACAGAGAGATGAACACTACATCGCACAAGAATATTTAATTAAATTTGATCATTTAAGAAACTTGTTTAGGGAAGTCCCCGAACAAACAGAAATTCAAACAGTTTGATTTATTAAAGATATGGGTGTAATTTGTTTTCTTACGCGACACGATCCCAGCAATGATACGTTTAACCGAAAGCAATAATATTTATTTGCGCTTAGAAACTCATTTGCGGCCGAAATAAAAAGCAACTCAACAGCTTGAAAAATATTGTTTTGGTAAACGGTAGGCAGCGAGGGCGCGTACCAACGACTTAATGTCTCCTAATGTGAGCACATAAAAAACCTCCCGCCACCGGCCTAATACTCCGAATTGACTGAATTTCTTGCAAATTATTTTTATAATCTTTCGGCATTTGTCACGGATTACTGGAGTTTATAATTTTAGAGATACGATGTATTCAAATACCTAACCATGCTCATAACCAAAATACCATCTAACTTAAATTTAAGGTAAAATAACGTTTGTTATTGAACAACACTGGTACTTGGGAAAAAAAGGATTTTATGAGACTATTCGTAACAGAAATGTCTTGTGAGAAAACTACAAACTATATACACAAGAAAAGGCAGCGCGAAGCCACGCGGACGGAATTAATTTTAAACCTCATTTCTCAAAGTCACGTAACTAATGTTATAAGCTGTCGATCGGACCGGCCGGCGCGTCTGATCCTCTATTTCGCTTCCAGAGCTCATAAATAAAGTCTAGTATCTGGTTACTACCCAAGGAATTCTGTTTCGTCTGCCAATTTCGTTGAGATAATTTTTGAAAAACTTGATGTATTAACGTCGGGAAAGAATTAACTTTACGTATATACTTACTTTCTTTTTATAGTAGGCAGTAGAGGATTGGCATTGCAAATTTCTGCTGAGATCGAATGTTGAGATTTCGCTAGTAAAGTAATTGCTCCTGTCAGGAACTTCTGATTGGATAAAAGATTTAGATCACAAGAGATTGGGAGGTGCAACGCATAGTCCAATAATTATTTAGTCTGATGCCGTGAACAGAATAGTGTAACTGGCGTAGCTGTAAATGTTACGGCTCGAGAGACAAAAACATTATCTAAAGTAAAATATGAAAATCAAGGGCGTATTTCCATGAGGACGATATAAATCTGTTATCTAGAAGCACGCACCTTTCGCTGAATATGAAATTATGAAAGCCTTTTTAGATTTATATACATCTTTCACCTGATCTTAGTCTGAATAAAGTAAATTTTAGGAATCGTGATATAAATAGTAGTGTCTCGAGATTGTATCTTATCAGTTTTTTTTTCTAGAAGTTACCTACTTTTAAAGGGTGGACACATCATATTTTTATGAAGTTATCGTTATCAGTGGAAAAGCTATTTTATAATTGTCTCACAGTATAAACCTGAAAGCAAGTGAACCATGGAAAAAAGAAGCTACTTTACAGCAAAATTTATTGTGTCAAGGTACATAGGCAAAATAGAAGTGGCAGAGGTAATGGCTTCCAGAGCACACTTGGAGCGAAGAAACAAAAGAGGAGACCAAAAAGTGGCATTTATTTGCATTTAGTTAGGTAATTCGAAAACTCCGCACAAAGGCTGAAACCTTACTTTTTAAAACAATTAACCTAATTCCTGCACATGCGGAGCTCGTTTGTTTGAGTTCCACGGTCAGCAATTTTCGCGTACGACGTGAATTCGCTAGCTAGTGGCGAAAGCGAAAATCGTAAATTGCTATATAACAAAGAAAACAAAAGAACGCAGCGGATACTTTATTGTTCGAGAGTTTGTAAGTTCGGTCCTCCTTTACGTATCGAAGCTAAACTTGGGCTGATCTACGGCTTACGCCCTTGTTACCATGTTTCGGATGGGTATTGGTTAACTATTAAAGTAGCATAATTGTATTGAAATAATATGTATTGTTGTTTTTTTTTATTTAGAATCTTTTTATATTAGCCAGTATTTATAAATTATCTTCATCTTTTATCGTTAAATATTGGGGCTCATAAACATTGTATTCAGCATTTTTTAAAATATTTATATTAATGAAATACCCTAACAAAAACTATATAAAATCCTTGCATGTACTTTCTTTCCTTAAGCAATGCTCACTATACGATATCTACCTATGTTGTAGTTACAAACTTTATTGTTATTTATAGCTAGTATGTTTCGGTAGGTATTCAGTAGAAATGGGTCATAAAGGAATTTTAAGACCGCAATTTGGAAGACCTGACCTGACCTATTACCTACTCTCGTGGCGAACGGTCAAATTTTGCCACCCGGCAGTTAACTTACTACAATGAGTTTACGGAGTCAGTTTGGAAAACTCAAAGTTTAGATTCTAAATAGTGTAGTCACCTGATGTCAACATTATTTTTTAATATATTTAATTATGGCTAAATATAGCAAACACAGTGAAATAAGGTAGACGGGTCAAAAAGTGTTATACGTTATAGGTCTGGGGCGTCAAATCAAGTCTAACTACAGTTTATATAAGTACTTCATAAAATAAAAGCGTAAACTGATATTACATGTTTTATTTTGAATAATAATATACTAACACACTTAGAACAGCTATTGTTGTTTCGGTTTGTTATAGCTTTAATAAATTTGTCATTATTATAATAATAAAAAAAATGTGTGGTTCGGGGTCCTCTCTAGTAGTCTAGAGAGGACCCGAATAATTATTAATTAAAAAAATGTGACTATTGTTAAAATAAATGTGTAAATAATGTCTCAATGATGTAGGGAGGATACTTCTCTAAAAAAGTTAAGTATACCGACAAATTATTTATTATAAACAGTCAGCCCGAATCGTTCCAAATAAGTTTATTCCAAAATAACTTCACTCGTGGTTTAGATCGGAATAATTTCCGCTGCCCTGCTCTGCCAGGCTGCCTCCGCTATTCCCATCTGCCGAGTTCGATTTCCTAGTAATACGACAAATTTACGTGATGGTGTAAATATTTCAAGGTAAGTAAATATAGCTCGAAGGAAATAATAATGATTTGTTTAGCATTTCTCCCAACAAAAATACAAGTAAGTACTAGAACTGGTACAACATGTTGAATTAGAGAAAGACAGGGAGAAAGGTGCAAAAATTAAGAGAAATTGACACTCCTGGCTTAGATAGTAATACGAAAAAAAAGATCTTGGGGAAATATTTTAAAATTGAATCATTAATAGACTTATTAGTAGATTTGCAATTTTGTTACTAAGGAACTAAGGGTGCGATTGTGTGTCTTTGAGTGTGTGGCGTCGCACGGGTATAGTAAATATATATTATATTGTGCCTGCAATCCATTACTTGACGGGCTAGGATATTAAGGTATTTTTACATACCTAATTCTCGAATGTACTGTACATTTTATCGAAATCATGAGACCCATTTGAAGAACACGATTCCAAATTCAGTCAAAGGGTTTGGAAGAAAATCATTCTCTTTCCTAGGAGAGAGAAACTTTTTCTTTAAACGTCTTTGAGTATAGTGCACTATTCAAAAATGTGTACAATAGCTCTTTCATATCAACTGAGTTTTTTCTCCGTAATCTACTCTACTTTGCAAAATAGATCCACAGGCAAGCTTACAGCGTATCGGATAGATGCACCCTCACAATAGACTATTCAGGCTACCAGCCTGTTATCAGGAAGCCGGTGAATGCATGTCCTTTTACATGATTGTGCGGGACAGCCGTACTCGCATGTGGCATGTTATTCCAATCATCCGGCTAATCGAGTGTACGGGAAACCCAATGGAGATTATATCCAAAGAGATTACAGTAAAAGGGTTTTGTGAGCTCTCTGATTAATTAATATTGTTACTGGCCCGTTACTGTTGCCATTTTTTATTCTTCGTTTTTGGAAAAGAGATTTAAATATAATAGGGCATAGAGGGGGCATTAGGAATATTTTCATACAAAACTTTGAAGCCTAAGCGTCATGTCCTTGTCATGTCACTTAGTATGAACGCGAGCTGTCAATTGGTCGAAATTGTACTAGACTTATACCACTCGGAATAACTTTTGACTTCAAATTTTCCTCGCTTTGTCCCCTCTATGCCTTATATATTTTAATTTTTTTGGTTTTTGGCATACTTTTTTTACTGACCAGTAACGAAATCAATAATTTACATATAGGCTCTTTGCGGTACCATTTATTATAATTTAGTACTTGAAATTAGAATACATCCCATCAAACTTTATGTATCTTAGGTTAAAACGTAGTGTTTAAATCGACTTTGATTATTTGATTATTAATAATAATACTCATAATGAACTTAAAAACAATCAGAGAAAATGTGGTCGGGCAAAAGAGTAATTAAAACTGCTGAGCGCAGTCGGTATTATAAAATAGCTAACCATTAAAAGAAGCAAGCGAGTTCCGGCTAGTTCTTTGCCTAGTAGGTTCTTTATTTAGTCCAACCAACAGATTGTAATTTACTTTGCTAGCGGCAACCGCCTTGGCTCTCAATGAATTTTCGCTACAAAACCGCGTAATTAAGGTTCACTGTATAACTGATTCTATAATCTATAGTTAATATAGATCTACTACATTCTGCCAGAGTGATCAGCTTTGGGAAATCCATAATTGAGAACTAAGCTATTTTCGGACTGTGTAGCGTTTGCTCTTACCTTCTTTAGAAATTGAAGTAACAAGTTGAACGTTGTATTTTAATTACTAATTGAGGCTCTTTGTAAATTCTAAGAAAATCGCACATTGTATGTAATTTTATATAAGTATTTGTTTACTTTCTTGGTATGTCAGTACAAGAAGATTATTATTATTTAACTTAGATAAGTCGCTAAAGTTTAAATCAATATAATTTTTGAGAGTGCCAAATTTAGATTATGAAAATACATACTAGCAGGCGTCCAACGGATTTACTGGTGAAAATCTGAAATAACCCTTTCTTAGCGGATGCAAACAGTAGTTTAAGGATCCTACCTTCCTCATTTAAAATTTCCTAGAGTTATAGTTTTGGAGATTTCGAGTGCGTTTGATTTTATATGCCTAAATAGATAAATATATTGTTACAGATTTAGCGAATGAGCTGCAAAAGTTAAATTTCCTAACAGTTTTTAAAACGTCAGATAAACGAGAGCGATAAATCTTAAAATTAAATAAGTAAATTAAAATAATAGGTGGGTTGATAACTAATGACTTTGCTAATTATACAATATGGTTCGAAACGCAAGATTGTGACCACAAAGACGCGCGAAACCGAGCTACCGTAGCGAGCGTGCCAAATCCTGAAATATATTTGTCTTATAAGTACTTATATTATTTATTCTAAAGTGTTTTTAACAACTTGATACTGTAAATTATAATTGTATCAACATACACCTGTAATGGTATCAACATGTTACAATATTTAATTTTTTAGAGGGTTGACATTAGACACCAACCTGTTAATTTTGCAATAACTTTTTTACGACCCCAAATAACAGTCAATTTGTTGACAGGTTAAATAAAAATTGTATGAGTCGTCCATATAAATTTTGGATTCAATTACGTAGTATTCGGTAGTTTAGTACCTATATGAGCTGAACCTCAATAGTGCGCTCCAGAGCTTCCTATGCAACAGTACCTAATTTGCTATTTGGTCAATATGTACTTAATTGCGAAACAGCACATTAACAGTGGCTCTGCGTGTTGAACTATTGTATCCGGTTGTAGAAAACAGAATATGGTATAGTTATTCAGAGATATTGGCGTTTATATTACTTCATAACTACTGGGCTAAGAACAATCGAAGCAAATGTATGAAAGCCCGCGTACGTTTTAAAAAAATACAATGGTCAAAGCAGAGTTAAAACAACCTACAACAAGCTTTACCTTCCAAGTTTTTTCAGTGTTATTTCATAGCAACTTGGTAATTCCATCTTAAAGAAAAAGATGCCACTAGCATAGGTACAGTTAGAGACAAAAACATTTGAAAAAGTTTTTTTTCTTCTTGTGTAAAGCAAATGTATTATTTTAATCTACCCACTTGACCTTTACTTAAGATCTGATTAGGCCATTCGGTATAAAGATTATTTTTTACTATCCTTTCTTACAGTAACAGATGCTGCAGACTAGTAAAGAACGATCTTGTGGCAACTTATCACCTCCACTTAGTTCTTTTTAGTTCCTGCACTTCGTTCGCAAGAGTTACTTTGTTTTGTTACTGGTTTTTACTGTTTCCGACGTAAAACAAGTTAGTCAAATTAGTTCATTTTATGAGCACTCGTTTAGTTCGCTAAGTTCGTGTGTAATGTTACAAGTACATTAATGTTTGGGTCTTAAAACATAGGAAGCAAAGGTTTTTCCAGATGAAAAGTATTCATACTCAGGAAAACTAATTTCTTCTGGTACCTACTTGTCTTTGTGACATTAAGAAATTATTTGTATACTCACGACGTAAAACTTAGGTACAAAGGTTTTGCTGGCGGAAACAGTTGTAAAGCTTCTGATTTAATTTATTTAACAAGTGCTTTATAATAATAATAAAAATCTCACGCCTTTTCTTCCCGAGGGGGTAGGCAGAGGTAGGTATTCCATTTCTGAATATACCCACTTTTCACGAGATATTCTTTGGACCCCGAAACGTGATAGGTGGTGAGCCCATCGCCGGACCGGGTCTGTTACACATGCCTCAGAATTAATTCTGGGACCTGCGGGTTTCCTCACGATGTTTTCCTTCACCGTCGAGCTAGTGATGACAAGTGCTTTAATTAAACATAAAAAAAACAACAACTACCTGTAATAAGAGGCACTGCTAACTTTTAAAAACAGTACTTACATTCTGCTCTAGTCTGTTAATAACGTAACAAATGACACTTGCTAGAGATGCCCACGTAGATGAAGAGGGATCCAACGATACCTCGTTCGACGCATCCTATTATGTCTACAAATCGTTACTTGAGCATCGAGACCAAGCGTTTGGCCAAAGAAGTTCGTTATAACTTCTTTTGTCAAGAAAACAACATAATGTAGACACCCAGTTGTACTTGTCTCTGCAATTCCACTGAATTGCTAGTAGAAACTAGTAGAAAAGCATGCGTCGAATCCCAACGCGACAAATTCAATAAGTCAAGTGGAAGAAATCGCCTCTCAGCGCCGAGGGACAACGTAAACAGAGCTATACGAGATTACTGCGGCCACAGTGAAAAATTTAGATGGACGGCCAGGGCTGCTACGCCAAAGGTTTTCGGGTATATAAAACAAAATAAAAAATAAATCTCACGCCTTTTATTTCCGATAAGGTATGCAGAGGTATTACACTTCTGGATATATCTACGTTTCACCAGAATTAGAATAGCATTATTCTGGGACCTGCGGGTGTCCTTACGTAGGACACTAAAAAGGGACCATGTAGAACAGAGGGGTTCATTGTCTGCATTCCCACTCCGGATAGCTAGGCTGATCCTTTGTCAGACAACTCTTTGATAAGCTATCGTGTCTCCGGACCCCACGGTCCTATACTTTCTAGCCCTCATTGAGGTACGTAAAATTGCGCATCATGCGACAGCTGCACCTGTTACCCGTACCCTCATTTTTCAAATCACGGCTATAGATGGGGCAAATCTATCTTCACAGGAGTCTAGCTATCGCGGTTCTTGAGATAGAGCCTGGTGACAGACAGACGGACAGCGAAGTCTTAGTAATAGGGTCCAGTTTTTACCCTTTGAGTATGGAACCCTAAAAAGGAGCCCAATGTGTCTACCTACCCGAACGAGAAAGAGGCGTAAGATTATGTACCTATGTCACTCAGGCAATATAATACCAAGATTTTTTTAAATTTAGCAGTTAAGGTTCTCATACAATGTAGGAAACCGCTAAGAAAGGATTTTTCGAAAATCCCACGGGAGCGTTAAATACAGGCTCTTTGCGTATATATACAAATAAAAAAAGAACCTAATACCAAGGTAACGGTGGATATTATAAATTACGTACTTATTTTTGACATGATGGCAACCCTACGCTACTAGTATAAGCCGCGTTGAGAGTGCACCGCAGGAAATTGCGAAAAATGTACTCAACTGCGACTAATGGCTGTTTGTGGAAGTGAAGATGTGTGCGGCTGAGTGAAAGAAATTACCTGGTTAGCGGGCTCAGTCTCAGGTCTCCCAGTACAGGGAGGAGCAGAGTAATAAATAAGTGGAATGAAGTGAAAATTAGAAACATTAAAATTAGAAAGTTGTTATTGAACCTTTGCCCACTGTAAGCAGATTCAAACTTTAAAATTCATATTAATGAGCATATTGGCTCAGTTGGTAGTGACTCTGCCCTCTGAGTCAGAGGAAACAGGTTCCATTCCCGCCCGGTGCCAATATTTGTGTTCATGATCGTGTCTGTTGGTTTTGTGTCTATGTGTTAATTAGTATTTAAGTATTATACATATTACTAAATAACTACGTGTGATCTATGTATATACAATGATAAACTGACTGATTGGTAATATATCATCGCAAAGCCTCAACTGCTGGGTCTAGAGACTTGAAATTTTGCACATAGATAGCTTATACAGTGTAGGCATCCACTGAGAAAGGATTTTGCAAAATTCAACCCCTAAGGGGGTGAAATAAACGTCGAACGAAGCCGCGGGTAAAAGCTAGTTTGTTATATTTCCATTATCATGACGTTACACGTCGTCGTAGATTTATTTTATCAGTGCAGCACAGCTTGTCACCTTGTAGCCTTACACTAGCTTTTACCCGCGGCTTCGCTTGCGCACGTTTATTTTACCCCCTTAGGTTTTGAATTTTGCAAAATCCTTTCTCAGTGGATGCCTACACTGTATAAGCTGTGTATGTGCAAAATTTCAAGTCTCTCCGGTGATGGGCTCACCACCTATCACGTTTAGGGTCCAATATATCTCGTGAAATGTGGATATATCCATTAATGGATGGAATACCTCTGCCTACCCCTTCGGGGATAAGAGGCGTGAGGTTTTTTTTTATATACAATATGTAACAGAATAAGCGAAATTCCTGAAATGAGTTTGTTCAGTATCGACTACTTAATCGATTTCAGTTACGCATTGTATACGAGTATACCTATAGAAGATTTAAAATCAGCCAGTCTTTTGTGCACAATTCTCCACAGAGGACATTTTTGTAGACATTGTAAAAAAATCTTTGTAAATAAATGCAAAAATTTACATTTTTTAACACAAAAACAAGTCAGAAGCTAAAATCAAGACTTCGGACTACTGAAATAAATCGAGTGTAAAACTTTTCATAGCAACAAACTAGGAAAGGCGTAAGGCGTAACTTTATAAATTGGATGGGTGGCTTGACGCTCGCCTGATATTTCGGTTTTTGTTTTATTCTAGTCACTGCAATAAAATTTTCGGTTTTTCTTGTCAATTTGAAACAAATTGTTTATCACTGACATTACTTGACGTAATATCATGATGACTTATAAACATAGTAGGTATATAAGTACCAAAATATATAAGTATAAATATTTAATTTATACTTTTCCGCTACTACATGTTATGATATTTGTCATAAATTTGTTTTTATTTTGAAATAAATATCTTATGCCTTATCTTTGAAGGATAGTCTGAGATATTCAACTTCTGAAAGTACCCTCCCACTTTTCACCAGCTTATTTCGGTGATGGGCTCACCACCTATCACGTTTAGGGGTCCAAAGAATATCTCGTGAAAAGTGGGTATATCAAGAAATGGAATACCTCTGTCTACCCCCTCCGGGATAAAAGACGTGAGTTTATTATTTATTTCTCGGACACCTAAACGTCATAGGTAGTGAGCCCATCTCACCGGGTCTGTTACACATGCCTCAGCATTATTTCTCGGACCTACGGGTTTCCTCATGATGTTTTCCTTCACCGTCGAGCTAGTGACAAATATGGACTTACGTAAGTTTTTGGGAAAACGTCGTATGCCCTGACTTGTAATCGAATCCGGTCCTCTCTACATTAGAAGCAGGCTCACTTCCTACAGGGATAATTCTCATTGAAATAGAGTGAAATTAGTGGATGGATCCTTGTTACTCATTCACACACAAAAAACGAATAAATGGATTTTGATGAAACGTACAGTAATTTAGCCTATACCTACGTCAGGATAATACATAGTTTAATTTTACCCCGGAACGCGGACGAAGTCGCCAGCAAAGGCTAGTATTTAAATACCTATATTTAGTACTCCAGATGGGTTGGCAAGAGTATGTATGAGTACCGACACTATTTACTCAACCCAACGCACATTGCGCGAGTTTTTGTCGACAATGAGTTTTGTGCTATTTTGAGGTTATTTTCCACGTCGCCTCACTCGGATTACTTCATTACGATTTTAATCCAGGGCCTTTAAAGGTCCAACGTGGATTATAGCGGGATAAGTTCGCGGACCCTTAGGTATTAAGTTATTAAGTATATTTTAGACATTAAACATCTTATTATGCAATCAGTTACAAGGGTACCTGTGCTACTTATATCTCCGAAATTGAATTTATGATTACCTATCTCGAAATATTGTAGTTTATGTCCCGTATTTTTTTTAAGATATAGGCGATTGTTAATAAATCACGGAGCTAGTGATTCATTTCAGTTAATCATGTGGAGGTTAAAGAGTCAGGTCCGTATTTTGTAAAGATCCACCTGTAATGAAACTCGGCTTGAGGACAGTCCGAAAGAGATGCTGCTATATGACTTGCATAAAGCTGTCCCTTTTTATTTGTGCTCAAGCAGACTTTTATGCTTGAGGATCTTTCTGGAATACGGACCTTAAAACGTTAGATAGATATTATGCGGTATTCACAGTAGGTACCGAAAATCTTTGAGATCTTCACGTATACCGAGACAATATTGTGGTGTGATCTAGTTTTGTTCTACAGTAATTCTGATGAGCACTGATTAAAAATGAGTGAGCTAACTCATTCAGGATGGAATCATTTTGGAGCCACACTATGTTAAGACTAATTTAAGACCGTATTAAACGATTTAGATCTTTGATGGAGGTACTTTCTTTAGGTGTTTTATTATTAACATGTGGGTAGACGAAAGTTGTTCCTTCTTTGTTTTTGCTCAGTCTGTATTAAGTAGGTACTTATTAGCGGACTAGCTGGTTTTACCTGATTGGACCAGGCGAATGTATGTTTTCTTTGTATGTAGTACTCCGCCAATTATGAACAAATTTTGATACTTCTTTTTTTAGTTTTATAAATCACTAGCAGCGCCCCGCGGTTTCACCCGCGTAGTTCCCGTTCCCTTGGGAATACGGGGATAAAATATAGCCTATGTGTTATTCTGATATATAAGCTATATTTATATAGCATAGCTACGGATTTTGATGAAACTTTCGTTTCGTTTCGTTCGTGAAAATCCGTTCAGTAGTTTTTGCGTGAAAGAGGAACAAACATACATCCATACATCCAGCCATCCATCCAAACAAACTTTCGCATTTATAATATTAGTAGGATACTTCAAATGGTGTTAGGTTACCAGATAATATATTTTTTTAAATTGAGAATTGAGGAATAGAGAGAATAGAGATTAACAGTTATTTTGTTTTATGATTGTCTATCAATGTTAAAGTCATACTAGATATTCCGTAATGAATCTTGGGTAATACTGCTACAGATTAGCAAGATGGTGTAAATAAAGTGATATAAATGGTTCTTTATGATAGTTTCTTTCCAGCGCATTGCTTCTTGTAATAGAAATTTATTTCCGCAGCGCCGCAAAGTAGAGCGATAAATCACATTGTGGTAGACGCATTTTTTGTGTTAATCACAATGTAGGTACTTTAAAATATTGAAGCAAAAGCAACAATCATTTATACTGAATAATTAAGAGGATTTTTTACGATGAAAGATTTTCGTAACTTATTTTGTTACTTTAATCCCAATTTAAAGGCAAAGATTGATTATCATTTCAGTGCATCTTAGCTTAGACTAAATTCAGTAACTATCCAACCAAACTTCCCTCAATCATAAAATATCAGTTATGGTATTAACTTATTTGTATATCAGCAGTAGTCTTAACGTGGGAGAGCCATGCTTCGGCACGCTTGGGCCGGCTCGACCGGAGTGATACCACGGCCTCACAGAAAACAAGCGTAAAGCAATGCATTGCGTTTCGTTGAGTGAGTGAGGTAACCGGAGGCCCCAATCTCCCCTTCCCCTCCCCTCCTCTCCCCTCCCCTCTTCTCCCGTCCCCTCCCCCTACTCCTACCTCAAAGATCGGCAACGCAGTTGTGACTCTTGAGTTGCAGGTGTCCATTGGCGACGGACTTCACTTACCATCAGGTGACCCGTCTGCTCGTTTGCCCCCTTTTTTATCATAAAAAAAAAGTAGTCTCAGCCTATCCCCGAGGGAGAATGTCGTGATTTTTTTTTTACTACCATTTGTTCTAACTGAAATGCCAGACAATCCGTTTAGAGGCCTATTGTTCTTATTATTCATTCCGAAGCGAAGTGACGTACAAACTCTGATATATCTTTTGTATTGAAGTATTATGTTCGCTAATCAATTAATCTATTGTATCGATTACACTGTGTTAATAATTTCTTCGTAGAATCTAGATACTTGTCGTATTGAGCTAATATAATTATGATATTTGAATAATAACAGTATCTCCGTCAAAGACGTCTTAGAGCCGCAAGATGAAATATCAGTTTCATGCCCATGGGCTAACTATATTATAATATAGTATTAACACGCCTCGAGGTTTATCCACCAACAAACAATAACCGATAAAAATACAGTGTCCCGGACTTCATTTATTGAATTCAGATGAAAAGTATTATTTATACTTCGTCGCTGCATCCTCGAGATTTATTTATTCACCAAGTAGTTCACTCCTCAATGTAACAGGCATCGAACACAATATTTAGAGCTAAATGTCTAAAAAAAAGGAATTCAATTTATCGTTAGTACATCCCCTCCCCTGCCCGTCGCCGGCGGCGGCCGTCTCGCGTCCCTGAGTTGTCATTCGCTTTCTTTGTGCGGGCATCGTAACATCAGTTTCGTTATTTATTAATCCCTTATGGATTCGTCATGTCTGTCTGTTTGTCCGTCTGTCAGCCACTTTTTTCCGAAACTATAAGAACTAAACTGTTGAAACTTGGTAAGTAGATGTATTCTGTGAACCATATCATTATATTAGAATACTCTAATCTACTATTCAAGCCCTTTCATTTTATACCTCACCATTAATTCTAAATTGACATTAGTCGCCAAACTCAATTTCGGAGTGAAGTATAAATTTAGTAAAGTTTATTGGTCATTTTGCGATTGGTCATTGTGCGTATCTGTAAGGTGCAGGTCGTTCCGCGATTTGTCATTCTGCGTATACAGATGTGTCATTTTGCGATTGGTCATTCTGCGTATACAGAATGTGTCATTTTGCGATTGGTCATTCTGCGTTTTGGTCATTTCGCGTTTTTCAGGGCACGATAAACTGGTCATTGTGCGTAGAGAGCATTTATTTCTCGTAATTTTATTTTTTCGTAATTTATTTTTCGAGACAGTTTAGAACGTGATTAGAACAAGTTTTAGTCCAGTGCAATAACGAATAGGATATTTGAAATTTTCAAACGTAAACACATGGGGCTTGCGTGACTATTCCGACAACAACATATTGAAAAAATAAGATGATTGAAACATTGCATAAAACACAGGACAAAGGATCCATACTCACATGACTCGAAAAACCGTAAGTACTTGACCTTTATAATTACCTGTGTGCGGCAAAAATATCATGTCACGTAGGTAACTACCTACCTACAATTGCTTTCGCTATTTATTTATTTTGGTTTCTATGAAAAAATAGATAAATAAATGATCTCATGCCTTTTTTTATCCCAGAGGCAGAGGTATTTCATTTCTGAATAAAATAGCTCTATGCTTTATTCCTCGATAGCTACTGATTTTACAATAAATCTATTTACAATATGTATGTGTTATTGTCTCTTGAAAAATTCTGACTGTTAAGTGGCCACTAGCTTAACACCATCTCCCAGTCCGCGGTGGGCTCGCGTGGGAGATTATAGCCCATACTTCCTCATGTGTGAGGAAAGTCCCTTAAGCTCAGCAGTGGGCTGTTACGGGTTGATGATGATGTGTTATTATTCCTTAACGAATAAATAGGTAATTCAAACTTCTACCTAGATGAAATAAATAATCAGTGAGTGCGTAACCTTCAAGTGTCGTTTATCAAATTAGGCTTTTAAGAGCCTACCTACCTGTAGTAGAGTTTATATTAACTGTCCAGAACCACGATGCGATTGTGGTCATAGGTTTTTATAGCGTTGCATTTAGTACCATGATGCGATTATGGTCTTAGCCGCCTTATAATCATAATCTTTATTGTGCATAAAATTCAGGTTTACATTCAGTTGTTACAGATTTCTTATATAGTTCTGCTGAAATTTTGCCTTTTTAGACGTATACACATATTGTCAAAATTATTCAAAATAAAAATATAACCTACAATAACAGCACCAACAGCACTAAATTACATTATTTATTCCACTGTAATGTTGTAGTTCGAACCACGATGCGATTGTGGTCATAGGTTTTTATAGCACTGCATTAAGTACCATAATGCGATTATGGTCTTAGCCGCTTCATTCCACTGTCATGTTGCAGTTCGAACCGCGGTGCGATTGTGGTCATAGGTTTTTATAGCACTACATTTAGTACCATGATGCGATTATGGTCTTGGCCGCTTCATTTCACTGTCATGTTGCAGTTTGAACCACGATGCGATTGTGGTCATAAGTTTTTATAGCGCTGCATTTAGTACCATGATGCGATTATGGTCTCAGCCGCTTCATTCCACTGTCATGTTGCAGTTTGAACCACGATGCGATTGTGGTCATGGGTTTTTATAGCGCTATATTTAGTACCATGATGCGATTATGGTCTTAGCCGCTTCATTCCACTGCCATGTTGCAGTTTGAACCACGATGCGATTGTGGTCGGAAAGTATAGAGTAACTCCAAATTATGAAACCCAAGCTGAAGCTTATTCAGACTCTGACCAGCATAGCCTATGATAGATAATGGTTAGTTAATAGTTCTCCCAGTAATTAAATAGAACAAAATTCGGACCCAACCACTCCGAACGAAGCAATGGGCACACCAGTTGCAAATAACATAGGCTCGTTATCTCTTGTAAATAATCCTCTAGCTTTCTCATCAGACATATTGGAGGTCTTGGGGGCCCAAAAATAAGAGGAGTCTCCAAACAGTGGGAAATGATTGTAATGGAAGGGCTCGGGAAGGAGCAAAAGCAGAAATTGATGGATGAAAATCTGTATTCCTAAAAACTAATTAAACTAATTAAAGCGTCAAAGTTAAACCTTGAGTTAAAGGCGGTTGCGAGACTGGTCGAATATTGCTGGATATCCCTGCCAGAAGACTACTCAACTGAGAAAATTGATCGCATAGATGATAAATTTTCCAACAATAACAACGTATAGAGATTGGTATATTATATTATAGTTCAAAGTGATTCGAAGAGAATTTAGGCGACAAAAACAGACAAGAAATCTGACCAAAAGAAAATTCGACCCCCAATCTTCAACCTGTTACTATAGACCCAATCAAGCTACGAGTCAGGGAATCCCTTTGAGGGCCACCCAGGCAACATGCCCGGATAGGTAGGTCCCAGATTCCCAGTTCAGCCTCACTCAGGTCGAGGCCTACCGATGTCGACCGACAGATATAACTTGTCGAAGCAGAACCGTGACAAAACTACTACCACTTAGAGGTACCTTCTAAACACGATCGCAGATTACAGCACTTTGTTAGTTTTTCAAGAAACATTAGTAAGGATTGAACTATTCTAGAATACTTTACTGGATATAAAATTTCCTTTAGCCGCACCGTTTGTACAGCACTTTGAACCTGTAGAACATACTCTTTCGGTAGCACAAGTTAGTAATATTAACTTGGAAATAAAAATGGGGCCGTCATACCATCTTTTTTTTTTTTTGACTACCGAATGTGACGGTACCTGATGATTCATTTTGAACTTTAAAAAGCTATAAAAATTTACATAATTATTACCTATTACACTTTTAATTATCAGACATGAGAACTGCTTCTAATATTTTATTACAACTTTTTATTAAGAGGAGGCGTATGTATTTTTATATATATATATTTAGGCGTATTTTCATAAAACAGCTACGATTCATTTAAAAAATTTACGAAGAGCTATTTGATAGCATGTCAACACAAAACCTTTTTAGATTTTGAATTGGATACAACCAATATGTCACTCAATCTACCTTTATAAAATCGCATTAAAATAAAGAAATGACCGAAAAAATATTGAAACGACCTTTGCTTTCGTTCAGGGATTTTGCTAAGTACTTAGTTGTACTTACTTCTGCTTGTCCGGCTGTGGATTACGTCTAGGTCTATACGAAGAATTTTGAGAGGGAGATATTCTTACCGCTTCATAAATTAGAAGATTATAACCTATATTAGAAGAGTATGACTTTAAGCCACAATCTGTAAGACATTTTCTCCTGGTGGATCAATAACATCATGCCTGTCTTGTTGTAAACCCATTCGAAGTAATGAATACGACCTTGAAATCTTGACGGAGATGAGGAATCAATGCTCGTCAATATCGATACCGAGTGGGAACTATCACAAGTAGCTTATCAGAAGATCATTGAAACTTAGGGTCATCCCAAAAGCTATCTGTTCGCATTCCATGTGAATGCTAAGTCTGCAAATTACATCTCTTGGAGATGCAACCCACACGCTCACAATATCAACGCTTTCACAGTATACGGGAATGAGCAATTTTTCTTATTTGTTTTCACCATTTTTGTTGTTATTAAACCAAGGTTGTTGTGTACTAGTTGCGCCATACTGGCCAAGTCAATCATGTTACCCATTGTTCGTAACACTACAAGTTCTTTTTATTTTTTAGTTTTGTCCTATCAGTACACATCATCCTCTGTGGAGCAGTGGTTCCGTCGCCCTTATCAGAAAAACTCTATAACAACAATCTTTAGCTCTTAAAACTATCGATATTATGATATCTTTACTCTCAGACAGCTTATTAAAGTAGTATAAGAATATAAATGGTGGGAATTTTTGTAGAGTGAGTGGAGTTTGTAGAGTTTACAGCAGGAGCTATTCCACATTAAATACCTATATGTCGGCTCTTGTGCTGAAACTGGGTAGAGCCTTAGTCTGGATGACTATGTTACCCGATTTCTCGGGGGAGTTTTTAAGAAAAGGCCAAGCTTCCCCAACATAATTTGGGACTTTAACGTGGTCCTTGATTTTATCTCTAACTGGTAGCCCAAAGAGTATCTTTGCACAAACTTATGATTACAAGTATGATTTATGATGAAACTTAATTTTAAGATATGCGGCTCTCTTCGCACCGTCAATAGCACAACGAGTACAGACGCTGATATTAATTATATCTAATATAAAAAATATTTACTTCGATCATTAAAGTTACCTATTATTGAAGACATAATCAAGACTAGAGCAGTGATAGCCCGGACGGAGAGCAGTGATAGCCCGGACGGTTAAAGAGCCGGCTGAAAATCAGTGAGGCTAGGGTTCAAATCCTGGCATGTACCAATGAGTTTTTCAAAAACTTACGTACATATTTATCACTAGCTCGACGGTGAAGGAAAACATCGTGAGGAAACCCGCAGGTCTCAGAATTAATTCTGAGACATGTGTAAACAGACCCGGTCCGGCGATGGGCTCACCACCTATCACGTTTAGAGGTCCAATATATCTCGTGAAATGTGGGTATATCCAGTAATGGAATACCTCTGCCTACCCCCTCGGGGATAAAAAGGCGTGAGATTATATTATATTATATTATTATAATCAAGACTTCCGCTCCGCGTAGACAGAAACCCAAAATTGTTATAAATAAATAAATAAATTCTGGGACACAATTCATACATTGTTATTTGGTCCAAAACTGGGCAGAGTTTGTTTGTACTATGGGTTTTAAAAACAAAAAATATATATATATATATATATAAAAAAAAAAAACATACCTAACACCCAGAAATTAACAGACATGTTCACCTACACAAGTTTCGGCCCCTCGAGGGAATTAAAACTGCGACCTCCGACTCAGAAGTCGGGGTTACTATCAACTGGGCCAACAGGCCTGTCGTAGTAATACTTTCTTTCTCACTGAGTCGGAGATATCATGTCCTGTAAAAATTTTGTTAACCTATGTAAAGACAACTATAACGTGAAAACCCAAATAGGTACACAGAGATTACTCCTCACAATTAAAAACAAAAAATCATAACGCGTTTATAATCAGCCGCTGGATTCAACAGGTAATTTCTGAAAACGGTATTGAAACCATGGCATTTTTTTTTCTCACAGCACATAGTGCTTACCATGCACCTACATCTGCGGTTGGTTTCTATAGAAATTATAAAGAACACCGCAGGCTGGTCAGGGGATTTCCAAATTTTTAGCAAATTTTAATTTAGGTAATAATTTTGCTGAAGCAGTTTTCAATCAAAGTGATTAGAGATCGTATGATTTATGTAATTAGTTACATAACGGAAGAAATAGAAGTCTACTTATGTATTTACTGCTATTTCCCAAAATTCACTCTAAACATCTACTTGGTGAATAAATAAATCTCGAGGATGCAGCGACGAAGTATAATTGAAGGTTAAACAAACTTACCTGAAGTGAAGTTTGACCGTAATTATATGAGTCGCTGCATCCGAAGAGATTTACATACCCACCCTCCCTATTTTGACTCACGCAAAATTACCCAATTTATGTATTTGTGAAATAGCTCTCTGAAAAAATGACAACTCAGGGACGCGAGACGGCCGCCGCCGGCGACGGGCAGGGGAGGGGATGTACTAACGATAAATTGAATTCCTTTTTTTTAGACATTTAGCTCTAAATATTGTGTTCGATGCCTGTTACATTCAGGAGTGAACTACTTGGTGAATAAATAAATCTCTTCGGATGCAGCGACTCATATAATTACGGTCAAACTTCACTTCAGGTAAGTTTGTTTAACCTTCAATTATTTTTACATTGCAAGACGTACTATGATCTTGAGTCTGGATTGGTTCACAAGTGGGGCCACAAGAATAATAATAAAAAACCGGCTAAGTGCGAGTTGGTATAAAAACTGCAAAAGACACGTTTGTTGTATGGGAGCCCCCTAAATATTTATTTTATTTTGTTTTTAGTATTTGTTGTAATAGCGGCAACAGAAATACATAATTTGTGGAAATTTCAACTGTCTAGCTATCGCGGTTTTTGAGATACAGCCTGGTGACAGACAGACTGACGGACAGACAGCGAAGTCTTGGTAATAGTGTCCCGTTTTTACCCTTCGGGTACGGAACCCTAAAAAGTACATTTTGGGATTTCATCTTTGAGTAACTTACTCTAATGTTGTTTGAATCAAGTCTTAGTATTTAACTTTATCCAAAACAACATGGACGCCACCACACCTCCACGCCATATTCTTAAACTACCAGCGCCAACGTGGTTTCACCCACGTAGTTCCCGTTCCCGTGGGAATATCGGAATAAAAAGTATCCTATGTCCGTCTCTTGGTTCTAGGCTACCTCCCCACCAACCTTCACCAAATCTGTTCAGCCGTTCTTGAGTTATAAATAGTGTAACAAACATGACTTTCTTTTATATAAATATAGATATACTACTCTGTCAAGAAAGTACCGGGAAAAGGTTATTATCACACAAAATGTTAGTTATTCTTCCTAATTTATTTTATCACCTTCAAAGTATGCTCCTTCAGAAATGATATATTTAAGCTAACGAATAGTAGAATCATCGAAACAGTTTTTAAACGCTTTTTCCGGAATAGAGTTCAATTCTCGCCGCGAATTCGGTTTTGGATCAGTTTTAAGGTGCCACTCCGAAGCTTGTTGATTGGTTTGCATGTCAAACTCGTAAACTCACATCTCCTCACCAGTAAAAATGCATTTTATGAGTGTTGGGTCAGAATTGAGCCGTTCCAGCATGTCCTCAGCGACTCTTATGCGATTGAGTTTTTGGAGAAAATTCAAGTCTTTTGGGACAGTCGAGCGGCAACATGTTCCATACCCAAGTTGTTGTCTAAAATAGTACGGATATGAGACACAGAAAGTTCAGCGGCTATCTCTCTCAAACTTGAGTGAGAATTTTAAGTCGCTATTTTTGTCACTTTTGCGATGTTAACTTCAGTAGAAGACGTTGATGGCCTACCAGAGCGAGGCAAATATTCCATTACATCTCGACCGCTTTTGAATGCATTGTATCATTCATATGCACGTGTTTTTAATAAAGGCGATTCACCGTACGCCTTCTGTAACATTGTTAGCGAGTCCGAACATGAAATTCCAAAATTGGAGACAAACTCTTTTGTTTAATGTTTATGTCCATTATAAAATTCGCAACACAGACTATGGATGATTAAACAAAAATCAGCACTGTATTTAATTCAAATGACAGATGCAGCTCAAACTCCACACCAAAATGGAAAACAGTTGTGCCAAACTACCAGCAAAATAAAAAAATAAAAATTGAATTTGGAACAATAAAAAAAAAACAATTCCCGATACTTTTTTGACAAAATGTATATACATTCTACTTAAATAAGAAAGCAACGTTATGGCTTTTAACTAATACGAGTATTTATACAGAACGGACATAGGAAATTGCAAGCCGTTATCGATTTTATGGACAATAAATGGCATTCATAAATATCAGTGCTCAAGACAAATGTGCTTCGTTACTTGTTTATCCTGTTATCCGAGTCAGCGGTATCTGTCTGGATTGTATTGATTTGTACTTTATCTGGCTCTTTGTTTCTTTATATTTAACCGGTTTCATAAGAGGAGGTTTTCAAATCGACGAGTTTGTATGTTTTGTAAAGCGTAACGTAAAAGTGTATGTTTAGCGTACCTCGTGTACCTATTTGCACGATGTTTTCATTCAGCACTATATTTGTACTAAAAATCACATATTCAAAAGAGTATTCGCATTGGTTAAATTTGTATATTTAAAGTACTTGGTACTATAATATTTTCTTTCTAATGAAATCTCGTTTTTTAAGACAGCTGTATAGATAAATTTAAAAAAAACCTTATTTAAATAAAAAAAAATTAAATTATTCGAGCCGTTTTCAAAGAACCAAATATATTTATATATACCAGGATTGCTCGTTTAATAATATTAGATACATAAGTAAACTAATTGTTATAGAAGAAAATCTTGTTGGAATAAGCTCAATTCGGAAAAATGCGTTTCAATAATTAAGACCCTTTAAGATTACTAATAAAATCGACTCCTCGAATAGATGTTCATCACTAGCTCGACGGTGAAGGTCACACTCGTGATCGGGAACCCATAGGTCTCAGAATTGATTCTGAGGCATGTGTAACTGACCCGGTCCAACGATGGGCTCACCACCTATCACGTTTAGGGCTCGAACATTCTCGTTAAAAGTGGGTATTTCTAGAAATGGAATATCTCTGCCTACCTCCTCTTGGATAAAAAGGCGTGAGATTATTTATTATTTTTATTTTATTATTAGAAGGCTAATTACAATTGACAATAAATATATAAATCTAAATACTAATTAACAATTATTATTTAAATTTATCAATTATTTAAACATATTATGGATAGGTACCTCCTTTGAAGACAGCAAAATAAAAAAACAAATATATGAACTTCTTTACTCCTAATCGCATCTATTCCTGGTGACCATTGCTGTTATCGTAGAAATAAAACGATTTTTCGTTTCGACGAAAGTTTAACCCTTTATAAAAATAAAAGGTTATTTAGTTAACCCGGGGAGCGTTCGGTTCCCGGACCACTTCGCGTCAAATTGAAACCATTAGGGAAACGTGTATTCCAGAAGGGATAAGTAAGACCCCGATTGATGTAGTTACCCCAGAGTACGATGCTGCAAAAAATTTACTGCGCGTCTCATTAGACCCTATAATATTAACGAATTCGTTCATTAACTTTTTAGGTTTTGTCAATATATTTTATAAACTGCGAAAATGGCGAATAATTTTAATGATATTACTGTATTGTCTTACCATCACTACTAAACCTCTGAACCGATCATGATTAAATTTAAAAGGAAGATAGAGAAAAAGCTAGTGAGTACTTTAAGTAAGTAAGTAACAACTCGTTATTGTACACCAATAAAAATATGTATCAAGTGACACAGTGATACAAAAAAAGTACAATGGGCGGTCTTATCACTTTAAGCGATTTCTTCCAGACAACCTTAGGATGGACGTAACTGAGATAAATAGATGTAGGTAGGCGATGCACTGAAGTTGACAATGGATTAAGGTACTTTTTTTTATAAATCAAAAACTACTTGAGACATTTTGATGCAAATTAAAAAATTAGTTTCCATCTATACCTATAGATAGCCTGTGTCTGTGTGCTAGAATAGAACCCAAAAAAAGCATCAGACCTACTATCATGGCCTGATTGTGCCTCCTGCTCGAATAGGGAGCACTACGGTACCGATAGAACTGTTTTTTTTTTTTTTTTTTTTATAAAAAAAAGGGGGCAAACGAGCAGACGGGTCACCTGATGGTAAGTGACTACCGTCGCCCATGGACACCTGCAGCTCAAGAGTCACAAGTGCGTTGCCGGCCTTTGAGGTGGGAGTACGCTCTCTTCTTGAAGGTTTGAAGGTCGTATCGGTCCGGATATAATTATTATGTGTTAAACCAAACAATAATTTTGGTACCTTCAGAAACCTAGATTATTTGGCAGAAAATACCATAGAGTAACTGAAAAATACGTAAGACCATCGAAATTCATGAAAAGGTTTTGACAGAGCAATATGATTTGACTTTTAATTTGTTTCACAAATAGTTTGGGAAGTCTTCATACTATGTTATCCACATATTAATAGTAGTTTTTCCTTTGTGAGAAAAACTAAATTACATATTATAATTATTCTAAATAAAATACCAAATGCAAATAAACATCAAAAATGCAGTCTTAGTATCAATAGAGAAGTACCCGTGTAGCTCCGTAGCTATTTGCAGAGTTCGTAGCAGACGTAGCATTGTAGCCATTCGTAGCTCCCGCCGGAAAGCTCCCATGTTAAAAATAGACTTTGATTTCAATGGAACTGTACATACAGAATAAAAGATAAGTACATAGTATATAATAATAAAATATATGTAGAAGTATTTATTCTACTAGCAGGTGCCCGCGGGCGATGCCTGGGCAAATTTCTTCTCTTTTTTCAGTTCTGGTGGGAACTTTGATTCTTTACTTTCCCAAGAGAATACTGTACAATTCCACAGTTTTTTCTGAAACTAGGTTTAGCAACTTATAGAGAGAACAAACGAGGGAACCTTAAAATAACTAACTACGGTTTCAACTAAATAACTACGTAAGATGTCAAAAGAAAAAACGTTACACTGCATTATACTATGATGACCCAGAAAGAAGGATCTATAAGAAATTCACAATCTCTTCCAGTGCAAGTACAATTCTTGTAGTCTTGAATTCAACGGAAGGATCAAACCATATACTACGTAGGTACGTGCTTCGACTGTCCACAGCGCTTCAAGATATTTAGGTTTCTGTTATAGGTAAATAGTAAAGACTAAAAAGTATACGTAAGTATCTTTCCCAATAAAAACCCACACGTTTTCATAATAAAATTTGCCTGAACAGTTATATTATTCACTAGCTGGCCCGTCAGTGGCGTCACTGACGCAGATTCATTTTTCCCGTACCTGTGCATTTTTTTTATTAAAATTAAATTTCGTTTATATTACTCAGGGATACTGTAGTTTTCTAGTAGTGAGATAATTTTATTAATCGGTTCAGTATTTCAAAGATTACTCCCAACATATAAATACACACTTCTATATAACATTAGTATACATAAGCTACACAGAAGAATAGTAACTTATAGAGAAGATATTTGTGATATTATGTTAATTACAAAATGTAATTTGTTTTATTCCATTTTATTTGCAACATAACAGAATTAAAAAAAATACAAACTTACCGATTAATCACGGCATTTCAGAAAGTATAGATACTATAAACTTGAAATTTCGCAGGTAGATTCCTCATAGGGTATTTGCAAAGAAGGGATTTTTCAAAATTCCCACCGTTACGGTAAAAAACTAAATCCATGCCGGCAACGCCGCTGGGTGCCTGCTAGTACAATATATATTTTTGCAGGTTATTATTTTTAGCTTATTCTTTTTTGTATCAAAACATTTCTTTTCAGAGGTATATTTCAAGTTTCGCTATTGTACAAATTGAAACTTTGTGACAATAAAATAATAGCGACAACTAAATCCTTTTGCTACCACAATAAAACACTTTTAGAGATCCTTACCGATTCAGACTGAACGGATCAACTCGACGTCTGGGAGCCTGGCAGCAGTATCCTACTAATCCTACTAATATTATAAACGCGAAAGTTTGTATGCCTAGATGTCTGGATGTATGGGTGGATGTTTGTTCCTCTTTCAAAAGCTTCTGAACGGATTTTGATAAAACTTTAAAGTTACATAGCTTATACATCAGAATAACACATAGGCTATATTTTATCCCCGCATTCCCACGGGAACGGAAACTACGGAAACTACACAGGCGAAACCGCGGGGCGCTGCTAATAATATTATAAACGCGAGAGCTTGAGAGGATGGACGGATGTTTGTTACTATTACATTTAAAAAATAGTAAACAATTATAACGAATAATATATGAGTAAGTAAGTATACAGGGTGATTTTTTTTACCGTCTGGAAAAAAATGTGGTGTGATAGGTAAGTGTAATAGATTCATTTGGGAATGTAACGTAAAAAATTTTTTTTTTCTCAAAAATTTTTTTTCTTTCTTAAACTAATATACATTACTCAATTGTACTCAATAATACACACTGAGATATTTGAAATAGTATTTTGTTAAGAAAGAGGCTCGTAGCTTCCATTTATGCGCAATATACCTACAACCGCCAGCTGCGCGTAGTACTGTGCGTAGTTTTCTCGATTTTGTAAATTGCACTAAACATGACAATATTGAACAATTAATCTCGTGTATAACTTCGGCTCTAGATACCTTATACGTCATATTTTTTCCAGACGGTAAAAAAAATTATCCAGTATATAAGTAAGTAAGTAATTGTACACCAATAAAAATATAAAGTAATAATAGTTTATCCGAATACCTCAGAATAACATCAGAAGCTACAAAGGCTATAAAGTTGAGTTTTATGAAACTAGTTCTTACTATATCGATTAAGAATCAGTATGTGTCATTATGCTGAAGTGTTAATAGTATTGCGTCGATACTTGAGACAATGTCACTAATGTAAACAGTTTTGAGTAGCGACGGTCATATTGTACATAAAATATTGCACATAAGCTTACAACAAAATAATCAGCATTATTGAAATATGAAAAAATACATAAATATATTGTATGATATGACCAATGCACAGGATGTACGATTATATTGTACGAAGAGATTTACGCAGATGCATGTTAGAAATGAAATATCTTAGAGCGGCCCACGAATGTTTTCTTGTATTTTAAATTTCACAAACGTCCAAAATGCATAATGGAACTACTGTCGATCGCCTCGCGGGCTTTCATTTGCTGAATTGCATTTTATGCACTACGTAGTAATGTACTCCTAAGAATATTCTCAAGCCTTATCCCAGGGAGTTGGTACAGATATTCCATTCTTGAACGTAAACATTGATTTTTGGACCCCCCTAATCGTGAAAGGGTGGTGAGAAATCAGAAACTGGGCCTACGGGTTTCCACAGGATGGTATCCTTCACCGTCGAGCTAGCACAAGTAATTTTATGCAAATAAGAACGTTCTGATAATTTTGCGTTTCCTACGGAACACATGCGAGCTAGCTCGTTGCTATTTCTTTTCACATTAGTTGTTTCGTGTATTAAATCCGGCTGTGTTCGCCAGCGCCGCGACGAATGTGTTCCGGTCGTGGCAGCCATTCCGGAGCGTCGCTATCATGTGTAATTGCCATATGTTATACATATTCGTTGGCTGGGAATTTCTATTATATATGTAAATGTATACTCATACGACCGTGTACTAAGTTGTGCTGCATTGATGCTTAGTTATTGTTAAATTGAGGTATAATATTGTGTTTTCATCACTACAAATATTATGAAGATACACCAAAAGATTGATGTAAGGTAAACGCAGCTATTACCGACCCCCTTAAGCAAGTTTTGAAATTGATTATTAGAATTAAGGGTAGTGGTTGCACACATACCAGATTTTTTTATTTTATATTTAAATATAGATTGTATATTTTATATTTATATTTTCATTTGTGTATAAATATCATGTTTTCATTGAAAAAATAATCAAAGGATTGTTGAAGTCGATTGTTTCTATTACCGACCCACCCGAAACGCTTTGAAGCTATTACCGATTTTTATGAATCTAACACCGACCGTAAGTAAATAAAGCATACTTTTTTTCACAAAATACCGACCTACATGTTCGATTCTCAAAATAATTATTAGTTTGAGCGAAATATCCCTTTCCCAAAATATCCCGTTTTCGAAATGTCCCGTTTACTTTTATTTGCTTCTCATTTTTGTACTTGATTCATTACAATAATTATAGTTACTAAAATAATCTGAAAATGGAGATAAACTTGACTTTAAACTTTTTGGCGGGAATCCGAAGAGGGACGTCATGTTTTTTGTATAAATTTCATTTTGCTGTGTAGGTATTTCGGGGTTTGACTCATCATATTAGTAAAAGTTTATTATGTGGCAAGTGTCCGTGAAAGTGTGCAGTGAATGGGAAATTCGATAAAATGTGAGATATGGACATTTTTGGATTTCCTTAAGAAGTTACAATAAAGTCTTCAGTAAAAGTGCTATTATTTTTGTCCATGGAATCTGAAGCAGAGTCATTCAAGGATAACTCAAGGATATCATTAACTAATGACGAGGCTGCATGGCATAATGATTTTGCCTACCCTGTAAGGGGTGATAAAAAAGGAATAGAACCAACATGAAATTCATTGATAATGTAGATTTCTTATCAACAAAAATATGTTCATACATCAATATCTGGCTTACGCTGGAGAAAAAACTATCCACTTTTGGATTCCATGGAAGAATTCCTTTGAACGAAGTTGTAAACATCTCAATAAACATACCAAATACAAATTGTGTTTCAAATTGCAAATTGGAAGCAATTTTCAAACTTAACTCGAAAGTAAGTGCCTACGTTATTGTAGTTATTATTTTTATAATTCTTAATGCCTTTGAATTATTGTGCAAAGTTTTAAATATGATACATTTCAATGACAAAGAATTTTTATTTTCATTAGGTCGTCCACTGGCTCCTCTGTGTGAATCTAGGAGGCTTCAAGGATACACAAGTGGAAATTCAGCGAGTTGCAGCCCATGTCACTAGTGCCCATGCTTTCCAACTAATCGCAGTAAACCTCGGAATGCTTGTGGATTCTTTAAAATACTTTTTTCACATTTTGACCTCAATAAAATAAAGGTATTGAGGACACAAATGAAATTTTAGTAATATAAGAAAATAGACTTTAATAGAAATGGTAAATAGAATAACATTCATAAAATCAAAGTGAGAACATAGGTAATGTATTGTTATCTTGCGTTCCGGAAACCTGCTGCTTGGCTAACTAGTGCAAACCATAGTTACCATAGCCTTTCTTTCTAATTGATCAGCCTGCTTAATAGTAATTACTTCTTAAAACAATGTCAATGCTGTTATTTCACAATGCAGTTCCATGTAGTGCCGTTGAAGAGAATTGGTCTTAGTGTCAATTGTATTGGACATAGGGGATAACTGAATCACCTGAAACATAAATATTCACTATCAAAATTCAGAGATAATTTTGTAAATGTGTAGATGTTAATAAAATAAAAACACACTGTTTTATTTTCAGCACAGAGTTTTTCAAGTTGGGATAGCGCCTGGTGCTTCTACACACATGAATCATGATTTGCTCCACCGTGGCTAGCACTAATACTTTATACTATTTAAGTCAGAGTCACAAACCTGAAAATAAAAGTAAAAACTATTATAAATGTATAATTTACATGTTTTGAATAAAAATAATTAGACAATTTTATTTCAAAATTACTTAAACCCTTTGTTTTATTTCCCAAAAAACCTATAAATTTTTTTTGAACTTCCCAAGTTTAGCGCAGCCGAAGGTAAGGGTTGACTATCGGAACAAGTTGCAATGACGGTTCCGCACGTGTACGTAATAACTATTTTTTGTACATTTGCGAAAAAAATTAAGCAATTTAATAAAATAATAAAAATACAATAAACTCAACTAACATTTTTGGAAAATCGCGCCAACCGTAAAAGATTAAAAGCAGAGTTTCTTTTTGTTTTCTTCACCCATTCTGGGTAGGCAAAGGGAACTATACATACAGCCAAGTCTTCAGTAGATTTTTTTTATGGATATGAAATGAAAATGAAATTTAATGACATGAAATGAAATTAAACCGAACCTAACTTATTGAATCAAATCATTATATTGAAACAAATTAGTAGCTTTACTTTTAGACATTACATACCGTTAATCCAAAAATACCAATTATTCGGTATAGAATCGGTGAAAGCTTCTCTTTGTTGCAATCACCGATTCATATGGATCGGTAATTAGGGTTCAATAAAAAAATGAACAAATCTTTTAACGAGCCACGAAAAATAATCGATATTAATTGTAATTTATTTCCCCATCCGATTTAATACAATAATTTGTTGATTTAGTCCTAAACTATAAAAAAATACACCATTTTCATATAAATACGAAGAAAACTCTAAGTAGTTTCTTTCATATCCCACGTCTAAATGTTTAATAATGCGTGGCAGTTTATCGCGGAAAAACAAGTTTATAATATAACATGGTGTATGTCGCTAATAGATGCTTATAATTTTAGAATACTTAAGATTGAAATGGTGTTATAAAAACTTGTTTCATTATTATAAGCATTAACGAAAAATTGAAAAAATAAAGCATAATCTCTTAGCCATTGCCGATCCATGGGTCGGCAATGACTGCACTACTAAAATGCACTGCAGCTATTGCCGTTCTATTTTCATTTCATAAATACTTTTTAAAATTCCTTTAAACATAATAATTTAGTTGCGAAATGTGGAATATACAAATAAAAGAATATGTTGAGTTATTCAGAATAAACTTAACGTAAATATTTATATATAAAATATCTTAAGCAAAAAATTCGAGTACTTACCTGAGGAAGTAAGGGTTAGTATGACACGATCGGCGCACTCGCTACGTTCACAGAAACTAACGTATTTGGTCACATTCCCGTGAACCTATGTACACTAGCACCAGTAAATTTATTAGGAAACATACAAACATGTGTGTATATTATACTCTCTTGTGACTCAAATCGTTCCAAACCGATAAAAATAAGAATAAGCAGAATGGGTCGGCAATACCTGCAGATTTTCGATGGGTCGTTAATAGCTGCGTTTACCTTATACCTACTATATACGGCATACGAGTAGAGCGACCTAAGAAAATATTTTCATACAAAAACTTTGATCTCAAGCGTCAGTTCAGCTCATGAATAGTTTAGCTGGTAGGTAAGAATGCGAGTTGTCATTCGAACATTCATACTAGACAGTCTAGCTAGTCTAAGAGAATTTCTAGACTTATTACTAGACCAGCAGGCGTATTCACGGAGGCTCGACACCGTTTCCATTCGATTCAGATCGAGTGAAAATTTTTTCAAAGTCGAATCTATCGACTACGGAAAATTTTTCACTTGATCTGTCACTGTATTCTAGGCGTTTCTGACAGCCACGGAAAATTTTCCGAATCCTTATGTCAAATATGACATTCGTTTTCGATACCGAGATCTCTGAATAGCCCATCTTCGGCAGATTTTCGAATTCCGAGTCGAATATCGAATATCGAAGCTCCGTGAATACGCCTACAGACCCTAGGTAATAAGTTTGTGAAGTAATGGACGAGCAAAAATGAGCAGCCACTTAAAAAAAAATACCGTATTTATTTTGCTCCACAAAGTAAAGTGAAAAGAGTTACATATCGCATGAAGGCTATACATGCATGTTACTATGTGCAATTTTTATTTAACGAATCAATGTTACTTTCTACTTCCTTTACGTTGAATGGCACAGCACCAAGACACAGCTCATCTTGAATCACTAAATGTGCACATCTTTATGTGTGTTATAGAGTGTTATACTGAATGTTTGACTCCAATAACTCATGAAACAATGTTACTCAAGCTTTAAAATATGTTACTGTGCACAGCAGTGTCCTAAAAACGGGAGCAATAAACTAAATAACATTAATCGTGTTCGTCGGTAAATCGATATACAGAATCGAGACGTGTTTGGGTGCCCATCGGTGGAACGAGTGTAATAAAGGGTGATCGATGCGAGTACCCAGACACCCTGTATGCAGCCCACAACTGTCGTAAATTTAAAATGACGTCGACGCTGACAGCATTGGGATGGGACCTCCTAGTATAAATTTTGCACCTAGGTTATGTTAGACGTCTCAGATGTTTACCTACGTGTGTTTGAGTTTCACCTATAATTGTTTCAAACTAAAATACTGTGGTGCTGAGTGGAGGTAGAATAGCTACGGCCTATTCAATTAAAAGTTAAAATTGGGTAGCTGACTGCCTAGTCAATTCAGATAGGTACCTTCTATCATCTGTCAAAATGTAAACTATTGTCTCTGCCTACCATCGCGAAAAAAGAGTGAGCACATGTATGTATGTAAAACGCAAACTTTTTATAGAAAATTTAGGTATTGAATAACAAATACACTGTAACGTAAACATAATTATTTTTCAATTTACGCACTTTTTAAACATATTTTCAGATTTTTTATGATTGTAAAAACAAAATACGAGTATATTTTAGATGTATTTCGAAATATTCTTTTAATTAATGATTTCTCGCAATTTAACGCCTCTACAGTCAATAACCAGATTCAATAAAGTTGAGAAATTAACTACCATAATATTGCTTTTTGCAATATTGTTGATGTAATTCCGTCGAACCTTGAATAGACCACTATTTTCATATATATATGGATGTTATAACTAAGTAGAGCATCCCCACAAGTTACTCGAACCGACAAAAATATGACGCACTGAAATGAAACTCATAAATCGAAGCGGAATATTTCACAGGCCAGTATCCAGAGCATTGCGTCCAACTACAGAGCGAATACTAGAAAGGAAAGGTATAAAAGCTTTACCCTTTCTAAAAACACGTAAATAGAGGCGAGCGGAGCGTTCGGTTCGAATGGCGGCGCACACACGCTCACCTACCCGCGCCTTACATACGGGGAATAAACGACGTGAAATGGGAAAAAAGTTAAATATGTATGAGTGTGGGTAAATATATAAATCGGTACATAACGGCGGTTATATAAAATAGGATGGAAGAGCGCGCGGCCGGTTGTTCTCGGCTCAGTCGCGCGCGGGCTCTCGGCCGCTCCGCGGGCTACACAGCCTCCGTTACGTCTCCTCCCGCGAGTTCCCACTTTCTGTCATTCACAAAACGATGTCATTATAAAGTCAAATCGTAAATAATGACTTCAATACTTTAATCAGTTCGTCTAACATCGTATTTGTGTTATAAATTTCGAGTTGGAACTTTGTTAAGTTACTTGGACAAAAGTTTCTCAAACTCGGTAAGTGGCCGCGAAAGTTTATTGAAGTTGTTTTGGTGTTTGTAATTTTTTTAAAGGCATTAGAAGAAGCATTTGTCTTTGTCAGGTGCTAAAAAATGTGTCCAGAGCAACATTTTATATAAAAAATACCTAAATTGAAAGCGGGGTTGATTTATTTGTTGATTTATCAAAATGTCTTAGTTATCAAAAAAATCTAAACTTATATAAGTAAGCATTTTGACGACCTTGTATTTTATTTACATTTATTATTTGTGTTCTTTAATCATTATTTTACACAAATTCTCGTAAACTCATCTGCCTGAAACGTTTACACTTTTGTATAATAATTGAAAATATCTGTAATTTTAATAATATCAATAAATTTTAAACAAATAGGGTTACTTGGAATTTGTTTATATCTTGTTTCGCGTCGGGTACCAAACGTCGGAAAATTTAAATTTGCGTTCATAGCAAATACGTAGCACATTCGTAGAGTATAAAAAAAATGAAATTAACTCAAAGGTAATAACTACCTACTTAAAATTAAAGAGTTGATTCCAACTTCCATATATAATATTTCTCACTGTTTTTTATTATCCTCATTTCCCTTGTTTCGATGGGTATTAACCAAATTCTTTCTTATTTACTTGCGTACACATACGTCTCTAACATGAAAAATGACTGGTCTTCCAAACAAACTTTCAATCCTAATACTGTAACTATGATAGTCTTGGCGAGTCTTAGTTTTAGATATCTCAAATATTCATTCAACACTTTTTCAGGGTTTTATAAATAGCTAAAGATAGAGCAGTGATAGCCTGAACGGTTAAAGAGCCGGCTGAAAATTAGTGAGGCTCGGGTTCGAATCCTGGCATGTACCAAAGAGTTTTTCAAAACTTACGTACATATTTATCACTAGCTCGACGGTGAAGGAAAACATCGTGAGGAAACCCGCAGGTCTCAGAATTAATTCTGAGACATGTGTAAACAGACCCGGTCCGGCGATGGGCTCACCACCTATCACGTTTAGGGGTCTAATATATCTCGTGAAATGTGGGTATATCCAGTAATGCTATACCTCAGCCTACCCCCTCGGGGATAAAAAAGGCGTGAGATTATATTATATTATTATATATTACTGACCATATTTCAAAGTCCTTGTTTCAGCGATATGGTCAATGTGATAAAAGGATTTTCACGCCACATGCTCGACAAAGCCGGATTATATATCATATAAACGTCACCGAAAGCAAGACATTATATCCCTTGGCTTTAGCCGGGTTATAATGTTGTATGGAATATCATTATAACCCTAGGTCAATAATGTAATTTTCACTTTTCATAATCCTTATTGCTATGACGATAAAGTCTAATTTCGTTAAGCAAAATGTGGTGCACCCGCCTGCGGACATGGTCGACGGGATTTTCGAAAACCGAAGCCGCAACCAACTAGATTCGCACGATCTTCATTTGTTAAATCAAGTATGGCACGCCGGCAGAAACAAGTTGCTGTATTCATTTTATCGCTTTAACATTTCAAAAAGAATATCGAAAATTTCGAGTGATGAAAGTACTTTGACTTCAGAGTCTATTAAACTAGATGCCATAGGCATTGTCAATAATCTACTACCATGCAATTGCATTTTATGGTCTCGCATAAGGTGAGAAAAGTAGAGTATATAACTCGGGAATAAAACTGTTTTTGTCTTGGGCGCTTAACTCCGACTAAACTTATCCCTCACTAAACTCAGGACTCTGGGAGTCCTTCGTTACGTTCAGGATTCAATGTCGCGCCCGTGAAATAAAACAGTGCTTTATTCCCTTGTTGTATAATCTACTATTACATTTTACTGAATCATCTTACATCATTTTTGAAGTCACATGTAATAGTATCGAATATACTCGTACAACCAAACAACATCCCCACAAATCGAAGACTATTTTGGCGACGAATAAATGAGGTTAAAGTTGAAGTAGTCTTTTAATGTAATCTATGATAATTACTTATTATAACTGTATTTATTAAACTATGTCATAATTTTTAAGCTATAAACAAAATGTGTCCTACATCACACCATGTTGAAGCAAACACCCAAAATGCTGGCAGCATTTTCTCTTGCTCAGCTAACCCTTTGGGCAAAATAGCTAACGGTGTTTGTGGCTGCTATTAGGTGCGCACAGCATTTTTAAGAATAAATAAATAAATTCAAATTAATACCTACCTATGTAATTATTTTGGAAAACTTATTGGGACACGCTCTAACCTTGTATATAAATTATACAAACATATTCTATTGTTATTATACGCGTAATTTCGACTAAAATATTCTATTCTAAGCGGATCTAACTTTCCATTTATTACAGTTTCGTATCGAGTAAATCGAGTCTATTAATAAGGCTCCAATATCTGTCCGTAAGCCTGTCACAGGGCTATTTTGAACCATAGTAGGCCTATATATAAAATAGATAAATAAAAAAAATAAGGTCTTTAGAAAAGAAACTTGGTTTTTTTATTGTGTGTTGGTACGAAACCCTTCGTGTGTGAGTTCGACTCACTCGACCGGTTTTATTCTAAAACTGCATCTCAACAAATTTATCGATCAAACAAAAATAAGACAGACACTTTGTGAGGCTGCTACAATTTTATATTGCGGAAACTAGACTGACGAGGCACCTTGCCAACGAGAAACGAAGTTCAAGTTAAATTCGTTTTCTATTTCTACTAGCTTCTTGAGAACTGATTGGCTTGAAAGATAGGCAATCGCCTCTCCAAGCTGCGATTGCCTATCTTTCAAGCCAATCGTTATACAATACAATACAATAACTCTTTATTGTACACCAAAAACAACACAATATGGATATCAACATTAACTAAAGTACAATGGGCGGTCTTATCGCTTTTAGCGATCTCTTCCAGACAACCTTAGGATGGATGAAACTGAGAGATTAGAACTAGGGTAGACGGTGCACTATATATTATTGAACATACTCTTACATACATTACATACATAAATAAATAAATAAATATATAAATAATAGATATATATTAAATAAATTTAACAAGAATAGAAAATACTTTCACGCATACTTGAGGATAATAATAGACAATAATTATAACATAAATAAAGCAGAAAATTAATTCACCTCAATGCTTGCAAGATAGTGAGCCTTCAGTCGAGTTTTAAAAATGTGAATCGATTCAGCATTTCTGACACACGGGAATGCGTTCCACAAGCGAACAGCCTGAACGGTAAATGAGTTACTGTAAAATTCTGTTGTATTACGAGGAAATTGTAAAAGATAATTATAATATATTTTATTTAAAACAAGTGGCTACACCTAGTTCTAAGCGCCTGAAACTAGGTCCATCCGCAATTCGGGCTCTAGCCGTTACATATACCTACATCACCTAAATACGGACAGGTTACGAATACGTATTCAATTATCGTCACGAATCGATACTGAAGTGCTAATGTTTTCGGGAAGTCATGTTTCATCTTATTAGGGTACGGGTAGAGGACCTATTTGGCTGATAAGCTAAGTGATTTGTAAAATAAATCAACGGCCTTCGCTACCTTAATAAAAATTCCAAAAATGATTATTTCTTTAAAATAACATAAATGGTAGATAGAGATACACAAATTTATTTAAGGAAGTATTCGTAAGAAATATTATGTAATATATTCATCAATACATTTACACTTCTACACTAATATTATAAAGAGAAAAGATTTGCATTTTTGTATGTTTGTAACGAATAAATTCAAAATATACGATTTTAAAAATTCTTTCAGCGCCGCTAGTTATATTATAAAAAAGCATTAAAAATAAGAAATATGAAGAATTTTCCTGGTTTATAAAAGTTGGTTTACTTTAAATATCTTTAGCAGAAGATGAATAACAAAAATAGTACTAGAAAAAGAAAAATCGGACGAAGAAATTAAAAAGTAATCAAAATAGTCCTGATACAACTCATCGAATGTTAGGCTAATTGAAAAAGGTGGCAAAATGTCTAGAGACCAATTTGTAAGACACTATGCTCTCTATCGGTCACTACACCATAAATTATCAGCCGACGGATGACCAACGGTTATTATTTCCGTCTTTGCATTAGCGCGATATATTGAAACAATTTGTTTTC
The DNA here is from genome assembly GCA_963855545.1 of Ethmia dodecea. Taxonomy (NCBI): domain Eukaryota; kingdom Metazoa; phylum Arthropoda; class Insecta; order Lepidoptera; family Depressariidae; genus Ethmia; species Ethmia dodecea. Next base: position 7,965,257 of record OY979457.1, read on the forward strand.
GCGTGCAATTTTCGGCTGACACTTAAATTAGTCCGGGCCGCAGATAAATGAAACGTCAGCACGACGCGTAATAGCTTTATAAGCTCAATTTGCTTTAATAGGTAAAAAGGACCGTGAATTATGCAGGGAATCACTTTCATGCTCTTACCTTGATGGGGACTTGATGAATATATAATACATAATTTACATAAGCATATAGTAATGAACTATAATGCTAAATGTGGATGTCTTTGAGGTTATGAATCAGAGGTTGTGTATCTTTTGCCCGCAGACTTCCAGAAGCGAGCGAAACCTATTTTTTTTCTTCTTGAGTCGTGTGGTTTTATGGTATTAGGAACGAACTTACCAAATTTAAAGTTTCTAGGTGTTATTATAACATCCAGTGTTATTAGTAGTGTTGTTAGTGTTACAGATTTCGTATTGAATGAGTCAATCAGCTAGTGGTATATCTATTGCATGCGACTGTGTTTGTGTAAATAAACTATAAGGTATCGCATTACTTGGCATGTTTTTTCGGGAAGTAGAGTAGCCCATATCCTTCCTTAAAGTGTAAACTATCGTTCTCCTGAATTTCATAAAGATCGGTTCACCAGTTTAGCCGTAAAAAGGTAACAAAGAAACAGAGTTACTTGCGCATTTATAATATTAGTAGGGATATACACAAAACGAGTTCACCGAAGTTACCATAAACTCTTATAGCGGGCTTTACATTGTGAGAATAAGATACTTACGTCACTCTGCTACAATATTCTGTGACATTTGAATGCAAACTTGTTTGCCTGAAAATATCCGTATAATGTTGTAAGTACAGTATCAAACACTAATGGTGTCTACTTTTAAACCATTTCCAGATGTAAGAAATACAAAAACAGAAATTATATCTGCATATTTACAGCTAAGGAGTTCTCAAGCGGTTTCCTTTCGATTAATATTCAATTTAAAGACTGATATTACGTTGAAATATTCAATATTGGGTCGTCCTCCCTCGCGAATTGACTCTAATGAGAGGTATTCAAAAAGTCAACACGTTTTCATAGATGAAATTCATTGCTTCTGGATTTATTAAAAGATATCATCGTACTTTATTTATGTTTTGGTGCCGGTTTTGTTGTTTAGAGTAATTGCACGATTTATCATTATTATTTTCAATACAAAAAAATAGTAATGGCTGGAGGTTATACCGATCGAATATGTTCGTGCTGTATTTTACAGTACCTACTGCGCTGTCCCCAGAAAATATTATACATTAAGTTAAAGTACCTACGTAACTATATGGAAAAAATGAAAATGAAAAAAAAATCTATTTATTTCTTTAACTTACAGTACAATAACACATTTGGGATTGAGATCTTTTTTTAAGTCTGGGAACACCTGGGTCAGAAAAAAATATTTTAATTTTCCTATAGCCGAGAGAGAGAGAAAACAATAAATTTTAAAATGATTTTAAATTACACTAGCAAATCGTGCGGTCTATAACATATTTAAATAATACCTATCTACAGTGTACAGGTAAATGTGATTTAATCCAATTTAAAATTACCCAAAATAATGTCATGAACATGTAATACATACAGATAGATAGATACCTACTCCAGACTGATTTAATATACTATTTCTTACTTTTATTTCAGAAATATGAAGATGGCGTCGGTTGTGTTGGCAGTAATCTTTGGTGAGTAATAGTGTACATATTTTGAACAGCGAATGCTGTGGTAATAATTTTGTAATTTTGTAATACTGTGGGTTTTTCGGGGCATGCATAGAGCGGGCTTGTCAACCGCAGGCCGCGGGCGGCGGCGCTCTAAGCAATTATTTTCGCCGCGGCGTACTCTGTGTGATAATGACACCGTTCTACCTCAATTTGTTTAAGAACGCTTCTTAATTAACTGCATCACGAATACCTGTTAAACGGTAAGATTAAATTTTATCCTTTATCTCAATGGATATTCCAATATCTTCGGAAAAAAAAACTTCGTTATTACCAATGTACAAGAAAGTTCAAAAATAAAGCATGATTGTAAGCCAATTTCCTGGAGAATATATACGATTCAGTGGGATTCTTCGGTTTGTATACCAACATATTCTGCGACTGTTTTTTGAAATCTATATATATAAAAGGAGAAGCTAAATCTTAAAATCAAGGCCCAGCCCAAACCGCTGAACATAGAAACATGAAATTTTGTGTGTAGGTTACGTTTATAGTGTAGATGCTCGCTAAGAAAGGATTTTACGAAATTCAACCCTTAAGGGGGTGAAAGAGGGGGTTGAAGTTTGTATGGGATAGTGTGATTTCTGCGTGTATCAACTTTAAACTTGGCACAAATACTCTTCAAAACACACTATGAAATATTAGTTCTAGGATTTTTTGAAAATCATCCTCCAAGGGGGTGAAAGTAGGGGATGAAGTTTGTATGGAAAACCTTTATTTTTGGGTGTATCAATTCGAAACTTTGTAAAAATACTCCTCAAAACAAAGAACAAGACACGTATTTCCGGATTTTTCAAAAACCATCCCCTAAGGGGGTGAAACAGGGGAGTGGAGTTTGTATGGAGACGTGTTGTTTTTTACGTCTATCAACTTCAAACTTTACATAAATACTCTTAGAAATAAATTATGAGACACATATTTTTGGACTTTTCGAAAATCATCCCCTAAACGTATGAAAGTAAGGGTTGAAGTTGATACGAAGAAGTTTATTTTTTGCGTCCATCAACTTGAAACTTGGTACAAATGCTTCTGAAAGCAAACTATAAGATATTAAGTAGTTCTAGGATTTTTCAAAAATCTTCCTCCTTCCTGTAAGTGGGGGTTGAAGTTTGTATGGAAAACCTTCATTTTTGGGTGTATCGATTCGAAACTTTGTAAAAATACTCCTCAAAACAAATAACAAGATACGTATTTCTGGAATTTTAGAAAATCACCCCTTAAGGGGGTGAAACAGGGAGTTGGAGTTTGTATGGAGACGTGTTTGATTTTTACGTCTATCAACTTCAAACTTGGCACAAATACTCTTAAAAATAAATTATGAGACCCGTGTTTTAGGAATTTTCGAAAATCATCCATGAAAGTAGCGTTTGGAGTTTGTATGGAGACGTGTTGTTTTTTACGTCTTATCAACTTGAAACTGGGCACAAATACTTTTAGAAATAAATGATGAGACACGTGTTTTTGGATTTTTTGAAAATCATCTCTTAAGGTGAAAGTGGAGGATAAAGTTTGTATGGGATAGTGTGATTTCTGCGTGTATCAACTTTAAACTTTTTACAAATATTCTTGAAAATAAACTTGACATATTAGTTCTAGGATTTATCGAAAACCATCCTCCAAAGGGTTTCATCCCCTTGGGGGTTGAAGTTTGCATGAATACTTTCATTTTTGGATGTATCAATTCGAAATTTTGTAAAAATACTCCTCAAAACAAACAACAAGACAAGTAGGTATATGTCGATTTTTCAAAACTCACGGGTGAAACGGGGTTGGAGATTGTATGGAAACGTGTGGTTTTTTTACGTCTATCAACTTGAAACTTATCACAAATACTCTTAAAAATAAATGATGAGAAACGTATTTTTGTATTATTTTAAAATCATTCCCTAAAAGGGTGAAATTAGGGGTTGAAGTTGGTTTAGAGAAAAGGGGTTTTTTGCGTCTATCAACTTGAAACTTGGCAAAAATATTCTTTAAAAGTCTCCATACAAAGTCTATTTTTTTTTTATAATTTACTATGGGTTGCTAGGAGAAATTAGTTTGTGCATCCCAAAATGTTGAAAAAAATAAATGTCCACCCGTGCGAAGCCGGGGCGGGCCGCTAGTAAATAATAAAGTTCTCTTCAGGACCTATCGGTGCGTTTGGTGGAGGCTGACACCAGATGACTGGAAGTTATCTCTGTCAGAGGATTAGCATATCTATCCTAGACGGAATGCAGCTCTGGGCACTTTCCCACATGGTTCCTCTTTGGAGGTCATTTTTTATTTGTATGTATATGGGTATAGTAAATATGTTTTTGCAAATTAATGTACAAAAGGCATTGATGAGGTTTTAACTTCACTGTTGGATGAATACTTAAGAGGGCGTAACCCTTCATCAGGTTGCCAAAGGCGATGTTGATCGAGTCACCTCGGCTTCCAAGCGCCGTCTAATTGTTTGCTGTCACACAAAGTGTTTACCTAGATGTGCCAAGTTTGAGGAAGACTTTTAAGTTTTTTTTTTTAACTGGAAACATATTACAATTTTATGGTCTTTACTTCAATCTGTTTAATGTTCATGCGTGACTGAGTAATAAACCAAATGCATATTATTAGTAGAATGTTGAACAGTTGTTTTGTACCAGTAGAGGCTTTGTCTGTTTGGGACTAAATAATTGTGGCCCACAACATATGAACTTGTTTTATTATAACTTAAAAATTACAAAAAAAGAATTTTCTATATGGGTCTAGCGGTCTTCGAATAATCGGAAAACATACATAAAAAAAAAGGTTCCGACGAACTCAAAACCTTATTTTTTTGAGTCCGTCTTACACCGGTTATTAAGTAAATACTAATTTAAAACCGTTACGTCTTATATAGCGATTTACACAAGCTCTACAATACATAACATCCAGACGAACATCGTAGCACAAGGGTTCACTTCATCGAATACATTTCAAGAAAAGGACTTCCAAATTTGAAATCCTTTAGTTAGTTTAACTAGGAATCGGGGCAAATAGCACGGCAAAGGTTAACGCTTTGTCCGACTATACAAACTCTAGGGAGACGGCATTTTTAAACGTACTCGTATCGTGGAGATGTAATGAAATTTACTCGCACTCGTGAAGAATCCTCAAACATGTGTCGATATATTGTTTGTTTAAACTTGAGCGTTGGAAGGGATTTATTTCCCCGGAGAAATGACTTTCATTTCTTTTTAGTATTCCGTACCAAGTTTGGCAAAACGGAACGCTTGGAAAATTTGTCTGTGCATCTCCGGAACGCTCTTGACTGTCTCTTTGAATTTTGATTCAAAAGGAAAAAGGGACTGACTAATTCATCTATCAATCCGTAGCCATAACGAATTCTGGAAACACGGCAGGTCCTGGTGTGAATTGCTTTTGTGCTATAGTTCGCAATGCACAAACTCAGCTTTGAATTTACTCGTATTTGCGTGAGTATACTCGTACCTACGTCTAGAACAGAGAAAAACCATACGCCACACTTTCGATGTGCACCACACAAAGGCAAATCTGGTGTCTGTACTCGTATAGCTCCTATACGAGTACAGACAAAATTACAGTGCTACTCGTACCTCAATGATCGCAGTTTTGGTGGGTGAAGTTAGCTCAATAGCTTCCTGTTTGCAATAAGGGAGGGTATAGACCATATGACCATAGGATCGGGAGACATCAGTTTATCAAGGGCTATCGGAGTAGTAGGCCTACTATATCTAAGAAAATATTTGAATATCAAACAACGTCACACATTTTAACGTTCAATTTGACGTTTGAGATTTCAATTGGGACCTAAAATGGCACCGTCCGTCAGTAGGAATAGTGTTTAAGTTATTTTTGTTCTAAGATTGTCTGTCATTGTTGATTGTTTGTCTGTGGAATTTGTTACAAATAATAATTTAAATTAGAAATAGAGACAACAGAGATTAACTCTGGCTATACGTCATGTCCTATTAATAAAAATGTTACTAGTAAAAGTAAAAAATTAAATTGCAATACCCTAAATAAAATAAACCTGGTGCATCAAAATATTCAAGGTATGTTAAGTAAAGAGCTAGAAATTGAACTATTTATGAACTGTAATAATATTGATATAATGTGCATTACAGAACACTGGCTAAAAAAACACCAGTTCATTTTTGGTTTTACCCACCACCAGGTTGGCAGCTCATTCAGCAGGGAGGCCTCGATACGCGGTGGCTCTCTAATACTTGTACGTAACGGTTTGAAGTGTAAAGAGCCGCGCGGACATTGTTGGGCTCTCTGTTGAGCGATCTGTGGAGATAGCCTGCACAGAGCTCGAGCGGCTTATTGTAATGAGCGTGTACAGACCCCCCAGTTCTTGTTATGAACACTTTGAGAAAATCATGGATGAAGCCATATGTAAAATTAGCAATAAAAATAAATACATTGTTGTTTGTGGAGATTTTAACATTAACCTTTTAGATACTTCATCCAGTATTGGTAGTAGGCTTGTATCATTTTTCAAATGCCATAATCTTGTAAATCTTTTTTCAGTGCCTACCAGAATTACTGCGACCACAGCAACATGCATCGATAATGTTTTTACAAACCTCGTGCCTGATAATACAGCCGTAATTAATAAATTATCCTCAGATCATTGTGGCCTGTTGGTAACTTATCAGATGTGTACTGAAAAGGCACTAAAGAAAGATATTAAATACAGACCAGTAACGTGTACTCGCCTTCAGCAATTTAGAAATAACATAGAAAATAAACTTTTAGATTTTTCATACTGTGATGACCCTAATGATTTGTACAAGTCAGTATTAACACTAGCTAAGAACGAATGTAATAATGTTTTTAAAACAAAAAGTGTAAAAATCAATAACAACCTAATGTTCAGTGATTGGGCGACGGTGGGAATTCATAAAAGCAGACAAAGATTATATGAACTATACGAGGAAAGGACGTATAACACTAGTGATGCTTTTTGCAATTATGTTCGTCAATATTCAAAAGTCTTTAAACGTATTTGTACCGCGGCTAAAGCTAACCATGTAAGTAATAAAATCAAAAATAGCACAGACATTGTAAAAACTACATGGAAAATTATAAATAGCGAGACTGGAAAATTAAAATCTCAACATTTTGACTTTCAGTTGAAAGTTAACAATAGAATTTTAAGAAATGATAAAGATATATCTGAAGTGTTTGTAAATTTTTTCTCTGATATTCCAGTCTCGTCGACCAAGTCACTTAACTCGTCACCCGCACTCGCTGAATCGCTACTACAAGAACATACCGCTGCATGTAATACACGCAATTTCGTATTCGATCATGTAAATCCTTGGGACTAGGGCATGGATACCGGTATACCGGTATATCGAAATACCGGTATACCGGTCAATTTTTTCGGTATTTTGATACCGGTATTTGAGAATGAAATACCGTTTTTTCGGTATTTCGGAAAAAGTGCTCTTTTTTTGCAAGGGTTTTTAAAGACCATGCAGAACGCTCGTTTTCTATGGTTCATAGTGTTGTTCATACTGCAGATGAGTTTTCATGACACGAATAACCACGATTATAGAAAAAAATCGCTACAAAACCAACTGCGCAAAACACTGCATGCACATATTATACTATCTATACACTTCTGCTCTAGCTGGTATTTTATGATATTGCTTCTAGTTGTTAATCTAATGTTTTACCCATACCACAAGCGTTGAATCAGAACTGGCCTTTCTGCTGCAGGTTACATAATATGTAACAAAATAAGATCATCGCTCAACGACGCAAGTTTGAGCGCGTTGTGTTTCCTTCGTTCGATGTTCCAACAAACGCGATCTGCCTGATTGATGGCGTTGAGTTAATCTGCGCCTGCGCCTACATTTTGGTTTATTTTAAAATAACGACCGATAATCGACGATACCTTCTTTTCAATTTTATTTGGTTTTAATAATACGTTCGTATACATAATATCGGCTATGATTAAGAGAGATTTTCAAAATGTTTACTACAAGTTTTCTTATCATTAGAGAGTAAAACTGATTTTAATACCTATTTCACCATTTACTTGCCCTTTTCCCATTATTTGGGGTCAGCGCAGTATGTTTTTTCCTTCCATTTAGATCTATCATACTTCATATCTACATTCAATTCCATCTTGCACATAACATTGTTTACACAATCCACCCATCTTTTTTTTTGTCTACCCCTCTTTCTATAGCCTTCCACATTCATATTAAGCACTCGCCTTACAATATTACTCTCATCCCTCCTCATTATATGTCCATACCAAGACAGACGATTACCTCTCAACTTCTCCATCACCTGTTGCTACTTTCAGACTTCCTCTTACGTATTCATTCCTAATTTTATCCATTCTGGTTAATCCACACATCCATATCAACTTTCTGATCTCCGCTGCATGCAGTCTCCTTTCATCCTCCTTGTTAAGGGCCCAATATTCCGATCCATACATGATGACAGATCTTATCATGGCCTTTCATACTTTTCCCTTTAGTTTGAGGGGCATTCAGTCGCCATTTCATCCACCCTGAGTTAATACTGTGATTTTAATACCTATTTGATTGTGATATTTGTGTCAATAAACAATATATTATGTAAATATTTTTTGGATCAAATAACGTATTTTCTTTGGTATTCTTTAGGTATTACCTCTACTTTAATAACTCATTTTGTGGTTTCTAGGGAGTTGATAAATGGTTTGTATTTCTGACATATAGCGTAGTTCTTGTGATCATTTAAACAGTGACCAGTAGTATTTTAAAAAATACCGAAAAAATACCGAAATTTCGGTATACCGGTAATTGAAATTTCAATACCGGTATCAATACCGGTATGAAAATCATTCCGGTATTCCATGCCCTACTTGGGACATCCTAAAAGCATTCAAATCAATACAAATGAAAAATACTGCCGATCTCGACGGCTTATCTGTAAAAATCATATCATCCATAATAGACTTAATTGCCTCACCTCTAGCTTGTTTATATAATAAATGCGTTGATGATGGCGTGTTTCCTGATCTGATGAAACATAGTAAAATTATTCCATTATTCAAAGCCGGTAGTAGATTAGACCCTTCTAACTTCAGACCAATATCAATTCTACCGACTCTTAGTAAAATTTTTGAGAAAATTATTCTATATCAGTTGAGTGCACATTTTTCTATCAACAGTATAATGTCTGTAAAGCAATTTGGATTTACTAGGGGTCGCTCGACAACCGATGCCGGTGTTGAGCTAGTAAATCATGTGTTTGATGCCTGGGAGGAGTCGCAGGATGCTGTTGGGGTTTTCTGTGATTTATCTAAGGCATTCGATTGTGTCCATCATGAAATTCTCATCAGAAAACTACGTCATTACGGAGTACAAGGCCGCGCTCTTGATTTAATAAAGTCCTACTTGAAAAGCCGGATACAGTGTGTTGATGTAAACGGTTCAAGATCGTCTGGATCGGCGGTTTGTATTGGTGTACCGCAGGGCTCCATTTTAGGCCCCTTTCTATTTCTGGTCTATATAAATGACCTACCCAACCGAGTGCAACATGATATTGTACTGTTCGCAGATGATACATCTCTACTTTTTAAAATTAAACGACCTATTAAGTCTTATGACGAAGTGAACAGTGCAATTAATGATGTTGTCAGTTGGTTTAACGTTAATAATTTACTTCTCAATGAGAAAAAAACTAAATGTGTACATTTTTCTTTATCAAATGTTAAACGAACTTTAAACTCAGTTACAGTTAAAAACGAAAAATTAGAATGTGTAAACACTACAGTATTTTTAGGAATAACTCTAGACTCTAAGTTACAGTGGGGACCGCACATTGATACGTTGGCGAAAAGGCTCAGTTCTGCTGCATATGCCGTAAAAAAAATACGTAATATGTCAAGCGTAGAAACAGCTAGACTTGTCTATTTCAGCTACTTCCACAGCTTAATGTCATATGGCATTCTACTGTGGGGGAATGCTGCTGATGTCCAGAGAATATTTATTTTGCAGAAACGAGCCATTCGTGCAATTTATAAAATGGGGTCTAGGATGTCTCTAAAGGAAAAATTCAAGGAAATTAATATACTGACACTGGCGTCACAGTATATTTACGAAAACGTATTGTATGTTAAAAAGAATATATCACTTTACAAAAAAAATAGTGACAGACATTGTATAAACACTAGAAATAAGAATGAACTGGCTGCTCGTGTTAGTCGATTATCTAAAGTTACCAAATCTTTTAAGGGTCAATGTATACGTTTTTACAATAAGATTCCCATTGAATTACAAAATTTGCCTCTTGACAAATTTAAAATAATAGTTAAGCAAAAATTACATAAAAAAGGCTACTATAAAATTACAGACTACTTAGTAGACCAACATGCATGGGATTAACCGACTCGACGCTATGTAAGGCTATTAATTATAATTATTATTGTAAACGATATTTATTAGTAAGACATGAGATTAAAAAGAGCTGCCCTTGAGTTTCTTGCTGGCTCTTCTCGGGGTACTGCATTCGGAACCAGCAGCTCGTCGGTGGAGATGGGCTGCTGTTTGCATTTAGCCAATCTTCATGGACGAGTTTAGAGTGCCTTGTTATTATAAAATATTGACGTTTCTAAGTGTATATTTTAATACCAATAGAAAATAAACGATTTTTGAATTTTTGAATTTGAATTTGTCGTTGCTAAATAAAGCGACGTCAAATTAGATATGCCGTTATTAATCTTGGGTTCTTGTGTGCCCCCCCCCCTATAGAACCCAAGTGCTCACGTAATCAGCCTAGTTTTCCAGAGAGAAAATGCAAACAGCCTTTTGTGTACCTACTGTTACTCACCGTTCCTCTTTATAGGACATTTTTTAACTGTAGGAATGTGAAAAATAAAAAACTTTCATCCCCTATTTGATCTCTCAGGGAAAAAATGCTCCAAAATCTTTTGTGAGTGCTCACCAAGCTAATATAAGAAACTGTTTTGCAAAATGTCATGCTTCTAGACCTAAATTTTTAGGTTGTTGCATACATATCGCCTCGACTCGAGCTGATCACAATTCTTTGTATGAAATTCCCTACTATGCACACTAACCGGCATCATAACGACATCGCCTCGCCTCGGGACAAGCTTGAACAAGATAGGCGAGGCAGTGACGATCGGTTTTGGAGTTGATGTGTGCTGTACCTAGAGTATCAGCGTTGTATGAAAGTAGATATATTTTTTGTTTACGAAGAGTTTGCAAAAACGTGAACAAGACGCCCTTGGTTCCTAAGACCTTGCTGACAAGAAGAAGCTGCTAGTTATCCGAATCAAACATGTATAAGTATACATACAGTTTTAGGCTTACAGCGAGTATTACTTTTCCAACTTTCCGTAAAAATAATGAATTAATATAGAGCTTTTGTAAATAAATAATATAATTTGAGCTCTTACTACCGTCTAGAGATTAAGGCAGCTGGATTCAGCCGTCTATTGTTCAGTTAGGAGGTAGTCAATTAAACTCTCTGATTAATAATAATTAATTTTCCCTTCAAGCTCTTTGATTGTGGAGTAAACTTCTGAAGCCCTGCGATTGAAATATTTACTTAATATTAATTCGTATACGTTTTATTTTCGAAGAAATGTTTGGCCCCGAATGTAAAACAAATCACTAAATTATGTATAGAAGTTGTAAACTATGGTTTTTGTTTTTTGTAGAATTTGGATTACATCGAAATTCCGTTTATTACAGAAGCCTAGTTTTGAAGAAATGGATTTAAATATACGATGTTTGCAAGAAAAATCTTTGGCACATGTATGTACGGAAATTGCACATAGAGATTTCCAGCAACGTGCTCAGAATCCATCGACTATCGAGTGATTTTTCAATAAAACGTCCGCTTCGCGAAATTGAATTCACTCTGCGGTGTGAGCTGGGGTCCCACGGTCCGCTATTCTACGGATCAGCTACACTCAGCCGACGAGCACGGACGGCGACGCACCACAGGCAGGGCCGGTCCAACGGTGCGTGTCGGTGTGTGTAGATGTTTTTATGTTGTCATAATGCAAAGCGAAAGAAAGAGAGAGAAGAGCGCACCTTTGAAGTTACCGACTCACGATGGATACGGGCGCACCGCCACAGACGTTCGGTGCTATCACGGACCCACGGTGCGTCGTGCGAGCTGGTCTGCGTGCATCCGCGATTTTACGGACCGTGGGACCCAAGCTTTATAAGTACGCTACAAAAATAGATATATACTTACGTATCCTGAAATAGGTCACCACTATAGCTAGGTCTTGTCAATTGCGTAATATTAGTGGTTACGCCAAATAGGTATATTTTTCTTCTAATTTAAATTCCCGCGTTATACGATTGGCACAATACGCTTTCTCTTTCCTACCCTTTCCCGCACATACCTATCAACGCGCGCGCGAGTGAGAAAGCCGTCCATGTGCTATGTATTTCGCCCTCGAGAGGGCGCAAGCTAGGGGTGTCCACTTAGAGAATACATCGATGTTTTTTTTCGATGCAATACATCGAGACTGTACATCGATGTTTTCCGATATATCGGATAGAAACATCGATGTTTTTTCAACATCGAGTATTTTTACCTGTTACTAAAAAAAATACTTTTCATGCAAACCCGCGTTGATTCAGTTGTTGTTCTTTGTTTTTATTAGAAAAAGTATGAAACAAAATACAATACATATAATACAATACACTGTTTATTTATTTTCTTGGTTGTCAACAGTAAAATGATAGTAACTTTTACCAAAGACTTGATTGTGACTTCTTGAGGCAATACAAAAATGTCCATTCCACGCAAAGAGATTAAAATATAATAAGACATAGAGGGGGCATTGGGAATATTTTCATACAAAACGTATAAGCAAGTTTGAAGCTCAAGCGTCATGTCAGTTAGTATGAACGCAAGCTGTCATTCGGTCGAAATTATACTAGACTTATTCCACTTGGAATAACTTATCGGCTTCAAATTTTCCTTGCTTTGTCCCCTCTATGCCCTATGATATTTTAATCTCTTTGATTCCACGCATTTTATCGAATTTCCCTTATTCGATGTTTTATGAAAATACATCGATACATCGAGTAAATCAATACCTTTTCAAAACATCGGATTGATTCGATGTATCGTATTGTAAACATCGAGTGAATTCGATGCATCGATGTATATCGAATATCCCTAGCGCAAGCGTCACTTTTTCCTGTTCGGCGCGATCGCTCGGCCTGCACGCAGCCGCTAATTTTGTGATCCGATTCAAAACCGCATAATTACAATACTCCATTAAAACAGAGTGTCGCAAACATTATCTTCAGTGTGTGTACTACTCGTGGTGCCGTGGAAACCCCTTTAGCCTTATAACAAAGAGATTTAAATACTAGGGCATAGAGGGGGCATTGGGAATATTTTCATACAAAACTTTGAAGCCTAAGCGTCAGTGCTGGTATCTAGATTTCAATAGCTGAAACAAGTATTCAAACAATTAGAAGTTGTTTCAGCTATCGACCGGTAGAGGCCACGCTGATTAAAAGGGATGTTACTATTTCATACCAAGGTATCGATAATATCAGTCAACAACAACAACAACAAAATCAATTTCAATTATACCTACTACACTCCCGGACACATCTATCGGGCCACCTAGTGTTTTTTAAGTTTTGATGGTCCCTAGCTAAAAACGTTGTCACACGAGATCGCGGTCTTCCTTGACAACAAACGAAGCCGCCAGTCTCTAAGTAACTTTAATAAACTCTTCGGACAGTAGTACGGCTTAAATTTAGTTGTGCACTCACATTTCTTTGGCTATGCCCGGCCTGCAGAAGTGCCACAGCTTTGGCGGCAATTTCAGGCCGAGTATCCATATCTTTTGGTCAAAACTTTCTCAAAGTTTGCAGTAGCCATATTATTGAACCAATAATCAGAAACATAAATAAAAAAATCCAACTTTCGCAAAATTAAAAAAGTTTTATCCTCCCTTGCATCATTGAAAACAATGAACAGACTCGAATTTTCTTATTTTTTTTCACAATTCTGTATTCGAAATAAAAAAAAACATACCAAAAGGTTGACCAATAAATCAGCTTCATTAATTACTGCAGGAAATCTATAACATTGTTGAACCAAAAAATATATGTTCCTATATTGATATTAAATTATTTATTAAACTGTTTGTATTCTTAAAAACAGTATGCCTATATTTTCTACCTAATAAATAAATATCGATAACAAAAGTCGATAAACAGCACCACATCACTAATTAGTAGTGAAGTAGTGGTATAAGCTACTCAACAGCAGAGGGCGTTAATTTACAAGATCAGCAGAATGTTCTAGAACGAATATAAGAAAATTATTAATTTTGTTCTTTTTTCTGAGTAAATATGAAAAATACTTACGAAAATAAACTAAAATCCCTTCCAGGCGTTTTGCCGTAGCGTGATTTGCAACCTAGCAAGGCGCATCTCGGCATATTTATTTATTTTGGCGAGATACGAACGAGTTGTTATTCGGACGAGTTATTCCACTGTGGAATAAGTTTTGACTTCAATTTTTTCGGGCTTTGTCCCCTCTATGCCCTAGTATTTAAATCTCTCTGCCTTATAACAATCGGGGCTTGCGCCCTAACCGCCGCCGCCGCGCCCGACGCCGCCGACGCACGTGAAAATCTGGGACTAAAGGTACTGTGCATCCTCTTTATTCGCTTGGGCTGCCTTAATTTCATTTCCCAATCCGCAGGCAGTCCATCTCCAACCTCACTAAACGTATTGTGCCAAACTCGCAAAAAATACAGTCCACTTATAAATTTCGCCATATTGTTTTTCACCCGCACAACCATTTGTTGGTCCATACGAGCCGAATTTTGTATCAATTCATGATCAAAACGCATTAGAATATCAATTTCGTGTTCTAATTACTTACTTATATCTTACGCAATCGCATTCGCCTCGCAGATTCTTTTTTCTACCTACCAAACGCAACGCGTCGTAGAAGTAGGTAACTACCTACTTCTCGAATTATTGAACGCATCGTATTATACGATTGAATAGGTATTGCATCCTATTCATTAACGCGCAACAACTTTGTTTATTCGTATATTTCTCATTCCCGCACTCATTGTTGTTGCTATTCGCTGTAGTTTTGTTACAAACCTATTGTAGGTACGCGCCGCGCTATTATAGCTAGGTACTATAGCGAATATTAATTACGCATTTTTGCATTATTTTATTGGGTAGGTACCGCAAGTTAATAGAGACAGATATTATAGCCTCGCAAGTGGGTCCGGTTTAGGTATTATTATTTCGATCTATTTCGCATCGCCCAGGCCTAACCTGCGTAGGTATTTATCTGTTCTCCATCGCACCGCATCTAATATATCGCTTCTTCGGCTAATTTCATATAATAACGTTAGTAAATATATGTAAACATGGCCGCAGAAAATAAATTGTCAATCTTAGACGCTAAAAGAGACCTTATGTTCTCACGCATACAGACTATCGCCGATAGGGTTAGTCGACTTTCTGACCCAGTTGTCAAAGAATCGTTTCTATGTGGGTTGGAAACTCTGGATAAGTTACGCTCCGATTTCGAAAGTGTGCTGGATCAAATAAATTCTATAGAATTGACTTTGAACCCTAAATACGCTGTTAATTATCAGCCTCTTCTTGCATTTGACGATTTGTATTGTCTCATAAAACGCGCCGCAAAGTCTATTCAGACTCCGCCGCCCGACGTAAAATACAGTCGAGGTGATAGGCCTAGGTTGCCGCCGATTGAGTTGCCAGAGTTCAATGGTGATATCAAAACATGGCCATTGTTTTATAGTTCATTTAAAAACACTGTTCATGATAACCCTATGTTGACAGACTCGGAGAAACTACATTATTTGATCGGTAAATTAACTGGCAAAGCCCAATCCGTATTCTCAGGCGTAAACCCATGTGCCGAAAATTACACTGTTATTTTGAACTCATTAATAAACAAGTATGAGGACAAGCGGCTACTCGCTACCTCTTATTTAGATCAAATATTTGAATTAAAGCCTTTCAACTCCGCAAATGCAAGTAATTTGGAACAATTTCTAGACAAATTCGCAACATCCGTTTCCGCAATTAAAAATCTAGAAATTGATGGACTATCGGATTTTATATTTTTGTATACCGCACTAAAGAAATTAGATCCCGATACCGCACGCGCTTTCGAAATGGACGAACGTGGCTCCGAAATCCCATCCTTCGATGCTTTAGTGTCATTTGTTCGCGATCACATAAAAATATTGCAACGCACTTCTTCGACCTGTAAACAAGAAGTTAATAAGAAATTTTCGGATCGTCGAGTGGATGCGCCATCGAAGCCACATAAGTCTACGCATACGTATGTAAATACTACAACCGCATCTCCGCAACCTCAGTGCTCTTTATGTAACACGCATCACGAACATTTATATAAATGTACGGGATTTTATAAAATGACACCTGGTGATCGCTATAGGTTTGTTAAAGCGAACTCTTATTGTGTCAATTGTTTAAGTAAACATCATCGCGCATCTAATTGTAATTCGAATACGCTATGTCACGTGTGTGAATTAAAACATCACACCATGCTTCACTTTGAAAATAAAAATGCCGCATCCACCCCGAGCACACTCGGTGGTGCATCGCTCGCAGTGCCTCAGTCGCACACACACGCATCCGTGCCGCCGGCCGACGGAGGCGCGGGCGCGGGCCGGCCGAGAGTGTCTACTAGGGCTTTCGAATACCGGATTTTTTGAATACCGGTATCAATACCGGAAAGATTTTTTCCAATACCGGGATCCCGGGATCCCGGTATTGAAATTGTGTTCAGATTTTTTTTTTTCAAGCAGCAAATGCCAAATTTTATGAAGAAAATAACACAAACTATCAGTTGTTTTACTGAAAATCACCTTTTGTTAATAATATCACTTTAAATGTAAACGAAAACCTATTCCAGGATTAGTCACAACAGGAATTAATGTCTTTTTTTATGATTAATCGTATTCTACGTAGAAAATATAACAAAAGAAAAAAATCTCTTTTATTTGCGTTTATGCTAATTTGCTAAGTATTGTGTACAATAAAGATGCTGTGAATATTCAGTTAATCTTCAGTATTTGGTAATTTTGTTTAAGATTCGATATTCGGTCGAATATTATGAACAAAGTTGCCGAATAGCAAATTATCAATTAAACGGTACGATGTTTTCCTTTGGACGAACTGAAGTAAAATAAAGAAATAATGCGTGTGTGACATGATTAATTCCTAAATGAAACAAATAAACCCCTCTGCACGCCCTATTTGTGTTGCTTGCACAGCGCATGCATTAGAAAGAGAATGTAGGTATTTCCATCAAAGCAGAATATTCGGCGCTTGGGTCAAGACCGTGACCGGTTATTCGGTATTCGGCCAAATCACTATACGTGTCATCTCTTATGGACAATGTATAACTGAAAAATTACATAGGTATCTATTTATAATTAAAACTTTAAAATATCATCTTCAATAGTTAAACCAAGTACTTAAGTACCTACTTCAGGTAAGTTTCATTTTCATATCCAAAATGTTGAATGAACTACTAAACTACTGATAAAAGCAAATAAAATAAGAGGCACGAATTGTGGAATCACTAACTTTACTTAAATCTGACCCCTTAAAAATATGAAAGGGAACAACAGATAGGTTATACCGTAAGAATAAACTGTTTTCTTCAGGAGAATCATTTTAGACAAAAGATTATGCCTAGCAACAACGAGGATGGGCGTGCAAACCTTGATATGAACTGAATAACTGGTGTAAAGCCTACATTTATACAAAATAAGTACAATAAAATATGTACAACTATTATTAATATGCTCTTGTATGTGTAACTGTAAAGTTTATACTAAAAATAAAACTAAATAACCAATACCGGGATCCCGGTATTAGACACTTCAATACCGGTATTGAAAAAAGGCAAAAAAAGTCCGGGATCCCGGTATTAGCCAATACCGGGATCCCGGTATTGGAAGCCCTAGTGTCTACTCCCGCGCCACCGCCCGTTATTCCTCGCACTAATAACGTTGCTCTGTGCTCGTTATCAGATATCAACAAAAATAAAAATATTCCGCGTGTACCCACCACTGTTTTGCTTGCCACTGCGCGCGTTCTAATGATCGATGCTTGTGGTAACGAACATTATGTTCGTGCTTTATTGGACAGCGCTTCTCAAAGCAATTTTATTACTCGCGAATGTTGTAATCGCTTGGGATTAAACCCTTATCAGAGACCGACGTGTCCTATTGTGAAGGGGATAGGAGGTTCTACTAAAACTACGCAGGGTTCGGTGATAGTTGAATTCTTTTCGCGATTTAACCGTGATGTTAACTTCTCTATGCAGTCGTTGGTAGTCGATAAGGTGACTGAATGTTTACCGACCGTTAGTGTCGATGTTTCGTCGCTTTCAAATTTTAGTGACTTACCTTTAGCCGATGATACTTACGCCGTTCCCGGACATATTGATATGTTGATTGGTGCTTCTATTTTCCCGCACCTTCTGTTGTCACGCAAGGTTCAAGGTCACGCCACACACGTCTCGCCACACGCGTTAGAGACCGTACTAGGGTACGTGATCGTTGGTTCCGCTCCCGCTAAATTTGATACTTACGCTAAATATAATACTTACGCTTCCGTCTCGTACTGCTGCGCCGTCGAGCCCGTGGAGTCTGTCGTCCGCAAGTTCTGGGAACTCGAGGAGGTTGTTGTTCCGCCAATTCTCAGTCCCGATGATAAAGAATGTGAAGATATTTACGCTCGTACAACTACCCGCGATAGTGATGGTCGTTATACTGTGGCACTCCCCTTCAAGGGTGATGTGTTTTCTCTAGGTGACTCCCGTCGACTGGCGGAGAAATGTTTTCTCTGTCTGGAACGCAAAATGCAGGCTTCGCCTAAGCTTAGGCAGGCCTACGATGACGTCATTAATGACTATTTAGATAAAGGTTATATCGAACCCGCACATCCAGATCAGGAGGAATTGAATAATGCTCCATCATATATAATTCCGCATCATGGGGTCATTAGGGAGGACAAACTCACGTCCAAGTTACGTGTGGTGCTAAATGGTAGCGCCAAGACGAGCACGTCCGTATCTCTTAATGACATTTTATACAATGGTCAAAATTTACAAGGCAATTTATTTAATATAATTGTCAATTTCCGCTTATTTTCAGTAGCACTCTCAGCTGATATAAGACAGATGTTTTTGTGCATCGGTATCCGCGAGTGTGACCGCAGATTTCAACGCTTTTTATATCGTTTCACGCCTGATGAACCGCTGCGGGTTTATCAGTTCAATCGTGTTTGTTTTGGCCTCAAGTCGAGTCCTTTTCACGCATTGCGCACTATAAAACAGCTCGCTTCTGACGAAGGCGATTCTTTTCCTAGAGCAAAGGAAACCGTACAAACCGGTTTGTACATGGACGACTTTGTCTACTGTGTCGATAGCAAAGACGAGGCTATTTCCACGGCTGCTGAACTCATTTCCCTCATGAAGACGGCACAGTTTGACCTCGTTAAGTGGACAAGTAACTCGCAAACCGTGTTGGAGTCCATTCCGCCTACGCATCGCCTTTCATCCGTCAAAGAATTTGATGAATCTGACTCGCACAAGGTTCTCGGCTTATGTTGGTCACCCAGTTCTGATTTATTCAGTTTAAAAATTTGCACTCCTGCTGAAAAATGCACCAAACGCACCATATTATCTTGTGTAGCAAGATTATGGGATTTAATGGGCTTCGTAGCTCCTGTGATATTACACGCTAAACTCCTTATTAAAGAATTGTGGCTTTGCAATTGTGATTGGGACGACGCTCCCCCTGACAACATTGTTAAATTGTGGTCGCGTTTCAGGGACGAGCTTCCTAGTCTGGAACAAATTAAGATTCCTCGCCATGTAGACATCACTCACGGTAGTGTAGTGAATATGATTGGATTCGCAGACGCCAGCGAGAAAGCTTACGGGGGCGTTGTTTATTTTCAAGTAGTAAATAAAGGAGTTACCTCTGTCCACCTTATTAGCGCCAAGTCTAAGGTGTCACCCCAAAAGGTTGTTTCTCTCGCTCGGCTCGAACTTTGCGCCGCTCTTCTGCTTGCAAAGTTGATAAATAATATTATTGACGCATGTAATAATCGCCACCCAATCAACACCGTATACGCATTCTCGGATTCTACTGTCGCTCTTTGCTGGATTCACGCATCCCCCCATAGGTGGGACACCTTTGTAGCAAACAGAGTCTCTAAAATTCAATCATTATTGTCACCGCAAAACTTTTATCATGTGCCAGGCACAGACAACCCAGCAGACTGTCTTTCTCGGGGTCTAACTCCCGCTCAAATTATTGATCACCCGCTTTGGTTCCAAGGCCCATCCTGGATCAAATCAAACCCCTCTGAGTGGCCCATTGCCACTTTTAACCCATCGACGGTTTCGGATCCGCCGGAGGAAAAGAAACATTCTTTAGTTACTTCTGTCCCGCGAGAAGAATCTCTTATCATTACGTTGGCGAATCGCGTTTCTTCTTGGTCGAAACTGCTGCGCTGCGTCGTCTATGTCTGTCGCTTCATGAAACTATTACCGCCGCAAACATTTATAACCAGAACACAGGGTTATTCGCGAATTACAGGCCTTACACTTTCAAGAGGTAATCGTCAAATTACAGACGGGAAAGACTTGCAACCGCACCTTCCAACGACTTAAGCCATTCTTGCAAGATGGTCTTATTAGGGTCGGAGGTCGTTTGACTCATTCGGAGTTAAGTTTCGATCAGAAACACCCTTTACTTTTACCGCGAAAGGATCACGTTTTGAACTTATTGGTTGATTACCATCACAAACTTCATTGTCACGCTGGTCCAGACTTGTTAATGTCAATTTTACGTCAAAAATATTGGATTTTATCCGCACGCAACATAATCCGCAACAGGGTGCATAAATGTCTCCCTTGTTTTAGGCTTCGTCCTAAGCCGACTTTCCCTGAAATGTCAGATCACAAATCTTGTCGTGTGGTTCAAGCCGCGAAACCTTTTATGCATACAGGTACTGATTATGCAGGCCCCTTCCGGGTAACTATTTCGCGTGGCCGTGGTATACGGTCTACTAAGGCTTACGTTTGCCTCTTTGTTTGTATGACGACACGCGCCGTTCATATAGAGTTAGCAGGTGACTTAAGTACGGCATGCTTTATGGCCGCTTTTAAACGATTTTTATCTCGTCGCGGTCCTGTAGGGCAAATGTATTCCGATAATGGAACTAATTACGTCGGTGCAAAACGCACACTTTCTGAATTATATTCTCTTTTACGCTCCAAGCATTTTAATACAGAATTTGCACACGTATTAGCTGAAAACCGCATAACCTGGTTGTTGAACACACCAGCCGCTAGCCACTTTGGTGGAAATTGGGAGGCTAATATTAAAAGCCTAAAGACGCACCTATATCGGGTAATCGGTGAACAGATTCTTTCGTTCGAAGAGATGAGTACCGTGCTCACTCAAGTTGAGGCTATTATGAATACGCGACCCTTATGTAGAACTCTAACTAGTGATCCTTCTGAGCCTCTTGCCTTGACTCCTGCGCACTTTTTAAATCTGACACCCTTAAAGTTCTTACCCGCACTTGAAATTGATGAAGATAAACTTCACGTTCTCTCTCGTTATAATTTAATGGACAAGTTAGTTCAGTCATTTTGGAAGCGATGGAGAACGGAATATCTGCACACGTTGCAGTCTCGCGATAAATGGAACACGCCAGCTAACCCAATAACTGTAGGGACTGTCGTAGTTCTTAATACTGAAAACTCGCCTCCACTTCACTGGCCTCTTGGTGTTGTTGAGGAGGTTTTTCCAGCCACGGACGGTGTAATACGCGTTGTTCGCGTGAAGACCGCGACCGGATCGTACTTGCGCCCGGTTATACGTCTTTGCCCTTTACCTAGACAATAGTTTATTTTGATATCGCGTCTTAGGTTAAGGTTTATTTAGTTAAGTTTATTGTTTTTTGAAGGCATCCCTTCAAGCCAGGGGGGAATGGTTACGCCAAATAGGTATATTTTTCTTCTAATTTAAATTCCCGCGTTATACGATTGGCACAATACGCTTTCTCTTTCCTACCCTTTCCCGCACATACCTATCAACGCGCGCGCGAGTGAGAAAGCCGTCCATGTGCTATGTATTTCGCCCTCGAGAGGGCGCAAGCGTCACTTTTTCCTGTTCGGCGCGATCGCTCGGCCTGCACGCAGCCGCTAATTTTGTGATCCGATTCAAAACCGCATAATTACAATACTCCATTAAAACAGAGTGTCGCAAACATTATCTTCAGTGTGTGTACTACTCGTGGTGCCGTGGAAACCCCTTTAGCCTTATAACAATCGGGGCTTGCGCCCTAACCGCCGCCGCCGCGCCCGACGCCGCCGACGCACGTGAAAATCTGGGACTGAAGGTACTGTGCATCCTCTTTATTCGCTTGGGCTGCCTTAATTTCATTTCCCAATCCGCAGGCAGTCCATCTCCAACCTCACTAAACGTATTGTGCCAAACTCGCAAAAAATACAGTCCACTTATAAATTTCGCCATATTGTTTTTCACCCGCACAACCAATTAGGTTCTGTTGAAAAATTTGGTTCGGTGGCTAAATCTATCTATCAATACATATAATAAAAATACATGAAATATTTTTTGAAAATTATAGTAGTGATAGTTATCGATTTAGACACCAAAACACCAATTTAAGAAATTTTTGTCTGTCTGTCTGTCTGTGCACGCATCACGTAAAAACTAGTTTACGGATTTTGATAAAATTTGGTATGGAGATAACTGAGTACCTGGGTCAACATATAGGGTAAGTTTTATTCCAGAAAAATCACGTCCAATGCGGGCATCCGCTATTGGAAAGATGGTATGTATTTGTCTTATATGTCATAGGCAACCAATATGAAAGGATTTTCGGAAATTCCCCCGACGAACGGGAATAAATTTGATCCGCGCGGGCAATGCCGCTGGGCAACGCCGCTGGGCACCCGCAAGTAAATAAATAAATTTTAATATGTAATTAATCGTTTTAAAAATATGTAATTAGAGTGGCTCCATAAGGGTTTATGAAGCAGCTCTGTCTATTACAGCTGCCTACAATTTTATTAATTCAAAATTAGAGATTAAAAGAATTTAAAAAATACATAATTTTTATTACCCTTATTTTTCAAGTGGCTCTCTTCATTTCCATTTCATCGGCAGACTGTAAAGTACACGATACAAAGTAAAAACCTTATTCTAAAATACGCCGAAAACGGTCGCTACTTCGCATGAGTTTTATGTATGAGCCTTTATCGCGTCTAATTGGAGCGTGTAGGTAATATAAATTTACCGTTTAGCTCAAAGCTTTGCACAGTTGACTTTGTACGACTGCCTAAAGCGACTGTTTAAACATCGGTGGCTGTCACCCACCGTCGTACGTACATTGTGCACAAATGGTTTGTTTACGTTCACAACTGACAGAATATGGGACATTTAATTTATTTTAAAATGTTTATTTAAAAAAGCGACCGAGACAGTCGGACTGGCACAATTAAGGTTTCGTAACAAATACTGACAGACAGTTGATTGATAGACGTATGTATATGAAGTGATCCATGCTCGAGTCCAGCGATCGGCAATTTTTATACAACCTATAGGTACATATAATAAAACTCTAGTGTGGTCGTGTCTGTACATGAAAGATTTTTTGAAAATTTTGACGGTAGTGTATATGGTTATTGATGTAGATACCAAATCACAAATTTTTGAAAATTTGTCTGTCTGTGCACGCATCACGCAAAAACTACTAGACGGATTTTGGTGAAATTTGGTATGGAAATAACTGAGTACCCGGGTCAACATCTAGGGTACTTTTTAATCCAGGAAAATATAAAAACTAATTAAAAAGAGAAAATACGTACTATTCCGAAACGATTACACCTAAAAACTTGATATATGTATGGTATGTAGGTGTCTTATATGTAGTAAGCAACCACTATAAAGGGATTTTCGGAAATTCCCACGGGAACTGGAATAAACTGGTTACGGGCAACGCCGCTGGGCACCGGCTAATTTCTGAATATAATTCTAAGACTCTAAACTGTTTATGCGGTATGTCTAATTGTGCTACAGAACCCTGGTCCGTAGATCTCACTACCCTTTAGAATAGTATTTAGGGGCCCGCTTACACAATTAAAAAACAAGCATTTAAAAAACTTTTTCATGCAGGAAAATCCCAGCATAAATATATTAAAATCTATAGGCCTGTCGAGAGTGTCACTTTCACGGGTGCGTAGAGTGTTTTCATAATCGCTGTAAACATAGCCGGCCACGCTCACAGCCGTTGTCAAATTAGGTTCCTGTGGGACTTACGTCTTTTTCCATTTACCGCAAAATGTTTCCCATTACTCTTTCATTTGTTTTGTTCTTTGCTCTGGTGAATGTTTTCGACGCGTGACACTGAATGATATACCAGGGCATTGTTTTGAAAAACCAATTTATTGTTTTCAAGAGGTGAACCAGATAAATATGGTTCCTTGTTGGCTCAGTTGGTAGAGACCCTGCATTCTGAGCCGGAGGTCGCGGGTTCCCCGCTCGCGGCCAACATTTGTGTGCGTAAACATGTCTGTTGGCTTCGTGTCTGGTCATTTAATTTTTATTTAAGTATGTTTATCAGTTGCTTAGTACCCATAGTATAACATCCACTGCCTAGTTTGGGACTAAATATCCGTGTGTAAATTATGTGTCCTACAAATTATTATTATTACAGGCTATTAGGTACTAAGGCTCGGCTATCTCTCTTCTATCTTTTGAACTGTAACAGGTAGAAATTTGATTTTTTTATAGACCGTGTATTACTAAAAAAACTAAATAATATTACAGTAGGTCCCTATACAAGAAACACGATTTTTTGTATTGTTTGGTGGACAGTTTTTTGTAAATAAACAGATAACACCATAAAGATTAATCTAGTAGGTATATCGAAAGCAGAGCAGCAGTTTCATAAAATGAATGAAAGCTTGTCACCCGTACCCTCGTAGGTACATAAATATTTCACATTAACCAAGTGTCAGTCTTAAAATCTGGTTAATTTTTGATGAGCCCTGATACGAATAGCATGTTCGAAGCGGTTTTAAGTGAAAAAGGAAATAATTTGCTATGAACTATTTACAGATTTATAATAACGATTTTTTAGAGAGTCTCATACTGGCAACTCCCTCTATGTCTCGTTTGCAACTTTTTTATTGCAAGTTAATCTTAAAGGAGAAGTAATTAAATGGGCAGCAATTATAAAATTTGGTTAGCTACAAAAAATCAGCATTTAAATCATTTGGTCGGCATACAAATATTTTGTTCGCAAATAAAAAAATCAGGCAGCAATTCTTGTTCGGCAAATAATTTTGATAATGGTCAAAAATTAAATCAGAAATAGGCAGCTTACAATAACATGGGTTTGCATAATAAACATTCAGTCCGCAAAATAGTTACTTGGTCCGCAAAATAACTACTTGGTCAGCAAGACTTCACGATTGAACAGCAGAGAAAACATGTCGTAAAAAATTATACTATAGCCACTCCCACTCCCACTCCCACTCCCACACCCACCCCTCCCTCCCTCCTACTCCATCCTACACCCTCCTACTCTCTCCTACCCCCTCCTAGCCCTCCTACCCCATACTAATCCCTCCTACGCCCTCCTACTCCCTCCTACGCCACCTACTCCCTCCTACACCCTCATATACCCTCCTACTACCTCCAATCATCCTCATACTCCCTCTTACCCTCCTCCTACTCCCTCCTACCTCCTCCTACTCCGTCTTACCCTCCTCCTACTCCCTCCTACCGTCCTCCTACTCCCTCCTACCCTGCTCCTACTCCATATTACCCTGCTCCTACACCCTCCTACCCCTCCTCCTACCCCTCCTCCTACTCCCTCCTACCACCTCCTACACTCCACTCCTACCCCCATGCCCACTACCACTACCACCAACAACACCACCACCACCACCCCTACCACCACCACCACCACTACTTGTAATTGTAATAATAATCATAATCATAAAAGTTGCATAATCCAAAGTCCTTCCTAGTCTATGTAAGGAATGCGCCCATTTTGCGCATGACAAGTTTGCTGAGATTATTTTTGCTACTTTTATATGAAGCTCAAAAAATATTTTTTGGCTTCACCTCTGAGTGCTTACCAAAATTTTATTAAACAGTAGCAGCTCATTGCAGCTCAAAAATAATTACAGCCATCAAGAATGACATAAATTGCTGATAGGTTTTGTAATGTTTGCTGGCCATGAGTTGCTGACCAATTATCTATTTCTGCTTACTGATTATATTTTTCTGCTCACAAAAATACGAATACTCTGCTGACCATTTAAATAACACCCAAAATATTGTTATTAATCATATGTATCCGATACCTCGTCCGAGTGGACCCACTATGAATTTTAGCCAATGTGCTTATCTGTAATATGATTATCTACCGTGTCATGGCAATATACTTGTCCTGACCTACTAACTCATAACCTTAACCACAAGAAATTTTAAATGTAGGACATAGGTGATCACTAAAAAGGTTTTTTTACGCTCTGATACTAAATATAGCATTAAGTATATCTACTCCCCAAATAAGTTTTATCAAAATCCTATCAATCGTGATTGAGTAACAGATATTTTTTTTTGGGTTTAGGTACGTTTGCGTGTTTTTTAATGCATCAATGATTGTCTACTGTTTTGTCTTGTTCTTTCTCGTGCGAATACGAGACAAATGCACGAGTTGTCAAAATTTTGTAACTTTGCTCATCATACCGCCCTTTTTGTATAAGAGGATAAACTTGTTTACCTAAATAATGTCATCCCCGAGACAGCTTTTTTTGGATACCGCGGCAGAGTCGAACAGAAAAATAACTGCAAGTTTTATGATAAAATCTAAATGAAGTCGGCATCTCATTGCTATTTCACTTGAAGGGGAAGAAGCCACAGCCACGCTCCTAATGGAATAATAATTCGACTCGTCGACAGCCCCGCTGTTTAGTTCCATAAGTTCCATTGATATTGCCTTATGACGTGCGATTATTTTTAAATCATTTCTTTCAAGAATCTAGTGAATGTTTTTTAATATGTTAGTACTCCGATTTGTAAGGAAATTTGTTTTTTTACTATCAATTTGTAATTTTGTAAGCTTATTGTAACGTTGTACTTTCGTGTTGAGGCATTTAATGTTGTGACTCAAAAAAAATGGGCGGAATGTGATGATGCCTTTGCCTTTGCCGGGCGTCATTGTGAAAAGAAGTCGGTGTTGTCGATTTCTGCGAGGGATTTCCCTTTTGTTGACGAAAATATGTTGTTCAATTTAAAAGCATTTCTAAGCTTTAAATAATAATGATGTAGGGAAAATAGTGTTGTGTTATTATATTTGAGATCACTTAAATGTCAAACAGTTTTGAACTATGATTTTTTTGTGAATTTGAGGTCAAGATAGCCTACAGTTACCGTGTTTTTCGGGAAGTGTGTGAGAGATGGTCTTCCAAATACAGAACATTGAATTCGTTCTTTCTTAGCCGTGATGTCGTCGAAATAACTTGGCAAGCGACATTTTACAAAAGCAAATGCTTTTGAGCTCAAACTTGAACATCCTGGTGAGTTGAACATATCTTTCAACACTTAAACGATGTTAGATCATGACGATTTCTTGATTTTTTCTAGTTTCAAACATTTTGTGTCTCGTTGCAGAATCTACCCTACCTCAAATTTTATTAGGAAACTTATTGTAAAAGAAAGAATGTTTCCTGAAGTATTCTTCTATATTCCAATTGGGTAAGCTGTTAGTTTTTTAACTTCTCCATTTGCATTGGTTGAATTCCATAAATATTGTGGTTTATAGTGAATTTATTTTATTGCAGTATGGGTTGATATACCCACATTTTTGTAAGAAACCTCCGGGGTTGACATGATATCCTGATGCTTCAAGCTTGACTCTTCTCCCCCACAATTAGGTTCTGTTTTCCAACTTTATAAATAATTTCTTAACCGTCTCCGAGTAAAGTCATATAGATAGTATTTTCCTGTTAATTGCAGGAGGTTTCTACAGTCCCTAGGTTTCTACGATACGCAAATTTCTACAGTACCTAAGTTTCAATGCCCAAGTTTCTCCGTTGCAAATTTATTCGATGACTACGGTGTTCCTCACCGTGCCAGTTTCTCCGAGCCGGGTAAATTTTCAAACGTACTTTTCTAGGCGTCCTATGCCCTTTATAGAGAAACTATCATTCAAAACAGACTAAACACATGCTTTTCTGAAAATATACCTCGTAGCTTAACCATTTACATAAACCAATAAGAATTAATGTTAAAAACTTAACAGATATTCCACGTTGAATAATCCGACTTGTATGGCGGCCTACCCCTGGGAGGCTTGTCCCACTTCAAAATGCGCTCAGAAAACGACTCACTATAACACGAAATTTTAACGTATCTTTTATCAAAATATCTCATTTTAAAGATATTTACTCCATCTCATATTCAAAATCACAAAAACTTTACTAACTATTTAATAAAAAAACTGAGAAGCTAATATGTTTTTGTCCCGCGTAAAACTGCTCTTTTGATGCTCGTATTTGACTACCTACTTGTTTCATATTAGTCAAGCGATTTCATGCCAAATTTTTGTATCGTACCACACAAGCGTTTGTCGGACCCCAACTTGTGTGTGGAGAGGATGGCGTATACGCAGGTTTTTAAATGTTCCCGAGGGATTTTTTTCCTGAAATCTGTTTTGGTCACCGTGTGCGGCCAGTTCGGTGGCATGTTTTAGATAATGAACAGAGTGATGTATTATATCGTCAAGTTAGTATGTTGTGAATAAATACCTCGATATTACGACCTGCCAATATCTTCCAAATTAATTAGATATTTGGGTAATTATCATGAAAGAAAACATTTAGTCGTTATTTTGGTGGCGTCATTGCAGTGGCGCAGTGGGCCACCGTAATGATGAATGCCTGTATAATCAATTTATTACTAATAATATATTATGACATAGTACTTGTTTTTCATATATTATTACTGTGTTGTAAGTATTTTACCGTGATGATAGCATAACAGTAAAATTTACGTACTATCTAGGTACATAACTGTGGTAAGTCTATAAGGCTACATACATTAAAGAAATAAATAATATTAGTAATGTTTTGGGTACCAAAAAAGTTGAATAATACAACATAAAACATGTGTGTACATAATATGGCTTTTTTATTTGAAATATATAAGAAAACATGACGTTTTCTTTACGGTGGTGCAAAAATTTTGTAAAATATATTTCTCCAAAAGTACTGTATTTTCAAGGGCGCCTTCCAAATTATTAGATTCACATCATCTTAATCTATAATCTAAAGCATTTAGTTTGACTGAAATATGAGAAAAAAAATTGCCACCGCAATGACGTAAAAAAGGCCGGTTTGAAAATTTACCCAGCTCCGAGTTTTTAAGAACGGTGTAGCGCTTCTTGCTATTTTAAGATAAGTCATCATGACCAAGTAGGTGTTTTAAATTTTAACATATTAATGATAAATTTAACCTGATTGGTGGTATAACCCAGGGCTTGAATAACCGAAAAAATTTAGGTTAAAACGGTTAGGGGTATGACGTCATACCTTTATATTGCGATATCTTAAAATAACGGTACCGCTTTTTTCTGGTAGTGCAAAATAACGATACTGCTATTTTCTGGTAGTGCAAAATAACGATACCATTATTTTTTTACGATACTTAAATTTTTAAATAAAGGTTTTCTTTAGGTATAGGTACCACGCCGAACGCCGGGGCATCGCGCGCCGGCTTGACCGAGAATTCTAGTTGAGCGACATGTTATTAAAAGCTTTTATTTAACTTGCAATGTATGTAACTATGTATGTTCGGGTGGAATCTTGAAACTCAATTTTGAAGCAGATATATTCAACCGATTGAGCTTAAATTTGGTATACTTATGTTAGTTCGGTGACAATGCAATATTGTGGTACCACCGAGCTGATCTGATGATGGAGCTGGAAGATGGCCATAGGAACTCGGTAATTAAACGACACAACCCCATCGAGTTTGGGATCGTTTGATTCATCTTGACGAGTACTTTGGTACTTGATGGTAACCAGGGTCTGATGATGGAGCTGGAAGATGGCTATAGGAGGAACTCGGTAATTAAACGTCATATTTCCATCTATTTTGGGTTCGTTTGAGTTGTCTTGACGAGTTCTTTGGTACTAGATGGTAACCAGGGTCTGATGATGGAGGTGGAAGATGGCCATAGGAACTCAGTAATTAAACGACATAACCCCATCAAGTTTGGTCTAGTTTGATTTATCTTGACGAGTACTTTAGTGGTAGATGGTAACCAGGGTCTGATGACGGAGCTGGAAGATGGCCATAGGAACTCAGTTATTAAACAACATAACCCCATCGAGTTTGGGCTCAATTGATTCGTCTTGACGAGTACTTTGGTACTAGATGGTAACCAGGGTCTGATGATGGATCTGAAAGATAACCAATTGAGCTGAAATTTTGTATACATGTTTAGTTTGGATGAAAATGCGGGGCTAGCCACGTGACGCCATTCTAAATCCAACTAAAAAGTATATAATAAATTAAGAGTAAAAAAGAATTTTTAAAACAAGCTTTTATTTTAATGCGCTAAAAAGAACAAAATAAACTTTTCCTTTAAAACTTTTACTATCTTAAAACGTCATTACACAATTTATTATGTAATAAAAGCTTGTCGCGTGATTAAGTAGGTACCCATATTTACTTAGTCTGAAAATTCTAAAAAAATAATTCTATCAGTTAGAGTTACTTATATATTTAAATAAATAATAATAAATAAATTGTAGGACACAATTCACACATGGTTATTTAGTCCTAAACTAGGCAGGGCCTGTACTATGGGTACTAAACAACTGATAAACATACATAAATAAATATTAAACGACCAGACACGAAGCCAACAGATATGTTCATGCACACAAATGTTGGCCCCGAGCGGGGATCGAACCCGCAACCTCCGACTCAGAAGGCAGGGTCACTACCAACTGAGCCAACAGGCCCGTCATTTACTTAAATATGAGTACTCAGATCTCGCGACAAGCTTTTATTACATAACGAGAGAATGTAATTCTATGGACAAACTTCCACCTGTTTACTGCCAACAACGAAAGCATTTTTGACATTTTTGTCATTTTTTGACCTTTTTGACCTTTTTGACATTTTCGAAATTTTAGACATTTTCGACCTTTTTGACATTTTCGAACTTTTTGACATTTTGGACCTTTTTGACATTTTTGACATTTAGACCTTTTTGTCATTTTTGTCATTTTTTGACATTTTCGACATTTTTTTACGTTTTTGACCTTTTTGACAGTTTTGACATTTTTGACATTTTTGTCATTTTTAAGATTTTTTTGATTTTTGACATTTTTGATATTTTTGACATTTTTGACCCACGGGTCTGAAATGCCTAGTCCCTTTTGACCCACGGGTCTGAAATTCAAACTCGATCGAGGTATTGACCTAAGGTATCTACTGACCGAATTTGAAGTCAATCGGTCCAGTAGATCCGGAGATATCCTACAGACAGACAGACAGATGTCAAAAAGGTCTAAAATGTCAAAAATGTCAAAAAGGTCTAAAATATGGTCAACAGCATTATCGAACATGGTGGTGTATTGGAAGGGTGGGTTGGTGTTGGAAGGATGTATGGTTGTTGGAAGGGTGGGTGTTGAAAGTAGGGCTTTCGAATACCGGATTTTTTGAATACCGGTATCAATACCGGAAAGTTTTTTTACAATACCGGGATCCCGGGATCCCGGTATTGAAATTGTGTTCAAAGTTTTTTTCTTTACAAGCAGAAAATACAAAATTTTATGAAAACAATAGCACATTTACTAAAAGTTGTTTTTCTGAAAATCGCCCTCGGTTAATAATATCACTTAAAATGTAACAAAAATATATTTTAAGATAAGTCGTAAAAGAAATTAATCTGTCTTTTTTTATGATTAATCGTATTGTACGTAGAAAATAAAATAAAATGTTATTTGCCTTTATAGGTTATAATTTACGTAGTATATTATATAAGAATTGTGTACAATAAGATGCTATGAATATTCGGTATTTGGCCATTTCGTTTATGATTCGGTATTAGACCGAATATTATGAACAAAGTGGCTGAATAGTATAAAAAAAAACACACATATTACTTAAAAATGAGGTTTAAAGAGTGATAGCCTTACAGTAACAGAGCCTGCTTCACATGATGATAATCAGTGAGGCTTGGGTTCGAATCTTGGCATGTACCAATAAGTTTTTCAAAACTTACGTACATATTTATTACTAGGTAGACGGTGAAGGAAAACATCGTCCCAGAAATAATTCTGAGACATGTGTAAAAGATCCAGTCCCACCACCTATCACGTTTAGGGGCCCAAAGAATATCTCGTGAAAAGTGGGTATATCCAGAAATTTAATACCTCTGACTACCCCCTTGGGGATAATAGGCGTGAGTTTTTATTTTATTATGAACAAAGTGGCCGAATAAATTTACTTAAAAGTGTTCATTTGAAAAATATAAAAGCGAACAACAGATATAATCATACCGTAAGAATAAAATGTTTTCTTCGAGAGAATCAATTTAGACAAAAGTTTATGATTATAATTGCTATGCTAGCCACAACGAGGATGGGCGTGAAGTGCGGTGCTATTTGTCCCAATGCAATCGTTTCAATAGCTTGGTTTTATTGTAGCGAACTGCCAAACCTTCATATAAACTGAATTACTGGTTTAAAACCTACAATTATACAAAATAAGTACAATAAAATATGTACAATTATTATTAATATGCTCTTGCATGTGTAACTTAAAAAAATATGCTAAAAATAAAACTAAATAACTAATACCGGGATCCCGGTATTAGACACTTCAATACCGGTATTGAAAAAAGGCAAAAAAAAACCGGGATCCCGGTATTAGCCAATACCGGGATCCCGGTATTGGAAGCCCTAGTTGAAAGGGTGTGTGCGTCAAAAACGTCAAAAATTTCAAAAATCTCAAAAATGTTAAAAATCTCAAAAATTTCAACTGTCAAAAAATGTCAAAAAGGTCTAAAATGTCAAAAAGGTCTAAAATGTGGTCAACAGCATTATCGAACATGGTGGTGTGTTGGAAGGGTGGGTTGATGTTGGAAGGATGTATGGTTGTTGGAAGGGTGGGTGTTGAAAGGGTGGGTGGGTGATTGATTCATCATCAATCATCATCAAAATTATTATCATTATCCATCATCATCGCTCAGGCGCCAGAGGTCTACTTCTCAAATCAACATCATTTTCGTTGTTGGCAGTAAACAGGTAGAAGTTTGTCCATAGAATTACATTCTCTCGTTTAGTTTCACCCGTCCCAATGTTTGTCATCAAATCACAATGTTTGTCATTAAATTTGATCCACTTCTCGGTTACCGATTGAGCTGAAATTTTGCACACATGTGTAAATCACGTGACATGATGGAGCTGGAAGGTGGCCAAAGAAACTTTGCAATAAAACGACAAAAAGTTTGGGCTCGTTTGCATCGTCTTGACAAGTAGTTTGTCTTTCAATGGTAACCAGGGTCTGACTGATGATGAAACTGGAAGGTGGTAGGAACTCTGTAATGAAAGTTCGTTACCCCCTCGAGTTTTGGCTCGTTTGATTAGTCTTGATTTTGTTTTTAGATGGATAAGTATAAGAATGGCTAACAACGACAACTAACAACTACAACTAACAACTACAACTCACAACTACAACTAACAACCTACAACTATCAACTACAACTAACAACTAACAACTACAACTAACAACTACAACTAACAACTAACACTAACAACTACAACTAACAACTAACACTAACAACTACAACTCACAACTACAACTAACAACTACAACTCACAACTACAACTAACAACTATCAACTACGACTAACAACGACGACTAACGACTACGACTAACGACTACGACTACGACTAACGACTACGACTAACGACAACTACTAACGACAACGACTAACGACTACGACTAACAAGTACAACTACAACTAACAACTACAACAAACAACTACAAATAACAACTACAACGAACAACTACAACTAACAACTACGACTAACAAGTACGACCAACAACGACAACTAACGACTACAACTAACAACTACAACTAACGACTACGACTAACGACCACGACTAACGACCACGACCAACAACTACGACCAACGACTACGACTAAAGACAACGACTAACGACTACGACCAACGACTACGACCAACAACTACGACCAACCACTACGACCAACAACTATGACCAACAACTACGACCAACAACTACGACCAACAACTATGACCAACAACTACGACTAACAACTACGACTAACAACGACGACTAACAACTACAACCACTACACCAAGAACTAATAACAACAATAACGAGAGAATGTAATTCTATGGACAAACTTCCACCTGTTTACTGCCAACAACGAAAATGATGTTGATGACAGTTGACATTTTTGAGATTTTTGTCATTTTTGACCTTTTTGACCTTTTCGACATTTTAGACCTTTTTGACATTTTAGACCTTTTTAAATTTTTGACATTTTCGACATTTTTGAAATTTTTTGACATTTTTGCATTTTAGACCGTATTGCCATTTTTGAATTTTTTTGACAGTTTTGACATTTTTGAGATTTTTGTCATTTTTGACCTTTGACCATTTTGAAATTTTTGACCTTTTTGACATTTTATACCTTTTTGACATTTTAGACCTTTTTGTCATTTTTTGACAGTTTTGACATTTTTGAGATTTTTGAAATTTTTGACATTTTTGACCCACGCGTCTGAAATGCCCAGTCCCTTTTGACCCACGGGTCTGAAATTCAAACTCGATCGAGGTATTGACCTAAGGTATCTACTGACCGAATTTGAAGTCAATCGGTCCAGTAGATCCGGAGATATCCTATCGACAGACCCACAGACAGACAAACAGACATCCTACTCAAACCATTATCTTCCTCTTGTAATGCTACGCAGGAGGAAGTTAACAACAATAATTAATATACAATAATATAGCTTGTGCCTGAAATAAAAGTTATTTGATTTTATTTTTGATTATTAACTTAACTCCTACAAACAAACTAAAAAGGGCAGTGATAGCCTGATGAAGATGATTACAATCAGTGAGGCTCGGGTTCAAATCCTGACATGTATCAATGAGTTTTTCAAAAACTTACGTACATTTTCATCACTATCTCGACGGTGAAGGAAAATATTTCCTATTGCCATCTCCCAGCTCCATCGTCAGACCCTGGTTACTGGTTACCATCTAACACCCAAGTACTCGTCAAGACAAATCAAACGAGCCCAAACTCGATGGGGTTGTGTCGTTTAATTACTTTAAGAGGAGTCATTGAGAAGTTGCGATATCCACCTCCTGCCTCCATCGTCAGATCAGCTCGGTGATACCATAAATATTGCATTGTCACCGAAATTACATAAGTAAGTATACCAAATTTCAGCTCAATTGGTTGAAGATATCTGCTTCAAAATTGAGTTACATGATTATTCGCGAACACACATAAAAATATACAGGTAGGTATATATACGGACGAATTGAGAAACCTCCAAAGGGGAATGCCCATTGGCCATACAAAATAATGCCTGAGTTAAACAAAGATCAATTCTACATTGATTTGTAGTTCAAGTCAACAGAAATCGATTAACAATTTACTTTATTATCCAAAAACTAGGCACAACCTAGTTTAAAACATTTTAATAAAAAAAAGATAGGCTATGTCGAAGTAGGACAAGACTAATCCAACAACTCAAAGACCACAGGTATTACTAACCCGAATTTGTTTTATATGTATACTAGCTACCCGCCCTCGCTTCGCTTCGGTTTAAGCGCGCGAAATCACATTACAGATCTTTGTAATTCTTGGATTCTCTCTACTATACTACTATAAACCGCATTAAAATCCGTTGCGTAGTTTAGAAGATCTAGCGTACAGTCAAGAGCACGTGGAGCTTGACACATTGGACTTTGTAACGTTCAATACAATCAATACAAACGTACAATCATCGCCTTAGATGTCAAACTCGCACTACAAGTGTAAAGCTTCATGTGCTCTTGACTGTACAAACGGCGGGAAGCGACTTTGTTTTATACTATGTACCTAGAGAAGATTGACGAGCAATAAAGTAAACAAAATAATATATCTCAAAGCTTTATTAAAATAAATAATATAACACTCAATAACAAACCTATGTAATTTTTAGAGCTAAAAACAAACATATTTCTCAATACACACCCAAGTAGGTGGGTTCAATCAAAGTCTGTGTTTGCAAATAGGTACGTAGCGGGTAAGAAGAAAACATCGAAATCCTAATAATAATAGCCAAAGTCACAGAAAATAATAAATCATAAAAAAATCCTAAAAATACAAGACGAAAACAAATGGAGTCAACGAGTGAGCGACATTTCATATTTTAATTTTTTCGTAAATGTCAGTTGTTTGTGATCATAAAGATATTAAAACTATTTTGTAGTTCTTAAAATAATTAGATTTTATTCAATATTCCAATGCTACTTTTTATATAACCTTTTCCGTCCCCGAAAATAGTTATGTCAGAAACAGGAAATTAAACAACAATCAAAATAAGTATTAAAATAAACGTTATATTTTCACCCTAGTTAAACATATTCAAAAATACTTTTATTACTCATATTTTATTATGAATGAATTTTAGGGCTAGTAATGTTTTCTGTTTATTCCAGGCATTTGATGGGCACTTTGGGCATTGGCCTTTGAAATCTGTTAAAAATACAATAAAATAAATATTTAGGGGGACTCCCATACATCAAACGTGATTTTTTGCCGCTTTTATAGATAATGAATACGGAACCCTTCGTGCGCAAGTTCGGCTCGCACTTGGCCGGTTTTTTAGTTTTTTCCCCATTAGTGCAATATATGTCTATGTATTTAACAGTCGATAAAACTTTGCTAAAACAACGTACTTTTATATAGGTAGGTACCTAGAATATATGAGTTATAATATAAGCGTCACGTCACCACAGCACACAATAATGCAATATGCAAGAAATGAGATTTCATGCGGCAAGCGCCCGTGCCTCGGCCGAGCGGTTTGGCAACGTCGCGCTGAAGTCTCACTCGTTCGCGTTTTTTCGGTACCGAAAATGATTTCGGTGAGGTACTAGTAAAAAACGGTACCTTAACCCCAATTCTTACCTTATTGGCTCTACCTTTAAATCAAAACGGTACCGTAATTTTATACCGCTAGCTTAACCCTTAACCTTAACCGCTTTCAAGCCCTGGTATAACCTCGTTGGGATTTTACAGTTAAGTTATATCATTTGCCCCGTGAACCCGGCTCTGCCGATTAACTAGTCTGGTATAACTCTAGTTACAACTTATCTGTAATAGTGTTAA
Organism: Ethmia dodecea; assembly: GCA_963855545.1. Lineage (NCBI taxonomy): Eukaryota > Metazoa > Arthropoda > Insecta > Lepidoptera > Depressariidae > Ethmia > Ethmia dodecea. The sequence continues at coordinate 8,002,508 of OY979457.1, forward strand.
CGGTTAATGTATAACATCTGATGAGAGCAATAAATCATAACAACAGTCACTTACCACATTCAGTTATTTTATTTCTAATTACAAGCAAACCCAGAACCTAGCAAATTTCACATAATTATTTTATTCCGTTCTATTTATTTTGTCATAAAAATTCTTCGTGACAATACAACTTTGGCCCATTGTCCTATTGTCAGTTGTGATCATAAAAGTTTTAGGGTAAGATTATCTACCAACCGGAATATAATGTACCTATAGGTCTACCTACCAGATCTAATACACGCTTCATCAATCATGTTATCTGAAATTTGGTGTGATATAAGTACATCTCGAGGAAGGAAGGTTAATCGCAAAAGTATTTTTGTCCCGCAACAATGTTTATGTACAATTCTTTTTAAAATAAATAAATTAAAATACAGTCATACCTTATTATCCAAGGGGTTGACAGAGGTATTCAATTTCTTAAAGTACAGTCAAGAGACGACGTGGAGTGGACGTGGAGCTTGAAACATTGGACTTTGTAACGTTGTTATTACAATCGCCATAGAGGTCAGACTCGCACTACAAGTGTAAAGCTTCATGTGCTCTTGACTGTACACACTTCTCAAAAGTGTATTTCCCGACCACGGATGGTGACAGGCGGTGAGCCCAGAACCAATTCTCACGATGCTTTCCTTCACCGCCGAGCTAGTGATAAATATGTACTTGCGTAAATAACGATTATATTATGTAGACTACTAAAACCGTAAATAAAACTCATTAGTAGACTCCATAATAGGATACGCTCTTGATTGCTATGGCCTTACGTTTAAAACATATATTGATAAATTGGAAACCCTACAAATTAGATTTTTAAAATTACTTGTTAACACAAAAACAAAAAATAACTGTAAAGGCAACTATAAAAAATTATTTAAAATCTGTAAAATTCTACCAGTCAATTTACAACATAAATACTTATTAGCTATTAATAACCATGGCAATCAGGAGCTTAACCTATTTTCAGTAAACCATAGTCATGGTACAAGGTCGGTGTCCACGGGTAAATTTAATGTACCCAGAGTTGGTAACTACTTTGGTGATAGGACTTTAAAGAAACGAATACCATATCTGCTAAACAGTTTACCCGAGGATATCCGCCTTGAGCCAAACAAAAATAAGTTTAAAATTTTACTTAAAAAACACATTTTAGAGACACTCACAGAATAAATTAAAATGTAAAAATAATATTATACCAGAGACTCATACCTGCAGACAAACTGTCATAAACAGTTTTGCAGGGAACTGTATTAGAATATAAGAATGAAATTTGTTTAATAAATAAATAATAATAATAAATAAAAAACCGTAAAAGCGTAAATAACTGAAAAATATATTGGTAATGCCATGATCCGGACTCGAAACATGACCTCATGCATATGTACCTATATCTTACTGCAGGATAGTTCAAGAAAACCATTCATCTGACGAAGACTAAGCTTTATTGTTAGATTAATTAGCAAAACGCGATTTATGCGATATATTTAATATCCTTATCCGAGGTAGGCATATTGTAGGTATATGTAATTCTGATATAACTATTAAGCTATATTACGTTTCATCAAAACGGAAATACAAATTGTTTTTTTGCGAAAATACGTAAAATTGCTTTAGATTCAGTATTTTTTTAGTTTTAGAGTGACAAAAATCCGCAAAAACTTTTGAGTTTAAAAATATGTTAGATGGACGGTTTTATTATTTTTAGTATTAATAAATGCACATCTCAATTCGTGGAAAATAGAACATCTGCTGCATGGTTCGGTTTCAGTTCATAGAACTTTTTGGTGGACTACAGAAATCTATTGAGTCAGAAGGAAGACTCGTAAAACTTCACCGGTCGTGAAACAGTCCGCTCAAATGGATGACGAGTTAATTAACATTCTCGTTTATTTTAGCGTTTCTCTCCGTTTTGAAATAATTTTGAAGTATTTTTAGGATAATCGTTCAAATTAAATTGGATGAAGTTCAAAGAACGATAATACACTCTTAATTAGGTGTTTTGAAGGTTTCGTATCATATAATAAAAAAAAAACAGAACACTTATTTCTAGGTCACTGTATTGTCCGCGTGTTGGTATGACATGTGTCCCTTTTCTTTAGAAACATCTTAAAGTATTCATTTGACTGAAGAATACCAAATAACTACTAGCCCGTCAAATTAAAATGAAAGTGCTACCTATAAAAAACTGTGTTTTATGTTGTAAGTATGTTTACTATAGTCGGTTAGTAAAGGCTCTGCCTAGTTTCGGGCTAAGTAGCAATGTGTAAATGTCCCAAAATTTAAGAACGGATAATCCTATTTCTACCTTTTGTTGTCCTATCTACCTATCGTATTCCGTTTTGAATTATTTATAGGTACATATACGATTACGTTCCTTTTTCTTTGACTGTCCCTGTAGGCTGTAGTCATCGCAATCCTTCCTATGGTTATGGTACACCAGGGACGCCTCGATTCTTAATAAAAAAAGAATCAAGTAGAAATATAATACTGTTTTAAAACTTTTCTCATATGGAGACCGCACTAAGTTGGTTAGAAAAATTCTTTAATATTTGAATCTTTGTGTCTGGTTTCCATTTTTTTTTGGGAAATCTTATGGTTATGCTCCGTTCAAGTAAAACGGAGGATCGCAATTCACGAAAGTCCGATAATATCCAATGTTCTAAGTTTGAAACTGAATAATAAAACAGAAGTTCTCGTAGGTTAGGTCAAAAATTTTAAATATAATCGCCGTTGTTTGTTTGTATACCTAGAAGGGTACCTAGTAGACGAATTAGTACATGTATTTCCTTTTGCTCCTGGTAGGAGAACATAGTAAGCACTACGCCAAAGTGTAAATTCTGATTTTTTTTCTGCATCAACAAGTTATCGCGTTCAGGAAAAGTTTAAAGCAAAGTTCTAAACTGCTTATCCACCATTGTTGGTACTCCTACTGGCAAGCATAATTGAGAATATACTGGTATGATATGTATAGTATATTCATTGAATAAATTGGCATTTTATAATGAGCTCCTTCATGTTTAAAACATCTTAAACCATTGGTCTCAGTTTTACAGCTAATAGGAGTAGGAGAGCTGAGTAGGAGATTATGACCTATATTATGCTACTCACTTTGCTGTTACGGGTTCATAATTACTATAAATGATATAATGGACACTTAAAAATAAAGAGAACAACATCTTATCTTTGTTTGGAGCTCTGAGTTACCTTCTTCGTGAATGATCCTATCCTAGCTCCGTCCCTGTTCACGCCGTCTCACTTACTCTCTACGGGCCGTCCTAAACGTTTGACATTTGTTTTTATTAAGCCCAGTAATAAATTATCCGCTCGTCCTCCCGCGGCTCTAAACGAGTCATTGTCGGCACTAATTCACTTACGGCGTGTTTTACAAAAGGAGATTATCATTTACAATTTTTAGAAAGGAGGTGTTATACTCCTACTTAAGGTATTCATGGATGAAAATGATTTATTTTTAGAATAATGAAAAAAAGTAATAATGATTTTATTTATGAAGAATATAAAAATTTTCTAACTTCATTGCATAAACGTTACTTGTATTAAGGGGAAAAAGTGTTTTATTTATTTGTGTGGTCGTTATTTTCGCCTCTCACTTTTTAGTTATTAAATAACCAGATAAAAAAAACAATGGTCTTTGGATATTTTTGCATTTTAGGACCTGAATTCAGAGCCTTATTCATTGATCAGTTACCTTATTATCATTATTATGGATAAGTCTTCTTTTTGTTGAGAATTATTACTATTGCGTTTGGATATATAACAAAATATACTGTGTAAATAAATCTATAAGAAATTGCTTGCGTTGGTCTTGCAAAAACTCTAAAAGGGTTCGACTGATCTTGATTGAAATTTTAACAACAATGTAGTGACTGTAAACCAAGACTCGATCACGCACTGAAGTGTTTTAACGATATCCATAAAAAGGAATTGAATGTATTTTTCAATAAAGGTTTTATATCTCAAAGTCTACGAAAGAAATACACTATTCACGGAACGACTGTACTCTACACAATAGTCGGAACGAGAGGTCGGTAATGGCTGTGTTCAAGCGAGCGGGAACAATTTTATGAAATTGAACCTGCTACGAAATTTACTACGTTCAGTGTCGCCTGAAAGCGCCACTCTTCCATAGCGATAACGTAGAGTCTGTAGATCTACGTAAAATTCAGTCAACTGTTGTTTAGTATGAAAATAGTTTTCGGTAGTAGTTGTGTAGCATCACCAAACCCATCAATACGTTTAGGAGTCCAAAAATATAGTGGTTAAAAGTGAGTATTTCCAGGAATGAAAATACTCACTTTAACTTCAATAATACCAAAATACCTCTGCCTACTCCTCAGGGATACAAGGTGTGAGCATATATATTTTTCCTCAGTATTTGTATGGTTAAGAGCATTAATAATCGTCTCAACATCCCTTGTATTCCAATAGAAGTTATATAGTTATAACTATATAAAAAAAACTACGCAACGGATTTTGATGCGGTTTTTTTTAATAGATAGAGTGATTCAAGAGGAAGGTTTTAGTGTTAGCATTGCACCCGTGCGAAGCCGGGACGGGTCGCTAGTATTTAATATTAATTTGCATAGTTGGTTTCTATCAGTAGGCTGTACAGTCAAGAGCACATGATGCTTTACACTAGTAGTTCTAACTACTCAGTTCTTACTACTCTCGTCTGACCTCTAAGAAGAACGCTACAAAGTCCAACTTGTCAAGTCAAGCTCCACTTGACTGTACCTAATGAATCGTAATGGGTTTTAATAGAGTGTAAATGTCTATTGCCGCTATTTGTTAAAATAATAAAAAAACCTCGGATATAAAAGGCGTGATGTTTTTTAATTTTTTATTTTCTATTGTCGCTATTTGTTGTTAACAAAGGATGAAAATAATGTTAAAAATTAAATGCCCATACAAGAACATCCTTTTGTACGGTCTACATACGGTGATACACAGAAATAAATTATACAAGGGTTTAATTTCAACACCGTTTTGAAGTAATAAGTTAAGTGTAAGTAAGTTTTAAATGGAAATGAAATATAATCCCCTTCGTTTAATTTACATTCGCAATCATCTATCCGATTATCAGTCAAAATTAACCTATGATGGTCTAACATTATTTCATCAGTCGGAAACAAATATTGTTTATCTAATAATTGATTGCCATATATACCCATACAGACGTACTCGTATATGAGATTTCAAACAATTGCCAACTTTTAGACAACGGTACAAAAAAGATACGAATCAATCTATACTTTATTCAGCAAAAGTTTTTTTAGATTAAATTTTATATTACCGGAGTCCCTGGAGCCGCGAGCATGCAGTGGGAATACAAATTTTGTCAACTCTGTACCTAGCGGTTATACAACGCGTAACAGAATAAGCGTATTTCCTCATACACAACAATTAGTATATTAATATAAAAAAAATATGATGCCTTCGTACTTTACTGTATCTAACTCATTTTCTTAAATAAAGTTCTAGCTCTTAATTTAGTTCGATTTCCATAGGTAGCACTAAATTCAGCTATGCTAATAATTTTTTCGGAAAAACTTGTTTGGTGTATTTAAATCACCTGGGTGAATAAGCATAGATGATTTAGGTGGAATAATTCATTAATATTAACTGAAACCGTATAAGTAGTCGATACTCGAATAATTGTGATTATTCTTTTACATATTGTATAGCAGCTCAATATTGTTGGATAACGATACCCATTACTCCGTAGATTCCGTCTTTAGTTCCCATCAAAGATCACATCATTAATCAAAAGCCCTCTGAAGATGGGTCTGGGCCTCCTCGCATATGAGGAAGTATTGTCTATAATCTCACACGCTAGCACCGCAGATTGGGAGATGGTGTTACTAGTGGTCACGTAGTGGTAATAATGGGTATCTGACATTAACCTATATTTATTAATTGACATAAATTAACAACTTCGCTTATCGCATTGAAAACCGAGAACAACCGGGAACCTTCCAAATCACAAAGGCACCACAGGGCTACGAACAATCCACCTAAAGATCGCTCAGTTTCGTAATTCAATAACAGAGACACGGATACCTTCCCACAAAGAATTATAACATAAAAATTATGACCATACATTTCGCTCAACGCAACACAAATGAAATTTTATTTACTCCGCTAGCGGAAATGTATGCGCAGTGGAAATCCAATTTGGGTTCGCAATAAAAGTGCGCGCCGCGCAGGCTCATGTCGTTTACTCTAGTCCCGCGACACCTCGGCTCCTTCAGACCTCTGGCTTAACCTTTCTGGAAACAGCTTCCCTTTACTGCGAGAACTCTGCCATTTTTAGAAGATTTCATTTTTTACAATTTTGTCTAGCCTGTTGAAAAGATACACTTCTATTGCGTTAAGAGATCATGTTTTGCCTATTGTACGCGAAACACCATACGAAACACATAAATTTACGAGCTGTTAAGGTTAGTTAATGACCGCAGATTTTACCAATAAAAAGCATTTTATGGAAAATGACGTATTCATGATATCCGTTAAATATCTACTTATGAATTTATGATAAGTAGGTATTTAACGGCAAAATAGCAAAAATGGGTAGTTGACAGCATCGACATTAAATTGCGAGTAGTCATTCTTTAAAAAGATTATCCCAAAACACCTCTAAACATGTATTTCGGTTTTTAATTTACAATTACAGAAAATTTAAAAATAATAAAACAATCAAAAAAGTGTTGCAATTGAGTACTAGAAACTATGACGTCACACCTTGCTATTTCAGTACATTTTCCATAGTAAAATTTCGTTTTGACAGTACAAAAAAGTAACTGATTTGACTAGGCAGGACACAACCCCATTTAAAAATACTTTATAAAAACAAACGCTTCAATAATGTGATGGAACAAAGAACAACATGTTTTTGTTTTTCTTTCCAACGAGAAACTTAATTTAATTACACAAAATATTTTTCTTTTCAACAAGGAGACTTCTGACCACATTGTTTTTTGCGCAACATTTATTTTTCTACAGGAGAGTTGAAAGCTAGCCATGTTAGGAGACACATTGAAATTATTTAAATATTTGATACAATATCTCACCTTCTGCGAAACTTCAAACACTGTTTTCCTCCTTGCAAGATATGAAGCACATGCATTATTTCTATTTTCCCTCGAAGACAAGAAACGGCGTTTATTTCGTGACCTTGTCACGAGGATTTCCGCTTTATTTTTTTATACATAAATGGGGCACGGGCGCACACATAAATAAATTTATTATTCCATGTCCCCCAGGACCTGAGTGCGTTACCTGCCGGAAACCTTCGACCTTTATTTCTGTTCCTACCTAATTGGGGTAGCATAAAAAATTGATGAAAGGTTTTTGCGATTGATGTTAAATGGCCAAATATAATTTGGGTCAGAATTTGGGTTTTTCCTGAGAATAAATAATTATTCTTTATTAAACGTACTGGCTTCACTGAATCCATACAATTATTGAGTATGCCGGTGGTGAAGTATATATTCTTGGCATCTTCAAAAAGGAGGAGTTATACAAAAAAAATATCGTTGTTTTTTTTAATGTTATTAATGACTATCAAGTGAAAAACTTTGGAGGTTGAGAACGGACCTTTTTAACGAACGGTTAACGGAGCAGATCACTCGCAACCAGTGCAATTATAGTTTTTTGTTAAAGAAGTTTAATAAAAGCCTGCATCAGATTTTTCTATTTATTATCCAACGCTAATGCCCTCTCTGCTGCAAGATTCTTATTCCCTATGCATGCCGCTGGTGGCAGGTGAGCTTAATTTCGCCTTAGAATGCAACCAATTTGGTTATCAAATGTTTGCCAAGCGACTCCTTCCGACATCTCCATTTCAAATACGGTGTCGCAAAATATACTCATATGGTGTAAGTATTTAATTTTTTTTTTGAAAAATACACTTACGTAGGTACCTACTCATAATAATCTTGTAGTTCTAATAATTACATAGAATAATCATCTGTTGTTCTAAGTTCCATCTGAAATATACAGTATGTAATACAATAAGCGCAATTCCTGAAATTAGTTTATTCAGTATCGACTTCTTAATCGATTATAGCATTTTTTTAAATAATGTGTTAATTTTTTCCGAAAAATTAATTAGCATAGCGGAATTTAGTGCTACCTATGGAAATCGTACAAGTAGTTATTGCTATTTATTTAAGAAAATTGGTTAGACACAACTATAGTACGAAGCGATCATATTTTTTTTATATTACGCTTATTCTGTTACGCGTTTTATATTTATTGGTTTTGTATTAATGTAAGCTGAAGTTACATACCTTTTAGTAAAAAATAATAATAATCGGTTGTCTGTAAAGTCAGTTTACTAACGATAGTTGAACGTGACAACGTCATACTTTTTCGTAAATACTAATAGAATGGATTGTGCCTCTTTGTCGCTCACTCACGCGTGCTCTCGCTTGCACTGGAACGCCGCATACGTCATACTTTTTCGTGCATGCAGCCGGCTCCATCGAATTATAAGACGTTGTCACGTCAAAAACTTATCTCATATCTAAATAAATACATAAGTATATCTAAAATACTTCCAAATGGTTTCCACAGTCAAAAATATTTCCGTCCTCCTAAAAACAAGCACAAATGATGATGTCAAAAAGATCTGCCGAGCAACAATATGTCATTATGCTTTTCAACAACAGTTGACTGCGCGCCGTAATGGTTACGTCGGCGAACAAATAATCGGATGTCTTTTTTCCCGCGTGATGTAAACAGATGACCGCGGGTTCAAAGCTCTCGTTTCCTGAGGGGTGCGGGGTGGAAACAAAAGATGCTCGTTTCCTCGGCTGTGGCTCGCGGGGAGGCCGGGGCGCGGGCTCGGCCTACAATAGAGGCATTGTTTGTGCCCGGTGACAGGAAAAACTCCGACCTCCGTGTTTCTGTGCATTTTTTATTTCTTTCTTTCTCTCGCTTTTTTTCCTTTTCTCCGAGCTCCTTTGACTGCGACAGGAAGGAATCAAAGGTGTTTTGAAAACCTCTATCTCGGTGGATTTCGAGTACAATTTCAGGTAGCGGTTAATGAGTTTTCGTTTAAGGCCAACAAATAAGCTTTGATGGTGTTTGGGCGTGTTTTGGGAGCGCTAATAAGTTGTTATTCACATATTTTATCCTGTTTGTGTATATAGTTTTAGACTACCTATAACTATATCCTGTATATAGTTTTAGACTACCTATAACCTGCGAATATATCTACGTGAACTTTATATTGTTGACTTTCCTAGCAATTATATGATTTTCCGGAAAAAAAGCCTATCTTATCCTCAAGATATATCTTGGCAAATTACATTGAGATCGGCCCATCGGCTTACCCGTCAAAGGGTACCAGACCAGCAGACAAACACAGCTACTTTCGCATTTATAATATTAGCAGAGATAAGAAAGTAAATGTTTATTATGTAAATAAATTAGTGTCTGTGTTTGATCTATAATATAAAAATGAATCGCAAAATGTGTTGGTAAGCGCATAACTCAACAGCGGCTGCACCGATTCGGCTGAAAGTTTGTGGGGAGGTAGCTTAGAACTAGGAGACGGACATATGATAATTTTTATTCCGATATTCACACGGGAACGGGAACTACGCGGGAACGGGAATGGGAACAAGCGGGTGAAACCGCGGGGCGCTGCTAGTATGAAAATAAAAATATTAAGGGAAAAAAGTAGAGATAACAGTAGGTGTATGAGTATCTTTATATCGTAGGCACCAATTAATGAAAAGGTTATTCATTACGTCACGCTGTAGGTTTTCACTCTCGTGATTTATAAGAGAAGCCCGCCCGTGGCTATGAAATACAGTGGCTTAAGCCGGACGGCTGTATTTCCGGCGGGAATCCCCCTCCCCCTTTCTGACCCTTTCCGGCCGGCTCCTGGCTCTTCTTATTTACCCATTTTTCCTTATCAGCTCGCGCCATTCTCGACACATTACTGCGGTTTGTTTAAATTGTGGATATTGTAATAGGTCGTGTGAAGAGGAAATTGGATCGTTTTAATTTACTGATGGTGTTAGCTGATATTTCATTATTTCGGGTTATCAAAATTTCTTGTGGAGTGGATGTTTCTCTCAATTTTACGGTTTTAAAAATTCTAAGAAAATTAAAGCTGTGTTGGAATGCTCACTTCTTGAAATAGAAACTTTTTAGTGTTTTTTCTCGCTTTTAATGAATAAGCCCGTCGCAGAACTGGGTGCTATTTCATATAGATCAGCCTGCAAGCTTCCTCAAAACAATTTCATTCAACGTTGAGCTATTAAAAATATGATAATAAATAATTAAATTGTGAGACACATTTCTCACACAGTTATTTAATCCCAAATTAGGCTAAGCCTGTGCTACTGGTATTAAGCGTATGTACATTATTGTAAACTCATTGGTATATGCCCTCACTAGGCGGTACGTAGGAGGCGTACTCACTTTCAATGGCACTGTCACTAATCACTACATTAAAATATGAAGACTAAGACCTTGAAAGAGAGAGCGTACTTCCACTTCAAAGGCCGGCAACGCACTTGTGACTCTTGAGCTGCAGGTGTCCATGGGCGACGATAGTCACTTACCATTAGGTGACCCGTCTACTCGTTTGCCCCCTTTTTTTTTATAAAAACAAAAAAACTAAACTATACGAGCTGACGAAATTTAAGAAACAAGCGGCATAATCATGTGTTATAAATAATTTACAGAATTTACAAATGCTGAAAACGATAGGTCGTATTCTCGAGAGCTTGGCTCGAAGAGCCACATTTTTCCCTCTGAAAAAGTTAAAGCGCTCTTTGGCTTACAGTGCACGCGCACTCGACGCCCGGCTATTTGGAAATTATTTCCGTGCCATTATAGTGTTATTGCGCTTTTAAATATATTATGTTATCGTCAGCATTTTCTGGTCGGGACGGCACTAGTAAACCTACAATGGTCCTTTTTTTTGGTATTTTATTAAAACACACTAAGCGGTTTTAGCTGTAAGTCCTAAAGTCCCATCAAAATCCGTACCGTAGGTTTTGTGTGGTACAGATACAAAGATAGACGAATCGACAAAACTATTAAAAAAAAATGGTTTGCATTTTGTAGTCTACTCGATACCACATTACATGTTTTAGACCCATAAACGTGACAGGCAGTAAGCTGAGTTACACATGTCACACAGAATAAATACAGGGACCTGCGATATAATGTTTTCCCTAACCGACAAGCTAGTGGTAAATATTCACCAGGATTCAAACCCAAGTCTTACGCACAAGATGCGGACTCAATACCAGTAGAGGTATCAAGACAGTGGGTAATATTCATTATCCTGTGCCATCACTGCTCTGCTGCTTTGTCGGTATAATAAAACGTGGACATAAAGGCGATACCCTTTGAAATCAAAACTCACAGATAAAACAAATCTAATTATGAGTATTTCTCGAACAGAACCTTAAACTTTTCTGCCAGATCTCAATACGTGTCATAAAAGTTTGACGGAAGCTGCCGACATGTACCATTGTCTCTTCGACAGAGCAGAAACAAGATTCTGATAAGTTAATTTAATAAATATAATACACGATTTATTGTATAAAAAAATGGAAAATACTGTGTAGAACGTATGTAAGTAACTAATAACAACATTTAAAATAATGATTAGGTCCCTCCATAAATAATTACGATTAATAAAAAAATACTATATTTAAAAATCTAGAAATTCGTCTTTAGTTGGTAAAAAGTTTTTCAAATTTATAGGGCCTTGATGTGATTGCCTGATTTGGAGAACGAAGAACTCTTTTACAAAGTTTCGTCCCCTGTTTGTCCCCTTAGGGAATGAAATTTAAAAAAAAACATTTCGTTAGTCTTCATTTACGAGAAAGTTATTTATGTAACTTCTTCTAAATTTGGTTTATATAGATGAGTCCGTTCTTGAGTTATAAAATAACAACGAAAAGTGGCATTGATTTTTATATATATAGACTAGCGACCCGCCCCGGCTTTGCACGGGTGCAATGCTAACACTAAAACCTTCCTCTTGAATCACTCTATCTATTAAAAAAAACCGCATTAAAAACGTTGCGTAGTTTTAAAGATTTAAGCATACAAAGGGACATAGGGATATAGGGACAGAGAAAGCGACTTTGTTTTATACTAAGTAGTGATAGAAATTAAAATAATCATTCTTACGTAACTTTTATGTATTCTTGATAACACATCATTAAGTACATGACGGGCTAGTTGACTTAGTAATGAATAACCTTCCCATCTGCCTTAGAGGTAATTACCCGAATGATTGATTAAACCTCCTAGATCCGTACCTGGCTCTGAGGAGGCGTACTCTTTCCTTGTAGCGCAGAGTACGTAGGTGTCGATAGAGCCGGTTTCAATTAAGGCTCAGCACTGAACAAGTTTGAATGAGGTTTGGAACAGAAGTGGTTAGTTAGCGATGTAATAGATAAAGATGCGGATCATGATTCATTGTTGTGAGTGAGTTATTACGATTCCGCTACGCGATAGCTTTGAAGTGGTTCGGCTAAGTTGGAAACTGGCTTTTGTTTTCGCAATGTTGTAAGTGAACATAACCCTAAAAGTTACTGGCCTCCATAATCACATTTTATTTGCAAATGATTTGAAATTCCATTTATACATGTCGGTATCGCATGAAACATGTTGAATGCCCGCCATAGCCCATATCCCGAGCGCACTGTATTTCCGCCGGAAATCCCCCCATCCCACCCCTCCCGATTTCCAATGGATCGCTCGCTTCGTTTTTTCGCCTCTCCTCGTCTCTCACCCAGAACACATTACCAAAGCACTTGTAATACAATTTGCTGTGACATATTCCCGAATCACTGATTAGAGTAAATATTTTAACAGTGTATTGGTTACATCAAAGTTAAAGTAATCGAGATTTGAGAGACGCTTTGATTGATCTTAAAAGTAGTCCGATTGTGATGGATGTGGGATTTATAATCATAAGAATCTTTGTGGAATTAATTATAATAACTAATAACTAAGACTATGTACTTATACCTCTTCTTCTTCTCGATTTTATGAATCGAATATTTTTGACTGTATCGAAATTAAATTTCTTCATTAAGAGTTATTATCCCAAAACAGATCTAAAAACTTATTTCGATTTTCTTATTACAATTATATACAAAATTTAAACTAATAAAACAATTAAAAAGTGTAGCATTTGAGTATCAAAAAGGATGACGTCGCATGCCTGAACTCCGTACATTTTTAATATAAAATTTTTGTTTTTACAATTAATAAAAAGTAACTCGTTTGACGGGCCTACTGGCTAAGTTGGTACAGTGATCCTGCCTTCTGAGTTGGAGGTCAGGGGTTCAATCCTCGTTTGGACGCAACATTTGTGTGCAAAAACATATCTACCCATGATACATGCTCTACCTAATTAGGGACTAAATGACCGCGTTTATTACGCGCGTGTGAATTGTGTCGCACAATTTTTATTATTATTATATGACTAGGCGGTTTAAGTTGATAAGGATGTAGTGACTAAGATTTAAAAAGTAATGGTAATGTAAGTTTTAACGAGAAAAATACAAAGTTGTTGTAAGTAGAGTAGAGGGTGAACTAGGCGTACTTTATATATAATTGAAGCAAAGCCAGATGTAGAGTACCTACCTAAAACTTGTATTCATGAGTCGTTTGAAAAAATGTGGATGAAGCACGAGAGATTTCCCAGGTTTTTAATAAGTGGCGGTCTATTAAATACATGCGCTACACTGGGAAAAACCGTGAGGTTGTGTATTTATACTTCTGTATACATTTCCGTACTCATTTGTTAACTGTTTCTAGTTTGTGTATGTGTACCTTTTGTTCAAGAAAATAAAGTGTTTTTTAATATATTCTTTACTTTATTTCAGAAATAAACAATTTTTTTGGTCTAGAATTGTTGTGATAATAAAAATATGTAAAAGCATAGTTGTAACTAATTTATAGGTTGTTTTTATTCAAGCATTTTTTTCTTGACTTATAAAGATAGGTAAGAATACATATTTGTTCCTATCTTTCACCCGCTACGAGAGTAAATAGCAATACATCATCATCCGTACCCTGGAGAGTGAAGTTATTTGTTTTCTCTCTTATCAACTGATCAAAAATGTTTTACTCTTTTTTTTTTCAGAAATATATTATGTAGCACTCACAGAAGATTCTCAGAATCGAGATTACAAGTATGTGCGTATGAGGCGCAGCACTACTCACAGAGCGTTTTGTTATAGTGTTTGGATATGCTTTTCATTAAAATAATTGATTTAGTACTAATCGATGATAAAGTAACGTTTAATAAACATTCCATAAAGATGATTTTCTCTGTTAGTTATTAAATCAGTAATAAAATTAAATTATCTCATTACCTTTGGATAAATCCCTGTTTTAAAGATAAAATGAATACCATGCGCGGTTGATTTTAGTGATTTATATATTTCTAACATTTTAAAAAATTAATTTAAAAAATCAAAAACCCACCTGCCTAAAAAGTTGGAAACAAGACCTATTAGTGAAGTAGGAAATAAAGACCAAGTGCAGCACAATATATGTATTACAACAATCTCATGCAGTCGCCGGTATCTTTTCAATTCAACAATAAATACTTATTGCCGCCGACTGCATGTGAGATGATTGTGCAGCACATGGTCTTTACATCCTACTTCACTAATAGGTCTTGTTTCCAACTTTTTAGGCAGGTGGGTTTTTGTTTTTTTAAATTAATTTTTTTATTACATACTTTTTAGTTAGTAACCAACTTTAAACCATTATAAGTCCTAAATGGTCATTCGAAATAGAAAATGGTAAAAAAACCTAAAAATGATTTTCAAATACCTATTCAATGACACCCCACTTAGCATATTTCGTCGACTTATTATATTTTTTTTTACAATTTGGCTCAAAAAATCCGACATTTTGTTTTTTGTTACATTGTATTTACCCATTGTCACTCTCACTGTAAATAAAAATCTACCGACACCTCTCACGCTAAAATCTATAGAGCCGTTCAGGCTGCAGAGCGTGCCCAACAATTATACATACAGACATACATACTCGTACTCTCAAAAACATAACCCTCCTTCTGGCGCAGTCGGTTAAAAACCAGATGCACAAGAGTCATAAGTGGCGGAAAGAAATATGCCTACCTACTATTGACGATTTGAGTATAAGGCGCAGTACAAGTGAGTTCAAGTGAAAAGTATTTCATTGTGTTTTCTTTTTGAATAGAAGTTTTATAACATTTCTAAATCAACATTATGTTACTTGGGTTTTTAATACATATATATTACCAGACAGAATGCTTATGGCACACGAACCCACGCAACGTAGTAATATGTGATAGCAATATCTCTAAGCTTTTTACATCTCCGCAGGAAATCGATTTCCGGCGAATCCCTGGTCGCATTATTATATAATATGTATTGGAAAATTTCCACTGAATATCTCTCCGATGAGATATAATATATTATACATTTAAAGAGGTATCTATTTATAAAATATTCCGATGGTTATGTGTGCCTCTCTGAGAAATGTTTAGAGAAAATTTAGTCCAATTTTTTCTAGAAATAAAATATGTTTCCATAGAGCTTCATATTTATTTAAAAATATATTTTATTTACAATAGTATAGTAAAAAAACTTTTTTTTTGTCAAATCAGTTGCTTCTGTCAAGACACAATGAAAAATGTACTGAATATTTAACCATTTTTAGCATTTAATTGAGTAATTTTTTACTGTTTTATTATTTTGAAATTCGGTATAATTGTAAAACAATTCACAATAGACATTTTCAAAGGTGCTTTGAGATGATCTTTTTAGTTAATGATTACTCGCAATCTGATGTTAGATTCAGTCAACTATACAATTGCTGGAACAGTTTGCATCAAAAAAACTAAATAAACTACGTTTGTGAATGTTGATAATAAATACCTACATGCCTGTAAGCTTCCAACTAAAAACTGTGAGCAAAATGCGGAAGCGGTACCAAGCGCACGTAACAAATAACAAGCTACAGTTAAGGCGTAGGCACAAACTCTCATCTCATGCCCACGTCAATAATTGGAGCGGTTGTTCATGTGTTTTTTTTTCTGCAGTGGTGCTCTCTCCGGGGCCGCATTGTTCGTGCTCGCCCGCTGCCCCCGCGGCCCTCGCCCCGCCTCCGCAACCCCACGTAAAACGGTTCGTATTTTTCATTGTTGCTTTAAGCCTTATAGGTTTTGCTTTATTTATGGCCTTATAACTCTTTGTGCAAGATAACCGCGAGATGTTCAGCTAGTTACGGTAATGATTTTCTAGGAAACGTGTGCTAATCAGAAAACCGAGTGGGTTTTGGAGGATGGTAATGAGAAAGTAGAATTTTTTTTGTACAATACAAAAAAATGCTACTATAAAAAAAACAAATATTATATAGGTACATTTAAAAGCAAATTAACAAAAGAACTTGTAAAGTACCTAGCTATTGTAGTGATGTAGTGTTATTTATTACACTAGTCTATCCGTGTCGAACTTTAAGATAAACAAAGTACGTGTACCAGTTAGTTTCAACTCACTTACCTCGCGTACGAGTAAATTTGTAGTTGTGTGTACGATTTATTTACGTCAAACTTCGATTTATATACGAAGTTAATATAGTTTTAATTACTATAAATTTTATTGTTATTGTCAGCTTAATCCAGATATTAATGTCCGTCGCAGATATATATATATCGTGAATATTCAGGTCGTTTATTATAAGTTAACCAGACATCAGTTAACCAGAACTACAATTACATGTAGCATTGTGTAAGATTTGTAAAGCTCAGATAAAATTAAATTTAAAGATAAGTACAAAAAAAATATAGGAAAACACTTTTTCTTAGTAGTCAAACGTGAATTACAAGATAAACACGTGGTTTGCTGTCAGGCACCGACTCGTATTGGTCCGAGGATAATGAAACGGCACTGGCTTTCATCAGAATTTAAAAGATTTCAGCAAAAATGCCTGGCAGATTATAATGGGAAGCCTAGCGAGAAAGCTAAAGGGTAATGTTGCACAGCCTCGGTATTAAGGGATTAGTTTTCCCTAGAGGGTTTTCTTAGGATTCAGGTAATTACGGCGAAAGGAGATAGAAAATAGTACCTATTATTAAAAATATTATTTGGTTTTAGTTTGTCTTGTTTTATTTGTAAATTTAAATGATCGGTCAAGTGCATGTCGGACCTAAGGGCGAATAAATCATTATATTGTGTCTGCAAATTGTTACTTCATGGGACAGAAACAGTTTTATAGTTTTAAAAAAAAGGCTGTGAAATACGCATGGAGACACTGATGTGACAAAACTGAAAGGGTTTCTTGTTTAACTTGGTACTACGAAGCCTATAACGTGTAACGTGTAAAGACATGTCAATTAACCAGTTTAACTGCCCACGCATCTCTAATTGGAAGTCTTGTAAGCACTTATTGAATTATATTTCATTTGGCATATTTATTTGAAACTAAATAAAATATGAAAATAGACAAGATAATTTAGGAATATTTATTATACCAAAAATCCCGAAGCGCTCGTAGCCCTGCGCTGCCAGTGTGTTTGTAACGATCATACTGGTTAAGCAAAGTTGGGCTTGGTCAGGATGGGTGGGTCCAACAGATCCTTTATCGGTTTGGATGACCTAAACAGATAAAGGATCAGTTTGGATGACCTAAAAAAGTCGGGAAAATAAGTTAAAAATTGGCTGTTATTTAAACTACTTATGTGGTATTCAATATGTGGTTCATACAACATTATATACCAGGATTTTTCCCAACTTGATAGTGTTCTAGACATAACATCTCGTACTTAGATTTCAGGATAAGTAAATAGATAAATTATTTCATAAGAATAGCCCTCTCTGTACGTATTGAATGGTCGTTAACAAATACAGTCCACTCGATTCCGGATCCGCTTCCGATAGAAGGACAAACATTTATTTCAGTGAGGCTCATGTTTGGAGCACGCACGTTGACTGTACACGAGTGTACACAGAGGCGGGGATTTACAAATGACGGTTTTCAATGCGACCGTACGTACACACATAGTTTCACGACTTTCACGTATTCACTCGGCATTGTGTTCTTGAATATAAAAAAGAATAAAAAAGCTGAACAATTTGATAAGTTTACTGCAAAGAGATTAAAATATAATAGGGCATAGAGGGGACAAAGCGAGGAAAATTTGAAGCCGAAAAGTTATTCCAAGTGGAATAAGTCTAGTACAATTTCGACCGAATGACAGCTCGCGTTCATACTAACTGACATGACACTTGAGCTTCAAAGTTTTGTATGAAAATATTCCCAATGCCCCCTTTATGCCTTGTTATATTTTAATCTCTACTGGTTTACTGTAATCAAATCAGTTACTTCTTCGATTTATTATGGAAAATGTACCTACTAAATATAAAACGATGATGCCATGATTTTTAGAATTTAATTTCGCCATATTTTTATTGTTTTATTATTATGATATATACATGCCATAGATAATAATAATAATCTAACGTCTTTTATCCCCGGGGGGGGGGGGGGGCAGGCAGAGTTATTCCATTTCTGGATATACCTACCCACTTTTCACGAGATATTCGTTGGACCCCTAAACGTGATAGGTGGTGAGCCCATCGCCGACCCGAGTATTTTACATATGTCTCAGAATTAATTCTGGGATATGCGGGTTTCCTCACGATGTTTTCCTTCACCGTCGAGCAAGTGATAAATATGTACGTAAGTTTTGATAAACTCATTGGTACATGCCAGGATTTTAACCCGAACGTCTGCTAAGGATATCACTGCTGGAATGCCATTTTTTTTTCGATAAAGTCATCTTCCGGCAGAACGGTACTTACAATGACATTATGTACAATACAAAGAAAAATATACAGGGTGGAATATTTTAACGCCACCTGAGTAAAATTGTCTATCTCCAGTATGTACAGTACTTTCCCTCAATGTGGCGTTAAAAATATCCACCCCGTATAAGTCAACAGCCTTTATATGGCATATCGTTTCAAGTCATTTTAAATAGGTATGCAAATTGTTGAGTTCTGGAAGATTAATAGATCATTCGCTACTTGCCAGTCTTGCCACCGTTTGGTTCAGTAGGTAGAAAATTGTTCAGTCACATAACCACTGACAAAGTGCCGCATGGGAAAGCTCCAACGGTTATGGAGAAAATAAATTTACAGTGGATATAGAATTTGAAATTGAATTTTCATCTTGTCTAGGTACTACAGCTTGTGTGCATTCATTGTATATAGTCATACTAGCTGTTACCCGCTTCGCTCGCCCACGTTTATTTAATTCATTCTTAGTGGACTCCTACACTGTATAAGCACAGTATAATAAATATGGTATAAGCTATCTATTTGCAAAATTTCAAGTCTCTAGACGGAGTGGCTTAGGCTGTGCGTTGATACATAACCAATCAGTCAGTTTATCATTTTATATATTATATAAGATCAGAACAGCTAACATGAGATTTGACAATCTGTCAGCTAATTTTGGTTTGCTTTTCCTTTCGGAAACCGGAGGTTAGAATATTTATATTTCACGGTTATTAGTTTATTTTTTGTAATAGTACCTACTTATTTAGTTTACTTAATATAATTTTATTATAACGTATCTTTATAATATGATCATGATAAAGGTTAAGACAGGCTAAGGACTTATAGTCCACTGCTCGACTTAAGCCAGCTCTAAGCTACGACACAAAATACAATCGTAAGTGTGTATTAAAAATACGAAACAGTTAAAAAAATTCAAACGTGGAATATAGTAATGTCATTGATTGAATCCATTTGGAAAATGGATGAGAAATTCCCAGCCCATTTCCAAGTGTTGATAGTCTAGTACATAATGTATCAATACATAGCATGTTTGCTACAAAAACGTACGGTAGCCCAGCTGGCCTGGCGATGGTAAATAAATATGTATGCGCCTGGTGCCGGAGCGGTGTCGGTCCGTGATAAATTGGAATAAGTTGGCCATTGCTCCCCGCGTCCATCTATCATCGCCGTCGCTGATACAGCCGAACCGTACACATGTGTTTGTGATGGTAATGAAGTCAAAATATATGCTGGTAATGACGTTGCTCATGGTAGATTTTGTAGGTGTTTTGTGTTTGTCCTAAGTTTCGCATGGTTTCTGAAATTGATAACATCGAAACGCATGACATGACACTTTTTATAAAAAACAGCGTCTCATTGTCAGTACATCGATGTTGCGGAGGAGAGAGGGGAGGGAGGCGTAACGGTAATCATATCACTGTGTTCAAAATTCCTCTTTGGATAATAAATAAATAAAATAAACAAATTATACACAGTGATATGATTACCGTTACGCCTTTTTCCCAAGGGTAGTAGCTAGAGGGGTTTATATTCTTTGGACCCCTTAACATGATAGGTGGTGAGCCCATCGCCGGACCGGGTCTGTTACACAATCCTCAGAACTAATTCTGGGATTTGCGGGTGTCCTCCTATGTTTTCCTTCACCGTCAAGTTTCTGAAATACTTATTGAAACATGCCAGGATTCGGGATTAGATAATAATACAGCATTATTACTCTATTGTATTATATTATAACATAATAAAAGCCCTTTCGAATGATTAATTGAGTCATCACTAAAATACAGAAAGAAACAAAGGAGGTAAATCAAAATTATACAAATTTTAATGTATAAGTACAAGGGAATCAAAGAGTTTTCCAAGAATATTCCTTGAGTCCTACTCTTCGGAGTCTTGTAAATGAAATCCTTATTGTTGGTCTCTAAGTGACAAGTGTTTATAAAACAAGGTGTTAGTTACGAAGACGTAATGAGGTCCTAACACAAATGAACTTATATATGAAGTAGGTACCTACTCGTAGAGATATATGTATCTTCTTTAATTAAATGAAAAATATATCACAAGCCCGACGGTGAAAAAAGTAAGTAACAACTATTTAGTATCCTACACCAATTAAAATATATTTCTAATAATTGACACAATGCCAAAAAAAAGTACAATTAAAAAACATGACGAAATAAACGGCGCCAGAATTGCTCCTGTCATGTCTGAGTAATATCCTAGCCCGGAAATGTTCTCACCCCTTGTCACAATTAGGGGTTCGAAAAATACACTAGCGAAGTGGACTCTTCCTAGAATAGGACACGTGTATGTGTTCAAGTATTTAATTTCATTACATTAAACCCGTAACGTAACACAAAGCACAAACAATAGGATTGTTCTTGTTGGCCAATGGGACTCTGATTATTTACTACTAGCGGTTCTGCGCGGTTTCGGAATAAAATATAGCCTTTGTTACTCAGGGATCTTCTAGTTTTCCATTAGTGAAAGAATTTTTTAAATCGGTTCAGTAGTTTTAAGGATAAAAAAAATTAAATTTATTTGGAGCCTGTGTAACTAGACCTCGATTATGTGCTTCCCGGAACTCGAAATCCGGTCCGACCTTGTCAAAGTAAACCTATGATTTTGATTATAAAAATTCCTTCTGTAACATCTTATTGCTGGCCTAAAGTTCCAGTCAGACCAGAGCCAATGTATCGAATAACTCTGGACTCGCGAATAATCACCACATGATAGATTAGTGTGCGGCCATCAGATATTCGGGCAGCTGCACCATCCATCACTGTTGTCGATACGCCTATTTGCGCCTTATTTATCGACAACACTAACCTCTAAATAACCAGCGGGATTATCGATAAATAACAGTTAGTGGTGAAATGAGCTGGACATATTTTAAGAAATAACCAAGCAGGTGATAAGTAAACATAATATATATATTTTTTTCAATTATTTGAGCCAAAATAGATTATTATCTAGGTAACCTAGTTCCCGCTTACTTTATTAAGATCCAAGTCTTAAAACTATCACTACGCAAGTGTAACTAACACCGGAATTCGGCTGTATCTATCAAAAAGTTAAAAAAGAGCCTTAAAATAATACATTTTATCTGAGCATCGAATCGGGCAATACATAACAGGAACTGTTTAGCTTATTTATTAAGTACTAGAAGTGCCCCGCGGTTTCGGTAGGAATACGGGGATAAAATATAGCCCATGTGTTATTCTGATGTATAAGGTATATAACTGTAAAGTTTCATCAAAATCCGTTAAGTAGTTTTTGCGTGAAAGATTAACAAACATCCATACATCTATAAATCCATACTAAAAAACTTTCGGGTTTATAATATGAGTAGGAATAATCTCAAACAAAATAACTTTATAGGCACGTGTAATTTTTGCCAATATAGACAAATTTTGAATTAAAAAACAATCTTCGGGTTAATCGCAAAATTATAGACTTTTGAAACAAAAACATTGATTAGAATTTTCGGCGAACTTCATAGGTAACCATTTTATAAATACGAATTTTAACTAAGTCCATATTTAGGTATAGTGCAACACAAGTGAATATTGCGTATAGATATTTCCACGAGAAGATATTGAATATAGTGAAATTGTTGAACTCACACAGAAGCTTTCCCTGTTCAACAATTTCCAGGAATATATATTGTATCCTAGTTTGCTTGCTCTTTCGCGTAAGGGAAATACGATGGAAATGCGGTATGTACAAAACTAAAAGGGTGGTGGAGTGTACCTTGAGAAGCCTGTTACACTGCAAATGGCGGTGTCGAAGGAGGGGAAATGGATCGTGAAAGTATGCCGCTTGTATGGTATTCTATAGCTGGAGGAATTTTTAAAGCAAATTGGCTGAACACTTTGAGGTGTATCGGGTTTTTTGGTTTTATCTTAGGATATCTGTTGAGAGAGTTTATGAATAGAATAGGGGTTTCGTAACAAAATGGTATAAAACAAAAGACTTTAAAGAATTGGGATTTATAAGAATAATGCCATGGGTTGTATTTATGCCTGAAATAAATTGATTTATTATTATAAGCCTCTACATTGACTAAAAGCATTTTGATTTTATGGTGAGACTTTGTCTGTCTGCTTGCCACTGGGCCGGGTCTAAGTAGAAATTATAAATAAGAGGTTCGCTATATACTCGTATAACACTGGTGACAAATGCTAGTCAGGGCGTGATTTTACTTTTTTAATTATGTCGTTTGCAATATTTGTAGATATCCTGCAAGATATCTAAGGTAAACGCAGCTATTACCGACCCCCTTAAGCAAGTTTTGAAATTGATTATTAGAATTAAGGGTAGTGGTTGCAAACACACCTGATTTTTTCATTTTATATTTAAATATAGATTGTATATTTTATATTTATATTTTCACTTGTTTATAAATATCATGTTTTAATTGAAAAAATAATCAAAGGATTGTTGAAGTCAATTGTTTCTATCACCGACCCACCCGAAACGCTTTGAAGCTATTACCGATTTTTATGAATCTAACACCGACCGTAAGTAAATAAAGCATTTTTTTCACAAAATACCTACCTACATGTTCGATTCTCAAAATAATTATTAATTTGAGCGAAATATCCCTTTCCCAAAATATCTCGTTTTCGAAATGTCCCGTTTACTTTTATTTGCTTCTCATTTTTGTACTTGATTCATGACAATAAGGACGTCATGTTTTTTGTATAATTGTCATTTTGCTGTGTATTTCGGGTTTTCACTCATCATAATAGCTGATAATAGTGATAGTTTATAATGTGGCAAGTGTCCGTAAAAGTGTGTAGTGAATGGGAAATTCGATAAAATGCGAGTTAAGGACATTTTTGGATTGCCTCAAGAAGTCACAATGAAGTCTTCAGTAAAAGTGCTATTATTTTACTGTTGATAACCAAGTTAGGGAAGTAAAAAGTGTTGAAGACACTGTATTTTTGTGCATGGACTCTGAAGCAGAGCCATTTACTCAAGGATATCATTAACTAATGACGAGGCTGCATGGCGTAATGCCTTTGCCTACCATGGAAGGGGGGGAAAAAAAGGAATAGAACCAACATGAAATTCATTCAATGAATTTCATTGTTATGTAGATTTCTTCTTCTAGTGCCCATGCTTTCCAACTAATCGCAGTGAACCTCGGAATGCTTGTGGATTCTTTAAAAGATTGTTTTCACATTTGGACCTAAATAAAAATAAAGGAATTGATTTCTCGGTGGACACAAATGAAATTTTAGTAATATAAGAAAATAGACTTTAATAGAAATGGTAAATAGAATAACATTCATTAAATCAAATTGAGAACATAGGTCATGTATTGTTATCTTTCGCCCCCGGAAACCTGCTGCTTGGCCAGGTAGTGCAAATCATAGTTACCATAGCCTTTCTTTCTAATTGATTAGCCTGCTTAATAGTAATTACTTTTTAAAACAATGTCAATGCTGTTACTTCACAATGCAGTTCCATGTAGTGCCGCTGAAGAAAACTGATCCTAGTGTCAATTGTGTTTGACATACCTAGGGGATAACTGAATCACCTGAAACATAAATATTCACTATCAAAATTCAGATATAATTTTGTAAATGTGTAGATGTTAATAAAATAAAAACAAACTGTTTTATTTTCAGCACAGATTTTTTCAAGTTGGGATAGTGGCTGGTGCTTCTATGAATTCTTCTACACGTGAATCATGATTTGCTCCACCGTGGCTAGCACTAATACTTTATATCTACTATTTAAGTCAGAGTCACAAACCTGAAAATAAAAGTAAAAAATATTATAAATATATAATTTACATGTTTTGAATAAAAATAATTAGACAATTTTATTTCAAAATTACTTAAACCCTTTGTTTTATTTCCCAAAAAACCTATAAATTTTCTTCGAACTTCCCAAGTTTAGCGCAGCCGAAGGTAAGGGTTGACTATCGGAACAAGTTGCAATGACGGTTCCGCACGTGTACTTAATAACTATTTTTAATACAGTTGCGAAAAAATTAAGCAATTTAATAAAATAATAAAAATACAATAAACTCGACTAACATTTTTGGAAAATCGCGCCAACCGTAAAAGCAGTTTTTTTTTGTTTTCTTCAAACATTCTGGGTAGGCAAAGGGAACTATACATACAGCCAAGTCTTCAGTATTTTTTTTTATGGATATGAAATGAAAATGAAATTTAATGACATGAAATGAAATTAAACCGAACCTAACTTATTGAATCAAATCATTATATTGAAACAAATTAGTAGCTTTACTTTTAGACATTACATACCGTTAATCCAAAAATACCAATTATTCGGTATAGAATCGGTGATAGCTTCTCTTTGTTGCAATCACCGATTCATATGGATCGGTAATTAGTGTTCAATAAAAAAATGAACAAATCTTTTAACGAGCCACGAAAAATAATCGATATTAATTGTAATTTATTTCCCCATCCGACTTAATACAATAATTTGTTGATTTAGTCCTAAACTATAAAAAAATACACCATTTTCATATAAATACGAAGAAAACTCTAAGTAGTTTCTTTCATATCACACGTCTAAATGTTTAATAATGCGTGGCAGTTTATCGTGGAAAAACAAGTTTATAATATAACATGGTGTATGTCGCTAATAGATGCTTATAATTTTAGAATACTTACGATTGAAATGGTGTTATAAAAACTTGTTTAATTATTATAAGCATTAACGAAAAATTAAAAAAATAAAGCATAACCTCTTAGCCATTGCCGATCCATGGGTCGGCAATGACTGCACTACTAAAATGCACTGCAGCTATTGCCGTCCTATTTTAATTTCAAAAATACTTTTAAAAATTCCTTTAAACACAATAATTTAGTTGCGAAATGTGGAATATACAAATAAAGGAATATGTTGAGTTATTCAGAATAAATTTAACGTAAATATTTATATATAAAATATCTTAAGCAAAAAAATCGAGTACTTACCTGAGGAAGTAAGGGTTAGTATGACACGATCGGCGCACTCGCTACGTTCACAGAAACTAACGTATTTGGTCACATTCCCGTGAACCTATGTACACTAACACCAGTAAATTTATTAGAAAACATACAAACATGTGTGTATATTATACTCTCTTGTGACTTAAATCGTTCCAAACCGATAAAAATAAGAATAAGCAGAATGGGTCGTTAATAGCTGCGTTTACCTTATAGATTTAGATTGTAAACTACGTTAAGGAAAAATCTGAAGGAGATTTTCGTGTTTATAGCCAGAAGTGCTATCATAAATTTCAAAGCCAGGCCATGTTCAAAACCCTGAGTTTTCCCTCTGGATAGTTAGGCTGTCACCTAAAGCCTCGACCACCGCGACGACAGCTCTTTAAACAAGATTTTTTTTATCTATGCAATACGAGTACGAACTATGAATACGAGTATGAAAAAAACCGACCGAGGATTCCGTACCTTGAATGATGTTTATAAATAATAAAATAATAAATAAATTGTGGGACACAATTCACACACGGTTATTTAGTCCCAAACTAGGCAGGGCCTGTACTATGGGTACTAAACAACTGATATAAATACTTAAATAAGTAATAAACGACCAGACACGAAGCCAACAGACATGTTCACGCACACAAATGTTGGCCTCGAGCGGGGATCGAACCCGCGACCTCCGGCTCAGAAGGCAGGGTCACTATACCGACTGAGCCAACAGGCCCGTCAAAATAGGTCAAAATAGGTTATAGGTCGACCCAATCGAGTAAAATTTTTATTTTTATATTTAAGGAAGTGCAAGTAACAACTTTTTATTGTCAGTCAATAATAAAAATTAAGTAAGTGATACAACGACAAAATTGATAGAAATCAATGGAATTTTTTCAAGTACTGATTTCTAAAAAAAGAGCGCTGGTTAGGCACAGCGTTTTATTTTCTCAGCAAGTAGACAACGCTGCTGCTGGAACTTGCCATATACTCGTATTTTCATTGAGATATATCCATTTATTGGTATAGATAGATAATACAATCCTTAGGGAACTGTCCTCAAGGCAACAATGTCTTTATACAATGAAGTCAACTTCCATCAAGGAGCAAGGAACTTGAGTACTTTTGAGAGGGTATCGGTGCTCCATTGTGGTGTGATGACGTATTGTGCTACCCAAAGTGCGTCCGGAAGTTCGTGCATACCAACTTGTGGCTGGTTTTTTGCTGATGTTTTTAAGGATGCTTCACTTAGGAAGCCGATATTATAGAAATATGTATAGGTAGATACGTAAAACTCAATATCTACTCTATAATAATCTACTGGTGGATATACAAAAAAATCTCACGTCTTTTATCCCCGAGGGGGTAGGCAGAGGTATTCCATTTCTGGATATACCTACCCACTTTTCAAGAGATATTTTTTGGACCCCTAAACGTGATAAGTTGTGAGTCCATCGCCGGACCTGGTCTGTCACACATGCCTCAGAATTAATTCTGGGACTGTTGGTGAATATAAAATAAAATAAAGTACTAGTTCTTGCCACTAACTACTTAACTAGCTTTAAAAATCAGTCCAGTGTTTCTGATAGTACCTACCCCCAACATATAAACACAGAATTTTACCTCTTTATAATATTAAACCAATTTACAAGTGTTGAATTACAGTAGAGATACAATTTATTATTGATTGCGTAAACCTATTATCACAGATGAGTGTAATGTAATGTAACATTAATTATTGTTGAAGATAGCATATACATTATATAGAATCGATTTTAATTGTATTTATAAGGTGAACTCGTCGCTAAAAGCTAAAAGCATCATATTCTATTGTATCATATAACGGTTTTGCTGTATGATTAGATCACTGGTAAGTAGTGTTGTATTGTATTTCATCAGTGTATATAAGGCAAGTACCATTTTATTAGGTGTAATAGTAGAAATCATGTCTTAACATGTCAATCAAACATTCGTCTTCAGTGAATGAATGGATAAATCAATTAATATATTTAGTCCGCAGGTCTCAGAATTAATTCTGAGACATGTGTTAATAGACCCGGTCCGGCGATGGGCTCACCACCTATCACGTTTAGGGGTCCAATATATCTCGTGAAATGTGGGTATATCCATTAAGGGAATACCTCTGTCTACCCCCTCGGGGATAAAAGGCTTGAGATTTATTATTTTTAAATTTTATTTTTATTTCTATATTTAGTCCCAACTAGGCAGATCCTGTACTATGGGAACTTAATAACTGATAAACACACTTCAATAATTACAAATACCCAGACAAACCCTACAGATATGTTAATGTTGTTCATGCACTCAAATGTTGGCCCCGAGTGCAGGAACCGAACCCGCGGCCTTAGAAGGTAGGGTACACTACCAACTGAGCAGAAGATTTTTCATATTAACAAGCTAACTGTAAATGTACAAGAATGAAAATAATGGTAATGAACCGCGCTCTTCACCGAGTATTTTAACATAAACTCTTAAAACTAATAAAATTTATCTCGCTCGAACAAACTTTGTCTAAGTAATCTATTTCGTTGAAGTTTCGCTGGCATTGGAAGTGTAGAAAACAAAGAACTAAAATGTAGTTAAACTATAAAGCTAATAGATTTTATATACACTTAGGTGTTAAAACAAACTACATGAAATGTAACATCTCTTTCTCTCTCTTAACTATGACCGCGAGGCCTGTATATTTTTGAAACTTAGGTATCAACATATACTTAGTCGAAAACACATTGCGGTGATACAACAAAGCAACGCTCCAAAATGTGGATTACACGGTACCCTGACAATGCGTCACAGATAATATCTCAGATACGCAACTCGCTCCAACACCGATGTGATATTAAAATATCCGAACATACAACATGAGGTAAACAACATGAGATAAACAAGTGTCCTGTGTATTGTGAGGCATTTGAAATAGGTTTCTATAGTCTATCTCATCGTACTTTTCATGGTTTAGACAAGAAAACCGAATCCTAAACTCCATGTAAATTAATTTTACTTTTTTCCGCAGATCTGAACAAACGGTCGCGACGCAGCAGAAGGCCCAGGAGACTAGGACACTGGGTAAGTACTGGGATGTATGCATATTTCTCTAAATGACCATGTTCTTCGAATAATCTATTTGTGCTATTATATAATTGATGGAATATTTATTATTATTTTATTGCAGTATTTTAAAATATTTTTTAGAAGACGAGTTAGTTACCGTGGTTCGAAAATTTAGATTTACAAAACAATTTTTTATAGTATTGACATATTTTTATTCATAAGTTATTGAAAATAAATAAATTCGATAAATATTTATGCCAAAACACCAGCTTAAAATATACCAAGACTGAAACGATTTATTTTATAAATACACGTTGATTCCGCTTCCTCTTATTAGAGCTTGGGAAGTATTTATGTAGGTAGCGGTATTTAAATACATACCTTATTTTTTTTCTTCAGTTTCGTTTGATGCATTCTTTTTCATAATTTCTCATTATATTACGCCAGGAAATATGTACGAAGTAGAAATGGCACATCGCTCCGAGAAAACTCAGCATTTATTGTGAATGTCATTATCACATAGCAGTTATGGGAAGCACCCTCAGATCGTTGAGTTACGCAGCAACATGGAAATTAAAGAGCATTTTATTCCAGCCGTATTCGTTGGGAAACGTATCTCATTATGGGAGATGCGAAGTACGGACAGGGTCAGCTTCAGGGTGCACTTAGGGCGACGATTAAGTATAAATATTTTGAATTACTACAATTTTTTTATTCGATTTTTTGGAAAAATTAAGCTGAAGATAAACTCAATTTGAGCACAGTTAGAAGAGGACAGCTTTATGCGACTAATATAGCGGCATATTTTTTTAACTATGAATCATCTAAACTTAAGTTATACTCGTGATATTTGCTTAAGCGTGTACAATACAAATAATAACAAATGCGACAAGATATTTGCTTAAGCGTGTACAATACAAATAATAACAAATGCGACAACGTATTTTTTGGAGCGTTGCTAGTGGTGGGCCTATTGCTGGACCGTTACACTTGCCTCAGAAACCTTTTGATACCAGTGATAGCCTTACGGGAGCCTTCTTCACATGATGATAATAAGTGAGGCTCGGGTTTGAATCCTGGTATGTACCAATGAGTTTTTCAAAACTTACTTACATATTATTTTATCGCTAGCTCGATGGTGAAGGAAAACATCGTGAGGAAACCCGCAGGTCCCAGAATTTATTCTGAGGCATGTGTAACAGACCCGGTCCGGCGATGGGCTCGCACCACCTATCACGTTTAGGGGTCGAATATTCTCGTGAAAAGTGGGTATATCCAGTAATGGAATACCTCTGCCTACCCTCTCGGGGATAAAACGTGTGAGTTTTTTTTAGAACCTTTTCTGGGGCCCGCTAGTTTCCTCAAATGTTTTCTATAGCTGTGTTTCTAAACAAAACTAATGAACTCATGAAGAAACTTTTAATTAAAAGAAGTTAATCATTACTTGGGCTACCATTTAGCGCCCTTATATCTACTAACGGAGCGACAAGCGCCCCAAATACGGCACAGGGAGAGAATAAATTGGAGCAGACTATTTGTCGAACACTTGGTTGTGAGCGTTCCGGATCCGCTTCGATTCAATTCGCCCCAAATTTAATTGCAATCGAAATGGATGAGTGAAACAAAAGCCGCTTGTGGGATTATCCTTTACAAAAAAGGCTTTATGCTGCTTAAATAAATAGTGTAAATTGAAAATGGATTCATTGGGTCGCTATTGAAAGATCCAATGTGGTTGGCCTACTTTCTCCATTGATTAAACTGCACACAAAGAATATGCTGATAGTATTACTAGTAATAGTATTACTTAATCAAATAATCATGTGTGAGGACAGATCATTAGCACAATAGTAGGTAACCAATAAACTCTCTTTCACTTTCCTGCGTGCTCTGAAAAACACATAAAACCACTGCTCCTATATTCCATCACTGTCCATTACGAAACATGAAAAAGTGGCAAATTACGTCATAAAAAGGGATGCACATCATATTTATTCATTCAGTCATTCATGCATAGTATTTGGTATACATATGTGTGTGTGGCAACAAACAACGTTGTCGCAAAGTGGTGACGCGTATTGACAGCCGGCTGTCAGAGGGTGAGGAGGGTACACAGCGGTATATTGGCAAACGGACGGCCTGACATTAGCACGGATTATAGGCCAAAGTTGAGCGGCGCTGGCAGCTGACTTCACGTAATAAGTCAGCTGTTGCTGGTAATACCATATTCATCTACTCATGTGATGTACTCGTATAGTTGGAATAAATTGTTTGAGTACAATTTGGTCATAACCCATTTTTAATGATAATGATGCAAGCTATGTCCCTACCAAATTTCATCACGATCGTTTCACGGGTTTATCCATGTGAAATAAAAAATCTCACGCCTTTTATCCCCGAGGGGGTAGGTAGAGGTATTCCATTACTGGATATACCCACTACGTGAAAATATTTTATATAATATAGAGCTGACCCGGAGAATATTTTGGGGGCACTATTTCTGTACCTCAGGACCAACTGCAAAATCATGATAGCTAATTACCTAATTTTCAAAAAAGATTGTGTCAGATTGTCTAACGTCTAACGTTTATATATAAGAGACGGTGGGGGTAGGAGGAGAGGATGTAGAGAAATGTACCAAAGATAAAACTGACCATCATGACTAACCAGGGGCCTTGTTGTCTATTTATAATTGTAATAGTAATCGTCTTTATTTGACACTTAGTCCAGTAAATTTGCCGGTTGAATGTATGGGCTCGTATGCGTCAAATCCGGTAGTTCTGATTTTTTGCAGACTTGTTTATGATGTTGGCCTAATGTATAATCCTAAAGGACTAGTTTCTTAAAAACTTTCTTAGGACGTTTTTAAAGTAGACTAAATTTGACAGAAATGCAAAAAATTGCGATGTTCGAAAAAAAATATAAACTTTGAAAGGCTAAATCTCAGAAACTATTGGGTCTACAGAGACAATTCTGTATCATATTGTAGTTACAATATGATACTAGAGAGGGTCTACAGAGACAATTCTGTATCATATTGTAGTTACAATATGATACTAGAATTGTCTCTGTAGACCCAATAGTTTCTGAGATTTAGCCTTTCAAAGTTTATATTTTTTTTCGAACATCGCAATTTTTTGCATTTCTGTCAAATTTAGTCTACTTTAAAAACGTCCTAAGAAAGTTTGTGACCTCGAGCGCCGAACGCAACTTTGTCAAAAATCGAAAAAACAGCGAAAAAATAGTTTTTTTTTTTCAAATTTTGGCGATTATAACCCTAAAGGACTAGTTTCTGAAAAAACTTTCGAAGGACGTTTTTAAAGTAGACTAAATTAACTACAATATGATACTATAACTGTCTCTGTAGACCTAATAGTTTCTTAGATTTTTTGTTATAATATAATTAGCGGTTCCGCGTGGTTTCACCCGCGTAGTTTTCATTCCCGTGGGAATACGGGAATAAAATATAGCCTATGTAACTCAGGAATATTCTAACTTTCCATTGGTAAAAGATTTTTTTAAATCGATGCAGTAGTTTTTGAGTTTATTCGTAACAAACGTTCAAAAATTCTAATCTTTCCTATTTACATATAATATTAGTATAGATTAGTGTAGATATCTACGTGATAAAAGACAAAAATAAACTTAGCGGCTGCACGGATTTAGATGAAATTTGGTAGGTAGATAGATTAGGACTCGGATTAACATATAGGCTACTTTTTATCCCTAAATATCGCGAACGAAGTAGCAGGCAACATTTTAAAACGACAGAAATGCAAAAAATTGCGATGTTCGAAAAAAAATATAAACTTTGAAAGGCTAAATCTCAGAAACTATTGGGTCTACAGAGACAATTCTAGTATCATATTGTAACTACAATATGATACTAGAATTGTCTCTGTAAGGCTAAATCTCAGAAACTATTGGGTCTACAGAGACAATTCTAGTATCATATTGTAACTACAATATGATACTAGAATTGTCTCTGTAGACCCAATAGTTTCTGAGATTTAGCCTTTCAAAGTTTATATTTTTTTTCGAACATCGCAATTTTTTGCATTTCTGTCGTTTTAAAATGTTGCCTGCTACTTCGTTCGCGATATTTAGGGATAAAAAGTAGCCTATATGTTAATCCGAGTCCTAATCTATCTACCTACCAAATTTCATCTAAATCCGTGCAGCCGCTAAGTTTATTTTTGTCTTTTATCACGTAGATATCTACACTAATCTATACTAATATTATATGTAAATAGGAAAGATTAGAATTTTTGAACGTTTGTTACGAATAAACTCAAAAACTACTGCATCGATTTAAAAAAATCTTTTACCAATGGAAAGTTAGAATATTCCTGAGTTATATAGGCTATATTTTATTCCCGTATTCCCACGGGAATGAAAACTACGCGGGTGAAACCACGCGGAACCGCTAATTATATTATAACAAAAAATCTAAGAAACTATTGGGTCTACAGAGACAGTTATAGTATCATATTGTAGTTAATTTAGTCTACTTTAAAAACGTCCTTCGAAAGTTTTTTCAGAAACTAGTCCTTTAGGGTTATAATCGCCAAAATTTGAAAAAAAAAACTATTTTTTCGCTGTTTTTTCGATTTTTGACAAAGTTGCGTTCGGCGCTCGAGGTCACAAACTTGGATTATACATTAGGCCAACATCATAAACAAGTCTGCAAAAAATCAGAACTACCGGATTTGACGCATGCGGTAATGTATAAATTTACTGGACTAACTAGCTGTTCTGCGTGATTTCACCCACGGAAATTACGTTCCCATGGGAAAATTATAGTCCCCTGTTACTCTCAGAGAAGTAATCTTTCCGTTTGCGAAAAAAAATTTTTAAATCGGTCTTGTAGTTTTTGAGTTTATTCGTTACAAAAATACAAATCTTTCCTCTTTACCATATAGTATAGATGTACATATAGTTTAGATTTGTTACGCAGTCAGTGCTTGCTCTACTAAGACTGGCGGTACAGGTGTACGGAAGAAGTTGCTTCTTCCGTACACCTGTAGGTACATCAAAATGAAGATTATTGCAATTAAGGTTCTAAGTAGACAATAGGCCAGTTGCTTGATAAGCAAAGTGATAATAGCATGGAGTGGTAATTAAGCATCGTTTATAAGCCAAAATTAATTACACGTGTCTGTAATGTAATCTTGTTACAGGTTCAAGGCACGCATTGATGGCAGCATGGACGATGTTGCCCGGGCAAAGAGCAATTTCATCTGGGCAAACAGTAAACCCGTGTAAATGTCAGAAGGCAACGAATATAAAAAATAAGGAAAATCTCAGCAATATCAGGTACCTACGCCAATTTTATGACTTATAAACATCCCGTGACGGAAAGTAAATTGATTTTGTTGTTTCTGATGTTGATGATTTACTTTGGAAGGTTGATTGAATTCGTGATGTTGGTTTGTGAGCCAAAGGCACATGAATTATCCTGGGAACAGCATTTTTAAGAGGAATTTTTAATTTGTGGAACTAATAAAGACAACAAAATATGTTTTAGTTCCGTGTCATCAAACCAAACGTATTTTTAGGGTTATTTTATAATTAAAAGAAACATTTTACGGTGGAGCCTAGTCTCTTTGCCACAGCTGCTTGTTCCAGCAATGACTATAAGAAAATAATGTATATATCTACAACCAAAACACCAGACATCATAGATCTGTCAAAAGTTCGCACAATAAGTTTCATACAGAAAAACTCATGTAAAACGAAACTTTAATATAAACTCCATGTAGCTTGGTTAATGCTTGTTTTTCAACAAAATTTATGAAAAGACTAGCCTAAATGATATTTACCAACTGAAAATGAAATATTTTGACTCGTTTTGTTACGAAACAGTGTAGTTGAAATAAACTCCCAACTTTTGGGTGCTATTTGGTATTTATTTTCACTTTTCACCTACGACTTTGGTCTCTACAAATCGTGTACTACTAAAACTGTAGTGTAAAACTTTAAAAGAAAATAACGTGAAGTTGGTAAACAAAAATACCCTTATAAATAAGAACTTTCTTGTTATTTACAGCACAAGTTCGCCCGTAAACGTCAGCGAAGACGTATCAGTGAGAGCGAGTCGAAATATGGGTAAGTTAACCATAAGTTAACGCTAAACAGATACGTAATCAGCCGCTGTACTAAACAATCTATGCTGTCTTACCTTGGTTTCATTACGGGATATCTAATTTGACGCCGTTTTATTTAGAAACTAGCTTTTAGGGGTTGAATTTTGCAAAATCCTTTCCTAGTGGATGCCTACACTGTATAAGCTAAGCTGTGCAAAATTTCAAGTTTCTAGACTCAGCGGTTTAGACTTGATATATCACCAATTAGTCAGTCAGGTTATCATTTTATATTTATATAGACAAAAGACAATCATAAAAGTATTGTTTATCTATATTTTTTAAGCGCGGATATCGCCATTTTGGGTCCAAATTGAAATCTCAAACGTCAAATTGCCAATGTTAAATAGCAACCAAATGCCATTTAATGCTTTCGGATATTCAAAGATTGTGTTAGATAGTCGGAGAAATGAGCAAACGAGACAAAAAAGATAAACGGGAATAAATATGCATGGCTTACCAATCTAAGAACAAAATACAAGATTAAGGGGACACGACTTGTTTAAAATTTCAACAAAATCGGTCACCGAACTAACCGTCAGAAGGTAACTAACTAACAGAGAGACAGTTACTTCGGTATTTATAATATTAGTAGGGATGAATTATGCTTAGTTTGGACATTCAAAATGACAAAAAGCGACATCACGACCCGATTTAAATAGCTCAGTCTGATTAAGCTGGGTCGGGTTCGACCACATAATCCTGAGGGTAAATCTTTCTCATTAGTTACATTGTGGCTCTACGGGTGGTTGTCGTCATAAAATTCCTTTTATACCTTATATTGATAAATGGGCTCACCATCCGACAATTAGGGGACCGAAAATACACTGGTGAAATTGGGTAGGTACTTCCAGAAACCGAATATCTCTTGCCAATCTAAAACAAACGGTCGTGAGTGTATATTGTTATTATATCGATAAAATTATCAAAAGAAATTAAAATAAAATAAATATGCTAAGACACTTACCCCCGAAGGAGTTGTCAAAATGTATTCCATTTCTAGAAATACTCAAGAAAAGTCAAAAGTAAAAAATAATAATTATCTGTAGATTGTAAAGGTACACTTAGAACACAATTTTCGCCGGTATAATATGTTTTGTACCCCTCAATAACACAGGTTGTGAACCCATCGCGGGACCATGCCTCCGAATCAATTCTGGGACCTGCAGGTTTTCTCACGATGTTTTTATTGAACTAGTTGTTTATAAATATGCACGAAGTTTTTGAATAACTCATTGGTACATGTCCTCATCAGGATTCGAACCCGGCTCACTAACCACTAAGAATATAACTCTACCGACCTATTTAAATAATAAATATAGAACGTATTGTACAATGTGATAGGAGAGATTACTAGACGTTACTACACACACGTTCAATAACGTCAACACTTTCAAAATCATCATAGTATATTTTTCGAAATAAAGATTATTTGATTTGATTTAGTATATTTTCATGGATTCTGATTACGCTCCTGTTCCAAAAACTTAACCGCTATATCATCATCACGCCGCGACTGCTGGCGAGAAACGAGACAGCGAAAGCATCTCGCAACTTTCAGATACCTACAGAGTTACTATAGAATAATAAAAACACCGATTTGTGACTGTCACGAAGACGGGCGTCGACTTATTTTCTTCATAAAATTAATTGCTGTTTCCAATCTCTGCTGGAAAAATAAATGTCATATTTAATAGTTTCTTCTATATTAATGTAATGGCAAATGAAGAAGTTTCGAATGTATTTTTTTGGTTATTGGATGCTTATTTTTTTAATTTTTTGTCATTGTACCAGATCACTTCTAAATTTCTTTTTCTTTGAACCAAAGCGCTCTCTTGTACCAAGATAAACGCTGCTTCTAGCGGCTTTTCAATGTGGGCACAATACGACGAATTACCAAACTAATTCGATCCATTGCCCCCTAATAGGGGCTCATAAAACATCTTGTAGAATCGTGGTACAATGGACAGGGTTGAGCCTACTATTCTGCCCAACTTTGTCTCCATGCCGACTGTCCCCACGATAAATGAGAAATGAATGCATAGCCCCCGGTTTTTTTTTTGTCTTACGCGCTGCCTCGCCACAAGTTTTCTGTTATCATTTCTCAGCCGCTGACGGAACTGGCACGAACTATTAGTAGAAAGAAGACCGTGATTAATTTTATGAGAGTATTCGCGGCGCTTTTTCAGACGACAAAGAACGATGTTCTTGAGAATGCTATTTATTTTTAATTCTGTCGTTCTTGTTAAATATGATAGCCCTTGATAGATGAGAGACAATTGAAAAAAATATGTTAAAGTGAAAAAAAGCAATTTCACAGTTATATAGAACTATTGTATTTTGCTTTTATTTAATTTATCGGTATACCGATTTGAACACGTTTTATAAGCATTTCGTGCGTGTATTTCACTGAATACAAACTTTTATTTTTATAACCGTAGATAATCACTACCTATTGTATTATCCAAAACTGTAACACAAGTATTTCGAATAAGTATTATAAAAGAATTTTCGCGCAGATATAAAATAAAAATTGTTTGTTTCAAAACTAGCTGGGAGTGCAATAAAATCTAGTATCTTTGTTATTATGCTACCCCGTTTAACATTGCAAACAAAAACACAATTTTACCGCAGCAGTTTAAAAGAAAAAACCAAATGGCATTCCTTTCTGTTTATGAGTTTCTAGCGTTGCTTGTTTTGAAAGGGAGATATTGCGCCGCGTTTGAACGACAGAGTGTCTCTCCCCGGGGTTTTGTCTTGCGGCTACACGTTACAAATGGAAAGACGACGATGTGAAGGGATTGGGTCACACGTAAACTGTGTTACTGGATTAAAAAAGGCTGATTCGGAGAAACAAATATTCTAAGAGTTATCAATAGCAGACAGACATATATTTTAATTTTACAGGAAGATGATGAGTTTATGTAAAAGAGATTTGTTCGCATATCAATAATATAATTGTGCGGCGTATTCATAAAATCTATATATATATCTATACATATAAGTGATAAACTGACTGACTCATTGGTGATATATCAACGCACAGCCTAAGCCGCTGGGTTTAGAGACTTGAAATTTTGCACATAGATAGCCATACAGTGTAGGCATCCACTAAGAAAATATTTTGCAAAATTCAACCCCTAAGGGGGAAAATAAACGTGCGCGAACGAAGCTAGTAATTGTATAGTTTTAGCAGATTTGAACATGTACAGTACATTAAGCCTTTGTCAGTGGGCCCACCGTTTCCTGGAGGGTCAATCATAGCGCTACTACGTAGAAAACTATAAAACCCACAACTGAAATGAGGCACTGAAAATATTTAAAAATAACAAGCGTTGCATTCTAATCTAAATAATATTATGCTGAGCTATGTATGACCTTGTTGTGACCTTCCGACTCGACAATTTAAATTTAGAGTAATATACTCCTTTATTTTTTGAATTATTTTAAATTATTGTTTTCGTTTTTTCTTGTGTACTATCAAACCATTTAGGCTACAGAAGGTCACAAAAGAAATCCACCATATTGTATTTTTGGGACGTCACATACTAAGTACCACGTTTATAACTGACTCAACCTGTTTAAGGCAACGGGGCATTCTCAAATACATTATCTACCCTTTTTCTGGCGGAGCAGTTTTAGTGAGACCGTCGACTCGTATTTGTTTGAGTTGACCAATGGCCGCGTGGTTTATGGAAGACGGTTGTTGCAATTTTAAATCCTCGCAGTGGCCAGTCCGTCGCAGCAACACTCATGTGGGCTTGCCAACTAATGGACTTTTTAAATGCTTTTCTTTTGCTCGGCTACTACGTTTAGACACATTTGGATTTCAGGGCGGAACTCGCGCCAAATAGAGTTGGGATTGCGTTCAATGCATTCGTTATTAGGTGTTCCAAAATGAATTTTCTTAGAAATAGGTTTCAATTAACTAGTTATAGGTAGTTTGCAACTTTTTTCTAACTTATATTTTATGTCAAATTATTTGTGAATTTTTTTACAATACGATTATTTGGTGTAGAGTATATTTTTCCAATTTTGCCTGGAAACTATCCTAGAAGACTCAATTATTCTTCGTATTGTTATTAAAATTAGCTGAAGAAGATCCAGTTGTTAGTCGTCGTATTTTTATTTAATCAATGTATCAATAATATATTGGCTCTCTATTCACCTAACATAGATAATGAATTTTCAAAGATTTGAGATCTAAATAGATAGATTTTACATTGTTGAGTATTTAATAAAAATTGCGTACCACAACCTTCAAAAAAACTAATTTTAGTTTGTGTTACACTGCTTTACTTAATATATTTATGTTGTGTTCGATATATTATGTACTAGCGACCCGTCCCGGCTACGCACCGGTGCAATGCTGATACTAAAACCTTACTCTCGAATCACTCTATCTATTAAAAAAACAGCATCAAAATACGTATCTAGTTTTAAAGATCTAAGCATACATAGGGACAGACAGACAGGAAGCGACTTTGTTTT
Organism: Ethmia dodecea; assembly: GCA_963855545.1. NCBI lineage: Eukaryota > Metazoa > Arthropoda > Insecta > Lepidoptera > Depressariidae > Ethmia > Ethmia dodecea. The sequence continues at coordinate 8,042,081 of OY979457.1, forward strand.
ATACTGTGTAGTAATAAAAAATCATCGAAATCATTAAAGCCGTTTTCGAGAAAGAGATTACAAATTTATAAAAATTGCTAGTGTAATCGTATAGTTAACTGCCAATCAATGTCATCCATCATCAACTCGTAACAGCAAACTGCTGAGCGAAGGGATTTCCTCAATGCCAATTCTCACGTGTGCGTACACAATAGCTTAGTTGACAGTGTGAAAATTAAATTCCGAGTCTTTCATTAAAAAGATTATTCCAAAACACCTCTAAACATGTATTTCGATTTTCACTGTACAATTATAGCAAAATTTAAAATAATTAAATAATAAATAAAGTGACGATGACGTCATACCTTGCTATTTCAGTACATTATCTATAATAAATGTTCGTTTTGACAGATCATAAAAAGTAACTGATTTGACTAGGCAGGATACTACTCTATTGTCCATACAGCGATGGCCACAGCTATGACTATGTCGGTCACGGTGGTCTACTTACAGTGTCTCCGGGTTCCAGTAGCGATTAGTTTAAATTTTGCTCCCGGGACACAAACTATCCCGGCACGGCGAGTCTCGAGGGATTTATTGTGCAACTTGATTCGAACGTGTTTCTTTGCACTAATGTGTTTTGCGTTTTTTCTATAATCGGGCAAGTGTGAGTCGGATGCGCACAGAACATACGTTTCTTGTATAGGGAGGGACTCACTTTTTTTTTTATTGAGACGGCCACGTCTTCCTATTACGGTTTTAAGATACAGCCATGTCACAGAAATAATACATGAGTTCGAAAGTTCTTTCACGGTCGTGTCGTAATGCTGACGTCATTTGACTTCGTAATTTGGTGTTGTGAATTATTTAACAGGACAACCTTTTTAAATATTAATTTGTTTTGCGAACTTTTAATTTATTTACTTATATTATTTTTTTAAATGACTTCAATAAAGTTACTCAACACTAATATTAATTAATTTCAGTATAACAAACTTCAAAGCACATTGATTTTAATGAATTTGATAATACTAACAATATTTAAAAAATTTCGGTGGAGACGTTTTTACGATAACATGTACCTACTAATGACGTCATTTTAAATGGCACAGTCGCGCACAGACGTAGATGGGCAGGAGAGTCGCGCTCGCAAAGCTTTGTGGCGATGAGACAGTGCGATTCATTCTGCAGCTAAGAGCGGGTGTAATTTCACCCTTTGTCTCGTCGGCTTGTACGGAAATATGCACATTCCGAATGAGTTTTTATCGTTTTTCAAGTGGCACGTTTTTTGTACGAAGTTACTTTATGTCAGTTCAATTAAAATTTTTATTTATGTATTGTAAATATTACTTAAAGTAAAATCAAATGTGTTTTTAAATTTATTGTTTATTTGTCAGATGCATTCCTAAATCATACATGATTTCGATAAACCTTTGATGTGTTGTTGGAACGCTTATGAAAAAACTAGAACTGTTGCTTTAAGGCACTAAACTACTAAAATAAACATACATATAAACACAAAATTAGAGTTGTAAATAAACCACGAAAAAGGCATATACCAAAAACATTATAATATTTTCTAGTCTCTTTGGTAATCGTGTACCTACTCACGAATATTCTAGCAGGGCTACGTGTTGTAGAGCCGGACGCTCGCGTGCTACGAGTTACGAGGCTACGCGTGCTACGAAATACGCTACGTCATTCTGACAATTATGTAAAAAAAAATTGTATTGAGATAAAAATATTAATATTTAATCTGTCCAAAGCAACATAATTAACACAATTTAATAGAAAAATTGTCGTTGGCAGAGAACTTTAATATCTATAAGTACCTACTTTTAATCAGTGTATTCTTCAAACCCCTAAACCAAACCACGTGACCCTTTGTTTTTACTAGTTCGATTCATTAGTTCGATCGTCGAACTAGTGAAATGTTTTTATTTCTGTAGGTAATTAAAAATTAACCTTAATAGTCTAATAACAAGGCACTCTAAACTCGTCCATGAAGATTGGATAGAAAATATATGGGTAAGTTATTGAAAACCTCATTGGTATATGCTCAGGGTTATCGCGACTAATAGGTGGCAACGTACACTAATCAATATTGCAATCATTATCATCAACCCGTAACAGCCCACTGCTGAGCTAAGGGTCTTTCCTCACATACGAGGAAGTATGGGCTATACTCTCCCACGCGAGCCCACCGCGGATAGGGAGATATTAAATATTGCAATAATGTTTTGTATTATTTGATGATAGATTGAGAGTAATGTTTTCTACACCAATACCAGTGATGTTAAAAGCTTTCTATTTACTATGGAAAAGCGTATTTGTTTTGCTTTCTCTCAGTAATCCAGGAAAGGAAATGGATTTATTGTAGGTACTTAGAAATTGATGGGAACCATACATTTTCTGTAGGAAACAATTAATCAACCTACACTGAGATACTTTTGTATTTCTTTGTTTTATATTTGTCTGTAATGTATTTCCGTTGTTTTTTATTTTGTGTTTTAAAATTGATAGTCTTTAACTTTTTTATATTAAATGAGAAGTACGACAGGGATTCCGTCCCTTGTCTCAAAAGCGAGTAAGGATTACTGGAACTATGCTGAAATAGTAACGATGTAAATTTATAATGTGTAATATTACACTCGGTGTTGCTAGCCAGTTAACTTGGCTTGACATGCTGCCGCGTGTCTGTCTAGACAAGATGTTCCAATGTCTTTTATTTTTTACCTCAACCCACACCTACAACTATATAAATAAATAAAAAATATAATAGTGAAACGTGGCTAGGCTAATTCCAGAAATGGAATAACTCTGCCGATCCCCTTGAGGATAAAAGGCGACCGCCTTTTTGTTACCCAATACTGGGGCTCGATGATTCAGTAAGTGGGGTAAAACGTTTTATCGTGGGGTAAACACTCACCCTTATTCGGGCGTCAGTAGGTCAGTGCACTGTTGCAAAGTTCGCAGTATTGATTTTATTGCGCACGCCCAAATATAAATTTAACCTGCCCCGCGAGGGAGTGACCCGCGATTTAGAACAGAATGACAGACAGGAATACATGCAAGTATAACAAATGGATTGGCACTATGCACCGCAAGTAATTGGTAACAATAGAACACATTCCTACTTAGTTGGTAGGCCTCGTATTAATCAAAGTTTGTTTCAATAATTGAAATTATTTTGGGGCTTGATCTGAAGAGCAAGCTAATGCTCTTCAGATCAAGCCCCATGATACTGACGAGGTTAAAGACGAAACGAGCTTAGCCAGATAAAGCCTACGGACTCCTGACTTAAAATATTTGAGTTTCATTAACTCGGGAACACAAACGCAGGCAGGGAATTGCACTCCTCAGCTGATTGATATTAAAGATGATTCATTTTGTACTTAATGCCAAAATCGGATTGAATTGAATGAAACAATTTTTTTCCGGTGCCGCAACGCGTTACGCATGTTAAGTCGCGCGTTACGCAACGAATGTTAAGGTTGTTTTAAAATTAAAAATAAATACACCTTATCTTCTGAGGTTAGTAGAGATGTTCTATTCCTAAAAGTACTCGCGTTTCTCCTATATGTTTTTTCAGACACCTAAGCTTCATAGGGGGTATACGTACCATTTTTATTAAAATACTTTGAAAAATGTGGAAACACACACACAATGTATTCAGTCCTAAATTAGACAGAGCTTACGTGCCTGAGCCTTCTTATGTAAAGTGTAAGCTGCATCTATATGAGTATCTTGTAATTAGATAACTAAACGTAAAATCAAACTGACACGGCGGTTGTTAATTCCTTTTGATGTAGTTCCTAACTTCTATGTACTACATTGTTTATGCGAAATATGGTGCAAGTAAATTGCATAATAACGACGCTGAAGTTGAATAATACAAAATATAAAATAATGAGGGGTATTTAAGATACTTACTTGTTTCAATAATCTCCAGGAGTATGTTTCCGTAGTGTCTGTCGAGTGTTGTGGTTTGCAGAAAGAGGATTTGCAATAAAGCTCCTTAACTTAAAAGCCACTAAACGGATTCTATATAATATATACCTACCTAATGTTTTGGCAGATAATGTATCAGAAATTGCCGGCATTATCCTATTACTGAAATAAAAGACGAATAAATTACTTTTTTTTTATAGGTACCTTGCAAGGCATAGGCTTGCATATATAATATATATGCAAAAATAAGTCCGTCTGTCAGTTATGTAGTCATGAGTATGAACTACACCAATCTTGATAATCTTGGGAAGGCATATAAAGTTGTCGCAATATAGTTGGTACCCACAATAGGGACTAGAGCATTTCATAATAAAGAAAATAGTAAAACATTATTAGTCTATTTTTACGCCAGTCAAATACCGCATTACCGTAACAACTTTATCCATGTCAATTAAAGTGGACCTGTGACTCATGAATTATTTTTGTTCAGGTTTCACCGACTGGACTACGACGAAAGGAGATACAGAGGAAATTACTCTTCTGTGCATCATCCAAGTCGATCGACGGTAAGTTGATATAATAAATATAACATTTACGAGTACACTCCAAAAAATCATATTTACTGACACGTAGTTCCTTTTTAGACGACTGCAATATAGAAATTATAGATTGCCTATAGTTCTCGATCGCCGGTGGGCCACTGATGCTTATTTGGTGATAGATACCTCTTGTTTCGGGAGCTTAAACCGCTAGTAAAGATTTTAAATGTGTTTAAGAACTATGAAAATATTTAGACCCTAGAGTAGCTTGAAAAAGTCTGCACCTTTCAATCCGCAGTGCGCTCGCGACTACTTCCTCATAGCTCAACTGTGGCAATTAGAAGATGATGGAGCAATCATTATTAAACATTTGCAGAAAGTCGTTTGTCAATTGTTTAAGGGGGCTTCCCTGTAACGCGCGATATAGGTACCTCGTAGTGTCCGTGCACCGTCGTCGTCGCGCCGCCGTAATTACCTCCGCCGAGCGACGACCCCGCTCGACTTTGACCCACTTCTTACTCTAATTTCCGCGTCTCACCCTCTAGACAACAGTCTGCTCTATAATATCGTCCCAATTTACTTGGGCACTAGACGGTGAGGCACTTTAAGCCTTTGACAATAGGAATTAGGGCTTTTTCACCAAAAGTAGTTATTTTTAATTCGTTCATGTAAATATTTTAGTAATAAAAATGCATTAGTCTCCACTCAGTCTTCCCTGCCCACTGCCACTGCAACTTTTGTTCGTCTGCGAATATCCTGATTTCTGATTCGATCTTGTATCGGGATCTATTTCCATTTATTTATTTATTTTCATTGAAAATTCATACACATTTTCATTATACAAGTCTTACATTACAAAATGAAACATAGTTTTTACTCCATACTGTGTACGAATCATTTTAAATTGTATAAAGAAAAAAAAGAAAAATTGAAACAACTCAGATTAAATAATCAGTTAAAATGTGTAATCAAAATTCTCGTTGCACTGTCATTTGTTAACAAAACTAACTACAATTATATTCTAAATTATACGTATTTAGTATTTAATGGTATATATATAAAAATAAGTCGGGTTTTCCTTCCTGGCGATTTAACTCGAGAACGGCCGGACCGATTTTGATGAAACTTTTTGTGTGGGTTCGAGTGGATCCAGGGATGGTTTATAAGCAAAGAAAATTCAGCATTGCACCCGTGCGAAGCCGGGGCGGGTCGCTAGTGGTATATATAAATGTACAATACAACATTTTCATTAGAATTTCAATGCAAATGCTCAGAAACTCGAGAAATTCCTTTGTTTATTTAAACACTAACCACCTTAAGCTACGGCAGCAAAGCACCTGTTGTGCCACCTCACTTTATTCTAATTTATTCTACATAGAATAGTCTAGGTCCAAAATTCAAACGTTTTCTTCCGCCAAAATTGTACAGTGCAATGTTGCTTTCATTTCGAGGAATCCTATTGCACTTAGGGCTTATTCAACTCTAATCCTGCTGGCCTCTTAACATCGTGTAAGACGGATATAGTAGTTTGTAAAGTCTGCCATACATACGCCTCCCGTCTCAATTCAATTAAAAACACAAACAAACAAGTTAGGATAACGAGTTATCGTTGCTAGATATTTTTACCAACAATGGCTACCTTAAAACAGTATTATCGTACCTCCGCAAATATAAGTACAAAAATGAAATAGTTTATTTGTTTAAAAGGGCGCACGATAGCAGTATAATCCTTGTACAAATAACAATTATACAATACCCCGAAGGAATACACAATGTGCAGCTATTCGTATTCTGCAAATTGCGCCCTTACAGGGGCGAACTAGGAATTACGAGATTATGGGAGTCAGTAGGGCCGTTAACTAATTACGCCCATACATATCCATTAGTGTAAGCGTACCTGAGGATCCTGACGTATCTTACGCCGTACCTGGCTTCCATTCGCGCTTCACACTAATTAGCTAGTGAAATATGTTTGTCTGGGTCAAATTATAGTCGGTTTGGAGAATTGTGAATTTTGGTAAGCGTTTGTTATTAGTGCTTGTAATTAAATTTAAAAAATGATAATAATAATTTATTCAGCACACAAAGAAAAGTAGACAATAAAGAAACTCATCAGCATAAATAGTAGGTAGGTGTATATAAAAAGTGAATTGGTAAACTAAATTGAAAATGTACTGGTGCTATTGGAGCCCCAGCTGAGCGCAATGCTTTCAGCTAGAATTCAGATGTAATTACCATAAATAATAAACTACATACAATAAAAAAAGAGCAGTGACTAAAGAGCCCACCAGTCACTCGTGAGGCTCAGGTTAAAATCCTGCCATGTACCATATTATATTGTATGTAAAGCAATGCATTGCGTTTCGTTGAGTGAGTGAGGTAACCGGAGGCCCAATCCTCCCTCCCACTCCCCCTCCCCTCCCTCCCCCTCCCCTCCCCTCCCCACCCCTCCCCCTACTCCCACCTCAAAGGTCGGCAACGCAGTTGTGACTCTTGTGTTGCAGGTGTCCATGGGCGACGGACGTCACTTACTATCAGGTGACCCGTTTGCTCGTTTGCCCCCTTTTTTTATCATAAAAAAAAAAATTGTACCAATGAGTTTTCAAAAAACTTAAGGACATACAAATTTATCACTAGATCGATGGTGAAGTTTAGTAAAGTTCTATAAGTTCTATTGCTAAGGTTAATTTATGTAGTTCCAGTTGCAGTGTACTCATGCAACTTAAGTAAAAAGTGTATAAAAATGTGCTTGAAATCGGTTCGGTAATTAGATTTTAAACTTCCCTCATACCAAACTCTACAATTTCTATAACTACATTAGTCCAATAAAATTACGAAGTGTTTCACTTTCATGAATATTAAAGGACATTGTGTGGATTGACAATGTATAAAATTCGCAAAATGGAACTGAAGTATTTTGCGAATTTTATATTAATATTTTTTTTTGATAGAAGTCTCCGTTTACAATTGAATACTACTATGATACGAGTATGATTGTTCGAATTGTGCCTTTATTGCCTTTTGTGAAAATACAATGAACAACATAAAAGCAATATCCCAAGGCGATTCCCTTTCGATACTCATATGAGTAATGGAAGTTAATGGATGCCTTTCTGAATGTGGATGTATTTTATTTTGGACAGGAGGCACATTTATAACAGTTACTTATTTACAGATTATGTATAAAAATCAGCATCTTATGTTTGAACTAGTTCGCGTCTTCGTACCTTCGGTCGCGTGGAACTGTCGTCCTTTCACTTAAACCTGTCCACATTCTTTCAGCTCTCTACTTAGCTTTTATTAGCTGACCAATAGATTTTAAGTATTTTGATTATTGATTTTAAGTATTTTGATCTCATTGTTAATTTGGTTATTTTGATCTCTTTCTTTTTTAGTTTATTTCGTTTCATTGTTTAGTTTTGTTTGTGTAATTGTTTGATTTTTGTCATACTTTTGAAATGTTTTATATAAGAATGTTGTATACCTACACCTTTAATTGGCATAACGCACTGTCTCAGATTTTGGTTATTTTTTTGTATAATTTATGTGTATAATATGTTGTTGGTGTATCTTAAATAAACAGTGGAAATGCCATCCAAATCCATCCTATATAATCTATGAGTAATGCAGTAATAAGTAGCAAATATATTAAATTTATTAAAACATGCATTTCATCTGCAACACTGAACAGTTTGGTGTCAAAGCATTTCCATAGTTTTTCACATTTGCACAATATTAAAAAAACGCAAAAGTTGCTCCACTTGTCAAAAGCGAAGCGAGTTTTTAAAACTTTGTCGATCTGGCGGGACTTATTTACATACGGTCTACAGCGACAGTTTCACAGGCTATTATGAGTAAATAAAACTTCTAGCTCCTGCCATGGTGACTTAAATATGGTTTCTAGTCGATCATTGATGCGAACGCAGGCCAGCTGACTCGGCTAGAGCCATGCTAACTGTGCCTATAGACTTCGCCCATGTATATTAATTAAAATAGGTGTGTTCATTTATTATTATAATCGTTACTATACAAAGCATAAACGTCAGTTTGTAGAATTTAAATGTTTGAAAATTTGTTTTGAATATGCAACATCTTTACGGATTTCCGTGCGGGATTCCCAATTTTAGGAAATAAAATCGGAATTTTAACTTAATATGTGGTGTAGCTATGTGTTTCATTTGGATGTCTTGCAGGGTTCAGATGATATATTATTTATTATTATAAGCGAATCGAACCAGGGTCGCTAGGATAAAATATTTAAGGTAATGCTAGAATTCAAACAACTAGATGTATACAAATCAAAATAGTAAACTATGTAGGTATTCATTAAAATAGACTGGTGGTATAATGTATTTCGAGAAATGCATAAATCATGATTGTACACATTAATTTATTCGCTATAAAAGTCAACTTTAGGTAACTTTAACTGTCATTTTTCTCAATTCGCTTTATTATAACTTATAGTCTGTGTTACTATGATAGAATAGCAATATATGGCTACTTGATTCATAAAACCGGGTTTTCATTATTATCAAAAGAACTGTGTAGCCCGGGTTATAAATCGTAGCAAACTATCTCAAAAATGTTGGCTTATAGTTTTTCAACTACGGAATTTAATTTGAGGGGGCGGTGAATCGATTACAGGTCAGCTGCGACATAAATTGTCTCTGTTCCACCATTCCGTTCCGTAAAATATTTTCACTGCTCCAATTACATTTTGGTTCGCTTCGAATCGAAATTCGCGTGGAATTAAAATATCTGCAGATCCGTAAATTGGTTGCCAATGATGCGAGAATGTCGCTTATTAAATATATGGAATATTAGGATTTTGGAGTGTAATAAAATCACTAGCTCGACGGTGAAGGAAAACATCGTGAGGAAACCCGCAGGTCCCAGAATTAATTCTGAGACGTGTGTAAATAGACCCGGTACGGCGATTGGCTCACCACCTATCACGTTTAGGGGTCCAATGTATCTCGTGAAATGTGGGTATATCCAGTAATGGAATACCTCTGCCTACCCCCTCGGGGATAAAAGGCGTGAGATTATATTATTATTTATTATTATTATAAAATTTTATAATCGCGTTGGAGTAAAATTAGTCGCAAACAGGGGGTAGCCTTATGCTGGTTTGTATGGATCACACAGGTTAAGCAATGTAGGGCGGACCAGTGAATGGGTGATCGCCTAGTAGGTAGTTGAATAAAAGAAAAGAAAAGAAAAGAAAGAAAAGAAATAATCTCACGCCTTTCATCCCCGAGGGGGTAGGCAGAGGTAATCCATTACTGGATATACCCACATTTCACGAGATACATTGGACCCCTTAAACGTGATAGGTGGTGAGCCCATCGCCGGACCGGGTCTTTAGACATGTTTAAAGACATGCGGGTTTCCTCACGATGTTTTCCTTCACCGTCGAGCTAGTGATAAATATGTACGTAAGTTTTTGAAAAACTCATTGGTACATGCCAGGATTCGAACCCGAGCCTCACTGATTTTCGGCCGGCTCTTATACCGTCCGGGCTATCAGTGCTCTAGGTAGTTGAGTTTGTTGGATTATTTCTTTTACTACCTACTACACTAGGAAGGGGTGGTACATAACTATCAGTATTGACCTTCAATAAGTGAATTTAACATTGTAATGTTGAATAAATATAATAGATTTTTAGTTTGTAGTATTATATTACTAGTTTCTGTTTTAGGAAACCGTTAGGGTGAGGCCAAACGAGCGTAATTTTGTGAGTCGTGAGTAGCAGAATATATCTCGTCGTCGTGTGAATCAAATAGGACTTTTGTATGAAATCGAATGCAGCAGAATTTCAGCGACCGAAATTCTGCTACTCACGACTCACAAAATTACGCTCGTTTGGCCTCACCCTAAGTCCTATATATCGTTGTGTTCACCCAAAACGAGTATGTCATATACTTGGGTGGCTAGAAAAACACCATCCACCAACTAATGGGTACCTGGAGCGAGCATCCAATACGTCCTCAAGTATTTCAGCAATGGGCGGATACCTACTGGTTCATGATAATGATTATGAATCAAAACAATAACATATTCTTCATTCACATGATACCTTTGGGAGGAAGGAGTATTTCAAGAAGACCTAATCAAATAATAATATAGGTAGATAATAAATAATACATCGCATACTCAGACAAGTTACATAAATGAGACTTCGTAACTAAATCTAGATGCCTGGAAAAGTTTTCTATTATGTCGGTCAAGCTACGAACCGAGTATTCACAACAACAACCTACCAACAAATTTGATAGTTGCCTGTTGTAGCTAGATATTAATATATTTTTTCTATCTATACCAATAACAAACATGAAGTGATTGTTGTGATTTCAATATAAATGCCAAAATTTAAGTGAAAACCCCATTTAATAGATGCCTAATTCATAAAATCGAAAATTTCTGTTTGTAGACTTCTTTGTCTGTCTGCAAGTTAGTCTCAAATAGGATCCGATATCAATGCAAATTTTAGGTATTAAAACAGGAATTTAAGCTTAGATTTGCATGTATGTAAATTTATGGAGTGAAGTACCGTCGCAATGACTTTCAATAAGCCTCTACATTGAATAAAAACTGTTGACTTTGACTTTATGTCATTTTCTATATATCCTGCAGGGTGGGTTAGTATATTTATATTTTAATAAACTGATAACAAGGGTAGAACGCTAGTCAATATGTAGGTAGGTACTATATAAATTTTCCGAGTACATTCGATATCTTGAAAAATCTATTGTTGGGTATAACGGGTACGGAAATAATATCTTTTAGATCGCGTAAATTTTCCATTTTTTTAATATATTCTAAAATTGATTTCATTGAGTTTCATATTATGAAGACATAAGATATTTTCTAAAAAGAGGTCCTAACAAAAAACCTATCTTATTACACTAGTGGGTATGGGCAATTGGACTGCTAGCTTGATATATTGGAGTATAAGGAACATTATTGTCTCCTATTAATTAACTATCTTTCAGGCATATCTACAAATGACAGGGGATTAGCGCGGGGCACTAAATACAATGGCAAATGTCGTACATAATTAGCAAATACTGCAAAAAAAAAACAGAGTTATTTAGGCACTATTATAGTTATAACAGATTATATTGTACCCACTATATTTTTGTTTATTTCGTTACGTTCTTTATTAGTACATTATGGTACAAGTGAGTAAAGTTGGTGATTACCGCTGAGGCGCCATTGAGACCCGAGCCGTAGGCGAGGGTCATAAGAGAGCCGAGGACGGTAATCATCAATACACACGTGTATCATACGACGTTTTTCAACACACTTGTGAATAAATAATACTAAAAAATCATTTTAAAATAATCATTCGCAATGGCGGGGAAAATTAATTGGTTTTCCAATTTTTTATTTATATAATTTGGAAAAGGCAAAAGGATCTAGGCCCATACAGCCTCGTTTTCCTATGCGCTCGCATCTTACAATGGCGATCGGCCATGGACTAAAAAAATTAGGTTTCTTTTTCTTTGGTTTGTCGTGGATAGCGTTTTAGCCACGTACAAAATGGGGTATTTAAAGTTTTTACAGAGAAAACCAAAGTTATATTTGAGTGAAAGTTTTGTTTATTAAACACGTACAAGTTGAAATGATCTATTTAAATACGAAGTTGCATGAAATGAGCAAGCCATATTTGTGTATTAATTTATTAGTACGATTGAATACGATCTTTTTTGTATCGAAACTTTTTTAAGAACAAAGCAACTCTAGCAACAAAATTGAAAAAAAAAATCTATAACTCACTAGTGAATAATAGCAAACAAAAAGTCTCAGTTTGATTATAGGTGTCATTATGTGCCTAATTGCAGTGAAATTAGAGCCACTTTATGAGCAAGTGTGTTGAAAAATATTAAACATAATATATGCTGACGCCTCAACCGGAAGAAATTTGCAGAGGTACTCTTTTCCTGGAACTTTCCTCTGAACACTATATTTTTAGGACTCCTAAAGGTCTGGTGGTAATATCTTCTATCGCCGTCGATCTTGTGATATGTACGTAATTTTTTGTTAAATCATAATGTAGGTAGGTACATGTTCTGACTAGAATTCGAACCGATCTCATGCATCAGAGGCAGATTCACTTTCGACAATTAATGTAACCCCCCTCCAAATCTTAGCCCAAGTCTGGCCCTGGACGTAGTTATATATATAAGCTTGGTTGTCTTTGAATAAATCGTTTTAACATACGCCCTGGCGATGTATATGTATGTACACACGCAATTAGCGTTGGTTCCGACTAAAAGGAAATTTGGAGAAAATAATTTGAGTTCGTTATTTGGGCCCCCGTGGGACGTAATTGGTGGGCTCGTGGCCCAAGCGGTGAGGTGGGGCGCAGAGCCACAGTGTACATCAAACAAACGCGCCGAATTACAGGCTTTTCATTTTCACCAATTAATAAATTGAATTCTCTTTGTGACTGACGGCAGTTAAAGGATTCAATTTACATGGTATAATTTGTTAGTCGTTCAATAAAAGAAAGTTCTGAATAATCTTTATTTTATAATTTTCTGCAATGGGATGTTTGAAAGTGGGGAAATATAGTACTTATTTTTCTTGTTATCTTCCGTGTAGATTATGGGTTTTTTATGATGTGATTTCTATGATGTGATTATAAAATAATGGATAATTTATTAAAATAAAACAGAAATGGTTTTTTCATCTGCCCTCTTGACACCGAAAATGGTTTGGATGGTAGATTTGTCTGTAATTTATTGCTGTCACTTCCTGACCATAAACTTATATTACGCTAGTTTATGGTATTGACGTTTATTTTTCGAGGCATATTTAAAACCAAAGACGTTTAAAGAAAAAGTTCCTCTTTGTTTAAAACATACATTTTTCAGATTGTCTTCAGAAATTAAATATACAATGAACCACTTATGAAGTATCATAAGCAGAATCAGACTCAATTAAATAGCCGTAGATCCTACAATTATTTGGTTATAAAGTTTTTTATACTTAATTATAACTTTTTTACAGAAAGGAACAATTCGTCAGCAGCATTTCGAAGGCTAGAACATTTGGATGCGTGTTCTCCGAATATGTGGAAGAATTCCTTCCTAATCAAGGTTAGTGCCTCCATAAATATACTTTTCTGTAGTGAGCTACTGATCTAATAAAATCTGGTAGAAATGTACAAATATATACATGCCTTAATCGCTGAGGGGGTCAGCACATCGGCATAGGTATTCCAATTCCTGGAAATACTAATTTTTTGGGCCCCTAAACGTGACAGGCGGTGAGCCCATCTCCGAACCACGGTGCAGTGGCATATGCCTCAGAATTAAACGTGGGACCAGTGGGTCACCCTCGCACCGTGATAATTATGTAAGTATGTTTTTGATTAACTCATTGGTACACGCCGTCACCAGAAATCGAGCCCGAGCCTCATAGCAGGACAGACAACTCTTAAATCTGATAGGAAAATGGTATTGAACTTTTACCTCCGTAATATTATAGTAAGTAGAGGAAATTTTAGAAATAATGGCGTAATAAAATATTACTTTAACCACAACGGATTCGCCGTGAGAAATGCGTAACAATTTATCGCAACACTTTCAACATATACGCAACATCTAAGCGGTCGCGTGAGATAACAGTATAAGAATATTATTGTTATCTCTTTCACAAAGGAACTATTTACTTTTATTGATATCTCGAATAATCCCATATTTTCTTTCGTCAGTATATTGCTTTCGCGGGAGATAAACTCACAATAGACACTAAGCGTAAATCTAATTCCACGAAATCGAGTAGGACTTGCGGCGATGAACCTAAAAATATTTATTTATTGTTGTTTATGTTTAGTAGGTATGGACTATGAATATAATCCTGTAGTTTTGAATACCGATCTGCAATATTTTCAACATATTTTTTTTTACCAAAACCTAAGGTAATTTTTGTCAAAAAAAGTAAAGGCCTCTTTTTATAGATTATTTTTGAATTTTGCATACATAGCTACCTATATGTTACATCAATTCTTGTACTTATGTATGATTTAAGTACCTCGGAAACTTCTCTAACGATCTTTATGAAATTTTGTATACAGATACTGTTTTGCATTTTATTTCCTGTATAAAACGCAATTTTACACCAAAAAAATTTTCTTTAATAATACGGCTCCTCAATGGCAAGCAGATTGCGTGGGGTTAGAACGAGCGAAGCTCTGTCATCCAGGCAGGTAGGTACTTGCCTTAACGTCGGTAACATAATTTAAGCTGGTTAGATTTAGTGTTACTTTAATTGGTAAGTACAATATAAATACAAAATAAACCACTACGTATCACTAACACCATCTCCCAATCCGCGAGATACTTTCTCAGCGTGGGTTAATAATGATGATGAAACCACTACGCGAACAACGCTCACTCAGTAGTCATTTGGTTAAATCACGGGACTAAATAGCAAAAGACGGCCCGCTATATCCACAAAACAGTAAAAGGCACAGACGCCAGAAATATAGCCAGGGCTTCATAATAAGACAGGCTATAAATATTCTGGTACCCGTTGCGGGCGGCACTACCGCAAAGAATTACTGACTCGCCGCAGAGCAGTCTATGAAGTTACACGATATTTATAAGCGAGTATGTTATATTTTGCTACCTAAGCTTTCGCATTTCAGCTTTTCTGGTTGAGGTATTTGAATGTCGTTTTTAAATTCTTTCTTGCATAAAGGGGCTAGTTAGCAGACTAAGCAGTCTTTTAAAAACCCTTTTTGATGGTTGTGTGGTTCATTATAAGGGTATGCCCGAGCTGATGGTGTTTTTCCCGATCCTGTGGGAATTTGTAAAAACAAACTGTCTGCCAAATTTCAAGTTTTCACGTGACATAGTTTCGAAGATATCGTGATAAATCAGGCACAGAAGCAGTATTTCGTTTTTATCGTCGAGGATGTAGGCAGAGTTAATCCATTTCTGAAAATACCCAGGTTTCACCATATTTTTTAAATATTTATAAATTTGTCTTAAAAGTCACAAAATAATCACTGTTGCCCCTTTGTAAAGCGTAATAACTTAATTGCTGCCTTGTTTCTATATTGCTCATTTCACTTTTTGAATGTGTAAGAATAATTTTCTATTTCGTTCAAGGACCAGCTAAGCTTTGGCTCTGTAGCAAATATGTAACTAAATCTGCAAAAATTCACATGGAGATAACATAACCAAGTTATTGCTTCGTATCTCATATAAAGAGTGGTAAGGTTACGTCGCAAACCTTGTTTTGGCTCGCAGATGTTTCCTGGCGCGTCGCGGAGACTAGACAAATTGTTGAATAAAACTTACACATGTTATTACAATAACAAGCTGTCTGTTTTAGTATTAAACAAGATTGTAACATAAAATAACAGAATTGTCTGAATAAGTAAAATTAAATCCTAAAATGACGCTCTCGCCTTATCAAGGTCAGCAAAACAATTTTATTATTGGAAATATCCACTTTTCACTAGTGTAGGTACATAATTTTGGACCGCTAAACGAATTATACGAGTTCTCCGCTGGGTTGGGGTTCTTTTACACATGCCGCAGAATAGCTGGGGACTGCGTGGGTTTCCACATGATGTTTTTTCATTCCTAAGCTTATGATAAATATGTACATATATTTTTTTAACTCTTTGGTGCATGCTCTCACGCAGGATTCAAACCCAACCATCATTCATCTTCACAGCAACTTAATAATTTGTTTATTATTTTTACGTAAACAGCAGGGTCGTAAACAGTATTTCGTTGATTTTGATTTATTATCCAAACAGAAGCCGTCAATTTATTACATGAAACGTAGCAGTCTTTATTTTTAGATATCGTAACATTAAGAACTCCATAGAGCGTAATGCGCAACTGTTCGTTCCAATAAATATTTCTACACGCAGATGGGCGAAACGGTTTCCCTCAAGCCACGAAGAAACAAATATATTGCGATTTGCCCCTTCATTTTCTCGCAAAGGTATTTTATTGCCGGCACTCTCCCATAAATTCCGCGCTCACTCGCAGAGAAAAATAAGGTAGGCTCTAAGGAAATTGGTGCGAAAAATAACTTATTAGTTCATTCTTATCACATAAGCGCAGGGGTCATTTAGGTTGCCAGCCGACAGTGGTCTTAAGGCTAAATGTAATTTACTTTCCGGGAACTGCTACAAAAAGTGACGGGTCCGGGCGATTCTAATTAGTTTCTAGACTGGTCAATTTACTTCGCTACTTGTTTCTTTTTTCTGATACCGACAGGGGTAAACATACTTGCAATGTAGAGATGCTTTTGTAATTGATATACGAGTATTTCATCTGTTCCTAAGAGCAACGATTCATTTCTTTGAAAATGGTAAAGCCCATATCTAATTATGAAGTGACCCTCTCAATGTGAGAGGCCCAGGTTAGATTCATGGCTATGCACCAAAGAGTGTCTTAAAAACTTACGACATATTTATCACTAGCTCAATGATGAAGAAAAACATCACGCAAAATAGGCGCAGAAGAGTCGTCGTTGCTAAAACAAGCCCTCATTACCATAACATAGTGAGGTAACCGTCCTCCCCAGAATTGGTCCTGAAGTTTGTGTTACACTTCACCAATGTCCACACGGAAAAAAATATCTTGTTACATCGCACTCTCCACAAGAATGTCTTGCTATATATGTGACGACAGACCATTTTGTTAAACCTACAAGACTGTTCTAGTTAAAAGAATATTGTAGTTGTAAACAACGGTGTGGTTAGAATTACTAGAAGTTTAATGTAATAATAAATGGGTTTACTATATTATATTGTTACATGTAATATAATTTTTGCTGTAGTAACTAGATCTATAGTGCTAGTAAATAATTAAAATAGATCTGAATACAATACAGTAACAAGACAGGTAAGGGTAGTAGACAGTGTAAGCCCATTTTATCTGTCACGTTTAGTGAGAGGTCCAAAAATGTAACTCAGTATTTTCAAGAATAAATACCTCTGCAGACCCGGCCTTGGGGATAAGCGTGAGAGAATTGTTTCTTATTTGTTAACTCTAATTATTTAATTAAAAAATAAATGTTTAATTTTACAATAATTAGATTTTGATGTTCGAAATGCTTTAAGTCCCGAAATAGAACCAATCAAGGCGTACGCGCCATAAAAGAACGGCGAGAACTCAGGGTCTGAGCACGGGCAAACTTTTCAAATGGGTCTGGGATTCTAATTAAAGTGCAGTTTACATTTGGATAGCTACGAGCAGAGTAAGAATGGTGGACGAGTTAAGATTTGCTGAAGTAAAACTTAGTGGCAAGTTAGTTATTAATTATTTCTACTCGGTTGGAAAAATTTTATATTTCATTTTCCTTAGAAATTGTTGATGCAGGGCGAATATAGATTATAATTTGGCAGGTTTTTCTGTAAGAGTAGTAATACAAAGCGGTATATTGTTAAAAAGAAAATCTATAATCACTGTTTTATTTAAATAACGAATTATTCTTTTGATTCGTGGTAACTTTTGTTGAAATGAGAACGAGGCATAGGTACGGGCGAGCATTTGAAATACGAATAAAAACATTTAGACAATTTTCCTGGTTACTTATACATTTATTTTCGATAAGTTAATTTCATAATTGCTCCTTAGTTATTAAACTACTGCTTTTGAGATTCATTCAAACGAAACAATATTCAATTCCAATCGAATCAAACCGAATGAAATTATTATAGCACTTAATAAAATAACTAAAAAATCGTTTATTTTGTTTATAAAACTTTTAAACAGACTTCAAAAAAGGAGGTGGTTCGACTACCTATATGTTTTTTCTATGTATGTTACGTGATTATTCCGCCAATTATGAACCGACTTCGATGATTCTTTTTTTGTTTGGTATTTTATTTTATTTTATTTATTCGGAGAAAAAACAGTACATAGTGTATGATAATTCTTATAGAATATGTATTTCCCTTATTTAAGTAACACTATGCCCATGGATATTTCTCGCTAAGATGTAACAAAGAAAAACTTAAAGTAAATCATATTATCATATTTCAGAGGTAGTTCCATTTAATTTTTTTCAAAATCGGCTTTAAAAAAATAAACGTTTATAAAATGTATACATCGATGATATGTTTTAGTGCTACTCGTTGAAGTAGGTTTTTTACTCTTTACAGTTGTTTGTTATTGTAATAGTGATTTTTCGTATTTGTTTACACAGATATACAACATTATTTACAAACAAATAATCTGCTCCAAATGTTTATTTGTTGTAGGTATAAATTAACATTGATACGAATAATCAGTTATGCTAAAGCCAAAAACATAATCGAAATATACCATATTTACTTAACAACATCAAGACAGAACACTGTCGACTTGGAAACGTATTAACTAAACGTAAGACAAATAATTATTCATTTAGTTTGATTTTTCACATGCTACTCATGAAGTGACCCATCTCTAGTTTGATATTACGAGTATATAGAAAGAAAGAAACTTTTTATTCGGCATACATGTAACAAAAAACAAACAGAAAATACAGTAGGTAACATAAAAATAATTTTATGCCGATTATGATATAGCGATCCGTCCTCGCTTGTCCTTGGTTTATCAAAACAAATCATTATGAAAAAAATTTTGTTCATCGTGTAAGTAGTTTCACATATTTAGGACATATAAAATATACAACTTTACGTCTGAATAATAGACTAGTGACACGCCCCGGCTTCGTCTGGGTGCAATTTTATATATAAACTTTCAGAAATAAATAGTCTAAATAAAGGTGAAAGCCGTATTTAAAATCAAACTGCCTGACAGCGACTTTGCTTTATAATATTTAAAGAAGTATTTTTTTATAATGTACGTTATTAGTATAGATGGATGGCAAACCATTTGTTTCTCCTTGTAATCATCATTGTGATCTAAGGATACAACACTATACAATATTTAACAAAATAAGCGCAATTCCTGAAATTATTTTGTTCAGTGTCGACTACGTTAAATTTTTCCAAAAAATGAATTAGCATAGCTGAATTTAAAGGCTACCTATGGAAACCGTACAATGTGAACACATTTTATTCCGTGCTGGACTGGATTGAAAATTGTTTTAATTAGCCAATTAACGATCCACAGCACTGGACCGACACACTAGATTCATGTAAGTAAGACATAATCCCCTAACTCTAACAGTAAGTTTACAATACGCGATTGGAAACGCGCGGTTTCTAGCGCGCTGTTGTACCCACGCGTTTATTTATATTTACCCGACTACTGCAAAGCTATGTATGGATGTAGGTATGTATTTTTGTATCGATGAATGTTCCACCGTAGCGCCAAAAGCACTCAACCGATTTTTATAAATGAAATCAATAGATTGGGTTACATATTTTATATTTAAAACTAGCTTTTGGCCTGCGCCTTCACTCACGCCTGTCTATTTAGATTTTAGGTTCGATCGGAGTGCCTATAATCTACTCATCTTAATTTTATTAATCAGTTTTAATGGATTCGTTATTGATAGATATTATATTCCGGGTGACATAGGATATAATATACAACGCGAAACAGAAAAAGCGCAATTCCTCATACACCCCATTTAGTATATTAACATAAAAAAAATATGATGCAATCGAACTTTAGTTGTGTCTAATCGAAAATATAATCGAAATCGATCAATAATAGCACGATTTCCATACATATCACTGAATTCAGCTATGCTGATTCATTTTTTGGAAAAATTTAACACATACTTATTAAAAATAGCTGAAATCGATTAAGTAGTCGATACTGAACAAACTAATTGTTAAACTAATATTGTATATGGATAAGCCACATTTTTCGTAGTTGGCTTTTAGTTTTACCTATTTATATTGCTAACATATTTACAGTTTCCATTTGAGTAAACTATTATAATGAACTAACTAGCTGTTCTCCGTGTAAGTCCCGAGGGAAAATTATAAACCATGTTACTCTCAGATAAGTAATATTTAAACATCGGAACATATTAATTACAAACAAACAAAATTTTTTTCAACTTTCCGGATTGAACCCGGCAACTTTCGACCCGCTGCGCTAAAATAAGTTGCCGCTTTCCACCTCCGTCGAGCAGAACAAAAGTATACACACCTCGGCTTCGCGTCGGTCGACAATTAGGTACCTACATGTGATCTGAGACTCTTCTTATTTTACTTCCCTAGATGTGTGATATACTATTTCCTCTTTACAATATTTGTGTAGATCACGCGAGTTTCACGTGGTTTTGTTCTCAACAATAACCGCTTTGTATGAATAATCTTAATAAAACCGAGCGGTTTCAATCGCATGTTGTGAACTCGCTATTATGTGAGAAAGCCCGCTGTGCACTTTGTCAGTTGCTGACTTTGGTCGAAACTGCTGATTTGACCTGAACATAACTTGATCCCTCTGAAATTAGAAACAAGTTAAAGCTCGTGACTTCACTTGCAGGAAATTAGGATTTGTATTTAAAATAGATTTCAATAAATTTTATTGTCTTAAAGAGTTCGTTTTACTTTTCATAACTTACCTATATAGGTACGATAAACTATATCCCCTTGAAAATAAGTTCATTTGTATTTGGGTTACATTTTTTGTGCATACTACCGACTGCTAAAATACTGCTATGTCTACACATAGCAGTATTTTAGTCTGTGTTAGGTTAGGTAACAAGATTTAAAAAAAACTCTCAAAATCAATTCAAAATTTTTCACGTGTTGTGCATATAAAAAAAAATCAAAGGTTTTTTTAGGTTGCATTAATTTCATATTATAGTCCCAATATAGGAGTATAGGTAGGTAGTTTTCTTATATATCTATCTTCATTCAATGTACCGTCTGCCTCAAGTAAATATGTATGTAGATAATATATTTGACTCATAATCTCCGAACGGTTTTGGATAAAACTTGGTAGATGTTTTGACATATTTTTTCTTTTTATTCCTAAACGTGAAAGAACGATCGATTTAATTGAACATAAAGAAACAAATAACATAGACTATGGCTAATAATGGCGGCGGCATATGGTAGATCAATACGCATGCAAATTTCGGGACTCTGCCGAACTCGTGTGATTTGTAACGAGTAAACCGTGATCGTAGGGAATGTGACGTCTTTTAGGAGAGACGATGGAATTTACTACAACATCTTCGCGCGGATCTTCACTGAGGTTTCAACCGACTGCTATAAATGAAGGGTTACGTTTTTCGGATGCAAATTCAAATTCAAATTCAAAATTCATTTATTTCAGTAGGTATATAAAATTCATGCATGTATGTATATACATGTAAGTAATGGCAGTCAATTTTTTTTCTCGCAGTCTATATCCGAAAAGTTTGAAGGATTTCGAAGTCAGATGTGTCGCTAGATTCGACTTTATATATTTCATATGCAAATTTTTTACCCGATTGCACAAAAAACAGAGCTATTTAAACTTTTAGGTTAATTAATAATAATACTTTATTTCAGACATAGTCCATAGGGGGTTAGTAACAATAAGTTACTTGGTACATAGTGTTAGTATTTAAAAAAAAATGTGTGTACTTATTTATTTAAAAAATATTGACCTACTACTATACACTAAACATAAAAAAAGCTCGTACGAAAGGGTTTTTGGATTTTTCCTCGGAAAGAATTGTGATATTAATCTAATTAGTTTGTAATTAGTCAGATTATTGTATCTGGGTTAAGACCGTCTTGGTATAGAATAACATAATTAATTTCCATTTATAAAACACCCAACGATTTATATACTTATTAAAACTTTCGTTGAAAAACAAAATAATAAGCTAATAAATCAGCAATCTTTTCCGAATACCAAATAATATTTAAAAGCAAATAAACTATCAAGATAGTAAGGGTCCACAAAAAGGTCTTCACAATCTACAAAAACATTCTCCTTTGTATTCAGCCTGGGTCCGAATTTTTTTATCTTTCGCCTACCGGCTGACCCACAAACAGGCTGACGGCCGGGGCATATTTTATGCACAGAGACATTTTAACTATATTTGCTTATCAGGTATTCGTGCACCCCGGCAGTCACATGTTATTTTGCTTGCCTATTAGGTCAACCTAATAAAGTTAAAACTTGTTTTATCTCGGAAAACAATATTTGTACTAGCCGTGTGTTGGGTTTTGCAAAAAGATCATACAAACTTTCATCATCCATATTTAACCCACGTAGTGGACAAATTTACAAAAAAAACTCTTTGTGCTCATACGTTATATAAGAAACTTCTGTGCAAATTTTCATTCTTCTAGCTAGACCCACTCGTTTAAGCTGTGCGTTGTCAATCAGTCAGTCATTGTAATAATAATCGTTAACCCATCTCCAACACCCTTGTTTGGCTTGAAAAATTCTGATATATATTATTGTGCACATGTGTGGGGAAAGACCCTTAGCTCAGCAGTGGGCTGTTTGGGTTGATGATGATTATACCTGTATCAATGAACCAGTTTTTACTCATCTCAAGCAAATTAAATACTCATCTGGCCTCGTCTTGAAAGCTATCAGAAATCCAATATCTCTCGAAGATTGAATACTTATTTATTTTATACACTCTACGGTAGATATAATCATACAAATATTATATGATAATAATATGTTTGTGTAAAATCGTATTGTTAGCGACTGACATGATATCAACGTTATATTTGATAGGATTTATTACATACGAGCTCTTCGTTTAAATATCTATTAATTATATTATTTTATTAAATGAAATAGATAAGCACACTTACAGTGAAAGATCGAATATTCAGCAATGATATCAAAAACATGTCTTTAAGAATGTGGTTGGCGGATTGAATAAAATCTATCCTATAACAAATTCGGTATTCCGTTCAAGCGCTGGTATATAAGGAATAATAAAATCTATATCGCAATTCGATTCAATCCAATCTCATGAACGGGACAGTAAGTACTTAATCTAAAGTTAATCCAGTGTCGATGAGATACGTCGAGATCAATTTTTCGAGTCCATTTTGGGATAGCCAAGTGCGGTTGCTCTACCAAAAGGAAACTTTCCAAATTGGAATAGTTTCCCGAATATTTCGCTCGTCGGCATCCATCTTTGTGTGGAGGTAGGCAGGGGGGGTTACTTACTGCTTTTTTTGGACGGCACTGTTTGAAACCCCTATTTTTGTTTGGACTTTGATGAATGCTTCCAAGATTTGCATAAACCAACAACCATAGTCGGTATGTTCGTTAAACTATAGACGACAAGTTTTTTGTTTTATTCGTGCACTAGCAGTGCCCCGCGGTTTCACCTGCAATGTTCTCGTTCTCGTGCTCGCTCGCTCGTTATACATATAATAAAACTCTAACGGGGTCGTGTCTGTACATTAAATATTTTTTGAAAATTTTAACGGTAGTGTATATAGTTATCGATATAGATACCGAAACACCAATTTTTGGAATTTTTGTCTGTCTGTCTGTCTGGTTGTGCACGCATCACTCAAAAACTACTGGACGGATTTTGATGAAACTTGGTATGGAGATAACTGAGTACCCGGGTCAACATCTAGGGTACTTTTTCTTCCAGGAAAATGTATAGATAGATGATGTTCAGCGGTTGCTGATCGTCATGTACGAAACAATCACGCAGTCAAGAAAACGGCATAGGTGTAATTATTTTCTTAAAATTAGATAGGGTAGGCGTATCTACATCGATTAGTTGACGTCCTTCGATGTGCTGAATAAGAGGCAGTTAAAGAGTACCTTTCCGAAACTGACGATTATATGAGTCTTTTCATGGCTGTGGTTATTTACTTGACGCCGCTTTATTTACCAATGAACAGAGATTAGTGTTGATATCTGATTCATTCTTTATACGCAGACCAGTAGGCGTATTCACGGAGACTCGATACCGTTTCCATTCGATTCAGATCGAGTGAAAAATTTTTCGAAGTAGAATCTATCGACTTCGGAAACTTTATTCTAGGCGTTTCTGACAGCCACGGAAAATTTTCCGAATCCTTATGTCACATATGACATTAGTTTTCGATACCAACATCAGCCCATCTCGAAAGTTTTTGATACCAACATCAGCCCATCTCGAAAGTGTTCGTCAGATTTTCCGATATCGAATATCGAAGCTCCCTGAATACGCCTGCTGAAGAGATCTTTTCAATCCGATCTTTGAAGTTAGTCATTATAATTAACGGGCCTGTTGGTTCAGTTGGTAGTGTCGACCCTGCCTTCTGAGTCGGAGTTCGCAGGTTCGTTCCTCGCTCGGGGCCTACATTTGTGTGCATGAACATGTCAGTTGGCTTCGTTCTGGGTGTTTAATATTTATTTTCATATCTCATACTCGGAAAGTAGTGTATGTTGGATCTGAGTACCGGGCCGGAAGCGATGATTCCCACCACAGAGACATTCAGGGCTGTGATTCCCGCCCTCGGTCGGGAAAGACTCATAGTAATTGCTTCCGGCCTTAGGGCGGGAATGAATTTAAAAAAAATAGTACTACATTTGGAAAAGACGTTTAAAGAAAATGTTTCTCTAGGAAAGAGAATGACTTTCTTCCAACCTCTTTGGGTACTTAGTAGGGATACGAAACTTTTTACATCAGTTAGAATAAGTAAAAAAGGTGCGGCCTTGTGAATGTAGGTATAAACATTGGGTATAAACAAAGAGATTAAAATATAATAGGGCATAGAGGGGGCATTGGGAATATTTTCATACAAAACTTTGAAGCCTAAGCGTCATGTCCTTGTCATGTCAGTTAGTATGAACGCGAGCTGTCATTCGGTCGAAATTGTACTAGACTTATTCCACTTGGAATAACTTTTGACTTCAAATTTTCCTCGCTTTGTCCCCTCTATGCCCTATTATATTTAAATCTCTTTGGGTATAAACAACAGAAAATAGCACGCGCGCGGGGCGGTACACGTTCCATATTTAAAATTAACAAAAGAGTAATAATTTGGTAAGCTGTTCCGAATTTCAAAATCTTGTTTTTCATCGATACTAATAAGCACAGAACACTATTACTCGGCTAAAAGTCCATGTTATTAAAAAGAGGAAGGATTTGTATATTATTTTTGTAATGTTATTAAGGTTAGGTACTCTATGATGTAGTATTCAAAGACGTTTAAAAGAAAAAGTTTCTCTTTCTTCCAACCTCTTTGGTTGTATTGTTGACAATTTTGTTTTTTTTCGTAGGTATTATTGCGTTTTTGCATGTTTGAATTTTTATAAAATAATTTTTTTGTTTACTTTCCTAGAATTCGAAATGAAAAGTAGAGTGTTTAACGCGGGTGGAAGTTATCAATTCCTACTCGGACTATATCCGCCCTCGCTGCGCTTGGGCGTCTAAATACCTCCTATGGGAATTGATTCCTTCCGACCCTTGTATAACAATCTACTATTAAGTATGTCTATCATTTGTTTAGTACCCGTAGTACATGCTCTGCCTAGTTTGGGACTGAATAACCCTGTGTAAATGTTGCTCCAGAATTTATTATTATTAAGTAGATAATATGTTGTTATAGTATTTATTATTCTAAGAATACCTTCTCCTCTCGAGTTTCATCTCATAGATTGCCTTGGTCCAATTCAGAATTACAGGTTTTCAAGGTAACGATTTAAATTATTCTTTACAAAAGCTCAAGGTTTCATCTCCTCAAAAGTCGGGATGCTGAATGCTTAATCTTTAAATCCCGCAGCAGCCCCGGTGTTTCTACTGTAAAAGTATTAAATAAATTCTAAATGCGGGTACAGTTAAAAAATTGAACATAGTTCACAGACATTTGTACGTGCTAGGACGTTAGTGTTGACGCTATGAACGGACACTTCCTGCCAGAGTTTTATTTGTAAACTAGCGACCCGCCCCGGCTTCGCACGGGTGCAATGCTGAATTTTCTTTGCTATAAACCTTGCGGAGCCCAAGACCTTTCCAACGAATGCAAAACCATGGAAATCGGTTCGTCAGTTCTGGAGTTAAATCGTCAGGAAGGAAAACCCGACTTATTTTTATATAGTAGATAAAATATATATCGCTTTTTATCCCCCAAGGGGGTAGGCAGAGGTTTTCCACTTTTCAACAGTGTGTTTTCTGGATTCTAGCGCTTGGACCGTGGTGCTTATACACATTTTGTACTGACGCCTGGTAGCTTCTCAAACCAGACTAATATATGCTCCTATAAAATGAGTCATCCAATCGCGGCCTTGTTTCAGATAAGATTACCATTCACCGATGTAAGGCAAAAGAAATATTATCAGAATACTCTCGTATTTTTGCCTAACACCGAAGTAGCCATATTTTTATAGGATAACAGGATTTTATGGTACTTTTTAAGAGTGTACCTCTATTTTAATGTGGCTATGAGTACTACGATGTTTATGGTGGAGCTAAGCCCGAGATATCGGACGGCGGGCTATCTCGCGTGGCTGTAAATTTTTTGCCCACTTTCACGATTTATGAGGTTGTAAATTCTGAACGAATGCGCATAGTAAAACCGGAGGCTGAGTGAATTTTTCAACAAGACATGTCCTGTACATGATGGCTGTCAGGTTGCTCATGTATTTTATATATTTATTGAGTAACCTAGATCTGCAGAACGTCTACCACCTCGATAGCGGATGTGGAGTTTCTTGCGCCGCGTCTTCTGCTCAGCTATCATCGATTCGTTTAATCTCTAATGGTGGTATGCGATGATGTGGCCGACGATAGAGCAAGTTTGTTCACTCGCGTCTCTTGAACATACATTAAACTAAAAAAAGAATGGCTTTAATATAAATTATGGATTTTGCCTATAAACTTTATACTGAAAATAAAAATGTGTAATTCTTACAGAATACAGAATAATACAGAGTAAAATACATTTTCTTTCTTTATTTGTCTATGTAATTTTTGCTCCACTATTGTTTTAAATTTCTCAAGAGGCAAATTTTGTAATTCAATGGGAATCTTATTGTAAAATCGTATGTGAATGTATAATTTAGTAATATGAGTGAATAAACGTATTTATCCCACAGGTACACGCCGCTCATTAGCGAGGCAGCACAGCTTCGCTCACTCGTTCAAACGAAAACGCTTAAAGCGTTCTCTAGGTGAGCATATATTTTTTCTCTTTATTTTTTGTCTATTGGGTTTGTGTGTTCGTCGTTAAATTATTTTCTGTAATTGACAGTTCAAAGAAAACAACAATAATTGGTGAATTTATTTGTGAAAATAAATCTTTAGTGGCGAATGATCTCTGCAGCAAATTTCTACATCATATCTTATGTACTGTATAGGATATAGAAAAGTACTGTAGAAAAGTTTATCATTTTAAATAATTAAAGGTTGACCCAGATATTTTCAAATATTAGTTATTTACTTATACGCTATAGAAGACTACGAAATCAATTGTTTGAGACGACAGATTTACTGAGCATAAAGTTCAAAATCAATTTGAAATTCGCCTGACTACCGACCCAATTGTATCAAGTTCGATAAAACAACCATATTTCGCACTTGCTTCGAGTTAAAATGAGGCGCAGTTAGGAATAAATATCGACCCGAACGTTCATGAGATATGGAGGTCTGACTAGGCTAAGTAGATGATAAATTAAATTAACTGGAGGCAAGTGCTATTTTAATTGAGTCCATAATATTGCAGTTGTTCCGCTAGGTAGAAATATTGTATCCGGCAAAGAAAATAATACATTAGTGCGCAATGGTAAACACAAACAACAAAATTCACCTTTTAGGGTTGAACTTTCAAAAATCCGAGATAGGAAATCGGAATTGATAGTTGGTAGGTATGGAAGTTCGTAATTTATTGAAACCACATTGGCGCATAGCTTGTTTTGTAAATATTAAGTGCTTCACAGACTCGTCTCCTATGACTTGAGCATATCGAGAAATTGTAAGTCAGACTTTGTAAGTCATAGGTACCGGGAGCTTACATTATCGGCAAAGTCGTAAATCAATCAAAATATTGGGTTCTAACACCTATGAAATTGTCGTTTTGTATGTAAAATTTTTAGCCAACGTACTTTTTCATCGTAACATTTTATTATTTTTATCAGAATTGGATAAAGCAAATTTAAAAACTGTGTGTATGTTATAAATCTTGGTTTAATCAGCAACATTCGTTTTTTTAATTGAAGAATCATGTAAGTAAATAATAAAACTATCCAACCATCGAATAAGGCAAAGTATGGCACGAACTTTTTCTAGCTTATCTACCATGCGTCTTACTTTGCCGCGCGCAGCGCTCCGATCCGCTCGCGTTTCGGCCAACTGACACTAATATTATATTAGTTGAATTGCGCGGCTTAGCCGCTGCCCGGAATCGCCGCTATGAGTTGCGAAAAACTCATAGCCAACGAGTTGCTGGCGTTTATAAAACACGCCATCGACACCATGGACGAGGTCAGCATCATGCAGATCTGCAAGTCGAACTTCAAACCGGAGGAGATTTGCAGCAGCAAGGTGCTGCTCTATGAGACCCTCGGCCAGGCGGATAAGATGCCCACACGCAGAAGGGACGAGAAAGGGGAGAGAAGTCTTCAGGATATTATTAACCTCCTGAAGATCACCGATCCTGACGACGTGCCAGCCTTCGTGGCGAAGCAGTTGCACAAGCTGCCTCCCGTCACGTTTGACCACGTCGACGTCACCAGGCTGTTGAGGGACATCACCACCCTGAAAGCTGACCTGGCCGAGATGAAGTTTAAGATGGAGGTTTCCGAGTGTACCATCGATGAACTACGTACCGAATTATTATCATTAAAAGGTAATAATTCGGTAAGTAGGTCGCCGGAGACCGCCTACGTAAACACGTCGCGGCGCGCAAAATGCCTCCATCGGCAGTTTGTCGTCGCCGGTTGTTGCTGAGGTGCCCACAACCCCCGCCCCGCCCCCGCCTCCGCAGATGACGTCGCGTGCGAGCGCAGTCACGGCCCCGCCGCGTGCTTACGCAGCCGCCGCTGCCGCGCCTGCCCCCGTCGCTGTCGCCGCACCTTCCCCGCTAATGAAGTGGCCCTCCCAGGAAGGGAAGAAGAGCCGGAGCAAATCTGCTGGCAAGCAAGTGCCCCCACCGGTTTTCAGGAAAAACCAGTGTGATGAGGAGGGCTTCCAAAGAGTAGAGAGGAAGAAGAAGAAGCCCTCTAGCCGCAACACCCATGGCACTGCTCCGACCGGACCGAACCATCTGCTGCGTCCTGCTGTACCGTCGACGCAGCTGTATGTGTCCCGTTTGCACTGGTCTACGAAAGTCCAAGACGTCGTAGACTACATAGTGAAGAAGTCCACTTTCTCATTGAGGGTTGAACGGTTGGAGTCTCGTCGCAAAACGAATTTTAATTCTTTTGTGGTGAGAGTACCAACCCATCATCTGGAAACCTTCATGAAGGAGGACTTCTGGCCGCAGGGAGTTGTATTTCGGAAATTCCGGGGTCAACTACCTGCCGACAGCGCTCGCACGTCGCCGACACTTCGTGTAAAATAGTTTAGTTATTTATTTTTTATGTATGTTAGATTTAAGGTATATATAATATGGGCCTCTGTTTACGTTATTTAAGATCTACTAATGTAAATATTGCCTGAAATAAAGATTATTATTATTATTATAATTATTATTATTTACTAAAACAAACACACTTTTTGTGCAAAAATACGAAACGCAAAGTTACAAAAACCGGAAACAAAAATATTCATAAGAATTTTTTGACAGTTTCATCAATGTCTATAGCACTGTGAGTAATATAAATATTGTACTCAGATTCCCGGCCTGAACTGGTGTACACGTTTATCGAGCAAGCAGTACAGCCAGGAGCCCAGGTAGCGTTGAAGTGCTCCGCTGTGGGGGAACCTCCCCCTCGGTTCAGGTGGACGCTGGACGGTCAGAACATACCTTCACATCATGGGTAAGAAAATATTTGATTTTATTTTTTTGCATCTGTAGTGTAGTCCTGAGCCATAATGTCGAAATAAAAGTTGACTTGTATTGATAGTAAAAGTCAGTGGCGTTGATACTTTGACAGATGAACAGGTAATTTTAATTACCGGCACTGTAATGAAACTAAATATTGGAAAAACAGACCCGGTCCGGCGATGGACTCACCACCACGTTTAGGGGTCGAATATTCTCGTGTGGAATACCTCTGCCTACCCCCACGCCTAAGGCCTGAGATTATTTATTTACTGGAGAAATCCCAATCGTTAAGTTCTATAAGTTGTGAGAAATGTGATGTGCTGATATAATATTAATTTAATTGTGTGACACAAATCACAATACACAAACGGTTATATAATTAGTCACAAACTAGGCAGAACCTTTACAATGGGTTCAATTCTATAACACCGTCTAAACCTCTTAATTTTATTTGACAGCTGCTAAAGCATTTTGCTATTAAGTATATTATGCTAGGATGTACTGTCAAAATCAAATGACAGGACTAAAATGAATTTGAAGTTCCTTATTTATCTGGCCAATTCAATTTAGCTTTAGCTACCTTATGGCTATTCTGTGGACGCCATTTTAAGCATTTTAGAAATGTCATCACGACTAAACCTCCTAAATTTAGCGGCGATTAAAATGGTGTCGCATAAATTAGATTATAGGAAACATACATACATACATACATATGCTCACGCCTTTTTCCCGAAGGGGTAGGCAGAGACAACAGCCCGCCACCTGCTACGATCCTGGCATACCTCACGTGCCTCATCCACATCCATCAATCGGTTCATACAAGCTCGTCGGTTTCGGGTACTCTTTATCTGGCTTTTTTTCAATACATCGCCGATCTGATCGATGTAAGTACGCCTAGGTCGCCCTCTGCCGACTCGGCCACTCACAATCCCCTTATATATTTGTCTCGTTAGACGCCTTTCATCCATCCGCTCGACATGTCCAAACCACCTAAGCATTCCTTTCTCAATTTTAGTCACTACATCCTCTTTCAAGCCACAACGCTCTCGGATTACACTATTCCTCATTCTATCAATCAATCGTACTCCACTCATGCTTCTTAGCGAGCGCATTTCTACTGCATTTATTCGACTCTCGTGCTTCTTCTGCCATACCCAACTCTCGCTACCATACATTAAGGTAGGAACCAACACCCCATCATGAACAGCCAGGCGTGCTTTTTTAGTCACTTTCTGGCTCCTCATGAAGGCGTGCAATGCACCGTTTACCATATTACCTGCATTCACCCTCCTTTCAATATCACTATCACACTTACCGTCTCTACTAAACTTACTTCCTAAATACACAAATTCTGACACTTGTTCTACTTTCTCACCTTCAATCATAATATCGCACGCAGAAATGTCCATATTCTTCTCCACAACCATAACCTTCGTCTTGCTTACATTTACTTTCATACCTTTCCTCTTGAATGCCTCATTCACGATAGTTACCGTGTCCTGCAACTCATGCGCTGATGGTTCAATTATAACTTGATCATCAGCGTACAGTAGGCATTTGACCGGTACCTCTCCCATTCGTACTCCACAATCACGCTCTTTCAAATCTGTCAGACAACTATCCATGAAAAGGTTGAACAGCCATGGTGATGCTACACATCCCTGTCTAACACCCATGGAGATGTTAAACCAGTCTGTGTAGGCTCCATTTATTCTAACACAGGCTCTGGAATCCTTATATAAGGATTTCAGAGCCCGCACCAGAATAGGGTCCAACCCATGCATGGCCATTGTTGACCACAATTTGTTCCTCCTCACTCTATCGTAAGCCTTTTCCAGGTCTATAAAGGCGCAATAGATTTTTTGGCCCTTAGCCAAAAACTTCTCGGTAACGCACCGTAAGGAAAAGACTTGATCCATACATCCCATCCCCTTTCGAAAACCTGCGTGAACGTCCCAAATTTTCTTATCTGTTTCGCTTACAACCCTGTCAATTAAAATCCTTGCATAAAGTTTTCCTACCACACTTAAAAGACTAATGCCACGATAGTTTTTGCAATCCTGCTGCGACCCCTTCCCCTTAAATAGTGGCACAATTACCGCCTTAGTCCAGTCATCTGGCACTCGACCTTGTGCCAGGCAGAGGTTAAATAGGCGTTGCAGCAGGCCTGCAACTAGCCCATCGCCAGCCCTTAGCATCTCCACGGTTACTCTGTCATACCCTGCAGCTTTACCCAGTTTCAAACGTTTCAATGCTTCCATAATCTCTTTCATACTTATTTCACTATCCTGTGGAATTGATACCTCACTTTCACTATCATGCTCATCCTCTTGCTTTTCAAAAAGACTTTCAAAGTATCTTTTCCACCGCTCTAGTACACACCGTTCTTCTATCATAACTTCACCGCTTTCATCCCTTATTACATTCACCGAAGATTTTGTGGACTTCCCCTGCGCTGTTCCTACTAGTTTCCAAAATAACTTTATGTTATAGGAAACATCCCGACATATTATTTGTGTTTATATTATTTTTGAAGTTACGTTTTTTATATTTTTAGAAATAGTCAAGAGGGTTTGGTGGGAATCCGAAAAGGGAGGTCATGTTTTTTGTTAAATTTTCATTTTACTGTATATTTTGGGTTTTGAGTTTTGACTAGAATGATAGGCGATAGCATACTATGTGGCAGGTGTCTGTAAAGGTGTGCAGTGAATGGGAAGTTCGATAAAATTCATGGGATCGAGACGTTTTTAGATCGCCGAAGCCATAATGAAGTCTTCAGTAAAAGAACTATAATTTTACTGTTGATGTCCCAAAAAGGGATGAAAGTGTTGATGACTCGGTGTTTTTGTATTGGACTAACAAGAAAACAAAGACTGAAGACGAGGCACATAGCCATTTAAAGATAAACTTAACTGAAGACGAGGCAGTACAGTCTATGACTCTAGCCTGTCTAAAGAAAAAAATCTATTTGATAATACCTTTTTAGTGTTGATGACTTTCATATTTGAAGTAAAACAAGAAAATATAAATTAAACCTTTGATAAAATGATAAAGATGGCATCGAAAGTAATCATTGATAATTTTATTTACATATTTATAAATAAATACACATTTATTATTGTATTTTTTTTAGATTTCATTCATTCGTTCACTCAGCTCTTTTTTAATTTGTAATCGCAACACTATTCAACTTAGCCATTTTACGCTGTGGTTATAGACTACAACCATGGCGTTTTAGAATTGCATTTGGCTTAGCGGCTGCGTAAAACTAACTATAATTTATGAAATTTAGTTTTAGGCTATTTAAGCAGTGGACGCGTAGAATTGAACCCAATGGCTACTAAATAGCTGATAAACATACTACTTAAATACACATAAACATCCCAACACGAATCTATCGGACATGTTCATTTATACAAATTATTTTTTTACTTTTTTTTAGTCCAAGGCGGAATTCGAACCCGTGACCTCCGACTCAGAAGGTGATGTCAAGAATATCTTCCACATTTAATTAAAATTACCCTTCAATGGGTCGACGCAATGCGACCACGGGTAAAATGTGGTTTAAATATAGCGAGCTGCAGGGTCGTAATATAATTTATTGGGTGGGATGGGGTAGGTTCCTACCCGATATGACATCACTTTTTTACATTTTTTTTTATTTACTAGTTACAATATTGTGGTATAAGTTTAACGTGGGTATCTGTGTTTAATCGTAGCTCCCAAAAGGCTGCACTGATTTTGATTTAGTTTTTCTTATTTGAAAGGTGACTTAGTCTTAGCTATGTGACTTATTAAAAAAAACTGTTTAGCCGTTTAAAGATTATCAGCTATTTTCTACTTGACGAATGCACCTTCCACATGTCTGATTGTCAAAATTTGGTATTCTGTTACTTCAATGCTAGGTATTAGAAGAACATAATAAATAACCTTATCTGATACTGCAACACAATCTGGAATTGCGTTTTTAGATGTTGGGGGATTTTTGAATTTAAGTTTTTATTACATGTCTATGTGATTTACTGCTTGTTAAGTTTCAAAAAGTGGACATTCTCCTGTTTGTAGTGAAATATAGGTCAATCTTAGTGCAGTTGCGGAGCTGGCTTATCTAAACTGCGTCTCTGAAATACGAGTGTACGTAGTCGCCGGTCGGATATTTATACCTTTCATCTGTTAGAGCAAGCTAACACTGTCTTTGTAAGCTCCTGCAATATTGCTGCGCCATTCAAAAGTTATGCGACTATAAATACGAAATATCCAACAATAGATAGTTTGTTTTCAATATTTTTACAATCTTCATTCGAAGTCGGAATGTGGATGGGATACTAACGTATTTCTGCAGGTAGTTGACTGCCTAGTCAAATGATTAACTTTTTATGATCTGAAAAATTATGGTTACGTACTAAGATGAGAACCTGGTGACATCATATATTTTTTTATTGTTATTTAAAAAAAATGCTATAAGTTGCTGTAAATGAAAATTGAAGTGAATTTTTAGAGGAACCTATCTTGGCAAAATCTTTTTATTTAATTATTCCTATTCCGATACACTCAACTATTCTTAGTTCACCATCAACCTTTATCTGTTCACTGCTGAGTTGTAATGGATATTTTGTTGCATTAACGGCAAGAGGTGTCCACGAAATAGGACATGGTCAGGCTAGTAGGCATCAGAATACCGACTTTTGAAGCCACCCTTTAATAGAGACAGGCTTGACATCTTTCAAAAACATAATAAAACCTCTAGAGTTGATATTAACCAAACATTTTGCATTTAATAAAAGAATGTTCTTTGCATTTTTACACAGTGCCATAATAACAGAAGGCAGAGAGAGCGGGCCAACAGGCATGGGTTCGAGCAGCAACTACATGCTGTCTACCCTATCCCTGAGCAGTGCTCGAGTCGAGCATGGTGGTCGGTACGAGTGTCGCGCGACTAACGCTCACGGCTCTGTCGCCCACGCTGCGAGGCTGAATGTATACGGTAAGAGATTGTCAGCTAAGCTTACTACCTGGCCAAGCAGTAAGATACCGATGCATAAGAAATTATCTTGCAAAAATGTTAACTGTCCGGGTAGCTGAGCATTGCCAAAGCCAGCCGGCCGGTACGATTGCCGCCTGGTAAACGTTTATGGTTCCGTCGCCCACGCTGCAAGGGTCAATGTGTAGTGTAAGAATTTGTCAGCAAAATACTATAGAATTTTTGCGATTTATCCATAAGATAAGGTTTCTCCACTTGAAAAGAATCCAGCCTAAGTGTGATCAGAGTTTGTCACTTTCACTTACTGCAAAGAGGCGCGGCTGTCTTGCAAAGAGTACTAATTAAAGTTTAAAATGTTCAGGGGTAAGTCATTTGCATTGCAAGCTTGTGGTTCGTAAGAACAACCAAAAGAAACTATACAGTAAATGAACCCTCTCGATCCAAATGCTTAGTGGACAATATTCAGAATTTTGAAGCGCCATTCTATGTAACTACCTACTCGTAAACGTTTACGGTTCGGTGAGCTCTGGTCGTTATTCCAAAATTGCTACTATCTGGCCCAGACACACATTTTTAATATTTGTATAGCCATTAGCAATTTACAGAGAGGTTTGTGTGTTCCTGTTCCCTTTCTGTGTTCGCAAAAAGTAAGGGCTGATATAATGGTTCTGAATAAAAATATATTTACTAAAAATGTAGGTATAGCAGATTGTACAAATATGATTCCCTAAAACAAAGTACGACTATAATATTCATTGATTACTTTATTTATTTATATGTTACGAGATTTATTTGTACAATTATCACAAATAAAGAAGCAAACATGATAGACTTGTTAATGGAGTAGACCAACAAAAGTTCACGTTTAACAAACACACACATTGTATTTCAATTTAACGTGGATAAAGTTGTAGAAAAGCAGTAAATTGAATCTAATTTTGCGCAGGTCCACCTTACATCAGATCTATGACTCCTGTGAAAGCCGTCGCTGGTTCCGACGTTAGTGTATGGTGTCCATACTACGGATTTCCGATAGAGTAAGTACATGGAAACTTGCTTCTAAGTTGTTATCGTCCTTATCTCAATAGTTTACCACTGTAAGGCTCATACCGGTGAAGCAGAAGGTTCCTACGGGAGGATGTAGACAGTGGATTATTTCATTGTGTCGTAGCATTTGTTACCTAACCGTTCGTTCGGAGAACATGCAATCCTCAAGCATAAAGCGCCGCTTGAGCACATTTAGAAGGGAACAACTTCATCGTCCACACCAAGCGGTCCGTTCTTGACGATCGTTACCACTACTGTACTTAGTGCTTTAACGATAATTATTCACTTTCGTTGGACAGTTCAGTTAAATGGGAAGGAGGCGCAGGCGCCGATCCTCGATATCACCAGGTGGACGGGCGACTGACCATCACCAACGTTGATCGAGACAGGGATAAAGGAGGTTGGATCTGTTCCGTTTCTACGCCTGGAGGAGAGCAGGCTAGAAGAGAGGTAGCTAATACTGGCAATATTTGAATTCGTTCAAATATACTGAAGGAAATAGGTTCTCGAGTGCAATCCGCGCACTGGCAAGCACAGCGCATAAAAAAAAAAACAAAAGTAGACAGTTGTTTTTAAAATAGTTTTCTGTCTTATCATTATCATTCATTACCAACCTGTAACAGCCATTGCGACACGGCACCTATGAGCTGTTTTTTTTACATAATATGAAATTAAATCAAAAGTAGACAGTTGTTTTTAAAATAGTTTTCTGTTTTATCATTATCATTCATTACCAACCTGTAACAGCCACTGCTGACCTATGAGCTGTTTTTTTTTACATAAGTATTATGAGAAAATATGGGCCATAATTACCAGGTGCCAAGTAAATCCGATCTGGCTTAACGATTTCCCAATTAAAACTGAGACATTTCTTCTTCATTCCTTCCAAAAAGCGGAGGAGCTCGTGACGTGATATCATTGCCACTTTTCTGTCTCCCAGGTTCAAATAGCAGTGGTATCCCCTCCAGTACTGTCACCTATCGTATTCCCACCCGGACTGAAAGCTGGCGATCGGGCTCAACTGACTTGCACAGTCACATCTGGTGACATGCCTGTTTATTTTTCTTGGCTTAAAGATCAAATGCCAATTTCCAGCGTTCTTCAGGTACGTACGTACACATGATGAATCCTTAAACTTAGTATTCATTGATAGTTATTCTTAACAAAATTTCAGGTAGAGGAACGTAGCGCAGAATTTTTCAGCATGCTTCTCTTTAAAAGTTTGACAGCGTCTCACAGCGGGATATATACGTGTGTGGTTACCAACACAGCTGGTAAAGCCAATACTTCAGCTGAGCTAGCAATTAAAGGTAACAGTCTATTTATAATCCTTAATTCTATATCTAGAACCCTCAGGGTATATATTTCTACGGAATTTTTTTCAGTGCCCCCATATTGGCAAATAGAACCATCAGATGCCGCAGTCTTACTTAACGGTTCTCTCACAATCAGTTGCGAAGCGCGTGGTCACCCTCCACCTTCAATTTATTGGATCAAGTATTCTGGTAAGCTTTGATACCCAACTGTCTATCCTAAAAGTCATAATATGCACAAATACAATTTTTCATATCCTTTTCCCAGGTAGCACAGAAACAAGACTGGGAGGAGTATCAGACCCAGTCGTACTTAGCAATGGGTCGTTAAGGTTAGACTCAGCTCGAGCAGAACATTCTGGAAAATATCGGTGTAGAGCTGACAATGGAGTTGCACCTGCGTTGTCTAAAACACTTACTATACACATAAATGGTAGGAGAACAATATCACTTATTGCTAACCTAACCTATCCTAAATTTTATAAAATACTCTTAACAAAATAATATTTTTAGAGCCTGCAAGATTTGAAACGCCATCAGCTAATGTAACGGCCAAGCTTGGAGATACAGTAAGGCTCATATGTGTAGCTCGAGGAGACAGCCCACTTTCAACAGCGTGGAGTCATTCAGGAAGAGGTTTACCGAACTCTGATTATAGGTGTGAGGATATTTTTATTTGAACTTATAGATTTTGCTATTTATTTGAAGGAACACCCATAAATGATTATTTTCAGGATGAGCATATCTGAAACTCGAAGTGCAGAAGGCTTAAGAAGTGAACTAGTAATAGAAAGAGCTGATAGGAGAGATTCCGGAGTATATCGCTGTCAAGCATCTAATCCTTACGGAAGATCCGATCACTTTGTGCATTTAGCTGTGCAAGGTAACTCTTTATAATTTATTTAAGCTTTATTTTTAATAAGATTTCACATAATATTCTTGACCTATATACTTCACTAGAGCCACCAGAACCGCCAGCGAACTTTCGAGTTTTGGAAGCTACATCGCGATCGGTTCGGCTTCAATGGCGGAGACCCTACGATGGGAACTCTCCAGTACTGGGCTATGTAGTGCAGTATCGTCGCCATGACTCCACCAGCCCTGATTCTTGGCGAGATGCTGAGACTCAAAATGTTTCTGTATCCGCACATCCTATGGATTCTTATGAGTAAGTCGTATCATCATGTACCATAAACAATGTAATGCGATTGATGCAAGAAAGTGATTTAATTATGTTCTTGCCTTAGGACCGAAGGAGCTACAATATCAGGACTGGAGCCAGCAACAGCGTATCTTGTGCGTGCTAGGACAGTGACAGCGCAATTTGCATCAGCTCATACTCGGGCTTTGCTTGCACTAACTTTACATGAACCACCTGCTCGAGCACCTATTAGTCTACGAGCTTCAGCACCAAGAGCATCAGTTATTGAATTAGCTTGGCAGGTTTGGGATATTCTGTAACCTTCGCAAATATTTTAATAGTTTCTGTAGATTGTTGTAAAATATCTTAATTGTTTGTAGGCACCTCCAGCGTCATCATGGAATGGTGAGTTGCTTGGTTATACTGTGTGGTGGTGGGCTTCGGCTGACGGATCTTTAGCTGGGGGAGCCAATGTTGGAATGGAATTTGCTACTGTTAGAGGTCAAATTAACAAGTATACCATTGAAGGACTGGAACATTATACCAGGTTAGTCTTTGGTTGGAATATATTTAAAATTATCTATTTTGTTAGTGTTTATAAAATAATGGTGATATTGTCACAATATTTTAGGTATTCAGTAAGTGTTAGAGCATTTAATAGTGCGGGTGCTGGACCAGCTACAGCTCCTGTAAACACATTGACCCAAGAAAGTGGTGAGTCAAAAAAAATACTTAGCAAGTACGACAACTGTTCACCAAGTCTGAGGATATATTTTGTGTTCAGTGCCATCCGAGGGACCACGAGTGGTCAGATGCCGTGCCGTCTCTCCTCAAAGTTTGAAAGTAGAATGGTCACCTCCTCCAGCACACGCTCATCATGGAGCCTTGTTAGGATACAAGTTGCTGTATCGACCAGAACATAGTGAGTAACAACAAATATTAAACTTCGTGTAGAAACTTTGTAAGGATTCAAAAGTGTAAATAGTTATTCACTTTGTGAAACTTACTGTTGTTTAGTGTTAATAACAGTTTGCAACTCCAAGCTGAGTGATGGCAGTTGTTTGTCGGCAGCGGCAGACTGGCTGGAGTGGGAAGTGCGAGGAGGTGGTGGTCAAAACGCGGGAACGGGTGCAGAAGTTAAGCGGGTAGCGGGGGTGGAAACTCTTCTTCTTGCACTTAAGCCACACACCAATTACACTGTACAAGCTTTGGCGTACACCACGGCTGGCGACGGATTACCCGCTCATCCTATACATTGTACCACACAACAAGACGGTAAGAACTTCAAAGTTGTCGCGAGTGAAAATAAAACTTTCGAAAATGATCGTACAACCAATGTTTTGTTGTTTAAACAGCACCTGGACCTCCAGCTGCTGTCAAAGTGGTAGCAACATCAGTGACATCTTTAGCTGTAAGCTGGTTACCTCCTAGTCGACCTAACGGACCTATTTTGTATTATACAGTGTTCTACCGCGAGCTTGGCAGGTAAGCAAATTCACGAGACTTGGTCTACATAAATAGATTTACTCGTAATATGGAAGAATGAAATAGCAAAATATATTTTTTTTATTTTAGAGAAAGACCTCCCCAAACAACTACAATCCAAGCAGAAGATGGTGACCCTTCAGTTGGCTTGGGAGGATCTACAGAGTTGCGATCGTTATCGGAAGGAGCCACTTATGAAGCGTGGGTAGCAGCCCACTCCGCAGCGGGAGAAGGAGAACCCTCGGCACCGCTACCAGCTACAACCACATCTAGAGGTTTGTAGACAAGTGCCTAATTATTTACAGTCTCCGATGTTGCTGACCAACAAAAAGGGGCTACGAAGCTAAAATGGGCTAGAAAGTACGAAAACAGTTTTTTTAAGCTAGAAAGGGCTAAAGTCTTTAGTGAGCTTTCCTGTTTATTAAACCATTTTCTCAATTGTGCTACTATTCTTTTCTTCAATATTAATTTATCAACCAACAGTTCGTTACGTAAGAACTCCGAAATTTCAATAACACCAAGTGAAAATATAAGGTGGCACCACTACCAGTCTCTCAATTTCCGTAGCGGGTGCCAGACTGCTCTCTTTCGGGGTGTGGGCACGCGTGCAGTGTGGTCATTCGCTTCGTTTAGCGTGTGTGTGGCGTGGCGAGCCAGCTCCTCGTGCGCGTTGGCTGCGTGGCGATCGGCCTGTCACCCATGACCCCCGCAC
Organism: Ethmia dodecea; assembly: GCA_963855545.1. Classification (NCBI taxonomy): domain Eukaryota; kingdom Metazoa; phylum Arthropoda; class Insecta; order Lepidoptera; family Depressariidae; genus Ethmia; species Ethmia dodecea. The sequence continues at coordinate 8,083,082 of OY979457.1, forward strand.
ACATTTAACACCCCATGGACATCTTGCTATACACGGTGAGGCAAAGTATCTGGTATTATTTATTAATAAGCATCCAATATACTTAAAGCTACACGCATTGCCCCACAAAACTGTATCAACAGGTTGACTAGCTTGCTAACAACTATTGGAAACAGACAGAAACAGTAAGAAAGGTTATTAGCTGCTTTGACTCTTGGCAACGCTTCATCGTTGTTAACATCACCAAGCTGAGTTATATTACAATTTGATTATTAAAAAGCTGTTCCACGTACAAACGTTCCATCGTTGGATCCAAAGTTTTTCTTAGAGAATTTTACAGCAGATATGTACCTAGTGAGTTCATTGAGAATGTGAAGATGATAAAACGATGAACTATTGGAATTGATGGAACTATTTACCATGATTAAATAAGGATGGGAAATTTTTTATACAACTGTTCTTGACGATTCGTGATTCAGAAGTAGATGCAGCAACAAGTGGCAACTACACGTGCTCAGCGCGCAACGCGTTTGGCTCGGAAGAGGTCACTTATCGAGTGGAGTGTGCTGCTCCACCTGCGGCTCCTACCCTGAGCCTAGAGCATACGGCCCACAAGGAGGCAAAGCTTGCTTGGCGGACCACACATCACCCCGCTGCGCCTCCACATGGTAAGAAATGTTTAAGCTCTTTATTCTCAACTGTAAATGGCAGAACACTGCTGACTGACAGGGCATCATGTCAGGTTAAGGCCTTTATGTTGTAGCAGTATCGTAATGAGTGTTAGTTAAAGTTATCGTGGAGCGTCTTAAGTATACAAAATAGGAACTAATAGGCGATTCACTTTTTGTTTAATTTTATGAGAGTCTGGTTAATACATTCCCAGAGAAGAAACCAACAAGCACATACCAACAAGTATGTTCATGAACACAAATTTAGGAGATAATCTAACATGTGACCTGTTCCTGTGAGTTCAGAAGGCAAGGCATTCTATGGGCTTGTATCCATAGATCTCGTGATCAGATTTTTTGGCCGCAGATCACGGCAAGTTGTAGCCTCTGTTATCACGTTGTACGTGGCCCTTTACCCATCTTCGGGTATATAAATTCAGATATAATATTGTATTGTCAAAATAGGATTTACGATCTGGTGGGTTCGCGTTAGAGACGATACCGGCGAAGGTATGGAGACTGGTCCCACACGGGGAGATGAGGAGAGGAGGCTAGAAGCCGGTGGAGAAGCTGCCAGTGTGGTTCTACGGGCCCTGTGCTGTGGAGCCACGTATTCAGTCAGGGCCATCGCCCATTCTCGTGCAGGGCCTTCGCCGCCTTCCACACCTCTACTGGTTAGGACAAAACCTCCGGGTAAGAATTTTCAACTTTCCTTCGCTTGAGTACTTTGCTCGTAAAATTAGCCCAATCTTTTATTTAGCGTTGCAACCGCTATCCAAAAGTGTTGCGCAATTGGCCATGATATAAGTCGATGTTACCATTATCGATGACGCCTTGGTAAAGTGTGTTGTAAAACATGTCTCAACTATGGGAGCATGGGGGTCCAGAAACGCAACAGCGTATCTAAAAGCTGTTAGCGCATTTGGTCAAGGCTTCAGGTGACCAGAGGGCTGGCAGCTAACTCTGTCAAAGGGTCAGCCTGGCTATCCAGAGAGGGAATGCAGTTAGTCGACAGCACACATGGTTCTTCTGGCACACAAAAATTATCCCTACTTCTGTCGTCAACGAATGAATATACCTAGCCATTACTTTATCCGTTTGTGTTAGTGCTAGTCTGGGAGGGTGGAGGAGACAGGGAAGAATCTCGCGAGGAAGGTGCAGAAGCGGCAGTATGGAGCAACAGCAGTGCATTAGCTGTGGACGCGCGGCGTGCCGTGCGGTGCGGCGCGCGGCTTGTTCGGTTGCAATGGCGACGGGCCGATGCAGCCGGCGCTGTGACTTGGAGGGACGCCGATTTGACGTCACTTCACCATCATCGAGAGGTACAGTCAAGAGCAAGTCAAGCATTACACTACCAGTTTAAGCTGAGCTCTGATTTATACTGCGCGCCAAATCAGTCAAATTCTAAAGTGTCAAGCTTAGCGTGATCTTGACTGTGCAATACACATTTAAACATAATTGTTTTAAATAAGTGCCTGAATATACTTACCATACGAACAGGTAATAATTAATTAATTATTGACTTTAAAATAAAAATTGATTAACATTTTAAAAGTTATATAATATTCAAATGGATGCTGTGGCTATCTATAAGTAGGCATGCAAGTGTTCGCTTGTAAATATTAATGTTCCCCATCACTGTTACTTTATATCCCTGTTAGTGGTCCATAAATAAATAGGTACATATTTTTTTATGAATTACCCACATTGGATGGATTTATAATCTTAAATAAATTATTTGAATTTGAATTACAAAGAAAACCTTCTCTTGTTAAACCACAATGAATCTTAATGTCACTTTGTAAAGGTAGTAGTTGGAGGCCTGGCGGCCGGCGCGTGGTACGGCCTGCGCCTCTGGACGGCCACAGACTCGGCCCGGCACCAGGCCATCATTTATGCCGCAACTACCACTCATTCCGGAGGTCAGTTGCGCCCTTGGGGCTATTTGTGTACCTACTGTATCGATCTGGGCTGCGACCTTCGCCTCTGTGGTTTGATTTAAGACTTTCAATGGAAAGTTACAGATCCGTAGACAAGATGCTAATGCAACTTCTTCGCCAATTCTACAATAGAATTACTACACTTTCGAGCAAATAATAGTCACTTACTTAATTGACAATATTGACTAAACTAGTCAAGATAGCTCATTGAATGAAATGAACGTCGCAGGAACGACAAGCGTCATACCGATTTTAGCAACGCAATTTTTTAAAAGTCTCGCTTTAATAGATATGCTGTCAAAAAACTCGAATCTACCTACTAGATTATGAACTGTATTACCATACGACTCTCAGAAGGACAGGTTGGTATTAAGGATGTGAAAACCCTCTCGTCGTTTTCGGGTAGGTATACTCTTTTCTTTATATGGCTTTCTCGCCAAACTGGTCAATGTAAATAGAGCTAGGTCGCCCTCTACCGACTAATGCATAACACCCTTGTGTGGTTTTCTCGTAAGCACCTTTCATCATTGTCGTTTAGAAACAATAATGATTAGGTACTCAAACAACGTGAATGTATAATTCTTTACCTTACCCTGGACAACTCTTGGCGCCTGTATCATTATCTTATAATGTCCATAGAACGTCTTCGGCGGCCAGTGGCATTCCAGTCGGAAGGCAGTCCTGTGGTCACAGCTGGGACCGGCGCCGACGCAGAGAGAGTTCTCGGAGCGGTGTCGCTGGCATTTGCAGCGCTCGCGGCGCTGGCAGTCGCTGCATTGCTGCTGGTGCTATTGGCTCGACGAAGGTAGAAATTACTGGCTACATACTTTTTTATGACTTAATTATGATGCCAGATTCCGTTTTTAAAATATAATGAACTAGATGTTCCGCGCGATTTCACCAGCGTAGTTCCCGTTCCCATGTGAAGACGGGGATAAAATATAGGATATGTCGATGGTCTAGAAGACAAACATGCTAACTACAGATTTACTAATTTTACAGGAGGACTGTTTTTAGTAATTTAAAACTTCCAGATGCTTTAACTTAAAACTTTACATAGAAATTGTGTATCTATTGCCTATACTTAGTGAGAGTATTTATCTTTATATTTATTTATCATAAATTTAAACATCAATATCTAAAATATTCTATAAAAATACCAAAATAGTAAAAAAGAGCGTCACTTAGTACGTTTGTACACAAACTTTATATTATTTTGTTCACTTAACACTTTCGTGTATGCAACATTTACCATTTATTTACAAAGAAAATATACATTCCTTTACAATAATCTACACACGTAATAAAACTCTAACGGGGCCACGTGTCTGCACAAAAAATATTTTTTGAAAATTTTAGCTGTAGTGTATAATATGTTATCGATGTAGATACCAAAACACAATTTTTTGTCTGTTTGTCTTTGCACGCGTCACGCAAAAACTGCTGGACGGATTTTGATGAAATTTACTTTTTTATTTATTAAAGATAACTGAGTACCCGAGTCAACATCTAGGGTACTTTTTATTCGCGAAAATATCTCATTCCCACGGGATAATATGAAAACTGGTTAAAAAGACAAATACGTAATATTCCGAAACAATTACACCTAAGAAACTAGAAATACGATATGCAGGTCTTGAAATGTGTCATCATCACGCAAAGACAGATTTTGATCTTTGGTGCGGAGATAACTGAGTAGCTAGGTCAACATTTAGAGTACTTTTTACAGCGGGAGAATGTCTCAATCCATCGGGAAAATTAAAAAAACTGGTTAAATAGACAAATACGTAATACTCCGAAACGATAACACCTAGAAATATTGAATATTGTATGCACACCTAGGTGTCTTATATGTCGAAGACAACCGCTATGAAGAGATTCTTGGAAATTTCTGGGCCCCCACTATTTGTATGTAGGTGTCTTATACGAGTGTATGTCGTAGGCAACCAATATGAAAGGGGTTTTCCAAAATTCCCACGGGTACGGGAAAATACTAGATCCGCGCGGTTAACGCCGCCCGCTAGTTACAGATAAAAAATTTCCTCCAAAGAGGAACCATGTGGGACAGTGCCTAAAAGACTGGCCGCATTCCCTCTGGATAGCTAAGCTGATCCTTTGACAGAGGTAGTTGTCAGCCCTCTGGTCACCTGAAGCCTCGACCAAACGCACTGACAGCTCTTTGAAAAGCTGACGCTCCTCCGGCCCCCACGGTTCCATGGTCTCCACCCCAAACGGCACAAACATGTAACCTAATAAACATTGAGATCGCATATCTGCGCCGCCTTAAGCGTTCAGCGGTCGCAGCCGCCGCGCCAGCGCCTACAGGGGTGGCATCGATGTGGGATGGGGCAAATGTGTCGGTACATGTTTCATCCCACACCAGCGACCTACAATGTTTCCATGGCCCGACAGTCATACCATCAGGCCTCCCGCCACTCATCGTTGTGATGCATGCCGTTAGGCTCAAGAATAGCCGATACCAGCAGTGGCGAGAGCCCTGCGGATGAGGTCAGTGAGAGACGCATGGCGCGACAGGCGGCCGGGCGCTACGTGCGCAAGAGAGGCCGCTAAGATCCGATATTATGAGATGCAACGTTATAAGTAGGTAGTATGAAAATATCAATCATAATAATATACTTTTTAATATTATTATTCAATGCCTTGGTTAAGTAAATAAAAAAACTAATACTTTCAAGTTCCTTTTGTTTACCTACTTAGAACTGTGTCGTTAAATCATTTACAACATTTGTCTACATTTTATTCTTTCTGGCATAGTATTTTTAAAGCACTTAATATTTTTTACTATTTGCTGGCGAGTGTTCAGTAGTACTATAAGATCACTTAAACCATTTGTCTACCGACTCTTGAAAAGCTTAACATCCCTTAACATAATCGGAAATTGAAATTTATACATTGACAAAAGTAATAAAAATATTTAGCTTATTTGTCAATCATGGTTAACACAAGCGAAATGTTATAAATCTATTTAGCATTTTTTGTAGTTTCAACTGATGGTAAATAACTGTCATTACTTCTTTTGGCTTCAAAATGACATCACTTACAATTAATGTACAACTACAGTTTAGACAGAAAGAGACGGAATTATGCCATTTGGATGAGTGCGATCGGTAGAGCATGCTCATTTAATACATTTGGCATTAAAATATTATTTTTCAAAATTTTGCACTTAGCATGTTTGTCTTCTAGACCATCGATGTGTTATTCTGATGTGATGTGTAAGATATGTAATTGTAAAGTTTCATCAAAATCCGTTTAGTAGTTTTTGAAAGAGGAACAAACATCCATACATCCATCATTACAAACTTTCGCGTTTATAATATTAGTAGGATAGGATGGTGTACCTAGAAGTGTAGATAAAAAACTTTCTAAGCCCACCGACAACAAATACATTATATATATATATACAACATATATACATATATACAACAACATATATACAACAAATACCTACCATACAATAAGAGTTTTGGAAGAATGAGGAGAAAAGAAGCTTTGAAGGAAATATGTACTTATTGGGAAAAAATCTTGTAATCGTAGATTTTCTATATAATAGTACTAAAACATGATTCGGTTAATTGGAATTCCTCAAGAAATTGTAAATACCCGTAAAACTTGCCGTTAGAGCACCAAAAGGTAGACTTCTACAAATAGGGATCCGGAATTGTTGGTTAGACGCCTACTAAAGTAAACATAGATTTTGCTTCACACATGATAAAAATATATAAGCACTGAAATATATATTATGTACATGCTGTATGCACCACTAAATAAAAGGTAGAAACCGAACATAAATAGATCCGTGTAGCTAAGCTGTTCTTTACAAAATAGAAAGGTATGGCTTGATAGCGCGGGATCTCGGTTCTACGTCACGGGTTTTTTGATAATCTAATAAGAGGATCTCTTATTCTTTTTATAAAAGTTACGTTAACATTACGCGAGCTTAAATCCTCTTTAGAAACGACAATACAAAACACGATCATAGCTCGATTCGTGTGAAAATAGCAGAGAAGAATGGCGTAACCTATTTCCTCCGCTCATATTTTGACTGGCTGTGGCCGAAATGAAAAATAAAACTAAAGGTAAATATAGGTAGGGTGCAGCCGCAGGTCAGGGGGTGGCCCTCGCTTGAAGATTGGTTCGGGAGTTGGCCGAAATGAATGTGCAAAACAAACAAATGCGAACTCGAATTACGACCTAATCTATAGAGCGAATCGATCTATGTATAAATAAAGGAATACAATCGTTGATTTGGTAAGGTACTTATTGTAAAAAAATTACGTTTCTCGTTTTATTACCTTAAATATAATTATGCTCACTCACAAGGGGATTAGGTATACCAACGTAATAGATGTTGAGTGATAAATGTAGGGTATTTAGGATGGTCATCACACCATTGTTATCAAACCACTTTGATAAAAAAAAAACGCTTTAAATACTTGAAACCATACAACGTTACTTCTTTCATTTTTTCTTTCAACTACAATTGTGATGTCTGTGAACTATGTGATTCAAATTAAAATAATCACATAATTTTAGGCCCTGTGATTGGTACAAAAATCTGTTAAAAAAAAATTCTTCGTATCGTTGTGATGTCCAGTGAAACTACTTACGACATCACCTAAGACGTTTCGACATCAAATATTTCTCTTGATATTTTTTATAACAACGGAATAACCGGTGCCCACTTCTTTTCGACCCAACATATCGAAAACCAATTTTGATTTCAACTGGACTTCTACCATAGCACGCTGTGGCCATGCGGGGGGCAAGTAGACGAGGAGACCCGTCGCTGCAGCCACTCAGCTGCCAGCACCGATAAATCCGTCTGCCCCGAGCAGCAGAACATCAGGAACTGCCAACACGACTACAAGCACGACAAACTGTCACCTGCGTCTGGTAAGTGGTGACAAATGATTAAACCAACACTGACATACATGGTGACATACTCGGAAGGTTATTTTATTGCGAACTTATTGCTAAAGCTATTAGCCCCCGACTTCGTCTGCGTTTCAGGATATAAAGTAGGTATGTCACATCCCGGTCCTCCAACATATCTATGCAAATCACGTGGATTGATTGCTACACTGCAGCACTGAGCAGTGATAGCCCTTACGGGAGCAGTGATAGCCCTTACGGTTAAAGAGCCGGCCGAAAATCAGTGAGGCTCGGGTTCGAATCCTGGCATGTACCAATGAGTTTTTAAAAACTTACGTACATATTTATCACTAGCTCGACGGTGAAGGAAAACATCGTGAGGAAACCCGCAGGTCTCAGAATTAATTCTGAGACATATGTAACCAGACCCGGTCCGGCGATGGGCTCACCACCTATCACGTTTAGGGGTCCAATGTAGGTATCTCGTGAAAAAGTGGGTATATCCAGTAATGGAATACCTCTGCCTACCCCCTCGGGGAGAAAAAGGCGTGAGATTATATTATTATTTATTATTGATTCCTACACTGCTGCGTGATATAAGGAAAAACCAACAAACATACCTTCGCATATCGAATGCCAAGTTTTCTAAAGTTTTGGCAGAAATTAGAGTAAAAAAATTTTATCTGGCTATTTTTATTAACGACTAGGTAAATAAATAAAAATTTGCGATAAGTGTTATCGGACGCCTAGCAACAGCCTAAAAATTACATCTCACTGTGTTCGTTCGCGGTAAACAGTAAAGCCGCCTAACCGATTTTAATGAAAGTAAATATGGTTAGTATGTACCAGCTCGAAAGATATAGTTTTGGATCCGATGAGTAGTGTATTGTAATCCGTAAACTACTCAACCTACTTCTTTGTGTCCATAGATAGATGTCATAACATAATCTTCAGTAATGAGGAACTACCTTAACAAGAGAGAGAAACATAAGCGGTTTTTATGACCTATGACAGCATGTCATAGGTCATATAAACCATAGAGTAACTTATATAAACGGAAAATATAAACATTATGACGCGTATGAAACACCTCTCCGCTGTTTATCAATAAAATATGCTGTCGGGTATAACGAAATGCAGACACAATAAGATTATCTAATGTCCTTGATCACCTTTGGGACGCGATCCGGGACGGGAATTCTTTGTAATGTTCGAGTTTGTAAGAAGAATTTCTTATATACAAGAGCTATTATTTCCTTAACGAATTATAAGTATAGAAGGAAGTATTTTATTTTACTTAGAATTTTAGTTTTGTTAATTTATTGAACACAGCTCTCTATAAATTGCTGTGCATTTGCGGGGCGTCGTATGGTGTTAGATGTAAAGTGGATGTAAACATATGAATTTAAACTGTGTGTACTGAGCAATAATTTAAAAAAATAAATAAGCAACCCAAAGCTAGCTTGTGTTGTAAGTCGCGCCAACAGTTTGACCTTTAAAGTTTCGGACCGTTCCGACCCAGTGTCAAATACAAGAGGTTTTAAATTTTGAATAAATTGGTTCAAACTTTTATGTGTTCCCTTCACGTGAAGAAAATGTAGAAATTCATTTTTGACCATTCCGAATTTAGTAGACACAGGCCTAACAGGCGCAAATTTTACAATGTACGATGTACCTAGGCGGATTTTTGATAACGAGTGTCCCAAATGCGAGACTCGCTTTTTTAGAGTTCCTTATACACAAAACCCTTTGGGCAAGAAACGCCAATGGAACCCTATTAATAAGCCTCCGTTTGTCAGTGAGATGCATCCAAAGGGTGCATCTCATGATGTGTATTGTGCCGCTATAACAACAAATAAAAAAAATAAAAAATAAACGTATTTTTTATTGAACGGTGGTACATAACCCTTCATGTGTGAGTGCAAATCACATTTAGCCGTTTTTTCTCTTTATTTGAAAGTCTACTAGAAGGACTTTGAGAAGGAAGTTTACCCGTTATACCTTTTGAGGTTTGTTAATAGTACGTATTTTAACTTGAAAGATACCTAACAGTAAAGTTATCTACTTTTACACAATTTTCAGCAAATGTTTTTTATGGATGTTTTACTTGACTTGACGAATATTGGTCGCTTGCTACTACTTTACTTAGCGTTGGTTTATAATTTATTTTTCAACACACTTGCTCATAAAGTGGCTCTAATTTCACTGCAATTAGGCACATAATGACACCTATAATCAAACTGAGACTTTTTGTTTGCTATTATTCACTAGTGAGTTATAGATTTTTTTTTTCAATTTTGTTGCTAGAGTTGCTTTGTTCTTAAAAAAGTTTCGATACAAAAAAGATCGTATTCAATCGTACTAATAAATTAATACACAAATATGGCTTGCTCATTTCATGCAACTTCGTATTTAAATAGATCATTTCAACTTGTACGTGTTTAATAAACAAAACTTTCACTCAAATATAACTTTGGTTTTCTCTGTAAAAACTTTAAATACCCCATTTTGTACGTGGCTAAAACGCTATCCACGACAAACCAAAGAAAAAGAAACCTAATTTTTTTAGTCCATGGCCGATCGCCATTGTAAGATGCGAGCGCATAGGAAAACGAGGCTGTATGGGCCTAGATCCTTTTGCCTTTTCCAAATTATATAAATAAAAAATTGGAAAACCAATTAATTTTCCCCGCCATTGCGAATGATTATTTTAAAATGATTTTTTAGTATTATTTATTCACAAGTGTGTTGAAAAACGTCGTATGATACACGTGTGTATTGATGATTACCGTCCTCGGCTCTCTTATGACCCTCGCCTACGGCTCGGGTCTCAATGGCGCCTCAGCGGTAATCACCAACTTTACTCACTTGTACCATAATGTACTATTATCTCATAACTTTCCGCAGTCATCTAACCGAGAGCTCAAATAAGCAAAAAACTCTGTTTCTCTTAAGACCTTACTTAAGTAATTTATGGTTTTTGCCGAAAACTTGATTTCTGAAATGCCACGTGTTGCTTATTAGATGTTAGCCAACTTTCCGACGTCACGCACTCAATGGGGATTAAGTTAATCCGATATTTTGCTCTTGGCCTGCGTCGAACAAAATAAGTTCTTTTATCTTTATTTTTTCTTTATCCTATTAGATACTTTGGAAGTTATAGGGATAATTTATTTAATTTATTTTAAATATTTAGTGGGACTACATGCATACTGAGCAGTGCTTTGGACTGAAACCCGAAAGGAACAACACAACACACCGTTAAAATTGTATTGAGCAATCTATATTTTTTATGTTGAATTACAGATCCAAATCACCAATAAGGTGTTTCATTGAATACAGTCTGTATCGATTTTGAAACAACGTAAAAAATACTACAATATACATATGTATAAAAAAAATCAGCAAAGATAGAAAATTGAGTAAGTAGGCAGCTTAATTACAGTTGATTGACTTCAAATACCTCAATGTTTAAATCGACAAAGTTGAAAGAGAGCGAAGTGAGGTGAAAATCGATAAAAATAGAATTAATTAAGGTTTACAGACAGTTCGCCTGAATAGACTCGTTTTCAAGACTTAATAAAATAATAGCATTACAGACTGCGATAGCTTTCTTATTGTATCCCATCATTGTTTAGTTACTCGTGTATTTTAGTATTTCTTACCTTTTGTTGCGAATTTGAGGTGCTTGTATAATCTATGGGCGATGGACTCACCACCTATCACGTTTAGGGGTTCAATAAATCTCGTGAAATGTGGGTATATCCAGTAATGGAATACCTCTGCCTACCCCCTCGGGGATAAAAGGCGTGAGATTATATTATATATTATATTGTATAATCTAATAGTATTTTTATATAAATGAAAATAAATGCTGTTCTTTGTAAAAAAATGTTCTAGTATAGCCTGAAAAAGGTTTAGAAAAGCCTTTCCACAATTATAGAAACATTAAAAAGAAAATATTTATTTTAAAAGTTGCCCGGCAAAGTGGAAATTCAGAAAAAAGTTAGTATATTTTTTTTAAATAGCTCATGCGGGGTCAGTTAGTATTGAAGAATTCATGAATTAATACTACTTTTTCGTTAGTTCGTCCGTTTCGTTTTAGTACGGGTTCGTTTTCAGTATAAATACTCAAGTACCGCAATGAGACAAAGGCCACATTATGCAAACATGTAAAACCTTTGTCAAAAGGGTCATTATTTCCCTGTATAAAACAACATCTTACTCACTAAAAAAATAAAATACTTCCTTCTATACTTATAATCATCATCATCATCAACCCGTAACAGCCCACTGCTGAGCTAAGGGTCTTTCCTCGCACACGAGGAAGTATGGGCTATAATCTCCCACGCGAGCCCACCGCGGATTGGGAGATGGTGTTAAGCTAGTGGCCACTTAACAGTCAGAATTTTTGAAGCCACCCAAGGGTATCTGACATGGCTTAACGACTTCCACTGTGCGTAAACACAACGAAAACCGGGACCAACAATTTAACGTGCCTTCCGAAACACGGAAGCGCCCGTGATATAAATGCCACTAGGCGGTCACCCATTCACTGACTGACCGCACCCAACTTTGCTTAACCAGTGTGATCGGACAGACGGTAAAAAAAGTCACCCTGTATAAGAAATTCTTCTTACAAACTCGAACATTACAAAGAATTCCCGTCCCGGATCGCGTCCCAAAGGTGATCAAGGACATTAGATAATCTTATTGTGTCTGCATTTCGTTATACCCGACAGCATATTTTATTGATAAACAGCGGAGAGGTGTTTCATACGCGTCATAATGTTTATATTTTCCGTTCATATATTAAGTTACTTAATGAAGTTATTTAAATATATTTAATTATATAATTAGTTTATATAAGTTAGAGTAACCAAAGACGTTTAAAGAAAAAGTTCAAGAAAGAGAATGATTATCTTCCAACCTCTTTGGAGTGTACCTTTCTGTCAGAGATTTTTTTTCTAAATTTCCGACTGCCAGTTGTAAGTAGGCTTTTGTTTGACAGATGTGTACGAGATAAGTCCGTATGCGACATTCGCGGTGGGTGGCGAGACGCAGGCGACGTTGGACCACACTCTGCAGTTCCGCACATTCGGCCATCGCGACAACGATGCGCCCCCACACCGGCCCTGCAGAAAGCACCCACAGCGACACCGCGACCGTGCTGATGGTGATTATACAAGAGATTCTAACCTAATGAGTTTTACAAAAAGCTTATGCACATATTTATCACTAGCTCGACGGTGAAGAAAACATCGTGGGGAAACACATTAGTCCCAAAATTCATTCTAAGGCATGTGTAACAGACCCGGTCCGACGATGGGATCACCTACCTGCGTTTAGGGGTCCAAAGAATATTCTGGTGAAATGTATAGGTATTTCCAGAAATGGAATACCTCTGCCTACCCTGTCGGGGTAAAAAACGTGACATTACTTTTATTTACTTATTCTGATCTTATCTGAGATAGGTATGCAGGTCAGTAGGTACTTGGTACCAAGGGAAAGGTGGTGGTGTCCAAATGTAGGTACAATTGTAATAAATTTAAGCACGTTTTGAAAAGATGTCACAATAAAATTAAATTTTGCAGAGGAAGCTCATAGTGCCCGATATTTAATCGAGAAAAGTTTTCGTAAATGGGATGGTTTATTTCTATTCTAAACCTTAAGACCTAAAGCAAACCTAGGGCCTTTTTATCAACATTCCCTTTGGCCTCGCGCTGACTTAATCCGGCACTCATCCCCTGGCGGGTAGGCAGAGTTATTCATTTTCTGAAAGTACCTTCTTTTCACTAAGTAGTGTTATATTTTTAGAGACCCACTCAACGGATTTTGGGAGCTGCGGGTTTGTTGTTCTTGTTATTTTAGGTATTTTGTTTTTCCTTTTTAGAACAAGCGATTATTCCAAAAAATATCCTAGAAACTCATTGGATATGCAAAAGACCAGGGGGTCCATTTTTGAATCTCACTGGTGATATCAAAATCACCGGTGACTAAAATTATCACCGATGACTTTTATGTCACCATTTTCCAAGAGCCGTATTTTTAAAAGTCACACACTGTTTTCAATAAATCGTCGCAATCACAAAATATCACAATCGAGCCCCGCTGCTAATTCTTCCGAAAAACATACTTTGGCACCTTTGGCAGATGGCACTAAGTCAACTGTCAAAAACAATCGCATGGTGATTTCAATTACGAGTGGGTAGGGGCACTCGTAAATCGATATCATAGGTAGGTATGAAAAATTTAAGTCACCGATGAGTTTCAAAAATACGAACTTTAGGAAATCACTCACATTGGTGAGAATTAGTCACTTGGTGAGATTCAAAAATCGATCCCCTGGAATCGAACCCAGATCTAATGCAAGCTCAGTTTTACCAAGGCTATCAGATATTATTGCTATTATGCAGACCTGTAAACTGAGACGCCGTGATATCGATACAAGTAGTGCAATATAAATCAACCGCATCGGTATATCAAATGCATTAAAGTACTCGTACCTATAGTAACAATTCCAAACTGAGTTAGATGAGATTAGATTATTTTATGAATACTCTTTTTAAAGGCCGATTCATATTACAACGGGACGGGCCCCGTCCGGGCCCGGACGTGCCACGTCCGGGGTAAACCATCCTACAATACGCCTCGACATTTTGGACCGGACGAGGCCCGGACGGGGCACGTCCGGGCCAGCGCTTCATACAAAAAGTATTTGACCGTGCCCCGGACGGGGCCCGCCCGTTGCAACATGAATCAGCCTTAACTCCGCTTTGCTATCAAAATTAAGACTGGTTATTGCAAGATTCACTGAGTTATGAAAAAAATGTACACAAATTAATTATTTTTGTAATCTTTGTTTTCAACCGACTTAAAAAAAAAAGGAGGTTATCAATTCGACTGTATTTTTTTTATGTTTGTTACCTCAGAACTTTCTGACGGGGTGAACCGATGTGATGATTCTTTGTTTATATGAAAGCTGGTGCTTCCCGTATGATCCCATTTTAATTTGGTCCAGTTTTGACAATGGTATCCATGACAAAAAACATAGTTGAAGTTGTTTTTTTACTCTTTAGAGTTTTATATTTAGCCAATGTGGTCAACAACTTTATAACACCTAAACTCTCAGTAGAAAAACACCACTCGGACTGCGAACTGCAGCAGCTAAGTCGCTATGAGAAGGTGCGCCCGCGCCACTGCCCGGGGACGTCTTACTGCGTTCCACTTGGACATCACGGTAATCACAAGTTATAATTTGATCTTGAAACTTTGTTTAGTTGAACCTGAATTGAGTTGCTTTATCGAAGATTGCGATAATTAGAGTGCTACAATCGATTTTCAAATTTATTCCACCGCTTTCTAGCATAAAAATAAAATTAATTGAATGTAGGTATATGTTGACGACACGGAGCCTAAAATCCCTAAAATATTGGCTCAAGTGTGATTATGAAACAAACGTACCTAAAATTTAAATGTTACTTACCTAGATTGTTGCACGGAGCTAAAAGGGACGTCTTCTTGTTGCATTCTTTATAATCTATTTATTTTTAAAAATGAAAAAAAAAAACACTACAAAAAAAATTATAACATACGTAAAATTAATTTAATTTCGGACAGTATAAGTATGTTCTATTTTTAAATTAATGAAATTTTACGAATACTTTCTCCAAAGAGCTTAGAAGAAAAAAATCTTCATCTCTCCGGGCGGAAAGCGGCAAAATTTCGGCCCGGTGCGCTAAACAAAGTTGCCGCTTTCCGCCTCCGTCGATAAGAAAAAAGTATACCTACACACCTCGGGAAGTGAATAAGAAAGCCTCAGATCACATGTTTGTAGACCTCAGCTTTGCCTCGGTCGACAATTACATGTGATCTTAGACGTTTCTCGTTTTACTTCCCTAAGTGTGTAATATATCTACTATTTTTTGTCAACTAATAGAAGTTTAATCTAAGTATATAGTTCTATCTATATTTACTAATCCTGCAGTTACGGCATGTGTATGTTTATAATGCGTAGTTTGATACCTAAAAACTATGAAAGTAAGACATACCTAAAACTATTTTGGCACTTCACCGATCATTCTTCCTTGTCCAAATGAATAGTTCTCGCGGGAAAGCAAAGTTTGTCGTCGA
Source organism: Ethmia dodecea (assembly GCA_963855545.1). Taxonomy (NCBI): domain Eukaryota; kingdom Metazoa; phylum Arthropoda; class Insecta; order Lepidoptera; family Depressariidae; genus Ethmia; species Ethmia dodecea. The sequence continues at coordinate 8,098,698 of OY979457.1, forward strand.
AAAAGCTGAGACTACTTCATTGTTCAAGCGAACAATTTCGGAAGCTTGTTAGGGAATATTGTAAATGTGACGTAAGCACTCGGGTGTTGTTAGCTACAAAAAGTTCAGTGGAGTTTCTGGAAATCCATGTTGTTTGTCTCATCAAAAAAGTGATAATTTACATTGTTACCAACAGCAAGGAGCTACGTGTAGGTATTGTAATAAATAATTAACTAGTGAACACAACTATCCCACTTTTTATCTACAGAATGAATTTTCATAACAGTCATATTTGTATCTGCATATTTTTAAGTCAGTCAGTAACTGCATATTTTTAAATTGGAAGCCATTCATAAGCTATGTCATTTATTTCTTTTAATTATATATTTAGGTGTAGTTTCCAAAAAGATAATAATATAATATTATCTTATATTTTCTACAGGCATGAAACTTCAAGGTACCTACCTAATTATACAACACGTAACAGAAAAAGCGCAATTCCTCATACACCCCAATTAGTATATTATAACTAATATAAAAAATATATGATGTAATCAAACTTTAGTTGTGTCTATCCAATTTTCTTAAATATCGATTACTAATAGCACGATTTCTATAGAAAGCACTAAATTCAGCTACGTTTTTTTGAAAAATGTAACACATATTAAAAATAGCTGAAATCGAATAAGTAGTCGATACTGAACAAACTAATTTCAGGAATTGCGCTTATTCTGTTACATGTTGTAGAGTTGTATTGTAGTTTCATTACTTTTGAGTGGTAAGTACGGTGTGTTCTAGGTCTTTTCATATATGTAGGTAGGTATTGTACTAATTTTTCCCACCGGGTAAAGAACCCGCTTTAAAATTGTGGACTACAGTTAATCGTGTGTTAGTGTATGTGAACAATTCCATTAATTTAAACCAAAAACATATTGTATTACACAAGATGATTTAAGCACGTCTGGCTGTACACGATGGAGTGTTAGTACCTACCTATGTTGATGTATGGCAGTAAGTGTTGGGTATGGCAGAAGAAGCATGAAAGTAGAGTAAATGCAGTTGAAATGCGCTCGTTAAGAAGCATTATTGGAGTAAGATTGATACCACTGGCGGACTAAGGTAGGGGCGGAAGGGGCGGTCCACCCCGAGCCTCTGGTCCTGGGGCACAGATTAGAGAATAGTTACTTCGTAACAGATACAGCACTTCCATACAAAATCTAAAATACCTACGCTATATTTACCTACAAAATGCGCCGCAACTCGGCTGCAGTAAGAAACGTACTCTACGAACGCGCATCGAGAAGCGAGTTTCCCGCGCACGCTGCGTGATTGCGTCATCAAGCGAAAACGTCAGGGTTGTACCGAGCGCGTAAAATTAAACACAGTTGCTGGAAAACTTAATTTTTTATTGTTAATTAAATTTGTTACATTATACAATAAAAAAATTAAATCTTATTGATAGTAGTTGTTTCCTTCGGTTTCACCCGCGTGGATCCGCTATATGTGTCCCCTGGGATAAAAAGTAGCCTAGTAGGTTTGTGAGTTTCTTTGTTACTACGTGGCTCAGGGGCTGCTGACTATATGGCTGAGATTTACGGGTTCACGGGTAGAGGGTCCATTCGGGTGAATCTGCGGCCACAAGACCAATACAGATAAAAATTATATGTGCTTTAATTTTATGAAATGTTCAATGTTTTTTTTACCATCGCTGAACTTACGGTTGTTCAATTTAACTGTTGTAAAAATTCTGAAACGCGGGAAACGTGACGCGTGTGCGCAGTCTCGCGTGTGCCAACCAACTGCCGCTTGGGTCGGTACCGACCTACTGTGCGGTAGGCACTTATAGCGCGACCTTGAGCGAGTGACGGAGGCCTGCCTGGGGGGCTTCCAAATTTAGCGAAAAGTTCTCTTGATCAAATCCTAAACAAGGATAAGAGGCAGTTGGGTGTTGGTTGGAGCCTGGAGGGTTCATATATACAAATATGATTAAAGCTACGTTCAATTTGGAGGCCCACTAGGACCAGAGGCCCGCCCTGAGCCTGGGGGGCCTCCAAGTCCAAAAGTTCTAAGACCGGGGGTCCTCATTCCACCCCGGGCCTCCGACAGGCTTAGTCCGCCAATGCTTGATAGATAGATTGAAGACTAGTGTGATTCTATGCGGCTTGAAAAAAGATAGGTATAGTGACTTGCAACAGGAATGCTGAGGTGGTATGGTCACATTGGAATGAAAGTCGAAGAGACAAATATACAAGGGTGCCTAGATCGGCGATGTGTTGAAAAAAAGCCAGATAAAGAGTACCCGAAACCGACGAGCATGCATGAGTCGTTTGATGGATGTGGAGGAAGCACGAGAGATCTGCCAGATTCGTAGCAAGTGGCAGTCTATTCTCTCTGCCTACCCCAACGGAAAGTAGGCATGAGATTATGTATTTATGTATGTATGTTAAACACACCACAACTCTTTAGAAAGACGACAATTAGGAAGCATTCAGAGCATTTGATTCCCCTGTATTAGATCCAAGGTCCATGAGCCAACAGACCCGTATATGTAATGTTAGGTCTAGTAATGTGCAAATTGAAACATAACATTATACGGAACCTTGGAACAGTTAAATGTTATTTAAGTCTAGCCAATGGGGTAAACCAGTCAAGGACATCCTTTCAGTAGGTCGGCGTCGTAGTTTTACCTTATTATAGCAGCAGCAATTTACATTTTCCTTATTAGATGGGTAGTTCATCAAGCTGGAAGGGTACACGGCTTTTTTTTGTTATAGAAAGAAATATAAACTATTAGCGGACGCCCGCGACTTAATTTACCTTAGACCCGTATTTTACGCAATATCTAAATAAATTATAGCCTATATTATTATGTTATTCTGATGTATACTACTGATAGATTTTATCAAAATCTTTTTAGTAGTTTCTGCGTGAAGTAGTTTGCGATTAGTAGGGTAGTAAGATATATTATATTTTATGTACTACCTTCAGCTACTCAACAATACAATATTCAGCGAAATTGTTTTGTAAAGGTGGCGGTGGCAGCAGTCAGGGTGGCGGCGGCAGCGGTGGCGGATTCTCGGAAGTATACGCGGGGGACTCAAGCGCTGAGTCCGGCCCTGGCTCCATGTCCCCTCGTACGCACCATGATCACAGCTAGCGGCGCGGGAAGCCTCGACCACAGCACGAATACACACTGATGTAATCGAGTCCGGGCCTGGCATCGGAAATTAATATATCAAGTGCAGAAACTTTAATTTTTCATTGTGATGTTTGGTCAATGGAATTAGATAGTTTAATCTCGAATGCTTTATGCCAGTGTCGGACTAACCACGTAGCATAGCATCGGGGGGTACCGGAACTGGGCTTTTTTTTTATTCAAACGTCTTTGGGTATGATGTAGGTACCGCCTTTCCAATGGAATGATAAAAAATGTAGATACAAAAATTTTTGCACTTTTTAAAGCGAGCGTTTGCTACACTGAGTCGCTATTTGACAACACAACAAAATTTTAGAGGAATCTCTCCAGCCCACATTAAATTGAGAAAAGATTTTGTGACGTAAAGCAAAACCAATGCCCTCTTTTTGCTAAGGTCCCACGGTGGAGTAAACCGGCACTGCTTTATGCGTGATTTTGAATGTCAGAAAGATGTGTGAAGATTTTATCTAAGACAAAAATTAAGCCAAGTGTCTGTAGTATCTATCTGTGCCAAAGTACGTTGTAATTTAGAACTGATCACTGCCAATTTGTTACCGCTTTGAAAACAATTCTATTTGTTTCTAATATATTTTGATTATAAGCAATCATATTCGGTGACTTAAATCTGCATTTTTTAAATTATATTTATAAACATAATTGCCGTCATAAAATAAAAACAAGTTTTGTTGAATAGTATAATAACGGAATACCTACAGAAGAAGAAATACCATACGATAAAATGTCGTAAGCAGCTATACCAAATTATAATCAATAGTTGTAAATTTTCGTCGTCTTACGTCAATAGATAGTTATTATACCTAACTCGTAGTTAGTCAACTGTATGTATCGTGGGAATCATTAGGTGATAATGTATATAAATATAGTCAGACTGATTTGTAATACTTTTGATCGGAGCTTACATTTTGTACATACATTTTGTAGATATGTCATCTCAATTCTAGTCAATTTCTATTGAATGTTTTACGACAATATAATTGTACTGTAAATAACGAAATTCAACGTCTATCTGGTTATTGTAAAATAAATTATTTATCGCAACCGCTCTTTTCATTTAGATACCCTGTATTTTATCATTGCACTACAAACCTAAATAATAATATAATTTAGCAAACAGATCTTTCTAATGATGTATAAACAGTTTTTTTTATTATTTATTGTAGTTTCGATCTGATCAGCATATATGAAGCTAAAAAAGATCTCCTTTGTGACAATAGCAACAATTTAGGCCTTGCAATTTGCAATTTTTAACTTCACTGAATTCCTCTTCTCAATCGCAGGTTGGGAATAACCCCAATTATTGGGGCCTAATCGCATGCTAAAGATCATAATCAAAATAGAATATAATTATCATAATTATAGATGTAGGACGCATTCGTCAGATTCCTTTTTCGTCAGAAAAAAATATGCGCTGTTTTTTTTCTGACTAAAACGGACTTTTGATCAGATTCCGCTTTCGTCAGAAATTGTTTTTTTTACTAAAACGGAATACCTAACTACTTATCTCGAGGTAACATCATAAAGCAAAACTACTATCTAAAACAATCTTGAACGATCGCTGACGGATAGTCAGCGCAAACGGCATTTGGTTATGGCATTTACCGTTCAATTTGACATTAGCGATTTGAATTGAGACACAACTCGTGAAATTAGATATTAACCCGTATCCAAACTGTGGTGGTACGACGACTGCAGCTGGATAGGTCCAGGAATTTCTCTGAACTACCTGTGTTCCAAGTAGGTACGTACACCTTATACTTACATAATAGTTGACTGCCTACAAAAAAACCTTTACTTACTTTTATAACGACATAAAAATGTAAATTTCAATTTTATCCTCTATGACGTCATTATTTTTGGTATCAATTACTTTACTTTTTTTATAAGGACCTATTTAGATCAGATTTGGTTTAAGCGCAGTTATTTTTAAATAACAGAGAACTCAATGGAAACACTTGTCAAACTTTACTTGCTAGCAGAAACAAATTGAAAAGGCGAACTTAATTTCCGAACATCTACGGAGCGTAGTCAAACATCTCGTTAGAGTGGTTGCCTTTTTTCTCCTACTTATGTTTCTTTGAGAACTTTTACAGTACTTGTTGACGCAGCTTTAAGCACTCCTCTAAAAATATACAATACCCCGTTTGGCTGTATATAATTTTTTATCATTAAATCATTCAAAATGTGTTTCGATATTCATTTTACAATTGTAGCAATTTTTTAGATGTTAATAAAATCAAAGAAGTACAATTGAATTTGTAGATACTAAAAAATATGACGTACTTAGTTTCATAATTTCAATATTAAATAAGACCATTCACGTTTCATACAGTCGAAACAAAATGTTTCTGATGGTTCCACAATTATTATTTTGTTATCATACTTATTACAATTTTGGCTTCATATTACGAGATGATCAGGATTAGGTATGTCCCGAACAGATTTTTTTTTTTCGATCGGCACTTCCAAATTTGGGTAAGTAAGCTGTGAAGTATATATAATAATAATGGTTTTATTTATTTATTTATTTTATTTTTTATTTATTTATTTTGGTTTCCTTTGTTTTTTGAAATATGATATAAATTTTTTATTAGGATTAGGATTTGACTAACCAGTCACTACCTCATTCAATTTTACTTACAGTATACATAGGGGTTTCAGTACCAACTAGGGTTTCATTGTGTCTAAGTATAATTTTAATTTGTATGATTTAATCAATAATAATGATTGCATTACATACCTATAGGTACTTATTTATTTATTTTTTAATAAAAAAAATTTAATAGCATTAAAACTTCCCCAAAATTGTAGCGCTCTGGCACTGACAATCCCAGCGAATTCCAATACCAGAGATTCCTGGAATGAGGCACCGGGTGAATTCCATTCCTGTCGATAAACCTGGCCTCTGTCGGCGAGTACCATGCCATCTATTTCGGGGATCACAGAAAAAGTATTCTTCAAAAGGTATATACCACAATTTTAATGGAAAGGGTAATGTTTTTTTATGTAAGTGAGTGTCCGAGTCAGCAGAGGGCGACCTAGACGTACTTACATCTATTAGATCGGGGATGCCCGCGCGGAACCCGGAAACCGATTCTGCTATTCGGGATGGAGACACATCCAAAAAATAGATAAATAGATAAAGATCATAAAAATCTACACATATATATATATATTTACCTAAGTAATATATAGATATACATTTATATATTACTTAGGTAAATAATATCATATAGATGCGGCATTTTTTTACGTTTTTATGAGACTAAATAGAAGAGTCCTTGTTAACAAGACCCTCTTAAACTGGTGTATGGCGAACTGTTACGATCCAACCTTTAATTATATTTTATTTTCCGATGAAATATTTCATAATCCGTTCGCCCGGTGGTCAGTGAGGGTGGTATGGGGAGTTAAGCACCACTCGTTCGCAATCGAGTCCATTTAACTAGCAACCCCTACCACCCCACTCTCGAGGGAGGCATGCACGTTTGTCCAGGAAAAACGCTCAGCAATAAAAAATAGGAGCGAAGCGCTGCCTGCGAGCGAATCGAAAATTAATTATAGCTTTGAATAAAACTTTAATATTTTCACGTTGTTGCTGGTATCGGCAGTTTAAAAACCTTTGTTCTCGAGGAACGCAAAAACTTGCATAAAGCTAGTTCCGTATTCGTGGATAGAGGTCAAGCTGCTTTGCTTTACTGTTTCACGTGTTAAATGTTTTGAAAACGTTTATTTCCTGCACAAAGCCATATTTGCTTGCTTTTTAAATTCAACAAAATAAGCACTCAAATCGTGTTGGTCGATTTCTAGAGATTTTTTTTTTAATCTGTTTATTTTTCGGACACATAAACTTAACACTTAGGTACATAATGCAATAATCGCCGGACCGGGTTGATCTCTGTTACACCTGCCTCGAAACTCATACTGATATGTGCGTAAGTTTTTGAAAAAATGTCATAAACCCGGGTTTAATTACATCAGAGACAGACTGACTTAATAAATAGCCTATCACGGTTTTTTAGTGTTTTTTTGGGTACCTACCAACTAACATTTATTAGTAAAAGCCACGGAAAAAACCACGGTTTTTTCCGTTCACCGGTAAAAGCTAAAAAAACGAAAACAAAAAGGCTATACCCGTGTAAGGGAACAAAATATGCCCCTGACGTTATCAGCCAATGAATACATCCTATGTATTGGTAATAATGCTAGTTATTAATCTGCCAAGTTTTATGTCATAATTATTGACAGTTTCCTAGCAATGTCACTTAAAAGTTTTTTTTATTTTTCTAAATATCTTGAAAACTACTGATCCGTTTCTTTTGTGATTAACGTATGTTGTTAACGGCTTAAAGAGGAATAAATTCGCAAAAAACAAGACGTCTCTAGGTCAACATTAACTTGGTCATTTTTGATGTCAAATATTTAAAACTTTTTTTTTTGACACTTGTGACGCAGCGACACCCACCATTTTTTTTACACTGATGTGACATCTCTTTCCGTACAAATATATATTGGTCTGAAATCAATCGGCTTGGAGCAACATGGTGATTTTTAAAAAAAACTTTAGGTGCCTAATCATAATAGGAGCAGTATTGAAAGTGGTTTCAAGAATAAATAGTATAGAACAGTATTGTTGTGAATGTGCAAATGGTCTAAGAACAGTAGGTTGCTGTTCTCACGTAGCAGCTGTTATATACTATTTATCATATGGTAGATACTTGTCGAAAATACCTCGGCCCAATGAAAAGTTGAGCTCACTTTTTCTAAATGACACGAATGTCACAATTTAAACGAAGATAGTGACGAAGATTAGGATTTATTTTATCTTCTATAAATATAAAAGGAAAAGCTAAATCTAAAAATTAAGGTCCAGCCCAAACCGCTGAACATAGAAACATGAAATTTTGTGTGTAGGTTATGTTTATACTGTAGATGCTCACTAAGAAAGGATTATGCGAAATTCAACCCCTAACGGTAAAGGGGGGTTTGAAGTTTGTATGGGATAGTGTGATTTCTGCGTGTATCAACTTCAAACTCAACACAGACACTCTTCAAAACAAATTATGAGATATTAGTTCTAGGATTATTCGAAAATCATCCCCTAAAGGGTTGAAAGTCGAGGTTGAAGTTGGAAATGGAGAAGTGTGGTTTTTTGCGTCTATCAACTTGAAACCAATTGGCACGATGATTCTTTGCGAAGCCGGGGCGAGCCGCTAGTGTTATAGTATAATGTGTATCCATTTTTTCACCTTACGACTGATGAGGGTGGAATAGGTCTATCTTATTAGAGGTTTTACGTTTGTTTTGTATTGTTGATTAATAAATACAACATTTTAATTTTAAATCGACTTTTAATGTAGATTCAAGATAGTGAATCCCTAGAATGTACTCCAATAACGGACCGGTATAGTCCGCCTAAATAATCTGTGAATAATAAAGATTTATATAAAATATCAATTATACTCGTAGTACGTGTATACCTTAGTGATGTACTAGGCCGGTATACTCAAAATTAAAAAATCACCATGTTGCTCTAAGCCGATTGATTTCAGACCAATATATATTTGTACGGAAAGAGATGTCACATCAGTGTAAAAAAAATGGTGGGTGTCGCTGCGTCACAAGTGTCAAAAAAAAAGTTTGAAATATTTGACATCAAAAATGACCAAGTTAATGTTGACCTAGAGACGTCTTGTTTTTTGCGAATTTATTCCTCTTCAAGCCGTTAACAACATACGTTAATCACAAAAGAAACGGATCAGTAGTTTTCAAGATATTTAGAAAAATAAAAAAAACTTTCAAGTGACATTGCTAGGAAAATGTCAATAATTATGACATAAAACTTGGCAGATTAATAACTAGCATTATTACCAATACATAGGATGTATTAATTGGCTGATAACGTCAGGGGCATATTTTGTTCCCTTACACGGGTATAGCCTTTATTTACAACCTTTGAATTTAGAAGACCTGCATTCAATCAACGTCATGCCACGAATACACTTACAAGATTTGTAATTTAGATGTCTGGTGACATTTACCGTAAGTATAATTTCATTTTGAAAAGAATTATACGATCTCATGTTGAAGTCAACTTTTTAGAATAATGCGTTAGACGCGATGAAGTGAACTTAAATATGTGTGTAGTGTAATTTTACAAATTGAAACTGGGTACAATACTGCCTCGTAGCCCCAAGCGGTCTTTAAAATCCCAGGAACGCTGAAACTACATTCATTTAGTTCTGTACTGGCAGTTGTGTACTAGCTTCGCGTTCCTTGAGTATTGCAAGTACCTACCTACCTCTATTACGGTTATGTTTTGTTAGTGTTAAAGCAATATGGGCTAAATTAATATAGGCTAAAGTCCTAATTAATTTAGAGATATGATGCCATCTTCTGTCGGCTGTAGCGATGGGCTTACAGCCCTTTACGTTTCTGCACAATAATCTAGTAAAAATATCTGGTTTGAAAATTACACCGGTGAAAAGTAGATACCTAGCTAGGTACGTACCAAGTCCTTCGGGGATAAAGCGTGAGTATATTTATAAGTAATTAGAAAATAAATAAGCAATCAGGAAAAGTTGAAAACCGTGCTAGTACGAATTTGCCGATTGCCATACTTGTTGACACATTACCTATATTATAAAATATCACCTTTACTTAAAACTTGTCGTAACTATGGGGGCTCGGATGGCTATGGCTTCCCTTGGCACCAGAGCCCACTCAGAATGTTTTTTGTCCTCGCCTTGTGTCGTGAGTCACCTCCACCCGTAACATAGGTACTCGTATTTATAACATGATGTTACTTGGTACGCGTATACTGCGCCCGTATGTTGAAGCGTGGTAGATATGTATTTATAATTGACATACATAACAAAAAAAAATAGTGCTTAGATGTCTAGTAGCAACTTAATTTAATCTGCAATGTTAAAACTTACAGCTGTACAGTATTTTTTTACTGCATTGCGATTTTTTAACTACTTGATTAAATATAGAGAAAAAACTTGAGACGGTACCCCAATTTTCTATTTTATTATAAGCCAATTACATGACTGAGATTCGAACTCTTACAGTGAATCGGAGTACCGTGTAAATTATTTTATGAAGGCTTACGAATTAATAATGATATTTATAGTAAATAGGTTCCATTTATTTTATGAGATAACTAACTATATAAGTATAACAAATTATTTGAATGTAATGCATAATAAGTAGATCGCACAGTCGGAAAATGTCAAAGTTGAAAACATCTGCAAGATATTTACGGTAATATTCCAACTGAATCCTATAAAAGAAATTGATTATAGAACCTATTTCAAATTATCGGTTACATAGATATCTTTTATCTTTAGGTACACGGATCAATCGGTAGAAATCGTTTTAATCAAATGAGGATTTCTTAAATCAAAACAAACACGTAAACATTAAGTCCATCCCATCACACACACCTATCCATATATTATGACACTAGATCTCTACACTACATTTGCTTCAGGAAAAACTATGAACAGGGGGAGGGCAGAGTTAAGAAATAAATAATATGGAGTAGGTTACCTACCTAGTTGTTTTGTTTATTTTCGGCTAAGAGTTTTCACTTGCCGTAAGAATTTTCATTGCACTTAAAATATGGCTGTTATAATTAGAAAGAAACAACCCTACGAGATAATCTTTGACGGAACTAAACTGTCGCTAATTGGAGTTGGTTTATAATTTTACGCTTTCCAAACTCAATTTGGATTAATGCAGCCTTTTAATTGAATATGGAAATTGGAAGCCCCTTTCAAATTAACTCGTTGGTGATAATTGTGGAATTTTAAGATATGACTTCCTTGCAAAATTTAATTTTGGTATAGTTTTATAAGCTTCCTTTTGTGAATATTGTTTAGAGTTGAGAATAATAAGGGTATGCGATGATTGCGATTTTACTTACTACTTCATTATTATATCGGTCGGTGTTCACAATTTTTGTCACCTGAACGTCTGAACATAGCCTTAAAGTTTGTGGGACTTGGTCATGGATAAATTAATATCACAAAACATATCTTGTGCATGAGTATAAATGTTCCTTTAATCATGAATCCCTAAAAATAAATAATTTGTGCACTGTTCTAAATGTTCTACTGTACCGCTTCAAACGGTTTATTACGTTATTAAAATAAATGATAACTACCCACATGTATATTTAATGAATAGTGCTATTTAGGATACTTATTATAAGTTTAAAAAAGTATTTATTATTTTGGTTATTTACATTGAGCGTCGCAGCTCCTGGTACAGGGTAGACAAACAAGCCAGTGTAAGCCATAAAATAAATTTATTTACCATAAATATCTAAACAAGGAACAACATTTTCGACTACATTGTCAACGTGTCTACAACAGTGTTGTTAAAGCTCGCGTGTAAGCAACATGTGCATCTATAATGGGCTGCGCTGCGCTCGCGTCGTTGTCTCGGCAACATGACTACCTGCAGTATCCCTCGCCCTGCAGAAACAGCCGGAAAGCCTCCGCTATTTTATTCGGCTGCTCCTCCAGGACCATTCCGCAGTCGGAAATGCTCAGCCAGGAGGTCTTAGCCGGCTCTAGGCGCCCGTTGAACGTCACGGTGTCCTCCACGTGGGGAGACAGAGCACCGGTCACGTTCAGTACGGGAACTTTAATAGAATGGCTTTCGCGCGAGATGGATAGATCGGTGCGTCGCAAATAAGATTCGATGAACATGGACAGGTTGACCGGATTGACGTTTGCGAAGCATTCCTTGTACACCTGCGCCAGGTCATGGTTGCGGTCCTCGGTGCTGCGGCCGAAGTGGTGCCACATGAGATAGTCTAACGCGCTCTGAGTCATACCGTTGGCTCGCAGCTGTCGCGTATTGATCTTTTGGTAGAGCCACTCAGTCCACCCGGCCTGGGTAGAGGTGCAATTGATCAGAGCTAGAGCATCCACCTTCTGGGGATTGGTTATAGCGTACCGGGCGAGGATATTCGCGCCAGCTCCAACGCCGAAGCCAATAAAGGATCGGATTCCAAAGTGGCCGAGAACAAAATCAACTTGGAAAGCTAATTCGTCCATAGTCGGGTAGGCGAAATCTTCAGGCAGAGGTGGAGCGCCCTCCTCCTGCCCTGGGGCGTTCAGGTGGTAGATGCAAAACTTGTCCAAAATGGCTCGCATGTCGACAAAGTTGAAGAAGGCCTGGAAGTTGGCTGCATAGTTGAGGCCGAGATCGTGGTAGGTGATGATGGCGCGCTTGGTGCGGTCCCCACGCACCGCCACCAGAATGTCCCCGCGGGAAGTCCTCACCCGCTCTTCCACGCATGCGCCGTCGCTCTGCAGTCGCCTGTCCGATGGGAAATGTAGCTGGACACTTTTGAGGTCATCTTCGAGATTGTCCGAAGACATCATGTTCAGGAGGGCAATGTTTTCATGTATTGTCGTTGTAGGCATTTTGACTTTTTTATAAAATTTCACTTTTCTCCAAAATATTATGCAGAAAGCAAGACTCGTGGGTTTACAACACTACTGGATCCAAGTTACACGATGGATAGCGTTTTCTCTCCAGAGATTTAGTAAACAAATACTAATTAGCGTAAAGCATTAGCGGCTGCTAACGATCGCGCACTTACTACGCACATTTCTGTTCTTATTACACAATGTGTCGTCTTACAAGTAAAATAATATGTTTATCACTGAATCACTATAATAACACTTGTTATTTGTAATATTTGGGCAGTTTACTAGGCAGCTACAGTGTTTTATGTAAAGAATTCGCAGGAAGTGGTCAATAATGTCATGACCGGGGAGCGTAATTCCCAGCAGGCGGACGGTTCGGCACTGATCGGGCGGTTCCGCCGACCTTCGCCGTCGTTCCCCTTCGACGTTCATGCGCGTCAACTCGTCTCACCGGTTCGGACGAACTTCGTGCCGTAGGCGCGCCCCACTTGCACATGCGTAGTGAAACATTTTCTCCAGCCATCGTGGCGACTGCGTATCGATAGGAATGAACTAGCTTGAACTGGATCGTATGAGGTTTGGCCTGCTAGGGTAGGAATATTTTTTCATACCCTATATGTAACTACTTAGTAGGTACTTTCTATGGTCATATTATAGTATCAAGACAATGACGTCAATACGAACGTATTTTGTTTCACTGCTTAGTTTCAACCAAATTGTAGGTAGGTACCTATTGCAGTAAGATAATTGGTTCTAAACTTGATTAAAAACAGTTAGAGCAAGAATGAATTATCATAATCGGGTAACTACCTATTTAATCAAGTAACGTCAGCGAAGGTAAAGTAACGTAAACATTAAAACTTTAAATTAAATTAAGTAAGTTAAAGACACTAAGGTAAACATAATATTTTCTGTGAACAGGGCCAAATAAACTATTACTCTATTTCTATTACCTACAGAACCGGAAAATCAATCAACTGTAATCCTAGTCACAACAAAATCCTATAACTGAGTTTCTTTTAACAATAGTCACCTACGGACATCTAAATAACGCAAAAACGAGTGTATAGAAGCTGATTGAATGTCTTCGTTAGGGCCGTCCACGCGCGACACGCGCCTTATCAATCGGCACCCCATTTACAGAGTCCCTTTAAATATTATTCTTCACAATTCACAGTTTTCTCCATCTTTGTACGTGGACGGAACTCAATGATTTCCACTTTTCCAGACGACGACGGAAATCATCTGGTTATATTTTTTAGGTCTCCGCTGTCTGGTCTATCTGTCTCAAGGCTGGATCTTTTAAACCCGTAAACTTGGTAGACACATGTCATTTTCACAAAGTGTAGCTAAGAATAAGGAATACCTTATTCGTAGAAGTGTAGGCACTTCTAACATGTAGATACTCATAATATGTAATCATAATGTACTCAAAAAATTAAAAAAGTTAAATTCTAAATATCAATATATTGGAATCCTACTTGTGTTAGGAAAAAACGCAATCCATTTTCCAATCTATTTTCGGTATTTCGGTATCCATAGGAGGCATCAAATCTGTTGTATTTTATTTATAAACCTTTTTTAATACTTAATATTTAATATTAGTGCTATATTATCTCAAAAGTACCTACTACTAGTGTGTTTCCTGATGTGCTTATTTTAGACTTATAATATGCACCTAACAAATTGTTGCTGATATCTAGAGCTGATAGGGTTATTATTATTTTTAAAACTCTCCTTATTTCAAAACAACAAACATTATATCAAACAACAAGTATCAAAAAACGATTGCCTTGAAATTTCTCTCTACATAATTTTAATTCACCTACATCCCAATCTCAACTCCAATTTGCCCACAAATCCAGCAAAATCATTAAACATTACTAATCTGTCGCTAAATGGGGCTATTTCTCGTTTAAACGGATGCATTCGTAATAAGTTGCGGCCCCTGCGGTCACATTACACCAGATTAAAACATAACGCGGGGCCCGGGGCGCAATGCCGGGAAAATGAGAATTCTGGATACAGACAGACCGACATGGCTTGGACGAAAGTATTGAACAGTGAAAAAGGCACCACATTCTAGTTTTGGTCGTCATCATCATCTTAGCCTATCGACACCCACTGCTGGACAAGGCCTCCGCCAAGTTTCTCCACAACGTCCGGCCCTGCGCCGCCCGCATCCAGCGATTCCAGCGACCTTAACCAGATCGTCGGTCCACCTGGTGGGGAGCTTGCCCACACCACGCTTCCCTAATCTAGTTTTGCTATTACACCTTAATTATACGAAACTAGGTAATTCCTGCGACTGCGTCAACGTAACTTTGGCATAAGGTTTATTACAAACCAGGATTTAGGGACACCGTTGTTTTCTCTTTTTTGACAGTAATGTTTAATAGCATTGATAGCCCAGTGGTTAAAAAGCCTGCTTTACATTCTGGTTCAAATCCTGGCATGTACAAAGAGTTTTTCAAAAAGTATAGGTATGCTACAAAGAGTAACAGGCTATGTAGATACCGGAATTGTCTATATTTGCGAATTTTAACAACTTTAAGTAAAGATATTTTATAGCACGCACGACTATAACACAGGTATGTGCTATGTGGTCCTGATGCGAATTTAATTGAATCCCTACATTTTACGTTCCATCCCTACGTTCATCTGACATGTGTGTATACTGGCTTAAGAGAATCCCCAAATCCCAATGCGGCACAGAGCTGCAGTTTATTAGGTTTTAAAGCAATTTTCGAGCGTTCATTACACTGTAATGAGCAAACTGCGATATAAATCTGTTCGATGTTTATTTTTGTATAAATTAGTTTTGGCTTGGGGCAGTTTGTGTACTGAATTAATGAGGGTTTATTTTGCATGCAAAGCTTTTAGGTACCAACTACAGAATATAGCACGATTTATTAGTAGACAATGTTCCTTCGTATTCATGGATTGGTAAACAAAGCACACGCAGCACAGGAATTGTTATTTTAATGTATTTTGATAATCGACTTTGGTTTATGAACATCTTTTCGAGAATAGGACATAGAAAGACAGCGCTGTATCCTTTTTCTGTCGATAAGTGAAGGATAAGCGGCTTTTTTTCAGCAGTAAAAACACGAGTCTTTAAAAAATATGAATTACTAAAGTGGGTACTACATTCCCGAAAATACCGACTTTCATCAAAGTATGTTTCCAACCCCTAAACGTCTCAAATGGGGGGGAGATCGCCAGACCAAGCTGTAACAATGGCCCAGAATCGATTCTGAAGACTTCGAGTTTCCTCCACCATCGAGCGAGTGATAAATATATACGGAAGTTCTAAAAAAGTCGTAAGCACATTTTCTCACCAGGATTCAAAGGAGCCTCATGCATAAGAGACGAACTCACATTCAAAGCAATTATATTGCTCTTCGCTATGTATTTTTCAGTTAATATACAATTCACATAGTAATCTCGAAGAATAGTAAAGTATAGTAAGTAATGCAATACAAAAGACATCAACGACTCATTTATTTAAACTAGGTACTGTGAATCCATCATTCCATGGAATTTAAGTTCAAATTTGTATGAAGTTAACCAAAATGGAATTTTGTTTCACTTTTTCATAAACTCGTAGTAAGTATACTCTTATATTGAAAATAATTCATCAACGTGTATATTTATTAATATAGTATAATTATCAGTTGTTTAGTACCCATGGCTTTTTGCGACTACATGACCGGCAAACAATAATTTATTATTTATGCTGCCATCCACTGCTGAGCTACTTCAGCTAGGGTTTGCGATTTCTCGAGGTTTTCCAGTTCTCGGATCTCGAGAACTCTCGAGCCCGATTTCTCGGGCCTTCTCGGGATATCGAGAAATTTAAATTTACGTACATATTTTTTGTTTAAATACAAAAGTGAATGGTTGATGACAATGTGTTTATTAGAATAATTAAAAATTAACATTTTTTAACACAAAACAATATCAATAAGTTCAATTAACGATGAACTCAAACATTCTAACTTAAAACAAAAATAATGTCTATCATCACAACTACTCTAACAAGCAGCTGAAGAGCTTATTCTTATACAAGCTAATTAATAACCTCCTGGACTGTCCTGCGGGCGTATTCACGGAGATTCGATACTCGATATTCGACTCGAAATCGGAAAATCTGTCGAAATGTTTCGAGATGGGCTATACACAGATGTCATATTTGACATAAGGATTCGACAGATTTTCCGATATGGAGTATTGAATCTCCGTGAATACGCCCACTGAACTTGTCTCCAGGTTGCGTATCTATGCAGCCGTAAGGTTTCCCAGAGCCTCTAGATACGCCCAATTTTGCACGGCACTGTCACGGACTAATCTTGGTTTTTATTCCCCAACGAACAGACTTGTTCGGGAATACACCAATATTTTTAAGAAATCAGGAATAGACGGTTGATGTGTTCTCGGACAAGGCCTTTCAATTCAAGAAGACTGTGGTAAGCGCTGCTGGTAGAAATCTGATTAGATGTGATGTTCTTATGCAGTTTTGTTAGTAATCCTAAATGAATAATAAGAATTGGTACGTATTTAGTAAAAAGTAGCTAGCGCATCAGCAAGGTGGGCTATGTCCATCTTCCAAGTTGATGTAGTTAATTAAATTGCAAATTGCAACCAAAGTAGATAGTAATTTCTTTCACAATCAATATTTTTTAAAGAAGAATTAACTCTGTAAATACTTTGCCAACTATAAGCGTTCAGCACTAGATTATGCACTGTTTTTACGACGCAAATCTATAAAGAAAGCATCAACAAATTCTAACATAACGTAATAAATTGCTAATGATCCTCTAAATGTCATAAAATAAAATAAAACGCTTCGTAAGTTAAAATTCGAATTCTCGATGTCTCGACTTTTCTCGACCTGAATTTCCCGGGAACAGAACCAACCAATTTCCCGGGAATTCCCGGGACGAGAACTCCCGGGAACAAACCCTCTTAACGTAATAAGAATATGTTTATATGGGTTTAGAAAATGAACTTATACGATCAATATACTACTTCACAGGCTTCTACAAAGGAACATAAATTACTTCCGAGAAATTCCAGGTATGTAATATTCCAAATACCTTCCTAGTTCTTGAAATTTTCCATTTCTATTGTATATTTTGCAATGTTGAAAGTTATTATATTAGTCGAGGTAGCGGTTATTATTATTTTAGTTATTAATTATTATTAACTGGCATAAATCTATAAAATCAATCTAAATTTAAATATTATCTTATCCCGTTGCTCTTTATGTTACTTAAAATTTCTTTTAGGTTATTTATCATAATACTAGCTTTATCCCGCGACTTCGTCCTCGTACTGACCTAGTTAAAAAAACAGTTACATCTGAAGCAATACTTGTAAACCGCATCCAGTTTGGGGTATAGACAAACAAAAATTCTTAAAATAATGGTTCGGTTTCTATTGATTTTATAAAGACCCCTCATATTAAGTTTTCTTAAATATCTTCTATATACAGACATACATCGGCTAGTTAAAATTTCATTGTACGTGTAGTCAAAATCGCAGAACACTAAAGAGTTTATAATCGATTCTTGATTTAATCCAGCCAGTCCAGTCCAGTTTAATCCAGCCACACATGCACAATACAATACACCGTATAAAAAAATCATAAGCAACTGGCTACACAAATGCGCTTTAATATTTTGTTCCATAAAATCAAATATTCACATATGGAAGTGGTTATTATCTGCATGGACGTGTTTATTGGCACGCCATATAAAAAGCGCTGGAAGGACAATGCGGGCCATTTATCGGCCATTCCCTTTGTTTACAGCCGGCGGTGCTTGCCAGCACATATTAAAAGGGCTAAATTACTTGCTTTATGTTTATGAGGTGCTTACCTGCAGTCTCCTGGCTTGGAGCAATATGGTTTATAATGGCGTGGTGTATTGTGGTATTGGTGGTTGAATCTGCAGTAAGTAGTCATATTACTTTTCAAGTACTACAATTATTTCTAGGTTTTTGGAATCGAATCCAGAATTTTCCTGTTGCTGTAAATATTGGGTTCTGGATAGTAATAATGATACAGTATTATGTGGCAAGTATCCGTGAAAGTGTTCAGAGAATGTAAAATTTTATACAATACAGCGGAATGACATTTTCGAAGTACCTCAAGAAGTAACAATGCGGTCGTCGTAAAAAGTCACATACTATTATTTTGCTGTCGCTGACCAAAAAAATTTATTTTTCTGCGTGTATAAAAGTGACAGATAAAACTGTAAACTTTTCTTTTTAAAAGGTACACTAATCATGTTTTTTCTACAGGCTGAAGTCCCAAAGTTTCGTATACTGGCGCCTCAATTCATTTGCCCTAAGGACGACGACACACCCATCGACAAGCCTGACAATACAGTAATTACGTGAGTACATTGTAGTTTTTAATTACGTATAGGTACATTTTAATTGACTTCGTTAACACACGTCACGCTTCCGTGAAAATAGATAATTAAGGAAAATTGATATTTCTTTCATATTTATAAAAATGTAAATTTAAGAATGTAAGTAAGTATTGTTATAAATATTTATAAATAGATTTTATTTTTTTATTTTTTTTATTTTTATTTATAAATACATTTATTAGCCTCTGCGAGGACAGAGCTTAGTTATTCCATTCCAATGTTAGGTACTTACTATACTAGTATACTACTACTACTACCACAACGTGGTAGTGATCGATCTGTACCTTTCTCACTCATTCATTATATTCATTGTTAGATACAAGTTTTAGAAACTCACAAATTAAAATTTTACCATGAGACTTCCAAATCACTAAAAACGGCTGCATATTCACAGCATATTCTGGTTGAAATGACATTACTTTTCTGAACAGCGTATTCGTTTTTGGCGTTTTGGAAGTTTTGCCTATTAACTACTTGTGAAATGTGGATATTTCTAAAAATGGAATATGGCCAATAAAGACGTGAGTATATTTACTCAGAGCAGTGAGATCCTACCTCACATGATGATAATCAGTGCGGTTCGGATTCGATTTCTGGCATGTACCGCAATACGTACATATTCATCACTAGATCGTGAGGAAACCCACAGGTCCCAGAATTAATTCTGAGGTATGTGTAACAGACCCGGTCCGGCGATACCTATCACGTTTAGGGGTCCAAAGAATATCTCATGAAAAGTGGGTATATCCAGAAATGGTCTGCCTAGCACCTCGGGAATAAATTTATTAAATTTTTATTGTACCAAGTGTGCAAACTGTGGCGGGCGCTGACTTCGACCTGACGTGGACGGTCCGTTGGACGCCGCTACCTGCGCCTACGCAGCGATTCACTCTGTTTGTGTGGCGAGCAGTGCGCGCGCTTGAGGACAAGCTCAACCAGCCGCAGCCCGAGCCTTACGTCTACATCATCGATAATGATGAGGTATATTAGTGAGCACATAGCAGCCATACCTACCAAAGATTACTAAACACTTACCATGGAACCCTTTTTT
This sequence comes from Ethmia dodecea, assembly GCA_963855545.1. Taxonomy (NCBI): domain Eukaryota; kingdom Metazoa; phylum Arthropoda; class Insecta; order Lepidoptera; family Depressariidae; genus Ethmia; species Ethmia dodecea. The sequence goes on from OY979457.1 coordinate 8,118,831, forward strand.
TTGTTTTTCCAGAAAGAGTGATACACATTTTTTTGACATAACAGTATACTTACTAAGTTATGTCAAAAAAAAAAGTGCATCACTCTTTTTGTAAATCATCTCAGTACCTGATTTCTGTTAATTTTTATGAAAATATTAAAGAAAAAAATAAAGCAACGTGACGTAGCATGTGCTGATATTGATTGACGTGACAAGGAAGCAAAATTAAGACCACATACATGGCTTTCTGAATAAATGTTATCCATTATTTTTTAGTTAGATTTACATTAACGCAAATCGCGTTGAAGCCATAATCTCGCAGATGACAATAAATTAGTTCTTTATTTTTCACACCGCTTATTAAAATAAGCGGGTTTACTGGTCAGGTTGTATGTCCTCACAGTAATTCGATTCGAGTCTACGTGAAGTGAGTCCTCACGACATGACGTAGTAAATCTTGATGTCTGAGTTTTGTTTGAGCGTGACACCAAGGACAAGCTACAGCAACAGGTGTGAAAGAAACTGTGTTAGTATATTGTTACAATGAAAAAATGAGATTGGTCATTTCATGAGGAGAATGTGAAAATCATATCAAGTTAATTTTTATACGTCACACCTGTTACTTTCTTTCACCTATCCGCCTACTTATGAAATCGGAAATCATGTAAATTTTATTTCACTTTTTATTTCCAATATTAAGTTTGATTATTTATAGTAATTAAAACTCATTGACTTAAAATCAAAGGTGAAATCATATGAAAAACTTATATATAGTAACGGTTTAAAAGTGGCAAACATATCCATGCTAAGAGAAAATATAACTTCTTCTTAGTATTTATTAATCTATACTTCTATATGTATATTAATATTATCTTTGTTACGAATAAACTCAAAAACCACTGGACCGATTTAAAAATTCTTTCACCAATTTAAAGCTAGAATATCCCTGAGTAACATAGGCTATATTTTATTAATCTCGAATAAGTAAGAGTTATGCTTTGGAAAACAATAAAGATAGAATTGCGCATTCTTGTTCTCTTATCTCATTTACAAAATGTTTTTACTAAAAATTCCAAGTGAATTTCTAGCTACTCCACGGTATAAACTATGAGTTCAGCGTGACTCCAGTTGATCGTAACGGAGAGACGGGAGTCCCAAAGACCTTCAATATTGACAATAGCCAAGGAGATCAGAAACTCGGCATGGTCGAGGGTCGATCAGACCTTCTATCGGTGGTGCTGCTTGGTACTGACTTCATATATCGTGATTTGGTGTACATTTCGGAGGCCCTTGTGACGTCATGTGTTCCAACGCAGGATTATTACGTAAGTAGTCATTTGTTTTCATTGCTGTAATTACGTGATTCCCAAAGCAATTTCGTTTCTTAGTTGGGTTTCGGTAGTCAGATGCTTCTTCATTAGAAAAATATCATTTTTTGATAATAGATACAGTTGAGCACATGGTACGTTTAAATTTGCCGAGTTCGGACTAACCTGGTCAACAAAGTATGAATCTGTAAATTGGGATCATAATAAAATTAAGTGGGTGAAGAAATTAATAGGTAGCCAACTACCTAATATCAAAACTCTAAAAATAGCAGTAATCTTTTAATTTATACCTAATAGCATCAAAAGTTCTTATAAGCATTTTTATTTTGTCACTCAATTTAATTTTTTCACTCATAAAAATATCATTTTTATCTCCAAAGGGGTAGGCAGAGGTATTCCATTTCTGGAAATAACCACGTTTCACGAGTATATTATTTCGACCCCTAAACGTGATAGGGGCTGAGCCCATCGACACCTATCGCTCTAAAAACTCGCATAAATATAATTGTAATTAAAAATTTTCATTAAAAAAATGTTTTTTCTTGCCAGTTCATTTGGACAGTTCAGAGTACAGAATCCAGTGACCAAGTGGACGTATCAAAGACCACTGGCTCCAGGCTGGAAGTGCCAGCATTTTCGCTAAAAGATGGACAAACCTACGACGTGAACTGTCAAATTATAAAACACAGTGACGGGTATCGCATTACACAGGTGAATATCGAATATTTTGTAAAATACACTCCCGAGTTTTTTTTCCACTAATTTCTAAGGAGATATCGTAGCCTAGGTAGCCGGTAGCGGTGGTTAGTGAGTTCGCCTCTCATGCATAATTCTCAGGTTCGAGTCATGGTGAGACCATGAACCTATGATTTTTATGCATGTGCATGTGTAACAACGGCAGTTTATGTAACCATTAAAATATACAATTCGACTGTTTGTAGCAAATATCTATAGATATATCTACACTATTTATTAAAATGATAGGGATGCTGAGCGTTCTGTATCCGTGGTCAGATCGGTTAGTCAGATCAATCTAACCATGGACCACTTTTAGTGTCCATGGTTAGATTGATCTGACCACGGACACTTTTAGTGTCCTTGGTTAGCTTTTATTAAATTATGGTTAGATCAGTGTCCGTGGTCAGATGGTGGTTAAGGGGACAGTTGGCTCAGTTAATATAGTAGCCCTGTTTTCTGTGCCAGAGGTCGTGTGTTTGTGACATTGTTCAACTAAAACTCGTTTTGTAATAAGGCCTATCTTTTTACTTGAAATAAGTACATATACTTAGGTGTTTTTGTTCGCAGACTGGTCTATCCTTTCAAGTTCGGCACCGAGGGATTAAAGTATATCTAAACGTGGACTACCTGCTTGTTCCAATTAACCATGCGTTTGTCATAGAGGGGACCGTCCTCAACCATGATTATTACGATGAGTCTGTAGCGGTAAGTAAACACATCCTAATAAAATATTCTTACACTAATGCATGTCGCAACTACGATTTATAAACAACTAGCAACTCGCCCCGGCTTCACACTGGTGCAATGCTAATACTAAAACCGTCCTCTTGAATCACTCTATCTATTAAAAAAGTAGTTTTAAAGATTTAAGCATACATAGGGACATAAGTACATAGGGATATAGGGACAGAGAAAGCGACTTTGTTTTATACTATGTAGTGATATCATATTTTAATTTCAGATTAGGTGGGAATGCAAATTCGCTAGTGAGCCCTGCGATTTCTTTGAGAGTTCCGATACTGAAACATTGATGTTTCCGTTAGGGTTACCAAAACTTGGATCGTGAGTTATATCTTCTCTTATGTAGGTATTATTTGATGTTATCTTCTGTAGAAATATATTTACCTAAGCTGAAATACCGCAAAATAGTTACCTTATATATTCATCGTTCATTATATTATTCATACTTTAAAGAAATTAGATTAGAGTTATTAAATATTGTTTAAGGATTTAAAGTAATCTAGTAGAGTTTTTTGTGACCGTAAAATTCTCAAAAACTGATATAAGGATAAAACAATAAAACAGTACATACTTAGTAGGTAATATAGTACTTATACAAAGGTTTGTATTGCCGAAAAATCGATCTAGTAAAGACTTATCTCTAAAAAAACCCGTTTTCTGGAGGATTGGCTTAAGTACTGGAAGTTTTTTATTTTTTATTATTTTGGTACCACAGTCATGTCGTGTATCTTAAATAAGTAATACCTGATAATACAAACCCATAATTTTTATGTTATACAAATGTTAAAGATATTTTTAATAAAATATACTATAAATTTAAGTAGTAATATTATTGGGCATTCTGGATCAAAATCGATACGACCTCACTCGCGTTGCTCGCTGAGTCGCTCCGTTTTACTACGCTCCTCGGTCGTATCGATTATGATCCAGAATGCCCAATAATATCAAATGAAACACTGCAACACCGCTCCGATAACAGCAGGAAAGCTAATGACTGATCGCTTACCTACGTTAAATAAAACTAAACTTATCCTACAATGTCATGAGAAACGTTTCGATAATCGTGTGGAGCTATTGACTGACATTACGTAAAAAGATTAATTTATACAACCGTTTAAACTTCTTATAAAAACTCACCTGATAAAAGAAAGCCATTCCTAAAATACCATGAACGAACACCGATCACACTATAACTAAACACATGGTAGATATACACAATTCTACAGTTACTTCACTTTTGCAAAGTTTTTAAATTATGAGAGTGATTTAAAGTAGGTATCCTGCACAATATCTATTCACGTCCCAGTCCTGCTAGGCATTGCACTCGATTAGGTATTTCAAAATTATGTAACGGTTTATAGAATTTACTGTTTCTCGTCTGCTACCGAGCAGTCTGAGGATGGACCTAAGTCCTCGCCACAAACGCTGTTTGAGTCCTAGTCGTGCTAGGCATTGCATTTCCTCATTACAGTGAGTTTACTGTATCTCGTCTATAACGAGCAGTCTGAGGATGGACCTGGGTCCTCGCCACAAACAGTGTTTGAGTCCTAGTTGTGCTAGGCATTGCATTTCCTCATTACAGTGAGTTTACTGAATCTTGTCTCTAACGATCAGTCTGAGGATGAACCTAAGTCCTCGTCACAAACATTGTTTGAGTCCTAGTCGTGCTAGGCATTGCATTTCCTCATTACAGTGAGTGTACTGTATCTCGTCTCTAACGAGCAGTCTGAGGATGGACCTGGGTCCTCGCCACAAACTTTGTTTGAGTCTGAGTCCTGCTAGGTATTACGTTACCCCTTACAACTCTCTAATAAAATATAAATCTTCGCTGTGAAAATTAAAATAACCTGCGCCGCGAATAGATATTTTCCGTAACGTACTTACAATCACTATCATTTGAGATATTTACGTACATTTGAAATACACTGTTACATAGTCCGCACTTCACTGATCATAATGACAAATGATATTCCAGTATATTTTTTCCCACAGTCATTTTTATCATATGCAGCAAAAAAAAGAATACACACTCGTACGAGTTGCAAGATTGCAATTCTAATTTGACATGATACTTTTGTTATACATGTTTCACGTTTGGCTCTACTTGTTTTCAAATTATTTTTAACCGATTTAAAAAAGATAAAAAAAAAAAGGTTCCCACATAGATACCTAGTAAAATACTGTTACCACCTTGTCCTTACTTTCTTACCAATATTATAAATGCGAAAGTAACTTTGTCTGTCTGTGTGTTACGCAATCACGCCTGTACTACTGAACCGATTTTAAAAATACCGATCGAAATATTTTATATCCGTAATCTTACGGGAACGGGAACTACGCCGCCGGTTAAATCGCTGGCTAGTTTAATATATGTATATATAAATTTAATCATAAAACTAAACTCATAATATAATATCATGTGAAACGTTTCGATTAAGCAACTTTATTGGAATCGAAAACAAAGTGCTTACTCTGTGAAATTTTATATTTTGTTCATCGAACGTTTCCGACAAAAGGATTGCGCTCTTTTGTTATTTGAGACAATTATTTGTCACTTATTGATTTTGCTGACTTGAATATGTGAACGTGTGGTACTTATTGCAATTGTGTGTGTTTTGTGTACACACTGCATTTGAAAATGATATAAATACTCGATATTTATTGCTAAAAATTATATACGTTATTGTGATTTCACCGTGAAAGCTGGTGCTGCATTCGAATTTGTTCGATCCTATTTGAATCCAAAATTCGATTCAACTGTGTTGCAATAATGTTCGTAAGTTTGATAAAAATATTATAAGTTTGAATTTTTTCATTCAGTTAATAGAATATGTTTATTCATATTTTTTATATTTTGTACGAAGGTCGGAATCGGAGTACAAGAAATCGTACAAACGCGGTTTTCCTGAAGAGGAATCTGATTACGAGTCGGAAGAAACCAAACGGTAACATTGATTTTACATTCATATTTTATACTTTTTGTTTTTATTATTTACTAACGATGTTTTTACTATTCTTTTGCAGCCCTGCAAAGAAAACACCGCCAAAGTCCACTAAAAAGGACAAAAACCAGTCGCTTTTTTCAGGCGATGATTTAGAGTACGATTCAGAGGAAGAGCCTAAACGGTAATTTACTTTGTGTCTCTCTAGTCCTGCAATTGTCAATTGTTTTTTCATTATTTCGGTTTTTGAAGCCTTTAAAGTTAAACTTTTATAAAATTATTTATGTATGCGGATGTTTAACGTAGATTTTCCTTTTGCTCCACAGCACTACAAAGAAACCACCGCAGCAGAAGACCAAGCAAGCCAAAAATAAAAAATCTAAAGCAGCTCAGCCGGCTGTAAGGTAGGTACAATGAAGTCGACACCAGTATTTCTTAGATTAATAGTACGGTATTACCTTATATTATTAAACATCTGATTAGGAACTTTTAATTTGTCTAATATTAGTTTTCTTATTGTTTTAGTGGAAATTCGGCTGCAGATGAGTTGTTTGGGGACGAAGCGGTTCAGGAGACGCATGTATCCCCGCTGTGGTCATCTCTATCGCGACGTGTGGCAGATGGAACCCTTCGCCAGGCCGCCTTACTCGATGGGGACTTCTTTGTAGAAGTAAGGGTGTACAACACCGAAGACATCCGCCATATATCGTACAAACAGCGATACGAGAAGGCAACGGCCAATCTTCGACTGCAGCTCTCCCACAGAGATCCACAGTGGGATATAATAAAGCGTCTCTTCGCAGACGCGAAAAAAAAATTCCAATCAGAGGCTACGTTTTACGGCGATAAAAAGCCGTAGTTTTTTTTTCTTTTTTTTTCTTTTCAATTATTATTATTAAAATATATATATTTTTTTTTGTACTTTCTAATTAGTATAGTTAAGTACCTACTTACTAGATACATAATTACATAATAAATAATGAAAAAATAATACTTACTATTTAATTTTTGTACTTAAATTGAAACTTAAACGTTAAAACCTATACATAATTTTACTATAGAAATTTTCCTCAAGTAGTTTACTTTTGATTCTAATTTCATCATGAAAACCATATTTTGTTCAGTTTGTAATAAATCAATCTTCAGCAAAGGTTTTTCTGGTCATTTGCGTAGTATTGCACATAAAAATAATGCAGCAGTAATACTTAACAGTAATATTGAACAAATAAATTGCGCATTCAAAGGTCGTATAGCTAGTTACCGGGTATACTCTGAGGCCACGAGTGCGAACAGGGACGGAGGCGACAGCGGTGGCGCGAGCGCACCTGTCAGCTCTATCCCTCAATTTACAGTGTCGATAGCGCCACTGATTCGTCAGCTGCTAGATACGGCACTGACTAGTCACATAAACATCAAGGTAAACTTTGAATTGTTTGTTAAAGTTATTTTGCCTAAAGACGACGTTATCGAGACTAAGTCTTTTGTCACACAAAATATTTCTTTACATCAATCGTATGATTTTGATGAAGTTATGCACAAATTAATTGAGACTCTTTCTTATAAATTAGATGAATTTCAAGAGACTGGCAGCGGGTGGTCTCTTTTGGATATTTTGTACTTAGAAGTCAATATTAATAAATACTCTCCTTTCAGAGGGTCATCGTTTTTACCTTTGCCAAAGCAAATACAGGCCAAAAAAGCATGTCTTAATATTAAGAACGATGATGAGTTTTGTTTTGCGTGGACAGTTATGGCTGCCTTGTATCCCGCAAAAATTAACGCTAATCGCACTTCATCTTACTATCATTTTAACACCGTATTGAATTTAGATAATATGACATTTCCTGTTTCATTGTCAGATATTCGAATTTTTGAGAAAAATAATGAAAAAATAAGTGTTAATATTTACGGATTGACCAATGGTAAAGTTATAGGACCTCTGTATAAAACATCTACCCGAAAAGAAAACCACATTAACATGTTGTTGTTACAAAAAGACTTAAAGTTCCATTATTGTCTTATTAAAGACTTAAGCAAATTAGTAAGAAGTCAGTTAACAAGACATCATGGAAAACTATTTTTCTGTGATACTTGCTTATTATTTTTTCAAAGTGCTAATGAATGCAATAACCATGTTTGCGGAGGTGTTAAAACTATATTACCTGAAAACGGTGCTGTTGTTCAATTCAAAAATTACTCGCGATTACAAACTTTACCTTTTATTATTTATGCTGACTTTGAAACATTTTTAGAGCCTTGTTCTGAAGAAAAAGGTAGTCATACAGTTAATATACAACAACATGTACCAGCCGCGTTTGCGTATTATATTGTTTGCAGTTATGACAGCTCTCTTAATAGTCTTGTGTCTTATCGAGGTGCTGATAGTGCTGAATTTTTTATTGAGTCATTAGAAAAGGATATCAAGCGAATCTATAATATATTAGAAGAAAAATCCGCTCACCCGACGCCAATATTATTTCATAATAACGATAGGCAAAATTTTAATGATTCGGAATATTGTCACTTGTGTTCAAAATTATTGTTAAATGATAAAGTCAGAGACCATTGTCACTTTACTGGAAAGTACAGAGGCGCTGCTCATTCATATTGCAACCTCAATTTTCAAATACCTAAATTCGTTCCGGTGTTCTTCCATAACTTATCAGGCTATGATTGTCATTTATTTATACGTCAGCTAGGTTCCACTCCTGGTATGATTAAAGTTATACCCAAAAATAAGGAAAACTATATATCATTTACTAAATTCATTCATATTTCGGAAAATAAATTTGCAGCAGTTCGTTTCGTAGATTCATTCAAATTTTTAGGCACTAGCCTTGATCAGCTAACTAAAAATCTTGATACGAACGATTTCAATCATTTATTTTTGTTATGTATGAACGAAGAACAGTTTGATTTGCTTTGTCGAAAAGGCGTGTATCCATACGACTATATGACCAGTTGTCATAAATACACGGAAACATGTTTACCGTCAAAAGATTGTTTTTTTAACAAACTTACCAATGAAACTATTTCTGAGAGCGATTACAACCACGCTGTTAAAGTATGGAATAGTTTCAAAATTGAAAATCTTGGACAGTACACTGATTTGTATGTCAAAAGCGATGTTTTATTATTGGCCGATATTTTTGAAAAATTCCGTAGAACTTGTAAAACAAATTATTCATTGGATCCAGCGTTTTATCTGACTGCTCCGAGTCTCAGTTTTGATGCGATGCTTTTTAAAACAAAAATTCAATTAGAACTCATTAATAATTTAGAAATGATTCGAATGATACAAAAAGGTATACGGGGCGGCATTTGTTTGTGTCCTAGGCGATATGCTAAGTCTAATAATAAATATCAATTAAATTTTAATCCGTCCCAACCAGAAACATTTTTGGTATATATTGACTGTAATAATTTGTACGGATACGCGATGTGTAGCTTTTTACCACATTCGAACTTTACTTTGCTTAATGAGAATGAATGCGCACAACTTGAAGTAACCAATATTTCTGATGATAATGAGTTTGGTTACATACTAGAAGTCGATCTTAACTATCCTGAATATTTACACGACTTACATGATGACCTACCATTTTGTGCGCAAAATTTTGTTCCGCCAGGATCAAAAAATAAAAAATTAACTCCGAATTTGTATGATAAATTCAATTATGTTATTCATTACATTCATTTGAAAACATGTCTTAGAAACGGATTAATTCTTAAAAAAATCCATAGAGCAATCAAATTTAAACAGAGTCCATATTTAAAACAATATATAGATTTAAATACAAAGTTAAGGCAAGAATCCAAGTCAGTATTTGAACAAGATTTTTTTAAATTATTAAATAATAGTATTTTTGGTAAGACCTTGGAAGACACCGAACGTAGAGTTGATGTAAAATTAGTTAACCAGTGGTGCGATAAGCGGAATAAAACAAAGAAATATTTTTGTGCGCAAGAACTCATCGCACGACCTAATTTCCATAGTTCAACAATTTTTGCTGAAAACCTTGTTGCAATACAGTTAAATCGTGAAAAGGTTGTTTTGGATAAGCCAATATATATAGGTTTTTCAGTTTTGGAACTGTCAAAGAGTCATATGTATGATTTCCATTATTCGGTAATGAAGAAAACATATGAGGATAACTTATCACTCTGTTACACTGATACAGACAGCTTTTTGTATTTAATTAAAACAAATGATTTTTATAAAGATTTAAAAGAATGGTTTTTATGTTACTTTGATACGAGTAATTATCCCGTAAATAACAAATTCAATATACTTCAAAATAATAAGAAGGTTCCAGGACTCTTTAAAGATGAGATGGGAGGAAATATCATTTTGGAGTTTGTTGGCCTAAGATCAAAACTGTACAGCATTAGAACTTATGATGAGGAAATCAAAAAAGCAAAAGGAATTAAAAAATGTGTGACAAAAAACATTAAATTTACAGATTATACTGACGTTTTGTCGAGTGGTAAGCAAATAAGAAAGAAAAATGTTCATTTTAAGTCCATCAAACATGTTATTTTTACTCAGGAACAAAACAAAGTAGCTTTATCACGTAGAGATGATAAACGGTTTATTTTAAAAGATAATATTGTAACAAAATCTTGGGGGCATTATTCAATTACAATGTGATTATTAATTGTGAAATCATTCGCATAAATTTATATATATTTTTAAGTTATAAATTTAGTTAGTTAGTTTAGTTATAAATTTATATTAATTTTAGAATAAACTTTACTGTAAATAATAAATAAATTCTTTTATAATCATTAAACAAGATATTTTTATTAATATTAGATATCCACCCTAACATTATCATATATTTTATATCCTATGCATGTTACCTTCGATTTGTAAATCGAACCCACGACTTCTGACTGAGAAGGTGGGGCACTACCAACTGAGCCAACGAGTACTACTTAGTACTCGTTGGCTTCGTAAAGAACTGGATTTGCAACAAATTAAATGGAGCTATCGATTCTATGTTTGTTTCACAAAAATGCAAAGGTAATAAATAGGTTTATTCAACAGGTTTAAACTTGTCAATGAATGGAGTAAATGCGTGACACGTGCCGATGCACAGGTGTTATTTTACAAGTCAACGGAATTGCAAGCTTGCATTTGTTCAAGTTCTGACATGAATATTACATTCAACGAAATGCGATTGGTATCGTATATCTTTAATTGTACCGTTACAAAATGATTCAGTTCTTAATTAACGCTCTTACTCGTAGCATTCGATGGCTAATATGTCTGAAAACCAGTATAAAGTCAGTGCAAGTTATGCGGTAGCAGTGAACTCTGAAATTCCAAAGTACGTGATAAAACTAGAAATTATGGACACTATAGACTCTCCGTCCGAAGTAGAATTTAAACTACTTGGAAAATACCAATATTTGGTTTTTGATGAGGGTGACAATATTCTCTACAGGACTCAGCAGCTCATAAATCAAATGACTGCTGAGATCGGAGAACGCTGCGCATCCAGTTAATAATCCAGGTGAGCAAGTGTTTATTTATTTATATTTCAATTGTATACCTACTTATTCACACATTTTTTTCTTGTTTATTCATTATAGTTCTTTTAATTGTTAAAGATATCATGACGGATTGCGGCGATATTGGTCTATGTCTCCCAGAATACGCTCTAGACCCAACCGACCTAGAACAATCCAATCAAGGATTACTTAGTTGCTGTGCCCACCAACCACCGAATCCAGTCAACAAGCGAACCAAGAAAAATAAGTTGAATAAGATAAAGAAGTCACCCACGCAAGTTCAATCATATGTCATTAATAACGAACCAAGAAAAGGGATTCGCTTAATCAAAATATCTGTGCATGATATATCTTCATCTTCATTGTTCCAAAAAAATAAAAAAAGTGACTATGTAGAAGTGATGAACGTGCAGTATGTGATGGAAAACGAACACGATGAAATTATGGATCAAACAGAGAGTGTTATTAAAAATATTTCAAAAAAACTAATAGGATATAATTTTTAAAAATAACTAGGTATTACTTAATTTCCAATAATATTGTTAACATTTACTTAAATAAAATGTATATAATTTAGCAAGTTTGATTTATGCTCTAAATTGATTAAAATAAAATGTACTATAATAGGACTAAATGTATTAAACTTATCTTTGTGGCATAATGCTGATGAATGTATCTGTCACCAACTCACCACCTGTATATTATACCATGTTTTTTGCAAATAAATTTGTATTTGTAATATTTGGTTTTATTTTATATGGGATAGGTACTAAAACTCTTGCAAAATAATTTTCAAACCCGTTTATTATAGAATAAAAATGTTTACTTAATGAAATAAATTAAATACACACATATTATTTGTATTATACCACTTTCTTATACAAAGTACATTTTTAAGTGCACACATTTTTGTATGATGAACACAGTTAAAAACCGATTTTTTATCAGTAGAATAATCATTATACAATTTCATTATATTTGGGCAACCTTTCTCACCCAAATCTACCACTTTACAGTGTGAACACAATTCTTTAATCCACTTAATTTTTTCCAGACCTTTTGTCAAAATTTTTTTGTTACTTATATATGGAGTAACAATGCGTTTGAATTCACAATAGTCAACAAATCCTTCACTCCAATAGATTCCACGATTATTTTCTAACCACCGCACTTGTTTACTTTCCTCTTTTGATAAACGTTTAAATGGATACGGTGGTTTAATAAGGAATGTTTGTGTATGCTCCTGATAGGCTATTGCAAACTCCTTAACAATAAATTTATTTTCACCATCTTTAAATCCTTGAACATCTACAATAATTATATCAGTACTCATGATATCTTTCTGACTGTATTGCTGAGAGGTTTGTATTCGACAATACAATCGTTTAGGATAAGACAGTAAGCCGATGTATGATCAGGAAATTCAGTTTCGCTTTCGATCTCCACTCGCACATCCACGACCGGCCCAGACTTCAGGTGATCGTTTTGTCGAGAGCAGTCGACTACAAACAGTGGGGCCTTCTCTTTAAACTCTTTCACGCTAAGCAAGGGTTCAGTTCGACGACCGTAGTACGACTGTTGGAATCTAGCATATTGTTCATATAATAAAGCAGTTCTATCGTTTTCAAAATTCACGTTAAGATTTTCGTAAGGATAATAAGTTGAGTTAAGGTAAACTTTAATATCGCGTAAATAGCAGTGATCAAACCGAGACATGTCTTTGGTTGCTTTATGTTTTCGATCAGTCTGCAAACCGATTACAACATATCTTGGTTTTTCAATTTGCGATGATGTTTTTATTGCCCAAGTATGTTTCGTAGTTTTAGGTAGTAAAGGATATTCATATAAGTCCCAGTTTCTAAACGTTAACTGTATAGAACGATCCTTTTCCAAGATTTTGAGCAAGTTGATTTTTTCTCTATCGGATACTCTAACATGTGGCACTCGCCACATAATCTGTTGTATCTCGATATCTTTGATAACTTCATCAGCGTTTAGTTTCACTGCGTTGAGGTTCGTGTTACTTCGTAACAATATCAGTTCATGTTTACAATTGATTACTAGTTTTTTATAATCTTCAGCGAAACCAAGAATGTTTTTTAACGGAATAGAAGCCGAAAAGCTGCCTCCATTCGAGGTTGTAGTTCCTTCGATATCCCATCCCCAAGTTTTCGACATTCGTGCCTCATTTTCGTTCATAGATATTAATGACTTGATTGTAGTAGTAATTCCAGCATTTTTTATTTTATCTATTTCAACCCCATTAAGCTCATACCTAATATCTTGGAAAAGATATAACAGTGGATTATTAATGAACATTTAAAACTTTTTCTTTTGGGGTGCCTTTGTGTACATGAACGATTCCTTGTAAGTAGAGAGTGCTCTCTGATGGTAATATATACAGGTCTTGTTGATTAATCGGTATGCGAATCTCATCATTTTTGTTGAAACTGGTTACGTAAGGTTTATATGAATGAACTTCGATGCCTTCGATAGCAGTGTCCTGGACTGGCGTATTTAATATATCTAAAATACTACTCATTTTAGTAATCCAATTAATTTAAGAAATTTTTTATTTTCTTCTGTTATTTGTTTTGGTTTTCTTCTATATGTTTTTTTATCAATAGCTCGATCAATACTGATACGTTTGATTGGGGGAGTCATGTATTTATTGTAGTCAATCATTTTTTCTTAAGATGTAAATATAGTTGCACTTCTTCACCACGCAAATTTATGAGGTTGTTATTTATATCCAGTAATCTTATATTGATAGCATTAATATTATATTGATTAACGGGAAAGTAAATAATATTTTTCGGAATTTCTATTATTCTATAACCAGGTGGCACGTTTGGAGCAAATTCGTGAATTATATGACTTGGTTTTCCATTAATATATGATCCGCTAATTATATCACATTCTATTCTCACCACGGTCGTCGATAGAATGTTGACTGGATGTAACGACTCATGTAATATATTTGCCTGAAGTGTCTGATTTCCAAAACCTAATAATTTTCCAAGCGAATTATTTCTCTCAAAGTGAACATCTTTTGTGCAAATCAAAGAAGTTTTTAAAGTATTATTGTTACAGTATAGTTCTATCTTGCCACCCACTATTTTTGATTTTAAATAGTCACAAATGTCTTGAAATTCATAGGTTCCCACAGGTATCTCAATGACACTATTAGAATCAAAATGAAATGTATTATTATTTTTAACAATATTTGGAATAGAATTAAATGTAGATAAATACAAAAGTGCACACTCGTATTCTCCTTCAAGTTGAAGACTGGGAGAATAATTTGTTGATAAAAGTGATGTGTTACCAGTAATAGACAGGGTGAAAGACATTGTGTTAATGATACAAATAAAAAAAAGTACGTCATTTTATATGTTTATTCCAAAAATTCCATAAAAACGCTAAACATAGATGGCCACAATTAACGGTATTGAAGTTTTGATATTTATTGTAGTTATAAAATATATCTCTATTTTTGAAATATTTAATTAGTTCTACTGGAGGTTTTAAATCACCAAAGCTGTCAAAATATTCTATATAGTTATTAAACTTCACATAGGCTACCCAATGAGTTCCCTGGCTATAAGAGTTATCTAAATTTACAATACCACATTCAATATGTCTTGGTGCTTTAGGTAGTTTATCTCTCATAAAAACACCTCTGAAATGCGGTATACCATTTGCATGATTTAGAATGTCTAAATTAGTAAGAGCACGATTAGGCAGCCTTTTATTTAGTTTTTTGGATTTTTTAAGTACAATCCATTACCTTTTTTATAAGGTTTTATGTACAAGCCTTTCCCCAGTGCAATAGACTCCATAATTTTGTTATGTCGTTCAGACTCACGAAGATTTTGCTGTGAGGATTTATAATCATTTACGGTTTTTGCTATCCCAGCTGCACCTCCAGCTAAGGTTCCCAATGCTGACAGCCCAGCGAAAATAGGTATTAGCGGTAGAATACCTCCAGTCTTTGGAAGAGGGATCACTCGTGGAAGACGAATGTTGTTATTTCTTGAAAGCAACTTCTTTGCAGCTGAATGAGCAAATTTGATAGCTGTCTTAGTGTTTTTAGGTTTAAACTTCTTGAGTTGGGAATGTATTTTTCTTATTATTGCTTTAAATGTTTTAACCCCTGCTCCAGTCTTCAACTTAGTCTTCATCACTTTACTAACTAACCAGGAAGCGAGCTTCTCACCTTTGCCTGCATCTTTTGAGTTTAGTCTCTGTTTAGCCATATTCATTAATTGTAAATCAGCTTTATGACGATTTTCTAAGTCAGAAAAGTTTGAATATGCTATATCGTGATGCATACAAGCTTCATCCAATTTATTGATTCCTTTATCACCACGTAGTAAACGTTTATTTAGCTTTGTTCCAGGCCCACAATAATTATAACCAGGTAAATGTAACTCGAACGGTAAATTGTTTATCAAATTGTTAACAAGTCCTTTGCCTTGCATAACTAACCAAATAATGATAACAATTCTCAAACAATAGCCTTTTTATCAATCCAACTGTTTTCATTATCACTAAGACCCAACCATTTTACAAATAATTTATTACCCTTCTTCCTCATAATTTTCTCTATTAGGTATACATTGGGGTATTTAATTCTTTGTAACTCATGCTCATAAAAACTTCCTAAAATTGGTTGATTTTTTAAATCTTCAATTAGATATGTTACTGGTACAGTATTATTGATTTTTTTTATCTTAAATTGTTCACTGGACCAATTTGGAGTATAACCTTTATCAAAACTAGTCTTATATTTACTTATGCGAACATAATCATCCAAACGAAACTTAATATTTTTTGGTATGTTTATCTTATTTTGAAAAGATTTAATATTTTTCATTATAATATGTTCATTTTTATGGTTGACACTACTAGGCTTATACTTAGTGATGCGGTGTTGTGTATTATTATAACAGCGAACAATATTATCTAAAGGTTCACCAATCCATTTATAACATCCATTTAAACTAAAATGTTTATACAGATTATTCTTTAAGGTTCTAATAAATCTTTCAACTATTGAAGCTTTTTATACTGAATAGGTTGAATAGTGGTTAATATTAAATGATTTCATCAGTTTTTGGAATTCACTGTTATAAAATTCTGTACCATGATCAGTTTGTAGATTAACAGGCCGCCGATGAGATTTAACTATTAATTGATCAAAGGCATTTGCTATTTCTAACATGGATTTTGTTTTAACGGGGAAAGCCCAAGCAAATTTTGTAAAACAATCTATTACAACTAATATAAATTTGAAACCTTTATTGTATGTCTTTAAGTTTCTTATATCAATTAAATCAGCTTGCCATAAATCATCAATTCCTTTTAAAATTACAGACCTTCTAACGAAATTTCTACGCGCTGGTTTATGTAATTCATTTACCACTTGTTGTTTTACCATTTTCACTTTTAGTTATTTGATCTACTTCCTTTTTATTGTAGTAGTTCTCTTGAAAATGAGCTAAGAAACTCTGTATCTCTGGTTTTATACTAATAATGATGTCATCTATTTCATGTTTATCATAAAAACGGTGAGTAATTTGATCAACATATTCTCTGTTAACAACCTCGTCTGCTGCCAGAGGGGCTTTCACACCTTTAAGTGTTGTCATTTTAAAATCGAATTCACCAGTTTCTGTCTTCATCAAAACTTTATCGGATAAGTTTAATATTTCAGACAAACGTAAACGTTTATGAACGTGATGACCGAATTTGTCAACATCCATTTTCCTAAAAAGACAACTGTAAGGTACAAAGAATAGGACTGAAATGAAAATAATCCATTTAATACATAACATTTATTAGAGAATAATACCAGATTCACGTAATTCTTCAATTATAGATATTATTTCATTATCCAATCCAGTGTTTCCAGCATCTCGTAAAGCAATTAATAGTTTTAATCGTTCTACTAATTCGTTAGGATCGTCCCAGTAGATGTAGTCCACATTTTTTTTCCACTTTTTCATAACTGGGAGTCCTGTCCCTATAGGTAGACTACTATCTGTGCTGACAGAAATTTTACGTAACTTAAACAGCGGTTTTATGACATTTAAGTATTTTCTTCCTTTGTTGCTTTTTATAGGCTTATTTAGATCAAAATCTCGTCTATGTGCATTTGTGGCCAATAGCATTAACTTATAATTTTGTGCATCTTGATCTGTTACAAAACTTAAATCAGGCACTTTTTGGAATAATAGCTCTTGTATGCCTCTCGTATTTGCGTATTCACGTCCAGCTACCATAATTTTCTTATCTTTAACAAATACACTACCAGAACCCATCATAAGTTTACCACGTTCACGTCTAACACCATATGGAACATCTTCAAAAGCTTCGGACGATAGCGACCATGATGATACATTCAGGCTAGGGCTTGTCGGTGCAGATTCAACTGTTCGAAATGATTCATTGCTGATATTGCGTCGGTCCTCCACACTGGACACATTTTCATCACTTCCAAAAAAATTTTCATCATAATCAGAAGAATTATATTCGGCTCTGGAAGCATCATCATCATGAAATTCAATTTTAGAATTCCTTCTTAAAATGGTTTTATCATTTTCCGACTCGCTTGACGAATCAGAACTATCTTTTTCTTTTTTCGATTTAGTATGTTTAATTTTCTGATCTTTGGACGGATAAGATGTTTCTTTTAAGGTTGTGTTTTTGTTTATATCCACCAATTGGTTGAGAGGATTTGTTAAAGGCTTAAAAACATTTTCTAAAACTTTTTCGTTATCAATCTCAATATTGCGCATCTTTTTAACTTTTCTCTTAACAGCTTCAGCAGCACTAACTATTTGTCTTTTTAATGTTTTTTCCATTTTAAATAAAATAATTAGTAGGTATGTTCTAAGCTCTCAGTAACTTGCGTTGAAATGATAGGGAGTCAAGAAAAAGTGGTATTTTATATCATTAATCAAACATTACAAAGGTATCAAATTTCTTTCTATAGCAACCTTTATTTTTGTTACAATCTTTATTTATTACCAAATAATTATAGGGTTCAGTCCATATTTTTGAACACATATCTCTAAACTCTGTCCATGACATGTCTGTGTTAACATGCTCTTCGTACACGTGTCTCAAGTTCACATCATCTTGCTTAAACAGAACTATTAAATTAGCGTTATCTCTGACTAGCTGTTTAGGGACCTTACTATATGTTTGATTTAAATAAAAACAGTCTATATATTTATGTCTGCCCATAGCAAAAAAGTCACGTATATTATTTTGGTTTTCACATGCCACGTCATCGAAAACTATAACAGAATTTTTCTTAGCATGCTGAGGACTCAATACTGTCTCATTTTCATGAAATTTTACGTAAGTGATGCCAGGAACTTTTTTTAAAACATGTTCTAAGAATAAATACTTCGGTTGGTGAAGAGTTTTTGAATATACGTAAACATTTCTATAGCTCAATCCGTTTTCATGTAAAAGAAGGCCAATCATTAAATTAGTTTTTCCACAGTTTGATGGACCACAAATTATACAACGAATTGTGTTAGGCAAAAGTTTCCCATGACGATAATTCTTCTTTTTTGAAACTGTACAAACTTTTTCAACGTTCAAGGATAGTGGTTGTTTCACAAACTTCATGTTGTTGTAAGTAATGATATTTTATTAATGACAACTTTCTTTTATCGGGTAGGTTTTTATATAGCGTTTTAACGGTTTAGTTTTTTACGTAATATCAATCACATGATATTATAGGATGAGTTTAGTTTTATTTAACGTAAGCGATCAGTCATTAGCTTTCCTGCTGTTATCGGAGTGGTGTTGCGGTGTTTCATTTGATATTATTGGGCATTCTGGATCATAATCGATACGACCGAGGAGCGTAGTAAAACGGAGCGACGCAGCGAGCAACGCGAGTGAGGTCGTATCGATTTTGATCCAGAATGCCCAATAATATTACTACTAATTTATCAACATGGTTACCTCGAAATCATTTATTTATATTGAACTCGTTTGTATAGGTATGAAATAAAAGTCGTGGCTACAATATTAAATGAAAAAACTACTGCGATTGTTAACATTGATACAGTGGATCGATTCTTACCAGTATTACAGGTAGGTTACCACTTCAGATAATTACTACCATACATAGTTATTATTATTTGAATATTTAATAAATACCACTCTGCGGTCAGTAATTTCCTGTAAATTTAAAATGTTAATTGATTTTAAATATACAGGTAGGTAAATTTAATTCATTAGATTCCTGTTGAAGGCATGTAAAATAGAGTAGTGGACAGTGTCTCTCAAAACACCTACAAAAATGCATTTCGATTTTTATTTTACAGTTATAGCAACTTTTTAAATAATTAAACAATCAAAAAAGTAATTCATTTGGGTTCTATGAGTTATGACGTCTCAACTCAGTATTTAGTACATTTTTCATAGTAAATTTTCGTTTTCAAACACTTTTGTACATACTCGTATCTCTAAATGTCTCGATGACGAAAGAAAACATCGTAAGAAAACCCACTTGTCTCAGGATTAGTTTCGAGACATGGGCACATTACCAAATCACGTAGATTTCAAGAGTACGTACCTACACAGGAAAACAGGAAGGCCTGATAATATTTATATTGTATTAATTTATATGTAAAAATACTCGTATATAGATTTTATTCATTCATAGGTAGCTCCACTACCGCGTCTATTAAACGAAGGTACAGTCATACCTCTAGTGGTCAATGCTAGCAATGTGGCGCCTACATGCACCATGACGTGGTACTTCGCCACCAAAGAGTACATTTCAGCTAATTCCGAGTTCAATAGCACTTGTGTGGATTGCGAGGTAAATTTAAAATAAGTTTTTTTTCCTTAGGAAACCAAGAACATTAAAATGTCACTTCTTACTAAACGATTTTATTATGGTTTAGTTCCATTTAAGAACGTTACAATAGTGTCGTAGTAAATAACTTATGAGTGCACCTAGGTGAATAAGCTCAGGTGAATTAAGTTTACGAAACCTACTTGTACTAATAAGTTTATATTATGCTTTGTAATAAAATTATCAGACATTTTAGTTGCCATTGCTATGCAAATATCTGTAAAATATGAGTATCTTAAAGTACCCATTTCATCTCCATAATAAATAGTACTAGCGTACTATAACTACACAAAAATCTGTTTAGAAAAATATAATCTCCATCAATCTTCACACTTCCCATTTTATATTATCAAAGTTTGCAGTACATATAGTTTTCATTCAAGAAATAACGATAATAATCAGAATATTTCAACAGCACGGCGAAGCTCTGTCAGACACGCTGACAATCTATTCATTGGAGGAGAATTTTCTGAATGAGTTGACGGACTTCTCCAACGAGACCGAGTGGCGGCAGGTGACGGCAGAGATGCCGGCTACGGCGGGCAGAGCGCGATTCGTCGCCCAGTGTGAATGCTCTCTAACATTTGAGTGTGCTACACAGGGTATGGTGTACGCGGATACGACTTTCCAAATGAATACGAGTCCTACGCCTGGAGATGTGATGGTAACTTGTAACAAGTAGTCCTATACATACTATTTTTATTATTATTTCGAAATTTAATCTACCAACTGAAACAGATGACAAAGAGCCATTAGGTTTCCTATTTTACACTGTTTTGTTGTATAAATGGTCATTAGAAATTAAGTGAAAATATTGAAAGGGTCTCAAATAAGGAGCAAGAAACTATCCTTTACATTGATTTTTATTTTTAACTAGCAACCCGCCCGGCTTCGCACGGGTGCAATGCTAACACTAAAACCTTCCTCTTGAATCACTCTATCTATTAAAAAATACCGCATCAAAATCCGTTGCATAGTTTTAAAGATTTAAGCATACAAAGGGACATAGGGATATAGGGACAGAGAAAGCGACTTTATTTTATATAGCGGATGCCCAGTGGCGTTGCCCGCGCGGATTCCGTTTATTCCCGTTCCCGTGGGAATTTCCGAAAATCCCTTCATATTGGTTGCCTACGACATATTTAAAACACCTTCATACCATATTTCAAATATCGGGTGCCTAGCGGCGTTTTCCCGCTTGGATTTAGTTTATTCCCGTTCCCGTGGGAATTTCCAAAAATCCCTACATACCAATTTTCTATGACATATCAGACACCTTCATACCATTTTTCAAGTTTCTAGGTGTTATCGTTTCGGAGTAGTACGTATTTCTCTTTTTAACCAGTTTTTATATTTTCCCGTGGGAATGAGATATTTTCCTGGAATAAAAAGTACCTTAGATGTTGACCCGGGTACTCAGTTATCTCCATACCAAATTTCATCAAAATCCGTCCAGTAGTTTTTGAGTGATGCGTGCACAACCAGACAGACAGACAGACAGACAAAAATTCCAAAAATTGGTGTTTCGGTATGTATATCGATACCTATATACACTACCGTTAAAATTTTCAAAAAATATTTAATGTACAGACACGGCCCCGTTAGAGTTTTATTATATGTATAGATACGCCACTTAGTAAAGTGGCGTATTAAAAAGCACTAAAGAAGTACTGCACTAAAGCGCCACTTTTGTCGGCTTCCTTTGACCTATTTTTGCGACAAATTTTTGATTGGTTTATTTTTTAATTTTTCTAATAATTGATGTTATCTAGTAAGATATCTTACTAGATAACGTCAATTATTACAAAAAATAAAAAATAAACCAACAAGATATACATAAACAATACATGCACACTACCCAATCAAAAATTTGTCGCAAAAATAGGTCAAAGGAAGCCGACAAAAGTGGCGCTTTAGTGCAGTACGTTACGTCGTATAAGGAAGCTTTGTACAAAACTTCATGTTTGACCCATCGGTTTCAGCTATGCGTTGAAACGCTCTTCATTTTATTTACACTACGAGTAATATTATAAACAGGAAACATTTGTTTGTTTGTTTGAATTGAATAGGCTCCGAAACAACAGGACCGATTTGAAAAATCAATATGTTATCTAGTAAGATATCTTACTAGATAACGTCAATTATTACAAAAAATAAAAAATAAACCAACAAGATATACATAAACAATACATGCACACTACCCAATCAAAAATTTGTCGCAAAAATAGGTCAAAGGAAGCCGACAAAAGTGGCGCTTTAGTGCAGTACGTTACGTCGTATAAGGAAGCTTTGTACAAAACTTCATGTTTGACCCATCGGTTTCAGCTATGCGTTGAAACGCTCTTCATTTTATTTACACTACGAGTAATATTATAAACAGGAAACATTTGTTTGTTTGTTTGAATTGAATAGGCTCCGAAACAACAGGACCGATTTGAAAAATTCTTTCACCAATAGAAAGCTACATTATCAGGGAGTAACATAGCCTATATTTTATTTCCGTATTCCCACGGGAATGGGAACTACGCGGGTGAAACCGCTCAGAACAGCTAGTAAATATTCAGGTGAGTCCAGACTCGGGGTCAGCGCTGGAGACCGTCTTCCGCATCAGCACGACCGCAGCGATCCACCCTGACACACCGCTCCGATACTCGTACTACTGCAGCGCAGGCAATGGCAGTGTTTTGTTGGGATCCTATCTCGAGCATCTGTCCGTTGAGACCCTGCTGCCTTATAACGGTAAGACTTTTGACAGTTGTTAGATGAACCAATTAATATTAATATGGGAAGTTGTCCATTTGGGAAATAGACAAATTGTGGAACTTGTCCTTTTGGGAAATAGACAAATTGAAACATTTGTCCTATTGACACAGTTGACGTTTTGGGACAGTTGTCCATATGAACCTAAAGGATCGCTTAATACAATAGTCAATCTTCAGATGAAGGCTGCCATCATCGAGTACATGGTTTTATTCTGTACCATTTCTCTATTGCAAAAGATCAATGAAAATGTATTTATTTAATATATATAATAATATAATCTCACGCCTTTTATCCCCGAGGGGGTAGGCAGAGGTATTCCATTACTGGATATACCCACATTTCACGAGATATATTGGACCCCTAAACGTGATAGGTGGTGAGCCCATCGCCGGACCGGGTCTGTTTACACATGTCTCAGAATTAATTCCGAGACCTGCGGGTTTCCTCACGATGTTTTCCTTCACCGTCGAGCTAGTGATAAATATGTACGTAAGTTTTGAAAAACTCATTGGTACATGCCAGGATTTGAACCCGAGCCTCACTGATTTTCGGCCGGCTCTTTAACCGTCCAGGCTATCACTGCTACTTATTTACTTATTATGTATTTATTTCTGTAGGTAATTGAAAATTACACTTTGAAAAGTCAATAGTACAATAGTCAAGGCACTCTAAACTCGTCCATGAAGATTGTCAAATGTAAACAACAGCCCATCTCCACCGACAACTCGTCGCTGGTTCCAAATGCAGTACCCCAAGAAGAACCAGCAAGAAACTCTAGAGCAATTCTTTTTAATCTCATGTCGTTTTTAATCAATGAAATTGTATATTGTAGATGGAGGCACAGAAGTATGGCTGCAAGTCTGTGACTCTCTGGGCGCTTGTGCCAATAGTGACCCTGTGGTGGTACATCTGTCTCCTGGCGCGGGCTCCACAGTAGAGACGCTAATCGAGGAAGCGCGTGCGCACGTCAGGCGTTGTGAACTGATGGCGTTGCAACGCAATTCTCTTTCTGCCATTGTCACGTATAACGTAAGAGTTTCATATTCTTTTAAGTTAATCATCAGCTGTGAGCTAAGTTAGCTAGTGATAAGATATTTTATAAAAACTTACGTTTAACTATGTGTAATATTATACTGGTGATTTTTTTTACCGTCTGGAAAAAAAAATGACTTATAAGGTATCTAGAGCCGAAGTTATACACGAGATTAATTGTTAAATATAGTCATGTTTAGTGCAATTTATAAAATCTAGAAAACTACGCACAGTACTACGCGCAGCTGGCGGTTGTAGGTAGATTGCGCATAAATGGAAGCTATGAGCCTGTTTCTTTTTAAAATACTATTTCAAATATCTCAGTGTGTATTATTGACTACAATTGAGTAATGTATATTAGTCTTAAACAAGAAAAAAAATTTTTGAGAAAATATTTTTTTTTAAGTACCTAACATTGCCAAAAGAATCTATTACACTTACCTATCACACCACATTTTTTTCCAGACGGTAAAAAAAGTCACCTTGTATACTGCAGTGTATTTACAAATTTGTATTTTTGTATGTTTGTTACGAATAAACTCAAAAACTACTTAATCAATTTTAGAAATTCTTTAACCAATGGAAAGCTAAAATATCTCTGAGTAATATAGGCTATGTTTTATTCCCGTATTCCCATGGGAACGGAAACTACGCGAGTGAAACCGGATAAAAGGCGTGAGATTATTCATTTATTATTTTATTTTATCTGCTAAGAAAAGGCAACGTTTTAAAATAATGCACTTGAAACAATAAAATTTTTATATCAAAATATAGACTAGAAAGACTTGCATATAAGTACTTACTTATCTAGAGCTTCTTTCATCTACCTCCGTATCTCTTGTTACATTGTAATTTTTTGAACGAAATCCAATTCCCATTTCTAAAAGTAGGTACCCACTTTCCACCTCTGTTATATTTCTTCAGACCTCTAAAAGTAAGATTCGTTGTTGACTTCGTTAATTTTAAAAATATAATTTCGTATAATAATAATATAATCTCAAGGCAGAGGTATTCCATTACTGGATATACCCACATTTCACGAGATACATTGGACCCCTAAACGTGATAGGTGGTGAGCCCATCGCCGGACCGGGTCTATTTACACATGTCTCAGAATTTATTCTGAGACCTGCGGGTTTCCTCACGATGTTTTCCTTCACCGTCGAGCTAGTGATAAATATGTACGTAAGTTTTTGAAAAACTCATTGGTACATGCCAGGATTCGAACCCGAGCCTCACTGATTTTCGGACGGCTCTTTAACCGTAAAGGCTATCACTGCTTTTCGTATTATCCACTCTAATTCAACTATATCTACCTACTAGTACCATAGATGTAACTAACTTTCATATAATGACCACGTGTGTGTTAAATAATAAACGAAGTCTAAATGTGTGTTAAATAATAAATAAGGGTCTTACAATTTTTTTTCGTTTTGAAGAGTTTTCTTTATGTGAAGTAAAGTAAGAAAAATAACCAAATTTCATTAATAACAATATATTTGAATTGTATTTGTTATTTGTTGATGCCTACTGCCTCCAGAATTTTCTGAAAACAATACAGTCCAAGAGTAATGAATGACACACGTGTTCAATTAACAACAACAGTAGCAAGGGGCTGTTTACGACATCTTGTGTCTTTCTTTGAAATGTCAGTTTTTTTGGAAATTTCATAGATTTACAACAATAATATTTACTGACCTCTAAATACGAACTTTTCTTCGTAATAGAGAATAGCTTCGCGCTATAAAGAATGTATCAGTATTCAATTTAAGAATTTGTAATTACAACGTTGTAAGAAGTTTTTAGTTATACCTAATGAAAGACGATCTAAAGAGTCTACCCTGTATAATAACATAAATTTTTGCGATCCCATTGTACCATTACCACAATTTAATATCATAAATGTAAAGCTAGGTACAGATTAAAACCAAGTTTCGTATCCCCAGAACGCTGGCCAAGCTGACCTGGCCGATAAATTTATATCAACACTCACGGAGTCTCTGCCAACCGTCGATGCAGCGTGCTTCAGTGAGAATTATGGGCTGTATTCTGCACTCTTACGACGCCTGGGAGAAGTTGGAGTCGATACCACTGGATTCCCACAATGATATTGATACTTATGATGTTGGTATTTGCATCTGTAGTTAATTATTATTTAGACTGAAAAATTTTCCGGAGATATGCGATGAGAGGCCATGCTGTATACTTAGTTAGAATGGCGTTCATAATGTACTTTTAGATTATTTGTTACACTTTTCATACTTGTATTCTTTCTGTCGTTGTGTCACTTGTCACATATTTAAAATTAGTATACGAAAAAGTCTATAGAGACGTATCACGTAATCAGCTTTATTATTGAGGCATGTTCAATTTTTCTATTTGAATTTAACTGTATTCTATATCCATGCTATGATATTGATTAAAAATACAACTCATTTCAATTAAAATATTGAGATCTAATCTATAGATAAAATATTTAGATATAGAGAGATTACATGTGGAAGCTTATAATTAGCGTTTGGACATATACTATGTTTACTATATTGTAATACTTAGCTGTTAGCTTCCCGAACATAATAAAAATAAAAATCTAATTTCTTGGTCTACTTCAAATCACCTAACTAATGTTGCTTTATAATTACATACAGTCATATGTACAACGTTCTTTTAAGGACAGAAGAACCGCCAATCCAGAGGTAGTTATTATTACATAGCTTAGTTTCTTGCTCCGTACGACGCTATAAAAATAAAGGTGTAGGTAGTGTAACAGAAAATGAGAGCTCGCTGGGCGCTTGTTAGCACTGCGCCTGTATCGTGCAGTGTGACTAAGCGGACCTATGTAGTTCAGTGTTCCAAGTATTAAGAAATCGATTTATGGAGGATATTTATAATCTTCAAATCCTATAACAGTTGCTGCTGTGATATTCTTTGGGTCTTCAGTCTTTCTTTTCGTCAAGTGTAGGCAAGCTCACTGAGGATTGGGATAAGGTGTTTTGCTAGATATTCATCAGAATTTTTCGTTGAATCTTATGAGATTATGAGTAAACCCACTGAGAACCCACCGGCTTAACAGGCCTTAGAAAAACAATGGAGTTCTTTTTATAATGCTAATAGCCAATCCCTCATTCATAACGCTCAAAAGCTTAGGTAATGACATGATGTTTTATTGGTGTACAATAAAGAGTACTATGTACTTGTGTGATGATTACAAAGGGCACCGGCAACGCAGAGTTACGAACGGGTAAAGGGGATTATATTTAGTTATTAGTAAATAACTTGAGCAGTTTTTAAGAAAGACGACTATGTACAGGTTTCCCAGAAAGCTACTACAATTTACTAGTTCATGGTCATACCTGGAGTTCAGTGGCGTTGCCCGTGCGGATTCTGTTTATTCCCGTTCCTGTCTACATTTTCAAAAATTCCTTTCTTATTGCTCACTTACGTATAAAGAACCTTTGTGCAAAATTTTTGTGTAACATGGGTTATAATTTACTTACGATAACGGGACTTACGCGGGTGAAATCGCTCGCAACTGCTAGTCTTTTTAGATATTTTCTTCAGAAGACAATTTTACTTGTTTTTGCCGCTATTAGCTTCTCACCTATACTCAAAAGTCCGATCCTCGGTGTCACGAGCTTTCCTTTAACGAACCGACGACGTACGATCGATGAAACAAGCCCGTTATCGTCTTTTATCCTGCCTGCTGTGCCCTGAGAATAATTGTAGGATGTTGGTTGTTATATGAAAATAAATAATAAATTTTATAATAAAAGTTTGTGAGGATGGATGAATGTTTGTTTACTCTTTTACAAAAAAGAATGAACGGATTTCCAACCTTTACAGTATTACCTTTACAGCTCATACTTCAGAACAACAAACTGTAATTTACCTACATTATAAAAACTACCTAACAATAAAAAAAAAAAAATACATATACATACATACCTCATACATATTATAAACATTTTATTAAACGAATAATGTAATTTTAATTTATTATTCTAAATTCAGATTTTAGTCACAATATTAATATAATAACAGGAGTTCAGTACCACAGATTATTGCTACGCACGTAGCAGTCTCTACGTTTTGCTACCGTAGATAGCTACGCGATAGAATTCACTCCATTGCATCCGTGAGTATTAGCCAAACGTAAACAGATCATAACATTCACAAACAAATATATATCCTTTTTACTAGGTAGGTATATACAGTTTGCAGTAAAAAAAAAATATTTTTATTTATACTTATAATTTCAATTATGAATTAAAAAAAAAACAAAAAAATACCACGAGGTAGCGAGTCGTGAATAAATTTTGGAGATTTAACCACCAACAACAGCATTCCAACCTGCACTCAGCATGTGCTACTGCTGTAGCACATGCTGAGTGGTGACCATTTTTGGTGTATTTTTAGGATAAGATTTTATTTTTAGTTGAACTTATTTGTTCCTCTTACGCCAAAATAAACTATTCTTTCTTTCTTTCATTCCCAAGCAGATAACGTCAAGTGGTCGAACAAAATACTCAAAACATTTTGCACGCGCCTGAAATAATAATGGCTTTTTATTACTTTAATCTATAACATTTCTACTTAGCTTATTAGGCATCATACATTAAGCCAGTTATTTTTATGTAATCGACCAATAGGCGCTCGCGCCGCCCCTGTTGCGGTGGGGTGCAAGGTGCGAGAGCGCGCGCGCACGTAAAAAGCGGCGAAAAGCATTTCTTTATGCATTCTCCAACTAGAAACCAACAAGTGCAGTCGCTCTTCTTTGCGAACATGGAACACCGGGTAAGGCTTCAGCTTTTTTTAAAATGTGTAATGTATTTTTATGTCTGACACTATTGTTTAAATTGATTTTATTATTACTTTACAGCCTACATTGACATCAGCGTCAAAGAGGAAGCGCGGTAGACCTTCAGGTGCTAATAGGACTCCACTTTCATTGGTAAATATTTTTATAATACCTAAAATTTAAGGTCTTAGGATTCCTTATTTTTACTATTTCACTATTTTTTTATGTTTTAGGAGGAGAGGCGTGCTCGTAACGCTCAGTACGAAAGGGAGAGGCGCTCCGAAACAGCTGAGGCCATGTTGGACCTCGCAGCGGCCGTTGGGTGTGCGCCAAATGTATGTGATAAGGCATTTAACTCACATCTATTTTTTATACTACACATACAATACTATTATATATATTACTAATGTTATGCTCAATGCAGATACCGGCTGCGGATTTGCTGGCAAACGTTGTGAACTACCTACACTCAGCGGGGAGGAGACCGAGTGAAGACAATAAAGTGTTGAAGCATTGTAATGCAGGATTAGAGCAACAAAGTAAGTATACCAATAAACACTAACCTAAGGACAGTTTATTAATCCTGGCAATTTATTTTTGAAAGTAACATTTTAATAGCGTCATTGTTTATGGAATAAGACTCTTATTGGAATGGATTTAAAGTGTATTTTTTTTCAGTTCGCGAACTCGAGCAGCGCCTTGCTGGAGAAACAGGCATTGAATGTGAAAATGCCACGAGAGGTTCTTATTCTGGAGACGGTTACTTCAAAATGGACAATGTAAGTATTCTTTAAAGTACCTAAATACTAATTATTTCCAATAATGTCATTAACCATTTGTCGGTCTTGTCACCAGTCATTCACTTTAGACCCCTTAGGGATAAAAGCGTGAGCATATTATTTATATTCTTTGGATTGATCCTAATTTATGTATTTCTTATTGCAGCGCTCAAACGACAGAAAGCGAATGAAGCTAGAATCTGGAGCTAGCTGGGAACCTACATCTTCTCCGCCAGAACCTCAGTGGAGTCAACATCCCATCCCCGATCACAACAGCACGACTCTAGAAGTTCCTATATCCGAAGAAGAGACTGTCAAGATTGAATTGAATTCTGAATGGGTATATATTTTAGAAGATTTTTAAGACAATCATGTACGTTTTGATTATGGTTTTCTAACATATTTTTAATATTTACAGAACCTCGATCACCTCCAAAATTGGTCCGTCGAAGACTTCATTTGTGAATATTTGTGACAGCATTTAGCAATATTAAGTTAGATTAAGTTGATAATCGATCCAGTGCAATATGAAATGTAAATCCATTTGGAATATTTGTCATAGTAGTACCTACATTATTAAGTATAAATTGTAAATTTTATTGTAATTCAGTGTAATATGGAATGAAATAATTATTTAGGAATATTTGTGATAGGTAGTAGTACCTAAAGTTAGATTAAGTTGACAATTGTAATCCAGTCCAGTATCGAATCATTTTTTAAATATTACTTAATACTTTATTACGATGAAATAAAAAAAAAATCTAAAATGATTTTATTTATGTATTTCTGATAATACCTTCCATGTAGGTTATAGACAAAATAAGTTGTAAGTGACAAAATAGTCGTACATAGATAAAATTTAAGTACGACCGTATTTCTGAGTAGGTGTACCATACTACCTTTCTCAAAGACGTTTAAAGAAATAGTTTAGAGAATGATTTTTTTCCAACCTCTTTGACCTTTCCTATAGAATATCTATATATAAATGTCCATCTAGGTTATGGACCCAATAAGTTTTTCTTCAGACTGTTATGATCAAATACTTATTTACACCTACGTCAAATTTAAGTAAGAATCATTGTCACTTTTTGTATTAAATTGTACTATAGAAACAAGTAGGTAATAGGATTTTTATTTGAGTTTCCGCTTTGCCTGTCTGTCTGTCACAGCTACATATCTCTGCAACTACTAATTACATCGATTTGATTTTGTAATATTTTAAGAGAAGGCTTTTTTGTAAATTCTAAGCCATAACCGTACGTTTCTATTCTATCTGAAACTAAATATTAATTTTCAGATCCTATATTTAGGCCTCGCTACAGATTTCATGCACAAAAAAAGTAAAATAAAACAATATTATACTCTTATTATTTTACTTGCTATCGACAGTAAAATTATAGAGCAAGACCTACGATTCATCTTGAAAAAAACGGTAACTTTTAATGAATTTTCATTTCACTGCAAACCTACTTGCCACATAATAAATAAGTAGGTATGTAGAACGCGGATACGACTTTCCAAATGAATTCGAGTCCTACGCCTGGAGATGTGATGGTAACTTGTAACAAGTAATCCTGAAGATACACTTTTTATTATTATTTGGAAATTTAATCCACCAACTTCCGACACTTGCTGAAACAGATGACGAAGAGCCATTAGGTTTCTTATTCTAGACTGTTTTGTTGTATTAATGGTCATTAGAAATTAGGTGGAAATATTTAAAGGGTCTCAAATAAGGAACAAGAAACTATCCTCTACATTGATTTTTATTTTTAATACGCCACTTTACTAGATAAATAATATTAATAATAATAAATTATTACAAAAATTTAAAAATAAACCAACAAGATATACATAAACAATACATGCACACTACCCAATCAAAAATTGTTCGCGAAAATAGGTCAAAGGAAGCCGACAAAAGTGGCGCTTTAGTGCAGTACGTTACGTCGGTTAAGGAAGCTTTGTGCAAAACTTCATGTTTGACCCAGCGGTTTCAGCTATGCGTTGAAACGCTCTTCATTTTATCTACACTAATATTATAAACAGGAAAGATTTGTTTGTTTGTTTATTTGAATTTAATAGGCTCCGAAACTACTGGACCGATTTGAAAAATTCTTTCACCAATGGAAAGCTACATTATCAGGGAGTAACATAGGCTATATTTTATTTCCGTATTCCTACGGAAATGAGAACTACGCGGGTGAAACCGCTCAGAACAGCTAGTAAATATTCAGGTGAGTCCAGACTCGGGGTCAGCGCTGGAGACCGTCTTCCGCATCAGCACGACCGCAGCGATCCACCCTGACACACCGCTCCGAATCCGATACTCGTACTACTGCAGCGCAGGCAATGGCAGTGTTTTGTTGGGATCCTATCTCGAGCACCTATCCGTTGAGACCCTGCTGCCTTATAACGGTAAGACTTTTGACAGTTGTTAGATAAACCAATTAATATTAATAGGTGCCTGGTAACTTTCATCAACTAACGGCATACACTTAACTAATCGTAGACAAATAAAAAAACTAAAGAATTAAAAATAAGTAGTTATACGTGAAATTACGTAAGTATAACTACTGCAATAATACTATTTTTTCAGGGACCTTTTTGTCAACTTTACTTCAAAGACTTTCAATAATTAGATTTACAATCCCTCACTTTAAATAAAAAGTTTTAGGCTTAATATTATCGAGCGAAACAATTCTAAAAATTAATATTTTATAAATAAAAGTTATCTAGAGAATTCAACCTATCTCTGGAAAGAGATATGACATAATGCCGTCACCACACTGATCGCATAATATAATTGTCAATCTTCAGATGAACGCTGCCATCGTCGAGTACATGGTTTTATTCTGTACCATTTCTCTATTGCAAAAAAAATCAATAAAAATGTATTTATTTCTGTAGGTAATTAAAAATTACACTTAGAAAAGTCAATAATCTAATAACAAGGCGCTCTAAACTCGTCCATGAAGATTGTCTAAATGTAAACAACAGCCCATCTCCACCGACAACTCGTCGCTGGTTCCAAATGCCGAGTACCCCGATTAGAACCAGCAAGAAACTCAAGAGCAACTCTTTTTAATCTCATGTGAATTTTAATCAATGAAATTGTATATTGTAGATGGAGGCACAGAAGTATGGCTGCAAGTCTGCGACTCTCTGGGCGCTTGTGCCAATAGTGACCCTGTGGTGGTACATCTGTCTCCTGGCGCGGGCTCCACAGTAGAGACGCTAATCAAGGAAGCGCGTGCGCACGTCAGGCGTTGTGAGCTGATGGCGTTGCAACTCAATTCTCTTTCTGCCATTGTCACGTATAACGTAAGAGTTTCATATTCTTTTAAGTTAATCATCAGCTGTGAGCTAAGTTAGCTAGTGATAAGATATTTTATAAAAACTTACGTTTAACTATGTGTAATATTATATACTGCAGACTTATAGATTTATTTATATATTCTTTCACCAATGGAAAGCTATCTATATCTCTGAGTAATATAGGCTATGTTTTTTCCCGTATTCCCACGGGAACGGAAACTACGCGAGTGAAACCGGATAAAAGGCGTGAGATTATTTATTTATTATTTTATTTTATCTGGTAAGAAAAGGCAACGTTTTAAAATAATGCACTTGAAACAATAAAACTTTTATATCAAAATATAGACTAGAAAGACTTGCATATAAGTACTTACTTATCTAGAGCTTTGTTGCATTGGTATCGAATAAATAATGTAGTTCGTAGAGGGACCCTATTAGCCAATCGGATTAATTTCTTTCTCAAAGGTGATCTTAAGCGGATTCAACGTTTTGCTCAAGATAGTTTCTCTTGAACAAAGAAAGGATAATAAAGGAAACAAAAACATAACGCTTCTGTTGTGGTTCTTTTACGTTCTTTCATCTACCTCCGTATCTCTTGTTACATTGTAATTTTTTGAACGAAATCCAATTCCCATTTCTAAAAGTAGGTAAGGTCAATGTAGGAAAGTCCGGCATACTTTTCTAAAACTTAAGTTTACCTGAACTTTTTGAATCGAGATACGCTTTTTAAAGTAACTTGTTTCGTCAGAATTATAGGTAATATATTAATTTACTTATATTGGTCTGAAAATTACATTAATTGCGATAATCTTTAGATTTATATGATATTTTTAAAAACTCTGCGTGTAGACGGACTTCCCGTGCAGTTTGAGGTAAGTCCGTCTAGTAGCAATATAACCTTAACTTGTGAGGTAATATGTTTGAAAACAGTTTCTACCAGTGATGCAAAACTGTTATTTCAATATGTGTTTTATGACGTTGAGAATAAGGTTTACATTTCAAAGATATATATTTTATTTTAATTTTAAGGCAAGTCCGGCATATCTCCAGTGACAGTGGTTGTAAACATTCAAACACTGTAACTGAAGATATGCCGGACTTGCCTTAAAATAAAATTATGGTGTTTTTTTTTGGTAAAATAAAATACTAAGTAGAAACATAAAATCTTTAATTGTAATTGAAAATTTGTACGCATTAAAAAATATAAATGTATTCAATAACAAATAGCAACAATGAACTAACACAGGTCATAATAAAAAAAAAAATCTCCCCATACAAAACTACTGATTACGTGATACACTTTACTATGGGAAGTCCAAATTTTTTTATATTTATAATGAACAGCTTCAATATAAATAGGTACCTAATGATAGTTTTCAATGGACGACTACTTTTAAGTAGTAGCTAGCAAATACAAATAATCGTGTAGTAATAATAATACAACACCTACATAAATACGTGCAGCTGAAAAGGTTGACAATCACTGCAATCAAGGCAAGACCGGCATATGACGGACTTTCCTTAAGCACGGTAGACGGACTTCCCAACTATTAAATTTTGAGGGTAGAAACTCGTTGCAAGTAATAATTACGAAATTCAAGCGATATTAATTACTGACCTCTAAATACGAACTTTTCTTCGTAATAGAGAATAGCTTCGCGCTATAAAGAATGTATCAGTATTCAATTTAAGAATTTGTAATTACAACGTTGTAAGAAGTTTTTAGTTATACCTAATGAAAGACGATCTAAAGAGTCTACCCTGTATAATAACATAAATTTTTGCGATCCCATTGTACCATTACCACAATTTAATATCATAAATGTAAAGCTAGGTACAGGGGGTCGATTTTTGAATCTCACCAAGTGACTAATTCTCACCGATGTGAGTGATTTCCGAAAGTTCGTATTTTTGAAACTCATCGGTGACTTACATTTGTCATACCTATGATATCGATTTACGAGTGCCCCCACCCACTCGTAATTGAAATCACCATGCGATTGTTTTTGACAGTTGACGTAGTGCCATCTGCCAAAAGTATGTTTTTCGGAAGAATTAGCAGCGGGGCTCGATTGTGATATTTTGTGATTGCGACGATTTATTGAAAACAGCGTGTGACTTTCAAAAATACGGCTTTTGGAAAATGGTGACATAAAAGTCATCGGTGATAATTTTAATCACCGGTGATTTTGATATCACCAGTGAGATTCAAAAATCGCACTCCTGATTAAAACCAAGTTTCGTATCCCCAGAACGCTGGCCAAGCTGACCTGGCCGATAAATTTATATCAACACTCACGGAGTCTCTGCCAACCGTCGATGCAGCGTGCTTCAGTGAGAATTATGGGCTGTATTCTGCACTCTTACGACGCCTGGGAGAAGTTGGAGTCGATACCACTGGATTCCCACAATGATATTGATACTTATGATGTTGGTATTTGCATCTGTAGTTAATTATTATTTAGACTGAAAAATTTTCCGGAGATATGCGATGAGAGGCCATGCTGTATACTTAGTTAGAATGGCGTTCATAATGTACTTTTAGATTATTTGTTACACTTTTCATACTTGTATTCTTTCTGTCGTTGTGTCACTTGTCACATATTTAAAATTAGTATACGAAAAAGTCTATAGAGACGTATCACGTAATCAGCTTTATTATTGAGGCATGTTCAATTTTTCTATTTGAATTTAATTGTATTCTATATCCATGCTATGATATTGATTAAAAATACAACTCATTTCAATTAAAATATTGAGATCTAATCTATAGATAAAATATTTAGATATAGGGAGATTACATGTGGAAGCTTATAATTAGCGTTTGGACATATACTATGTTTACTATATTGTAATACTTAGCTGTTAGCTTCCCGAACATAATAAAAATAAAAATCTAATTTCTTGGTCTACTTCAAATCACCTAACTAATGTTGCTTTATAATTACATACATATGTACAACGTTCTTTTAAGGACAGAAGAACCGCCAATCCAGAGGTAGTTATTATTACATCGCTTATTTTCTTGCTCCGTACGACGCTATAAAAATAAAGGTGTAGGTAGTGTAACAGAAAATGTGAGCTCGCTGGGCGCTTGTTAGCACTGCGCCTGTATCGTGCAGTGTGACTAAGCAGACCTATGTAGTTCAGTGTTCCAAGTATTAAGAAATCGGTTTATTGAGGATATTTATAATCTTCAAATCGTATAACAGTTCGCTGCTGTGATATTCTTTGGGTCTTCAGTCTTTCTTTTCGTCAAGTGTAGGCAAGCTCACTGAGGATTGGGATAAGGTGTTTTGCTAGATATTCATCTGATTTTTTCGTAGAATCTTATGGGATTATGAGTAAACCCACTGAGAACCCACCGGCTTAACAGACCTTAGAAAAACAAAGGAGTTCTTTTTATAATGCTAATAGCCAATCCCCCATTCACCGCACTCAAAAGCTTAAGTAATGACATGATGTTTTATTGGTGTACAATAAAGAGTACTATGTACTTGTGTGATGATTACAAAGGGCACCGGCAACGCAGAGTTACGAACGGGTAAAGGGGATTATATTTAGTTATTGGTAAATAACTTGAGCAGTTTTTAAGAAAGACGACTATGTATAGGTTTCCCAGAAAGCTACTATACAATTTACTAGTTCATGGTCATACCAGGAGTTCAGAGGCGTTGCCCGTGCGGATTCTGCTTACCCCCGTTCCTGTCTACATTTTCAAAAATCCCTTCTTAATGCTCACTTACGTATAAAGAACCTTTGTGCAAAATTTTTGTGTAACATGGGTTATAATTTACTTACGATAACGGGACTTACGCGGGAGAAATCGCTCGCAACTGCTAGTCTTTTTAGATATTTACTTCAGAAGACAATTTTATTTGTTTGTGCCGCTATTAGCTTCTCACTTATACTCAGAAGTAGGATCGGTGTCGCGAGCTTTCCTTTAACGAACCGACGACGTACGATCGAGGAAACAAGCCCGTTATCGTCTTTTATCCTGCCTGCTGTGCCCTGAGAATAATTGTGAGATGTTGGCTGTTATATAATAATTCGAAAATAAATAAAAAATTTTATAATAAAAGTTTGTGAGGATGGATGAATGTTTGTTTACTCTTTTACAAAAAAGAATGAACGGATTTCGAACCTTTACAGTATTATAGCTCATACTTCAGAACAACAAACTGTAATTTACCTACATTATAAAAACTACCTAACAATAAAAAAAATAAAATACATATACTTATCTACATACCTCATACATATTATAAACATTTTATTAAACGAATAATGTAATTTTAATTTATTATTCTAAATTCAGATTTTAGTCACAATCTATATACAGGGTGACTTTTTTTACCGTCTGGAAAAAAATGTAGTGTGATAGGTAAGTGTAATAGATTCATTTGGCTATGTTACTTAAAAAACATTTTTTTCTCAAAAATTTTTTTTCTTGCTTAAACTAATATACATTACTCAATTTTAGTCAATAATACACACTGAGATATTTGAAATAGTATTTTAAAAAGAAACAGGCTCGTAGCTTCCATTTATGCGCAATCTACCTACAACCGCCAGCTGCGCGTAGTACTGTGCGTAGTTTTCTAGATTTTGTAAATTGCACTAAACATGACAATATTTAATAATTAATCTCGTGTATAACTTCTGCTCTAGATACCTTCTAGTCATATTTTTTTCCAGACGGTAAAAAAAATCATCCAGTATATAAAAGGAGAAGCTAAATCTAAAAATCAAGGCCCAGCCCAAACCGCTGAACATAGAAACACGAAATTTTGTGTGTAGGTTACGTTTATGGTGTAGATGCTCGCTAAGAAAGGATTTTACGAAATTCAACCCTTAAGGGGGTGAAAGAGGGGGTTGAAGTTTGTATGGGATAGTGTGATTTCTGCGTGTATCAACTTTAAACTTGGCACAAATACTCTTCAAAATACATTATGAAATATTAGTTCTAGGATTTTTTGAAAATCATCCTCCAAGGGGGTGAAAGTTGGGGATGAAGTTAGTATGGAAAACCTTCATTTTTGGGTGTATCAATTCGAAACTTTGTAAAAATACTCCTCAAAACAAACAACAAGACACGTATTTCCGGATTTTTTAAAAACCATCCCCTAAGGGGGTGAAACAGGGGAGTGGAGTTTGTATGGAGACGTGTTGTTTTTTACGTCTATCAACTTCAAACTTTACATAAATACTCTTAGAAATAAATTCTGAGACGCATATTTTTGGATTTTTCGAAAATCATCCCCTAAACGGATGAAAGTAGGTAGGGGTTGAAGTTGATACGAGGAAGTTTATTTTTTGCATCCATCAACTTGAAACTTGGTACAAATGCTTCTGAAAACAAACTATGAGATATTAGTTCTAGGATTATTCAAAAATCTTCCTCCAAGGGGGTGAAAGTGGGGGTTGAAGTTTATATGGAAAAACCTTCATTTTTGGGTGTATCGACTCGAAACTTTGTAAAAATACTCCTCAAAACAAATAACAAGATACGTATTTCTGGATTTTTCGAAAATCACCCCTTAAGGGGGTGAAACAGGGGGTTGGAGTTTGTATGGAGACGTGTTTGATTTTCACGTCTATCAACTTCAAACTTGGCACAAATACTCTTAAAAATAAATCATGAGACCCGTGTTTTAGGAATTTTCGAAAATCATCCCCTAAGGGGGTGAAAGTAACGTTTGGAGTTTGTATGGAGACGTGTTGTTTTTTACGTCTATCAACTTGAAACTGGGCACAAATACTTATAGAAATAAATGATGAGACACGTGTTTTTGGATTTTTGGAAAATCATCTCTTAAAGGGGTGAAAGAGGGGGATAAAGTGTGATGTATTAGTGTATTGTATGGGATAGTGTGATTTCTGCGTGTATCAACTT
The DNA here is from genome assembly GCA_963855545.1 of Ethmia dodecea. NCBI lineage: Eukaryota > Metazoa > Arthropoda > Insecta > Lepidoptera > Depressariidae > Ethmia > Ethmia dodecea. The sequence goes on from OY979457.1 coordinate 8,157,552, forward strand.
TAAACTCTTTACAAAATATATTCTTGAAAAAATAAACTTGATATAATGGGGAAGAAAACTGACTTTTTATCCCGACAGAGGGCGTATGGTCGAGAGGGCCTAAATGATCTGTCAAAGCTGTCAAACTCCATACATTTTTTTGTTTACGTTAGCGTTTTTTCTAAACTCTGTCTAAAATGACGTTATGTGCTGCCTTTGGTTGCAAAAATAAAGGAACTCATGCATTCCCGAAAGACACTAAACGAAGAAAGTTGTGGGAAATGGCCCTAAAACGGAAAAAGCTTTTTTACCAGCTGCAGAAGCTTTCCGTTTTTTTAACTCATCCTTTAACTGCGGCACCGTCATCAAGGAGTACATTTTCGTCACCAAAAAGCTCAATGCGAAAGGAAAACAAAAAAATATGGCCGTGACAAGGACCTCTCGCTGGTGGCGACATCTGTAATTAGCTTTGCGTTTTGTTCCCCATTATTAGTTTTAGGATTTATCGAAAACCATCCTCCAAGGGGTTTCAACCCCTTGGGGGTTTAAATTTGCATGAATACCTTCATTTTTGGATGTATCAATTCGAAATTTTGTAAAAATACTCCTCAAAACAAACAACAAGACAAGTAGGTATATCTCGATTTTTCAAAACTCACGGGTGAAACGGGGTTGGAGATTGTATGGAAACGTGTGGTTTTTTTACGTCTATCAACTTGAAACTTATCACAAATACTCTTAAAAATAAATGATGAGAAACGTATTTTTGTATTATTTTAAAATCATTCCCTAAAAGGGTGAAATTAGGGGTTGAAGTTGGTATAGAGAAGAGGAGTTTTTTGCGTCTATCAACTTGAAACTTGGCACAAATATTCTTTAAAAGTCTCCATACAAAGTCAAATTTTTTTTGATAATTTACTATGGGTTGCTAGGAGAAATTTGTTTGTGCATCCCAAAATGTTGAAAAAATAAATGTCCACCCGTGCGAAGCCGGGGCGGGCCGCTAGTATTAATATAATAACAGGACTTCAGTACAGATTATTGCTACGCACGTAGCAGTCTCTACGTTTGCTACCGTAAATAGCTACGCGATAGAATTCACTCCATCCGTGAGTATTAGCCAAACGTAAACAGATCATAACATTCACAAATCAAATAGTAAGTGATATAACCTATATACTAGGTAGGTATATACAGTTTGCAGTAAAAAAATATATTTTCATTCATACTAAAAAAAAAATTGCCACGAGGTAGCGAGTCGTGAATAAATGTTGGAGATTTAACCACCAACAACAGCATTCCAACCCGTACTGCTGTAGCACATGCTGAGTGGTGACCATTTTTGGTGTATTTGTAGGATAAGATTATTTTTAGTTGTACTTATTTGTTCCTCTTACGCCAAAATAAACTTTTCTTTCTTTCTTTCTTTCATTCCCAAGGAGATGACGTCAAGTGGTCGAACAAAATACTCAAAACATTTTGCACGCGCCAGAAATAATAATGGCTTTTATTAGTTTAATCGATAACATTTCTCTTAGCTTATTAGGCATCATACACTAAGCCTGTTATTTTTATGTAATCGACCAATAGGCGCTCGCGCCGCCCCTGTTGCGGTGGGGTGCAAGGTGCGAGAGCGCGCGCGCACGTAAAAAGCGGCGAAAAGCATTTCTTTATGCATTCTCCAATTAGAAACCAACAAGTGCAGTCGCTCTTCTTTGCGAACATGGAACACCGGGTAAGGCTTCAGCTTTTTTTAAATGTGTAATGTAATTTTATGTCTGACACTATTTTTTAAATTGATTTTAGTATTACTTTACAGCCTACATTGACATCAGCGCCAAAGAGGAAGCGCGGTAGACCTTCAGGTGCTAATAGGACTCCACTTTCATTGGTAAATATTTTTATAATACCTAAAATTTAAGGTCTTAGTATTCCTTATTTTTACTATTTCACTATTTTTTTATGTTTTAGGAGGAGAGGCGTGCTCGTAACGCTCAGTACGAAAGGGAGAGGCGCTCCGAAACAGCTGAGGCCATGTTGGACCTCGCAGCGGCCGTTGGGTGTGCGCCAAATGTATGTGATAAGGCATTTAACTCACATCTATTTTTTATACTACACATACAATACTATTATATATATTACTAATGTTATGCTCAATGCAGATACCGGCTGCGGATTTGCTGGCAAACGTTGTGAACTACCTACACTCAGCGGGGAGGAGACCGAGTGAAGACAATAAGGTGTTGAAGCATTGTAACGCAGGATTAGAGCAACAAAGTAAGTCCCAATAAACACTAACCTGAGGACGGTTTATTAATCCTAGTAATTTATTTTTAGAAAGTAACATTTTAATAGCGTCATTGTTTATGGAATAAGACTCTTATTCGAATGGATTTTAAGTGTATTTTTTTTCAGTACGCGAACTCGAGCAGCGCCTTGCTGTAGAAACAGGCATTGAATGTGAAAATGCCACGAGAGGTTCTTATTCTGGAGACTGTGACTTCAAAATGGACAATGTAAGTATTCTATAAAGTACCTATACTAATTATTTCCAGGAATGTCATTAACCATTTGTCGGTCTTGTCACCAGTCATTCACTTTAGACCCCTTAGGGATAAAATCGTGAGCATATTTATTTATATTCTTAGGAATCATTGCACATAATTATTTTTCTTATGTTTGGGATTGATCATTATTTATGTATTTCTTATTGCAGAGCTCAAACGACAGAAAGCGAATGAAGCTAGAATCTGAAGCTAGCTGGGAACCTACATCTTCTCCGCCAGAACCTCAGTGGAGTCAACATTCCATCCCCGATCACAACAGCACGACTCTAGAAGTTCCTATATCCGAAGAAGAGACTGTCAAGATTGAATTGAATTCTGAATGGGTATATATTTTAGAAGATTTTTAAGACAATCATGTATGTGTTGATTATTGTTTTCTAACATATTTTTAATATTTACAGAACCTCGATCACCTCCAAAATTGGTCCGTCGAAGACTTCATTTGTGAATATTTGTGACAGCATTTAGCAATATTAAGTTAGATTAAGTTGACTATTGATCCAGTGCAATATGAAATGTAAATCCATTTGGGGATATTTGTGATAGTAGGTAGTACCTACAGTATTAAGTTTAATTTGTCAATTTTATTGTAATCCAGTGCAATAGGGAATGAAATAATTATATAGGAACATTTGTGATAGTAGTACCTAAAGTTAGATTAAGTTGACAATTGTAATCCAGTCCAAAATAAAATCAATTTTTAAATATTACTTAAGTACCTACTACATGACATACTTACTTTATGTTATTATGATGAAATAAAAAAATAATTGAATCTAAATGAGTTTTATTATGTATTTCTTATAATACCTTCCATGTAGGTTATATATAGATAAAAAAAAAGATAAAATTAGTTATCTTTTGACTGTTACGATCGAATACTCTAACGTACAGGTAAAATTTAAGTACGATCGTATTTCTGAGTAGGTGTACCATAATAGGTACGATTCATCTTGAAAAATCGGTAAAGGAGACGTTCCATTTTGGGCCTGCACATAGTACACCAGCGTGAAAGATAGGAAAAAATCTAGCGATTATCAGAAAATATAAAAAAATCATTTCCATCTATTTAACTTGCATAAAAGTAGGTAATTAAACTTCAATGGATCCGCATGGAATCATATTGATATAATACAATTTCTAGCTTCCTAAGCTAAATTTCCATGTTATTGTGAATTAGTCCGACAAACATCAAAATAATGTCAATTGTCATTTTACCGGTCAGGCCGCAATTTTTTTTTTCGGACCTTGCGATGATAGTTAAATGAAAGTTAAAGTTTATTTACAACGAAACTAGACAATTATGAGCAAAATAATGAATAAAACTATAGTTATTTTACTTATATTTATCTAAAAAACTGGTGTACGTACATGGTGCAGGCCCAGTTTCCATACATTCATGAAACGTCTCCTTTATCGAATTTTCGATTCTCTGCAAACCTACTTGCCACATAATAAATAGGTAGTAAGTTCGCTACTATGAGCCAAAACTTGAAATAAGTATACAGCAAGATTAAAAGTTTACGAAAACCTTTACTAATAATAGGTACCACTGATATTCATGGACATAGATATCTAGTGACTAAACCCATCGTTTGCCGGTCTGATTCGCACTTAGCCTATCTGTGAGATATCTAATTATACTAAGTTTAGTGTTTTAAAATTAGAATGATTTAATTTGTTAAACACACTAAACAACTAAATATTTATATATTTTTGCTTTTATTTAACAAGTATAAATTTTTGTTTGTATGTTTAGTTTTTTTCTGAATACAAACAAAATAAATAATTTAAAAGGTAGGTACAAATACTTATAAGAAAAATAGAATTAACATTACAAAGATTAAGAATACGTTAGTTCATCGTTATTCTTTTCTAACAAAAAAAGTATCATTTTTAAACATGCTTTGCACAAACCCTGATCTACCACACAAAAACCCCCCTTGTGTCGGCTGTTCGAGCAATTTTTGATAGGGTAGTGTGCGTGTATTGTTTATGTAAATCGTGTTAGTTTTATTTTAATTTTTTGTAATAATTGATGTTATATAATAAAGAAGCGTATGAAAACAAAAGCTTTTTGTAAATTTTTTGATCTATTCTTTAAATATTTGAAATTACCATGTATACCTATATGCACTTTACCATCTAAAGAGAGTATCAGACCTAAAAACTGGATTCACTTATGGAACCATTTTAACGGAAAAAGCACAGATGCCGACGAAGTTTTACTAAAAATGTACCTACTCATCAGATTACTTTCAAATAAGTAAATTTAATCATGCAAACCTTGTCATAAAAAGAGCTCTAATATGTTCATCTTGTAATACCTATGGCATACAAATAAAATATTTGATTTGATAAGTTTAACATATGTAAGTGAGTTTCGGTTTCAGACGAGACTATAATACTTATACTTAGGTATAGTAGGCAAAATTCGATAGTGTGTCAATTGCGATTAAAAATCCAGTTTTGGTCCATCACTATCTACCTGCTTACTAGAAACTTATTTTATTCTATTTGAAACATGGTACTTAAAAAAATACCATGCTGCTCTTTATTGTATATCAATAGAAGCTTCCTTGAAGTGGGGGTGGGGTGCTAAGCAATTAGCAAATGCGCGTACTCAAATAAAGAGGCTATTTGTGAAATTCGCTCATTCATCTACTCGTCATTAGCGGGTGCACATCAGACAAATATGGGAAATCAGGTAAGATATTTTAACTTTTACTTGGTGGTCAGATGTATTGTATTTTATTACGAATTCTAACTGAGGTTAATATTTTTGTGTGATTGAAATTGACTTCTTCTTATTTCCTATGTACCTACTTATATATTATTAGTAAGAGGATAGATAGCCCAGTTGTTATAGATCCCGCTTCTCATTCATGAGGTTCGGGTTTGAATCCTGGCGAGGGCATATACAGATGCGTTTTTTAGAAAAGTTAGGTTCATAGATAATTATCACTAGCTCGGCAGTAAAGGAATAACATCTTGAGGAAACACGCATTTCCTAAAATTAATTCTGAGGCATGTGTAACAGACGCGGTCCGGCGCGATAGATTCCCTTACCTATCACGTTTTGGTACTGTATTTCCAGAAATACCTCTGCCTACCCCCAAGGGAATAAAAGACGTGAGATTATTTATTTAATTTTTACCTACAAAATTAATTAAATTAATAATCTCACGCCATGTATCCCCGAGGGGGTAGGACGAGGTATTCCATTTCTGGAAATACCCGCTTTTCACGAGAACATTCGACCCCTAATCGTGATAATTGTTTATTTCATTTTCATTGTTTCACAGAAAAAGAAATCGGCGCCCGCAAGAAAACGTGGCAGACCCGCCGGAAGCAACCGAGCCCCACTGTCAGAGGTAAGTGTCAATGTAATTATTACAATTTAATTTTAATTTTAGGACTTACTAGAAAACACTTCCGTCCCTATGCAAAGCCAAGGTGCAGGACAAGCAATTTAAAATCATTGACTTGTGTGTTTTAGGGTTCCGTAGAAAAGGGTGCCAACAGGACCTATATATATTACTGAGCCTTCGCTGTCCGTCTGTCGTAATAGGTAGACAGTATAAATTGTACCCAAGATCTGTTACGGCATTGAAGTGTACGGCTATAATTGTCACACCTGTATATTTTATAAATATTTTTGTAGAATGCTTAGGGGTCCGAAAAGTACCAATATATTGCAATGTAGGTATTTCCAGAAATATCTAATCTCTGCCGACCTTCTGAAGGATAATGCGTTACCATATAATATATAGTAGGTATATATTATGTATACTTATTGTAAAAAGCTCATCATTATTTCACTGATGATGTCCAAATGGCCCGAAAAAAAAAGACGTGTGGCACTCGGGGACTGCCGCGGTAAAGCTATTTATTGCATAGCATTTTGTATCAACAAGACTGCCGAAAACAAACGACGTTAGACAATGCACGGCCTTCAAGCCACACCTCCGTGACCGTCGGAGTGGGGAACGTGAGGTTCATCCATCCGTCCATCCGTCCGTCCGTCCGTCCGTCCGTCCATCCACCCATCCATCCATCCATCCATCCATCCATCCATCCATCCATCCATCCATCCATCATATCATAGACAATGCACGGCCTTCAAGCCACACTTCCGTGCCCGTCGGAGTGGGGAGCGTGAGGTTTTTTTCGTTACGGAATTTCTGGATTCGGTACCCCGCGCTCAAGGCCCGCGATAGAAGCTTTGCAATAGCTTAAAATAAAAGTGATATAGGTACTAGAGTATATCACTTTTATTAAAGACTGAGTCTTTCCGTTCCGTGCCGTGCCGCAGGTTACCCTGCTATTTAATTACACACATTATAATATTTATTTATTTTCCTTTATTGGGTTAAAAAACAGTTATACAATACATTATTAAACTAGGGCATTATTATAAATGGATAGGTAATTGTGTAACCAATCTCATTAACCACATATTAATGAAAGTAGGTATGCTAATAAGTAAATAATATTAAACTAAATAATAAATATAATAGTATTGTATAAGATTGACACTTCTTTTTCTTTATTATTATTTTATTGAAATTTTAAGTGTGTGTGTGTGTGGGTGAACGATCGTGTGTAAGAATTTATGTGTGAGAGTAAATCTGTCTGTAAGTGTGTTGTGTGTAATCATAAGGAATGTCGTGATGTACCTAGTGATTGGTGCATTGTAGTATTTATAAATGTTTTAGTTTTTAGAAGAAAGGGATTTACTATTCCTAAGAATTTCAATGATAGCTCTACGGTAGGGGCCAGGTAGTGCAGCGAATATATCAATACTATTAAAGTATTGGTTATATGCGCGCGTCATACGTGTTATAGGCGACCGTAATCCAGCATTTGTGCGGTTTGCAGGGGCAGAAAAGAAATGGTAAGTTCGCGATTTCCGCAGATGAGATCTAATAGTTACTTTGTAACCTAGCTTGTTGACTAACGGAATACAGTTGTACTTATTGTGGCAAAGATCAAAAAGAAACATAGCATCTAGTTGTAAACGTCTGGAGTGGAGGTCTAATATTTTGTACTTTGTTAGAAGATTATCATAAGAAATACGGCTACGGTAATATTTGTAATGCACGCTGCGAAGAAACTTTTTTTGGACGGATTCAATCTGATCATGATATTTATTATAGAAAGGATTCCATATGGATACAGCATACATTATAATATTAAAAAAATATTTAATAAATCTCACGCCTTTTATCCCCGAGGATGTAGGTATCCATTTCTGGAAACACCCACTTTTCACAAGAATATTCGACCCCTAAACGTGATAGGTGGGTGAGCCCATCGCCGGATCGGGTCTGTTACACATTCCTCAGAATTAATTCAGGGACCTGCGGGTTTCCTCACGATGTTTTCCTTCACCTTCGAGCTAGTGATGAATATGTACGTAAGTTTTGAAAAACTCGGTACATGTCATGATTCGAACCCGAGCCTCACTGATTATCATCATGTGAAGCAGGCTCTTTAACCGTAAGGCTATCACTGCTCTTTTATATTATATATAAGAATAAGTAAATATTAATATTATATTGACAGGAAGAGAGACGTGCCCGTAATGCCCAGTACGAGAGAGAGCGGCGTAATGAGAATGCAGCCGCCATGTATGACCTCGCGATTGCCGCCGGATGCGCACCTAACGTATGAACCTTATTTGTTATGGATTTAGAACCGATTGTTGATATGGACGAAACTACAGAACAAACGATGATCCGACCCAATGTGACTTGCAATCAATTAAACATGGTCAACTCAGATGAGATTGTTCAGTTATTATGTGTCTAGTTTTAACAAAATTAAAATAAACATGTACCTACCTACATTTTCCAGCTTTCAAACGCCCATATTCTGGCGACTGTTGTCGGGTTGCTCCAAGCCGCTGCAAAGCAACCGTCCGATGATGTGCAAGTTTTGCGGCAGCGCAATCAAAATATAATAAACCAAAGTAAGAGTGTTTTTTTAAATAAGTATTTACACTAATATTTTAAAGAGGAAATATTTGGTGGTTTTCATGTTTTTTTTAATTGATAGACTAACATAGGCTATTAATTAATAATTAATCCCACGGGAACGAGACTTACGCGGGTTAAATTGCGGGACAGCTAGAGATTTTTTTTAAAGTGTTATGTAGTCTGCCCGCGTTTATAACTCAGATACTTAACTTAAAAATACCCCTTTTTTACCTAAATTTGGCCACGAATAAATTCTAAATCAATAAATTCTTCATTCTCAATAGGTCTCCTGAAACATCCCTTTGGGGGGTGTGTAATAATAATATAGCAGTGATAGCCTTACTTTGAAAAAGCCTACTTCACATGACGAAAATCTGTGTTCGAATCGTACATTATTTATTAGCTCGACGGTGAAAGAAAACATAGTGAGAAAATCCGCAGGTCCCAGAATTGATTCTGAGACATGTGTAACAGACCCGGTCCCACCTACAACGTTTAGGGTCAACGCAAAATTTTATAGTTCATTATTTTTTAATACTTATTACTTTTTATTAGGTACGTAACTATGTATTGTTTTATTTTCAGTTCACACGGTAAAACAGCGCCTCGCCGATGATCATAATGTTAACATTGAATCTTCTTCGTCATCAGAATCGGATGAAGATTGCGTTGTTAGAACACATAGTGTAAGTGGAATTGTTTTTAAACTAAGTATACTCGTACATATATCTACGTATGTATAGAAAATATTCTTTATTCTGTTAACAAAACGAATAGGAACCCTTTCGGAAAGCTTTCCATCCAATATGTAAATATGTGTCTTCTATAATAATATTTGTCCCTATTTATTATTATAATACTACTACAGTTTAACGTTCACAGAATAATAAAGAAAGGAAGAGACTTAAACTCGAAACTCAAGAGGAAATATGGACGCAGCAGCAAAGCACGCCTGCTCAGACGATGCCAGAGTCACAGCTCAACTTACAATGGGAGTCGGAGTCAGAGTTCAATGATATCGGTAAGTAAAATTGGATATTTGACTAAAAATTTCATCATCATCATCAGCCGGAAGACGTCCGCTGCTGATAAAGGAAAAAATAATTATTATAAGTCTAAGTAAGACTAATTCAACAGTTTCCTAAAACACCTCGGAATGTATTTCGATTTTCATTTTATTATTAATTTTAAAATTTATCAAATAAGTGTAGTAATTGAGTACCTGCTTACTACAAATGATGACGTCACAGTTCAATATTCCGTACACTTTTATATAAAGAGTAACTCATTTTACTAGGCAGTCTAATAGTTAATAGTCTACTCTATTTAATAATTAATATGCATTTGTATGCGACTCGGCAAACGTAGTGTAGGACGCCCTCCGGCCAGATGGGAGTACCTATATGGATGGGGTATTCTGTACGTGGGAGAGCTATGCTTCGGCACGCTTGGGCCGGGTCGACTGGAGTGATACCACGGCCTCACAGAAAACCAGCGTAAAGCAATGCATTGCGTTTCGTTGAGTGAGTGAGGTAACCGGAGGCTCCAATCCCTCCCCCTCCCCCCCCCCCCCCATACGCGGAACCCGGTGTTTGACAATGTTTTGATTGTTATTCTGCTATTAGGGGCTGCCAGAAATTTAACAAATCACACACACATATATATTTTGATACCTTGGATTTATTTACATTTAAATCATTATTTTGCTTTTTAGATTGCGACAGAGTCCGTCTGTTTTCGTCGAATGAACCAACGTGGCCTGAAGTAGAAGTTAAATTAGAAGTGGGACCACAATATGGGATAAAATAAACTTTGTAAGTATGTAGGTAAAGTATTATTATTATTAATTTTTATCCTCAAGTAGGTACGAGATGTGTGTACGTATTTTCCATTCTTCTTTAATTTAAGTATATTTATATAATAGTGTGTACCTAGGAGTTTGTTCAATAACATAATTATACCTACTTTAGTGCACCGTCTACCCTAGTTCTAATCTCTCAGTTTCATCCATCCTAAGGCTGTCTGGAAAAGATCCATATATAGTATCCATAGTAGGTACCTATATGGATGGGCCTGTTGGCTCCGTTGGTAGTGACCCTGCCTTCTGAGTCAGAGGTCGCGGGCTCGATCCCCGCTCGGAGCAATTTGTGTGCATGAACATGTCTGTTGCCTTCGTGTCTGGTCGTTTAATATTTTATTTAAGTATGTTTGTCAGTTGTTTAGTCAGGCCTTGCCTTTGTTATTAAGTATATTGTGTTGTTTATGGTGTACAATAAAGAGTTTTTATAACACATTTGCTCGTAAAAAGTGTCTTATTTCACCAATTTCAATATCGTTTTGTATCTCATTACGCCCAAGTGCGGTAAGTGTAAAGTAAAACGCACGGTTTATCAAGACGCTCCGTCTAAAATCTCGGCAAAGAGTTTTTATGTCAAAAAAGTTGTCAACATTTTATGATTAAAATTAACTTTGGGAAATAAAATATAATGAAGAAATGTTTATGTACATAATTATTTAATTTAATTAATTTTGACAGTAAATTACAACCAATTAATCTGTAACAAAAACACAAAAATATTAATTTACTTTATTAGTAATACTGGCTGTTTTTTGTGCCTTTGCCTAAAAAAAATGATATTGTTTTTATATTGTTTTTATTCGTTTACCATAGTCGGAGTTTTATTTTATTTCCTCGCAAATATGTTATAAAACGTCGTATGACATACGTGCGCTTTGATAATTACAGCCTCTGCTTACTTGTAGCCCTCGCCTACGGCTCGGGCTAGCAATGTCGCCTCGGCTGTAATTTTCAACCTACCGCACTTATATCATAATGTACTATTATATTGTACCTATTGTAAATATTCTCTTTATGGTATCTTATGTATCTACTCATGACTTCGTAACAAAATGTGTTTATTGCAGGTACCTACATGACTTCTACGTTACGTGCTACCCTTGAAGATTTCGCTACGGAATATGCCTGAATAAGTTTTAATTTTGTGACTGAATGACGGAACCTCAGATCAAATAAAAAAGTTTTTTATTTGATCTGAGGACGGAACTAATTTTAATTATGATGATAAAGATGCAATTTTATGTTAAGTTAGCCTTAAGTTTTAAAAAAGAATTAAAATTGAATGTTTGACAATTTAACTACCTAACTAGTGCAATGGAAATAATGGAATTTATTGAATACATTCGTCATTTTCAGTAAATTTTTTAAGACAAGTTTGAAACCCGTGCAATAAGTTTCATTGATGTTTGATGAATAAATGCAATTCTTTATAATACCTACATAATAAGTTTACCTACATTGCTTTTTATTTAAGTTCAGTTTTCCTTTAGGTATCTACTACCTAATTGCGTATTAATATTTCGCTCTAACCTAATTTAAATCATACCTGTCTACCATTGGATTTAGATAATTACCGAATAAGCAACCGGCTTAGGCCTAACAAAACCCACGTGGCGAACAATGCAATAAAAACCTTTTATTTCGGAATCCCTTTGTTATTTAGGTAATGAAACGTCGCTTTTGTGTTACGATAACAATGTAAGTAATGGTAACACTAGGTGTTGAGAGGTTTTCAGAAAAAATAATCCTATTAGAAACGTCCCTACTAATGTTTTCTCGGAAATAGTTAAATAACGATGTAGGTACACTTATCTATTATCTACCATTCGTTGTTTTAAGTCGAGAACCAGTTGCAGTATCGTCTACGTCATGATGTGTACCTACCTAGTAGACCGTAGTAGTACTTAGGTACCTCCCTACCTACGTACCTAATCTGAAAATTAAATAAAGGTTACAGTTACATTACCTATCACGATGCTTAGTTTCTGAGAAAAAACCATGTAGTTAGAACCCTTTCTTTGTTTCTGGAATGATGAAAAAGAATTTTCAATATAACTACTTACTTAGGTATATTGAAAATTTTGCAGTGAAAATTTCATCGTGTCCTGTTGCATTATTAAATAAATAAAACAGAAATGCGCTGGAAACAAACAACTACAGAATGCAAAGCTTTCAGTAAACAGAATTTACGGAATATGAAAACAATTCGACAGCACAGAGATAGCAGGCGCGCAGAAAATGGCGAGTATCCAAACACTTTGCACAAAGAGAAAAATCGCAGCGTTTGCATCGGAATTCAGGCCAATCTGTAATACAATACGCCGGCAGCCGATCAATAAATAAAAGCTCCAACTATGCGAATCAGCTTTTTATCAAATTATTGAAGGTAGTTTTAACCGCATTCTTACTTTGCATTTTCGATTTTAATACTTACTGTCAGCAGTTCCTTTTCGGCTATTTATCATCACTATCTTCTTCACACAAAACAGTGAACTACGTGAACACTTTACCCTGACCGAGAGAGAGAGATGAGAGTATTTTTATGTAGGATTACGTAGGTACGTGTCATTGTATTGCTGTCTATAACCAGAAATTAAACTTACCTACTGTAATTGTGAAATAACTAGGTAGGTACTAAGTAATAAAAAAAAGGACATTTGCAAAGCTACGACGACTTAGACTGCAGATATTTTTCAATAAGCAGATTCGTGTTAATCATAAAGTCGATGTTTCTTGACTATGAACGACCTACTTAAGGGTAGGTACCTAGTTCATAGTCGGTAGGTAGTAGGTAGGTAGGTACTACTGTCTTATAATATTCTTCTGTGCACGCTGCACAAAATTAACGTCCGTAGGCTACTGGCATCTATTGGTTTTCTTTCGCTTTTGTTTATCTTGTTTGCTATACGCAAAATACAATGCTCGTATTTTGCAATTTTAACATCGAGTACAGTCAAGAGCACGCTAAGCTTGACACTTTGGACTTTGCCCGGCCCTGTATTCTAGGATTTCTAGGCGTGCAGTATCAATCAGAGCTCAGCTTAAACTGGTAGTTCAAAGCTTGACTTGCTCTTGACTGTACCTACCTATATTTATTTACTGAATAACAATTGCGTACTTACAGTCAAGAGCACATTAAGCTTTACACTCGTAATGAGAGTTTGACCTCTAAGGCGATGGTAAAAAAGTCTAATGTGTCAAACTCCACGTGCTCTTGACTGTCTGTAGGTACTAGGTACCAGGGGGTCTCAAAAGGCCGTTTCGGGTGAATCATGTTCTATGTTAGGGGGTTTGGTTTCCGCACTTAGTCCTGAAGTGGACCATTGTACGTGAGCCATGGCGGCCGGTTACTCCAACCATCCTACCTCCTTCCAAAAGCAGATCAAACTTCCGAGTCTACTCAGGGCGTCCGCAAGAGATTCTGGTGTTCCGAGAATCTTCTTGCGGATCTGGGCAACGCCAACGCACTCAAGGAGCACGTGCGCTACCGTCTCCTCCGCCTCCATGCACGCTCTGCATAGGGGGCTGTCTGTGATACCTAGGGTGTGTAAGTGTTTGTTCAGTGAGCAGTGTCCGGTGATGGTCCCCGACACCATTCTCAGGCTGTCCCTGTCCAGGCGCAGAAGGCGCTTGGTTAGTTTCTTATTCAAGGATGGCATAGCCTCCTTGGATTGCCTACATCCTGGCGTCGAAGCCCACCAAATCTCCGCTTGAGTTTGAGTGTGTTCCCTTAACCAGCTCCTGAGCTGGTTAAACGGGATGGGTACAATGGGTTCGGGTCCGATGGGCTTAGTGTCAGAACCCCTCCTGGCGAGTTCATCCGCTGCGTCGTTCCCACGTGAGCCACTGTGCCCTTTAATCCATTGTAGTGTCACTGTGTTGTAGTTTGGTACCGTAATGCGTTCTAGTGCATTATGGCACTCCAATATAAGTCTCGAGGTGATCTGGTTTTTCTTTAGGGATTGAAGGACTGAGGCACTATCTGAGAGTATGAGGATATGAGTATCCGTGACTTCTCTGGCCTCTATGGCGTGTGCTGCCTGGATAATGCCCACACATTCTGCCTGGTAGACAGTGTTGAGCATCCCTAGTGGTCTGGATATTCTGATGTTGAGATCATCTGAGTAGACTCCGACTCCTGTTCCAGTGTCGGTCTTTGATCCATCAGTGTAGATCCTTAGCTCTTTTGGACCTGGGTGATCATGCAACTCCGCTGTGAGCTCCACGTTGTAGTGTTTTACAAAACAGTGTGTTTTCTGGGTTCTATCGCTCGGTGATGCCATCATCGGGTGTCGCGAGAGGGCATCCTCTTTTATGCGTGTGTGTTTGATTCTGGAGTCCTTGTTTAGGGTTCCGGACAGCTCCAGCCTTAGTGTCGCTAGGGTTGCTTCCTCCCTTACTACGAGATGTAGGGGTGGCAACCCCAGCATCCCCTGTAGGGCAGCCGTGGGTGATGTTCTCATGCTGCCGGTAATTGCTACGCAGGCAAGTCTTTGTAGCTTCTCGAGGTCCTTCTGGGCTGTGCTCGTGTTAGTCCTGGGCCACCACACTAAAGAGCCGTATGTAATAATTGGTCGGATAACTGTGGTGTATAGCCAGTAGGTGATTTTGGGGCTTATGCCCCAGTTCCTACCTAGTAGCCTTTTGCATTGCCATAGGGCCATGCTGGCTTTTGTAGTGATGTGTTCGGTGTGTTTTGCCCAGTTCAGCTGTTTGTCCAAAAATATGCCCAGGTATTTGGATTCAGTTGATAGGGTTAGGGTGGATCCAAAGAAGCGCGGTAATTGTAGGGTTGCCAGCTTCCTTTTCTTTGTGAATAGAACAAGTTCGGTTTTGGTGGGATTCACTGTTAGTTTGCATTCCTTGCACCAATCCTCTACTACCTTCAAGGCTTGGCGCATGAGGTTGCACAAAGTGTTTTCGTGTGCACCATTTATTATTATAGTTATGTCGTCAGCGTAGCCCACAGTGAAGTAGCCTTTATCATTTAGTCTTTTGATGAGGCTATCCACCACTAGATTCCACAAGAGTGGCGAGAGGACGCCTCCTTGTGGGCATCCCTTCGCCACAACGGCCCTCGTGGTGCTGTTCACTGTGACTTGTACGGCTCTGAGTCTGAGCATGTTTGTGATCCATCCTCGCAGGGTCGGGTCCACACCGTGCTCCTCGAGACCTGCGCTGATGCTGTCGAAGATGGTTTTATCAAAGGCACCTTCTATGTCGATAAAAACCGCTAGTGAGGAGCATTTGTGGTCTACTGCACATTCAATCTTGGAGATCACACTATGTAGTGCGGATTCTGTCGACTTTCCTGTGGAGTAGGC
This sequence comes from Ethmia dodecea, assembly GCA_963855545.1. Taxonomy (NCBI): domain Eukaryota; kingdom Metazoa; phylum Arthropoda; class Insecta; order Lepidoptera; family Depressariidae; genus Ethmia; species Ethmia dodecea. The sequence continues at coordinate 8,173,261 of OY979457.1, forward strand.
GTGTTGTTGTCTGTGTAGTGGGAATTCTCGAAGGGGCCCGTCCCGAATATGTCGGTCACAGAGTCTCTCCAGGGTCTTCAGTAGGAATGATGTCAGACTTATTGGTCTGTACGCCTTTGGTTGAGTGTAGTCGGTTTTGCCTGGTTTGGGGATGAAAATGACTTTCACCTCTCTCCATGGGAGCGGCATGTAGTTCTGTGCTAGACAGGCTTGATAGATTACAACCAGCCATGGTGATAGGAAATCCACTCCCCATTGCAGTAAGGCAGGGAAGATGCCGTCTAGGCCTGCGGATTTATACGGCTTGAAGGTTGTAATTGCCCATTTTATTCGTTCTTCTGTTACTACGGTACGGGCTCTGGACCAGTCTTGGTCGTTGGGTATGTGTGAGGGTTCACTTGCCCATGTTCTGTCCTCAGAGAGGCTGCAGTCTGGGAAGTGTGTTTCTAGGAGAATTTTACTCGTCTCGTGGTCTGATTTAGTGTATGTGTTGTCTGGGTTTTTCAGCGAGCCAAGGGTGCGGTTATGGTCCGTAGATAGGATCTTCCTTACTCGCGCGGCCTCGCTGTTTGATTCGATGTCTTCACAGAATTTTCGCCAGGCTGCTCTACCGGCTTTCCTGATTTGTTTTTTGAAGGTGTATTGTATACTTTTGTAAAGCTCCCAGTCTTCTGGGAGCCTAGAGTTTTTGGCTCTGTTGAATTGCTTGCGTACCGTTTGTCTGAGTTTACTGAGTTCCGTATTCCACCAGGAGTTTCCCATGCTCTTGGTGTTTGGATCTATTAGTTTACAGCAGGCGTGGTATGCTTCTGTTATATATTCTGAGAGTTTTCTTATAGTGTTCTCGAGTTCTTTGGGGTCCGTTAAGTTTGAGGGTGTTGGGTGCCTGGATAGCAAGGAGGCCAGAAGGCGTTTGTAACCGGGCACGTTGGTTCGGCGCGGATTGCGTCTAGGTTCAGGTTTTTTGGTGTTGGCTGACAGTGAGAATCGAATCCACCTATGATCGGAACATGAGGGTTCGTTGGACACGTGCCAGTTGGAGATATGGGTTGTTACGCTTTCTGAAGCTAGTGTTAGATCGATAATTGTTTGTCCGCGAGATGTGACCCAAGTGGGTTCCGAGCCGCGATTTAGGATGTTAAGGTTAGTGGAAAAAAGGTATGTGCATAGTACCTCACCTCTATGGTTGGCTTTGTTGCAACCCCAAAGCGGGTGATGGGCGTTCGAGTCCGTGCAGATGACCAGATCCAGTTCAGTCCCCTCACCTTCACAGTACTTCACCAGATCGGCCATGTCTTCCGGTGGGCAGTCCTCGGTCTCGCCTGGCATGTTCACCGAGGCTAGGACGATGTCAGGTGCGTCGCCATCAGTCATGAGTCTGACGGCTGTTAAGTCTCTGGAACAGAATTGGGTGAGTGTCGTGGTAGGAATATCTTTGGGTATGTAGGCACAGGTTCGTGGTTTGTCCGTGCCCTGTGTGTCGAGAATTAGCTTACCTCCGATGTTACTGAGGCCGCATATTCTGTTGTTTCTGATCCACGGCTCTTGGATCAGTGCAATGGTTCGGGGTTGAACCTCCAGCGCTCTGCGTAAGCAAGCCGTTGCAGTCTGGCTGTGCTGGAGGTTGATTTGTAAGAAGTTGAGGGGGCTGGGCGTGGGTGACGGCGGCTGTGAGGCGGGGTTAGGAGGAGTCCGATCCATCGGAAAGTACTCCCCCCTCCTCCATCCCAAGCCGGTCGTCTCCCGGCGACGAGGCGAGCAGTTGTTCCGTCCACCTGGGTGATGTGGGCGGCACGCTCTGCGCATCAGCCATCGCCGTTCTGGCCATCTCCTCCTCAAGTTGAGTCATGTCCGTGGGGTCCGCTTCCGGTTGTTTCGGTGCGGGGTTTGGGTTAGTAGTCGGGGTGTTTGGGGGTTGGGTATTGGGGTAGAAACGCACGTATATCGAGCCAAGTAGGTACGATACACGTCGTTCCCGCCCCAAGACCTTTTCGACTTCGTCTGGTGGGATACCCAGGGTCAGGTAGGTCCCGTGGTTTTCTCCACCGACTGAAGTCGCCCTGTACAGCGACCACCTCCCGATGTCATACCAAGTGTTCTGACGGGTCAGAACACTCTGGAGCCGCGCTATGTCTCCGTTATACCTCGGTACGAAGAGCGCTGCTCGGACACGGGTCGGTACGTCTGATTGTTTCATCACGACTAGAGTGTCGTGTGAGTTGGGGAGCTTTATTTTGGGCACATTTTGGTACAACCAGGTCAGGGCCATTTCGTCCTCGCACCACATCTGTACCGTGCCATCCGCTACCCGTGGGTAACCACGGAAGGCCGGGAGCGGTGTTGAGGGGTCGGTGTCCATGACGAGGTCTTCCAGGCTGAGCTTAATGTGCTCGGCCTCCTCTGTGGTCATATCACGGGATGGAGGCGGGAGGCAGATCGCTACGGCGAGCCGCGCAGGAATATCCTTTGTGGCCCGTGCGTAGGTTCGCTGCTCCCCTTGGGCGGTCTGGGTTCTTACGCGTTTGGCGTCACCCTGGAGCGTACCCGGTGAAGCCGAGTCGTCCGGGCGCATCCTCTTCGCCGTTCCCTGGCCACTTGGGCCAGGTTGCGGTTCCGAGGTGCTTGGCGTGGTGTTGCTGGCCAATGACGCTTTGCGCAAGAAACCACCTCGCTTTCCTCGCTTCTTTTTTGGTCGGGATTGGTTTTGGGGCATACGACTTGCGTTGTTTGTCCCTGATGGTCCTGGTGCTGGAAGTGATTTTCCGCGCTGAGTTTCCCCTTCGCGTACTGGTCCCTTCCCGCGTGTTTCCGCGTCCGGCCGCTTTTCGCGCTGGGTTTCCCCGTCGCGTACTTGCGGCTGGTCGCGTACTTCCGTTTGAGCAGCCGTTTTCGCTTCGCGCTGGCTACTGCCTTCGCGAATCTTGCGCAAACGGTTGTTCAGTTCCCTTTCTCTGTTTCGGACTTTTTCGCGCTTGAATTCCAGCGAGCGTACTTCGTCCTCAGAGGTGCAGGCAGAACCACCGGGTCCAGTGTCTCTTAATCTCACTTCGATCTTCTCGCGCTGGAGTGCCAGCGCGCGAAGTTCGCCGTTGAGACTGGAGATTCGTGCGTTCTCGGTGTCGTTGTTGGGGTTGTTCGTCACGCTGTTCCTTACAATGCTCTGTTGCCAGGCACTCGTAGAGGGAACAGCGCGTGTCAGGATGGTAGGCGCAGTAATCGCAGCCATTGGGGTGTCGCGGGGCGCGGTGATCGCAGCCATGTCGGTGTCGTGTGGCGCGTTGGTCGCTGCCAGTGTTGTGGGCGCAAAAGGCGCCGCCCGCGCAGAAGGCGCGGGGCTAGAGAGCAGATAGGTGCCCCCTCCCAGAATACGAGGGGGGCTGACCGACGAGTCGGCATGGGATTCCCCGGCATTGCCGGGACCCACCTGGGTAGTTTTTTTTTCTCTCTGCTGCATTGCACACACGGTACAAGTTTGGGTTGGCTTTTTTGGAATCGAGGTTACCACTCCTCATGGACCGAAGGGAAAACAGGGGAAAAGGAAGGAAGGACTTGGGTAAAGGATCATGGGAGTGAGGGTTTGGGTTACCCTACGCCTGGGATTTAGCGTTCGGGAACTTCTCTTGTCCGGGGCCACAAAAAGGGGGCACTTCGGATGTGGGATCGACTACAAAAAGTCGGTCCCACAGCCGGAGCTAGGCTATCCGCAACCTGCCATCCCGCCCGGTGGCATGAGAAGAAATGCCTGGCGGTCTAGGTCTGCTCATCGCTGAACAGGGCCCAGCCCGCCGCCGGGTCGGGTGAATCATAATAAGATCCTATTTCGATTCATATTCAAATTTTCACCAAATACGAATCTGCTAATGAATTGAATTGTCAGTGAATCACTAAATGATCATCGATAAATCACTATGAAAATTCATTTTATAAATGATTTTCCACATGCTAGGTACTAATGTCATTGTAATGAATGACCCATCTCAAACCTTTAGTATCCCGTAACGTAACAAACTTGCTTGCTCAGCGAGTGTTTACGTTTTGAAAGCTATCAGTCTACATTATTTTCAGCTTCCTTGTGCCAGCGGTTGAGGCAGTGTTAATACACTTGCACGTAGATAAAATCTTCGGGAAGATTTATCGTAGGTAGGTACTATACTAGCGATTCCTAAAGTGGGTTCCGTAGAAAAGTCCCCAAGGTTCGGCAAAATTATTTATTTTTGACTGATTAAGTTTTTCAGCTTACACTTATATAGTTACAAAAAAAAAGATTGGATGCTACACCGTAGATAATATAAGAAGATACAACTGTCGGACATAAAACTAGGTATAAACCAATTATTGATAAAACTTTCATTCTTTACATTAAAAGTAGCAAAGAAAGAAATTGTAACCATTCTAAAATATTTCTAATACCCAAAAGTGTTTGTTATTTATTTTTGATTTGTACTTATTTGGAATGGGGTACCATATTATAAAGGGTAAGTAGATAGTTGGTGAGTATTCCGTTACCGTAAAAGTTTGGGGACCCCTGCTCTATAGGCACTATTATTTCAAGAGCTGGCTCATCAACGCACAACTGAAACTACTGAAGCTAGAGAATTTAAATTTGGACATAGAGCCATTTTATAATGCAGACGTCGGATAAAAAAGGGGCTTGCAAAATTCCTACGGGAACGAGATCTGCGCGGGAAGCCCCACTGGACGTAAACACATTGTAGGTAGGTAGTGTGAATATACCTAATAATAATAATCATTAAAAAATGCGTATAATAAAAAATAAAATTGTAACTGGCCAATGTCTGAAGGTAGTAACTAACAAAGGAGATTTAAAAAAATTGTAACTGGCCAATGTCTGAAGGTAGTAACTAACAAAGGAGATTTAAAAAAAAAACTTGATATAAAGAAGTAGGGTAGTATTTTTGTCCATAATTAGATGGGATTTTTAGTTACATTGTGGCCGGTCTTACATGAAATCTGGTACATGTGCCTAGAGGAGTTATCTATACATACAGTGATTTTAACAGGGTCTAGTTAATTAATAAGCGGGTACCATCAATATTTCTATTAAGCTGTTCCGTGGCATGTTAGCTAGGTAATTTAATAATATTAATAATTCCTTACCTTAGTACTTAGTGTACTAATTCAAAACTTGGTAGTTTCAGGTGCAGGCAGTGAACAAATCGAATGTTTCGATATGAAAATCAGTGGAAAATTAAAAATTAAACTTGATGTGAATATAACTTTTTGAACGTAGGCAGTTTATTTTATAAATCTATGTCCCTTTGGACGATAAGTAATCCCTTATTGTAACAAATAAAAGACAAGTTAACAGAGTATTTTATATTTTTTTGTTAAAACTATTAGTCTTCCAGAACAAAAACTATTTTTATGAAGTAGTCAGAGAGCAAACTTGCCTAAATACTGACGTCTTTAACATTCACCTACATTATAATAAATAACAAAACATTTATAAGCTGCTACATTCTATTATTTGACGTACAAAAATATCATAGATATTCTTAGTCATACAGAACGAAAATAATATTGCACATTGCATTCAGTATTTATACCATAATAAAACTTTTTTTCAGATGCATTACTTTAGCATTATCAAGTCTGCAGTACATTAGGTCATGCATGTATAACTTATATCACATTTGTTAGAAAATCGTTTATTAATAATCTATTGCTTTTTTTTAAACTTACAAAGTATGCATTTAAAAAAACTGATAAAAAAATTACAATTCATTTCTCACATTTACTGACTTACATTGTTTATGGATATCATTGTCAAAAGTAAATTTCCCTCTCTTGCAAGAAAGTACCAATGCGTTTTAAATATTTGTTCCAAAACATGTGCCAGAGATGTGCTCTTCATCACGTTTTAAGATCCATAAAATACACTGGTGGACCTATCCAGTCACTGTCTCGGATACCTCCTCTAACCACCTCGGGGATTAGGCGTGAGTGATAAAGATAAAAACTTAAATTTTAACGAGTGAAGGTACGCCCAACAGCTCTTCCCCAAAAAGTATTTCCGGACCATAACCAAATGTAATGCAAATGAATAGCATGTTTAATCAGAACTTGCATCATCATACTGACCAAACGTGATACTGAATAATGCTGTGCGTATATAGAGAGACGTTTACACGAGACACCTCATAGGTACATACAAATAGTGTCTATTATGCATTTTTTTCACTGCGATATCATTTTTAAAATGCAGGTTTCGTACGTCCGACTCTCATATGTACCTATTTGTGTCATCATCTAAACCCACCTTAAGTAATAGCATTCTATTCGGAATGTTGGTTACTTTGACATGATACAAATGAAAAGCAAACAATTGTTCAAGAAGACTAGACCTTACATCTAGCAGCTTTTATTGAACTGTGAACAACTATAACAGAAATATAAATGTAGAATCAGTGATTTTATAAGGATGTGCTGTACGAGATGAACACCGTTTGGTGTTATCTTATCTGCCCCAGTAGTTTACCTTTGCCATCTGCCCCAGTAAAATTGTAACTGTGTCAATGAAACGTTATTTTCCCATCTGTCCCGGCACTGGGGCAGGTGGGATAATACCCAAATGTCTTAGCAAAAAAATATTTCCGAAAGTTCCGAAAAATTTTAGAAAGGCTTGAAGACGCTATTAGATGAATAGCTTAACAGATAATTTATATTTTTCATAAATATATTTTATTAATCTTCGATAGTATATTGGTGTAGGAGCTTACAAAATTGTAAAAAAATAAAAACATCTATTATTATAATAAAACTGACTATACCAATATTCGCCTATTCATATAAATAATTGTTATAAACTGACGGAACTGTGACCCTGTGACAAGTATTGGGTTAACAGAGTTTGAGTGCCCTCAAGGCATTATAAGTGTTCAGCGAATCCTAAAGTGGGTTCCGTAGAAAAACCCATTTATCATCAAAGTCAGCCTGCGATGCTAACTGACTTGGATTATGAAGAATTTATAGAAAGTCAAAGTTAATTCACATTAAAACACACATTTGAGTCTTTATCTCTGAGTGATTTTTGGGTTATTCTTAGCAGTGAATACCCTGAAGTAGAGAAAAAGGCTATCTTAACTTTGCTAACATTTGTCGCAACATTTGTGGAACAGGTTTTTCGGCTTACTATTACACAAAAAACAAATTCGAGATTGGATGCAACCCTAAATATCCGCATACAACTGTCGGACATAATACCGAACTATAAAGCAATTATTGATACAGTATAACAATTTTATTCTTCACATTAAAAGTTAAAGTAAAGAATTAAATTGTTGAACTTTTAAAATAATATTTATAACGTTAGCCGATAAATATCAATTCAGGCGAACTATTGGAACTGCGTCTCGACCCGAGACGTCACGAGGAACTGTTATAAACAATCCCGCGCATTATGTCTGACGAGCTAGGCTGTGGCGCGTATAGTTAATTGATATAAATGTTTGCCAGTGTATATGAAAGTGTAACTTAATAATAAACCATAATAAGGCTATCACATTATAAATTAATCCTCTAAGGACTGATTTTTCAATAGTCAGTTAAAAGTTATCTGAAGAATAAACATCACCTGTCACTTTTCCTTTCTATTGTGTCAGACAGTGACAGCATCAATATATTCTCCAGTTAGGATTTATCTGCCGATTGAAAAATCAGCCCTAAAACTAATAAGTTTAATTTGTTTTTATTGTTTTATTCAAATAAGTCTCTGATTTGTTATCATTTGGTACAGGGTTCCATAAAATAAAAGGTAATTAGTGAGTGTTCCGTTATCTTATACTTTAGAAACCCCTGGTCTAAACTAAACTATTCAATTTAATAAACTAATACATCAATATTCAAAGGTACTCCAACTAACCCTTTTATGTACATCTGTTAATTCAATAGATGTTCCAAATGTAATATGTGCATTAATATGATTGAATACTGGGTTCTCAGACTATACAAGATGAAACAATGTTCTGCAATAGTTGCCCTGAATAGATGAAATCCAATAAAAGCTGCATTAACTCTCTAATTATTAATTCTTATAAGCCTACACTTAAGAATTTCCGATGATTCAAACTTAGCAAACAGTCATAATTATTAATAATATTTACAACTTTTAATTAGGATGAAATTTATTTAACAAAATTTTAAAATCCTTAGGTTTGTGTAAAAAAACTTTCCTATAGACTACACCAGAACAACAAAAACCACTATGTACCAAATGGTACAACATTTTGCATTTTTGAGGTGACTTAGTACCAAATTGCTTTGGAGAACAAAAACACATATTTCTAAACATTTACAAAATTAATTACTAAGTCACCATGAGAAACTCTGGCTGTCAGTATTGTTTAATTAATTAGTAGTGGTGCATAATAACTTCACTTATATAACATTTATTTTACTTAACTATCCATTAATAGATTTCCACCCATTAATCAAACTGTCATATGTCTTCGAGAATAACATCATATTTATAATGAATATTCCACAACAAATGATAATAGAAAAATACTCATTTTTTCCAAAACATATTTTGGACTCAACATCCAATCAGGCACCAGTGTCCTGTAGGTGTTTAAAGAAAATAGATGATCTTGTGTTACAATTTTGTGGCTCCGGCAACTATTTAATGAAATTTCCATTATAATGCACCACCCTTACACATTATTTTTCCTAAGTTAAAGATACGGTTTACTAAGACTGAACCAGTTCATGACCATCAATAGATTTGGTACTTAGCTGACATTAACACCGTTTATTTTGAGCTTCTTTACGCGGCGTGTGGTGCCTTCTCCATCTGAGCTGTCAGTGTCGTGAGAACTTCCTTCTGATTTAATTCCAAGGCCCAGTTCATGTGCATCCATAAAGTTGCCTGTGGCTCGAGCTTTTTCTAATGCTCTTACTGAAATTGATAAGTATCAATGAATAAATGTTTAACGTTTTTGCTTGGTATTTTAGAAGTTTTTTCATTTATTTTTATATCTCCGTTAATGTGCAATCTGTCGCATTGAACACTCAGCAGCTTTTGCAAGTGAATAATATAAATTGAACTCACTCTGTGTCTCTAGCAAACTGTTTTGTCTCTTCAGATCATCAATGTCTTGTTGGTGAGAGTTGTTTTTCCGCCTCATGAATTGGATGTATTCTGCTGCCTTCTTCAGTATTTGTGCTCTACTTGCCTGAAAATTTACAAGCTGTTTGATATTAAGTATGTTATTTGGGTTGACATAAATGACCAACATTACAATTAAAAATTTTAACTTCTATGTTATAGTCAGTGATCGAATATTCGGATGCATATTTACCTAAAGTTCATTTTTGGTTAGTAAATTATGGAAGCGGCTTCTTAAAACATATTTTTTAAATAACTAATCCCGGAATTTCAGAAAATTTGGGAATGCGAAACTAGTCTGTAACATGGTGAAAAAACGTCGTCTTTAGCATGTGTTATTTATTTAAAAAAAACAGGGGGATGTTATTTATTATTCCTTTGAGATAAATGTTTTGAAAATCTAAGAAAAATGAAGAGGAAGTTATTATTTCTAGTTTTTTAAAATATAACAGTTAAAATAAGTAAATATACCTACACCCGATTTGATTCTATAATAAAAACAGTAAGTTTATTGAATCCGAAATCCCGGGATTTTTTCGATACAAAAGTGCATTCCATAATAATTTCCAACACTTTAAACTAAGTAAATATTCCTACACCCGATTTGATTCTATTGTAAAAAAAAATTGTCAATTCCAAATTCCCGGGATTTTTTCGATACAAAAGTGCATTCCATAATAACCAACACCTACACTTTAGGTAAATATGCATCCGAATATTCGATCACTGGTTATAGTAGAAATAAATATGATCATTTTACCGATTTGACACTTGGATAAGTAGGTTGAAATATCTAGCAGCGCACAAATTACATCAATATCACAAAATATTCACTAGCGATGGAAATTTCACACAAAATATATCATCGATTCATTACCTACATATAATAATACCTATCAAATTGGTAATCTGATTGTGATTCTAGTTTAACATCAATCAAAATTTATTGTTATGTAAATATAATTATTTATTTCCTAATAATATTATATTACAATACATACCACTTTCTCACCCTGCAGAGCTGGCACAGAATCCCGTAAAGAGGTAAAACTATCCTTGATGTGATCTCTTCTTTTCCTTTCCAAAGCATTGTGGTGGGCTCTTTTCTCTGCCTATAAATTGCAAAAGAATAGTGTTTATAAATAGTCCTAGGGAAAATAATTATCTTTAACACGGGGACACCACTGAAACACCATAAACACATGGTATTTTTTTAACTAGAATAAAGACTTAATACCTGGGAGAAATAGCCGCTTCCTCCGAGGCTATTTCTAGCATGTGTACGAGAGTCAGAATCATTTTCAGCCTGAAATCACAACAAACACAAAACATAGCACAAGCAAACAGAATCAATGGCACGTTATTATGTCAAAACGGGAAAACACCTACATCACTTTCGATGTCTATATCACGGTCGTCGTCGCTCATCATCTTGATAATATACTTAAATCTAACAAACAAACTAATTAACTTTTCGGAATATTAGTAAAAAATCATGAGTGAGGAAGTTAAACTATGCAAAATACTAAGAAAATTGTATTCACAGTCTCACAAAGGCCAACGCGCGTGACAGAAATTGACAAATAATAATGTTGCAAATTTAAAAAGTCTGACTATTTTAATGAAATGTGAGAAAGATATACAATGTTATATAAGGGTAAAAGAGAAATAAAATATTTCTTTTGATTCAGTCTCATAATAGTAGTCTTGACTTTTTAAAGTTATTTTTAAAACGTTTAGCGTAGGTATAATGTATTATGCAGACCACCACTAAAAGATGATACGATAAAATGTATTTTATTTGCAAGTGTGGTGTTGTTGTGCTACTCCACAATTTTTTACGCTACGTTCATAAATGAAATTGGAAATAGGTAGTAGGTACGATTAATGAACGCAACCAAAACAAGAACAAAAATTCGCGCCCTTTTTAAAACTCGATATAATATTTTAGGTTCTAAATCATTCACTATCGAAATAAACCACGAATGAAAGTTTCATTTTAATTTAGAATTGTTTGTTATAATTATAATGAATAATTCAAAACCATCCCTGGATGTTACTGATGCTATTGATGTAAATAATCCTGATTTTTACAACGATGTGCAAGATGAGACTGAGTCAGATATAGCACGAATGATGAAAAGCCTGCAAATCGTGAGAAATTTACGAAGTAAGTTGTTTTATCTTCAATATTTTCTAAATTTTATTTTGAGTATGGAAAATAAATTAGGTATTAGGTATAATTTATTAACGTCATGCGCATTTATTAAAATGATTATAAAACATCCAAAAATCAAGCATTTAAATCCTTGAAATATTTCATCCTCACTTTTTATTTTGTCATATTATGTGATCGAAAACCAACAACGTAATAAGTAAAATGTCCTGACCGAAAACAGACGGGTTTGGCACTATAGTCACATGAGTAAGGAATTACTCATGTGCTTTAGTCTAGTTCACGTAGCATGGGTTCGGTGACAGTTCACATTTTTCCGTTTTACGCTTACTAATTTCGACTAATAAAAATATTTGGTTAAATAAAAATTAATATTTTTTTATTATTCTATCATTGCAAAAATACAAAAAAATATATTAGTCAAGAATAGTACCTATCAGTAAAATGGAAAAATGTGAACTATCACCGAACCCATGCTACGTAAAATAGACTATAGTGGGTGACCAGCGAACTTTTCCGCGTTGAAAACGTTTCATTTCTGTGGGAATTTACTAAAATCCCTTAGTGCTTACTTAAAGGACACTTTATGTGAAACTCCATGCTCCATGCGGCTTTGCACTTTGCGTTGATCGATCAGTCAGCCAGTTAGTTTCTTTTATAAATCGGTAACAGATAGTTACCGTAAAATTGTAAATACCATTTCATGAGATTGTAAACTGTCGAAAGATTGTAAAACAATTACTTGCAATTTAACGCTATATTTTTCGGTAGATTATAATCTATCGAAGAGAAACCGTCAAATACTGAAATCGCATGCGACGGAACGCACCTCGCGCGCTTATTGGTTGAACGTCATGTGATGTGCCTCGCGCCGCCATATCTGGTTGTCAAGTCAATTCGTTGGTTGGCCTTGGTTGTCTGTCAGGTGGTTGTCAGTCAAACAAATGTGAGTGAAGAGTTTCCTTGTTGTTCCTATATCTGCCTATTTGTAAATTAATTTTGTGTTGAAAATAACTCAAAGCTTTAGAATTATTATTTCTGTAATCAAAGAAATGCAGTTTATGTGATAAAGAAGTGGTAGTCGCCGAAATCAGCCTTTGCTATATTTCCTGTTTTCAATTTTTTTTACGTGTGTCTCGTGTGTGTGTGATCTCATTTGATATCTTATTTGATAATATTATCAATGTCGGATATTGAGCCTGTCCATCAACTAAACCCTGAAATACCAGTTATTAAAGAAGAATTTACCACAGAGTTACAAAACTATTACAGTGGGCATAATGAAAATAGTAAAAAACTAGAATGGACATATCAAAGAGTACAAAGTGTAATAAAATTGTTAGACGAGTATAATACAATAAAATCTCAAGGTAGGCGACCAACAAACAAGCATTACCATCATGCAAGAAAATACGATGTAATGAATATTGGTAATGAGAAAATATTAATAATGAAAAGAAAGGATATAACAGATCCTGTAGTACAAATTATTCCTACGGAAGAGTATTACCAGAAAATACTCGACATACATATTGCTACTGGACATGGACGTCGAGACAAAATTGTTCACGCCTTAAAAGATAAATATGTGGTACCAATATTTGCGGTTTCAATATTCCTGAATTTGTGTAAAACATGTCTATCAAAGAAAAGCTTTCCAAAAAAAGGAATTGTCACAACATTGTTGACTCCTGACGACTTCAATAAAAGGGGACAACTAGATCTTGTAGACTTCCAAACATCTCCAGATCAAGAATATAAATGGTTGTTACAATATCAGGATCATTTAACTAAATTTTGTTTTTTGCGGCCATTAAAAAGCAACCAGGCTAAAGAAGTGGCAATCGAGATTCTTAAGATTTTTTTGGAGGTAGGCTGCCCTCATATCCTCCAAAGTGATAATGGTCGCGAGTTCACAGCATCTGTGCTAAAAGAAATTGACAGTTTATGGCCTGCTTGTAAAATAGTTAATGGAGTTCCTAGATATACGCAAAGCCAAGCAAAAATAGAACATTCAAATCAAGATGTAAAAAATATGATTCAAGCCTGGATGACTGATAATAAATCTACTAATTGGTCAATTGGGTGCTATTTCATTCAGTTCCAGAAAAATTTATCTTACCATTCAACAATTGCTCGAACGCCGTATAAAGCCTTGTTTGGCGAGGATCCAAAACTCTAATCCGCCCACTTATCAAAATATATAATATCTAATGTAGCTGACATTGGTGTAATAATTGAAGAAATTAATTATTTGGTGTGTAACATATGAAAAAAACACATCTGAAGTTCATACATGTAAAAGATGAATGAAAATTGTTAACAACCATTGTATTTGAGGAAAATGAGGGCTATGGATTGTAATTTCTTTGCAATTTTTATGTGAATAAATGTAACATCGTAGAAACCGCCAGAACCAAATCGCACATAAAATTAAAAAAACCGCAGTTAAAATCATAGCCGCTTCGTCTATGAAATTTAAAGATATCTAGGTATATTAGCTCGTCTGTATTGGTTAAACCGCAAAAGTTGATCTTTGGAGAGTAAAAACCTGATTGGAAAGGTTTTAGACAAAAATAACGAATTATATCAAGTTAGCACTGCTTTTGTCATAATCTGAGTGTGTCATGATCTAAGATTTGATGCCTTGAAATTTCCTATCGAAACACAAATCAGTAACATTCCAGAGGTTAGTATTAATTTACTTTTTAATATTTCCTTAAAATACTTTTTACCCGACAGTAATGTTTTTATCTGCATAACATGTATAATATAATATTTTTTATGTTCTCCACAAAGGTATAATTATTGCACTTATTACTTAGGTACATTTTATTTATTTTTATTTATTTAGGATTTTTACGTCAATCGATTCGACTTAATCTTGAGAGTGTTACTAAAGGTATGAAAATAATACAATGTCAATATGACGACCATCAGAAGCCATATTATTAAATAGGAAAAATTTTAAAGTCAATGAACTATGTTAATGGGGTATCATTGAATAGGTATTTGAAAATCATATTTAGGTAAAATAAAAAAAGTTAATTTATAAAATCAAACACCCGTCTGCTTAAAGAGTGAACTTTGAAACAAGATGATGTATTAGTAAAGTAAGGAAGTAAAGACTAGCTGCTGCACAGTCTTACAACAATTTCATGCAGCCGGAGGCAAAATGTTTTTGTTAAATTTAGAAGAAAACTTTTTTATTGGCAATATATTTTATATTTGTTATGTTGGCTATACCTTGCACTTCAAACAGGAAAATATGCTTTACCTTTTTCTTTGTTTTCAGGTCACATTACTGTAGTGTTGAGAACTAATAGCATCAATGACTTTATTATTCGGCGGGCAAAAAATAAAACAAAAAAATAAATGTGCAAAAAATCCAATGTTCTTTGGGTTCTTTGTAACTCCAGGTGCCACAGCTCTATGACACTTAACAATAAGATAGCATTTTTGTTTCTCTTTCATGGTGCATTTTAAAATTTTTTTTTCATACTTAATTTTCTATTTACTCTTACAATATGTCGAGATTTTGTCAGAATTATTGATTAATTACTAAATAATAAATATGTTTGTACTTGATGTCACAATTTTTAACAGCATTTATTTAATTTCATTGACACCTGTGTTTGATTCCTAACTCTATAAACACAACGACTTACCGCAAGACCAACCAATCGGACAGCGTACGGACCATAGTGGTATGTGGTTCGATCGATCGGACTAAGGATGATTATGATTGCTACTTTTAAATAATTTTCATTCTATGATATTAAATAAGTAGGTAATTATTTTTTTATATGATTTCAACTGTAAAATTTCATAGGTAATGATCTTTTATTACGATATAATTTTACATTTGCTGTTGGAACTGAAATATGAATTATAAAAAGTGGAATGAAATGCACACGATTTCATAAATTTCATGAGTAGCAGGCTACGCGAGTAAAAGTAGCAGGTGTGACGTATGAAAACTTCATATGATTTTTCAGATGCTTGTCAAGGAATAATGGTCTGTGGTGGAATGACCCTTCTCGAGATGGGTCTGAAAAACCATATGAAATGAATTTGATCTCGACTTCGGCCAGTCGCATTTATAACGCGAACTTTTATTTAAAGGTTTAATTTGTACCGAAAAATAATGCGTAAAATTGTAAGGAGTATGTTGCGGTTCACAATCTTTCGAAAGTTTACAATCTTGCGAGATAGATTATAATCTACCGGTAGGTATTTACAATTTTACGGTAGCATAGACAGGTACATGTGTCGTGGTCAGGCCGTTAATCATAAGTATCATAAAGTGGTCGACCATTTCGTTAAAATGGTAGCTTTTCATAAAATATCACTGTTTCTTGACGATAAAAAACTTAAAGATTTTTTAATATTGAATTGTTTTTATAACTTAGAAGAATATTTTAATTTTAATAATTTTAATGTATAATTTTGTTAGCTTAAGTAAATGAGAAAATGTATAAATATTTTATTTAAGTACTTATGTAAAAAAAAATATATTTTTGCAGTGCCCTTCCAGGGTTCATGTGCGTGAACATAATATTGTTTCACCATCTATTGTAACCACATGCCGCAATAAATTATATGACTATGACTATGACTATGATATTATGGCTTGCCCAAACTAAATTCAACTAATCACATAGCCATTTCATGGTATGGTCAAACATCGTATGATCATTATTATATCGTATAATAGTTACATTATTCACAGCTAGTGACGGTGATAGTGCGTTACATAGGTAGGTACATGTTGATAATAAATTGTAGAACACATTTCAGATACCTACGCGTACGGTTATTTAGTCCCAAACTAGGCAGAGCTTGTACTGTAAATAACTGATAGACATAGGTACTTAAATAAATAATTAACACGTAGACATGATCATGCACACAAATGTTGGCCCCGAGCGGGAATCGATCCCACGACCTCCCGCTCAGAAGGCAGGGTCGCTATCAACTGAGCCAACAGGCCCATCAAATATTTAGGTATGGATTATGCTTTAGGTACTCTACGTTGAACGAATCCAGGTTTTTTCGTAGATTAACTGCCTACCTACCTGCAGATAGGTAGGTATCTACTTACCTGATATAGGTACCCCTACCTACTGTAGACTTAGTTTGTAACGTCGGTTTATCTTAATGTCTGTTTATAGGAAGGTTTATTTTTATTTTTAATAGTTAAAGCAGCTGAAACAGAAGTTGAGATTGCCGCTCTCTACCACGCAGAACTCTGGCAAGTAATTCAAGAATTAAAGATATTATCGGAAGAAACTACTAAATAATTTGAAAAATGGGAACTACGGAACTGATATGTACTAAAAGCAATATACTACTAAGTAATAAATGATTAATACATGAAGATTTCTTTTCTTTGTCTACTAATGTAATAAATAGACAAAAACGGATGTAGTTTATTAGCTCGTAACAGTCAAAACTCAAACAATGACCATATTCTTGACATTATGTTAACATTATTAAACTGGTGAAACGTGGGTATTTCCAGAAATTTAATACCTCTGGCAACTCCCTAGGGCATAAAAGGCGTGAAAAAGATTTTTATTTTTATAATATAATTTATCTTATCTTTTTTATTATTATTACGACACCTCTCACTAACATAATGTAATTTGTACCGATTTATATGAACAACACTGGTGTATGTACAACAAAATGTGTAATATTTCTTATCGTCTTCGAGAATTATAATAGGTAATATGTCCTACCTTTTTACCTACCCACTTAGTGTCTGGTGGTGATGAAAGACAAACTATTTCTCTGCTAAATTTTGGTACATTTAAGTACTTATTCAAATTGACTAAAAGACAGTCAATAATGGCATCTACTCTAGTTATTGTGATTTTTCTTGTATTTATAACGGCTACTTCGCATGCAAAATTTAATGAGGATGGACCTCCTTATTGTACGAAGGTGGTAAAAGGTAAGTTATGATTTGCATTAATTTCAACTAGCTACCTACCTACCTACGAGTACTTATTATCGCTTTTAAGTACCTACCTAGCTAAAGTTTTCTATGTTCCTACGTGGATTTCGAAACTTTATGTATTTACTAAACCAATATCCGATACAAAGATTTAATATGCAAGCCGTAGATTATAAAATTAGAGTAAGAATAAATTTCTCATCTATACTATACTAATATTATAAAGAGGAAAGATTTGTATTTTTGTACGAATAAACTCAAAAAGTACGGGACCAATTTTAAAACTTTTCATCAATAGAAAGCTAGAAGATCCCTGAGTATCATAGGCTATAGGTATTTTATTCCCGTATTCCCTCGGGAACCGAGAAACCGCGCAGAACCGCTAGTTAGTCCATAAAGCTAGAGTGGAACTAATGGGGTTAACCCAGGATCGTAATTATTTTCAGACACCATCTACTATGAAAACAACTACCCAATTGACTACGATCTTGCATATCTTATACCAGGACAAAGGGAGGCCTATCAGCAGGTATACTACTTACGTAATGTGCACGTTATAGTTAGATACATTCTATATTCTGTGCCTATACTATGGGTAGGTCTGTACCTACTTAAACAACTGATAGGTAAACAATCTTCATTAAATAGTAAACCTACAGTCACGAAGCCAACAGACATGTTCGATGTTGGCCTTCTGCGGGAATCGAACCCTCGGCCTTCGCCTCAAAAAGCAGGGTCACTAGCAGCCAGCCTTGAGCCATAACTTTGTAAAGTTTCTAAAATAACCACAATTTTTGATGAAGGTCGGTATTTTACTGTATGTATCAAATTACATTGTGGCTCATCATTAATTAGAAAAATCCCAAAACACCTATATAATAGTAATAATAATATAATCTCACGCCTTTTATCCCCGAGGGGGTAGGCAGAGGTATTCCATTACTGGATATACCCACATTTCACGAGATTTATTGGACCCCTAAACGTGATAGGTGGTGAGCCCATCGCCGGACCGGGTCTGTTTACACATGTCTCAGAATTAATTCTGATACCTGCGGGTTTCCTCACGATGTTTTCCTTCACCGTCGAGCTAGTGATAAATATGTACGTAAGTTTTGAAAAACTCATTGGTACATGCCAGGATTCGAACCCGAGCCTCACTGATTTTCGGCCGGCTCTTTAATCGTCCGGGCTATCACTGCTCATATAATAGTAAGTATATTACATAATAAGGAAATGTCTCAGATCCTTGGAGCTCAGATCTGAAGCCGAGGTCTACAAACATGTGATCTGAGGCTTTCTTATTAATTTAATTCCCGAGGTCTGTAGGGTGTAATATACCTAGGTATACTTTTTTTTAGCTCGACGGAGGTGGAAAGCGGCATCTACATTTAGAGCAGTGTTGCGCAAAAGTTGACGCTTTCCGCCCCGAGAGATGAAAACAAAAATTACTTATATTATAACAAATTTTTAAATTATGACTTTACAGTTTCTCATCTAATACATTTGAAATTTTTGATGATTTTTGCCAGGTTACAAAAAGTAACTCATTTGACTAGTCAACTACCTACTCTATTGTGGATTTTAGAGTTACGATACTAATTACGATTAGGTACAAATGAAAAAGTAGCATAATGATAAAGATAATAACCATACGGGTAATCGGTTAAAGTCGAATGATTCAAAAAATATAAAATATATCACCTCGTAATACTCTAGTGGGTATTTGTGGGGGCGTTATTATCTATAGGTAATTTTAATCGCAATCATTTTTAATTGACATTTGTTACTCGATCAGTGCTTGCTCTACTTACACTAGCGCTAAGGGAAAAAGCAACGTACGTACCAACGTCAAAATTAAGACGTAGATATACAATAGGCCTGGATGTGTTAAAGGTCCTGTGAATTGCAGCTGTACTGCATCGAACCTCCAGCCGTCAACAAAGCTGGGACGACCGTTTGCGACTGGGCCGCCCCCCCTCAGGTGCAGTTCACGATTGGCGACCGTTACCTGCATGTGGTGCGTCAAGACCCTTTGGGCAAGTTCCCCGGCAATGCTGTCATCAAAACCTATCAACACTGCGGCCACAACAAGTGGCTGGCTTTGGTCAACCGCACCACCTCCCCGGATGTTAATTTTCCTTTGTAATTGACAAATTATACCTATTGTCGATCTTTAAAAGTTGAAATCATTTCATTTTTTGTGAGGCGTAACAAATAATGTAATTACTTGCACTCGTAACTTAATGGTTCTATCTAAAATACTTACCTACTTAATTCACGAGACTTCCATAAAGATATCCAATTTATATTGAAGCTAATTATTTTTAGTTTAGTAAGTAATGTGTAAAGTTTTAAATACATTTTAGTGAAGTAGGTACCTACCTAATTGGTAGGTTAGTATAATCATTTATCTGTGTTTTACTTAGATAAAAAAATTATGAGCGAAAATACCTACCTACTACCAATTAAGTGTAAATAATCTTGTTTAAAGACAAACTGTGGTGTTGGGCTATTCCCAAATTTTCCTTTAACATGTGCCTAAAAACTATTTAAGTACCTAGGTAGGTACCGGACTTACAAATAATCCGCAAAGTGCGAATCGGACTCGCGCACGAAGAGTTCAGATTAAAAATTATAAAAACTAAAAACGTAACTACTATAAAAACGGCAAAAAAAAACGTTTGTTGTATTTATAAATATTTATTTTATTTTAACGGCAATTTAGCCGCAACATAATAAGTAGTTACGTAATTTGTGAAAATTTCAACTGTCTAGCTATCGCGGTTCTTGAGATACAGTTATATTGACAGACGACAGATGGACGGACGGACAGACAGCGAAGTCTTAGTAATAGGGTCCCGTTTTTACCCTTTGGGCACGGAACCCTAAAAAGCGTTTCTCGTATGCGATAGTAACGCTACAGACTCGTAGTTCCCCTGTAATGTTCCCCTGAGGGGACAACGAGACATTCGCATTCCCTTGTTGTCCCCCGGTTCACTCTTGACCTTAAAATTGTCGTGGGCAACCATTATTATATTAGTTATTTATTATTCGACAATAATAAGTACTTACAAGTTCAAAGGCGCGGTGTAGAGACTAGAGACTTGCCCTACTAGAACTCCTACTATACCTATATTAAGTATAACTTACTACTACTACTTACTATAATGAAAGCAAGCATGTGAGCAAGATGAAATATACAGTAATCACTGTTTACATGTTATTAGCCTTAGTAACAGCTAGAGAATTTTCTTTTGAGTTTGGTAAGTAGGATATTATATTTTTATAATATTACTAGCGACCCGCCCCGGCTTCGCACGGGTGCAATACTAACACTAAAACCTCCCTCTTGAATCACTCTATATACTTATTAAAAAAAACTCATCAAAATCCGTTGCGTGGTTTTAAAGATACATAGTGATATAGGGACAGAGAAAGCGACTTTGTTTTATACTAAGTATGTAGTGATAGTGATAAATAAGTTACTGTAACATGTCCATTTTGGTAGTTACCTACCTATTCGAAATATGAAAAAATCTACATTTCGTACCGTAGTAGGTAAGTAGATGTGTGGTTAAAATTTTAATGTTTTTGTGACTATTTATTACTTCATAAATGTGTCTGTAGGTAATGATGAAGGCAACGTTATATACAATAGAGACGGTGACATCGCAGTACTTTCTCTTTCAACAAATATTGAAATTCCTGTAAGTATGTAATGTAATATTTGTATCGTTACACAGATTTTTTTTTTGAGATAAAAACAAATCTTCATCGGAAGCACGAAGGAGCAAAACCGTTTTGAAATTACTTTTAAAAAACAATTTTTTTAAGTAATGCATAAGTATAGGGTTGTGGAACCAAAATATGAACCCCCAGAAGATGAACAACCGAAATAAAAGTTGAAAAATAAAAATGCTCATTAACGTTTATCAGTGCGTTTTTTTTTCTCGCATATGGCAACGTTTTCTTCACCCGCTTCCATAAAAACATCGCCAATCACGCGTCAGGTTGAGTTGCACTCGGTCTAGGTGTAGTTCCCGCCAAAAATCATCTTTCTATGGAAACCTACTTAAGGTGAGTATTCCTCAGATTTAAGGTAATCGTTAAGTTAAAAGAAGAATTATTGATACAAGTAAAAGGTTTTTTGCCATGTAAAATCTTGATTTACTAAGATACTAAAATCAAATCCCATATTTACATTATTTAACATATTTAGTGTATAAAACACTGTTCAAGTAATAGACTTATTATTTTTAGTTTACTCCAATAGATGAACGACGTTCATGTAATGGCGAAAAGTTGAATATTTACAATAATCATTATAATTTACCTAATGATTAAAAATTAACACAATATCATTTATGACGATCTACGTTTGTTTAAGCAACTAAAAACCAAAAGTTGAACGGGTCTTTTATTGTATTTTTTGCTAAATTTATTGGTTTTAATGAAGTATGAAATCATAAGTGTTCAGCTTTAGGATATACCACCAAAAGTTGAACCCAAAAATTTGCTTAACATTTGGTTCGTCCAACTTTTAGCTTTGTGTCCTAAATTTGAACTAATGTTAACAATAATATTATAACTATCAAAGTTTGTCTGCCTGTCTGTCTTTTTGTTTGTATTTGGTATAATTATATTATACTTGAACGCACGCTATAGGTACCCAGTAGGTACCTATATAGCGTGTCATCAAAACTGTGCATGGCGCGGGTATTTTTACTTACTAGGTGTTTCAGTCGACAAACAAGGATATCATTCAAATCTTTGACCGCTCTCAAGACCGCTGTGCAGATAGATAGGCTTATCTAAAGCAAGAGTTGAATTTAAGATTTCTAAAGGTATTCATGGCAAGACTCCCATTAAACGCCGAAAGGGACCACAGACACTTTTGTCCGATGCCGAAGAGCAGAAACTGGGAGACATAGATTTTGAATATGGCTATAGTTGGTTATCCTGTTAATGCAACTGATGTGGTGGATACTTTGACAGAACTGCTTTTAAAATAAAAGGATTAAAGCTAACTCCAGAAAAAAATGGATGACATTGTTTTTACTTCAGGTTTTTACAAAGACACAATTTTTAATTACCTACAGGAATAAAATACAGTTTTCATTTTCACACCAGAATATTACCAAGTTTCCTAAATAAAGAACATTTTGTGGTTGTGATTTCTATGTAGGTACTAATATTTTTTTTTTAAATACAGACGAATTGATAACTTCCTCCTTTTTGAAGTCGGTTAAAAAATTAACGTGATCATTTTGTATTATTTTCAGTATAAGTACATAATATAAAATCTAAATAAAACCGTTCAAAATACAGTAATTCTCTTTTATTACGCCTCTTTAAATCATCTCAAAATGTTAGTTCAACTACCTATTGGGTGTAAAACGTTCATAATTAGGGTTCAGTGTTCAAGTATAGGGGGAAAACCCATATTTTTTTCAAAATTATTTTTTTTATACAAAACGTGGTATCGTGAGATTACTTTTTTTATTTTTTAAATAATCTTGTAGATTTCAGGAGTCAAAACTAAAAATAAAATAACCTTTAACTATTAAGATATTTTAATTATGGGCATTCAAAGTTGGCAATTCGGCTTAATCGTTCATTTATTGGTTCCACTACCCTACTTAACTAGTTAACTACTTACTTATTCGATGTTTTCTTCAGGTCACTAATGCTACATCCTAAACTAAACAGGTACCGCCCGGCGTCACCGTCCACTACGTAAAGGTGACCGTCGATGCACTGTCCTCTCCTAAAGTGGACTACGACAACTTGCTCCACAAAGTCACGATCAAGTATTCCTGGACACAACTGAGCACGTCCCACTACAGTGTCCTCGTAAAAGGAAAATGAATAATCCTGTAATAAAGTATGAGCGATTGATAAATAGATTATACATACAATGGTGAAATAAATAAATTAGCCCATCCTTTCGTACACATACCTATAAGATGAATTCTCCAATCACTAATCTGTATAAACTCACACGTAAGTTTTTATAAGTCTATTATTTTCTTCGGTCCGGTAGCTACGTGGGCAGGACGGATAATCAAAGAGTAGGAAAATGTTTTTTTCTTAGGATTTCAAACTTCTTACCTCTGGTCTTACTAACATATATTATAAAGAGGAAGGATTTGTTTGTTTGTTTGTATTTAATTGGCTCCGAAACTATAAATTATAATAAAAAAAACTCACGCCTTTTATCCCCAAGGGGTTAGGTAGACGTACCTATTCCATTTCTAGATATACCTACCCACATTTCACGAGATATTCTTTGGAGAACTAAACGTGATAGATGGTGAGCCCATCGCGCCGGACCGGGTCTGTTACACATGTCTCAGAATTAATTCTGAAACCTGCGGGTTTCCTCAGGATATTATCCTTCACCGTCGAGAGTTATACATATAAGTATTGAAAAACTCATTGGTACATGCCAGGATTCGAACCCTAGCCTCACTGATTTTCATCATGTGAAGCAGGTTCTTTAACCGTAAGGCTATCACTGCTATTATGCTCCGCAACTAATAAACCGATTTTTAAAATTCTTTCTCCAATAGAAAGCTACATTATCAGGGAGTAACATGGGCTATATTTTATCTCCGTATATTCCCACGGGAACGGTAACTACGTGAAACCGCGCAAAATAGCCAGTTTTATAATAATTTTGAGCCCTGTGGTTAAAGAGTCCGCTTGTCATCGGTTAGGCTCGGGTTCGAATCCTGAAGGGGAATGTACCAAAGACTTCAAAAAAAAATACATATCGTTACATATTATTTACCTATCTCATAAATAATAAGATGTAAAGAAATGTGTTCGTTATATATTATCACTACCTACCTCGACGGTGAAGTTGTTGTTAATAAACTATGGATTAGAGTTGAATAGACATCTGAATTATTTTAAATTGGACTAGTTATGTTTAGGTACCTTTGAGTATTTGTAAACCAACGTGTACCTATACAAAAATGCAATACCAGTTCAAGAAGGAAGATGTGTTCAATTCGCCCCATTTTTTGTACAGATACCTACCCACTGAAACGTCTTTTTCCTCATGTCCTAACATTTCGCCTAACTGGCTACGAGGACTAACTTAACCTCATGGATTGCCTGTCACCTACGTGAATGTTATCGTGACAGGGTAGGTAATCATGGCTGATGTATCGAGTTAAGATAAATTATTAAACGAAGTCCATTGGATAGTCTATCTCAACAACGTTAGTTAACTTACTACAACATCAACGCGAAGAATCAATAGAAAATTCCACTTATTATACCGAAGTGCGTGAAATCATATTAGGTAACCCATGCAAACAAAATTGCTATTTCGTTAGATAAGATAGCATAGCACAGTGTGTAATTATGGCTTAGTTGCGGTCACGCATAGTTTATGTGCTTATTCGAAAGAGCTTGATATGGCAAACGATCGGTAAAAATTCCTACCGTAAATTTCTGTATACTTTCAGAGTAATATTTTTTTTTGTGAAAGATCAATGACCTGAAGGAAAACTTAATTATTTTTTTACTCATAAAATAGTATTATTTTTCTTTTTGTGAGTATCGTAAATTACATGTTATTGCATTACCTATTCATATTAAAAAATGAGGAAATGAATCTGCAATAATATGAGAGTTATTTGTAAATTTATCATTTTAACTTTTTATTGATTTTTAATTTAACCTTGTTGCGGTCGCATTTTATTCTTCATTAGAAATATGTACAATATTATTGTTTATTATGTCCTAAAAAATCACAGACGACAATAAAAGGGGTAAGGAGAAAACGCGTTTCTAAATAATTGAGAAATTTCTATGGAAATAGGGTTGTCGAAATCTAACCATAAAAATAAATTGTAAATAAATTTTCTAATTATATACTATCATCAAGGAAGGTCGGTAACCCAACGGTTAGGACCCCTGCCTTTTAAACGGAAGGTCGTGGGTTCGATCCCCGGTACATACGGGGGAAATTATATGAGCTGATGTCATTCATATGCCGTCATTCTATCAACATTTCTTACGATGATAATACTATGTTGATATCGTCATCGTTATTGTCAGCATCCCGTTCGAATTCATTAGTAGCATCCATCACCATCATCTGCCTACATTTGTCCACTGCTGGACATAGGCCTCCCCTAATGAGCGCCATAGTGCCCTGTCTTCGACTTGACGCATCCAGCATCTGCCTGCAGCCTTTCGCAGATCGTCATCCCATCTGGCCGGAGGGCGTCCTACACTACGTTTGCCGAGTCGCGGTCTCTACTCCAGAACACGTTTACCCCAACGGTTGTCGGCTCTTCGCGACATATGGCCGGCCCACTGCCACTTCAGCTTGCTAATTCTTTAAGCTATGTCGATAACTTTGGTTCTCTGTGGGACGTATTCGTTACGAATCCTATCCTTCAGAGAAACTCCGAGCATAGCTCTTTCCATAGCTCGCTGAGCGACCTTGAACTGGTGGACCAGCCCTACCGTGAGTGTCCACGTCTCAGCTCCGTAGGTCATAACAGGTAGGACGCACTGATTGAAAACTTTGGTTTTCAAACGTTGCGGGATGGATGACGAGAAGATCCGACGCAGTTTCCCAAATGCTGCCCAACCCAGCTGGATTCTCCTCTTGGAATCCTTTTCGAAATTGTTTTTACCTAACTGCAGAATCTGCCCGAGGTAAGTATACTCGAAAAAAATTTCAAGACGGTGACCATGTACGACGACCGGTCCTAGAGCAATGTGGTCATTGATCATGACTTTGGTTTTATCCAAATTCATGCCAAGACCGATGCAACGCGAGGCTGAGGCTAGGTCATCCAGCATCCGGTTTAGCTCCTCTAGCGACTCCGGCATCAAGACTATGTCATCAGCGAATCGCAGGTGTGAGATGTAATTGCCGTTTATGTTAATCCCCATACCTTTCCAGTCCAGCGTCTTAAACATATCCTCCAACGCGCTCGTAAACAGTTTCGGGGATATGACATCCCCCCCGTCTCATCGAAATCCGTTTAGTAGTTTTGGAGATTAGCGCGAACAGACAGACAAACAGAAACGAATTTTAAAAATAGGTTTTTGTATTCTATAATTCGTCTTTTATTCCTCCCTCTTAATTTCCAGTTAAAAAATTCAATGTTGAAACACGTCGACTTGACGCATTTCTTATATGTATATATATATATATATATAGGTGTTATATACCGAAATTATATAACACCTATATATATTATGTTTATTGATGAGCAGAATAAATGAATACAAAAATTAAAAGTTCATAGAAAAGTTAGCGACAACCCTAAACAAAAACTGAAAAATTCATATCTCGTTACCCCTTCATTTTTATTACCTGATATTTTATATACAGATATATTATTTCATTAAGATTCTTTCCATTAAAAAAGAAAATGCGACCGTTAAAAAATTGAACCGCAAAAAATAGTTTTCATTATTGGTAAAAACATTAATTGTGTCCTAATTACCCATGTTTTTGATGTAGTTTTTGGCAAGATAATAGCTATGAACTTGTTTTACGAGAACATATTTTATTTATTTGCAAATAACGTATTTGAAAAAGGATATTGCATTTCTCTGGTTTCTATGGGTTTTTCACAAAAATCACAATAACTCCGAAACCAATTCAAAAAAAATTGTCGTTGTTTCTGTTAAACTTCTAAAATAGTTACAGCTATCAAATAAACACATAACCTATGCGTGACCGCAAATAAGCCATAATTACACACTGTGCATAGGTACCAACGTAGAAGGAAGATTATGCTTCTAACATTTTTTTTTTATTTAGCATTAGTGACAAATAAACCAGTCTTTTATTTTTCTGAACTAAGGATTGTTAAAATAGTGTTCGTTTTACTATTCGTGAATATACTCATTACATTCTTTTATAGTGATAATAAAAGTCATGGGATACTTATCCCAACTTCCCTGTCCGGTAGTTGTGGTATAGTATACGGGTATGCGACCCCGGCTTCCCTAGCTATTACTGGCCTATCCCTTGCCCTCCTGGGCGGTAATATCCTACATTTCCGATTTCCCACTCTAACTTACCAATCTTCCTTTTCACACCACCTATCCTTCCCTTTCCCTATTCCTACCCTCTTCGCCAATCCAACGTCTGCCGCGCGGATGGATGCATGGCTAGGGGCAAGCCTAGTCGTTAGCGTGCCACACTGCCCTGGGACCGGGCGACCCAGAATTAGGCCAGCCTTACCCTGGCATGCGGGGCTCTGCTGGGGTGGACAAACCTTTCCCTCGCTACTCGTGGGAACGCAATGGATAATTTAAAAAATAATTTAATTAACCAAAATGGCGGCGATGTGGTTCGCCACCCATCACGTCTCGTTTCTCGCGGGGGTGAAAAGCGGCCCATGGAGAGCCGCTTCGCTACGTTGAATGTAAGAGGAGGAATGGATGGTAAGGTAGATGAAGTATGTCAGATGATGGATGAACGATGCATTGATATTCTGTGCGTGAACGAAACCAAGAGGAAGGGATGTGACACCACGGTTCATGGTCCCTACACGGCATACTGGTCGGGAGTCCCCCAAACCAGCAGAGGCTGACAGGGAGTTGGTGTGATTCTGTCCTCTCGAATGGTTGAATGTGTGATGGAGCATGAATGTGTAAGCCCAAGACTCCTCTGGATTAGGTTAAAAGTCGGACTCACTCGCTTGTTTATCCTTGGGGTCTATGCACCGACGGATCTGCGCGGAGGTGGGTCATTAAAAGCCCAACAAGAGAGAGAGGAATTTTGGGATAGCATGAGAGAGGTCTTGAATAAATGCGGAGAAAATGAACGGATCGTGATGTTAGGGGACTTTAATGGGTGGGTTGGAGTGAAGCGTGATGGGTATGAAGGAGTTCTGGGTACGTTTGGGGACGAGAGAGTGAATGACAATGGGAGAAGCCTGCTTGAAGTATGCTTGGAATGGAATCTTTGCGTGGCCAACACAATGTTTGACCACAAAAAGATCCATTTGTATACAAGAGATGAGGGTGAGTCTAGAAGTATGATTGATTTTGTAATTGTGGATGAAAGACTGAGGAAGAAAGTGCTAGACACTCGGGCATACCGCGGAGTAGGAATCGACACAGACTTCCTGGTCATAGCCCGAATGAGTGGCCTCTTTAAACGGTGGCGACACCGAGGGGCCGAGCCTACGAGTGTTCTGGACAGAGTAAAAGTGGAAAATCTACAAGAGAAAGAAAAGAAAGACGAGTATGTAGAGAAACTGAAAGAAAGTTTTAAAGGCATAGAAGAGATAGGTGTGATTGAAGATTTGTGGGAGACATTTAAGAAAGGGGTCGTAAGTGTTTCTATTGAGGTATGCGGAGTAGCTAAAAGAAGGAAAGGAAGAAAGAACGATAATGTGTGGATGGATAAAGATGTACAAAGGGCTGTGCAAGAAAAGAAGAAAGCGCGGTTGGATTGGTTAGCAACAAAAGCTAACCAAAAATTTCAAAAGGCAACGGATGACGAGATAAAGGAAGCAAGGACGAAGTATAAAATATTGAAATCAGCAGCGAAAGAAGTTGTGTCTAGAAAGAAAGAAGAACGAAAGGATGATTTTGATAGGAGGCTCACTGAAGATTTCCAGTCAAACATCAAGTTTTTCTGGAAATCCATCAAAACAGCCAGAGGAAAAACTTCTACCTCGGAGCTGAATACAATCAGGAGTCAAGATGGGAGCATTATAAAAGGAGAAGAATGTGTGTTAAAGAGATGGAAAGAGTATTTTGAAAGTTTGTTTGAAAGAGAGGAGGTGCAGGTACAACATCCGGCACCTTCCATGGAAAATGGTATAAATGTTGATGAAAGTGAGATAAGCATGGATGAAATAGTGAAAGCGTTGAAAAGTATGAGATTAGGTAAGGCTGCAGGGTATGACAGGATTACCGTCGAGATGCTGAGGGCTGGACAGGGCATAGTGGCTAGCCAGCTGTACCGCCTTTTCAATTTATGCTGGCAAAATGGGCAAGTACCGGGAGACTGGTGCAAAGCCGTAATCGTGCCATTATATAAGGGAAAAGGGTCACGGCAGGACTGCATAAATTACCGCGGTATAAGCCTTCTCAGCGTCGTCGGTAAATTGTATGCGAAAGTGTTGATTGAAAGGGTTGTGAATGAAACAGACGAAAAAGTATGGGATGCACAAGCGGGATTTAGAAAGGGAATGGGATGTACGGATCAGGTCTTTTCTTTGCGGTGCATAGCCGAGAAGTTTTTGGCTAAAAACAAGAAGGTCTATTGCGCGTTCGTGGATCTAGAAAAGGCCTATGATAGAGTGGTGAGGAATGAATTGTGGTCAGCATTGTCCGTGAACGGTGTGAGCAGTATCCTCATACGAGCATTGCAATCTCTTTATAGGGATTCCAGTGCTTGTGTGAGGATAAACGGGGCATACACTGAATGGTTTAATATCGAAAAAGGTGTTAGACAGGGATGTGTAGCGTCACCGTGGCTGTTTAATCTGTTCATGAACAATTGCTTGACAGATTTAAAAGAGAATGAAAGTGGGTTGAGAATGAATGAGTTACTCGTCAAATGTTTTCTCTATGCTGATGACCAAGTATTACTTGCGTCTTCGGCCAAGGAGTTGCAGGAGATGGTAACTGCTATGAGTGGATCTTTTGTTAGAAAGGGAATGAAGATGAATGTAAAGAAGACGAAAGCGATGGTGTTTGAAAGAGATGAGGCAGTGACAGAGTGCAATATCGTGATTGGAGACGAACAAATTGAACAGGTGAATGAGTTTGTGTATCTGGGTTCAAAGTTTACAAGAGATGGAAAGTGTGAGAGTGATATTGAAAGAAGAGTGAATGCAGGAAACATGGTGAATGGAGCTTTGCACTCTTTTATGAGCAGCCGGAAGGTGTCTAACAAGGCTCGTTTGGCTGTGCATAGGGGGGTGTTGGCTCCGACACTCATGTACGGAAGTGAAAGTTGGGTATGGCAGAAGAAACATGAAAGCAGAATAAATGCAGTTGAGATGAGAGCGTTAAGAAGTATGATAGGAGTTAAACTGAGTGACAGGATAAGAAATAGTGAGATAAGGAAACGATGTGGTCTGAAAGAAGATGTAGTGACAAAAATTGAGAAAGGTATGCTGAGATGGTTTGGCCATGTCGAGAGAATGAATGACGAACGATTGACGAAAAAAGTGTATAAGGCGAGTGTGAATGAAAGTGTGGGAAGGGGTAGACCTAGGCGGACCTTTCGAGACCAAATTGGGGACGTCTTGAAAAAAGGCCAGGTCAAGAGTACCCTAAACCGAAGAGCATGTATGAAAGGAATAATGAAAGTGGACGAAGCGAAAGAAGTATGTAAGGATCGTAGCAAGTGGAAAGAAGTGGTCTCTGCCTACCCCTACGGGAAAGAGGCATGATTATATGTATGTATGTATGTATGATAATAAATGAATAACAAACTCTTTCCTTGGACCGGTCCACTGTACCGCGGAAAAAACAAATTTTCGATAGTCCGG
Source organism: Ethmia dodecea (assembly GCA_963855545.1). Taxonomy (NCBI): domain Eukaryota; kingdom Metazoa; phylum Arthropoda; class Insecta; order Lepidoptera; family Depressariidae; genus Ethmia; species Ethmia dodecea. Next base: position 8,204,031 of record OY979457.1, read on the forward strand.
TTGGCCGGACTACGCAACTGTACCATGGGTAACACACGATATAAAATCAGATTGATTACCTACGTACAGTGCCCAGCAGAGCAGCAGCATTCTCTCGCTAAATACTTATTTATAAATAGCTAATATTATGTCTTCTTCCTTCGAATTTTTTTCTGAATTTTCCGAGTTTCCGAATACGAGTAGGTACTAACGACCCGCCCGGTTTCGCACGAGTGCAACGCTAACACTAAAACCTTCCTCTTGAATCACTCTATCCATTAAAAAAACCGCATCAAAATCCGTTGCGTTGTTTTAAAGATTCAAGCATACAAAAGGGACATAGGGATATAAGGACATAGGGATATAGGGACAGAGAAAGCGACTTTGTTTTGTACTATGTAGTGATGATGATAACCATTATGACAGTGAGCTCGTTCGGCAAAAGAATTTGGATTGGGATCTCAAGCGAAATATCAACAATCAGTTAGTTATGATTCCCTCACAAAAAAAAAACTCGAACTCGACGATGTTATACAATACCTAAGTACATCGATGTTATGTTTGTCAAGTGAAATGTAGTACTATTACTTATTCTGTGGTGAAATGTAGGTACTTAATTTCGCTACAGACTCGTGGTCCCCCTGTAATGTTCCCCTGGGGGGACAACGAGGCATTCGCAATCGCTTGTTATCCCCCCGATTCACTCTTGACGAGTTGTAAAGAATATGAGGTAGTATGGTATTGTCTCAGCTGTAAGACAATATGTACAATATCTCACAGCGAACGCTGATCTTATTCGTCTTAGGTCAGATTTATTACCTCTTCTCGTGAAAATAGGCAATGATATAAGTAGATTTCTTGAGATAATCAGGCACCATGAATTTTACGGCAAACCAACTTTCAGCGTTCCAGTAGTATGCTCAATGTCAACGTTTATCAGAACAATAAAAAATCAGTTAGTCGATTAGATACAGCTGTTTCATTTCAGAACTGTTTGAACTTGTGGTCTAGACGTATTGCATTTCCATTTGTTACGACAATTATGCAAATATTCGGAATAAAGCATGTTTATATTTTACTTTTATTTTTTTTAATTGTGAAAGCAACGGTTTTGTTTTATGAATACGGTAAGTATGTACCTTGTTGGAAATTGTAAAGAATTTAACGTTTACCTACATAACGGAAGGGAATAGCCGGAAATTTGAAGCGGTTCAAATTTCTACGTTTTGATCGGAGAAACATTTACACTATCAAGTATCATGCAGGTAGGTACATAGTTGTCCTTCGTTTATACATTCAAAAACGAAAATATCGACACAATGGTGTCGACAACACAACGTGAGTATCAGCCGAGTATCAGATAACAAATCAGAGTATAATCTTCGAATATATAAAATCACGGTCATACTTAGTGTTAATGGTTGAACTTCTAGAAACGGCTCGACCGATTTGAATGTTTTTTTTGTATCTTCACTAGGTAGCAGAATAGGTCGTCAGCGCATCATGAACTCCTAGTAATACTTTTGCAGACTGCTTCAGTAGATAGCCTTAGGTACTCAGATAATAGTAATGTCACAGGATACTTAATTATATTTTCTCAGGAACTCATTTGCCAGGGGACAAGCTGGCTTACACTGTGCAGGGTGAAATACCACCTTTCAAACCAGTTTATACATTTAATGTAACTGTGAGTACAGCACTACCACCAACTGGGTTACGGACATTTATCTAATTAGTTTGTCGTCTACACTATCATCAGTCATCACTACATAGTATAAAACAAAGTCGCTTTCTCTGTCCCTATATCCCTATGTCCCTATGTATCTATGCTTAAATCTTTAAAACTACTCAACGGATTTTGATGCGTTTTTTTTTAATAGATAGAGTGATTCAAGAGGAAGGTTTTAGTGTTAGCATTGCACCCGTGCGAAGCTGGGGCGGGTCGCTAGTAATATTATAAAGACGAAAGATTTGTGTATTTTTGTATGTTTGTAGTTTGTAACGAATAAAATCAAAAACTACGGGACCGATTTTAAAAATTCTTTCACCAATGGAAAGCTACTATTATATCCCTGAGTAAAGTTCTAAATTTTATTCCCGTATTCCCTCGGGAACGGGAACTACGCGGGTGAAACCGAGCAGAACCGCTAGTATTCAATAATATTTACCTACTGAATTCTGCAACTGGTTAAGATAGCGCACTACTATTTATTTGAAGAGTTCGTAATCCATATTCTATTAGAAATTTCTGCTTCTAATTAAATAGGTACACAGGTAAGTGTAAATTTTAGGTAACTTTTCTTGTTGTGATTTTTGTTAGATTTAATTATATTGTATTTTCAGCACCATACTGAAGGATTGCAGAAAGATTACACATACCTCAGAGTGGAATACTTGAACCGCTTATCCACTGTAACTGTACATTTCGACAAAAGTACCACTACAGTGCTTTTTCAAATAAAATTACCGTTTACAATCACATCGTTTGAGATCCTGGGATATGCGTTGCCGATTAACTTAGCTGTTGAACGAGATATTATAGCTTAAGATTTGCGATTGCGATATTACTTACATAAATGATATTAATAAGTATAATTTATTGGAAGTGTTTCTTATTTATGGAATAGCATAGGTACCCTTCTTGTGGACCACGCGTAAATTTGTTGGAAAGAAATTGATGGTTTGGTATCTAGGTGAATATTTAGCTAAATATCCTACAGATAATCGAAAACCTTCTAAATATAATATTTGATATAAAATCTTTATTTTCACTATTGGCGACCAACAATAGTTAAGTCGTCAATTGTAAAAAAAATCAAAATAATATAGTGAATTTACGATTTTTGAGGGTCGAAATATTTAAAGATTATAACACTTTTTTCATGAGTCAGGTTACTGCAGTTACTGTATGTAGTTTGTGGCGGTCAGTCATGGGAGCGCATGTTGATGTCGTCGTGGCGCTCCCGCTCGGTCTCGCGGTGGTCGCCGGAGACGCGCGCGCCCGCGCCCGCCGAAGGCCCGGGCTCGTCGTGGTCGCGCTTGCCACCGTGGGGCGCCGACGGAGCCGATTGCACCAGCCGCCCCATAAGGCTGGCGCTCTTGTCCTTGCGCGGCCGCGTCCACTCGTGCGAAAGCACGCGGTCTAGTGTCAGCCGCAGCGTGATGTCGGGCTCCAAAATGTGACGGACGATCGACTTGGCCGCCGCGGACACCGTGTCGCGAATCCGCGAGCGGAACACCCAGTTGCGTGACATTTGGTCCTTCAAGAGCTTACGCAAGTTGGAGTCGTCGAAGGGCATCGAGGCGTTGAGCATGATAAAGAGTATGATGCCGAGGGACCAAACGTCAGCGAGCTTGGGGTTGTAGGGCGTGCCGCTCACCACCTCAGGCGCGGCGTATGCGGCGGAGCCACAGTAGGTCTGGCTAAGTACGCGTCGATTCTCACCATCTGTACAGAACCTCGCGAACCCAAAATCTGCTAGCTTCACATTAAATCTTCTTGATAGCAGTATATTCTCGCACTTCAGATCACGATGAGCAATATTTTTGCTGTGGAGATACTGCAAGCCACTGGCCATTTGCCTGAACCACAGCTTGGCTTGATTCTCGGGCACAACTCCATTGCGTTTTATAAAGTCCAGCAAATCTCCGTTGTCAGCATATCGCATAAAGATGAAGACTCTCGGACCGCGTTGTAGGATACTGTGCACTTGAATGATATGAGGGTTCTCGATCTTAGTTAAGATGTCAAGTTCGCGAGGGAAAAACTTTTCTAAAAAATCTCTTGGCGCTTTCTCCTTGTCGAAGATCTTGCACGCGAGGTGCATCCGCTTAGGGCTGGCCGCATCGCAGTACTCGGCCAGGTGAACTGTGGCGTAGGATCCCTGTCCGATTTTTTTGCCGATGAGATAGCCTCGTTGTTCCAAGGCATTCACCTCGGAGCTTCGAGGGCTGAGGCGCTCAGCCATTGAGCTCTATCGACTTTATCCTAACCCGTTTAGGATACATTGGACATCTCACTACTCACGATATGCCCAAGGTTCCAGTGTCCTCCTGTCAAAGTGTTTGTTTTTCGCTTGATGCTAGTTTTCCACTCGCCTCTCATTAAAGAGAGTAAATCGATATAAAACAAAAATCGCTTATAGCACGCACAAGATTTTGGCAAAATATTACGACATCACAAAGAATTTGGATATAAAAAACGCTTCCACTAGTAAGAAATCTTCCAAAAAGACGTATCTGCTACATCGATGACGTTTTCTTTTGTTTCCAAAATTAAAATATTTTTTTTACACAGCCTGTGTCACAGAATTATCAAAAAGGTTGTACTAAAAAAAATTAGGGAAAGTTGACTTAATTTATTTAGGTAGTTCCTACTCATATACTTACCTACTTATCCGATTTGATGAAAAAAATACTAGGTGCAAGGTACGTAACATGACTGTGAAGTTAATATGTATTAAAGAAATATGTAAGTAGGTAAATAAGATAGGTAGGTACATAATAGGTAGGTAGGTATTAGACTGCATAATATAGAGTGATATCACATGAGTAAAGAGTTTCTTTACTCATGTGGTGATATGAAGCCTTATATGGTTACTTATAACTAACCTACTTAGGTATAACCACAGGTAAAACGTTAGAATAGGACAGACGATCCATTGGTACTTAATTATACCAAATAATTTACTTATATAAAAAAAAGTTGGGTTTTCCTTCCTGACGATTTAACTCGAGAACGGCCGGACCGATTTCGATGAAACTTTTTGTGTGGGTTCGAGTGGGTCCAGGGATGGTTTATAGCAAAGAAAATTCATCATTGCACCCGTGCGAAGCCGGGGCGGGTCGCTAGTTTACTTATAAAAATATGAGTCGTGGGTTCGATTCCCACACCATAATCCATAGGTAATGAAGTAAATAATTAGCGAAGAGCTAGAGCGTTCCCTAAAATTTCACCAGCGTAAGATCCATTCAAGTCGAAATTTATACTTAGTTTATGTTACTTCAAGAAAAGTAAGCGTTCCTTTAGTGAAATAATTTCGTAAACCGTTTCGAAAACTACCTATTCATTACAAAAAAAACAATCAAACAAACAAATCTTTCCTTCTTAGGTTTCCGTACCTAAAGTGTAAAATTAGACCATATTACTAAGACTCTAGTGTTCGTCCATCTGTCTGTCTGTCCGTTTGTCACCAGTCTGTATGTCATGAACCGTGATAGTTATATTTCTGTTGCCGCTATAACAACTAATACACGAGTGCAATGCTAATACTAAAACCTTTCTCTTGAATCACTCTATCTTTTTTAAAAAAAACGTATCAAAATCCGTTGCGTAGTTTTAAAGATATAAGCATAGATACATAGGGATATAGGGACAGAGAAAGCGACTTTGTTTTATACTATGTAGTGATGGTACCTACTACGAGATCTGCCAGGTTCGTAGCAAGTTTCAGTCTATTGTCCTTGCCTGCCTACCCCTATGGGAAATAGGCGTGAGATTATGTACCTATGTATGTATGGTACGGAACCATTCTTGTGCGAATCCGACTCGCACTTCGCCAGTTTTTATAATATTAGCGTAGATGTAGCAGAACATTTCGTCCCTTAGTTAACAACACCGCTTAAAAGTCATTTTTATACACATTTCACCCTTGAAAAGATAACAGACAAACAGTTTACAATAGCAACCCGCCCCGGCTTCGCACGGGTGCAATGCTGATACTAAAACCTTCCTCTTGAATCACTCTATCTAAAAAAAATACGATTCAAAATCCTTTGCGTAGTTTTAAAAGTCTAAACATACATATGGACAAACAGACAGCAAGAAGTGTCTTTGTTTTATACTATATAGTGATAGTGAAGTAAAAAGTATAAAAAGGGTAAAAAGTGAGAAGTTATTCTAATAGATATGTTTGTGCTTTGACTATTTTGGGCCAAAACATATTTTTAGGCTGATGACTAGATCGATAAAGCCTCAATATAGATATATATATATATAAAAAAAAACTACATTGACGTTACCACAGAATATTATGTGACTTACCTCGTGCTTACTTTCTATTACTGGTCTGTGGTGCTTACCTCTCTGTGCCTGCACACTGACCGACTTGAATGCACAGTCATAAATTAAAAATCTTATCTGTCCCTTGCGAAATAGAGTTGGGCAAGACAAAAAATACTTGAATATGCTTATTAAAATCATAACAAAAATGTATACCTATTATGTTATGTTCAAGTATTTAGTCTATGCAATAAAGGTAGTGGACCCCAACATTAATTCCTCAGTCGATGAAACTTTGCAGGATTGTAGTATAGTATGAGACAATACTTGCATACAAAAAAACAAAAAAAAAAACGTAACCGAAGTTAGATTTTTATACTAAAAAAAACTTTTTTTTTTGGTTAATAAATTGATAATTTCTGAAAATAATGTAGCGAGACGGTTTTTATTTTGGATTTTCCTATTGTAAGTCCACAGCGACTATTAAATGACATTCCAGTTAAAAAAATGGACTGAGCAATTTTCCCGTGCAAGGTACATACATATACGTCTGAGTTTTGTTGTTTCTACCCGGAGATTTTTTTGGATATTTCACATATAGCTTTCTTAACACACATGAATATTGCTGGCGAAGAACATTTTGACTGAGCATTTTTCCCAACAAAGATATCAAATAAATAAGTATTTCAGTAAAAATACCTAACTTCGGTTAGGTTTTTTTTTTTTTTTTTTTTTTTTTTTTTTTTTTTTTTTTAGGTTTATCTGCAATCAGTAATCTACTATAAGCAGGTTTGTTAGAAGATGTGGTTGGAGTCAGGTCGAGTGTGTCTTCCAATGAGGACATCTACTCAGGAGCCAACTATGTCAGTTTTTTGGGTGCATTTGGAATATGTGTTTCCGTTTCAGACGCTTAGCACAGCTCTGTCGGGAGAGTTCAGTCGCAAGTGCATTCGGGTGCTTTTCCAGTCGTTTCTGGTATTTGTTGGTGAAGGCTTGAATTTCCTCTTTTACAGTATCCATTTGTAGGTGCCTATGGATCTCGTTGTTGGTAACTAGCCATGGTGCTTGAGATATTGTTCTGAGAATAATATTCTGCATTCGTTGCAGTATCATGATATTGGAATCACTGGCGCTACCCCACAGTTGGATCCCATATGTCCATACTGGCTTGAGTATTGCCTTGTAGATCAATAACTTATTATCTGTAGATAGCTTGCTGTTTCGTTTCATTAGCCAATATAGTTCTTTATATCTGATGTTGAGTTCCTCTCTTTTAGCTTTGATGTGATGCCTCCACGTCAGCCGCCGATCGAGGTGTAGGCCTAGATATTTGACAGTATCCTTGTGTGGCAGTGTCATGTCCTCCAGTTTTACTGGCGGGCAGTCTCCCCTTCTCAGGGTGAAGGTGATCTGTATGGATTTACTAGCGCTGGCTTTGATTTTCCATTTGTGAAGCCATTCCGTTACTTGGTCAAGTCCTTTTTGCAGGATATCTGTAGCATTTTGAGGGTCTTTGTTGTTGACCAGTATGGCCGTGTCATCCGCAAAAGTAGCGATGGTGGTATCTTCTATTTGTGGTAGGTCCGCAGTGTACAAGATATATAGGACAGGTCCCAGCACAGATCCTTGGGGCACTCCTGCCTTTATATCGTATAACGTTGACAACGCATCAGCTTCTTTTACATAGAATAGTCTATCTCTGAGATAAGAATTCAGCACCAGATAGTAGCTGTGTGGGAGATTAGACTTAATCTTGCAGAGCAATCCATCATGCCAGACCCTGTCAAAGGCTTGCTGTATATCAAGGAATACAGAGGAGCAGTATTCTTTATTTTCCAGTGTGTTTCTTATTTTATTGTACACTCGGTGAACCTGCTCCACTGTGGAGTGCTGCTCACGGAAGCCAAATTGGTGGTCAGGTATAACATTATTTCCGGCTAATAAGGGTAGTATCCTTCTGAGTAGGACCTTCTCAAAAACTTTTGAGAGAATTGGGAGTAGACTGATAGGCCTGTATGACGCGACCTCATTGGCTGGTTTTCCAGGTTTACGTATCATTAGTATTTGTGACACTTTCCACAGTCTGGGAAAATATTGAACTCTTAAGTTTCCATTAAACAAGATGGTTAAGAACACTATTGCCTTTCTTGGCAGCTGTACTAGCACTTCCTTGGTTATGAGGTCAAATCCTGGCGCTTTTTTGTTTTTTAGGTCTCGTATCATTCTGCATACCTCACGTGGTGTTACTGGTTTTGGTGGAAGCGATAATTGGAGATCGTGTTTTAAGATACACTCCGTTTCCTTTTCATTCTGTTGATGGTGAATATCATGTGGAGTGAATACTTTTGACAGGTGGGCAGCGAATGTATCAGCTTTTGCTTGCGGTGTTCTTGCCCAACTGTTGTCGATCTTTCTGATCGGAGGTTTTGCTTCCTGTGGTCTATTGTAGGACTTCGTGAACTTCCACAAGGAGTAGTTTGTTGCATTCGTTGCAGTAAGAGAGTCTAGTTTTGATTCCAATGCAGTGTTGTGCCAATTCTGGATCGTTGTCTTCAATTGCTCTGCAGCGGCGTTCAGGGCTTTCTTGTCGGTTCTGTGCCTAGTTAGTTGCCACACTCTTCGTAGTCTGCGTTTTTCCAATACTTTTTGCCTTATTTCCGCAGGGAAGTTTGTTGCTACATTTTTTGTCTTTATGGCTGGTGTGTTAAGCCAGCAAGCTTCTTGGATAAGATTGGTGATATATTTCGTCGCCGTTTCTAGGTCGTCCGGTGTTTTTAGTGGGATTTTCAGGTCTATCTTTTGTTCTAGGAGTTCCCGGAAGGAGTGCCAATCTGTATGCTTATTGTACAGTCTTTCGGGCTCGTTATACTCAATAGGTAGAGTACTAATAGTCAATAATACCGGAGTATGGTCAGAGGCACTATCATAGCATGACGTGGCTTTAAAGTATTCTCGAGGCAATCCTTTGACTATGTAGAAATCCAGAAGGTCAGGTGTTTTGTTTGTGTCTGCAGGCCAGTAGGTGGGCTCTGAGGTGGATACCGTAGTATAATTATTGGTATCTAGGCATGTCTTGAGTTGTCTGCCTCTTGTAGTTGTTAATCTGGAGCCCCAGAAAGTGTGCTTAGAATTCCAGTCCCCACCAGCCAGGAAACGGTTTCCGAGTGTGCTGAAATATTGTGTGAACATTGTGTCTGTGATCTTATGCTTGGGTGGACAGTATACAGCTGACACAGTGAAGTTACCACAGTTCGTTTCAATGGCTATTGTAGTAGCCTGTATATGGCATGTTTGGAATGCGGGCAACAGGTGATGTTTAACAGTTTTTTTTACAATAATGGCTGTGCCAGCATGCGAGGTACCATCCGGGTGACCAGTTAGGTATGTTGTGTATCCTTGGATAATAATTTTAGTAGAAGAAGTGCAGTGGGATTCAGATATCAAGATGATGTCTAGGTTATGTTCCTTTATCAGGGTTTCTACTTCATGTGTATTCGGCGCTAGGCCGTTAATGTTCCAAGTTGCAACGTTGAGGGTGGTCATTTAGTGATTTTATCAAACAGTTTAGTCATGAGGCTCATCATAGCACTCATTTGTTGTAGGATGAGATTAAATTTTTCGGTCTGTTCAAGTAGTAGTCGTTCCAGTGTAGTCTGTGTTGTGTGCGATTCTTGTGGTGCTTTGACAGTTTCAGCATAAGTTCTTTCGTGGGGAACACGAGTGTTGTATCTTGGTTTTCGGTGTTAAGGGGTATTTTCATTTTGCGTTACTATAGGGGTGGTTTTTTTTGGTAACGGCAGTGGTTGTTTAGCGGTTCTCCTGGCTAATATTTCCTTGTATACCTCGCACCCTTTGTAGTTAGCTGGGTGGGGGCCCTGACAGAGTGCACATAGAGCAGGGGTATTTCTGTCAGTTTTTGGACATGAAGATGTCTTGTGTGATTGTGCACATTTCACGCAGCGGTATGGTCTCATGCAGTAGTTTTTTGAGTGGCCGTACTGCTGGCATCTTTGACATTGGACCACTGATCTTCTTTTTCTGGGATCTTCAATTACTACGACTTGGCGGTCAACAATTTTTATTTCCTTGGCAAACTTATTATTTGGGCCGGGTAGGATATTCACAAAAAAAGTTGATGTTGGTTTCTTATCCGGGCCATATTTGGCATTTATTATTTCACCTGTAACGGTGTTACCTGTTGCCTCGATGGCCTCTTCTATAGCAGAATGTGAAGTTGTTGGATGGAGGTTCCTGATGACTATTCTAAAATATCTTTCATCCTTTCTATTAAATGTGTGGCCTATAAGTCCATTCTCTCTCACCACTGTAATGAGTTTCTTGTAGATGTCCATTTCCATGCAATTTATTCTGAGCTGGTTTCTGTTTATAATTTTGTATGAGAATTGTACTCGACCAGCTACTGATTCCAAGAGTTGGGTTAGTTTGTCGATTTCCTGCACACCGTAGAGGATAATTGGTGGGGGTTTGGGGGTTTTTTTTACAGGTGGTGGAGCACCATCGTCTTCGGGTGAGTCTATGGGAAGTCTATCAAATCTATTAGACGTTCTGGTTCTTTCAGGGGAAGGAGTTTGGGATGTTTTCTTTCTTTTAGGATTCCTGGTAGTTGGAACACGCTGCCAAGAAGGTGGTGCGATGGTTTCTTGTCCGTTGTTTGTAGCTGTGTACTGATTTATGTTTGAATTTTTCTGTATTTCACTATCATTGATGTTTCCAGTTACAGGGACTGTACCCAATGGCGCACTTCTTGGTCTAGTAATAAATAGACTGGGGTGGAATGCCTGCTGCACCATTTTTTTGCCACCAGTAGCATTTACTTCTATAGAAGCCTGGTCGCTCGCTCCTATAGACTCTTCAACCGTGGTAGGATCAGTCCTATGATTTTTACCATGTAGCAAAACTGTGCCCCCCCCCAGAATACGATGGGGGCTTCTGCCTGATAAATCAGGGAGGGATTCTCCGGCGACGCCGGTACCCTCCTGGGGTAGATTCTTTTGCAATCTTGCTTCCATTGTTAAATCACTCCTCTTGCTCCAGACATTTTTAGGGTTATTTAGGCCCTAGGGCTCGCCGTAGCCTCATAGGTGAATGGTTATACCGCCATTTGCTCGGTCGCCATAGCCTCGTTCGTTCTCTAGCAGGGAGCACCACGGGAGCCATATTGGCCGCCGTCGCCAACGGGCGCGCGCAGGTGAGGTTGACAGCTGGGTCGGTTTAGATGTTGGTACCGCTCTCCCCTTACTCCCCAAAAAGATTTTTTTTTGGATTTTTTTATGCAAGTATTGTCTCATACTATACTACAATCCTGCAAAGTTTCATCAACTGAGGAATTAATGTTGGGGTCTTCATACAAAAATCCGCTTCATTACCTGGACTAATTTCCCAACAAAATATCAATATATATTAAGTTCATACAAGCTAAGCAAAGCGAAGAGAAGCGCTCGTAGCCCTGCTGCGCCAGTGTGCTTGTAACGATCACATAGGTTAAACGTGGGTTAAACAAAGTTAGACACTGTCAGTCAGTGAACGTGTGACCGCCAAGCCACCAAGTGACATTATATCACGAGCGCTTCCATGTTTCGGAAGGCACGTTAAATTGTAAGTTCCAGATTTCGTTGTACTTACGCAGTGTTAGTTGGAAGGCTTGAAAAATTCTGCATAATAAGTACCACTAGAATAACACCATCTCTTAATTTATGGTGGGCTCGCGTGCTAGATTGTAGCCCATACTTCCTCATGATGTTTGAGGAAAGATCCCTTAGATCAGCATTGGATTGTTACGGGTTGTTGTTTACAAGCAGAAAGTTTTCTGCCATTACAACTAGACCAAAAATGAATCTCTCAACTTAAGTTAGCAAGGGAAAATCGAATATAATTAAGTAGAGTTGATAAATGTTTGTGTATTTTATGAAAAATTAAAAGTAAGGAGTCTTTAGTGCAGGAGTGAGTGAGGCATAAAATGATACTGGATAGTGCGCTATTCTCAAAATGAAAATATCATTTATAATACCTACTCGACAAAAGTAACGTCGATAATTTTCTTTCTTCCCTGTTGTCAAGTCGAGTGAAGTCTTGGGCATAGTCGTTCGCCATTGGGAGCGCTCAACTTAGTTCGCGGTCCTACCGCGAACTAGTTCGTTCATTTAGTTAGTTTTTTTTTATATATTTTTATATGTGGAGATAATTTTATTAGGAAATGTTTTTTATATTATTATCGTGAAAAACTTTAACCATAATTTATACAAATTAAGACTATAATTTATATAATTTAATATGAAAATCTTGTAAGAGAGGCAAGATTAAAAAAAGTCCGTTAGCCATACAGCGCCACTCCGAGAGAGAGCGGACGCCAGAAAAATAAAATAACATATTTTAAAAGAACTAACAATGAGATTGTGGACGAACTAGTTCGCATAGTTCACCTAAAAGAGCGCTCTTTCGAACTAGGTCGTTCGCGAACTACCCAAGACTAGCGAGTGTCAACTGTCAACTGTCAAAATCAAACTTGTCCAATGCCAGCCAATGTCAACCAAATGGCTGGGTTGGATGTTGAAAAATAATAATTGTTTTAGTATTTTGAAGTTCTTGGCACTTTACTGAAAATTTACAAGATGATGAACCAATATCTCAAAGAATTGGAACAAGTGAGTTCAATGTAACACTATTTACCTGTTGTTTTGAACATTTATTTTTGACCTCCGTGTGCAACGTAACGCCCCATTTACCGGTGTTTTAACTAATACTAGGATCCCTTTGACCCTGATGAGTTCGTGGAGAGGATGGTGCGGCGGAGCATGCAGGAATCACGGCTGCAGGACGATCAGTTTGACCCTGAAATGATTCACGACATCTTTACACAAGCCATTCAGGACTTGAAGGTGAGGATATATTCTAATAGGAATAGGTGAGCTCAACAAGAAGTGAGCTCATCATGCGTGAAGCCTCTGGTGGTGAACTTACGTACATATTTATCGTTAGCTCAATGGTGAAGGAAGATGTTGTGAGGAAACCTGAATGTCCTCAAAATCGGTTAGTGATTTAACAACAAGCCTATCTAGCAATGGACTCATCATCTTTTATATTTAGGGGTCCAAATACACCCTGGTGGTATATCCACAAGGAAAATAATATCTCTGCAGACCCTTACAGGGTTAATGTGTAAGCATATTTTTTGGACACTTTCAAAACTGCCGAAATCCAGCCCCCTACGTATACTGTTAAAGAGTAAATAAAGCAGTGCCATTTAATTTTGTGATTGGATCGTAAGGTGCTACAAGAAAGACAGGAGCGGAAGTGTACCCGTCTCGAGCAGGCTGTCCAGGAGGAGGAGAAACTGTATGGAGCCAAACTTTCCGAAATCATGGACCAGCACACTGTGAGTTTACCAGCACTACCTATTAACTTATATAAAAACAAAAGAATATAACTGAAACAAAATCAACTCTTTGTTAAATTTTGTAAAGATGTTCAACAGGAGGATAAATGAACCAGATAAATGAAAAAAGTATTTAAAATATCAGGCAGTTAAACACCACATTGTCTACTATTTATTCCAGTAGATAAATTTTAATACCTGTTGCTCTAAAAAAAGTAATAAAGTTAGTGGCATTGACTATAAAGGTCTGTGGTTAGGGGTATAACCACAAATGTAGCTGATTTAACTACCTTGTTTCAGCACTGTGTCAACGTGTTCAGTTCTCTAGATGAGCGCATGTCCCGGTGTGGGGGGCGCGCTCTTGACGTGGGAGAGAAGCTTGGAGCTGCTAGAGCGCCGCGAGCCAGGGCAGCTGCCGCCAGAGACTTGCTGTCTCATTTGGCTCATTTCCTCAGCCCAGGGCCTGTGCTGACGGATTTGTTTAACGATCCTAGTAAAGTGAGTTTGCTTCTCTTGTGTACGTATTTGACATATTGTCTATTTACAACCTTAATCACAGTCGACAAGGTATGTAGAACAAGCACTGGCCACCTCAATTTCAATTTATTTTGTTTTATATATATAGAAATATTATTTGATAGCTGCATTAATTGGAAGTGAAAGTGGACGAAGCGAAAGAAGTATGTAAGGATCGTAGCAAGTGGAAAGAAGTGGTCTCTGCCTACCCCTACGGGAAAGAGGCGTGATTATATGTATGTATGTATTAATTCTAAGTATTTTTCAGTTAAATGAAGCTGCTGATGTAATACAAAAACTGCACACCATAGCACAGGAGTTGCCTCCAGACAAATTTGAAGTAGCAAAAAAGAAAATTGAATCGAAATATGACGAAATTGAAAGAAACCTCATTGATGAGTTTGTTAAAGCTCAGAACCAGGGCAATATGACCAAGATGAAGGACATAGCGACCCTTATGACCAATTTCAAGGGCTACTCGCAATGTGTAGATGCATTTATAGAAACTTGTCAAATGGTAAGCCATTAGCTCTTTTTCATGTAGAGTTTTTGTTTTTTAATATATAAACAACAAAGTTATTCCTGGACAGTATGTATTCCTGCCAATTTAATTATATTATGAAACATTCTTTTACTATATATAAGTCAAGCATCAGGGCCCAAATCACAGCAAAAACAAATTCTATTGTCTACATTCCTCAATTGCGTGGGATGTTAAATATGACAACAATAGAAAGCTCTTATCAATAGCTCAGTGGATTTGGATATCTCATTTGAGATCTAAACATATCACTATGTAGGAATTTGTACCATACAAAAAAGGTCAAAATATAAATGAGCAAAGTGTCATTATTTCACATATTAGTTAGCTCCCTAACGCAGATGTTTTAGATTAAAGCAAGGACTGTGTTTTGTCCCACTTATTTTCTTTTTACTTTTGACAAGTTGCCTAAAGTTTCTAAACTATAAATACAAATTTCAGAACACTCTTCTTGGCAAGGATATATTCTCATCAGTCCTGCCGCTCTGCAAGAAGAATTATACGATCATCAGCGCTGTGTTTCCCAACCCTGATCAGGTGATGAGCAAGTTTGTGCTCAACATCTTTCATCTCAAGCTCCAGAAGTACATACAGACGAAGCTGGCCGATAAGAATGATGTAGAGAAGTATTTGAAGAACCTTTACGAGATGTATACTAGGTAAGTTCAACTCGGTGCACCAGATAAGTAAGGTCCAAAGGTAATACTGGTGAAATGTGGGTATCTCTTAAAAGGAAATACCTCTGCCTACCCCCTCGGGAATAAAAGGCGTGAGATTATTTTTATTTACTTTATATTTTTTGCTTTTTAACATGATAACAGTCGGAAGGGTTATATAATATACTAGCGACCCGCCCCGGCTTCGCACGGATGCAATGCTAACACTACACCTACACCTTCCTCTTGAATCACTCTATCCATTAAAAAAAAACCGCATCAAAATTCGTTGCGTAGTTTTAAAGATTTAAGCATACAAAGGGACATAGGGATATAAGGACATAGGGACATAAGGATATAGGGACAGAGAAAGCGACTTTGTTTTATACTATGTAGTGAAGGGTTCTATTTTTTCCTAAATCTAAACAGCATCTTAAACGAAAGGAAGATCCTGAAATTTGTAAATTTTTTGACGTCCTTGTCAGTAATGTATTAGTAGGCAATCAATTACCAGGGCCCTGCGATACGAGCTGTGTTTAGTGCTGGGTCCGCTGTTTGAAATGTTACTACGCATTAAGTTGTACATATGTTTAAGACAAGGTTTAAATATGTAAGTCTTGTAAACAGTTAGTAATAAAATTATTATATTCTATTCTAACCGGTCTGGTGATGGGCTAACCACCTATCACGCTTAGGGGTCTAATATACTTGTGAAAAACCTAACGTAACCCCCTCGGAGATAAAAGAAGTGAGTTTTTTTAGTGTCCTCCCTAGTCAAATCACTTACTTTTTATGATCTGTCAAAACGAAATTTTACTATGGAAAATATACTGAAATAGCAAGGTGTGACGTCAGTTTCTAGTACTCGATTACAACACTTTTTTGATTGTATTATTATTTTTAAATTTGCAGTAATTGTAAAGTGCAAACTGAAATACATGTTTAGTTAAAGGTGTTTTGGTATCAACTACCCCATTTTTGTTTTTTTCAGCACCCAACGCGTATGCGGCGAGCTGGTCTCAGCCGGCCTCGTCTCAGCCGACGGCAACTCGTCGTCCGGCGACCTCCGCCGAGAGGCGCTAGTCAACGGCACGATGGCGGGAGCCAACGACGGCTACGCGGCGCTTGAGACGAGGCGCCTGAAGGCGGCCCTGGCGAATGCTCTCAACCAATACTACACAGAGAAACAGCATATTAAAAAGCAGATACAGGGAGGCGGGTGAGTTTAGCCACTGATATTTAATCTAATTTATAAAAATCTCGTGACACGGTGTTTGTTGTTGCACTCCTCCCTAACGGCTCGACCGATTTTAATTCGTCAAGCACCGTAACAATTAAAATTCAATTGCGTCTATGATTCTTGGTTTGAGAGGTTAATGATTTTTATTATATTAGGTAGGTATGAGAATAGGTCGTAAAGTCTTTTTCAGAGCCCTCCCCCTTTTTATGTCAAAAAATACTTCTAGTAATATTTTTACAGACTGCTCCAGCAGGAGGGTTAAGTTCTTTACTCTGATATATGTCACACGATCCTTGATTACATTTTCTCAGGAACTCATTTGTGACCTTGGACCTTTTCACCTTGGCTTACACTGTGCAGGGTGAAATACAGGTGGTATTTCAACTATTTATATATAGTAAAGTATGTGTATAAAATAATAGGGTCGGCAAATGAATGATACTTTGAAAGTTTCTCTCAAAACACTTCTAAAATTTAATTTTGATATTCATTTTTTAAATGGATATTTGAGTGGCTAGTCAAAACAGATACTTTTTATCATAAATACTTACCAGACATCATCATTGTTGGCATTTAAGTGTTTAAATTTATCACAGTTTTATTATTTTTAGTTTGTAAAATGAAAATGGCCATACATTTTTAGAAGAGTTTAAGTAAGTTAATAACATAACCTAATCATAAAATTAAGCATTAAAAGAAGACGTCACATACATTTTCCCTCGTTAATTTGAGTTTGATTTGATTGAGACAGATTCTAAAAAGTATATTTGACTAGGCAGTATCCTATAATCACCAAAGCGTCTCAAAAACAGATAACTAATCTAGCCTTAAACTACAATTCCTCTAACAGATTCCAAGAGCTCCGCCGCGACCTGCAAGCTGTAATCGGCACCCGGGCCAACATCAACATCGCCCAGATCGAGAACTACGGCGGAGAGACATTCCTCAGCGAGCAGCTCGTGCAGAAGATGCTGGGCGACGCCAAGACTTCCTTCTTGAGGTGCAAGACTGTGAGTATCTCATGCTGGACTGTTACTAAAATCTGGCATGTACAGTCAAGAGCACATGAAGCTTTACACGTGTAGTGGGAGTCTGACCTCTAAGGCGATTGTAATAAAAACGTTACAAAGTCCAATGTGTCAAGTTCCATGTGCTCTTGACTGCACAACACATGCACACTTGTACATGTGTAGTATCTGAATAAGCGCAAGGCATGACGTCGCATTGCATACGCATCATGAAGAGTATATCTGTCTCTCTCGCACGTGGTCAAGTTGACGAGCATGACAGAGATTGTTATTATTTTGTTTCTACTTCTATTAATACAGCGTGATATTTTTTTTAACCCGTCCCTTAGTAATACATTACCCATATCATATGACATAGATTAAAACATGCATTTTAAAATGTACGATTATAATAAAGTTGCATTGGTGTACATGCCAGCTTTCAGTAACGAACCAGTAGTACCGATACTTCGAAGGTTATTTAGACGACATAATATTGAAAAACATAATGAAAAGGATTTAAATTTTTTAAGCACTTTATTCATAAAATTTTTGACATCATTTCATTTGATGAATTATTGCTTTTCTATGATTAGTCAACATTTAGAGCAGAGAAAAGAATATATTATAACAGCTCTATAAAAATACAATTTCTCTGTATCCACACACAATTCAATCTTGTAATACAATTTTATAAATTTTACGATTTATTTTGAACGACTTGGCAAACGCGTTACGCGTCTATGTATGCAGTCTGTCTTTCCACTACTGCATCACCTTAAAGGTAGACTACTATCGAATTCGCTCTACTCTTCGATCTAGTTGGTAAATTTCTTTTTGTAAAATCCATCTCAGAAATTTTTAGAATAAATGTCTCCATTAAACATGCCAAACCTTTGAATATGTGTAATCACCGAGTATGTGTGCTAGCCAAAGAGATTAAAATATAATAGGATATAGAGGGGACATTGGGAATATTTTCATACAAAACTTTGAAGCTCTAGCGTCATGTCAGTTAGTATGAACGCGAGCTGTTATTCGGTTGAAATTGTACTAGACTTAATTCCACTTGGAATAACTTTTCGGCTTCAAATTTTCCTCGCTTTGTCCCCTCTATATCATATTTTAATCTCTTTGGTTCCAGCTCTGTACTTCCAACGAGCTGCCCGGCACGACGATGGCCCTCCTGGAGGCGGTGACCCAGCATCTGCTCGTCGAACACGTAGACTACGCGCTGGACCTCGGTCTACAGTCCATACCCATTGCCGAGAGCAAGTCCCCACCACAGGTACTGCTAGGCTTGAAAAAGAAAAAAATATGACATATATTCTTTGCTTTTTTGGTCTCACACAAAAGTCACAAAAGAAATTGCCAAATAATATGGCCAAACGAACATTAAGTTCTTAAAATATGATAATAATTAAAGATGAACTCGAGAAACTAAAATCTTATCATGGTATATAATTATTATTGATGTATGTACGAGTGTGTTGAGTTATTGAATGTTATTGCGTATGTAAGTGTGTAATCTTAACGAATTTTTGAGTTATTAAATAAAATGATTATCAATAAAGTTGATCAGGAATATCATGCAAAATATTTTCAATAGCCTTATTTGCGCATCCACATCCACTTACATAAATATGTGGAGTGTTCCTACTTGTACATGTATATCAAGGATGCCTCAATAGCAAACAGATACTATAAAATGTGACATGATAACAGGGAATGTTGTTTCGTTTGTTTAGTTTTTTTAGAATAATAATAAAACTAGTTATGTAAAATAATGCTGTAGACGCTGTAGTCTTCACAGACTAACTTTTTTTGTCGACTACATCATTATTTTACGCAACTATCATATTGAAGCAAACGACCATTTCATTGTAATAGTGTAAACAATATTAAATGGATTTATCATTTCAGATCCATTTCTTTGACATAGTGAAACAAGCCAACAAAATAGTAAAGATGTTCGAGGAACACTTCCAAGAGTCTGTGTTGCCTTGTATCAGGTAAATATTTCAACTTACCTAAAAATATTATATGTTCGGTGCTAGGTAGGTAGGTCGGTGGAGGTATTCCATACTCGAAGTTACTTACTTTTTATCAGTTTTTTTTTGGACCCCTAAATATTTTTTTTACAAACTAGTCCGCTTAATTGATAAAATGTGCAGCGTAATCTGAGAGCGTTGTCTTTTGACAGTAGTGATTTGGATTTATAAAAAAACATTTTTTTTTAACTATCTTATTTTAATTCCAGCTCAACATCAAAGCAAAGTGAATGTCTGCATAAAAAAGCGACGATAATGGAGCAGCTGGAAAACAAGCTGGATGCAGGATTGGAGAGAGCTATGGCTGCTATTGTCGGCTGGGTGAAGTTGCACTTACAGACGGAGCAGAAGAAGACAGACTTCAAGCCCGAAGGGGATATCGACACTCTCGCTTCACCCGTGAGATATCCCACTAATATTATAAACGCGAAGTAAGGATGGATGGATGTTTGGTACTCTTTCATGCTAAAAGTACGGAACGGCTTTTGACAAAACTTTACTTTGTTACTAAATCTTGTTGGATCGAGGTTGACCTTTTATGACAATTTGACTGTCCAATACAATAGCTCTATTTGTAGTAGCTATTTTAGGGACACTATTATTACTAAGGCTCTGCTGTCTTGTCACAAGGCTGTATTTTTGAACCCTAAAAGGCAGTTCTTCTCGGGGAACTGCATTTGGAAGCAGCAACTCGTCGGTGGAGATGAGCTGCTGTTCACATTTAGCCAATCTTCATGGACGAGTTTAGAGTGCCTTGTTATTGGACTATTGGCTTAGTGGAATGGCTCAATGGAATGGCCTCGTGTAAATTGCCCATAACAGCTTACTTTTCTGGAAGTAACATAGGCTATAATTTTTGACGGGAACGGGACTTGCAAGCAAGTAACTCATACAAGTCCAGTTACATAGAACTCTAAAGAGATACTAAAAAAATACAGTCGAATTGAGAACCTCATCCTTTTTTAATATATATATATATAATTCACGCCTTTTTTTATCCCCGAGGGGGTAGGCAGAGGTATTCCATTACTGGTTATACCCACATTTCACGAGATATATTGGACCCCTAAACGTGATAGGTCGTGAGCCCATCGCCGGACCGGGTCTGTTTATACATGTCACAGAATTAATTCTTAATTAATTATTATTAGACTATTGACTTTTCAGTTACCTACAGAAAATAAAATACATTTTCATTTTTTCATTTTCGAACACAGGCCTGCACGGCAGTGGTGTCGTACCTGAACTCAGTGATGGAGAAGATCCACGGCGGGTTGGACGGCGAGAACCTGAACGCCGTCGTTCTAGAGCTGGCCGTGCGCCTGCACCGGGTCATCTACGAACACCTGCACAACTTCACGTTCAACTCTGCAGGTAAAAGGCAACATAATGATAAAGCATATTACATACCAAGGGAAGTAAAATAAGATATGTCTCAGATCACACGTAATGAAACAACGTAATGAAAACATGTGATCAGAGGCTTTCTTATTTACTTCCCGAGGTGTGTATACTTTTTTGAGCTCGACGGAGGCGGTAAGCGGCTAAGTAACTTCGTTTAGCACAGCGGGCTGAAAGTGGACGCTTTCCGCCCGGAGAGATGAAAAACTCACTTTTCCCTAGCGATATACACGCATTAGCTGAAGAGCTGCTCGTGTATTAAATAAATAATAATAATATTTTAGGACCCCTAAACGTGACAGTCGAGTACTGTACAAACAGCAACAATCTTAGGTACTTATAACACATTTTTAACCGAAAATATTTCAGGAAAGACTCTCGTTTAACTTGCAGTTGCAAAAATCACGTCGATCTATTACTGCGTGTAGTACCAATCAACAAATACTTTCGCATTCATAATATGGATAGGGTTATCGCATAGCATACAGTACGGCCGTTTTAACTTGGCTGCTCTGAACATAGGCTCCGCCTGCGCAAACCGCCTCATGGCGCCAAATGGTCACTAAAAATGTTATTGCGCAGCCATTTGCGTAACTTCAAATTTTTAACAAAACTAGGCGGTGCCTGTTCTATGTGTACTAAACTTACATGTCAAACCCGGCAATCAAACACGCGCTGACTACTCAAGGCTAAAGCTAAGGGCGCTATAGGTATACTAAGTACTGAGCTGTGACGTCATCATTTTTAGTACTCAATTTTTATAATAATAATAATATATTTTTTTAATTTGACAATGGAATTAAATTTATAAAAGTATTTTAGTACTTATGACTTTTTTAGTTCATTAAATGAACAATTTGGACTACCAGGTGCTATGATAGCGATATGCGACGTAAAAGAATACCGGTCGGCGGTGTGTGGGCGCGGCGCACGCGCAGCCCCCCCGCCGGCGCATGCGCTGTTCGACGCTCTTCACGCCCTCTGCAACCTGCTGCTCGTCAAGCCGGAGAACCTTCACCAGGTGTGCGAGGGAGAGACATTGGTAAGTCCTTGTACATGGCGAAAAGAGATGGAGTACTAGCAGCATTGACTTTTTAACCGAATTAAAAAAAGGGGGAGGTTATCAATTCGAGTGTATGTTTTTTTTAAGTTTGTTACCTCAGAACTTTCCACTGGGTGAACCGATTTTGATGTTTATTTTTTTATTTGAAAGAAGCTGGTGCCTTTCGTCCAGTCTGGCAATCCATGAAAAAACCATATAAGTCTTAAATTTGCATTAAGTATGTGCGCGACAAATGGACGTATAACCACAGAATAAGTAATAGTACTACGTACAGAAGGTTCTCTGTTAACAAATTCCCTGTTCAGGTACGTCAAAAGTGCCTAAATGTGGCCATCTCTTTCTATCGCATGCAACGCGCTCTTTCGGAGGCGGAGCCTTAGATCTAGGCCGGCAGCTCGTTAGTAGTAGTAGTTAGTATAATAGTATGTTTTACCTACGATATTACGATTATTCTTTATTTAGGTACTAAAGACCACCCAACTAAACAAAAGCTGTGTAATTTGCCTTTAGGTTATGTTATGACTTCAAAACTGCCTGTTTCTGCAAAATGTAGGACGAAGACATACAACTGGGTCATCTACATACGTACATTATATTATAATGTAAAGAAATGTGCGGCAACCACTAATAGACCGCCGGGTGGCGGCCGGTCGCATGTACTTGTAGCGGCGCGATAACGTCACGCAGTGTGCCTCCCCTGGTATAACTCAATATTACGCCAACCAATTTCGATTACCCTGTTTATTTTTTATTTATATTTATTTAGAGCAAATATGTTTCGCATTGAATTGATTACATGTTGAATTGACTTCAAAAAAGGATGAGGTTCTCAATTCGACTGTATTTTTTTTGTATATCTTTCGAGTTCTATGTTATAGTAACTGGACTTGTATGAGTTACTTGCTGTTCCGCAAGTCCCGTTCCCGTCAAAAATTATAGCCCATGTTACTTCCAGAAAAGTAAGCTGTTAAGGGCAATCTACACGAGGCCATTTCACTGAGACAATCCACTAAGCCAATCCAAACTGCATACAAAAAAAACTTGAGGACAATCCATTGCAGTGGACTCTCTATATACACGAAGCCATTAGTGGATTCGCTTAGTGTAATGGCTCAATGGAATGGCCTCGTGTAAATTGTCCATAATGGGCCATTTATACGAGGCCACTCCACTAAGACAATCCACTAATGGCTTCGTGTATATGGAGAGTCCACTGCAATGGATTGTCCTCAAGTTTTTTTTTGTATGCAGTTTGGATTGGCTTAGTGGAATGGCCTCGTGTAAATTGCCCATTAGACGCGCTCGAAAATTATTTTTTACATTTGTTTGAGAGAGAAACAAGGGACTCTAAACTTGTCCATGAAGATTGGCTGAATGTAAACATGAGCCTAACTTCACTGACGAGTTATTTCCTCGTATGTAAGCGAAGGCCCATAGCTTCCGATTTTTCTTTTTTTTTAAAGTATTGACAAATACCTAAGTGTGATAATAGGCGTCCTACTACTTCCAAGTCTTAGTAGGCCGGACACACGAAGGTTTAATATGTAACTAGCTTTTAACTGCGGCTTCGCGCACATTTATTTCACCCCCTTAGGGGTTGAATTTTGCAAATCCTTCTTAGTGGATGCCTACACTGTGTAAGCTATCTATGTGCAAAATTTCTAGTCTCGAGTAGACCCAGCGGTTTAGGCTGTGCGCTGATATATCACCAATCAGTCAGTCAGTTTATCATTTTATATTATACTAGCAGCGCCCCGCGGTTTCACCCGCGTAGTTCCCGTTCCCGGGGGATTGCGGGGATAAAATATAGCCAATGTTTATTCTGATGTATAAGCTATATAACTGTAAATTTTTTATCAAAATCCGTTCAGTAGTTTTTGCGTGAAAGAGGAACAAACATCCATCCAGACATCCAGACATCCATACAAACTTTCGCGTTTATAATATAAGTAGGATGTAATAAATGTTTTATCATGATTTTGTTTACACAAAATCATTTACAAAAACTGTATTGTCCACAGGCCGAGTTGGACCACTCCATCCTCCTCAACTTCATCCAGCTGCGCTCCGACTACAAGAGCCATAAGTTATCCAGCTTCCTAAAGGGGCTCTCATAGAGATACACATAATATTTTAACGTTATTTATGTTATACCCACGTGATTAATGTTGCTTTGTACATAGGTAAGCAAAGTTATTTTTATATAGTATTAAAGTTTATTTATACAATTTTATTTTTCATTTGCATTCTGGGTCAATAGCGTTATTTTAGGTTTAAAACTCAAATCTAACCAGTTTACAGTATTATAGGCCGTTATAAAAATTAGGCGCAAAAGGATAGAATCGTAGACAAGAAAATGTAAATATTTGCCATGTTTATCTGGGTTACTCTCGTCGAACGACCCCACTGGTTTCTTTCGAAACATTCGATTCTAATATCGCTAACGCGCTAATACTGAGGCGATTTGTGTTTCGTGCGGGAGTTAGCGATCCGCGTATCATATTGTATAATGCTTGCACAGCGCGTTATCAGCGGTATCTATACGAATCCACTACGTCCATTCATAAGCTCGCCCCTCCAGTTGCGCGTCGTTATTTGAATGAACGCGGCTGTGTGCGTGCGACGCAAGCGCACCTCCGCCAGTGCGCCAGTGTCGATCGAGCCGGCAGGCAGAGCAGTCCTGTCGACCCCGCGCGCGATAAAGTGCTATCCCCACAAGTTCAGTGTGATCCACCGCGATACTAATTACTGTGCCCTGTGCCCACACCGCTAATCTGGATCGTATCATCAAAATCGAGAGGTGAGTCCTCGAACCGTGTGTTTATTTTCATTCAGCCCGACGCCTACGCGCGCAGCTATGTCGCGATTTGAGCGACGAATTTACATGCTATAAGTTTATAAGTTCATTCATCGTGGGCCCTATTTATATTATCGTACGTGTGATGTGAATAGGCGATTAGGGCTTGTCGATGGAGACAAGAGGTTGATTCATAGGTGTGACTGCGAGCGACTTTGTAATCGGCGCTGGTGCACAAGTGTTTCTTGTTTCTGCGTTGCTATGCTGTCCGCTGGATACGTAGGTCTTGATGGATTGTTTTGTGGGCTGGTCGTTATCTAGGTAGCCGGGGGCCGCGGGGCGCTGCACTTCGAGTGGTGTTTTTATCCCGGCGCTACCTGACGCGGCCGCAAGCCGATCCCGCTAATGGCATCGCTCCATACGAGTATGACCAGACCGCACCTTTCAACGAGTTGCGTTTTGATGTATCTGGAACTATTTTCGACTTAAAAATCGCAGTGAACAGCTATATTGGCTCAGTAGTCTGTAACATAAGGTGTGTACAGCAGTTTTGTATTCGTTTTACCCGACTGCGACGAAACAAAGGAGAGATTATGAATGTTATTTGCATGAGTCTCGCACATATAAGTATTAATACACACATCAAAAATAGGTATACTTACCATAAATATTGTATCTGTTTGAAATAATTTCTAAGGTAAAATTATAAATAGGTACGCTCTTAGTAATGAGCAAGTACCTATCAATAATTTTGATTTATACACTGATGATAAACCAAAGCGTAATAATTATGATCAAGAAATGTCTTAATTATTCATAACAATTAAACACGATGCGAGCCAATAATTCAATTCGCATCGAACACTTCACTATTGGAAGGTATGATAAGATAGAGCACAATAAATCAAAAACTTTACGAGTGTGTTTACCGTATACTACCCGAACAGCATGAACATACATTTTAATGTTGCAACTCAATCAACCAGTCTCGGCAGAAATTAAACGTATAAGCCATAATACAGTCTGAAACATAATCAAATAATAATAACAAAGAACTCAAAAGATTAAAAAATCGACTTCAACGAATAATACTAAAAAATTAGTCGAATTGAGAACCTCTTCCTTTTTAAAAGTCGGTTAAAAAACATCGGAATCGGTTGGCTTGATATTGAGTTAGTCGTCCATTTGTCGCGCACATATTTAATGCAAGTTTAAAACTTATATATGGTTTTCTCATAGATGCCATTGTCAGAACAGGACCAAATTGGGACTACTCGGAAAGCACTAGCTTTCAAATAAAAAAAGAATCATTAAAATCGGTTCACCCAGTCGAGAGTTCTGAGGTAATAATAAAAAATAAAAAATAAACTCATAAAGTCGAATTGATAACCTCCTCCTTTTTTTAAGTCGGTTAAAAAGTACAATACATTCATGTATAAAATAAACGTAGGTACACTCTAAACTAAGTCCCACATTGTAAGCTGGTCAACATAATTGCTTGTCATTTGCTTAATTGATGTTTTGTAACCAAAATACAGTACATATCTAGTACCTACCTAACAATTCAAACGTATTTTAGGCAAAAGGCACCGCAAATGCAGTGCAGTATATTTTGCACACCATTTATATTTGTCGTCAAATCTCAGCAAATTGTATCGTCTGTCAAAACGCGAAATTATAAAAACTAAAAATACTGAACTATGAAGTCATCTTGCCTACCTATCGTAGGTACCTATTCAATTTCGCCACTTTTTACTGTTTTATTATTATGTAATTTTTTATTTAAATCGTAATACGTTGTTTAATTGTGTTCGGAGATTATCTTTTAACCTCTTAAGCCAATAAAATTAAACACAATTATTTTTGAATTGTTACGGTGCCCATTGGAACCGCGCGGTGCTCGACAAAATTAAATTAATGATTATTCTTAATTTCATTTCGATACAATCAACTTACTATGTTTCAATAAATAACTCCACCATAGTTTTACAATAATTACTGATTATGAATCTGTTTGTAATAAATATTGACAATCGAATGAATTCACACTACGCGACGAAATATTCAACATTGAGTAAAGATAGGTATTAAATTTAGTACAAATGCTAAATATTGTTTCGGTCATAGAATTCGTTGAAAGCCAAAAATGATGACGTAATCGAGACGTATCACGAGGTAAGACTCATGCTTGATATACTAATCAAGATAAAACTAATTCATGGACCAGATACTATGTACCTACTCGCGTAGGTAAATTTAATCGAATATTATTCATGTGTGACGATTTTTAAAAACATTTTGAGATAAATGTCATTCAATTATATAAATAAAACTTATAAAATTCGCAATGTAAGTGTATTAAGCCTTCTTAATTCCAGTTTCTGAGTAGTATTTTCCTACAATGACCCCAAAGATCGATATTTAATTCAAATGTTGACTGCACCGCGCGTTAAAATCGTAAATTTATGCACAAAAAGTGATTTTTGTTCGAGTTTAAAGCTTATATCATAAGCTAAAAAAAATATCGTGCTGGGTGTTGTTGGATTATTTTCTTTGATTATTTTTATAACTGACAGCTCTTCTTCAATTTTAGAACCTAATTTATATTGCTGATTAAATTCAATGATTGTCTCTAGCATACACACACAATTCTTCCGAATTTTAATGTTTTAATCCCGAAAATAACAATAAAATGTTAGTATGGAAAGTCAGTTTTCTTGAAATTCTACAAACAAAACAACAATTTCATAGGTAACCCAATATTTGCCAATAACTGTCTTATCAGTTTTGCAGGGAACTGTTTTAAAAATTACGAAACAGATGAATTACTAATCTATGTTATTGTTAACTTCTACATTATCAATCTATTGTAATCTAGCCAATGTACTGATTATAAAAAGTAAATGTATATCCTTTATAACATAAGTCAGAACTGATGACTTACGGCAAATACAATTAAATGGTATTTACCTAGTGATAAAATACTGCATGAGTAATCTTTCAAACCAATCATCTGTTATCTTGATACAAAGATCAACCATCCAGCATTAAGACTACTAACTACACTATAACTCTTGCTAATAAAAGTATTTTGCCATTTATCCAGAATTAGTGCTATATAGGTTTTTTTTCTTTGTATAGCCCTTCAGAACGAATACTTTGTACATTTAGTAGCCTAAGACAGTGAACCAAAACTGTATTAAATTAATAAAAATAAATATTTTCGGACAACAGGAGATCCATTTGTTAGTAAACTTATATCTAGTTGTGTTAGTACTTATATTCTACGAGTGACTTCGTTATGTTAATTAAATTTCCAACAAACGGACAGTCCCCGCTGTCGGCTATCGCCCTCAGAACACTGTTATTATAAAAAAAACAATTTCGAATTATTTGGGCAGGGTCTGAAAATCAGCAGTTGTGCTGAGGCTCTAGCGCAATACGATAACGAAAAACAAACGAAATTATGTAAAAGTTTTGACTTTGACTGAGCAGTTTCTTTCACACATTCCACACAAACTTTAACTTAGTTTTTCAGTCTAGTTATATAGTTGCGTTGTGTGGATGAATAAACATCTTATGTATGTATTTATTTATAAAAACTCTCAGTGTTAAAAGAGTCTCCAAACACACCTA
Organism: Ethmia dodecea; assembly: GCA_963855545.1. NCBI lineage: Eukaryota > Metazoa > Arthropoda > Insecta > Lepidoptera > Depressariidae > Ethmia > Ethmia dodecea. The sequence continues at coordinate 8,232,312 of OY979457.1, forward strand.
GAACACGATATTTCAATATATCTTTCAGTTTTGTTATTTGATCAATCAATGTGTGAAGTCGATGCCAATATAATGTATATTGTAACATTTTTAATCAGACAGACATGATATCAACGTAATTTTTCCATACTATATTTTTCACACTGAGTGATGATCACGTTATCATGAATTTTGGACAGATAACTTAAATCATGATAATTTTTAAAGCATGCTGAAAAAGCAGAGAAATAAACACAGACTCCTCGTAGGATGATGTGTTAATAATAAAAAATAATAATCTCACGCCTTTCATTCCCGAGGGGGTTGGCAGAGGTATTCCATTACTGGATATACCCACATTTCACGAGATACATTGGACCCCTAAACGTGATAGGTGGTGAGCCCATCGCCGGACCGGTTCTATTTACACATGTCTCAGAATTAATTCTGAGACCTGCGGGTTTCCTCACGATGTTTTCCTTCACCGTCGAGCTAGTGATAAATATGTACGTAAGTTTTTGAAAAACTCATTGGTACATGCCAGGATTCGAACCCGAGCCTCACTGATTTTCGGCCGGCTCTTTAACCGTAAAGGCTATCACTGCTGATTATGTGTTAATTAAGAACAAATGATACCATGTGACTTACAAGTTACAAGTCTACTGTTTAACTGAGACGGTTCCCGAGGTAGCTGCACTACGATAGTACTATTTATTATACTGTGCACAGTGCGCTAGGGGCACAGTATAATAAATAGTACTAGCGTACTAGGGGTGACAGATGACGTAACATCTTCAAAAGAAGGAGATCAATTCGTTGCGTATGTTTTTTTTACTATTTTTTGGTATGTTAATCCAATCCGATATCGAAATTTACATCTTACTTACATTAGCAAATCACTCGCTATCAGCGTAATAGGTATACATGTGCTCACGCCTTTTTCGCGGAGGGGTAGGCAAAGACATAAGTCATAAAAGACATAAGTTTTGAAAAACTAAATGGTACATGACAGGGTGTCATGTACCAATGTGTTTTTCAAAACTTACCCTTCATATTTATCACTAGCTCGACGGTGAAGGAAAACATCGTGAAGAAACTCGCAGGTCTCAGAATTAATTCTGAGCCATGTGTAACAGACCCGGTCCGGCGATGGGCTCACCATCACGTTTAGGAGTCGAATATTCTCGTCAAAAGTGGGTATTACCCCCTCGGGGATAAAAGACGCGAGAAGATTTATTTATTTATATTACGCTAATTTAGGCGAGCTGTTACTCAGCAAGCCTAAATTTGCATAATATAGCTTACGAATAAGTAGTATCTACCTAGAAGAGTTCGAAACTACATTACAGCATGTTATCTCCGCTATCTGCTGGCGTGATATCTGATAAGTAATTATGAGAATTCATGTTATTGTTTTGAAGGCAAAGCTCTGATTGAGGCTGTTTGGGATTTTCCAGTTATAATATTCACAGTGTACAACTACATTACCATTCGACTGGGGTTTGCCAATTCCATCGCTCTCTTTATAACTGAATCGGTCGGATTTCACTGCGTCCGTCGTCGGAGATTGCGTGTCGAAGTTACTTTTGTAGAGGTAGATTATCTTAAGAGAGAGAGAGAGATAGAGAAAAAGCAGGTCCGCGTCTTCATAGATGTTTCAACAAAAGTCTATGGTTCCTACGCGGGAGTAGTGAAAGAATTTTCAGATTCGCATCAGTAGTTCTAGAGATTACTTGGTTTGTAGGACAAACATACGAACGACTTTCCCGTTTATAATATTAATGTAGATATGATTCGAAGGCTGAATGCAAATATGCTGAGATTAAATAGTTAAAAATCTCCAAAATCTAAATTTTTAGAAAAAACGTTTTTGTTACTCGCATGAAAGTTTTCATTAAAGCAATTTTTATGTGTTGGAAACCATGTCCAGCAGGGCTACAGCTATCATTCCATAATAAAAAGCATAGAGGAGTAAAACCCAGCTCTACATTTCCAAGTTTGATGGCTGGCTAGGTAGAATATGCCGAATACTTCCCTTTTGCCTAGTTATAAAGGAATGTAATGTTTATTCGGTGTTGTGGATTTTTTTATAAAGAAATATTTTTACTTTTCTTGTTTGACACCGAAAATATATTATTAAAAATAAATGACGAATCCACAGGTTCACTCTCAAACAATAAATGAATGTTGCTATCATGTTACGTTGTATCTACATACGTATTATCTTCGTATTATGTACAATGAATTAAATAATACACTTAAACATTCTCACCTTTGTTTAAATTATACTTTAGGCTGTCAATACAATAGCTATTCTCAAGGGAAATATGAGTATGTCTTATCATATTAAAATAGCCGAGATGTTATCGTGTAACAAGCATTAGGCATTTGTTATTAGATAAATACTTTAGGTTGTTAGTTTTTTTGATAATTTGATTACAAAAGTAATGTCAAGATTGATAAAAGTACCCAAAAATTTCCGAATCAAATGTAACAAATAGAAAACATTGGCTTTATAAATATATGTTAATTAATTGTATCTAGGTAACTAGGTACATATTTATAAAAAATAAAAGATAGCATATGTAGATAAAATTTGGGTCTATTTCAGACATTAATATCTTTTAGATAAAGTGTCTAAATTATGAGCTTTGGTTTTGTCAAATACTTATGCCGATAAATTGAATCAATTTGGAATTATTACGTTCAATTGTTGCAACAATAGATTTTTATCATGATGATGAAATATCCTTAGTATTTCCTTTTACATGCTTCAATAAAACATAGCCATGATATTTAGAAATAGTGTAGCTTTTTAAAGTCTTCTTCTTTTTTAATCCGTATAATTCTGATGTATTAAAACGTAAAAAGTGTTAAGACATAAAAAGGGAAAGTGAAAGATAATACGAAATGATGGTTTGTTATACTAAAATGACGTAAGTCTGAATTCCATGCTGGAGTCATAATATTAGTTTCGAGTGCAATAATTGTTATTGGAGCAGTAGTAGGTACCAGGATTATCTCATACAAACAACTTTACTTCTTTAAAAGTTTAGAGTAGATATCTTTCTAGTTAGCTCACTCACACGCTCTTCTAAAATAATGAGTAATGAGTCTCAACTTAGGCAAAGCCTGGCCCCGACAAACTTAAAATGCGCAGAAATACTAGCCCTGGGCGGGAATCAAACCAACGACCTTTAGCTCAGAAGACCATCCTATTCTACCAGAACGTAGGAAATCCTCCCCGCTATAAACATGCGCATACTCATACGACAAATTACCAGCCATGCACTGTTTACAAAGCAATACCCCCATCACCATAATGTAGAAACGTGTATGGCCTCGATAAACGAGAACCATCATCCAATCAACAACCTTGACTGAAATTAACTCGATAATTTTAATATTAAAGCAACTCGAAAAATCTTAGTAGAAAATTAGGCTTAGTATGGTCCACAGACTATTTACCATTAGAGCAGTACTAGCCTAAATGGTAGTGAGCCCGCCTCATGCCTTACGACGGTGAGGAAACCCGAAGTCTCCACAATCATTTCTGAGGCACGTGTAACTGCACCCTGGCCCGGCGATAGGCTTACCACCTGTCACATTATAGTAGTCAGAATTTTCAAGAATGGAATACATCGTACCTACATCGACTAGATCGGCGATGTGTTGAAGAAAAGCCAGATAAAGAGTACCCGAAACCGACGAGCATCCATAAGACGTTTGATAGATGAGGATGATGCTCGAGAGATCCGCCAGGTCCGTAGCAAGTGACAGTCTATGGTCTCTGCCTACCCTAATGGGAAATAAGCGTGAGACTATGTATGAATACATTCCATGGCGACAAGGCGTGATAGTTTTTTTATTCTTAATAAAATGCCTATCCACCTAGACTCCAGAAAGGAAACCATGCCAGGCATGCTGCTGCTTTGGGCATCCCCACTTGGCAAATAGTTTTATTTTTGGAACGAATAAATTTGAGAGCGGTCTTGTCCAGACTTTTTATCAAATTACAAAATATTTTTTAATTGGTTGGAATGCCCCATTCACAACATCCAAACTCAGCCGTTTGACAAATACATAGAAAATTTCACATTAATAATTTATATTAGTACGATACCTTTTAAACAAATAGCGTGGTAAGAAAAGCAGACAATAATAGACAATACGATCTCTATATGGTCTCTGAAAACGTGTATAACGTCATAAAATTTCGCTGGCCGTGGGCAGTTTTCGATTATTTCTCCCATGGTTACATCGCCATAAATCTTGTAATGGTTATTGTAGAAACATGTGGAAACAAATTCCTCACGCGTACCTAATATAACCACCTTGACCGTTGTTACATGGTTTTTGTTTCCTTATTTACGGACTTTAAAGATCGGTTTTATCCCTAGAGATAACTCTTCTCTCATGCATAACAGGTCTTAGTTCTATTTTGGGTCAGGGCGAGTACCTACCTATGAGTTTTTCAAATACAAATTGACTGAAACTTCAAAACAATCTGTATCAGGTCCGCCCAAAAATTTGTTTGATGGGTTCGAAAAATAACACAAACAAAAGCCCATAAATATATCCCGTAAAGGTTCGGCAGAGGTACTGAGTTTTTGTAAATTCCCACTTTTTACCTGTATAGTTTTCTTGGAACCCTAAACACGACAGGTTGTCAGAATCTAGCTTATAAGGGATTTATCACAATGTTTCCCTTCACTATCAAGCTAATTATAAAGGTACCTAAGGCCCATTTTCACCAACAAGCCCCTAAAGCAATTCTACGTAAGTGTTTCTTAGATTAAGGGGGAACCCTTAATCTAAGAACCCTTATTCTAAATCGAATACTTACTTAAACTATTACAGGACACAGGTGACACTTAAACATTGGTGAAAATGAATTCCTTAAATTAGGTATTCCTTAAATATAGCTAAGGGATCCCAAAATTTAAGGGCTCAATGGTGAAAACGGGAATAAGTCAGTAAGTTCACGAATATATCAGAAAAATGAGAAGCGGCCGCAATGCGCCATTGCCACATTATCAGACAGGCACCCAGCGTTATCTAGCCATCTGAAGGTCGCGAGCAAGTCCCCAGCGACACCTCTATTAAAATTCAATTTGGGTTTTTGCATCTCGCTCTTTATTTAATATAGACTACCTACTATCAAACATTTTGAAGTGGGTAGTTCCAGCAATGGAATACACTTGCCGACCCCCTCGGGGATAAGGCTTGAACCTTTTTTTTTTTTTTGAATGCTTATGTAGATTGCTTAACTCTTTAACGGGCATCGGCAGTTTGAATTTTGTCATTAGTTTTGATTCTTATTTCAACTACATAGAGTTCAATATTTGGAGGTAACTATTTGCCCTCGACCCGTTAAAGTGTTAAGTTTAATACAAATCATACTTTTTTCTTTGATTAGTATATTCAATGACGCATTACATCTACATTCCTTAGGTTCTTACAATATTATAATACCTAATGTTTATCACTTTTGATTTGGAAACCAATGTAAAACCACACAACAATCCTATTTATTTCATTCAATTTAGTAAGTGAACATGATCCTAATTCATTGAGGTGTGCAACCACACCGATATAATTTATGACGGCTTTTGAACAAGCTCTACTTATAAATAGCACAAGCTTGCCTCCATTTTTTAAGTTAAAACACTCGTTTTATAGGATCCGACCTCTTATTCCTTATTCGTAGGATCCGACATACGTTCTTGTGTCCAAATCCCATAGAAAATAGCACTTTGAGTATTTCGCAAGCCAAAATTTTAATCTTACAGTTTTTATTTTCCAAAAAACAACGAACGAAACGAACTTTATCATCAAATAGCATTGAATTTTGATTTATAAATATATCAATTAGCTTCGACGTGCTGTTTCACTAGCGTCAATATTAAAACATTGCCTTTGTCTTTCGGAAATAGTGTAGCATGTATATTATTAGTTAACAAAAAGATTTAAGTAAGTAGTAAGTACATAGGTATATTTAAATCTGTTTGGTTAATAAGGACATTTCTCAATATGTGCTAGCAAAAGAGAGCTATGAGAATTGTAAAAATTACCAAGTTCCATACAAACTTATATCCCCTTACTTCCCGGGGATTTCAAATATCATTTCTTACGTTACTCACTTACGTTAAGTAACTCGTGTGCAAAATGTATGCTTCGAGACCCATCGGTATATGCTGTTACTTTGTCTTATCAGCCATTTAAACCGTATTTAATTCACGTTGATCACAGTTAAAAAGGGTCAACTTTATGATACTCGTATAGCTGCATCTCTCTCTGACAGTGCTCAAGAGTGTTTAAGGATCATTCAATACGGGCCTTAATTTTACTAAGTAAATGTGCTCCGTCCAAAATACCCGTGATATTTTAAAGTATTATCACCGCCACGCTACCTATTCTTAGATAATTACAAATAATCACTACACAGATTTAAACTGCCAAATGCCAATAGAAGCGCACAAACCGATAAAAATAATTCTGCACCTACACGTAGCCCGGAGGGGCTCAATTAAAAAAATCTGACGATCGACATCTGACGAGCTGCCAGTCGCAGCGGTTCGGTGCTCTATCGGACAGATGAGGGGGAGTGGGAGGGAGAAGGGTGCGTGTTCACCATCGATATGGCAGCCAAGAGATATGCCTCCGTCAACTACGCGGATAAACTGCTGATCTCTTACAAAAAGTAATAGTAATCTTTATTCCTTCGTAAGCATATTTAGGATTCATTATATTAAACGCCCATCGAATCAAACAAAGCCACGGCGAGATGCGCTACTAAAAATAGGAACAGAGGAAATAGAATGAGACCTTCTAATATTGTAAATAAAAAATAAAATAAATAATCTCACGCCTTGTATCTTCGAGGAGGTAGACGGAAGTATTCCGTCTGGAAATACCCACACACCACCCACTATAATCTTTGGACCCCGTAACGTGATAGATGGTGAGTCCAGCGCCGGATCGAGTCTATACACATGCCTCAGAATTAATTCTCTTTCTAAACCATAAATAATTTTGGTCTAACAGGTATTACGATGATTAAAGTTAAATGTTACATGTCACCCCCAGCAACCATGCAGTCTTTGTTTGTAACAAACGCGACCATGTGAACTCATCTACTAGAAACATATTTTTTTCAATATCGATGAGTGCAGTGGCCCTGCGTGTGTTTGTGTGCGTGTAGGGCGCAGTACACCTTGCACGCAACGGGACCCGACCCGAGCAGGTAGCCAGCCTGCTGACATGATTCCGGACGGATCTCACTTTCTCGGCGAATATGGATTTGAAGTCATAGGCAATAAATTAAGTCGGGAGTTTAGTTCATAGACGGGCAACGATTCGCGGAAAGAGGTTATTTCTTTTGTATTTATTTACGAGTAAGTTTACTGTTATGATATTTTTTACTTTTTTGTTTAATAGTCAGTCATCGGTTTAGCAACGTTATTCTATATAAACAGAGTTAGATGCGTTTCCGGTCTAAAATATGGCAAAATAAAAATCCGGAAATAAGGTATCTACTTAGTCGCATCTGTCAATCTGTCATCGGAAAATTTATTTTTTCTCAATCGTTTGGAGTACGAAGATCCTAAAATTTATTTTATTTTACAGTTCTGAAACAAATGTAAATAAAATCGATGATCTTTTAAGTCTCTCGCTTGACATAATGAGATACTTGGTATTGTCGCTGTTTATTTAGTGCAATATATAAGTAAGAGTATAACGTGTCTACTTATAAAACGTCATTGCGTTATTACGACCATATAAATAAAAATTATATGCTCACACTTTTAAGGCTAGGCGGCGACCCGAGGCGGTCAGCAGAAGTATTTCACTCTTGAATATTCCCTCCAGTATAACTCTGGACCCCTAACCGTGATAGGTGGTGGCCCATAACCGTGTAACGAGGTACTCGTTATCGGACCTCCTTTATCCCCCCTTTTATAAACTTTTTGGCCTTTTAACTTCTTTATCTGGCTATACATTCTAATTTTGAAATTAGAACTACAGCTCTCTCTTCTATTTTTCCTCTACCAGAAAATCAGTAGGTACTTACCCGGAGACTGAGATGCTCATTCATTGCGGTCGACGACAATATCACAAGAAAAAATGTAAAATGTTAATAGAATACCTACCTATGAAAGGCGATAAACTCTTTAAGTTCTGAAAACATATTGCTGAGTATTTGCATATAATGGGTTGCCTTATTTTTAGTCGAAATCTAAACCGTGACGGAGCGATAAATCTTAGGATTTTTTTTTCCCGAGCACTGACTGTCTAACAGCAGATGTTCACTGCAGGTTCTCAGAGAGCTCACGCACACACACTATCACACACATTCGTATATCATTATGTGACCGAGCTCTTGGTAGATGACGTTGATAACGCTGTGAGTAATAAAAACATTCTTTACATTATCTTAATGCAAACCATGTGGTACCTACATAGATTACGGTTCGTTAAGTTGGTGATAAATGATAAGATTTGGTATAAATTTAATTACAAAATGTCATCGTTACAAAACTCACGTGTTACGAGCATCTTATAGAGTAGGAAAGTTGTTACATTATAAGAATAACTATTTATTCTTCCCCGAGAAGCATGAAGATAGTTTTGCGACATCTCTGTATGTTTTTTTGAATCAAATAAGAAGTGAAGATGATCAATCTTCTGTGCGCTAATCTAGTATGTAATAAAAACCAAATAGCACTGACTCACTCCCTCACTCATCACGAAATCTTTGAAACCAACACATAGATACTTATAGGTTACTTATACGACTTACCCATGCGATTTGTATGTAAAGTTATGAAAAGTTTACCACGGGAACAGCAGACGTATTCACAGAGACTCGATACCGTTTCCGTTCGATTCGAGTCGAATCTATCGACATCGGAAACGAATCGTTCGACATCGGAAACGAATCTATCGAGATGGGCTGATGTTGGTATCGAAAACTTATGTCACATATGACAGTTGGTGTCACATATGACATTAGTTTTCGATACCAACATCAGCCCATCTCTATAGATTCGTTTCCGATGTCGATAGATTCGACTCGAATCGAACGGAAACGGTATCGAGTCTCTGTGAATACGTCTGCTGGAAAATACGGGATTAACGCTAGCTAGGTAGGTACCTTTACCTCTGATTATCTGCTAGTTAACTAAGGAAGTCAGGAATACCACCCATTTCTGATCTAACAGTTGGTTTACGCGCATAAACTACAGTCTAATCTTTTTAAATCCTCAAGGAACCCTCGGACGGATGAAGACTACAGATACTTCTAGTACTTATGTCGGCGAATCGTTAGTTGACCGGTTATTACTAAACGGGGTTTGTAGTTAGACACATTATCAAACAGATGCTCTGATGTCTCTTTTTAATATTAATTCCAAAAAAAATGACAGCATTTGTTTTAATCTTTTACAAATTTTAAATCCCGTTTTGTAATAAGGCTGTAAAAGATTAAACTCTTTTGATACAACACATACAACGATATTAGTGCGCTCGTACATTAAAACAAAAACTTGCATCACATCTTTATGCAGAGACATCGCAATAAAACTATGCACTCGTCAACCGCGCCATCGACACATCGCTCCGAACAAAGCTGGCACAGTAACAATTCAGTCCAAGTACTAAATATAGTACAAAATAAAACAACTGTCGCTTGCCCTTCATATGGATGCAGTATAATACCCCTTTTATGTCTAATGCGATTGTCAATAGTGTCCGTTTTGGTTTGCAGCGCGTGGGCAGAGTAATTGGTCGCAGCGCACTGCGGGGGCGCGCCAGAATTTTTAATTATGAATTAATTAGCAGCGATCAACACAAACTTGCCTAATCCTGATTACTCACTAGCTTCGCCGTTATTTTTCATATTAGTTGTGGTGCACTATTTAATTCGGAAAATCTTAAATAATATTACAAATGCGAAAGTGAGTTTGTTACAAGTTAGTTTCTGAAATGAGACGTCAGAAATGTGCATGACCGAGTAATTATGTACGCTTGCAGATATATGTCTAAATGCCTTCCAAACCATTTTCTATTTGCAAACAAAGACTATAAAAATAAACAAATGTGTAATATAAATAATTTCCACATAATATGCACCGCGCGACCCATGTGTCGGGGTCGACGACTCTGATAAATATTAAATATATCTCTCTAACCAACTTTGTATCCATGAGCGTACATTATATTATAATAACTCATTATCGTATTTAGGTATTTTGATACTAAAATGAAAGTAAGATAATTACTTGTAAAGTCTAAGTCGTCGACTTGATTCTTATTCGCTACACTCGTGACAGAGCGGTCATGGTTGTCTTACAATATGTCGGCTATGTCGCCATTCTGGTACCTAGTCCCTAATATAAAATAGTTATATTATAACATAGTACAGTTTACCTAAATGATACCTAATAAGTTCATTGACGCTTTCCTGCAAAAGCTACTCATGAGTATAGCTGTTGTTTTTCATAACTTAAATTAACCTGTTATTTATTTTTATTTAACTCTTTCGCGTGTTTTTTCACCTTAGTGTACGGTTTCTACTTTTCTTAAGTATAGGCTAATACAAGGCCACTTTAGTTTATGCCGTCCATAGATCCGTGCAAAGACGTATAAAAAAAAATATGTATAGAAAAAATTCTTCCAACCTTTTTGGGGAACCATCGCAGAATGTCAAATACGCAAAATGTCGGAATTCTGACATTCTGCTTATGACCATTCGCGTTTCGCAGAAAGTCAGATACGCAAAACGACATAGACTATCTACTCGCAAATGACTTCTTTGATAAGATTCATAATATTGAGATTAATAATATAACACAAGTTCTAATAAAAGCTACTCATTGATCCAATCGACAATGTTTACGGCATTCCTTTCCACACTAGCGTAGTGTTACAAGTGGGTGTCACTTGCAGGCCAAGGTTTCCGAATCGGCTATAGGCTTCGTGTCAAGAATACAGGAGTAGGCATTTATTTTTTAATTGATCCACCTGCCTGTAGATTCGTAAGTAAGATATGTGAAAGTTAGCTAGTTTAAAATTAGGAGAATTTCTGCTATAGTCTCAAGGACAGGATTCTAGATACATACATAAATATACATAAGCTTTATCCCACAGGGGTAGAGACGAGACGATGGATCGCCACTTTGCTCGATCTCTGCATCTTCTTTCGCTTCCTTCACATCCATAAGCCTTTTCATGCGTGCTCTTTTATTCTTCGCACTCCGGACCCCAGCTTTTTGGATAAGATTCTGGATAAGGAAGCTTATGCCGTATCCTCTTGGTTTATACGTAGTATGATATGAAAAATGATAATTCTAATAGTACATTATGATACAAGTGTGCTAAGTTGACCATAATATACAAGGCGATATTGTGTGCGCACGAGCGAAAGCGAGTGCGCCATAAGAAAGCCGCGTATATTATGGTCACAGGCACACGTGTTTCATACGACGTTTTTCAACACACTTGCTTAAAACGACGTTTTTCTGAGAAAGAATGAGCGTTCTTGCCGGTTTTCCATTTTAAAAATTTTTCATACTTACATTCGGCAAAAGACTATCACACGCGTTTTTCGCCTCGTTACGTATATCCGGCGGAGTTAATAATAGGTTTTCTTCATTTTCTTCACTTGAAGTAGACATTTTCGTTAATATTAAACTTCACAATTTAATCCAAACTTCGTCACAGCCGACAATTATTTACGAAAAATGGCGCGTTGTTTTTTTTTCTTGCCGCGATACCGATGCGCGCGCAAGGCTAAGGTGCGAACTAGATCGGCCAACAGCAAAGATTAAAAATATATATATAATTTAAATGTAATGTTTAAAACAGAAATAACAGACAATTTTAAATGAATTTAAGTTATTTTTTAATAATAAAGCTGGATTTACCATTTACTGTTATTTTTCGCATAAATACTGTTTGTTGCTAAAATAAAAAGTTATAACCCGACTAAATTATATCGCTTCTTCTTCTTCTTACTTACGACTTGGTACTAGGGTACAAATGTAAATTGGTCGGGTTAATAAACTAAAGGCACTAGTGCAATAATATACTGAAAAAGCACGCGTGTTTAATATCTAGGATTATGAGCCAAAAATCAGTGGAATAAAAACGTCGTTTTGAGCAAGTGTGTTGAAAACGATATTATAGTTGTAGGTATTGCTACTTAATTCAATTTTCCAATGTTACTTGTATTTTGGACTTAACTATTTTGGTTGTATCAAAAATTCTCAAAATTTTGTGTGAAGGCTCAGGAATGGCAAAAAGTTGCAAAAAACTTACCATAGTTTTTAATTTTGTAGTTTGTTCAAAATAATGCAGGCACATTACAGAGTCGCGAGCACGGCTAGTCTTAAATATAGCTGAGTAGAGCGGTTTAGTCCTCTCGTTTCACACATTAGTCATAAAGCTATGTTATGAATGAAGGGGGATAGGGTGCAGGAGGGGGGTGGGTGCTAAATATAGACGGCAGCAACAGGTGGCCGCCTCCTCACCCTTCCAACTAACACCCACGCTTGGCGTCGCGTATTATGGAGTCCTGAGCTCATTTGAACTGATATGAATAGGTAGGTAAAAGATTTTTTTTTGTTTTTTTTTTTGGAAAATTCTAGGACTTTAGGTAATAAGCCATGCTTAAAGTGAAGCCTGGGTTCGATTTCGAGTGGTACGTTACGTTGCATGTTTCGAGTCTTTCAAAAACTTTCGTAGTTACAAGTGTATCACTAGCTCAACCCGCAAATGGTTGCTGCAGCGTGTGTGACACTACGCTAGTCCGGTAATGGGTTCACCTCCTGTCACGTCTAGTGATCCCAAAAATTCGCTGGTGAAAAGTAGACAAAAGAAGACCCTCGGGGATAAAGCAATGACTTTATATTTGTTTTATTACAATGTAGACCTTTTGAAGACACATTTACTACTCCCCTTAGAATTTTAGTAGCTGATTAACATAAAACGCATGTAGATACATAAATAAATTTACTACTGAGACATATAATGAGAATGACCCTGAGTGAACACATGCGCTACTTGATTAGACATGACTTGAGAAAGTGAATATGCATTCGGTTTTCCCGCCTGAAGAGATTGCGCATAATCAAGACTGATCGACAATCAATCACTGATTTTTCATTCTACAGCAGCATCGTTCCATGATAGCCGAATATGTTCTAATTGATTACCTATATTAATTACTACTTATCAGACTTTGATAGGGGTTTTGGTCGTCTCAGGTAATATTGTTTTATTTTGCCCGTTGGGGTTCGAAAAATTACGAACTTTCATATTCTATTTAATTAACCCTTAGGAGATAAGTTTGAAAAATGTTTTCTTAGTGCTTAACTAGGTAAAATAAAAAACTGTTTTACAAAATTTGATGCTGGCTAAGCCTGTGCGTTGTCTGTCAATCAGAATAAGTAGTGTATTTTACCAATTTAGTGAAAAGAAAAGGTTCTCAATTTGACGCTTGTGCTTTTATTAATTTCAAGCATAGCAACCAAAGCTAGGCAAAGGGCGGGTCGCCTCGTTTTCGCACTTATTAGTGAAAACAACATCTAAGTCCTTTGCGTAGTTCAAGAGTTAACGGATTACAGACTTGGAAAGCGACTTCATTTTATACAATATGTAACAGAATAAGCTCAATTCCTAAAATTAGTTTGTTCGAATACTTAGGTAATCGATTTCAACTATTTTTAATATGTGTAAAATTTTTACGATCAATGAATTTGCATTACTTAATTTAGGGCCAAAGAGGTTGGAACAAAATCATTCTCTTTAGGAGAGAGAAACTTTTTCTTTAAACGTCTTTGTTTAGGGCTATCTATGGAAACCGTCAAAACTAAAGTATGAATGCATCATATTTTTATAGTATAGAAAATTTGATTATAATTGGGATGTATGAGGAATTGCGCTTATTCTGTTGTATACTGTGTAGGCAATCTGAACCTATAACTTGCTACGCTTTTATTCGGCATGACAACCAGACTTACTACTTTAACTAACTAAATTGAAAAAAACGTTTAACTATAGTTTTCCGACGAAGCACCCTAATTTATATTATCTTATTATAGACTTTTAAGTTTCCGTGACTAGACTAATTTTCTCTCGTGCTCGGATATCCGTCCGCCTCCGTCGATTGATTGGCGATTATCCGTGAACAGAACATCGACGAAACGGAAAGGGAAGTAGCAATTCTTTTATTTTAAAACTGTCCCTTAATTCGAGAATTTTATGTTTTCCTATGACCTGTTCGTAGGAGAAACATCCGGATAAAAATACTGAATTTTTATATTGCTATATTTTGAGCACAGCGCATCTACCTCAGTTTATACAGAATGTCATTGATGAAGATACCTACCCAATAAAACCAGTTTCTACATTCAAAGCAAATACGAATCACTAGCCTCCCTTTTTCTCTGAAATGAAACTACAATATAGGTCATCGATTCATGTAGGTTTCTAAACAGTGGTGTATTGAATTGGTGCTTTAATAGCCAGAGTTACTAGGAAACTGCTAACTTGGGTTACAGGGCAGGGCGGCCAGTTTTCTCGGAATTGCCTCCGAGTCTGGCTGCGGCGCATGCGCAGTTTTAGGTTCATTCATCAAATATTACTATGTAGTCAGTACTAAATTACTTTTGCTGCCATAATTTTCGTGCGGTTCCAGGCCTGTACGAGTATTTTAGTATCCATGAGATATTATAAACTAGGACAGAGAAAGGAATGCCGAGGTGGTTTGGACATATGAAGAGACAAGTAACCAGTCAATCATTAGCGGCCTAGGAGCGCTCAAGGACAAAGATAATCATATACTCGTAAAATGCAATACAATAACTCTTTATTGTACACCAAAAACAACACAATATGGATACGAAAAAGAACTAAAGTGCAATGGGTGGTTTTATCGCTTTTAGCGATCTCTTCCAGACAACCTTAGGATGGATGAAACTGAGAGATTAGAAATAGGGTAGACGGTGCACTATATATTGTATCTGCTAACCGTAAGTTCACGGGATATACAACATGTAACAGAATAAGCGCAATTCCTGAAATTAGTTTGTTCAGTATCGACTACTTATTCGATTTCAGCTATTTTTAATATGTGTTAAATTTTTCATAAAAATGTATTATCGTATCTGAGTTTAGTGCTTTCTATTTAAATCGTGCTACTATTAATCGATATTTAAGAAAATTGGTTAGACACAACTAAAGTTCGATTGCATCATATTTTTTTTATATTAATATACTAAGTGGGGTGTATGAGGAATTGCGCTTTTTCTGTTACGCGTTGTATAGGGGGATATGAAATGCATAAGTCGTTTGATGGAGGTGGATAAGAAGCGAGTGATCTTCCAGGTTAATATCAAGTGGCAGTTTTGTCCCTCCTTACCAAAATGGAAAATAGGCGTGAGATATGTATGCATCATACTAATGTATGAAAAAGTCGGTAGAGAGCGACCTGAGCGTACCTACATCCATCAGATCGGCGATGAACAGATCTTCAACGAATCCAATTCACCAAATAATCAGAATGCAGCTGAACTATTATTTTTCCTCGTGCAAAAATGCATTAAAAAATAAAAATACTGATAACACAGACCTCTCATCAGTTTCATTCAAACGTGCTCTTATCATGTTGATTTCACGTACAATGTTATATTTAGCTTTATCTACTTTAGGGCAAACATTGCGGCTCAAAACAAGCACAGACAAAACCTCTATTATATAGACTACTTCATTATTTGAATTAATTCAATGGCCAGTCTACATATTAGTTAATAAAAACAGTATGTGTTATTTTCAATTTGAAGTGACAAAAACATTTGAGTTATTATTCTGAAAAGTACTCTACAATACAATTATCCCCATCAAGTATAAAAAACGAGACAAAACAGGATTATCTAAGAATTGTACTTATCCATCTGTGGGCCCCTGATACTTGACTAGTGATATTTTAAATGCTAAGCAATATTACACGCTAATAGGGTTCATTTTCACATATACAAATGTGAAAATGAATCTATCCATATTTTACTCACCAATGTAGACAAAAAATGACAATTCCCTAGTGAAAGCTATGCCCATGGTATTTAGATTTAATAGTAAATATCTACTTGCTTACTATTTGTGTAGAAAGACCCATAGCTTATTATTTATTACATGCTTAGCATATCAGTAAGCTGTTAAGGGTTCATGATTATAGGATTTTCGGTACGTGGCAAATACGAACTGCTTAAATACTAAGCACTAAAATACGTATCCAAACAGTATCACTTTTCTGCAAATGTATTAAGTGAGGTACCTACTATATAGAAAAGGATTGTAAACAAAATCTAAACTCATTATACATTCCAGGCGAAGCTCAAAATAAGTGAAATGCAATCTCGTCATCTATCATAATTTGACGCGCGAGTTGCTGGCGTGTCTCCTGCGCCTGCGACCCTGGTGCTATATTTAGAGGGCCCTTCAGTCCATAGACTATAACTCACGGTGCGACCAAGTCTTGCTAATTTAAACGCAAAAAATTGTGTATATATGGAAAAATATTTAGAAAATGAATGGTTTTGTTTTTATTTAGAGCAGTGTTTTTATAAAGGGCACTTGAGCGGCTTGAAAAATTTTAATCGTTAGGTGGCCACTAGCCTAATACCACCTCCCAACGCGCGGAGGGCTCGCATGGCAGATTATAGCTCATACTTCCTCATGTGTGTGGAAATACCCTTAGCTCAATACTGATGATGGTGATGAGAGGTCACTTACTAACAAAAAATAATAGATAGTCCATCTTGACGACGCACGGGTTCGATTGATGGTGAGGTTATATACCTACCAACTCGGAGAGTTTTTCGTGAACTTTTATATCAGTAGTTCGACGGACTAAGAAAACATCATGAGCAAGCAAGCCTAGCAAGCCCTAAAACATGTGTAACAGCGTTCTAGTCCGGCGATAGTTGGATGGATCTGTCACGCTTATAGATCCAAAAATACACTTTTGAAAGTTACTTTTAGAAATGGAATCTATATTTGTTAGAAAGTATTTTTATTTTATAACAAATGCAAAAACTGACCTAAGACAGCTTCTTCACTTTACTAAAACATCCAATATTTTTTTAAACTACAAACAATTTAATGGCCTCCCTTCATGGCTTTCTGTTCTGCAGTTAGGTAGCCGGGTTGTTCCTCTTTGTTGTGGGGCCAGAAGGTGGGCCGGTTCACAGGGTCCAGGGCTTCCCCAGGGAACATGTCGAAGAACATCTCCATCGTCATCTCTTCGTACTTCGGTAGAGCATTGATCCTGTCCAACTCCTTTTTAGCTCTGAAAGTAAAGGATAAAAACAATCGATATTTGAAGCCAGCCCACACTCCACCATTGATATAGGTCTAAATGCGAAAGTAGCTCTGACATTGTGTATCATTCTTGTGGTTTGGCGGGCTAGGCTTATTTGTTGGAGTTGCAGATGTCCGTCCATAGGCGATGGTAGTCACTTACCATCAGGTGACCCGTCTACTCGTTTGCCCCTATACAATAAAAAAATATATTTTAGAATATTAGAAACTTACGTAGAGATTTCCTTTTGCATATCAGCGCTGTATTTCTTTATTTCCACTTGTAGGCTGGCCCATTGTTTATCTATTTCAGCCGACAACTTATCATCAGGATACGGCACTTTGAATGATTCATAGCTCGTCTTAAAATTGTCCACGAGGCCGGGAATCGGCACAACTTTTTTGTAATGATCCCAGTCTATCTTTGGCGGTTCTGGTGGATTAGACTGCATTCTAAAATTTGCAAATAAATAATGTAACATTTAGTAATCCATACGTGTACACTAATATTATGTTTACGAATACAGAAAATGCGAATGTAATTTTGTCGGCTTATGTGTTTTCGGTAACGATCTTGTTGAACGATAGTTTACATCTTGAGGAATGACATTGATATCACTTTTCATCATAAAGATAATTAAGTAGATCTCTAGTCCGGTTTGTTACATTTTCACTGATACCTTGCTGAATTGATCATTATGAAATTCGTCAGGGCAGAAAGCTTACATCTTTATGATTTACATAGGTTAGTTTTTATCTTGGAAAAGTATGGCTTAGAATATTGGTTGAATGATTGGTCCCTTTGCACGACTAATCTCCAAAAAGAAAAATGTCCAAGCAATCAAATATGTCCTTTCAGTAATTTGACCACCCATAAAAATGTCCAACAATAGGAACACCCAACCAGATACATGACCAGCTATAATAAAGTCCAACTGTAGTTATACCCGACCAGATACATGACCAGCTATAATAATGTCCAAATACTCAAAATTAAAATAAACTTTTTGGTAATTTTTTATCCATTGGCTATATTTATCACTAGCTGCGCCCCGCGGTTTCACCCGCGTAGTTTCCGTTCCCATGGAAATACGGGAATATAGCCTATAACTACCAGAAAAGTACGCTTTCTGCTGGCAAAAGAATTGTTTGAATCGGTAAAACCGGTAATATCGGAGCCTTTTCAATACAAATAATTAAACATACAAAAATCTAATCATTTTTCAATCCAGATTATTCCAGTTCCTGTTGGAATTTCTAAAAATCGCTTGGGCAATATCACTACTTTTCATTTTTAAGCCAAGTCCATTTTATTATAGGACATTTTTATAGTTTGACTATATAAATACTGGTCATTTTTATATTTAGGTAATTTTATTATTGGACTTATTTATGGTTTGTCAATTTTATCACTTGGACAAGCCTTTGGATATTCGTCTTTTTGGACATTTTTCTTTTTGGAGATTAGTCGTGCGAATCGAGAGTGTGAGAGTTAGTAATTAGTAACCGTTATATTATAATATTTACACAGAACCGTAGAGAAGAGAGCTAACAGAAATCACCTATTATAGACCCTACTTTTTAAAGTAATAAATAGGATTCTTACATGCGTAAATAATTAAAAGACTTCCCCTTAAAGGCTAAGAACTTTGTTTTCTGGTCCGGGGGCACCTTTTTCTCCATTTCTGCCCAATTTATAGTTGGTTTCGTAAACCTTTTCGCCATTATTCCTAGAGAAATTGAATTAAATTAAAAATCTTAGTTATCGTATGTACTTTAATTTATTACCAAAAATTCTATTCACTTGTCAAATTGGAAAATAAAATGTCATTTATCAATTGCCAGATAGCAAAATTGTTAAAAGATTATGTTTTTTTTTTTATGATACAGTTCTCTATGGAGAAATAAATAATCTTACGCCTTTTATCCCCTAACGGGTAGGCAGAGGTATTCTGTTTCTGGAAATACCTGCGTTTCCTCAGTACATCCTTTGGCCCCTAAACCTAACGGGCGGTGAGTCCATCGTAGGACCGTTGTGCTGTTACACATGTCTCTGAATTAATTCGGGTTTCCTTTACCGTCGAGCTAGCGATAATAAAATATATGTGTACGTACTATCTTTTTGAAAAACTCCTTGGTAGATTCATGAATGAGAAGCTGGCTCTTCTTTACTGCTGTCTTTTTAAATAATACTGACCAAAGGAGTTTTATTTCATATATTTTTCTTAAAATATGATTTAAAAAAAAACCAGCCGCTCACGGTCAAATGGCGTTAACGACATTAGTGTTAGAATGAGCAAAGCTCCGTCTTCCAGGTACTAATCATTGATTCATGATGTAGCTGTTTAACTTACACAAATAAGTAGTTATAGAACTAGATTATTCTGGATCTCCCTAATAGACATTAGAACAATAAAAAATATTCAATTAAATATAAAAATATTCATACTACTAATACACAGATAATGTGCATGTTTGTGGGTGTATTATGCATATGTGGTACATTATGGAAAGCTCATCGTATACCAAGAACCACTTTACATCGGGTTAGAAATGCTTTCACTTCAGGCATGAATAAACCGATTATGCATCATGCAACAGTGCAGATCGCATGCTATCTTGCGTGCCAGACTGTTGCCATGCTTGGCACATGGTCTGTAGGTCGGGAACCTTAGCCAGTCCATGAATTTGCATATTATGCTACTTCGAACTATCGATAAAGCTCTTATTTCCACGTTATAAAGGTTCTTTAATCTGTAAGCTTTAGGCGATGGAAATAAAAGGGGGCAACTGTTCGGAGACATCAGTTTCAACACGCGATTCGCTTATGAATTTATTATTCACATGTATAACCTAACAACAGATGAATAAAAATTATATAAAGGTACCTATGTCCGTGATAAACTTAAGAACTAATTAAAAAAAAAAAATAAAATAAAAAAAAATAAAAAAAAAAATTATTTATTTTCAGACAAAAATAGTCCATAGATGGTTAGTAGGTACAAGAAATCTTACATGCTATGTTAGTACATAAATAAGCAGATTACAACCTAGTGAGGGACGCCGTCGCAGACCGCTCATTTGGACCCCTGAACGTGATAGGTGGTGTCGGCGGACTGGGGTACATGCTCATGCCTCATAATTAAGTCTGCAAGTTTCCACACGATGTTTTCCTTCACCGTCTAGCTAGTGATAAATATGTATTTTTTATGGGTAAAAAGAAACGTTTTCATTAATTAGTATACTTTCATCCATTTATTATCAAAATTATTTACTTTGTCTATCAAGCTATTTTGGAAACCGTAACGAAATTTACTTGTACGGTTTATTTTGTACCTAACGCAACATTCCAGCCTACTTACTTACTCTCCTCCCCTCGGCCTATAATCGAAATGAACAAATCGTCACACCGTTTCAATTACAAGACAATATTGTCGAGCAGTGTCGTATCCGGCGGATATTAGCCGACACGACACGGCGACTTCACTGCCGCCGAAATCTGCCGATGACAAGTTTATGTGTAGATCGGTGCAAGGGGTGAAAGAAAGGCAGCTTCTGTTTGTAGTGTTTCATTAGTAAACATTGCCAGTTGGAACTTCCTTCGAAGTCTAGTATTGTCCCATTATAACCTGTGTGTATGTTTGTATGTAGCGGGTAATCTCTAGAACTAAAGACTTTTAATAAGTCGTTAGATAAACTATTCCTACCTATCTACTACAAGCTATATTAATTTATTATCAAGTCGGGGAAAATACGATCGATTGGATTTGTCGATGATCGATTTATCGGCGGTCGTAACTCATATAAACCGTAGCGAAGCAAGAACTAAGGGTCGCTTGTGTCAATGTTCAATACACCTACCACAGACACCTACTGAGGTAGAAGAATTTACCTAAGAAAAGTAAAAACTCTACAGTAGGTTCTTTTCGATACTCCAAATACATTACTGAATCAGAACCCTGAAAACTTTTAAGTACTTTTTGGTTCCATTTGCATTGTTATTGCGCGTATTGTAATTTACGCATGCGTTTATCGTTTTGTGTTTACACCTTGCGCGTTTTTGTCTGACTGAACTGAACGTCCGTTAACAAAAGTAAAAATAGGGTGTTTGACTGTATCGAAATGAAATTGCGAGTAATTATTCATTAAAAAATCTTATTCCAATAACCTCTAAGATGTATTTCGATTTTTATTTTAAAATTATAAGTACGTAGTAAATTTTAAAATAATAAAACAGTATTACTATATGATGTCACAGTTCCTAACTTGGTACAGATTTCATAGACAGTAAATTTTCTTTTTGACAGATCAAAAGTACCTAATAGGCAGTCAAATACCATGGCCAAAGAGGTAGGAAGAAAAAACTTTTTCTTTAAACGTCTTTGACGATGGCAATTTTTAAAATAAAGTAGGTACCTACAGTCAAGTTTTTAATATTTACGTTTACTCGTACCTACCTATAAAATGTAGCCAATTAGTTTTATTCCCCACAGGCGGCACCATGGGCAATCACTAGCCAATAACCATCTGACTAGCTTAGAAATAAACGGAGTCTTCCGACACGTGCCGCCGAGAGCTGCTTCCGCCGGATCAAACCGCTACATTTGAAAAGTGTTAACTCTTTGATGCGATGCTTCGGGGAAGGGTGGTACGGATTAGTCGAAGATGACTATAACTGTTTTTGTCACAATTTGTTGCATAAGTGGATGCATCCGGGCTATAGATGTTTTTATCCGACTGCACCGGTATGAGGGTAATGTTTTTCGGAATTACATATTGTATCTACACTTCTATGAGTACATCTACACTAATATTATAAAGAGGAAAGATTTGTATGTTCGAATAAACTCAAAAACTAATTGACCGATTTCAAAAATTCCTTCACCAATGCAAAGCTTTCTTTTCTTAGAGTAACATTGTCAATAGAACGGAACTCATGCGGGAGAAATCGCTTGTGTTAGATATTTTAACAGTTTGACGGATTTTAAAGTGGGATGGGTCGTTAGATTCGTCTTCATCTCAGGAGTGTCATTGATGGGCTACATTTTACGCGACCGCACTTATCTTTTCAGTACCTTTTTGAAGCAGTCGGTTTTTTTTTGTGTTTTAATAATCAATGTAGGGATAAGAATCAATCAATTTAACTTGCCTTGTTTTGTCTTTATTAATAGTTTCCTGTTTGCTGATACTGAATTCGTGTGATTATCAAATATAATTTAACAATAATTAATTATATTATATTTGATAGAAACCCACAGGTCTCAGAATTAATTCTGAGACATGTCTAAATAGACCCGGTCCGGCGATGGGCTCACCACCTATCACGCTTGGGGGTCCAATGTATCTCGTGAAATGTGGGTATATCCAGTAATGGAATACCTCTGCCTACCCCCTCGGGGATGAAAGGCGTGAGATTATATTATTATTATATATTTGATAGAATTAATTTTAACTTTTGAATAAATAGCAGCCGGTGGTGGTCGCAAATAACCAATTTTCCTCCTCCTCCTTCTGCGGAAATTTTGAAAAATTATTTCTCCCTACCTCTCTACACTACACTCCCTACCCACCTACATTTAAAATTTTATCTTCCTAAGTCCCAATGGCTGATAAACGTTGACAGATCAATCATTCAAGACATTTTCATTGTGTCTAACTAAAATATCATTAGGTGCTACATGTCATCACCGTTTTAGTTCACTAAAGATAATATAGATATCATGCCTTTTTCAGCACAATCATTGATGTATTTCAACATTTATAAAACGGTTATAAACGTCAACACATTGATACTGAAAATGACCCACGAGAAACCACTCAACGTCAAAAACGAAACAAAAGTCTGTAGTCAACTAAACCGCCTTCTGCGGTAGGAAAAAAAAACAAAAGACGGCTGATAGAGCACGTTGATGTATTGCGAGATGAGAAACAGGTTCAATCTTATCCCGAATAATGTTGTCTCTGTCTCGAATACGTAATGTGAGCTAGACAGCAAGCCATCAACGGTCGGGTCGGGAAGGCTGTCGATTAATTCAAATAGACTGTTCATCGTCGCGGTTTGAAGCCTCATTGTTACGAGATGCGCGGGCGCAAGAATGGGTTATAATCTTACTGTAACCATAAATAGGCCTAAGCTACGACTTCTTGATATTTTAACAGTCTTGCCATAACTTGCGGTACTTTTATTAGTGGAGTTATAAGTTACTTATAGCCAATAAGTCGCACATTGTAAACCTATCGTATGGTGGCTTCATAATAAGCGGTTAGTAGTAATTATTTTAGTAAAATAGTACAGGTGTTATTACATTAGTATACAGCTGTTAGTTTTTCTGTCAATTAAGATGAGCATTATTAGCAGTGATAGCCCGGACGGTAGGCTCGGGTTCGAATCCTGGCATGTACCAATGAGTTTTTCAAAACTTACGTACATATTTATCACTGGCTCGACGGTGAAGGAAAACATCGTGAGGAAACCCGCAGGTCTCAGAATTAATTCTGAGACATGTGTAAAAAGACCCGGTCCGGCGATGGGCTCACCACTTATCACGTTTAGGGGTCCAATATATCTCGTGAAATGTGGGTATATCCAGTAATGGAATACCTCTGCCTACCCCCTCGGGGATAGTGGGCGTG
Organism: Ethmia dodecea; assembly: GCA_963855545.1. Classification (NCBI taxonomy): domain Eukaryota; kingdom Metazoa; phylum Arthropoda; class Insecta; order Lepidoptera; family Depressariidae; genus Ethmia; species Ethmia dodecea. Next base: position 8,256,285 of record OY979457.1, read on the forward strand.
AGATTATATTAGTATTATTTTTATATTTATTTATTTCATATCTTAAGTTAGGTTTTTATTTTATGTATATAAAAGTAAAATATATAAAAACATTTACAAAACAATATAAAAAGTATTATTATTATTAAGATGAGCGCTAGGTTGTATAGCTGTTGACTTATTTTTGTAGACTCTACATTGTAAGGTTTTATAAGGCCCCACGTTAGGAACACAGTTTAGCATGCGATTACCATCTTTTTGATACGCACTAGCTGGTGACCGTGTTCTGATTCAGAAGACGTTCCCAGCCGGTAGTTAACCGAGAACTCGGTTGGCTTTTTATTGTATTTTATTAGTACCTAGTTTATTACCGTGAGTAATAAATATATCATAGCGTGTTTTAGTTAGTTTTTTTAAGTTGTCATTTGTTTAGAAATTGATGATAACAAAAGATTGATGTGATTTTTGGCGTAGAGATAGTTAAGAGGACTAGGAAGTATATAGGCTATTTTTTTACCCCACAATCAAGCTAGTGATAATGAATGATACTAGATCATTTGTATAAGTGAACCTGCCTCGTTCATATTTATAATGGTGAAGAAAAAAGTAAGAAAACCTGGAGGCCCTAGAATTTGCGCTAAGGCATCTGTGCCAGCGCTTAGGAACACAGTATGTCACGTTTAGGAATGTACATACCTTTGGCTTTATATATTTTTTTTATTTCATTAATTTGTTTCATTTTTTCACAGTCCCAGCACTATGAAGCTGGAGTGGGCGGAGAGCGAGTCCGACTACGGACTCGAAGAAGCCGCGTTCTACGAGGGCCCCACGCCGGTCGCGCCGCCGCCTCGCAAACATGTCTCCTTCAGCCTGAGACTCGATCTGGTCAGTCCTTTTATGAAATAGCATACAGCATTATCAATATATACGAGTATACAAGCATATGATCGTAGTAATAATACAGAGAAAAATTTATAACTACGAGTACATGTCCCGACAGATCTCATTAGAAATAATGAACATTTTAAACAAAAATGAAAACCGACTTAAATAATTAGCACTGAAAAGACTATTATTTGCATATTCAACATCCATTATCTATGTTACTAAACCTATAACGCTATAGCAAGTGACTTTCTGATGTTCTTCATCAGATTTTCACGAAACTTATATAGGACTAACCTTGCCGTATAAGAAAAAAAACTTTTCAAAATCGGTTCAGATTTGAGGGAGTTATGGATTAACATTCCAAAAAAATCATACTCTAATAGAATTAAGAACCTCCTCTTTTTTTGAAGTCTGCTAAAAATAATTTTCTATTTTTTCCGAATCCAATTTTTCTGACAACTTTTCAAGGAACGTGAAAAGTGCGTGCTATTTGTTAGTTTACTAACAACCTTGGCATTGGCACTGGTAACCGATGACAGGAAATCGAGGCGATTATAGGAAAGCAGTCAAGTGTAGGTATGTAAAGATGCAAGTTTTCATTAGAAAACTCGATACGACGGGCTCGTTTCTCTGGCCGAGTATTTTCTGCTTTTACAGGCAGTGCAATAAGATGTAAATGTAATGTATGATTATTCATAGACATACAGATTTATTCCTTAACTAGCAGTTGCCCGCTACGCCTTTCCCTAGAAATTGTATGGTTTCTCAGTATGAAAAATATCCTATGTCCCCCAAATTCCAATCTATCTCTATTCTTTAGTATTTAGTTCTGCTGTCCTAACTAATACTGTGAATGCGAAAGTGACCTTGTTTGTTTGCTACCTTTTCACGCTTAAACCGATGAACTTATCCTGAAGTTCATCAATCAAACAAGGTCACTTTTGCATTTATACTACTAGTTAGGAGAGCAGACCTTGTCATTTCACAAAATAAGAAAATGGGTAGTAACAATAATCACAGCATTTTCAAGCAGGGTATTAAGTACTTCTGTCAAGCTTTGTGCCTTCTACAGACATTTGTCGTATTACTGTAAATAGCGGACAAACTCAGACCACTAAAAAACGGTCAACTGCTAGCCAGACGTGGTTGGGTGATTACGTACATCTTGACAAGGGTTCTGGAGGCCTATCGCCTACTGATAACATTATCGGAAATCATCTACAATTTGGCGTTCATTGCTTCTGGAGTATAGTATATGTCATAACTGCCACGCCTGTAGAGCAAGCACTGTTCGCGTAATAAATATACAATAATATTATAAACAAGAAATATTTGTATTTTTGTATGGTTTTAACGAATACACTCAAAAACTACTGGACCGATTTTCAAAATTCTTTCACAAATTTAAAGCTAGAATATACCTGAGTAAAATAGGCTATATTTTATTCCCGTATTCCCACAAGAACGGGAACCATGCGGTTAAAACCGCGCAGAACAGCTAGTGTAAAATAAAGACGATTCCGATTATAGTCCAACTTTCGTCTAGTTAAAAAACAAATGAAACTTACGACTACAAATCTAAGTAACTATACTTACAACTTATTAATATAGAAAATAATTTCAAAGTTATCTGTTAAATAAATAAATGTATGGCGAAACAACGGCTCAGGTCGACCACAGAAGACTCGGCCGATGGTCGAGAAGCCACTTGTTGAATGTTTAGTTGGCTATCTCGACTACAGAAATGAAACAAGTAGCCCAGCGTGATTTTGTGCAGACATCCCCGGTACGGAACTCTAAAAAGTAGTCTGTACTTTGTACCCTTAACGTGTATCTCGAAAGGCGATGGATAATAAGCGTCAGTACCAGTAATTGTTGCAAGTTGTCCCAACGAGTTATATTCCAATGTAAACTGCAGAAGCGCCGTAATTGGATAGCTAATAATGACTCTCCGATAGCGGTGGTTAAACTGGTGCAAACTAGTTACAGATTGAAGATACTACTTTGGACTGTCTGCGTTCAGTACTAATTATTACTTATTCCTTGGTTCAGCTATTCCAACATATTATTACTATAAATGCAAAAGTAACGCTGTCTGTTTGGCTGTATCTTGCATTTTCATGGCTAAAACTTTTAACCAAACTGGACGCAATTTCCCAGGAAAATGTCGCGAGAAAAATTTAGTATTACAATATGTTTTATACAAAGCGTAACAGAAAAAGCGCAATTCCTCATACACCCCAATTAGTATATTAATATAAAAAATATATGATGCAATCGAACTTTAGTTATGTCTAACCAATTTTCTTAAATATCGATTAATAATAGCACGATTTCCATAGAAAGCACTAAATTCAGCTACGGTAATTAATTTTTTTTTTAATTTAACACATATTAAAAATGCTGAAATAAAATAAGTTGGCGATACTGAACAAACTAATTTCAGGAATTGCGCTTTTTCTGTTATAATATGTTGTATAATGCATTACCTAACTAACTTGTAGTACCTGCCCCTATAGCCAAGTGGCAAACGAAGGTTACATTCGATTAGTTGAAGTATTAGAGGAGGAGGAGGATTATTAATTGTAATACCAACTTATGAGAACTGCTTACCAGTGACTATACTTCTTTAGAAAGTTGCGCCAATTTTACTTGGTCGCATAACAAAGCGAGCGTCAATACCATACATTTGTAATTCAATTCGACTAATCTTAACGTTTACAAAGCCACTTGTTTAGGCCCTCAGAACAAATGAACATCAATGTGATCGGAACTTTGATACCCTGTACATGTAGACGAGGTTACAAAAATAAGAATACTGATATTGAAAGAACTACTTCATTCATTTTGATTCGTCCCATTTAAAGTTTAGCATACATGAGCGCACCTTGTAAGTCGGGGTAGGTCAAATAGTATGTACCGAGTACCGGATACAGCCCATCGGAGCGTGATCGCCTTGCTACTGTTGTCCTTTTTTAATGTCACCCCCACTAACGTTACTATAATATTTTAAAAGGCTAGGTTATGAGTTACCAGAATCTACAGTATCCACACACCCTTTTTATAAAAAATGCGAAAGCATTTTCTCTACTAAAACTGATCTTGACAAAATTGATCTCGCTTCTTGAAGGAGAGGGAAAAAGCTAGTTTGTTTCTAAATATTTTGTATATTGTTAATCTGGTACAAAAGTCAAAAATTTTCTACAAATAGGTAGGTCCTTACATAATCTGAAACATTGTAAAAAAATCTTAACCTAAAAATAATAAAACTTTAATCTAAGGCTCGGTTTTTTTTTCCAAACTAAAATTCAAAATATACGAAGCGTAAAATACATACATACGTAATTTTCTCGTTGAATTATTTGAATTAGATTTAATGAAGTAGTTCATTTGATACACTCGCGCGCTCGAGTACTACGGTAACAATCAATCATCAAGCCACGCAAACGGGTATCGAAAACAAACCGAGTTCCTATTTCAAAGTTCCCGCTCTTCATCTTTTTTTATTTATTTTTAAACTTGTCCGTGACACTGACGCTAAGCTGCACTAATGAGTTTCGACATTAGCTCACTGCGGCTATGAACTGGCGCGACTTTTTACGAATGGGTTACCAAGCATTGCGTTATTTTCTAAATGATTAGATTAAGCAGGATAGGGTAAGTTAATAATAGAAGAAGATAAATGGAGCTACTAAAATTCATTTATCGAGGTAACTACTTACGACATGACATAACACACATTAAGCATATCAAGCTCTTATACAAAAAAAAAACTATTTCGTATTGACAAAAACTGGACAGACAGTCGAACGGACAAGAAAATGATATCAACAAACATCAGTAACCCACAAAATCCCCAATGATCCTATAAACGGTTTATTTTTTAATTTTGAGGTACCTTTAAAAACATTCCCTACAAAGAACTTGGAACCACCAGAGAGCTTTCTTTATAAACATCGCAATCAATTCTGTCATTATTTATGATGCATCTCTTGAAAATCCCTCGCGTGATTAGTGATTACAGGCCTTCATTAAATCACTTCAGTAGACATGCCTGGGACTGAAGCAGAACCGTTAATAACCTACTGTGATTAAATAAAGGGTTCGTCGACAGTTATGACGGTAACACCTTCATTCCGACTGAAGTGTCGGCATAAAGAATAACCCGCCGTGATTTACGTCTGGACGAGACGACAGTCCAATGACAAATTAATAAAGATTATGTACTTACTTAGTGATAAAGATAATTTTGATAGAGCATGAACTGTCGAATGAGGACAGTTCAGGTGCTGAACACGATGCGATACATAGAAATGGGCATAAGTGCATTACATCATAGCTAAAGTCCCCTCACGAAAATGTATAGATGATGTAAACAAACATTTAATGGTTAGCAAAATTATTTTTAAAAATAATTTTTATTTCAGTATGAGGCGCCAATTTCCGTCCCCGTATCACAACGACTGGATGACAGCGCGTCATATAGCTAAAATGTAATACTACTTAGATACTAATTAAAATTGAAAGTTAGTTTTGAATTTAAGTTAATTGGCATTGGTTAACTTATAAACTGTCGCTACTTAACTCAGTAGAAGTTCTTTGTTTACAAATCTATGCCTTGTCGTGAAGGGGACTTTAGTAGAAGTATCACTGAAAGAGCAACAGCACCCGAGCCTGATTTAAGGTCACCGCCTGTGCGGTTTAGGGAAATTAAAATGGTGAAAAGTCGGTATTTCCAGGAATGGAATACCTCTAACAACTTCTTCGTGGATAAGAGGTAAACAAATATTTAATTTAAATTTTTAGGCCTAACTTTGTGGAAGATTCTGGATGAATCCAGTTTATATTATAGACGCAAATACTGCATACTCTCTACGTCTTCGACATGTTTATTATAACTATTTACGAGTAGTTGTAGTAGTAGTAGAGGTAGTGGCCTGTGGCCATGTCACAGCGCATGACACCAATGTAATTGTTTTTATTTGTACCTATCAATTTGCAATAAGTGAAATGTTAATTCAAATTAATTTGGATCAACTGTTTTGACCGTCATGTCGCCAGCAACAAGGCAAGATAACACAGTGTATTGTAGTCTTGTAAAATGTTTATTGAATAAAACGTTTGACATTTACTTTACCTACGCCAGTCTGCAAAATACGTAAACTGTTACTAGAAATTGTTCCCATAATAACGTTCTGAGAATATTGAACCACTTATGATTTTCTATAATTATACTTATTTTATGTAGAATCGGTCGGTCCATCCGTACGTGTCTCATTAGTGCCTAGACGATATCCTGCTACTAATTAAAGGGTCCTCCACTGTCCGCCCTGTAGGATATGACAAATTTGTCGTGATTTTTCTTCATGTAATTACCTATTTTCGGTTCAGTGGGCACGTGTCGCAAGTGGGTGCACATTCGGTAGCACACTTGTTAAATAACGATGTTTTGGAAATAGCCTAATCGATGTTTTGCACTGTTTTCTAGTTTTACCGTTGATTAGCTAAAAATGGGGTAACGTGGTTTTGTATAGGCATAGAAAATGTTGGAAGCGTACTCTACAATTATCAAGAATTTAAAAATAATAATTATATTCTACAAACCTATTAGAGATAATATTAGAGTGTGTAAAGTTATTCCAAAAAAATGTAGAGTTACGTCACACATTGCATAATAATAATTATAAAAACTGATACTCGCACTTCGACAAATGTGTCTCTTTGCATTAGCTCTCCTATGTGCGTTAGTATCCTAACCCTAACTAATACTATAAATGCGAAAGTGACTTTGTTTGTTTGCTTGTTACGCCTTCACGCCTAAACCCCTTCACCGATTGTAAAAATTCTTTCGTTATTAGCTACATTAAAAGCTACATTATCAGGGAGTAACATAGGCTATATTTTATCCCCATGTTCCCACAGGAACTGGAACTACGCATTTGAAACCGCGGGGCGTTGCTAGTACATATATTATAATGCAATGTTAGTAAATAAATATAATATATAATAAATGTGTGTAAATAGACCCGGTCCGGCGATGGGCTCACCACCTACCACGTTTAGGGGTCTATCTCGTGAAATGTGGGTATATCCAGTAATGGAATACCTCTGCCTACCCCCTCGGGGATAAAAGGCGTGAGATTATTTTTTATATTTTTATTTTTTTATGTTAGTAATTTTTTTAATCTGTATTAGCTTTACCCTAAACTCTGCAATTATTATATTGAGCGAAAAAAACACACATGACATAATGAGAAGTCGACCAACTGACTTATAAAAAAATGCGGACATTTTGGGAAATGGTCTATATGTACCTAAAGGGACCTGACTATGCTATGCTATATTCACTTTTGTAAACTGTTGAAAACTTCAAACGAAAACTTACTGAATACTACCCTGTGGCGTCATTATTCTTAGTAGGTACCTATTCATATTACTTCAGCTTCTTCATGTAATTTTATTTTAAAAATCCATTTTTAAAGGTGTTTCGAGATATTTTGAGAGAAATTTTAATTAATGGTTACTCGCAATATAGGTTCTCTATACAATCTATACTCTATTTTGTCCCTACAAAAGTCCTTTGATAAGAGTTGGTAGAAATTTTATTTATAATATATTACCATACGTTGCTAGTGTTGTTACCTATTTCAATAATATGTTTTGTTAATCCATCCATACCCAATCACTAGATTTATTTTCAAGCGGGTAACAGAGTAACCCTCAGCTACTCATTTATTATAAATCAGAGCTTTAAAAGTGAGTGAACCTCAGCCGGGTTTAAAAAGCGTGATAAAGTGTGACAAGATCTAGCAGCCACACACGTCTCCGAACTGTTCGGAAAACCGACAAATTGACAATTAGCCTCACCAATAACTTATCCGCGTCCTTTTGAGTTAAGAAAAACGTGATTTTGAAGACAGCGGGGGTTATTTATTGAAAACAGTCCTCGCTTCGGACGGTATAATCCTTTAAATGTTCCTTTATGTTTCCGCAAACTATTATAATTAGAGATTTCCTTAAAGTTTTTGAAATTGTGACATTTTGTCAACCATTACCAAAATAATATCTTAATGAAGTAGGTATCTCTAAATGCGTAGGTATGTATTCGTAATTACGTAGTAAGTCCTGTTGAAGATTTATATAAGTAATCCAATAAGCATGACTACGTGGATGTTTTAGATAACTTTTTTGAAACGTCGTTTTTTTTTCTGTGTTCAATAACAATATTTTTGTAACTTTACCACGGTGTTGCTCTGAAAAAAAAACATAATGTAAACTAACACAAACAGACTGTTTCCAATAATATTATCTACTCATTCACAACCCTTGTACGGTGATTAGTACTTACTCTCTAATTAAAAAGTTTTGGTCAGACCGTTGACACAACTTATCTCGACGGGTAACTTCAGCCAGGCGTAGGTAATCACGTAACTTGGAAACTTGATTGTCCTGCACTCCCCTCTTCACGGATCGGTGATTTGCTCACACTATTTCTGTCACAGGAAGTCAAAGTAACTTTTAAGGATAGGTTCCTTTTGCAATAAATAAATATAATAAAAAGTAGTTACCAAAAAATAAAAGTGTTGTTCTAAATTTGAAAGTAAATTTGAATTATAAAGCAAAATTTTTTTTAAATATATTATCCACATTCCATTTATTACGTGCATTTGTGACAAATTATCCCTTCAAAATAACCTCAATGTCAAACCATCAACCAAATTTAACTTACAAGATTAGGCAAAACACAACAAATAGTCTTGTCAATCATCAACTAGAGTAATAAGTGGTGTAACTGCATTGGGATCGTGCCCCCAATTTCGATAATCACGTGCCAAGACGACATTGTTTGGGGGTACGCCTGGGGTGACGCGACCCCACGCACTTCGGCGCACAAAAATACCTTGACTGTTTACGGGTTAATCATCACATACGGTTCAGTGAATGGGGGATCCATTATTCCGGTACATGAATTAGGTGACGTATGCTCCTACTAATTATGACACCTATACATATATACGAGTACCTAGTGTACGAGTAGCTACTATGATATAATTTTGCATCATGATTTTTCGGGAAAGACACTTATAATAACCTACAAAATTAAATCTAAATCGTTAAAGCAGTTTCCTAAATATGTCTTTACACGAAATACATTTAGAATACTTAAAAGAATTGCTCTTTTAATAATATTAGATTTGATCCTGTACTCTTTATGTAAGTTGAACGGTCTTCCTCTTCCGATTTCAATTTTCTGTTCCGACTGTCTCGTTGATGATAAATAATGTCTGCGTCTGACCTTACATTGATCGTGTGGTCTAGCTATACGGCTGACTATTTTGTCCTTACCATTCACAATAGTGACAAATGGTAGAAAACCGTCCACTGGAGCAGTCATATACATATATTTAAAATTATTTAATCTTCGCAAGCCGGTTTCAATTTGTAATATTTGTCTAGCATGAATGAATGGGAGGAAAAACCGGTCGACAAGAATATGAAACATCTATTTCTGGCACTTTTAGACAAACTGTATTTGTTTTGGAGTAGTCCCATCTAATATTTGTAAAATGTACGAGATATTTTTTTATACCTAGAAATATTAACTGTATATTAAACTTACAAAGGCCGTTTGTCATCTGCTAGTGTGATACTATAAAGAATAAGTTATTTTTTTTAAATATCACCATGGTTCTTTATCCGTGTCCAAAGCATACTTTAATAATAAAGCGACTTTATAATCTATACTACACTATATAATAATTTTCGAATTTAGATCAGTACTTACCTCCTACATTTGAGATTACCCACCTCCTATAAACGTACAGCAATTTAATATTAGTAAAAGATGATTGCAACAAAATATAAATAGGAAAGTGTTTAACAAAAAAAATAGTTGATCCAAATGTGAAGTGAAATAGCATTGTAGTACAGATTGCGCCTGATTGAGCCGAGGGGACCCTGACTCGATTTGGACGTTTTTATTGAGCAATATTGATACACTTCGTGATTAGGCGCAGAGTCATGGGTTACGCGATATTCAATTGAGAAGGGTCGGCGATGACTGTTTATTTGTATCTGCATAGTTATAGATACTAAAATATATAGTACGTCGACTTGGTAAACAAAAAAAACGTTTTTATTTAGGAAGATTTTTATATACAACGCGTAACAGAAAAAGCGCAATTCCTCATACACCCCAATTAGTATATTAATATAAAAAAAATATGATGGCTTCGTACTTTAGTTGTGTCTAAGCAATTTTCTTAAATCAAGAACAATAATAGTAGGTACAGTTTGTTAAGGTAGCACTAAATTCAGAAATGCTAATTCATTTTTCGGAAAAAATTAACACATATTAAAAATAGCTGAAATCGATTAAGTAGTCGATACTGAACAAACTAATGTCTTGCTAATTCGTTGCATATTGTACATTATTTAATTTGTTAATTTGTTTGTTTCGCAATATTAATATATAGTTATAGATAACTATTTGTAACTCATGTCATAGTCCGCCCAAGATACCCACTTTTCATCGATATAACAAGAGATGAATTCGTCATTTTGCGTATCTGACATCTGACATGATGGTTCCCTCTACGGGAAATGCTTATATACGTCACAAGTCATGCTTCAAATAACATAATAATATGATAAAAACAAAACTTTATCCTCGTTTATCGCTCTTTCTATTAGTGAAAATGAAAACTTTAAAAATTCGTTGCGTGGTTTAGAAGAAGTAAGTGGAGAAACAGGCAGATCCAGATAGCGACGTTCTATGTAGAAATCTCATATAATCTACTATATAAAAATAAGTCGGGTTTTCCTTCCTGGCGATTTAACTCCAGAACTAACGAACCGATTTCCATGGTTTTGCATTCGTTGGAAAGGTCTCGGGCTCCGCAAGGTTTATAGCAAAGAAAATTCGGCATTGCACCCGTGCGAAGCCGGGGCGGGTCGCTAGTCTACTATATAAAAATAAGTCGGGTTTTCCTTCCTGACGATTTAACTCCAGAACGGGCGGACCGATTTTGATGAAACTTTTTTTGTGGGTTCGAGTGGGTCCAGGGATGGTTTATAGCAAAGAAAATTCAGCATTGCACCCGTGCGAAGCCGGGGCGGGTCGCTAGTCTATATATATAAAATGATAAACTGACTAACTGATTGGTGATGTATCAACGCACAGCCTAAACGACTGGGTCTAGAGACTTAAAATTTTGCACATAGATAGGTTATACAGTGTAGGCATCCACTGAGAAAGGATTTTGCAAAATTCAACCCCTAAGGGAGTGAAATAAACGTGCGCTAGCGAAGCCATAGGTAAAAGCTAGTAATTTTATTTAAATAAGCTGGAACGAGACAGCCAGAATCCCAGACAGAAATAATAGGTAGTTTAAGTATCGAATCAATAATGGTTTTCCTTGAAGAACAACGTTATTCCTTGAACCTAGTCTAAAGTTAGATCAAACGATGTGAGGTACCGAAGATTTGTCGCTTCGATTGTTTGTGAACATCTCCAAGCGAAACATGTCCCATGGAACGGAAGCCGGCACGCTCGCTGAATGGAATATCGCCTCACTTGTCCGACGATACAATCTGATTAGGGTATAAAATAGCTTACCAACTTGTATTCTCAATATATTAAACGTGGTGTCCAATGAAGTATCAGTTCTTTTACCAAATTTAAATTTAATTTTAGCTGATGTAGTTTTGCTTATACCTACGTAGTCAAGCCATATCCATAGAGAACCATATTACATCTATTACTAGATTATATACATAACTGCAACGTATGGAGCGTATAATGTTTTGTTGTATGTATGTGATCATATTACGTTGTGAGTGTTGGGACCTGTAGGCTAAACGGATATTGAAGTAAGAAGTGTCTTTAGATCTCCAGTATCACAGGATATTTAAATGTTTACCCGACTGCTGTCGTTTCAGTTTTATCCTTATACTTGCCTCCATAGATGACTGTTATTACTAGGCAATTTCCCTTGATTTCGTATAAAGATAGTGCAGTAGGTGTTGATTCGATGTTCATTATATTATATCTTCAGCTACAGCTTTAGCTACAGGCTACGAAGTTCTACAATATAATATAGGTGCAAGTCTTAATAGGGAAAGGCTCCGATTCTAGACATACTGTATCCTTTCTTTTATATAAAATGCTACTATTAGGTATGATGTCACATCCCATATCAAGTATTAACTTTAAAATGTGAATCATCGTTTCCGAACGTCTTAAACGGTCGGTATCAATTGAATTGTAATTTAGCGAATTATTCTGAGCACGTCCGATACGACAGACTATAAAATTCTTAAATCGACTCCTTGTTGGCGGATACCGATGCTAATTAGGTAATTACAGTTACGTAGATACTAGTATAAAAACTATGGTTTTAATACTTAAATATATTTCAAATTTTAGTTCTGTAGTCGGAAATATGGAAATATCTGTCTACACTAATATTATAAAAATGAAAGATTTCTATTTTTTTGTGTAATTAATAGGTTCCGAAACTACCAGAATGATTCTAAAAATGCTTTCACCAACAAAAAGCTTACTTTTTGTGGAGTAACATGAGCTATAGTCGCGGAGAATAGTCATTAAATTAAATAAATAGATACAACAGTAAAATAAATAATCTCACGCCTTTTCCTGAATACCTACTGGATACCTACTTCCTGAAATGGAATAGAGGATCTATTTCATTTCAGGAAGTAGGTATCCACATTTCCCCAGTATAAGCTTTAGTGGTGAGCCTATCGCCGGACCCGGTCTGTTACACATGCCTTAGAATTAATTCTGGGATCTGCGGGATTCCTCACGATGATTTTCCTTTTCACTGAGTTGTATTATGGTATTGTTCTAGTGTGATGAAGGCGGTGGCGTGGCGGAGGGCATCAAGAGTGAGCCTCCAGAGCCGGAGGAGCCTCGTGCCATGCAGAAGGTGCCATCCCTCTCCGACCTCTCCGACCCGGAGGCCTCTCTAGGTGAGTTATTAACTTATAAGTATCTATTACGGTCACCCGGAACTGTGGTTCCAGTCAGAAAACAGAGCTGTAACTGAAGTTGCAGCAAAACTTTGAGATGTAGCCTTTTTGAGTTTTCTACTTACATACATACATAATACACTCACGCTTTTTTACTGAAGGGGTAGGCAGAGACAACAGCCCGCCACCTGCTACTAGTTTTCTAGTCCTAAGTGTTTTATTTTGTTTTATTTTCAGCATATTTGTAAGAACTCGATTTTAACGAATTTATTTCTTTCTAGTATGAAGAAATAAGGATTTATATGTTGTTGTCGATATTCTTTCACCATTCCTTTCTCATAGCCATCATAGGTTTCGAAGCAGTAACGACTGCGCGTAAATGCTCTGAAACGTTTTAGAAAGATTACCTTATATTATATTTTTGTTGCGGTCGGATAAAACGATGGCTATGGCCCTCCAGGATGAAAACATAACTAGATAGGTACCTAAGTATATATTGAAATTAAATGTTAATAATTGTAGACCCTTGATGTTCTGTAGGTATTCGTAAATCAGAACTTTTTCGACGTGACAACGTCTTATAATTCGATGGAGCCGGCTGCATGCATGAAAAAGTATGACGTATGCATCGTTCCAGTGCAAGCGAGAGCGCGCAACGAGCGACAAAGAGGCACAATCCATTCCATCAGTATTTACAAAAAAGTATGACGTTGTCACGTTCAACTATCGTCAGTAAACCGACTTTACAGACAACAGATTTTTTTTTCTTTATTTACTATCTCACTGCTCGTTTTTGTATACTTTCTGTATAGTTTTCGCATTTTTAGGGTTCCGTACCTCAAAAGGAAAAAACGGAACCCTTATAGGATCACTTTGTTGTCCGTCTGTCCGTCCGTCTGTCCGTCTGTCAAGACCCTTTTTCTCAGGAACGCGTGGAGGTATGAAGCTGAAATTTATATCAATTACTCAAGTCTACTGTCCCTTGAAGCTGTGAAAAAATCAAACTTCTAAGCCAACGCAATCAAAAGATACAGCCGTTTATGCCGCAAATTTTCGACACTTGCAAGGGAATCAAAACCTACAGGGTGCTTCCCGTGAACTCAGAATCTTGAAATTTGGTACGAAGCAACGTCTTATAGCATAGATAAAGGAAAAATTACGAAAACCATAAATTTGCAAGGTTGTACGGAACCCTCGGTGCGCGAGTCCGACTCGCACTTGGCCGGTTTTTTTTTAAATTTATATAGGTACTCATTTCATATTCAAAATTTCCATAATAGAAGACGTTGTGGTAAACGATAATTAAGACAGCACTACCATGCGTTTGACTTGTTGTTGGTTATCCAAATACATAAATCATCCATGCACCTACCTTTATGATATGATGGATTAGAAATATCACCCTGTTGCTTTAACACGTGAGTTAGGACACGGTGTACGCATCAGCGCGTCTATTACAGCCCCTCTCAGTAAATCACCGAGGAGCGGAACAATGTCCGGGCCAGGAACCAATCCATAAGACCGCCGGCTCAGACGCCATTATTCTAGTTTAGATAGTCGTTTGTCTCCGCTTCGCGACATGATAGGTGCTTCCTTTAAAAATTTACACCCAGTAGGTGCAGATATAGTTAATGATACAGCCTACCTATTCACGTTCTTTCGATACGACTATTCCATACGATACCTACTTACAGTACCATTTCATTTTTTTGTGTATTAAACCTCCTTGAAAGGTAGACCTAACTAATAGAAAGAACGAGAATAGGAGGCCAGAGTTGGCTACCGAGAAACAAATATTATTCCACTGTTTCATATATGTACTAAATTAATTACAGTCGTATAACACATAAATAATTATTATAATATAGGTAGGTATATAAAAACTACATGTGAAAAACACAGATTTTTTTAAACAGACAGTCTTTGTGATGCTTTCGGTTTAACATATAGACACTACGGAGATGTAGAAGTATTAACGACAGCGTGTACTTTAAAATCGTAAATCGTATTGCTGCGTTTTGGAAAAGCTTAATCAAGCTGTAGTAGGCGTAGTGTAACTACATGACTTGATGAATATATGTTTCACAGAATTTTACATTTTGAAACCAAACCTTTTGCGTTTTCGACTGACATTTGCTTACAGTCCAGCCT
The DNA here is from genome assembly GCA_963855545.1 of Ethmia dodecea. NCBI lineage: Eukaryota > Metazoa > Arthropoda > Insecta > Lepidoptera > Depressariidae > Ethmia > Ethmia dodecea. The sequence goes on from OY979457.1 coordinate 8,271,297, forward strand.
CATAGCAACATGTTACTGACTATACTTCTATCAGAGACCAGCTTCTATAGAGTGTTGCACCAATTTTACTCGGTCGTAGCGGGCGCATGACAAGTCGAGCGCTAACGTTAAACCCGTACATTTGTACGTACGTTACGTTTGTACATATTTCTACTTTTGTTCATTCTATTTGATGTAATCTTTACGTATTTTAAAGCTACTTGGTTAGGCCCTCAGGAATTGAATAAATTAAGAATCATAAAACATTAAAATGGAAGTGTTATAGAAGTTTGAAGGAAGCGAAAGAAGTAAATGCAGAGCAAAGTGGCGATCCATCGTCTCTGCCTACCCCTGTGGGACAAAGGCGTGAGTTTTATGTATGTATATGTACATACGTAAGTTTTACAAAATATATATTTATATAACATCAAAAATAATGATTATTTACGCATATGAGTGGAGTGGCATTTCGCAACGTTCGATGAGCCAGGGGAGACTATAGCCCGAATGATTAGCAAATAGGTGAAGCCCGAATAGGATAATGTGGCGCATCCTTGTTACGGGCATCGCTGCAGTTTCAGCCTCGGCTTTCATAACCCACTTGACGATGGCAGAAAACTGATTGGATTCTTTCGCAGACGTGTTGACTTGGTTCGTTGTGACTGGCATCTTAGATAGAGGTCGTGGGTTTATATTGTAGAATAAATAATAAATTGTGGGACATAATTCACACACTAACCGTTTTTTTTATTCTCAAACCCAAAGAACCAAAACCAAAAAATATGGGTACTAAACTACTGATAAACTAAACATACTTAAATAAATATTAAAATTAAAATAACCAGACACGAAGCCATCAGACATGCAAACAAATGTTGGCACCGAGCGGTGATCGAACTCGCGACCTCCGACTAAGAAGGCAGGGTCACAACCAACTGAGCCTACAGGCCCGTCAAAACGTTTGATTCCAAAATTTGTGTGCATGACTTCTGACAGATCGTAAGTTCATTTTGTGTGAATTATTTATTTATTTTCACTAGCTGTTGGTCGCGTATCCGTCCGCGTAAACTTTAGGTTATGTATGACCTTGGAGTTGGAACTATGTTTTTCGGAATGCAAAGTAGCTTGTCTGTTAAGCCAGGTTATAAACTGTCTCTGGCCGTGATCATTTCATTCGCATTAGTAGGATAATTGCTCGGACATGCCGTGAGGTAGGTACTTAATACGTAGGTAGGTTAAAAGTTCATGACCTATTATTTTGCAACAATTTCAATAGGTAACACTTTTGATTATATTTGAAAGAATCATAAATTACACTCAACATCAAAAAGAAAGAAAAACTCCTCCAACACTGAGGCGGTAATTTCTTTGTGCAGTCATCTTTGTCTGAAAACGTGCATTAGATTTGCACCTAATTTGTGTGGTAGGGTAACGACCCCGCGGCGACAGTGCAGCCTGCTTCGGGGTGGGCTGAGCATACGGGCCCATTGTTTTGTCTGTCCGTATGTGTTTACGTGGGAACACGATGGCGCTGAACGTACATAATGTTATTAATATATTAGGGGTTCTGCGCGGTTTTACCCGCGTAGTTCCCGTTCCCGTGGGAATACTAAATATAGCCTATGTTACTCAGGGATCTTCTAGCTTTTCATTGGTGAAAGACTTTTTAAAATCGGTCCAGTAGTTTTTGACTTAAACAAGAATACAAAATCTTTCCTCTTTATAATATACTAGCGACCCGCCCCGGCTTCGCACGGCAATGCTGATACTAAAACCTTCGTTTTGAATCACTCTATCTATTAAAAAAAACCGCATCAAAATCCGTTGCGTAGTTTGAAAGATTTAAGCATACTTATGGCCGGAGAAAGCGACTTTGTTTTATACTATGTAGTGATATTAATTATTATTATTAGTATTCGTATAGATGACTCTTCTCTCGGTCTTTGGATTGTTTCATGGGGCTTACGGATGCAAAATTGCTTGTGTTCCTTGTTGCTACACGTATGCTAATACTATTTATGGTCACCTAAAGTAAAAGTTACTGAGTAACAAATAAAAGAATATTACATAGCAGTCCACGCAGAAAAGAACTTGTCACCTTGTTGAAGTTCACACAAAATTATGGATTTTTTTTTAACTGCATGCAGAGGCAGAGCTAAACGAAATATTTTCCATGTTTTTTTAAATTTTACTAATATTTTTAAAACCCAAATATACTTTTTTCAAATTAATTTAAACCTACTCATTCCTTGTGTGGGCTGTATCTACCATTTCAACAGAAATTCCGTTCGAGGCGGATAAATGATGGGATTATTCTACATTATTTTCTTCGAAGTTAGTTAATTAAGTATTTTTTCCGATATTCTGATTCATAAAAAGTTAGTTTATATTACCACTACACAATAAATCATATAGTAGTAAAAATAATAGTGGTCCTTTACCGGATTTTCCTGTGCAACTTCCTTTCGTTCATTGAAAATTCCATTCAATTCAATCAACTAGAAGATATCGCTATCTAAATCTAAAAATGACCACAAACTTTAAATAAAAATGTCCATTCATACTCTAATAGAACGCTATAAAGGCAATGTAATACTGGAAGAATTGATGAAATCGAAGCTATAACTAGAACTGGATTCAAAGGCAGCAAAGACGAGTAAAGCTGGCCTTACATTTGTTTACAAAACAAAGCTCAAAGCTCCGCGAAACACATTGCTACATGAATTGAACCGAGATGAATGCAATTCGCCGTTCCGGACTAACTGACTTCGTTACAGCGTGTTTCCCTCGGTAATTATAATTCTTGCAACTTATCAGCTGAGCCCAATGTGGTTTTGAAGATGATTTTATTTTGTAGTTTGCACTAAATAAGTAATACCAGATGTCCCATTTTGCCAGCTATGATAGAATACTTGCATGACCTTAAATATTTGCTTGCTTACTTTTTGAGTTAGAATCACGGAGTAAATCTTAATTTTGGCTATTCATACTCCAAGACATTTAAAAAACTGGTCAAGTGCGAGTGCAAATATTGGTTGACTGCTAAGTGAATAAAGCAAGACAAACAACTGATAGTTAAACGCTACACTAAAATTCAAAATAGTCATATCTTGCTGCAACCGTATTTAAAGTATTTATCCCCTTCATAGAATCAACTAAGAAAGACCTATAACGTCCACTGCTTACTCATAATTTTATGAACCTTGAGAAACTATGTTGTATATGAAGCTGCAGGTGTACAGTCAACTGTTATATTTTATCATCCATAAGGCTACTTGATATCAAGTACCTAAACAGAACTTGATAGAACGCCATATCACCCAGACAGCGCGTCGCTTCTTGTTAAAACTAAAATGTTTTCGTATATTACAATGTGTCCTTTAATAAAAGCTATTTATCTGCTACAAATTGGCAGTGGCTGTTATCATATCAGTGTTCTAGCTAACGAGAACAAAGCTACTAATTTGTGCGGTGCTATCTCCCGGCACACGCTCGATGACTCATGCAGACATACATGCGTTAATTTAAACAGTTCATTCATATGCATGACCGATTTGGCAGTGTTATTACATTCACTGAACGAAGTGTTGATATATTTGCGTTTTTGGTTCAAAATGTATGTGAAGAGATGTTTGATGATTTTAAGAGAGAGATTTTAATGTTTGCGTAACTACTATACTTATATACACACAATGCCGAAATTCCGATTTTTATAAATTGCCGATTTTTATAAATTTTGCCAGTGTAGTATAGTAAATCTTGCAACGATTATCTACTTGGGTATCCGAAAACCATCTGATAACAAACAATATCAAATCATAAGAAATACACTATGTAACAGAATAAGCGCAATTCCTGAAATTAGTTTGTTCAGTATCGATCGACTACTTAATCAATTTCAGCTATTTTTAATATGTGTTAAATTTTTTTGAAAAATGAATTAGCATTGCTGAATTTTGATAGCACTCTATGGAAATCGTACTATTATTGGTCTTTATTTAAGAAAATTAGCTAGACACAGCCTTAAAGTACGAAAGCATCAATTTTTTTTTATAATAATATACTAATTGGGGTGTATGAGGAATTGCGCTTATTCTGTTGGCTTGACTGTTCAGAGAAGTGAGGCTAGTTTTCTGGGCACTGTCCCACATGCTTACTCTTTGGAGGACATTTTTTATCTGTACATATTGTAAATTAGCTGTTCCGAGCCGTTTCACCCTCGTAGTTCCCGGTCCCGTGGGAATACTGGAATAACATAAAGCCTACGTCACGTCAGTGAGTTTGTTTAGAAGAAATCGCACTTGTTTGTAATGTACTTACGACAGAAAAAGAAAAGTAGAAAAAATGAAGCTATGGTTCATCATTTTATATCAGATGGAATCGAAGTGATGTTTTCTCCAAACAAAGTATATGATCAAACTATATTAGGATTAGAATATTCATCAGATACTACTGCATGACTGTTTTGAATCTTCATAATAAGTCGCTCTGCATCGAAGCTTATTTTTTTTTCGCACAAAACACGAACACAAAGGCTCGGTCGTCCGTCCTGCGAGGCGATCAGTTGGCCAGTGAGTGAGGGAGGGACACAGAACACTTTTACTCCTAGCGGAGAAGAATGCCAACCTCATACAAAAATATGGCGACAAAACTCGACCTACAGCGCGATCTCTGTGATGACCCTAAAAACCACTGACGTATCACCGTATGGCGGGATATTTGAATTTTATAGTGGAATGTTTAAATGTATATTCAGAGCCTATTCATATACTTCTCCCGGGGTACTATTCATATTATATTCTATTGAAGTTTTACCTAAATAACTTCTCAGAATATGATATGAATAATACCCCGGAGAAGTATATGGACAGGCTCTGAATATACATTTAAACACAAGATTAAAAAACTTAATTTAGCTAAAAAAAAAACTTTCTTAGGTATTGTTTTACTAAAATATAATATTTATTTACCAAGAAAATATACATTCATTTACAAAGAAAATATACATTCATTTACCAAGAAAATATACATTCATTTACAAAGAAAAATACATTCATTTACAAAAAAAATATACATTCATTTACAAAGAAAATATACGTATTCAATTACAGTAATTACAGATAAAAAAATGTCCTCTAAAGTCAAAGGCGTTTATTGTCAGTAGGTGGTATTGAATTTACACTTAGAAAAGTCAATAGTTTATAATAACAAGGCACTCTAAACTCTTCCATGAAGACTGGCTAAATGTAAACAGCAGCTCATCTCCACCGACGAGTTGCTGGTTCCAAATGCACTACCCCGAGAAGAGCCAGCAAGCAACTCAAGGGCAGCTCTTTTTAATCTCATGTCTTACTAATAAATATGGTTTACAATAATAATTATAATTAATAGCCTTACATAGCGTCGAGTCGGTTAATCCCATGCATGTTGGTCAAGGATTTGGTAACTTTAGATAATCGAAATCTAAAGAGGAACCATGTAGGACAGTGCCCAGAAGACTGGCTGCATTCCCTCTCTGGATATCTAGGTTGATCCTTTGACAGAGATAGCTGCCAGCCCTCTGGTCATCTGAAGGCCCCCACGGTCCCATGGGGCTATGTCATTTAATTACCAAGTTCTCATGGCCATTTTCCAGCTCCATCATCAGACCCTGGTTACAATCTAGCACCAAAGTATTTGTCAAGACGAATCATACGAGCCCAAACTCGAGTGGTTTACGAGTAGTCATTGAGGAGTTGCGATATCCACCTCCTTAAACCATCATCAGATCAGCTTGATGGTACCATAATATTGCATTGTGACCAAACTTACATATGTATACCAAATTTCAGCTCAATCGGTTGAAAATATCTGCTTCAAAATTGAGTTGCAAGATTCCACTTGAACATCTAATTTTGTAATCCTATACAATTATTATGGGATTACAAAGTTATTTATGCAGTTAGTGTATCTAGAAACCTAGACCGAAATTGCAAATTATTTGAGTTTTTTGAAGCTTCTACGACTGCTAGAAGTGCCTTAGAGTTTTGATGATCGGTCAGTGAGTCAGTCAGTCAGTCAGTCAGTCAGTGAGTGTCAAAATTAGGAAACTTTGAATATTTATAATTTAAAAACTGCTGGTTCAAATTGGATGAATTTTGAAATATACTGTGTTTATACAATGCATGCTTGGTTACTGAAAATTCAGGCTTCTAGGTTTATCCACAACGAAGTTATAGGGGATCGAAAAGTGCGTGAATTGCTTCGAGAAAAGGATGGTACGGCCGTGCCGCTTTTTGCTCGACTTGGCGGGGGCACTGCCGTGCCCCCAGATCCGGGAAAAAAACTGGGCCCAAGATTCATAGCTGAAAACAAATTAAAATCATTCTTACAAACATTTTACGACAAAATTGACAATCCTAGCAGCGCCACACTACTCTGGGTACGAAATAGTCTTGAATTTCGTACCCTCGCCGTTTAGCAGATGTAGAGTTTGGTGGCGATGCCAAAATGATATATAGCATATTTCTGCATTTAGGCTACACGATTTCGTACTATTTTGTACTTTTAGGAAGGGAGTAGAACTCACACTAAATTATTCGTGGACTTAAATATATACATCTTAGTAGGTACATCATATTTCTAAAATACTAAATTATTCGTGGACTTAAATATATACATCTTAGTAGGTACATCATATTTCTAAAATATGTTTGCAACATATTAAGATGCCCGGGTACGAAATAGTTTCAAAGAAAATTATCCACTAGATATCGCTTCTAGCATATTATAATACAATCATAATTTATCTATCGATAAAATGTAATTAGCTTCAATAAATCAAAGAAGGTACATACTAAAGTAGTTAAGCAATGTTGGGCACGGTCAGTCAGTGAATGGGTGACCGCCTAGTGGCATTTATATCACGAGCGCTTCCGTGTTTCAGAAGGCACGTTAAAGTGTTGGTCGCGGTTTTCGTTGTTTACGAACAATGGAAGTCGGTAAGCCATGTTGGATACCTTGGGGTGGCTTGAAAAATTCCGGCAGTTAGGTGGCCACTAGCCTAACAAAATCTCCCAATCCGCGGTGGGCTCGCGTGGGAGATTATAGCCCATATACTTCCTCAGTGTGAGGAAAGACCCTTAGCTCAGCAGTGGGTTACGGGTTGTCGATGATGTCGATGACATACTAAAAACTTATTTTTAAATTACTTCATCAACTTACAGCAAATGCCAGTACAATAAAATTCAATACAGGATTGGTGATCCAGGTCTTTTTCTTAATATTAGCCCATATCACTTCTCCAACGGAGTTTAAAAAAGCTGCTTTGTCACTAGTTTTAAATTCTTCCACAGTGTTCTTGTTCATTATTGTTCCAGTCACAGTTATATAGAATTGCTCAATATCAGGGGTCCTAGAAAAATAATTATGATTAAAATAATTATTATAGATCTATATGCAGTGGTTTTGAGAAAAATGAGGGCTACATTCAGGCAAATGGTTATTTTCATCCAAAAGTATAGGCTGAGACTATACTATGGTTACTAGACATGTCATCTGATTTAGTAAAGTAAAATGAAATGAAAATGTTTTTATTTCTGTAGGTAATTAAAATTACACTTAGAAATGCCAATAGCCTAACAACAAGGCATAATAAACTCGTAAATGAAGATTGAAACATTACGTACTAACGTCCTCACGAGTACTAAATGTTGGTGAAGTTATATACTATAAAAAAAAAATGACCTTTATTTACGGATACAGGTTTTGGTGCTGCTGTAAGGACGTCATTTTGGCAAAACCACCAACCCCCCCCCCCCCCCCCATATCTGATAAACCGCGAGGGTACGAAATTCAAGACTACTTCGTACCCAGAGTAGTGTGGCGCTGCTAGGATGATACATACAAAATAATGTGTAAATATTGTTACTTACCTCAATATATTTGTTGCTCCCCGGGGTTAGGAAATCTGTAAGCTTTGATGTCGGAATCTTCCTTCGGCTTTAGCCCACATTTCAAACATTTTCTTCTGATGTTATCAGCCATAACGACAAACAAAACACAAACACCTTTTCTATCTCCTCGAGTCTCTATCTCACAAATACTTCGCTAGCACTATAGCAAGCACGTCAACACTAATGCGGAGGAACAAAGACTCAACCACGGCTCAACTCAATGCAATAATCACAGAGTACATTATTATATATGAGGCAATAATGAAGAAGAGAAAACTGTAAATTGTAATTTTAAAAACCACAGACATGACAGACGAGACATCATGATGACAGTATGCCATGGGGCTGCCAATGTTTAATGATGTTCTCTTACATAAATACTTTTTTATGTATTTTTGAATTAATTTTTTTAACATATTTTAGAAAACAATACATATAATTAAATTATACATTATTATATATAAAACAATTTTTTAAATACTCCCTTTATAGAATATTGAGTTAACTTGTCACACAGAAGATTCCCCATTAGGTATGACACCCAAGTCCCATACCCACTTGACGCCGCCTGGGGAGGGAGTGATGCAAACTTATTTGTATACAAAATACTGGCCACTTGGCTACTAGACGCCAAGTCGCCAGAGTATCTAGTCTCCACGTAGGGGTCGGTCGGTTATAGACACGCTTCCAAATTGGCGACGTATGTCAGTTAGGCACCATACATTATTCAATATTAACTGCAAAGACGTTTAAAGGAAAAGTTTCTCTCCTAAAATGATTTCCTTCCAACCTCTTTGATTAACTGCTTGTATACGTAGCTGGCGACGTCGCCATGGCGTCCTGATGAGGCAGAGCCCTGATGGTGGTAGGTAATCATGACATAAAGCAGTAATAGCCCAGCGGTTAAAGAGCCCTCCTCGCATGCGTAAAGTCTCCGGTTCGAATCCTGGCATACCAATAATTTAAAAAAAAAACATATGTACTGATTTATTCCTAGCTTGACGGTGAAGGAAAACATCGTGAGGAAACCCGCAGGTCACAGAATTAATTGTGAGGCATGTGTAACAGACCCGGTCTGGCGATGGGCTAACCACCTATCACGTTAAGGGGTCCAAAGGATATAGGTACTGGTGAAATGTGGGTATTTCCTGAAATGGAATACCTCGGGGATAAATGGCGTGAGATTTTTTATTTTTTTTTTCAACTTACCAGTATTTTTAAAGAGCGATGTCCCTTAAGGTATATGTGAAAAAAGTGTTATGTAAAAAGTGGTGTCCACTCGATACTTCAGGATGTTGCGGTGTCCACTTCCCGCCATGTTGATCGCTACACAGGATGTTGCCAAAACTCGTGCCGTGTATTTCGGGCTCACATAACTATGTATGTGCTAGAGTTACATTTCGTGAAGACAATATTAATTATACAACATCGAGTTTACAAACATTCTATTACTTTGTTGCGTTGAGAGAATGTGACTGTCTATTCATTAATGGTACTCTATCGTACACTTGTTACTACACTGTAACGTAATAATTATAGATGACAAGAGAGACAAAATGTTGTCATAACATTTTGACAAAGATGGCCTATCGTCTTCTTTAAATAGTGTAAAACATAGTGCAACTGTCTATTTCCCCGCTTACTTCTTCTAAACCGCAATTTGATGCGGTTTTCAGTATCATTCACACATTTACATTGCACCCTTGTGTCGCGAGTGTGGGATAAATAGTTTTTTAGCGAAGTTGTACAAAAAGTTTTTTTTAATCTAATTACAACTTTTATAAAAGTAGTATAATGCTTTGTGACTATACATAATTCGATATTATGTACTATCAAACTCTGTCTATAAAACTATATGAATTAAATTTTTCTGTAATACAACACCTTGGCGTGTTCAGCACTTTTTATGCTCGGCCAAGTAGAAACAGTTTCGTATGTCACCTGGGTTTCCAGAAAATTGTTAATGTAACCTTTACTTTCAGCATATTGTAGTCACTATTCGCTCGCAACGGATTGGCTACTTGAACATTATAATTTTTATTTCATGTTGTCAAGAGACACATATGGTTCCGACCACTTGCGTGTCAGATGGCAAACCCGTAATCAATGATGACAGTTAATGAGAATAAACTTCATATTTAGTTCAAGTTTAGGAATTTCAATGGCTTCTATAAGATCTGAATTAAAAAATCTTGCGAAGTGTTTAGATTTTGAGATACTATACACTGACCACATAAGTGCACTAAATTTACCGTAGCTGTTATTATGACTCAGGCGCAGAAAGTTGTAGATAGAAGCTATTAATAGCTGCGAATTAACGAGAGAGCAACGATAAAGGGACGCGGTTGTGATGCGGACAGCTTTTACTTTACAATTACATACATACTATCTACTTTACTGTGTTCTATTCATCACATTGTACAATTTCAATATACTTAATAGTAGCTTATCAATGTACTTAGGAACCTATTTTCTTCCAATGAAACCTGTGCTAACTTCCCAGCGACGAAAGCATTTAACTTTTGCAAGCCAACAAAGCAAACTATTTCTGTCTTAGAAGCCTGTTCCGATTCCGATGTTGACACAAGAATATTCTCATGACTGCCTAGAATGTTGGCTTGAAATAAACACGTGTTCTGTATAAGTGAAGCGCACACAGACACAGGCCATTCATGCTCATGCTCGTGAATGGAGCGAAAGCTCTGCGCTCTGGCTATGTGAGCCTGGTAACATAGGCGGACTAATCGTCGGACATGTTGGTTTACTGGTCATTTACTCGACCAGCTAGTCACTGTCCACGGCTTTGATGATCGATTGGATTGTTTTGTGTAGGTTTAATAGCGTTACAACCGTTAGAAGTTTATTAGTTATTAATGTTGGGTAAATCGAATGGAAAATTGTTTGTGTTCACGTTCATACGTAACAGTATCATCAATACTGTCGTGATACCCAACAACAGTCCACTTTATTCATTCAGACGTTGTGTCCTTTTTCAACTCAAACTGCATGTATTCTTGCCATCGTATTTATTTTGTTGATTATTTCACGGAATAAATTTTAAATTTATCCTTGTTTTGACAAGGAGCTCTCAAAAAAATATCACAACACTCAAAATGACGATTCAAAATAGCAGATAAGAATTGAGCGGCTATAAATAATGTAATAAAGGATGCAAAAATAATCTTTGTGAAACACGAATGTATTAAGTCTTTATGATTATTTATTCAATGAATATACGTGTAGCTAAGAATTGATAAGATTAAACATATTTATTTTTAAATTTCTTTACATTCATAATAAAAATTTATGAGTGGGTAGGTGGTACATAAATATATATCTATAGAATACATAATTTAATAAAAATAATTCATGAAAGTGTATCAGAAGACATTTATTAACTTTTAACTCAAAAGAAAGGTTACTACAGGTAAATACTCTTTTTATAGCTGACATTTTTATTAATTTGACGATAATTTCATTGTGTTCAGCGTCGCTTAATGCATGCGCGCCACGTCGAGAGCGTTGCGTACGCGCATCCAAATGGGTTAGTCGTCACCTCTCGGAGCAGCTACCGTGTAGTTTGCATACTAATCGCACTGTCACACTATGCTCATATTATAATGCGCATGGTATTAGTATGAACAGGTAAAAATAAGTTTTAGGTTTATCTACCCCGGGCGACTATGCCTACGTGATAGTCATCGTAATGGATCAAGTAAAGTAACATTATTATATAAACTTTAATAAACGATAAATTGATATTTATGAAGTCGTAATGGTAAAAACAGCAGCCTTCACCTTATGACCGGATCTCGAGATCAGAGAGGATTATTCCCGTCTTCCCCTCGCCCCTCTTCTGCGATCACCGTCCTGCTTGCAAAGAAAACCAATCGTAGTGATTTATAATTTCAGCTTATAAGAGTGAATTTTATATCTAGCTGTAGTATTTTAGGCTAATAAATAATGACAATATATAAACATTACTAATGACCCACCCTCTCTTTGCTTTTGTTTAAGCGCACAAAGCCATGAGTTGTACGACATCACATGATATTACATACCTACCTATCTATCAAATTCTTTTATTTTCTCTTATATAATATGCATCTCTTGCACATCTAAACCTTCCTCTTGAATCACTCAGTCTATGGATGGAAACTGCATTAAAATCCGTTGAGTAGTTTAAAAGACCTAAGCGTATAGACAGCGGCGGGAATACTAAGTAGGTACATGTAGAGATATCTCGTATGCTCACACCTTATCTTCGAGTGTTATCCCCATCTTATTCCATTCCTGAATTCACTTTTCAAGGTGCTGTTAACTGTTACACATAGTTTTCCCATGATGTCTTCTTTCACCTTTGAACTAGTTACCAATATGTAACTCTAAAGGTTTTTGAAAAATTCATTTCATAGTCCATAATTGTATACAGACCTGTATCTTACTCCCAGTAAATTGTTAATGTCAACCTTGCTTATTAATTTCTCCCTGGTATAACCACTGTTCTCTATACTATCTCGTGAAATTACATGTTCAACAGTATTTTCAGTGACGAGATAGAGAAATCCAATTTTCAATTTATAAATCATCTGAATCATCACAAGAATCCATCGTAAACTTAGTATTTTTAACAAATATTATTCATTCATATTACAAGAATTAAAGCAGCACAAAAGAATCAAAATCAAAAGTTCTTTTATCTTAAATCAAAATCGTTGTATTTACATTAATCCAATAAAACGCGGAATTATTGTGAGTTTCAGACCCAAATATGATTTATTGTGCTATAAATTGCGCCGACTCGTTATGATATACGAAAGACGTTTGAAATGCTGCCAACTCCCCACAAATGAGTGCACTGGCGGTGTGAACAGATGGGTGCTCAGAAATTAGGATAAATAAATATTAAGTCCAACGAATTGCTAATACCAAAAGTTTTGGTAGCTAGCTAAGCTATCCTTAAAACATAATAAAAGTATACAATACATCTATGTTATCAGTCAGCGTGTTTGACCGAGGCATATCTATGAAAGGATCAGGCCAGCTATTCAGAGAGGATTCAGCCAGACTCCTAGGCACTTTAAGTACATGGGTCTTTTTTGGAGCATATTTGTTATCTGTATAATATATTGTAAATAAATGTACATCACGCTTACTACCCTAATTTGATGCTTATGGCGATGAGCTTCAGAGCGGTGGTATGGTTGTGGACACTCGATTATTGCTTTAACGGTCCGGTCGTTTATTGTAGTGGACTCGAAACTTAACAGTGAATATTTTTTTATTTTATTCATATATTTTTTTTATTTATTAATATTCATTCGATATTAAGCAAAATAGTAAAACGATCATTGATGAGTGATACATAGAATAATTGATTCCAATAATATTGAAAGATCAAAATTATACTTAAGTATTTTTTAAGTTTAGGATGACGAATATACATACATAGATAAAACCCTAATAGCTCTCGTAGTATAAACTTTAAAAATAGCTACTTCTACTAAATAACTGCTTAACGTAACCTATTATTCGCAGTTTCACAACTTGTGTCAAAACTTCCAAAGCTTGTGTTACTAGCGAAGTTGTTTTGTTACCCACACACTGGAGAAAAGCAAGTAAAAATAAAGATGTAAACAAAGGGTGCGCCTACGCATAAAACCCACTCAGCAATACACGTGGCGCCATCGAGTGCCAACCATGAGAAACAAGTTTCCTTCAGCGAGAGCTATCGTCGTAGTTCGTATCGCGCTCGCTAGGTGGCGCCAATCAGCCTTGTTCCTATAAATCACGCTAGGTGGAGGCGCACTAATGCTTTTGAGTTAAATAAAATCAATTATAATGTTATAAATGTATCTACCTAATTATGTGAATCCATTAAACAGGCCTAGGTAATTAAAATCAGTATTCACCAGCAGAATTAGATTCTCTATAAGTCTTAAAAACTGTGTAGGACATTGCGGAAAAACATGCTGTTAATCTCGAATATATTCAACTCAATTTATGAGCTGTTAATCTAAACAAAAGAACCTAAAACCCTGAATCAGCTACATACATTTTGTTATCTTCAGTTAGGTCTAGATATGTTCTCCAGAATCTGCATATTTTTTGTCATGACAGACCATCTCTTCAATTTCATTTAATTCCTTCATTCCGTCATTTACAAATGTGTTCCTAAAAAGTTATGCATGAAGTGCCTTCCAGCAGAAAATCCAGAATATTGACAATCGACTTGATGTATAGAAATGTTCATAATCAATTGATGGATCGTATATAATTTTGACATCAATTTATGTACTTATTCTATGATCTTATTCCAAGCTCTACATGCATGAATCATTTGAGATTTCTGTACAAAAAACATGGATTCATTGGCGAAAATCCGTTCCTTCATTCCAAACATAATTTCAAAACCAAAGTTAAATTAACTTTAGCACCGATATAGGAGAAGGAATCAAGCTAACTCACATTGTACGCATAATATGGTCTAGTTATTAACAGTACCGTTTAAGTATTTACTTACTTAGTTATTTAATTATGTTTATTTACTTATTTTTACCGATACATTTATTTATAATTTTTATGTATGTCTCTCAAAATTTATTTATTTGTTTATATAGTAGGTATATCTTATGTTCAACATGCTATTAGTATTAGATATATTAAACATGCTTGATGTACCTAGTCAGGTCGGTCAGGTTACTGTATTTTCTTTTTTGATGAGTAGACAATTATTTTGTTAAAATCTATTGTTTAACATTAGAGGTTCGCCTTTTTGCGACGTTAGCGACGAAATGTGTAAAAATCTTAAAATAATCTTACGGATATTGAAAAATCTGCAGTGTGGTTAAAGCGTTGTGCACAAGAGGGCGCAAAGAGCGGCCGTTACGTGAAATAAATAATTCCAGGAAGATATTGCCTCAGAAAAATTAGCGTAACAAAGTAAACAAAAAGCCTAGTCCTCTTGGACCGTTGTTCGGGTGGAGATGACGTCACAGCGGGGCGGGGGTGGGGCGCGGTGAGCGTGGGAACTGCGCGGCAGGTGCGCGCGCGCCGGCCACTGCTCCTGACACTCACACGCACCTCGCACAACCCACACATCGAGCCCTCGCCGTTACAGAAAGTTCCGCTTTTCTAGTAGCCTCCAGGAGCAAGATCTTGGGAGATAAATATAAAGTAGATACGGATTGAGGAGAAATCTGCTGATAATTATGAGCTTACATAGAGTTGGGAATCGTGTCATTCATCAAAAGCAAGTCGATGAAACATAAAAGTATTTAATTTAATATACCCTGTGATTCGAACTCTAGGTACATATATTTTATCTGTCATTTTATTTTTTTACAACGTTTTTATTCATTGCAGACACATTATCCTTTAAAATTTTCTCATGCAGTTACTGCAACTTAGACACACAATGCTTTGCTTCAAGACTGGTAAACTCAAAAGGGACTTAAACTGCGTGAAAAGCGTATTTTTCCCAATCATAAAGGGCTCTAAAGAAAATCTTTCAAATTACTCCTCTATTTCACATTTTCTACTAAGCATAAACAACTCAATATTCAATAAATCAATTTAAAAAGCACTTAAAACTGGTCGTAACATGTTTTAAAAACCTTTCTTAATTACCGTAATGGAGTTAGTGAGTGACCGCAGTGAGGGCGAGACTCAGTAAAAGTAGCACAAAAATTAGATTCCTCCTGCGAGGAGGGAGTTTTTCCCCTTTGATGTTACTAATAACATTCTGTATTTCCCTCTTAAATGCCTGATAGCTTTTAGTTTTAATTTTTAAAGTAATAGTTTCAAAAACGCTATTGATGCAGACTAGCAAGAAACGTACAAGTACTTACCTCATAAAATTAATAAATAAATTCAAGTTTCTCGTTTTCTAATAGTTTTCCAGAGATTTGTCGCCCAAGTCTTGAAATAAGACAGATACAACATGTCGCTATAATATAATTCCCTGTATTCTTAACCAGAACTTCCTATTATGTAGACTAAGACAAGTTAGGTAAATAGTCGTCATCCAGGAATCACATTCTCTTTACATTACATAAAAATACTAGCTTTTATTTGACCCCTTTTAAAGGTAGAATTTTTCAAAACCTTTCTTAGTGGATGCCTATACTGTATAAGTTATCTATGTGCAAAATTTCAAGACTCTTCAACCCGTAACAGCCCATTGCAGAGCTAAGGGTTTCCTCACGCAGGAGGAAGATGTCATCTTATTGGCAGAAATTTTCAAGCCACCCAAGGGTATATTGACATGGCTTAACGACTTCTATTGTGCGTAAACACAACTAAAAAAATATGATACTAATAAACTGAGGAACACATTTCAGGACACACTTGATCGAGGAACACAGTATCCCAAAATAGGAAATATGTGACTCTGCTATTGTCTCCCTTTTGTTTGTTGACTGAATAACAGTGTGTGAATTGTACTTATACCTATAAGATATTATTAAGCAGTTGCTCGACGGTGAAATAATACATCGCGACTAATCGCGAGGAAACCTGCAGGTCTCAGAATTGATTCCCGGCGATGTCACCACCTTTCATTTATATTTATACTAGCGACCCGCCCCGGCTTCGCACGGTTGCAATTCTGATACAAAAACCTTCCTCTTGAATCACTCCATCTATTAAAAAAACCGCATCAAAATCCGTTGCGTAGTTTTAAAGATTTAAGCATACATAGGGATATAGGGACAGAGAAAGCGACTTTGTTTTATACTATGTAGTGATTAATCAAGGCTGCGTAAGCACTGCCAATCTGCATTTATAGGATGTAATGTAACGATACTGGTGTTCAGAAGAGTTGTTAGATACTAAATTATTTTACCATAGATATTGACTTTCTTAAAAAATACCTATAATTTCGCAAAGGTAAACGTATTGAGGTGTTTGACAATGGTGAAATTCGTAACGAATCTTCAATACGTATTGTCTGGTATGCGGGACCGTAGACTTCCTGTCTTTGTTTCCAAGGTATAATATCTCTTGACATCAATATGGTTACTTTGACAATTTAAAGGTCTGTTAGTCTATTACTCTTTAATTATACGAAATTTACCAAAAATACATCGCGTAACAGAATAAGCGCAATTCCTCATAAACCCTAATTAGTATATTAATATAAAAAAATATGATGTTCGTACTTTAGTTGTGTCCAACCAATTTTCTTAAATAAAGAGCAATCATAGTTCTATTTCCATACTAAGCACAAAATTCAGCTATAGTAACTCGTTTTTGCGAAAAATTTAACACATATTAATAATAGCTGAAATCGATTAAGTACCTAGTCGATACTGAAATAACTAATGTCATCAAATGCGCTTATTGTGTTACATATTGTATATTTTCTTTTTCAGTTTCTGTAAATTTTAGACGTTTTTCCTACATTGGTGTACCTATAGACTTTGGGTACGTTACATGCAGGTTTTTTCTGTAATTCCATATGAAATATCGTAATTGGCATTAAAGCTAATCCTAACTAATTAACTAAATAAACCCTAAAAGTGAGTTTCTTTGTTTGTTACCTTTTCTGGCAGGACTATAGTTTCCACCATTAAAAAAGACATAGAATACTTTTTATCCCGGAAAATCATATAATGATTATCATAAATCACATAATCATACCAAGAGGACGCGATACCCTAAAGTTCACTCGGACCGAGTTGCGGGCAATAGCTAATATCATATAAGTTTATGATGTAAATTTGTCCATAATAAAATTAAATAAAATTCAAGTAGGTAACCAATGGGATTTAATTCAAGGCATCAATTAAACCCATCAAATTGTTGCACGCAAATTATAATCTTATTTTTATGCACAGATAAATTAGAACGCCTTATACCTTTATACTACACATAAATCTGAAACAACGTTAAAAGTTTATTGCCTCACTAATTTCCTCAATGATGCACTGAAGAAAATGAACACAACGTTCCTCGTGATCTCAAAACACTCGAAGACTAATTAACTGCGGTTAATAATAACTGACCGGTAACGAGTTAAACGCGGGCTAACTCCACATACCGTTTAACAATTAACATTAACCATTAAATATTAATCAATACTGCTTCTGACTGTAGGTAACGCCCTCTTGACACGCCGGAGGCTCTGGTTTTTTTTTACTAAAAACTTTGTACCATTAAATTGTTTGTGTTTGTTACCAAGATATCTAGTAAGTCATTCCGTATTCAAAATGTGCCAACGCGACTCTACTACAAAAGCTACGATGTCTGTCTGAAGTTTTTACAGATTGTATATTACTATGACCTACAAAAAAAATACAGATATAATATAAATTGCGTCCCCATATAAGAAATTGTTTTTTTTATTCTATGCTGGCATGGAACCTTTACTTTGCAAGTTCGACTCAATGTCCGACTAAATTAAATAAATACAATAATAATTTATAATGATAACTTTTTTCTTCTTCAAACATGTTTTTAGGTATGTATCTCTATCCACTTTAAATACAAATTAAGCCGATTACTGGCGTACTAATATACTTATAGGACAACTAAAAAATAAGAACCAAACTAGTATATTAAACTTTTTCAATTAACTAAACTATTAATAAAACTAAATGGCAATAAAAGTCCGATACTCGTAAAAACTTCCCACCTAATTTATTGTGTTCATATTTCCTTCCCTCCACATTAAAGGCGAGGTTAACAAATACACGAGCTACATTTATCTTCTAATTTACATAGAACTTACATTTTGTATGCACGTGTAAAGACAACCTTCGATATTATCAAACGTAGTATACATCTTTCTTTGTGAATGTTAAATTATTTAATCTGCTGCAGCCCTATTCTGTATGCGCGCGCTTATTTTAATCGTTGATGTAATTTTTACCCGACTTGACCATGCTCTACCAATTGCTTTAGTACTAATAAATGTACTTTCCAATCTATTGCGTTTATTCCAAACAAAACAAACAGCTAGAGAGTGAGCCCTCTGATTAAACAGGCAATTTGTTTATTCATTTGTTTATCATGGCATACATGTTTATGCCATTAATTAATTCTGCTCACCACCTATCACGTTTAGGAGTCCAAAGAATATCTCGTGAAGTGGGTTCATCCAGAAATGGAATACCTCTGCGTATATTCGGGGATAAAAGGCGTGAGTTTATTTTATGTTTAAGCCATTTGGGTAGACACCGTGAGTGTCTTGAGGGTCTGGAGGCACGGCATCTTCTCAAAGAGCTATCAGCGTGTTTGGCAGCGGCTTCAGGTAACCAGAGGGCTGGCATTATCCCTGTCAAAGGACCAGTGTAGCTATCCAGAAAGGGAATGCAGCCAGTCTTCTGGGCACAGTTCCAATGCTCCTCTTTGTAGGACATTTATTATCTGTAAAAAAAATATACACATTCTTTTTTTAAAATAGTAAAGAACTTTTCCAACTAAAACATACTGTGTATATTATGCAATCCCATATAAAATCAGCCAAGTACGAGTCGGAGTATGAACTAACTCATGATCGATATAGTGCATTCCTACAAAATATGTATATGACGCCCTGACCAAAATTTAGTATAGTTCCTCGTAGGCATAGCCGTTCAGCGAATACTAATTGATTAATAAACCTGTAAAATTTTACTTTGTTCGGTCAACGTCACAAGGATATTAGGGTGGTAGGTTTGCTCAGCTTTTTTTATGTACTTGCCTATAAATACCCCAGGGGACGCTGATAAAATTATCTAGATAATACACAGTTTTTCTGTACATGTAGGTACAAAGTCTTGCAGAAATCGATAGAATACTTGAAATTTTATTGAGTAGAGGGAATAGTATTTTACAGAGTGAGTGAGTAAGTAAATAAGTTATCCTGCCTCTGTTATTACTTTGTACCCGAGGGGGTTAGCAGAGGTATTCAATTCCTGGATATACATTTTACACCAGTATATTTTTCGACCCTTAAACGTATTTAAAGGAAAACCGAAAACAACATTATTAACCGCTTTGCAGCTTCTATATTACAAAGGTAACGCATCTAACCGCTAATATAGCACAGATTACTGGCACCTCGTTCCGCCACAACTCTACCGCCGGTTAATTCCCGACTGCATTACAATGGTTTTAATTGCCGGCCATTAGCACCCGCGTCTATCACGTTGCGTCCAACGCCCATTTATTAAACGCTTTGAGATTCTATTTATTTTCACAGTAGTAGGTAAATCGTTTAGTTTATTTACTATCTAAAGTACACTTTTATGGTGCTTGTGGCTTAAATAATGAATGATACCTAATAAACAAAGTTACACGGTTCACACGCGGTTATTTCCTACCGGGCTAGCCAGAGACAAGACAGATTTTTTTAATGCTACAAATGTTGGGGATCAAATGCGGCAATCGAACCCGCACCTCTGAATACCAAACCAGCCAGAGCATAACAGCACAGCCAGGCACAATAGCAATTTATTTTTCATGGATACAAATGTTGGTCACAGGCGGCAATCGGACCTGCTCATGAATCAGAAGGTAGGTCTCTGCCACCCGACCCTAAAAGACTGTCAATCGTCAATCACCAAAAACCTTTCTATTTTTTTATCCTTAAACTTACAACTCTTATTTTCTTCTTCTTCAGTGGTCAATACGTAGGCGCTTTAACAAAGACATTAATAAACAATGACAAAGTAAATCTAAGTCACATTAAAATTTTCACACAATCATTTAGGCGGCAACTGCCGCGAGGTTTTCATTTGACAATGACAGGACTAACTCGCGCATCGCGTGTGTACGCGCAGTTTGGGGGACTCCCTCGTAGTTTTGCAATGTTTTCACAGAAATCCGTGGAAATTGCACATCATTACTGTGTCCAAATTTATTCATTTAAAAAAATGCGTATTATTGGTTGGTTAAGTCAATTATCTCTGTCAAAAGATGGAAAGGAAAGAAAGAGGAAATGAAGCCAGCCAGCCTTTTGAGTACTGTTCCATACAGTTTCTTTTTTGGCAGTTTTCATTTTGTAAATATATAATGAGAGCAGTGATAACCTTGTTGGTAGTGACACCGCCTCTCTAGCGTGAGGCTCGAGTTCAGATCCTTGTGAGTACATGTACCAATAAGTTTTTAAAAACGTACGTACATGTTTATCACTAGCTCGAAGATGAAGGAAAACATGGTGAAGAAACCCGCATGCTACTGAATTGATTCTGAACCATGTGTATTATCTTATCGAAGAAACAAATCTTAAATTAATAAATAAAGTGACTCCTCATAGAGAGGCAACTAGTGTTGTCACATCGGCGATTGATTTTATCGCCTAAAGGAATAGTTGCTAAGTTTTTATTTATTTGTTATCAATCAAAATAAAAAGTCATCGCCAACGTTTTTTTAAACCACGTGAGCCTAATTATGTAAATTCAACATGAACATTATCGTTGCTAAGTTGTTCCTAGAATGACAAGGTCTGGAAATTATCATACGTTTGCAGGATAGGGTAATGTGGGAAGCACAGGACACCTGCGTCACGCCCCGTGGGCTACTGACTGTAATGTAGGCTCCGTCGATAATTATTCTAATAGGCATTTTAAAAATAGGAAAACATATTATTTTTCCTAAAATCTTTATCAAATTATCTTAGTCTTACAAACTTTTATTTAACTTGCAGTGCTTGTGTGCTAGGTCAATTTTGGCAAGTGAATTTTAGACTACTTACTGACGTCCGACTGAGCTAAAATTTGGCATGCTTACGATAGTTCGATGACAATACAATATTATGGTGAGAGCTAATCTGATAATGGAGCCGGGAGATGGATAATGGAACTCCTCAATGGCAACTCGTAAACCTTGCGAGCGAGAGAGAGAGAGAGCAAATTTGCCTATTTGATTTGTTTCAATGAATGCTGTACATGCATACTGGTAGATAGATATTTTTTTAGTTTTCTTTAACTATAATATTATTAAAAATAGCATATCTCGAAAAGAAACTCAATAAAATTGGTTCTGTCTGTAACCCCATCGGGGATAAATCACTAGTGTATTTGTTTTTTATATATAACAAGATCTAGAATATTTAGACACCAGTCCGACTTAGTTCTGCGCACGACTCCTAGAAGTGAAATAAATCTGTAACGACTCTTTGGTGTTTGAGTTAATCGGCAGCAGATGTTGCCCCCAAATGAAATCTCTCGCTCAATTACTAAATCTCGTTTATTTTGAAGTGACCATTAATTTTGTGGGATTGCTGAATTGTCTTTAATTAATTCTAATTGAGGGTCCTTTTGAGTCGTTTGCGAGGAATGTTATTGCGAACGCCCGCATCGGCCCCCGCTGGACAGCGGGTTTGGTAAGTGCGTGGACTCGTGAAGTATGGGGGTCCATACTTCACGAGTCCACGCACTTACCAAACCACACTTTCAAAAGTATTAAAACAAATAATTGATTTCTGTACAACTTTTAATGGCTGTGAAGAATAAACAACGTGATCGTGATCTGTTGCCGTATCCTGTTTACGCCGAGAATAAAATTTACATTAAAGCACCAATTGCTACATTACCTCGCACACAAGTTACTTTCGAGAATGGACAACCAAATTAACTCATAAAACGTCGGATACATTTACCTTCTGAGAAGTGTTGTATAACAAAAAGAAATGGGAGTCTGTAACCACAAAAGTTTAGCTGCTGTTTACCGAGTCGCCCGGGTAAGATTTCATTCGCTAGAAATCCGGCGTTTTTCCGGGGTTCCCGGTGCATCCACAATGGCGGCGCTTCCGGCCAAGTTCCCGCCAAAACAGAAATAAACTGACCCAGTTACGCGCTTGCGTCCGGCCGCTCCGTCTACGTTCTGCATTTCCGGTTCGCTTGTCATTTTTATGGTTTATAATTTTTCAGTTGCTCTCTCTCTCGTGAATCTGGCAGTTTATCTTAATTTAGATTTTTTCGTTTTACTTTTTTCTCATTTTTGTGGCACTGTTAACCTTGTTGTATCAGATATTTCAATTTGTATCTGTTTTATCTCAAATCTTTAAAATAAATCAAATAAACATATTCCCGAGGGAGTCGGCAGCAGAGGTACCTACTCCATTTCTTATAATAACTACTTTTCAACTGTATATTTTTCGCTCTATACCGTAGGATCCACCATCTCGATCCACCAGTTCGGACTAAACCTAATCGAGAAAGGTGATAAGGTCATCGCTGGATTACACATGCCTGAGAATCAATTCCTTCACCATCGAGACCCTCTTTCCTCACAGTTGATCGCTAGGATTAATATGTTCGTAATAAGTAGCAATTATTAGTAGCACCCCCTCGGAGATGAAAGGCGTGAGATTATATATATATAAGTAGCAATATAATTTTTATCATATTCTCATATCCTCGAACACGTAATAACTAAACAATCATTGATTGTAATCGCAGTATTGAAAGGGCATGCAGTAAAGACAATGTAAGCACATATAAAGAGGTTTGCACAACCGACGCGGTTTTTGGAGCGGAAAGGGACGCGAGTGAGTTACTTCACTCTGACCTTGCTATGTACTACATATGAGGCTCCTATCTGAACAAGGTCACCTCGAATCACTTCAATTACAGTAGGTACATGTCCTTTAATCTGGGTAAGGTATAAAATAAAGTATAAAGAATATTCGAATTACTCAACGTTTGATGAAATGTATACATACGGTCGAACATAAGTGATTCACCTTATTAATATTACAAGGAGGATTAAAACTACTTTTAATTATGGCAAAGATACGCAACAAGCTTTCAAAGTAGGCTTACGAAATAATTTACAATAACAAATCAATCATTTTGAGTTACCGTGAACTACCGACCGTGAATATATATTGCCAGGCAATAAAAAAAAATCCAACTAGGAGGCACCAATAATTCTGTCGCAAAGTCATCTCCTAAAACAATATTAGACATAATAAAACATTTTAAAAACCACAGTAACAAGCTCTCCGTGTCCCGCGGAGTTCGGCGGAAGTAGCTGTTACGAAATTAATGCGGCTCTAATTAAATAACAAGCGCCCGCCGTCCGCCATCTTGCCGAAGCTGTCAAAATAGAACTCTATCAAGAGGAGGACACTTTTGTACGGATGCTGCTTCATCAACTTTGTCATAACTAGGGAATGGAATGTAGAGAAAAAGTGTGTTTTCTTTGGTTACAGAACATTCAATGACAGTAGTAACTAAATATTAAATGAAATGAATTTTCATACGTCGCACCTACTAATCTCCTTCACCTATCATTTTACTCCATCCATTCCCCTTTTTGGATTTCATTTCTAGTAGCAAGTTTGATTTCTCACCATTTGAAAAAGAAAATAAAATTTAATCACATCATAATTATTGAAAAGTAGCAAATGCCAAAGTATCGCAAAACTAAAGTTTTTATATTACACTTTTAACCTCCGACCTGTAAAGGCGAAGTGACGCCAACTTACGGTAAATTTAAGAAAAGTACACAAAAGCCATATTTATCAACCACAAAGACCATTATTGTCACTTGTTGGAACAAAATCGGTCTCACACGAGATAAGGCCGCGGCTCGTTTGGCGGCTAACATCAAACGATGAGCACGCGTCTCGAGACACGTTCGAGGAACGCACGGGCCAAGGTTCGACTCCGGCATTAATCAAGCGCCGATACGTCGCATTTTCTTGGAAGAATAGTAGGACAAAAATCTACGAAGAATGAGCTTATTTCAATTCTACAAAAAATGCTGCTCTTTGTCACTGACCAAATTACCGACGATAATCAATGCAACAATACTGCGATTCCTCAATTAATATTGTCAACTGTTTAGTAGTGGTATAGTTCATCACAGCACCAACTACTCATAAATATGTATCAACTAGCAGCGCCTCGCTGTTTCATCCACCTCAGTACCGTTCCCGTGGGAAAATAGTTACTTCCAGAAAAGTAAGCTTTCCATTGGTGAAAGAATTTTTAAGACTCACATGTGGAGACAGAGACAACAATTAAAAAAAATGTGTGCTGATATCTGAATCGACGACTATCTAGGTACACTACTATTAAAATTTTCAAAAAATATTTCATGTAAGGACACGGTCCCGTTAGAGTTTTCTTATATATGTAAAGATAGATAGATTTGTAGAGCATTAAATATTCGTCTAGGCCCAATTTTTTTATAGGTAATGAGTTTGTATTTATAGTTGTGGTAAAAACCACGTGTAAATTTTAAACATATTGTACTTTCATAGTAACAAGAAAAATAATAACGGGAGTAGCAAGATATAGTTACATTTTGTATTAAAAAATTCAATTAAGAAGATGGAGTTCCCATATCCGAGTAGCTCATTTAGACCGAAGCAAATTAATAGATCTATTATCTAATTTAATATTTCTGGTAGCGGCTTCCAGCACGTTAAGAGTAGCCGATCGGACGGCCATCGATGTTATCGCGCCGATCGACACGACCGTGGTCCGATCGATCGACAAATTGGTGCGTGCTCCTTTGTACCATTTCAATCGGTCGTTTATCTTTTTGGGTTCCAAGCCTCCAAGTGTTGCTCTGTCAGAGTTACTTTCGTTGAGTTGAAATCTGCATCTTATTTTAGTTTGGATTGAAACTTTTCCTATGTAAATTTAGCTACAACAACTCATAGGCGGACATCATAAGGCGTCTCGTTTTTGATACTTGACCAGACGATCCCGTCAAGTAACAGAATGCAGATATCATAGGATTCTCTATTGTCCTTTGGCGCCAGTGTAATGCTTATCCTTGACCGGATCCATGCGTATAGTCAATAACGTAAAATTTTCTAATCTAATTTATAAGAGTAACTTGCGTTTTTTGTGTTATATGTACATTTACATGGGTGTTCGAGATATTATGAATTATACAGTTCAGTATAGTATATTTCAAAAGATTGACGTTCTCGTTTAAAATATTAGTGAAACATCCAACCGGCAAAAACTAGTAGTTACATAGTCACTACATACAAGAAAAGCTTTCATAATGTTACTTGCAAAATTGAACGGTATCCGGTTCATAATTATGTGAGGTCAGACTATCTTTTTAACACACTGAGAGTGTTTTATAATAATTTCATTACGAGTATATCTAGGTAGTTGCTATTAAAATATACTTATCAGCGGCGAACGGCTTTCTTTGGGTTGAGATTGTTGAGTGTTTTGTAATAAAATAAAGATATGGCCAAGGATCAAGTGGATAGTGAGCCTTCAACAGTAAAAATTGTCATAGAACAACCAGTCAAGTTCGTTCCATCATCGAGCTCATCTGTGTCCTCTGGGCTAGTGAGGTAAAGAACCACAAAAGTGTTGCGCGAACAAATAAAAAGAGTCCACGCCACTTTATAATAATACTAGCGGCCCGCCCCGGCTTCGCACGGGTGGACATTTATTTTTTCAACATTTTGGGATGCACCAACAAATTTCTCCTAGCAACCCATAGTAAATTATCAAAAAAAAATAGACTTTGTATGGAGACTTTCAAAGAATATTTGTGCCAAGTTTCAAGTTGATAGACGCAAAAAACCCCTCTTCTCTATACCAACTTCAACCCCTAATTTCAGCCTTTTAGGGAATGATTTTAAAATAATACAAAAATACGTTTCTCATCATTTATTTTTAAGAGTATTTGTTATAAGTTTCAAGTTGATAGACGTAAAAAACCCCACCCGTTTCCATATAATCTCCAACCCCGTTTCACCCGTGAGTTTTGAAAAATCGAGATATACCTACTTGTCTTGTTGTTTGTTTTGAGGAGTATTTTTACAAAATTTCGAATTGATACATCCAAAAATGAAGGTATTCATGCAAACTTCAACCCCCAAGGGGATGAAACCCCTTGGAGGA
This sequence comes from Ethmia dodecea, assembly GCA_963855545.1. Classification (NCBI taxonomy): domain Eukaryota; kingdom Metazoa; phylum Arthropoda; class Insecta; order Lepidoptera; family Depressariidae; genus Ethmia; species Ethmia dodecea. The sequence continues at coordinate 8,298,028 of OY979457.1, forward strand.
TGGTTTTCGATAAATTCTAGAACTAATATATCAAGTTTATTTTCAAGAATATTTGTAAAAAGTTTAAAGTTGATACACGCAGAAATCACACTATCCCATACAAACTTTATCCCCCTCTTTTCACCCCTTTAAGAGATGATTTTCAAAAAATACAAAAACACGTGTCTCATCATTTATTTCTAAAAGTATTTGTGCCCAGTTTCAAGTTGATACGACGTAAAAAACAACACGTCTCCATACAAACTCCAAACGCTACTTTCCCCCCCTTAGGGGATGATTTTCGAAAATTCCTAAAACACGGGTCTCATGATTTATTTTTAAGAGTATTTGTGCCAAGTTTGAAGTTGATAGACGTAAAAATCAAACACGTCTCCATACAAACTCCGACCCCCTGTTTCACCCCCTTAAGGGGTGATTTTCAAAAAATCCAGAAATATGTATCTTGTTATTTGTTTTGAGAAAGTTTCGAATTGATACACCCAAAAATTAAGGTTTTCCATACAAACTTCATCCCCTACTTTCACCCCCTTGGAGGATGATTTTCAAAAAATCCCAGAACTAATATTTCATAGTGTGTTTTGAAGAGTATTTGTGCCAAGTTTAAAGTTGATACACGCAGAAATCACACTATCCCATACAAACTTCAACCCCCTCTTTCACCCCCTTAAGGGTTGAATTTCGTAAGATCCTTTCTTAGCGAGCATCTACACTATCCACGTAACCTACACACAAAATTTCATGTTTCTATGTTCAGCGGTTTGGGCTGGGCCTTGATTTTTAGATTTAGCTTCTCCTTTTATATATATAGACTAGATGTCGCGCGGTGCGCGAGGCCGCAAGCGGCCACGCGTGTCTCTGTGGGGTCTTATTTTAACAGAAAAATAGAGTCTAATTTTGGGCGCCCATCTTGTTTTAGCCATTTTAAGTCGAAAAATAACAAAATTTTGCTAAATATTTTTTTTCATGACAACACTGTTTACTGAGACCTACAATCGCATCATACAAGCCAACTCTCCAAAGTGTTGCCAACTGGCTAAAAAATGCCGATTATTATTAAGAAAATTGAAGTTTTTCAGTAAAACAAAAATAACGGTGCGGCCATCTTGTTTTTTCTATTTTTCGGGATTTTCTAGTAAACTACAGGATATACCCTATGCGATGACACCAAACACATCCCTGTAGCATATCGGCATCTGGGAGATCAATTCGGGTCTTTTGAGGTCTACCCTAAAAATTAAATCAACCATAACTTTCGGTGTTGCCAGGCTAAAATAAAAAAACCTACAAAAGGTCATAGGGAGAGATAAAATATACCGTAGACTGTTACTTATTTTTGCAAAATGGTAAAATTTTGAGTTTGGACTTTATGCATTAAAAGTAAAAAAATACCCCAAATTTTGGGAATATTGTTAAACATGGCAACACTCCGTAATGAGACCTCTAACCCCGCCATACAAGCCAACTCGCTCAGGTGTCGCCATCTTGCCGAAAATCGACATTCAAAATCTGGTAAAATTCACCTTTTTCTTTGGGAGCCAATCACAGGGCGGCCATGTTGGATTTTCAGTTTTTCGGAACATCGCGTTCCTGTACGGATAGATAACGGTGACCCCTCTTCCCCCAATAACAACCTTGACCCTGTTCCCAGTGACGATTTTTGGAAAACTATCGGCAACCTAAAAAACAGTATTCCGGTTGTGAAACGCATCCCCCGTGGGGCGCGTATATCAGTAGCTACATCTCTGAATGTAGCCATACAAAAAGTCTTGAATCAAAATTCCAAAGAAAGCTGGGAAGAGTTACTCACTTTCGCATATCGCGTCCTTTACGCAAAAAAAGTTGATGGCTCAAGCGGCACCCTCACGCAGATTATTAGGAATAACTGTCTACACCCAAATTCGAACCCTTCTCTAAATTCCCACCGAATTCCGCGTTCTCATGGCCAATCTAAATTACACAAAAAAGTTGAATCAAAAGTTAATGACGGCGATTTAAAGGGGGCCGCTCAGCTTCTCTTTTCCAATGACACTGTAGCACCTGACACAGCGGAAACTCTCTCGACTTTACAGTCCAAGCATCCGCAGCCTGCAGCAACACTTCGCCTCCCTGATCCGCCAGAGCCTTCTGATCCGGCAGCTCGGGCTTCGCCAGAGGATGTGCTGACTGCGATTATGTCCTTTAAGAGTGGCTCTGCCGGCGGGCTGGACGGCCTTTCCCCCCAACACTACAAGGATCTCGTATCCGGTGTTACGGGGGAGGCCGGCAGAGCACTCCTGACAAGCTTGGCGTCCCTGGCGAACCTCATGCTGTCTGGTCAGGTTTCCTCCGAAGTCACGGACATCCTATACGGCGCAAATCTTGTCGCATTGAAAAAAAAAGACGGAGGGATAAGGCCAATCGCGGTGGGCTGCACCATTAGGAGAATTGTTTCCAAAATTTGCTGCAAAAACATCCTTCCCAATGTTTCGTCCCTATTTGAACCTATTCAACTGGGGTTCGGAACCAAGGGAGGATGCGAAGCAGCAGTACACGCAGCCCGGACGTACGTCCTCAATGATGGTGGTGAAGTTTTGTTGAAGGTGGACGTCAAAAATGCTTTCAACTCAGTGGACCGGGGCGCCCTGTTGTCACAAATAAAAGAAAAGACCCCACAAATTTACAAATATCTTTGGCAATGCTATTCTAAGCCCACTAAATTAATTCACAAAAACCATTTATTGAATTCGGCTGTAGGTTGCCAACAGGGCGACCCGCTTGGCCCAGCTATCTTTAGCCTCGCCATCCACCCTATAATTTCAGAACTAAATTCAAAATTTAATATTTGGTATCTTGACGACGGAACCCTAGGAGGCGAAGCATCCGCGGTCCTTAGTGACCTCCGTTCACTAATGGATAGTTTTCGTTTAATCGGTTTAGATTTAAATTTTTCAAAATGCGAGCTTTTTGTTTCGGCGTCAGTACCGTCTGACATAAAATCTAACATCATAACGCAGTTCAATAATTTAGCCCCAAATATAAAAATTCTCGGAAATGAATCCCTTCGTCTCCTAGGAGCCCCGATTCTCGATGAATCTTTCTCGAGTTTTGTTCAGGAGCAAATTTCTAAATTTAACGACTGCTCGGACAGACTCCTCGAAATTAACCCGCATATGGCTCTGTCCATAATACGGTCTTGCCTGTTTGTCCCGAAATTGACATATGTCCTCCGCTGCTCCCATTTTTGGAAGTTTGATAGTTTATTAGATAGTCTGGACCTTTCTTTACAAAAATATCTCTCCCAAATTCTAAATAGCCCTTTAGAGGGGCGAGCCTGGGACCAAGCCACCCTCCCAGTAAGATTTGGTGGACTGGGGGTTCGCAAAATTTCCAGTATTTCCCTACCGGCGTTTCTGTCCTCTGCTCATAGTGCGTACAACCTCCACGGAAGCATAATATGCCCCTCTCTGGGTATCGTGGAGTTGTCGTACTTGACGGAGGCTAGAGATGCATGGCTGGGAGCATGTCCGGGTGTTAGTCTGCCGTCCAGTCCGCTTTGTCAGAAGCACTGGGACGGGCCGCTCTGCGAGTTGGTGCTTAAGAATCTAACGGATTCATGCACCAGCACCTCGGAGCGTGCTCGTCTCCTCGCAGTGTCTCAAAAAGAATCGGGACATTGGCTGCGGGCATTGCCTTCTGCTACCGTTGGTACTCTATTGGATAGACAGACACTTTCCCTCGCTGTCTGTCTTCGATTGGGCGTCAGGGCAAACCACCCCCATAGATGCCAGTGTGGGGAGCCTGTCGATCGACTCGGACACCACGGCCTCTCTTGCGCACGTAGCGCCGGCCGCCTGTCGCGCCATGCATGCCTCAACGACATCATCCGCAGGGCTCTCACCACTGCTGGTATCCCAGCTATTCTTGAGCCTAACGGCATCACACGAATAGGTGGCGGGAGGCCTGATGGTATGACTGTCGGGCCATGGAGACATGGCAGGTCGCTGGTGTGGGATGCCACATGTGCCGACACATTGGCCCCATCCCACATCGATGCCACCTCTGTGGGCGCTGGCGCGGCGGCTGCGGCCGCTGAACGCCTGAAGCGGCGCAAATATGCCGACCTCAATGAGGGCTACATATTTGTGCCGTTTGGGGTGGAGACCATGGGACCGTGGGGTCCGGGGGCGCGGCAGCTCCTCAAAGAGCTGTCAGTGCGTTTAGTCGAGGCTTCAGGTGACCAGAGGGCTGGCAGCTATCTCTGTCAAAGGATCAGCCTAGCTATCCAGAGAGGGAATGCTGCCAGTCTTCTGGGCACTGTCCCACATGGTTCCTCTTTGGAGGACATTTTTTATCTGTAATTATTGTAAATCAATGTATATTTTCTTTGTAAATAAATGTATATTTCCTTAAAATTTTCGTAAATTATCTTAAAAGTCTAACCGATTCCAAAAAATTAAACTGAATCGGCCAGAAAAAAAAAAAGAGATACGATAGGCAAGCCCGGCCGCCATTTTGTTTTTTTGAAAAGTCGGAATTTTCCCTAGGTCACCCCGCCATCTTGCACATTTTTCTCCTACATGACTTGACTCCGAAACGACTCCTTCTGGGAGAACAATTATGTCAATCAGTCAGTGAGTGAGTCAGTGGTAATCGAGCTTTATATAATAAAAATAATATACAATAATCTCACGCTTTTTATCCCCGAGGGGGTAGGCAGAGGTATTTCATTTCAGGAAATACTCTTATTTCACCAGTATAATCTTTGGACTGACTGCTTTTGGTGAGCCCATCGCCGGACTCTGATGCTGTTACACATGTCTCAGAATGTTTTGCTTTACCGTCAAGCTAGTGATAAAAAAATACTTAAGTTTTTTAGAAAATCTCCTTTGTGCATGCCAGGATTCGAACCCGAGACCTCAAGCATGGGAGGCGGGCTCTAAGTGATAGTTCCTTTGTTCCGCACCGTAGAGTAATAAAATAAACCTTGACGAAGGAAAAAAACGATTTGACAGAGTAAATAAACATTAATTGGGTTCTAGTGTTAACATCCAATTATAATTCTCAGTGGCCTGATATAACGGTAGCTGGAAGTATTGCAGAAATCGCCTTTAACGCGAATCACCCATTGTAAAGTCCCCATTAACTTGCAGCTTTAACTCGGCTTAGTAAAAGTTGGAGACTATCTGCATAAGATTTGTGCCCTGACTAGGTTGGCTATGTCTTAGTACAACTTCAAACCACTAAAAACTTCGGGACTGTTTACCAAAAGCAACTCTAATGAAATTAGAATATAGTTCAAGTTTTGAAGCAGTCAATGCGTGTATAGACCCTTTCGTGTGAGTGTGCCACTAGACACTGGTTCACAGTAAGGGCGGCAGGTGTTTCGAGTCAGCCTCCTCCCACTGCGCCGGCGCCGCTCAGAGATCAACGATCTAGCTGAGATTTCATTAGGTATGCACCTGGACACTTCAGGCTACATTCACCGAGAGTAAGGAATATTATTACAAATCAATAAATAACCTCAAGAACATCGATGAATGATAATTATGGATAGAACGAACACGAAATGAATAAACATACAGAGACCTTTAAATACTAGGGGTTCTGCGCGGTTTCACCCGCGTAGTTCCCGTTCCCGTGGAAATACGGGAATAAAATATAGCCTATGTGATTAAGGGATAATCTAGCTTTCCATTGGTGAAAGAATTTTTCAAATCGGTTCAGTAGTTTTTCAGTTTATTCGTAACAAATATAAAAAAAAGTATAAAAATACAAATCGTTCCTCTTTATAATATTAAGTATAGTTATAAGTTGTACAGATCCCATAGCGGCCTGCCTAAAGAAACGTCTATTTATTGTGATTTGTGAACCAAAAAATTACAAAGAACTTCATGTAATTTTTGTGAATAATATTTTCTAAAAAACGATAACAACATAGTATTTCCAATATTAATAATAATAATATGGATCTTTCAACATATAACTTTGCATAACTAGTAGAGTTGTGCAAAGTTATATGTTGAAAGATCCAGCAACAACCAATAATCTAATGCAACCAAACAATTCCAATAAACCTTGATTTAATCTGACGATCAACCAAGTTCAGTACCTTAAATTAAAAGCAAACACGAACCTTAAAATTGCGATCAATGCAATAAAACCTGAGTTTCACATTTAGCAATAATCGCATAAACATGGAAGATCTTTTAAAATTTTAATTGAATTAGTTTAACTGGCAATCAGCTACTGTTTTAGTGCTTGCGCGGGCGCACTGGCGATTAGATTGGATTGAATGGAGTCCGGAGCACGATTAACGGGTAATTAAATCGCAGCAATAATTCGTTAACAGGCGTCGCTAACTCCCGTGAACGAAAGCTCTCCGATTAAAAGGCTTCGCGAGGTACGTGATCAACATAGATGTAAGCTCTGTACTATTGGATTCAGCTTTGATTTTAAAAAAGAATCACACGATAATTATATTAATATTTTAGAGTAACATAATTATATTATTATTTAAAAAGTTTAAAAAGTAAATTTATTTACAATATTTACAGATACAAAATGTCTAACTAATAGGAACTTTGTGGGACAGTGCTCAGAAGAGTGGCCGCATTCCCTCTCTAAATAGGTGGATAGGTTAGGGCTATAGGGTAGATAGGCTATGGCTGAATTTTTGACAGTTAACTACTAGTTCTCCACCATTTTCTTTAAATTTGTTGAAGTATAATTGCAGCCATGGATTGTAAACATATTATAATAATGATTAAATAAGGTCTCAAATAAATTCTTATACCTGGTTCACAAAAGCGGGTTTTCTCTTCTATATGCGATCGAAAACCTTTCAGAGTGGATGGTACTGTCTTACCACGTCCAAACGAACATTACAATTAAAATTAATTCGCTGCACTCAATTCGGTTGTTAGATAAGTTGTTAGATATGAGTGCGTGAGTAGCTTTGTTAAATAAAGATAATTTAGCTAAGGCTAGTAAAAAAGTAATGGCTGATAGAAATAATAGTTGGTACAGTTACCTACAGTTGCTGATTTATAATTATCCAATGCTAAACTCTGTGGCTTTGGATAATTATTGGCCTAATTTAAACGGTGTACAGTTGACCTGTTGTGGATCACAAAACACATTGGATCGAAACACACTGGATCAATAAAAATCATCTATAAAAAATATTTTTTGTCATTGTATCACTTTCAACTTTAGGGCCATCACGTTCTCTAGGAATGAGTGTTATTCCGGAATGAAAAGTAGCCTTTACACTATCGTTCTTTCGAAAAATAGCAGACACACAGATTTACTTTCGCATTTATGATATTAGTAGGAAAGTACGGAATAAATCTAGTTGCAGCACCAAGATGGGGCAACGGGCGCCCGTCCTCTCGTTAGAGCGGCCGAGACGTGTTATTACAGAAGCCGATGACCGGACAATTCTCCTGTAATGCCGATCACGCTGCCCGCATTGTGAACTCGGCCCGAATATCCGATCCAATCAATCGGACACTAACTATGGTCAAGCCACTCGTAGATTAGTCGATTTTGAATAGAATCAATGTAGTTAAACTTTGATAAATTTCTGAAATCATCATCATTATAACCTGAAATGTAACGTAATGTCAAAATAAGCAATGATCAGACTGATACCTCATCAACTTGTAGCCTATATAGGTATGGGCTACATGTATTGAGAGTGGTATGGTGGGTAGTAGCCACACAACTGCAATGTTAAATTTTTAAGCCATCTAGTACCATTGGAGTCCAATCTATATAATCGTTAGTATACTAAATCTATGATATAATCTAATCTATTGTACTGTCTTCTCAACGGAGTTTGAGAAATGCTCTTTTAAAATCTATGTAACTAACCACTTTCAGTAAAAGACTTGCATTGATTTAGTGTCAAGTAGGCCACTAAAAGGGTTAACTCACTCCCGAGAGGACGTTATTCATCACCCGCTGCGTAATGCGTTCCAAATTTATTTGCGTTTTACACCACGTCGTTTTAAACCAAAGAGCAATTTGAAAACATTAATCTTTTGTTGTGTTTTTTATTCAACACTTTTACGGTGACTCCTGCGGTAGTGCGCTATTCATTAAAAACAAAAATAGAATTGTAACTGGCTATAGACAAAAGAACATAAAGTTTTTCTTTCTTTTTTATCAGCCAGCCAGTCATTTGTTGTTCTTTTATTGAGATCGCAGCATTATTAATAACCTTTAGATTACAATCATGTAACAACGAGCGTGTAAAAAAGAGGTCATCATTTGTTCGTACAGTCCGACAGACAGACGGTTTAATGTAGCTGGAGATACTTATATGTATAGTTATATAGAACATATAGTAACGGTAGCTCAAAACATTGGTCACGTTGGCTACACACACAAATGCACGGTCACCAACACAGACATTCGGCAATGAATGGGATGCTGCCACCGCCCATTACGATAGGGTTGCCAATAATTAAAATTAATAAAGATTGAGTCCGAGAATTAATGAAACCCAATCTGTACATACAAGTTGCGATTTTAATTGCCAGTGGGTGCAATAAACCCAGTTACATTTAGTGTTGAAAGGATATTTGTGTTTTCGCGTTTAGTGCCAATCAGATTTGAAAGTAATTTTTGATAGGCATGGTTATTAAACGGTATGGGCGCAACCCTATAAATAAAACAAGGCAGATTATTGCGCATACGTCGTTCCCACGGCGTGCGAAACTGGTTCGTAGCCCGGAGATAAGCTGAAACTTACCGCGGGGCTAAATTAGTGCCTCAGTGACAGTTTCCTGTCGCGGCTGTTTTCTGATTTCCACACCCCAAACCGAATGAGTAATGCTATGTTTGAATGAGAGTAGTTACATAACTGCGCTAGCTTTGCATTAAGTATCTATTCAGTAGTAAATTGGAATTCATGTATATATCCTAGCTTGCTCTTACCTATGAATATTTCTATCATATTTTACCAACAGCTGATACCTTTTTATTTCATAAACGTGAGTGGAAAGCCTTTTAATATTATAAACGCGAAAGTAAATCTATATTTTTCCTTTTTACGGCTAAACGGGTGTCCCGATCTTCATGAAATTTGTCAGGACGACAGTTTACACGACACTGCAAAATAAGGGGGCTAATAGTGTAAAAATGTTCAGTATCTTTAGGATGCAGTCGAGTTTAATGGTGGATTTATACTAAATTAATGTACTTGTTATTCAGAGTTAGTATTACAATAAGCGAATTCAGACTGCAAAACATAAATGGAAAAGAAAAGTTTCCCAATTTTCTAGAAAGGAGGACTGACTGTTCAATCTCAAGCAAAGTCTTTTAATTTTAATTGTTCGTTCGTTTTGAGACATAAAGTTCATTACCACCAGCAGTCGTGGGCCTGGTGGGTCTCGACCTGATCGCTCGACTTCGATCAATTTCCAACGACTTCGCTCGATTTACTTCAACGCATTCGTGCGGGCGCTCGTTCTTTTGTCTCTGCCTACTCCATTCGTAATGGCTAACTTTAAATATTGTACCTAATTAACTTCGAATGGCTCTCCGAACACGACTTGCTCCCCGTGAGAAAATTGACACGTCATTTCATTGATTAAAATCTTACGCTGATTACACCCGTTACTTAATTGCTTTTATTTTATCGGAGTCCATTAATAATAGTGCCACGGAAATGGCGTTGTAGGCCAATCATTAAATGCTGTCTGTAACGATTGGCTTCTAAAACTAATAAATGACTTATCCATTCAAACTTCGCAATAATTGTAGAACGACAGTAGAAATCCATTTATACTGCAATCATAAAATTTATGCCTACTGTAATAATAATAAAATTGTATAATTTTTATAATATAAATTGAGAAACTTAACCGCAAGTTCATGTTTAATTAAGTTTATTAAACTTGTGGTAGAGAAATCAGTTTCTATGTTCAAGCGATAACCAGTAAAACGAGTCGTGGCATACACTGCGCGGCGCGGTCGTCACGCGCTGATAGGTATACTCGTTCTACGATCAATGAAGCTTATAGGCTTCTACATACGCTCTTACACGATAAATAAGATGAAGAACCTTGACTTAGAAAATGCACCGCATCACATGTTCTCGGTATTGAAGGAATTTATTCGTACTTTTTGTCAACAGCATTATTTTAGTTCTCTCTAAGTTTCATTAAAATGTTCTGCTACATTTATCATTTAACTATGTTACCAAATATTTATGTGCTCAAATCTATATACATAATTTGACGACGCAACTACATATTAGTAATCACTTATTTGAATAATTCTGCTTTAATTTTTTCTAAATAATATATAAATATATATAATAATATATATATATATATAATAATATATAATAATAATATATAATATAATCTCACGCCTTTTATCCCCGAGGGGGTAGGCAGAGGTATTCCATTACTGGATATACCCACATTTCACGAGATATATTGGACCCCTAAACGTGATAGGTGGTGAGCCTATCGCCGGACCGGGTCTGTTTACACATGCCTCAGAATTAATTCTGAGACCTGCGGGTTTCCTCACGATGTTTTTCCTTCACCGTCAAGCTAGTGATAAATATGTACGTAAGTTTTTGAAAAACTCATTGGTACATGCCAGGATTCGAACCCGTGCCTCACTGATTTTAGGCCGGCTCTTTAACCGTCCGGGCTATCACTGCTCCGCCGATTCCACTTTCTTCCGCCGATTTAAGAATATGTAAATCCGTTTCGTTACAATATGACGCGCGTTGTCCGACCGTGTACGATGCTATGTAGATCTCTTAAGCGGGTCACGTGGGGCGATCAGGCGACTAATACGCTCCACTTACGGACCATTCAAGAAACAACCACTCACACAAACAAGCGGTCGTCTGACCACTCGAGCTGAGCCAAACGTGAACAGCGTGTCTTGCACATGTTGAAGAACTCAACAGTACAAGTGGCTGTAAAACCTTCTGTCCTTATTGAGATCTTTGATAATAATGTCTACTTTTATGTCCACCATAAACAGTACTTTTAAATCAGGCTTTTTGAGAGTAAAAGAAAAACCTCTTTTATGTTTGTTCGTGCTGTAAATGCGTCGATTTTACACGGTGGAATAAGTTTTGCTATATAAGTTCATCGTATCTGCTATATATTATGTAGTAGGTGTATATTATTATGTAGTAGATTTGCCCCGTAACTTTGTCGTCATTTTCATTTTCGTGATATGGTATTAAATGTAGCATTGGCTTCTTGACGACGCAAGCTATGTCTCTGCCAAATTACATCAATATCGGTTCAGCGGTTTAGCTGTAAAAATGTAACAAACGGATAGAGAGTTTCTTTGGCATTTCTGATATTAATAGGAAAGAAGGAATAGTTAAAAACCGTAATAACCGTTAATAATAATAAATTTAATAATAATAATAGTAATAATAAGAGTTGTCAGATTTGTATTTTTTCTATCCGTACCGGTGTACTGAAAATAACTTACGGCGACATCTCATTAGGCCCGTCAGCGGTCGGGCTTTGAAAAATGTCTCATTTAACCCCAACGGTCCCTTAATAGCCGGTGAAGGGTTAAGCTCCACAAATAACTGACGCGGAAGTGGGCGAGCCACGGGTTAACTCAACTTTTTAATAGTTTTAATTAGGAAATAGTTTAATTTTTATGTTGTGTAAATGTGGCTTCGGGAGATTGTCAACTTGTCAAGCGATACCAAATTAACGTGAGAAACGTTATGTTTTTAAGTTGTCATTCAAGCTTTTATTGGTGTTTGGTTAGGATACAATTAAAAACGACATGTTGTATCATAAATGTGAATAATTAGAAGCATACATTAACAAGATGTCAAAATCAATTGGATCGACTATTCGCCTCATTTCATTACACTGGATAATAAATATATAGCTGTCTTAAGATTTAACGTTTTTATATGGGACCACTCTTATATCAACCAATCCATTTTCAACACAGTCGAAACAAGTTATACTCTATTTTATTCATAAAGTATTCAACATGTTCAGATAATAGAGATGCATAAAGACATCGGTGTTGAGTTTCAGTTATATCAGTACCCCATTGGAAGGATGTGGACCACGCCTCTTCCTCCGCTAAATACGGGATTCAAAGGTGACAGTTACGTGTCACATCACCCCAGTTACACAACGGTGTCAGGGGTATAATAGTCCACATTGCCCCTTTTATTAAAGTCATTTAAAAAGATGTTCCAATCACGTTTTTAAATAAGTCCAAGGGATCTTTGAGGGTTACTGAACTTGTTTCTTTTTTAGATGCTCTGCACAAAGATTTGAATAAAGGTTACTGTTAGCCTTTGTTAAATAATCATTGTAATGTAGCTAAATATTTTCTTTTGTATGTCGAAATTATATAAAAAGGTGCAGAAAATGAGTGAGATACACAGATTAAATAAAGTATGTAGGTAAGTAAGTACCTAAGTACTAAGCTAGACCATCCTAAAAAAAGTATTCACGCTTTATCCCGACGAGATCGGTAGAGGTATCCAATTCTTTGCAATACACACTTTTCAACAGTATATTTTCGGTAGCTTTTAAAACTAAGGCCACACTACAAAAGGATTTTCGAAGTTCCCCCGGGAATGGGAAAATGTTCGGATCCGCTCCAGTAACGCTGCGGGGACCAGCTGATATAGTTTATTTTTGATATTTTAAAACGACTTCAAAAAGAGGAGGAATTCGATCCGTACTCTTCAACTGACATCAAAATTCAAAATAAAAAAATATTTATTGCATGGCTGTAGGTTACATAGGAAAGTTCTTAAATAAATACAAACTATGCAAAGATCAGCAAATCACTCGCTTTTAGCTTTTAGTAGGCTTAGTAACAGTAGGTAATGAATGTTAAATTTGCAAATAATTTTTGTTTCAAATTTTGATTATTAGTAATCAATTGCATCACTTTTTTTTATGTTTTATTATCTTTTTCACAGGTAATGTACTGACAAGATACTACTTCCGAACATAAGCTTTATGACGACGATGCCAAGGTATTTGTTTTACATTTTATTACAACGGCTTCTAGATACCGCTCCGTTTGGAGGTCGAAGGTGGAACGATATTTATATCACCCAAACTTCACTATTGAATACCAATATATATTAAATTTATTGCTCTAATAAAGATAAGGATCTAATAAAACTCTGAAACTTTAATCAATATCTTGTAAAAATAAGTACAGAATAATTAAAAACCAACAAATTATGCAAGATTAATTTAAATTATTCAAAAGAAGACTTTTGATGGTAAATAGGAACTAACTAAATTCTTCCAATCTGCTTTTTTAAATTTTTTAATATTAATTATACGCGTATCTACTATTTTATTATATACTAGCGGTTCTGCGCGGTTTCACCCGCGTAGTTCCCGTTCCCGTACGAATACGGGAATAAAATATAGCCTAACTTACTCAGGGATATTCTAAATTTCCATTGCTGACCCGTCTGCTCGTTTGCCCCCTTTTCTCTTATAAAAAAAAAGAATTTTTTAAATCGGTCCAGTAGGTACTTTTTGAGTTGATTCGTAACAAAGATACAAAAATACAAACATACAAAAATACAAATCTTTCCTCTTTACAATATTAGTATAGAGTATAGACTACGGAATCATCTTCATAATCTGCTTGTATTGTAAGTCAGATTCTGTAAGTCTGTAAACCTTTCTAAAATATAGTTTTTTTAAGGGCGTACCTACAGTTAAAAACTTAACGACAATTGAACATCGCTTTACATGAATATACTTACATCCATAACATCATACTCAAGTTTTGAGAATTCAATCTGAGTGATGTGCTTATGAACTGGAATCACATTAGAACGGTCAAACCGGTCGGGGAGCGAGGCTCATTCACTAACGGACACGCACTCTCTAACCTAATAACTACATACGGACCAAAAAAATAACTCATTGATGTGTATTACTCAATGTACGTATGTACTTTAGATTTGAATAAGATTAATTGCAAATGGATTGTTTCGTAAACGTGGGACGAATTGAAGGCGCGTCTAGACGAAGATAAGACAGACTTAAGACCGACTACATTTAGAAAATGAATATAAAGTAAATATATAACTAGTTTTAGAGCAGTGATGGCCGTTGATTAGTGAGCCTGCCTCTCTGCCATGTGTGAGGCTTGGGTTCGAATCCTGATGAAGGCATGTAGATACTAATGATTTTTCTATAAATTAATAGGTACATAATGCGTGTCGCTAACTCGACGGTGAAGGAAAACATGGTGATGAAACCCGGTTTTTAAATAGTAACCTGCATCACCTGTCACGTTCAAAATATACCAGAAATATCTGCTGATCCCTCGTCAGTATAGGCGTGAGTATATTATATACTAGCGGGGGTCAGCGGCGTTGACGGCGCGCGGATCCAGTTTATTCCCGTTACCGAGGGAATTTTCAAAAATTACTTCATATCGGTTGCCTACAACATATAAGACACCTACATACTATATTTCAAGTTTCTAGGTGTTATCGTTTCGTGGTAGTACGTAATTTGTCTTTTTGTACTCTAGATATAAACCCAGTTAGCCAGTTATCTCTACACCAAATTTCATCAAAACCCGTCGAGTAGTTTTTGCGTGATGAGTGCACCACCAGACAGACAAAAATTTTTAAAAATGGTGTTTTGGTATCTACATTGATAACTATCGCTGAAATTTTCAAAAATATTTCATGTACAGACACGGTCCCGTTACAGTTTTATTATATGTATAGATATAGATATTGTCTATAGGTATCTTTTATATTCATGGAAAACTACGCGATTTTTCCCCGTTTTCGTTGTCCGATGAGTCACTTGAGTTGTGAAAACAAAATATTTATGGGAGAAACCAAATCCTCATGCTCTGGAATAAAACGCGACGAGCGTAATCACAATCGTCAAATTTAACATAAGTAGCCATGGTGACAGCTCAACCGCTAGCAGGTGAGACAGACGTTTCGTCACCCAAGCTATTTTCGCTCTAAACCTATATTTAAGCTCGGGTTAATTTTTTGGGAAAACAAAACGCAAAGACGTGAAAAATCACCGCGCGGTTTATGATTGATCATTTCTCGAAAACGGCCGCCGCGAGATGTTTTGAATCTCTATGTGTTGATTTGTTGAAACTGACTCTGAGATATATGATAATTAAAGCTGACATTTTATTTCTCTTGACAACCAATTAGACAATATTGCTTACAATACATCAGTATCTTCTATTTTTTTGTACCGCCGGTATAGATTGGATTCAGAGTAGGTATTTAATGGGTGCCATATTATATTTACAATTTTGCTGATTAAAAATATTCTCAAAAGAGGAACCATGTGCATGGGACAAAAGACTATGTATTTAATTATGAAATCATTACAAAATATCATTTAAAAATAATGAATTTACATTTTCACTTTCAAATAATATTTTAATTTAACATTTTTCTTTTGCAACGACACAAATTAAGTGAGCTTTCAGGTGCGGCATACATACTTCTCGTACGTTCAAAATGTATGAGTTTTCAGCGTCGTTGTATGACAACATTTGACAAGCTATAAATGTTGTTTACGTTCGCGGTGCACCCGCTAATGGCTACTTTGAGATGAAAAGTTTGAAAGCTGAATCACGCTGGAGCGACACCGGTTATTGCATTCCGTACAAAAACAAACACGCTACTGGCCGCTGTACTAAAACTATATTAAGAAATCTATAGCGTATGTACGATATTTTGACATAAAATATTTACAGTGTAGACTTACTTTCATGAGAATCTTAAGACACAAGAGGCTTTAATATACATTCATTTACAATAATTAGAGATAAAAAATATCCTCCAAAGAGGAACCATGTGGGACAGTGCCCAGAAGACTGGCCGCATTCCCTCTCTGTATAGCTAGGCTGATCCTAAAGAGAGATCCATGAGAATCTTATGCTAAAAAAACTTAATATTCTGCTACGCATATTAAATTTCATCGTGTGGGTACTCTGCATTAACATTAATTTTATATTAATTTTCTATGCTAATCGTGAACTATGTAGAACGACACGTTTGTAATTTTGTGTTAATAGATTGTTGAATCATTTAACAAAATGTTAGTTTCAGAATTAAAAATGGATTTCACATAATTTTTTTTTTGGAATTAAATTGTTATACCTTTAATATTCATTTTTATTATACTAATACGGTTTATAATGAAATCAATTGTAACCTACTAAATTGAATACGTTTATTATGACACAAATCATGAGTACCTATGAGTTCTTTGTAATAAATAATAAAATTAAATATATATCTATTTATATAAATAACTTTATACAAATATTTGTGGTCTTAGTACTTATAAAATTATTCTTAAAGTGAAATTATCTGTTATAATTATAAATCCTATTGTATACAACAACAATTGACAATAATAGGAGACAATGGCAAAGTAAAGATGAAGGAGCTTCCTGTAAACAAAATATCTTCCTTGTAACGCGATACAATAATCGGACGCGGCTTCTCTCGCGGGATATCGAGTGACGACGACAAATCGCTCGTGCATAATCGCAAATACGCTTTTTTACCTCGGACCCATTCACTATCCGGCTATATCCGGTGCCCAGACGCACCATATTGTGAGCCATACACAAAAACATAGGTCATTATAGCGAATACGACGATGTAAATGGAATTAAGTCTCTCTTCTTAGCAATAGAGTTTATTTTGCAAAATCTTGCGAACAGGTTGCATTTCTAAGGTGCAATTTGTAAAAAATGCTCTTTTGTGGCTGCACAGACAGTGTGGCACCGAATTCTTTTTGTTCGTCCAAAATACTCGAAAATTTGAAAGGGAATATCGTTTGGTTCCGAGAAATTCAGATGAGACTTGGTCCCAGTCGACGCCCGCGGGCCACCGACCGCCGCGCTAGCCTCATATTCACTCCCACTATCATAAGTACCAATTGCAGAACACGCTACAGTGTTGTAAACATTGTAAAACGGTTATTCCAATGGCCAATCAGTCTATTAGCCGCAATATAACTGCAAGCGAGGCCATATAAATTTTATGCCCATTTAATTTGTTTGTATTTACAAGTAAATTTTTAACTAATGTTGATCAACAAAGTTTGCAATGAAGAAATCACTACAACCCCAACATTGTATTCTTATTATCATATTAGCTTGGTTATTTCCACATAGAGAGAGCATAAGTGTGAGTTTACATGTCTAACAGATTTCATTACAAGATTCTCTCGAAGCGCACACATGCCTTTCCTAAACTGGGTCTATGCTAGCTGTGCCAATACTAATAAGTCATTTGCTATAGAAATGTGAGTGCAAGCGGCAGTTTTTTCCCTGTACCAGCTCAACGAGCGTATCAACACCGTAAAAGTTGATAGTCAATCCGGGCAGACTCCGTTCACCGATTACTAGATCTTCGCACCTCGCCGACCACAACGCGTCCCATTCACGACAAGCGAGTAAATCAACCGAGAATAGCGCGCCATATAAGGTCTAATTGACTGCGCTCCTTAAACAGAAAGCAACTTTCTGCTGTCGGATGAGAAACCACTTTCGTCTGCACGCGCCGAGAGTTACGACTTTTTATAGTGCCTATTTCTGTACTGTACCCTTTTCATTCAGTAAGGACGGTTTTGCATTCGTTGTATATTGATATTTGAGTTACAAGTAGCTGAGATAAGGTCGATTTTTGTATGCAAGATAGTGTAGTTAGGGCGGATGGGTGCTGTGGTCAGGTTTTATGAATGAAGCGCAGCGTCGCGAGCGGAAGTCGGGCCGGGCGTAGTGCGGCTTTCCCGCGCGGCCAGTTTCATTAATAATTAAAACGCTGCAACTCGCGGAATGGCCGGACGCGGAGATGATTTCTAGCCCCGCTAGTGCGCACTGCGCACAGCTTCTGAATCGGTGGCATTGATGATATCTTTTTATTTTTAAATTCTAAGAACTCTTCTTGACGACATTTTTTGTATTATACCTTTGAGTACTATCTATAAAAATCAGATAGAGTTATTATTAATACTATTCGAAACCTCAAAGCCATCGTTATTATTCCTAATAATAAAACAGTAGTAATTTGGAAGCTTCGTAATGTCCATCATTAAACAGTAGCTGGACTCATCTCACCCTAGATGACGGGGCAATAATTTGTAACGGTCATAGAATAAAAATTGACCGCCTCATTACGCAACACGCGAGAGTGCGAGTGGGACAGTAAAGCTAGTTTGTGGAAGGTTGGATTGAGATAAAGATAGCCAGGTAGAGTTAAGAATGAGATACGGTAGCTTGATACGCGCGTCGAGCTGCCGCCACTTCCTGTCACTTGGATAGAGCGAGTCCTACCTATCGATTACATAGAGTCAGACAAACGACTTCTTCAGATCTTCAGGCTTATTTAATAGAGAACTAAGATAAATAAATATGCTCACGACTTTTATCACCGATGGGTAGTAAAAGGTATTCCTTTCTGGAAATACCCAGGTTTCACCAGTATATTCTTTGGACCCCTAACAGTGTTAGGTGGTAAGGCCATCACTAGATCAGCCGCTGTTTACGGCACAGTCTTTAGAATTTATTCTGGTACCTGCTGGTTTCCTTCTAATGTTTTCCTTTACTGCCGAGCTAGTGATAAATATCAACCGAAGTAAGTTTTTTTTAAATGTCATGATGAATTCGAACCCTTTAAATATTTTTAAGTAAACCTACCTACTAGGAAGGCGTATGTCGAAAATGTAGAAATTAAAATAGACATTTTATCCAACAAAACGCAACTACGAGTATGTACATAGCTTTGTATTAATGAGCCTTAATTGCAATAAATTTGTATAAGTTTCTTGCCAACGTGTAGTAACTTCGCGACCTATTCATTTACCATGTAACTCATCAAATGCCTTTATGAGATACGATAAACTGTTGAGATAACATGTTAGTTAGGTAAACAAGGTGAAAGTTGCACCATAGTTACTGTGAGCTACGAGAAAAATAAAATCATGCATTTTGCAACTACAATAATATTCAAATACCCGCCAAGTGCATATCAGACTAAGTGCAGAGTAGGTAACTACAGTTCCGTCATATTTTTTTAAGTAGGTCTGCAATGACTCGTTGCATATTTTACTGCCGTAATTTTTTTCACACATATTGTGGTTGCACATCTTTCTATTAGTATGTGTAACATTTTTTTTTCACTTCTCATGCTCTAAAAGTACGCCAATATAGCCCTACGAAGCGGGACTAAAGTGACCACTTTAGTCCCTAGGAAGTAAAAAGTAATTAGTTTTTTAATTTCCTTAATGAGATGTAGACAAACTCAAACAGCAAGTAGGTAAATATCTGTGGAGTGTGGACCATCTTCATTGCGAAAATTTTGAGAGTTTTAGTTCCATGGTATTTCCGCATAGATGGAGGCGCCATGTGTTTTAAAAGAGATTTAAATCTCTTTGTTAATCTGTAACAGGTTTAGAAGAAAAAACTGCCCGCGAAAATTTCAGAATTTTTGTCGAGTGTATTTTTTCGGTTTTAAATAAATTTGTGCTAAATTGTCAATTTTTCTCGCATTCAGAGTGAAAAGTACAGTTTGCATCTGGAGACTAAACGCCAACTTAATATACCCTCGGTTTCATTGACTCTGGTATATAATGGCTTCGTTTAGTCCCTCGATATAACATATACTATATTGTGTACCTATCTTTTGTAAATCAATAAACTTTTATTATTATTATTACTAAACGTCTTTTAGCTAAACCGCGAGCAGACAGACATGTCGAAACTATAAGAGTTTGACAACGGAACCCTAAAAAGTGCTTCAAAAACTCACCGAGCTCGGCGTTCTACTCTTCCGGTACAGTTAAGAGCACGTGGAGCTTGACACATTAGACTTTGTAATGTACTTATTACAATCACCTTAGAGGTCACACTCGCACTACAAGTGTAAAGCTTCATGTGCTCTTCACTGTACCCACATTTACGCTCGTCTAATTGTCGCTTCTTTTTGTAGTCCTCGCTTTAATCGGATTAACTCGATCAGTCGTCATGACATGACGTGACATAATACTGTTTAACGCTCAACTGCCTTAGACAAACATATTCATGTAGCATGTTATTCGATATTTTAAAGATTTGGATGCTGTGCTGTCCATCAAAATCAAAGTAGCTAAAATATAGAGACTCATACCTGCATTGGGGACGTCTTGAAAAAAGGCCAGGTCAAGAGTACCCTAAACCGAAGAGCATGTATGAAAGGAATAATGAAAGTGGACGAAGCGAAAGAAGTATGTAAGGATCGTAGCAAGTGGAAAGAAGTGGTCTCTGCCTACCCCTACGGGAAAGAGGCGTGATTATATGTATGTATGTATGTATGCATACCTGCTCATACTCAGGATATAGTATTTTTTGTCGAGAATAATTCAATAACGTACCAACAACAATATGGTGTACAATTATGACTGATATACATACAATGTGGCCAAGAGTCTTGTACTGTGAGAAATTTTGTCTACATAAAAAATGTTATATATGGAAGCGTTTTATTTGACGCACTGCAGGACAGGGTGTCCTCTCTAGTTACCTATTTATTTAAAAAAATGTTTTATTAAAAAAACTTCGCTTATCAGTCATTGTGTTTATCTACCAAACAAAAACCTTTTACGTCGGAAAACAATGCAAAGGAGACCAGACAGATAAGACTTCCCATTGTACTTCTTAAAATTCTACAACATAATAATTGTTTTATTGCATATCGTAAAACAATTATTGTTTTATGGTTTTACAATAAATATTTTAAGTATTATGCTGTGATGCTATCTACAAGTTTTAAAAAGCATTGGAACCTTCAACAACAACCAAGTTAGTCATCCCTAGTCACTTGCGGACACATCCTGCGCCCACGCCGGCTAATTGCGCTACTCTTTTTATTTAGAGCCGCTCTAACTCGATTACTGCAATCAGAGCCGCCCTCTGCCCCGGCGGACGCGACGTCTTGAGTAGCTAATTGTTAGCAATGTATATTGTCGTGAAGCGACAATTTAAAAGGAGAATTAAGAAAAAAAAGGAAAGTATGGAAAACAAGAATATGTTTATATTTTAATAATATTTACAAGTTTATAAAAAGGAATTGGTAGAGTGGGGTGTAGGTGAATTGCGATTAGTAGAAAAAGTGTAGGTGTGGGTGTAGATGTGATGGATGGGTTAGAAGGTAGACACGGAGAATGGGCGCACGACTTCGTCAGTGCGGCAGGGGCGAAGAAACCGCGTGCGCGAAGACGGCACGACGTGGTCAGCGTGGCAGGGGTGAAGACAGCACGAAGGCAGCACGACAGCACGAAGGCAGCACGACAGCACGAAGGCAGCACGACAGCACGGTGTAGCTGGCACGGCAGGGATGAGTAGCTACCAGGCGGAGGGGCCTGCGTGCGTCTGGCAACGGCAAGGCGGAGGGGCCTGCGTGCGCCTGGCAACGGCAAGGCGGAGGGGCCTGCGTGCGCCTGGCAACGGCAAGGCGGAGGGGCCTGCGTGCGTCTGGCACTGGCAAGGCGGAGGGGCCTGCGTGCGTCTGGCACTGGCAAGGCGGAGGGGCCTGCGAGCGTCTGGCAACGGCCAGGCGGGAGGACACACGGGAACCAAGATGACTCACACAATGAGGGGCTCACACACGGTGAAGATTTTTAGAAGGAGGTACTGCAGATAAGGCCTTTAATTAGAACTTTCTTTTATGAAAGCTGGAGTAAGACTTGATTTGCTCTTCCGAATCCTCTGCCTTTTATAGAATTTTGGCAGAGGAATCGTAATTTTGAATTTAGAAGTATTTTTTTACGAATGGCCAGCCCAAAATTCACAATTTAGCGAAAGATCACATACGAAACATCAGGCCACTAATAAAATGAGAAAGAAATTGCCATAACAACCGTTATAAACAACAATGTCAGAAGTGTCAAAATTACCTTTTTAGCAAAATAAACAGCAAACCAATTCAAAAAATCAAGAAATAATAGTGAATTGGAATAGGAAAAAGTAACGCGCATCTGTGCGCTCGAAGCCCCAAGTTCTAGGAGTATAGTGAACACGTGAAAACTGCGCTGTAAGTAATTGGAGCCAAGACCGATTTATAAAGGTTCTTGTAATGTGAAGATACGATGTGGTAGCGCAGTGAAGATGTGTTTTTATAACGTTAACACGTTTCAGAGATCTACAGAAATGAATACAGCGAAAAGGAATGATATTAAGAGAAATGCGTCGATAGACATATGAGATGATGTCACGAAAATGGGAGAGCAAAGGTAACCGTGCGTAGTAATAATACTACAATATTATAGAGAGTTTTAGAAAGCAAGAAAAGAAATTTTTTTTTTTTAATTATCTCTTCCTATTAAAAATTGGCAGATCGTAAGTTGTAATTAACTAGAGGTTGTTAAGTATAGTAATTGTGTAAATAATAGTGGGCTGTTGACAAATGGAATACAGCAAAAACTATCTATAGTTAGTTTTGGTTTAATACTCAAAGAGTTTTCGCGACAGCAGGCTCGTGAAAACAAAACAAGTATTCCCAGAGACAACACTAGACTAGATCGACTTTTCGGCCCCTAAATTCCCCATTATGTAAATTTTACCGAAATAGTGAAGCCGTTATCTAGAACGAGAAACGTGATACGAACACGGAATCTGCAACAGAGATGAATTAATTATTATGATTTCAATCTGGTATTTTTTCTATAGCATTGAAAATCGTAGGATTTTGATCCTATAACCGTAAACTACCTTTAGCATACCGATCACTACAGATGAACCCTCCGTCATCATGCTGCCCATCCAAATATTTGTCAATCCAATACCAACATCAATTTCAAACAAACGCGCTAGTCCACGCTTCGTTTTAGTGGCTCGAGTTTGGTAGTCACCAAACTCGAGCCACTAAAACGAAGCGTGGACTAGCTAACAAAATGTTTGTTCACATTTCTACTCAATTAAATGGTCCGTTTCATTCATGCTTAATTATTATATTGCTCTTACATCTGTAATATGAACCTTCGAGGGGTTTAAATAAAAGCGAGAATGGCAGGATGTGTCGACCTGTATTACAACATTGTCGCGTTGAGTCGCTCATTTATGAATGGACTCACAGATCGGGCGACTTCCGGCTAACTGTAGAGATAGTATAGTACGACACTCTTCCTGGTTCCTGCTATGGTATATTTAATTACAGCGCCAGCATAAAATTAACCAGCCTTTTTATTACTCAGTAACAAATGTGCGTTTTAACAACCAAAGAATAGAGTGCAGATTTGTATAAGCTATCGATCGATCGGAGTCCATTTCAACTTTATCGCGATCGTTCGAAATATGAATAAAGATATTCTAAAACTGACCAACCGATACAGTGTGATGCAAATGTAGTCTCTAAGCCGTTCCTATAAAATTGAATACGGCTTGCGGTCATCTCAGGTGGACGCGACTCACATCCTGTGGAACTCGTTTTTTCCTCTCCTTCCCGGCGTTTCACCGTTACGCAATATATCGTAAATAATTAGCGGAAGGCCAGGTTCCCGTGTCTTATGGAGATGGTTGCTTTCTGGTTTTTTTCACTGGACGCTTCCTGTCCGCCGATTAACAGTATCAACGAACAAGGCGTCGCACGTAAGACCAGTCGGACGATAATCGTGCTCGGAATCGCTTAGGAATAGACAGGCCACAAATGACTACACAGTCTCTCTCACAACCAATAATTAGAAAGAGCGTGTTTCACTCACTTTACCTGTGTGTGTACGTACACGTAACATGAACTTATATTATCAAGGTCTATTTGCTTCGTATAATCAACTTTATTTACCGCGAAGCAAATATACAATCATCAACACTTCATGCAAAAAGAAGCACGGCCGCCAATTTGCGTTAAAGTGGAAGCCGATAGATGCGCAAGCGCATTACAGATTTTATTGCCACTCCTGAGGACGTGTGCGCACGTAAGAGGTTTTTGCTCCGCCTAATTGCAGATATAACTTTAAAGAAAGTACGCAATTCAGGCGGCAGCCCTTTTAAGACATTGTAAGCATATCAATGATTTCGACATACCTACTAAAACGATATATACAATTTGACTGAATCATGGATTAAATTTTTTATTCAGTCATTTTCTTGAGTAACAAGTTTAAAATACATTGTAAGACTTTCTCTCTATCTCATTCATTAACCAATTTTCTCACGAGACAAACGCGACTAAAATTCGGTCAATCTGAATAATGTATACGGTTGATATCACAGCCGCACCTACACTGGTTCGACACAAATGATCGTTTTTACACGCGATCTGTGATGGCCGCGACGAAAACTGACAAAAAAAAGAGCTACCAATTATGCTTGACCTGCTCTACCTTGTGTATTCATTCAAAAAATATAAGACTGTGTATTTACTTGGGTGTAGTAAACGGAGCACAACATACGCTGGTCACTTTGCATGTTCTCACGATGGCGCTTGTGGCCGACAAAATCATAAATTTATGTTGCAACGTAGCCGAGACCGGTCTGCCGCAATACTGACCTCTGGCAGACTCGATTGGAAAGAATATAATGCGAGCGAGAAAGCTAGTTAATCACTCAACTTTAAAGTTAATTTCTGAGGTTATTAACCTCAATGCTACACATATGTAGCGTTTAAAGATACAGTTCTAACATAGCCACTGCAAAGCATAGTAAAACTGTCCATCAATTTGTCCCTCGCCACGGGATCCCGGACTAATGAACTATATCTTATCAATTATGTTAATTTAACATGAAAACTCACTAGGTGATCGCTATTTTTGGGACGTTACTTTTGTAAATTTACATATCCCCCTTTTTGTGGGAACAGAAATGAACTCGTATGTTGTCGACATCGAAAAATATACTATCGCCTATTTATATACACATTTAAACTTATTTGAGTAAGGATATTTATCATACCTGCATGAATTCTATTATTCAGAGTAACGAAATTGTAAACGCAGAATAATTTACAAGTATTCCTACTCCCTTCTATTCAGATACACATAAGGCGTACTTTCAGTCCTCTTTTACCTTAACTCTACTCTACAGAACCCTGGGTTTGACGTCCTACTGATTAATACCCAATTTCATGCGTGTCAATGCATCGGGAGACGTCGGCGATGTTATCAAGCCTTAACTCAAGATGCTATCACCGAGATTCCTCCGGTTGCGGCCTATCGCTTCATCTCATACTTAACCGAGGCTAAAATACATACACTTTAAATTAAGACACGTTAAATACTACGTACTCTTTAATTAAGATATCTTAGGATTATGTTAATAAGAGATATGTAAAATACGATCGTGATATGGTGGCATCATTTAAAGAGTCTGATATAGGACGCTATGAATTCTCGCTATTATCTTAAACCAGTGGTGAGACGATTATTATAGGAAATTGGAATGCACGTGACAACGGATGTTGGTAGTAGCCAACATAATGTTTAAAGCTTCGTTAAGGAAATAAGTTACCGAGTAGATGAATGTAAGTAACACTAAGCTTTGAAACCAGCCAGTCATAAAAAACGTGTAATTCTGAAATAAAACGAGCTACAAATAAAAAGAATAATAATATGACTAAGATATGTCTGTTATCTCAGCGAAAATCTGAAGGCAGCCAGTCGAACATTGCACAAAAATATCTTCCATTGTACGAGTACTTATATCTTTTATCGCATACCTTTATTATTAACGAACATTGTGATAACATTAAGCGTGGTTTTTCCATAGACAATAAAACCCTTCGTGAAAACGAGAAATATGGAGATTGTGTCCACTGAGTCATCCCCGTTGCTTTTGTTTAAATACTTTGTGGCGATTCGCTTGGTCTTGGTAAACAATGACTGTGGACAGAATAGTCCGAATAGGCGCGTTACAAAACTTATTTACAAAAATAAGACTTATGGTAAATGTTCATTAGGTACCACTGCCTGCTTTACATAAGTAGATACATGTGGTGAAAGGAAAAGTAGGTATTCCTGTGTCACCACCTCCATATTTCTATCGGCAATTGTTTTATACGGTACAGTCTGCATAAAAATGCACCGAGACTCTACATACACTTTATCCTAAATAGAATGACTGGAAAAGACTGGTTCGATGATTCCGTAAAGCTATATCGTTAAGTGAGTGGATTGTACAAATATAAATCAATCAATATTTCTTCTTATCTAAAAAATAAATTACGGAGTATTTCTTTTAAAACAAATATTGTACAGGGCTTTATTCAAAAACCATAGAGCGCCATCAATACCATCATAGTCGATGTATTCATCATGACAGTAAGTGACATCTTTGAAACGCAATCGGAGCGAGACAGAGTGCGTTCATTCATAGTTTGAGCGATATGTAATACAAACCGCACCTTGGTTTGGTCAACGAGCGTAACACAACATTCACCGCGACTTGCGCTCAATGAACCAAGATGTACGCCACATTTGTATAACATAGTCCGATAGAACGTGCACTTCGAACTCTACCTCAATGGATGAAGGTTCAAGATTGAAGAAGAAGGTGAAAGATTTTTGACAAAGTTGCGTTGGGCGCTCGAGTTCACAAAGTTGGATTATTCATTGAGCCAACATCATAAACAAGTCTGCAAAAAAACAGAACTACCGGATTTGATGCAAAGTACACCATACTTTCCGACGAAAAGGTTACTGGACTATATGATCCGTAATCAGCAGAAATCAATAAGTAACAGAAATATTACTGCTGGAATATTAATAAAACTTATATTGATGGCTGTATTCAATTCAAAAGTCAATAGAGAAGTTACCTATTTTTTTGGCGTCTGTATTATATTCTAAACAATAACTTACTAACTACCAAAAATAAGTATTTTCATTATTCATTTAAAACCATTATTTAAATTTAAAAAACAGGTGTTTCAAATATGCACATAAATATAGAATAATAATCTACATACTCTAATCTTTTTTTGCCTATAAGTAAATTAGCTAAATACGTATTTTAAAAGCTGTAAAATGGAAAGTTACTAAAGTTTAAGACACAAGGTAACAGATGAACGCAATTTAAATATGTTATGTTAAAACAAACAAAGGTGTTGGAACAAGTTCCGCTGGCCCTGTTGACATTATCGAAAGCAAGCTCAAACAGATTCGACCCCAGCGACAATATTTACTTCTCGTCAAAATCTTTCGAAAATTTTCGTCAGTATGACTTTGCAAAAACCTTAAAATCGATAATTCGTCTATTCGAAATTATGGATGAAAATTAGGTAGATTATAAGAATTAAATATTTCACCGTAGACTTAATTTTGTTATAGATATAAAAATGCTAACATATGTAACGGTATTTAAGCTATTTTAAGCGTCAACGCCACATAATTAAATTCTTATCTCTATCCACTCCTCAGCTAATAATATGTAGGTACAGTCAAGAGCACGCTAAGCTTGACACTTTGGACTTTGACCCGGCCCTGTATTCTATGGCGCGCAGTACAAATCAGAGCTCAGCTTAAACTGGTAGTGTCAAGCTTGACTTGCTCTTGACTGTACATTTAGATGATATTTCACATCATATAACGACTAGCGCCAACACAATAACGTAGTCTCGTTCTAATCCCAGGATTATCGGCAAGTTTTAAATTTATTCCACGATTTATGAGTGTTTTCATAAAAATAATAATATACAAGTCATAATACTCGTAGCAACTAATAGGAAGTTTGACCATTTGATTGCTCTTATTACAGAGATCGTAAGATAACAGATCCAAAGCTACTGGTTTTGACAAAAATATTATCATTTTCAGTTGGTTATACAGCGTAGATTTCTGGCTCTATATTCAAAAATTAGAATGAATTTAAATAAACCAATCATTATTTTTTGTGCTAATTTAAATAACGACCTCTACGGCCGATACGCCTTGATATCTAAAAATCAATCTAGAGAGTCCACAGATTTTCTCACACTACCACTCCATATCTAATCAAACATAAAAACACGCAAAAAATATTTTTAATTATTAATCGATTCAATTCTACTAAGGCCTGTCTGGTCGTCTATTTTGGATAGAGCTTTGATATAAAACGCTAGAAAAATGCGTAGCGGTCCTGCTAGTGTTTTAGGTACTCCATAAAATGTTCGTAAGGGACCGTGCAGATCAGTGGCATAACACGTGATTTGACAAGCGCATGTCGAAGGTCGTTGTTATGTGCACGCTGAAGTTATATGGGGCAATTTAAAAAAAACTAACTTATGTTCCGTCTAGACTACGAAGTCCTAAAACTGGTAAAATTATACATATTTAGTTGAGTTTTATTTTGTCAAATATTTTATGTCACATCAGTGTCAAAAACCAGTACCTTCTTATTTATATACTGTAACTTAGTCAAAAACCTTATCGATTGAAAAATTTTAAGATTCACCGATCAAGAGGTACCTAGTTGATTGGGGGGTCAGCTTTAAATGGTGAAGCCAGTAGGCTTCGATGGCGCGGCGTCAAGCGATGGCGCGATATGACCCGTCCCGCGGCCGCGCCGCCGCCGTCGTCGCCGCGACATCGACGGGGCTTCCGTTCCCGCGAGCGACGTCGTGGGAACCGCTTTATTTTCGTATTTAAATTCGACCCTCATTAAACTGGTTTCGTTCAAAATTCGCTGCCTTCTTTCGACGCCTTTTACTCAACTTTTTATGGTTCCGTTCGACATTTTACTGTTTGTGATAAATTTTTTTCGAGTCTAGACTGCGGCAGGCAGTGTTCGAGATCAGTGAGACAATGAGACCCGAGATTCACAGAATACCGACGAGATCCCTTTCATTCAAAGCTTGACATGATAAATGCAAAGTTAGCATGCGTTTTATTTGTCATAATCTTTATGTGTGAAGTCCTGGACCCAAATTCACACAATCAAAACGCGAACGCTTGTTTTAGTGTTCAAGTGTCCAAAATTACCCCACCAGCCAATAATTGTTTAAAAATGTTAATTTTAACAGAAACTGTGTTCAGAGCTGACGTTAATTTAATTTGGGCAATATAAATTAATGGATGTTGAAAGAACTTGTTCTCGATCGGTGGCGGCATCATCCACAAAATAAACGAATTTGAACCATTACATTTAATTAATACAGGACGATTTATGTAGATACGGTTGCATGTAATTTTTCTACTAATACGAGCCAACACATAGTAATTTAATCTTTTTTTGAATTATGGTTATAGTTTCTTTGGGTAATTATTAATTAAGTTGAATCCCATAAATATAAGATTCTTCTATCTTTATATGCCTTTACTATTTGCATGTTCAAAGTATAATTAATTATAACTAAAACTGTTAAAATAAATGTGTATGCTTAATATAAAAGCCTATTTATACAGTAATAAAAAAACTGTTAGAAACTTGTAAAAGCAAATGAATTATGAGACAAAGCCTTTGCATATTTTGTGGAAAGGAAAATGGTAGGTAAAATTTACATTCCCCACGATATCACCTTACACCGGATGATGGGTAACCCTGCGTTACAGCCTATAATCTCGACACACTATACTTCGTAATAATCCTTGTACGCTTAAACACAAAGGCGTATTTAGTTTGAGAGGTTTTTGACTTGTACAAGAGAACTGTGGCAACTTTATCTTAACCTTAACATTCGATTTAGGTACATTTTCGGAGAGTGAAGATTTAGACTCGGATGCCGGAAGGGCATATTGTATGAACTAGCTACCTGTTGATAATGCGCTTTGTCGAGGCGAGGACAATACTGTTCTGAGAGTCGGGGGGTTAAAGCATTCCATGACTGAGTTACACGTAAGTGCCATTTTTGCTATTAGTAAATAGATTATGATAAGTACCTACTTTGGAATGGCACAAACTATGACGTAGACGTATTTTTTTTATCTACTTACAAAGAGGCAAATAAATGTTCACGGGGTAATTAAATTAGTAACTTTTTATTATTTGCTAATACGCATATCTACCTTGCAAATTTACTGAATACTGTAATGGGAAATCATCATTATTAATATTTAAAAAAATATCCTCACGTACGCCTTATTCGCGAAAGTTCCAATGCAAAGGTCGTTCAACCACGGATGCTGGAATAGCATTACTCAAGAATATTTTTAATGCCTGGGAGAAATCTCAAAACGCAATTGGAGTTTTTTGCGATCTATCAAAAGCATTTGACTGCGTA
This sequence comes from Ethmia dodecea, assembly GCA_963855545.1. Lineage (NCBI taxonomy): Eukaryota > Metazoa > Arthropoda > Insecta > Lepidoptera > Depressariidae > Ethmia > Ethmia dodecea. The sequence continues at coordinate 8,328,185 of OY979457.1, forward strand.
GATCATGAGACCTTGCTATGTAAATTAAATCATTATGGAGTCAACGGTAAAGCGCTTGATATTTTACAGTCCTATCTCGAAAATAGGATACAAAAAGTAAAAATAAATGATTGTAAATCACAGGGCGCACCTGTAAAAATTGGGGTGCCTCAAGGTTCGATTCTTGGTCCTTTTCTTTTCCTTGTATATATAAATGATCTTCCATTCATGGTAGAGAGTTTGTCAAAGATAGTGTTGTTTGCTGATGATACATCTCTGATTTTCAAAGTAGATAGACAAGCTCAGAAGCTCGACGAGGTAAATGACACTCTTCAACAAATTCTTACATGGTTCACTGCAAACAATCTAGTGCTCAACGCTAAGAAGACCAAATGTGTAAAGTTTGTACTCCCTAATGTTAGACGAGTAGAGAATGAGATAATTTTAAACAATGACAAATTAGATTTCGCTGATAATACAGTTTTTTTGGGGATAACGATAGACTCCAAACTTCAATGGAATTCTCATATTTCTGCATTATCTAACAGACTGAGCTCAGCTGCCTATGCCGTCAGAAAAATCAGATGGCTTACTGATGTAGACACAGCAAGACTCGTTTATTTTAGCTACTTTCACAGTATAATGTCCTATGGCATCTTGCTGTGGGGCAGAGCTGCTGATGCAGAATCTATTTTTATTTTACAAAAAAGGGCTATACGCGCCATTTACAAGTTAAGATGTCGTGATTCCCTAAGAGAACTGTTCAAAGAAATTAATATTTTAACAATGCCTTGTCAGTACATTTATGAAAACATTATGTATGTACGGAAAAACATATTACTGTATACTAAAAACTGTGACAGGCATAATTGTAATCTAAGGAATAAAAATAAACTAGAGCAACCTCAGTCACGATTAAGTAAAATTAATAATTCCTTTGTGGGGCTTTGCATACGCTTTTATAATAAAATACCAGAACAAATTTTAAAATTGCCTGAAACTGTGTTCAAAACTCATGTTAAACATGTACTTTGTAAAATGGCATATTACAAACTAGACGATTATATAAATGACAATGATGCTTGGAACAGATTTCCTCCAGTCCAGCGCAATACGATAGCGAAAAACAAACGAAACTATGTAACCCAATTTAGTATTAAGTAACAATTGATTAAAAGAATATTGTGTTGAGGAGTTTCTTGCCCCGCTTCTTCTCCTCAACCATACATGCTGAAGCGGTGGAGTTGAAATGACGTTCAATAAGTGGACTTGTAAGTTCCTATTTTGAATAAAACATTTTGACTTTGACTTTGACTTTGAAATTATCACCCATGTATTTTTTGGACGCCAAAGCGTGTAAATGAATCCATTTAGGTAGTATTCTATTGCTACTATTTTTGATTTGTTTTATCTGGTTAAGCCGTGTAATTGGGAAACAATAGGATTATATATTGTAACAGATCACCCGTGGTAGGCTGCTGCTTGATAGGCTTGTATTTTAAAATCTGGTAATATTCAAATTTTAAAATGAAAAGTGCTGTTTTCAGACTACCTTTTTAAAGAATTATTACTTACTCATGTATAGGATTTAAATACTCGTAAGTCGTTAAAAATATTGCAACAGATTTTACGTCCTGTATTTAATACAAAAGCAAATACATAATTGGAAGATGATGTTTGCGCCTCAATGAAATAAAAGACATCGATTTTGCTTTTAAGTAACGATACTTTTGAATTAGCGTCCACTAAAATTTGTATATATATCTACCATTTTTCATACACAACGAGCGGCGCATACGCAAATGCAGCCCAATAATAATTATAGAAACACACATCCACAGCGGCTGATCTTCACGTCAGTGTTAACACACGTGTGTGGTACTTCCTCTGGGGTGATTGTGTGGGTGTACGAGGGAGAGCGAGGGGTAAGAATGAGGGGGGGAGCACTTCCCGCGTATCACCTGGCGCTCGGAGGTTACATGCATCGAGATCCCATTGATTTGTGGCAAGATGCACTGTTCGTAATGCCCTGCTTTATCCTTTGTGGCGATACTTATTAATCTTCTTTGAAAGCTAAAGTTAACTCTTAAAAGACGGTTTTGAAAACTTGTTTGGAAAGGATGAAATCACTCTAAACAATTGAACGACAATGAAAGACGATGACAAGGCTGGACAACTAAAAAAATCTCGTCGTAAAGGAATACACGATGAACTGACAGTTGTCATGATTTGTGACATAAGCAAAATTAGGTACTATAGCAAGTCTTTGATACAAGGATATACGAAAATGGTTGTTATAACCTACCAGAGACTAGACTCACAGAACTCCTTTTTAAATATTATTATGTAAGTAAATAGCTGTTTCCCGCGTCTCCGTCCGCGTGAACTTTTGGTTATAGCGCCCCTAGACAATATGAGTTTCTCCGAGATGAAAGTATAGCCTTAATGTCCTTTCTCAAGTACTAAAACATCGCCTAATAAACTATAGTCCCGTTAAATTTTAGTAGGGATGTGGTTAAAAGCTATTAACTAGATTTATTTAAGCCAGTAAAAGTCATCCAACAGTGAAAGCTTTTTTGGAAATGAATCCGAAGTCAGAGTTGAATTTAGACCCATGGCACCAATTTGTTTTTAAGAACTTACTTTTTATATCACTAGCTCAACGGCAAAGAAGCACATTCTGACGTAACTTGCAGACCCGAATTGCGTCTGAGATACCTATAACAGCACCCTCCCCGGTCCGGCGATGTGCTCACCACTTGTCAAGTGAAATACACACTGCTGAAAATTAACTAGTGGTAATTCCAAAAATTTAAGAAGTAATTTTGCCAAATTTCATATGGGATAATGCATAAAAGTTTTTTTTTATTCTATTAGTGTTTATGCCATGGGCATGGTCTAATAAATGCATTGCAGCACAGCCATACTTGTTATTTTGAATATTGTAGTTGATAAGTAATTTTATTTTTTTGCTTATGCTTTTTTCTGAGTAATTTGTGTGTGACTGAAGGTCATAATAAAGACCTGCCTAAGTCCTTATTGTAAAACCACAATTTTAGGATAGGATTGTAACAAAGTTCAGGTCGGTGCGCGCTCAAGCATCAATGATGACAATACCGACCACATCCTCTGTTTGTCTTAGTGAAAGGCAATTGTTGCGTTGCTCTTTATTTGTTTAAACGAAACTTTTGAAAGCAAGTTGCGTTAAGCAATTCTTGTTTAAATGAGAATTGAGCTTAAATTTTTTTGCAATAAGGTTTACCAATATCTTCTAGCTTTGTGCGGATTTCTAAGGTTTCTTACAAGTGTTACAACTTATAAGACGAGTTACAATATTTTAAATCAGCAGACTACGGCGGAATAAAATCAATTTTAACACAAAAGAAAACAGGCTGGCCACATTAAACAATTCATAATTTTGTCTTTCATGAATTATGTCGTACAATTTTGGTAGTTGATTTAGGTACATTGTTTTTTCGTGGCTCCCAAACTTAGGATTCCCTGTACCATGGGTAGCTAGTCTTTAATCCAACGACGTTACACTATCTCAGTCTTACTATATTTTTGCCCATAAACCACAAACGCAGGTATTCTGTCGCCCAAACCAAAAAAAGTGATCTTGAGTCTTATGACCACAGATTTAAGAAACTAAAGCTTATGACCCTCTTGGCCCGGTCATAATGTTTGCCCCGGACAAAGGGGCCACGTGGCGTCGCCGTCGCCGACGCAGGCGCAGGCCTCGTCAAACATTGACACGGGCCGCTTGCGCCGCGCCCTCCGATAACAATACCGCGAACAATGCTGTCCCTGCCCTAGGACAGCTCTCTGCCGCGCCTTGGACGCCGGAATATACGGTATGTTAAAAAAAACCTGACCTTTAGCAACCAAATAAGTTATGTTTTATAAGAAATACATACTATACTAGCTCAACGGAAAACTGGACTCCTTTATCTACAAAATAAGATATTATGTTTTTTAAGAAATGCATACTATACTATACTAACTCAACGCTAGAGAAAAAATAATGGAAAAGCGTCTTTTATCTCCGAGGGGTAGGCAGAGGTAATCGATTTCTGGAAATATCCACTTTTTACAAGTATTCGACCCCTAAACGTGATTGGTGGTGACTGGTGAGCCCATCGCCCGGCCGGGTCTGTTACACATGCCTCAGAATTAATTCTGTATTGATTCTGAGGTGTATGTATATGTCGTGCTCAGATCATAAAATTGAACATTTCATGAAATAGTCGACCATTTCATGAAATGGTTGTATACAATTTCATGAAATAACCTAACCTAACCAAATCATGAAATAAAGATATGGCCACGACCTAAGCATACAATGCATCCTAGTCCGGTGATGGGTTGACCTTACGTTTAGGGGTCTCAAAAATACTTGTGATAAGTAGGTAGGTACTTACAGAAATGGAATACGTCAGCAAACCCAGCTAGGAGATAAGGTTCGCGCACAAGTTTAGATTTTTAGATTTTCTTTAACTTCTTTCATTGATAGTCCCCAAGAATCTGTTGTTGAACATGATGTATAGAGTCGGTGTAGTCACTGATTAACTAATTATTACTAGTAACATATATATCAATCTCATATTGATCACATGCTTCCTTATAAACTCGGAGGCTCATGGTTGACGTTAATTTAATTTGCTTGATTGAGGAACGTAATGTGTAAAATGTAAAAATATAAAATCTTTAAATTTTCTTCTGATGGCTCCTCTGTCCCATTCATGATAGCTACGTTACGTAATTTATTTCTTTAACTCTATCAAAACTAGCTATGTTCCCCTTTTCATACTAGTGGATGTCTTGCACTACAGAAGATTCATAGAAAGAAAAGAGAAAGAGTCGTAGGTAATTCTTTTGTTTTTCTGTGTATTGTATTTTGTCCGCAAATCTATAAATGAGAAAATGTTATCCTTTGTAATGAATGGTACAAAAACCGAAGCCCTTTAGAAACACTCCCGGCTGAGCCACGGAGCGCAATATTTACTACGACTCCCGTCCCTTTCACTTCCTTTACGGCGACAACCTGCGCCCGAGAGAGACTCGATTACGCAAACCAGTGCGCTAGACAGGGATAGTCGATTCATTCATAACCGAGTCCGCCATCCGGTCGGCGGCTGATGAATCACTTCATCTCATTCTAACACGCAGTCTTCTCTCGAGTGCGAGCAGGTGACACCGGATACAAAGTGCCTCGCTGAGCTTCAATCGGAAGCTCTCCAAAAAAACCTCGTACTCTTCGCCTCCGGTTAAATCTCATCCCGGACGGATTTGTGTCTAGAGTCGGTGCGCGGGGCACGATCAGTGTCGTAATCGGGTCTACAAGTGTCACAGTGTATTGTAAAATGACCGTTTTTAATGAGGGGACAGTTGCAATTGGTGATTTTGGTAAGCTCGCTGGGAATTAGCCGCGCGGCGAGCTTCGCCCCTCCGCCGAGCGCCCATTCAGAGGCGAGTAGTCGCGCACCGGCCGCAGCGACGCACGCGCGCGCCCTCACAGCCTTCCGCTGAAAACTGGATACGCCATTCCTAATTTGAAATGACTGCTCCGAAACACGAACACTTGCCACTTGTGTTCCTAAAGTGCTTGCTCAGTTGTGATTCCTCTAATTGGTGCCTTTGAGTGAGTGACGCCGGGAATGTACGAGAAGTCTCTTTGGACGAGTTTACAATGGCCCAAATTGCATTAAATGGGTAATTGCTGTACGTCATTGGATAATGGATTCGGCTCATATGCCTATTATATTTTGTCTCTCCATATGACAAGCGTGGGCCGTTTGGATTTTGCACTTGACTCCCGACTCTTTGTTTTGCTACGTTCCACTTCCATTTAAATTCAACAATGCGTTTTCTGTTACCATGAGATGAATACAAAACTGTATTTTTACAATGTTTGAGTTACGTCGTATCCTTCGATTTGTTTATTACTTATTATTATATATAGTAGGTATACCTATGGTCGTGGTCTGACATTATCGTTTGTAAACTATAACTATAGTAGCTGTAACAAATAGATACTGGAAACTACTGCCAAAACAAATCGAAGTTCTACTATGAAAGTTAGCTAGGCTAGGCCTAACTTCCGTGACATTTTTCTGCAAGTATTCAATTATTCCCTACATCCTCTCCATTAATCAAAACACACTCCAAAGTCGTCAGCCTCGAAATGCTTCTCATTATATTGATTCGTTCAGCCTTGCCAATTTCTTAAGCTTTACTGGTGTCTTGGATGGAACACGTCATTTGGAATTCGTCGAGCCGTGAGTGGCTGTCAGGCAGGTACCGGCGCGTTATCAGCCGCCTGCGCCTGCGTCGACCGTGGGAATGAAAAAAGCGTGTTAAACAATGGCACCAGATAAGAGCATCGTCAGACCCCATTTGGGGTACCTCCTAGTAATTATAGTCGTGTTTTCACTTACATGCTGTTGTCTTTGCTAAGCATTAGCAATCGTCTTCAGTTATCGTCGATTTCGTTTCAAAAACAAACATGTAGTTATCAGCATTAAACACGACACGAAATTCAAGATTTTTAGCTGTTTCAGAGTCTATTCACAAAAATACAATAAGTTCTACTATTACGGACATTTGCCACATAATACGAGTATACTATCATTATTATGAACCCAAAACACACAGCAAAATGAAAATTTTACAAAAATACACGACGTCCCTTTTCGGATTCCCGCCAGAAGCCGTATTACGATCAATAAGTGACAGTGACAGCAGCTGTCAGTTAGACGTTAGGTGGTCACAGAGTTTATGCCAAAAAAGTACTCGTAGAATTTATGTTCCCGGGCATCTGTACTTTACAGTTTAGAGCAATCATCTTTGCTTGATTTATTTATATGCATCGACCAGTGTTATTGATTCCCGAATGCAATAATACAAAAAATATTCATTCACTGATCAAAGTTAAATGGAATAATGTTTGTCGATCATTCATACATACAAATCGTTCATTAAATCTTGAATTTCAAGTAGTTTTTGCAAGTATCAGTTTGTTGAATAATGTAAATGTGTCCCAAGGCTATGGGTGTAGGTGCAAAAGCACCCTGCGCCAGCGCAACGGATACAGGTGTTGCCTGTTTATTTGGCAGCCATCTTGGAAATCCGTACTTGTTACGTTTTTTAGTTTTTTTCAAGAAACCTTTTAATAACGCAATGTTTTCATGTAACGCACAAAAAAGTACCACATCTGTCAGTTTGAGTCTACACTCTATACATGAAGTAGATAATAATAGTGATTAGTGTTATAGTGAAAATTACTTCAGCTTTTTAAAGATACAGGAGTCAGTATCATATGATCATAATTAACATTGATTTGGTCATATTTATTTAAATATATATGATAGAAAATAGTTTCAATATCTACGAAACACGACTATGTTTTCACCGTTTTGTTATTCTTTTGTCCATTATTATTGTGCAATTCCCGAAACAGCCAGCTTTGGATGAATCACGATTGCAGTTTATTTTAACGTAGGTTCATAGAAACGCGATTTGTTTGAAAGTAAACATTTTCACGCTTCCCCCGGTCACGCCTGCGTGCCGCCACGTTGCTCAATAACTAACATATCGGTCTAGCTACAATATCAATCTTTTGCGCAAGTGTTCGGATCGTCGTCGATAAAAGTGATTCAAAAATCAACCGTAATCATTAGAACAATTAAAATTTCAAATGAAGACATGTTGCAATAACAAACAGAATACGTTTGAGCGCCAAAATTAAAGTAACCAGTTAAATAATTTAAAAAAACGTACGGTCTTTAAACTTAAAATTGAAATTTAAAAGTAACTCGTAAATATTTTTACCTACTGCAGACTTTTCGATTCATATCAAAAAATATTCTTCGGCAAATCGTCAGTTGTATTTCGGTATGCGTGAGGCAAACATCGAATTTTCGCAGTCAGCCAACCGTGCCCTCATTGACTCACTGTACGCCTCAACAAAGAGCGTTAAACGAACTTTTTACATTATTACATTCAAACACCATGCTCTTCGGCGTTCCATTCCATTATGCCTAACATGAAATAGTTTTTAGCGATTTAATTGGGCTTGTTGTTCGCTTTTTGTTCTTAATTGTACCTTTTAACATGTGGATTAGTTTCTTTAAATTGTGTCTGCAGACGAACATATATTTGTATAATAACTTCCTATTTGAGTTTCATTGATATTTTTACGGTAACACGCTGTTAATAGCCACTAATGCTGTGTCGCGTCTTCGACCCAATTCCAAACTGAGAGATGAAATGAATATATGAAAGAAATAGGTATAAAGTACTAGATGGAATTAATTCATCCGGTCTGTTCCTTATTCATATAATTGTTTATGATTATGAGCTAAGAACTGAAAAATTTGTGCTTGATAAAATGTATAAATATTTTTAATGAGGTATTCGATTGAGGAAATAAGAAAAACACAATGTATAAATTAAAATAGATAATCAGGAAGTGCCTATATAAATATTTTATAATCTAGGCATCGTAATTAACGCATACAAAGTAAGGGTAAAAATTAAACTTTGATGCATTGTAGTTTACTTAGTGTAATATTGTGTACCTATTATTTGATATAAATTTTAAAAAGACTTAACAGATACATATCCAAGTTGATTTGTTTAATTTCAGAGACATGAATGCAGAGTACTACGTTAAGGATTATTTATATGCAAAGGGCACATAATGGACCGTCTATAGATTTGAATTTATTTATACCGACAATTGTTTTGTCCTCCAACTCAAATGTTACATGTAAAGACACTGCGACACTGAACTTAACCCTATGGCCACTGTATTAACATACAAAAGTTCTGAAAATGATTAAATTTAAATGTTTAATGAACACCTCGTATTTATTTCCCTAACGAAGACTTTGCGACGTAATTTAAATTTTTATTACTCAACGTTAATGTATCGAATCGGAGTCACTGTGTTTTTTAACTAATTTTAGATTAGCCAACTGTTTAACGTGAACTGTTTACGATGCCATAATGTACGAGTCCAATTAGACAAAATAAGCAGTATCCTTTGAATATTAATACCTACTAGACCATCGTAATAAACCGATAAAAAAATATTTTACATTGGCCAGCACCTATAAAATATCGCCATTTTCGCGACTCGCCAAAGTCTGACCGACTATTACCCGCCCACTTGTATAAACAAATATAAAATTGGAATATGGAACGCGGAGTTTTCCTCACGGAGATTTTTCTCGGCGAAGAGTGCGGCCGCCGGGCAGGCGCGTGGGCGTTGGGAGGCGTTCGCCAATCGCTGCGACGCCCCACGCTCGCTCACGCCTCGTGGCTCATGGTATGCTCCGTGAACGCCTCATCTATCGACTTCTTTGCAAGTCACCTATACCAAATGTCGGGTATTTTAATTTCATCTCGCAAATATCGTTGCAAGTCATCTCCTCCGTATGTCGAGCATTTTATGACGGTTGATGTCACGAGTTTTTTGGAACATCTCTCGTCGATTGATCGGAAAGTTTTTATGCCCCGAAACTCAAATTCGACCTTTAAGTAGGACGAAGGTAAAAATATCTGTTACTTTTTATATGGAACTAGCGACCCGCCCCGGCTTCGCACAGGTGCAATGCTTATAAGATTTTCCCGCTTTTCTGTTGAAATTTTTCCTGCATTTTCTTTTGCTATAAACCTCACGGAGCCCGAGACCTTGCCAACGAATGCAAAACCGTGGAAATCGGTTCGTGCGTTCTGGAGTTATAGCGTCAGGAAGGAAAACCCGACTTATTTTTATATAGTAGATATTCGGAACAATAGTTACAATAACTAAATGCCAAAAGGACGTTTCAGTATACAGAGTCAATGTCTAACTAAATAAGGAGAAAGAAAGGTAATAATGACATATAAAGTTCAGATACCTACCTACAATCAGTTGAAAATCTAATTAACCTTAAAAACATATTATCATATAAATTACGAATTTAAATGACATGTAAGTACATATTTAACAAAAGTATTTTTCATTAAAATCAAGTAAGATCTTTATAAAAAATAAAATGAAAACGTCTTACCAAAAATATACTAGATAATGTTGTTGTAATACCATTAATATGAGTCATCGTAGGTACACTCCAATGGTCATATTCAAATTGAAATCGTTACTTTTATCCTGTAGATATCTTATCACTGTAACAATTTTAACGAATATGTTAAAAAACCTTTAAGTAATACTGATGCAATAAGCCTTGCGCTGGTCGTTAGTATGTAGATTTTGAAATTCGCAAATAATGAGGGCAGTAGTACCTATTAGTGCTTATACGACGTCCCCACTCAGATACTGAAGTTTTTGCGATTATACCAAATTTAGAAAACGTCGCTCGAGAGTTTTTTCTGCGAACGTATCGTTTACCCAGTTCTTACCAAATGTGTACGAACGGGCTGATAGATTGTAACAGATCATTTTTACTGCTTGACCGATTTTAGTATAACAGGTTATCAATAACGGTTCAAATTAATAAGGGTAGGCCATACTCATTCTACTCACAAAACAAACATTTTGCAAAAAAACTAAATACTTAAATATAATAATAATAATAATTTATTTCAGGCATGTCCCATATAATGTTAGTAATTTCAAACTTAAGAACTAGTGTTAGTAGAGTCCCACCGGTCCGCGAACACACCCAGGATGCCGTTTGTGCTGGCGCTATGATATGTACGAAGCGTATGTAGAAAACAAATAAAAAACTTATTCATTTCAGTAGTAACAACCCTTTTTGGTCTCATTTTCTTCTCTTTCCTTTGGTGGAAATATTATTTTCAATTAACATTTTGAAACATCAGAATTCCACAGAAATTAAAATCAGTCTGTAAGTAGGTAGGTACACAAATTGATTAAAAGCTCTATCCACCCCTCCTGGAAGTACCTATAAGCGTGGCGACATGAAAAATATGGTTCGTATTAATTATTAATAGTGTTCCTTAATAAATAAATTCACAAGTGTCAAGATCTGTTGTAGAGGTCAACCCATTTCGAATAAATTCAATCTAATCATCCCATGATGTATATTTAAACCGTAATGTAAAGTTACGCTACCGCATCAGTGCGTCTCTCAACAGACAGTAAACGTTTTAATTGAGCGGTCGGAGGTCAAATCACTTGGGACCCGCGTGACCTAGCGCTCTTCCCGCCTCTGACAAATAGATATTATACTTACATTTTAAGTTATCTTTTTAAATTACGTTTAGTATTACTGTATCATGTACACGGTGTTTTTGATCAACCTTATTATTTTGGGGACATGATCTAGCGTCTCGTAGATAGCTTCATTTATTTTAACATTTCCTTTGATGAAAGTGGTAGTTTAGTTACACGCTAACTTAGTATAGAACCTGTTTACAAACTACACGCTCTCCTGCATTGTGAGAATAGTTTAACAACTTACCAAAGCTTACTTACACGCAACATGCACAATCTATCGATTGTCACTTTCGCGTCAACACGCCGAATTGTTACCTCTTGTTATACAACCATTGTTCCACATTTGAATCGTCCAGCGTCACACGGTTCCGAGAAACGCTATTGTCGTGGTGTTTGTTGTCCGTGCAAAACCGCGCGAAATCTCGCGAATGCCATGTCAAAACAATCGACGCGCGGGAAGCGAAGCAACATGATTCGGAATTCAAAAATCCGATGAAGAAATTAAAAGCAGAGAGTTACCTTAAAAGTCCCGAAGGAGTTTTATTTCAGACATTTATTGCACTTACGATGTTGAGATATGCTTAAATTATTTGGTGTCCTTTTTGGTTTCTTTTACGGAGTTAGGGTTATTCGTTGCACTTATTTTGTTAAAACTTTGTATTTTTGCAAAAGGAAATCTAAAAATCCCCAAGCCAAGTATTTTGCAAACTTACTACTTATTCGAAACTTTGAACATCCTTTGAACGCAACCCAATTTTTAAATAGGAGGTAATATCTATATGTGTCTCTGTACCAGGGAAGATGCTTTGCTTGTCTACATTACGAGTTCGCCTCGACCCCGCACTACCATTGTCACCAGCGCACAGTATTTGTACAGATTCGACTGCCGCCTTGGGCCTTAATTAATGTCGCACCGCTTTAATTGCTCTGCCACTGCCAATTCCCCGCGTATTTGTTTGAACGCTTGAATTCTTCAACAAATACTTGGCCAAGAACAAGAAGCCGACAAAAAATTAAACTGATGTCGAAAATTTAAAATTTTGAGTAATAAATTGGCGTAAGTACTTAACCGAGAGCATAACTTGTTTATAAAGCTGTTATGATAAGTTCGAAATTAGTTTACTGCGGGAAAATCTACTGAGGTTTAAATAATATCAAAAACTGCGAGAAAGATCTCTATAAATTATATTACCTTAAAACAACAGATAGAAAAATAAGTAAGTAGGTTTACCAAAAACAAATAAAATAAAATCACGATTTGTGTCGGCAATTGAGACAAATAAAATGAGCCCGATTCAATAATCTGTATGTTGCCGGGCTGGTTGATGGGTCTCGGGTCAGATTGGGCGCGACAATCGAGTTAGTTGACCTGCGACCCGGCAATCTGTACCCCACCACACGATTAACCTCAGACATGTACACTTAGGTAGCCACTTAACTAATGGAATAAACCAACTCAAACTGTTCTAAGTCGTAGATAAAGAGCATTTTGTAAAAACTATATATATATTTTTAAACTAAAATCTGCTCTTCATGTTACTATAATGCTTTTCACCGTCACTGATGTAGTGATATTTGATTATATGTCCGATTATTATAACCTCTAAGATACCTACTATAAAACATTATTGTTCGGCTTTCGGAATGCAATAAGTACGATTATCATCAATTTCCAATACCTATTATCAAATACAAATACGGTAGCGCAATCACTTCACATTTCATTTTCGATTACATTACAACCTACCCAAGTGTGTCCAACCACTCATAAATAACACTTATATGACGTTACAAATAACGTTTCAAATTGCTTGTTACGCAATAGACAACCAGCAAGTTAAAGACGAGATGACCTCTGTAAACATTTCGCTGTACGCACTCGATGGCGAGCAACGCTATTCAGCCATTGTCCTCCAATATTGGTCGAGCCAGTACCTATTCAATGGTCGGCACACAAAGGCGTACTAAGGACTCGAGGGAATTGCTCTTAATACGATTAAGTACCTAGTTGTTGGTAACTTAAGAAATTTTTATAGGATTCCAAATGGATATTTGTAAATGTTCATATAGGTAATAGAAAATGTACCTACCTACGTTAAACAAAGGCTGTTCAAAAAGTTATTTCAATAAAAAAAAGTAACAGAATAGTTCAGTTTCTGATGGATAACAATACATTTATATGATAAAAAGCAGCTCAGCAGCAGCAGACAGAACGTCCTTGATTAGAGAAACTGAATATACATTTGATTTCGATAGCTAAACTTAATTTTTAACCGACTTCAAAAAAGCATGTAACGCGATTACTCCGCCAATTACGAACCAATTTTGATCATTCTTTTTTTTTGGTAATACATATTTCAGAGGTGTTTCCATTTTTTTAAAATCAAAAGATAAATTCATCGTTGATATTCGTTGAAATCGGTTTTTTACTCTTGAGAGTTCTCACAATCAATTGTAAAAGTTTTGATGTTATTCACCTAAGAAAAAAAATAATTTTCATCTAGAAAAGTATCTGAAAGATAAATTAGGATATTAGATAGGCATCCTGTCTCCTTATTAAAATATCTGAGAGACACGATAAAGATATATCTGATGTTTCGGTAACCGTCAAAGTTGTTTGTCCATTGCCGGGCCCGATAGTTGGTTCGACTAAATGTGATTTTTATTAGGGGCAATTCGTCGCCCCCATTGCGGCTAAGTAAGTTAGATTGGCGGGTATGTATAGTAGCTGGATGTACGAGTATGAATGGATACGGGTCTATCTGTCAGGCTCTCCTTATTATCTCCTATAACATTTAGCTTTTTGAATCGTAAGTTCGAAATATGAAAATTTTCGTCACGAACTTACAATGAAATTCTTAGACTTGCAATAGTTTTTGTTTGGGATGTGTGCCTCTGTTATGCAAAGTCATTCAAATAAATGTTCTACATATAAGTATACAAACCTATTCATTATATATTAAAAATAACAAATCACAAAAATAAGTTACTTAATTCAAATTTAAAGTATAGATACCTACTTTAAATCTGAATTAACAAAATTTTAAATTTAAAGATCTTTTATGAACTATAGGTATTTAAATTACTAAAAAGATAACCCAAAGCCTTTCAAAGAAAGCTTAACAGTCGTGAGAACTTCATTTTTTTTAGAAACTCATAACTCATTAAACTGCGTTCTAACAAGTGATTAACAAGAGTTACTCGAAATTCAGTTTCAATAGAATCCAACGGGTTACAAAGTAACCCTCCAACAGTGGTTATTAGAACGAAATGAAGATGTTTACTGGTACTTAACCCTTGAACTCTGTTGAAGTATCAATTACATCAATTTGTTGCGGGTTATATTCGCTTAATATTACAAATAGATTAAGTAGTTAATAATAAAACATGCACACGGCCCAGCTTCCGCCTGCAATGTTTTCCATATTAATTTTTGTTTTATATTATGAACTTTGTTATTTTCACTACCCGAATAATATAACAAGAGTGTAACATAGCTTAAAGTTTATGTTAGTCTGAACTTATTAAAATGCCGGTAACATAAATAGGTATATTGTGTTTGAAAAATAGTAAATTTTTAAATAATAGTTATGCAGAATCTAGATTTTTTTTCTGAAAACATTCCTATTTATTGCATAAACAGAAATCGGTCTGCGTAAATTATATTAACATAGGTACGTCAATGTTAAAATGTTGTAAAACTCATGGGGTATATATAGGTTAGAAAGTAGTCACTTTTGAATAAAGATCAAAATTTGTATGGAAATTACTACACCATGTTTATGTTTCACTTTCAATTACTAGGTAATTAAATGATCGTGCCCAAAGCTGCATGTTTTAAACAAACACATTATCTGCACCACGAGTGTTCACGCATATAGCATTAGGGGTGTTGTAACGGTTTCTATTAAGGACGCAACAATCGTTGGCTGTTGGTCGTTAAATTAAAACTATTACATTAATATTGCTATAACTTGTTTTTACAGATTTAATTTTAATAGATTCGTTAAAAAAATAAAACATTTTTATTTACGAATCTTATAATGAAATAAGAAATATATAATACATACATACTTGCGTTTATAGTTTTTATTTTTATAGAGATACATCTTTTATATTATATATGTACTGTATATTTTATATATCTATAGAAAACGGTTTATGTATATATAAGTGCCTTAATCCATTGGTAACTTTAGTGCACCACCTACCTTCATCTGTTTATCTCAGCTACATCCATCCTAAGGTTGTCTAGAAGAAATCGCTTAAAGCGGTTAGACCGCCCATTGTACTTTTTTATTCATTGTGTCACTTGTTGCATATTTTTATTGGTGTACAATAAAGAGTTGTTACTTACTTACTTCTATCTTTTCCCAAAAATCATTATAATGACGCCGTTGCTGGTGTTATACCATAGGACGTATACGACGGATTTAATAGGACAAGAAATCATTGTTTCATACAGCTTACAATACAACAAACCCGTGTGGCAGTCTTCTTAACCCTTAGTCAGTGGAGGACCTGTTGCTTCTTCTTCTATAGTTTTTAATTAATTTCAATGTCCTACATACAAATTTTGTTTGATGTTTTATATGAGTAGGTAGATGTCCGATGCGTGATGGCGCATGGTTGCCATAGGAACCGAATTTGTTATATCTGTTGCTTGCTATAATTATTATTATCAAATTGCCGTGTTTTAATCCTTCTTTCCCTTACAATTATACCTGTAACTTTTTTGTCAGGCATTCGAATAACAAGCAAAAAAACTTTCTTACAATCTTGTTCATTTATGGAAAAGGTCATAGTAAAATAACTAACATATCTACCTACATATAAAGTTTGTTGCACGTAGGTACTTACATCGATTTCCTATATTTTATTACGTACGCTTAACTGACGCACTTAACCACCAAAGTTAGCGAAATGGGCCGTCATGGCCTAGTGGTCTGTGTGGGAACATCCCCGACCCTCGGGGGGCTCTAAGAGGGGTGGGAATGGCGGGGAAGGGTGAGAGGGGAAGTCGGGGTAAATGGGCAACCGGGCCGGAAGCGCTGTGTCGGATCGTACCCACACCTGTGGGAATGTTGAAATGCAATTTGAATATCGCCCGTTTGACATGACTGCTCGCTTGCAGTCTGGTACTGAAAGCATTGTCTTGTACACTTTAACGGTGCTTCACAGGTGTTTTGTCTTTTTATTATTATACTAGCGACCCGCCCCGGCTTCGCACGGGTGTAATGCGAATACTAAAACTTCCTCTCGAATCACTCTATCTATTAAAAACCGCATCAAAATCCGTTGCGTAGTTTTAAAAATTTAAGCATACATAGGGATATAGGGACAGAGAAAGCGGCTTTGTTTTATACTATGTAGTGATTAAAGGCGTTAAGTAGGTACTACGCACGCTGATAAGTCTCAAAAATTATAGTAGGAACTCTTTAATCACAATGTATATCCACCCGTAAGGCCGACGATTGGACGTCGTAATACTCTTGCTTAGGTTTGGCTAAAAAACTTAGAATTGCATTTATTCAATAGATGAAGATTACCTATAACTACAGTTTATAATAGAATCATAAATACAGTTTTGTATTGATACTGTAGCGATATAAAAAGTTAGGGAGTCAAAACAAAATCCATGAACATTGAACACAGTTATTTTTTCACCAGCAACATCCAACAATTTCCAAAAAAATGAACAGTGATACAACAATAATAAACTTTTACACCATCACGTGATATTAGCAACGTCAAAATGAAGAACAGCGAGGAGTGTTTAGACTGAGACCCACGCAAAGACAAAATAGAAACAGTGTGATATTTATTGATCTTATTAAAATTTAAGTTTAATATATTAAAAGACATTTTAATTAAACAAACTGTTGATATTGTAAATATAGTGGTGTAAGTGTTGAAAGACTGTATAAAGTTGCAAGTGACCCTGCTGGGGCTGAATTTCGGACTAGCAAGGCCCGCGCAGACATCAACCGGCGAGGCGGCCATCGCAGGCATGGGAATCAAAGTCATGATGAAAGCTTTCAATAAGCCGAAAGGTGAGTATTCTTACTATCTACTTAGAAACTATATATTTTTTTATTTTCGTAAGATTTTGCATTATTTCCTTGGGCTCGCTCTTACACCGCAGTGGTCGTAGAGGCGCACGAGAGCTTACAACATGCATAAGCATGGCTGGTTGATATATTAACGCCTCATACTGAAAATGAGATTATTTTTAAAGTCAGAATTTAGTTCCCTGAAAGTCTGATTTTTCCAAAATGTTGAGACAACAAACAACAATATTTTCAAAATGGTAGTTATACTAGTCACTGAAATGACAGCCTTCAGAATTACACAATTTTTAAAATCTAACTCAATAACTCAAGACGTAGACATCTCCTAAGATAGAGTTTGAAAAAATTCGCATGGAAACGGGAAATAACGGGATCCGGGCGAGTAACGCTGCCGGGTGCCTGCTACCTTGATACAAACTAAACATAATCTTCCACCAATATCTTCGCCAAATGTAAAATGTAAAATGTAAAGCAAAAGTCTATAATCAATTAGCCAACGGATAGTACGTAGGTTGCACTCATAATCCACCGGAACGTTTCCTGGCAATACCGAGTCTGTCAGTCATAAGCCAATCACGTATCCAGCACCTTCGTATCACATTTTGAAGCAGGCTATTGTGAAAAACTCGATATATCATCCTCGCGCACGCGCACTGACGCAACGCTCTCGGTTTCGCGTGTACTTGTCCCAAATGTGAACACGGCGTGACCGAAAGAAAAATATGAAAACGTTCATTTTCTGATTCATTACCGTACAGTGCACCATCATTTGCGAATATACATATATTTTGTGAAGAGCGATAATGATGATGACATCGGAAATCGCACTGCTTTGGAAATGTGTTGGAATGTGCTTTTCTGCTCAGATAATGTTTATTGCGCACATTTTAAATTACGTAGCTCATAATAATAAGGAGGACAATTTATTTTGATATGTTGTACACAGTCGTATCAAGGATCTTTCTCGATAGTAGGGTGACATCACTTGTAGGAAAAACACTACAGCATACACCCAGTCACCTCCATCATTCCTGACTAATTCAATCAACTGACTTCGACAACAAGCTCGAATAAAGATATAAACTCCAAAGATCTGTGGCAATGCTCATTTCCTTCCAATTTAGAACGATCGCATGTCCGCTGTGTGAGGCGCGGGCGCAGGGCGAACCGTTGCACAACGATCATTACCGTAATTATAACTTACTCCTCGCGCTCTGCTGATCTTGAAAGTAAAGACCTTGCCGTGCTCATAACCTGAGAACCCAGAACAATGTTTGTATACAAACTGCTCGCCCATACATTTGGTGGGTACAAATATGGCAGCTATTGTCTCTGAACATTGCCGCGCGCCTGAAGACAAACAGCAATTCAAGTTAATGAACCTAAATATGATTTAGCCTAACAGCACATAAATGTGGCATTGTAGTTATAAACGCTTTACACGTTTTTTTTTTACAAAACATCTTATTTAGATTATCAACAATAATTCATACAAGGACAACATTCGTCCGATAGTCCAAGTAGTCACACTGGCCCGTGTCAGGGCAGCCAAGCCGGCTGAGATGAGAATCTTTTCTCATGACGAACAATGGCATCAATGAGGCAACAAACAACGCATTTACAACTCACCACGCATACCGAAAGCCATAAAAAGATATAACAATCTACAGCTACAACAAAGAAACGGTGGCATCTAGTACGGGAGCTAATAACGCACCGCGCAGCATCAGCGCGCATGCGCGGGGGCGTCCATTCACGCAGCTGATTGGCCCATCCGGTGCGCGCTCAATGAGATGATGCGCCCGCGCCGCCTCTGTCATTGAGCAAAGGTCTCTCGCCTACATTTGTGATAACTAAGATCAGTGAAAGATAAGCAAATGACTACAGTTGTTTCTTAGAACTAAGATAATGGCAAATCTGAAACAAGGATTAATTGTTTATTGTCCACCTTATCTTTGTTTCTCACCCTCAAACATTAAATTACATTAAAATACAAACTTACATGTTCTGAATGACTGACTGATTCATCGACTACTACCTAAGAAGCTGACATTTGGAAATTAGGTAACGTTTTAGACAAAGAAATGGGAATTGGTGCTAAAGATTTTTTTTAATCCCAAACTGAATCTGTGCGGACAACACTGTTAGTTTCAAAGACAACTAAGTATTAAGTATCTTTAAAAAAATTAAAGCAACCAAATAATTGATAGGAATAAAAGGTGAGGATTTTTTATAGTGTTTCCCTACATAAGTAAACGTTATATGATAAAGAGTCTTAATTTAGTCTTTATTCATAACCATCATAGCAAATAGCACCACATGATTAGACTAAACGTTCCATTCTACTCATTTTCCGCGTCAGTAGCCGTTTGAAAATAACATTTTTACCGCATTATGAACCACCCGTCCGCCATGCTTGAGTGGTAGGGTGACGCCGCGCAAATGGTCAATTTTCGAACACTTGAAAATAAATTGCATTCACACGGTTAACATCGCCACTACCCTCAACGAATGATAAGATCCCCCCTTTCTCCATCGTAAATAAGTACACATTCGGTAATTCTTAATTGAAGTGTAGATACAAATACATATTTTAATAAAATGTAGAAGAGTTATTTAGTCGAGCATGTACCAATAAGTTTCGAATTTACATAGATACTTTCAAATCCTTAGCTCGACAGTTAAGTAAAACATCGTGAGGAAGTCAATTTCCCAGAATTCCCTGATGGTCTCAGAATTGGTTCTGAAGTAAGAGCACCTCAGTCCAGACTCCCGTCACGTTTAGGGGTCACAAATGTTAACTGGTGAAATGTTAATTGAAATTAGGTTATCACATACTCAGATCACATACAGATTTATTACTAATTGTAGCTAGTAATAGACAACATTGAAGACAATAATAAGGAAACATACAATACTCAATCATTTTAATTTGGTCCTAGGAAACTTAGATATAGAAGACCTTATTGCAAAGAAAAGTAGTCTAGATTGTCAATGTAGTAGAATAATAATAGGTAGAAATTGGTCAACGATCGTCATTATAAAAGCTGTGATATTCCGTTGAGATAAGGCTGTATATTCCAAGGGCATTCATAACTTTCCTCCTATTAAAATAGTAGTGGTGAGTGTCAGGAGCAATTATAAGATATTTAATATCTATTGCAATTTGAATGCGAAGCAGCGCACGCGCCGCTGACGTCACGCGACGTTCCAAGTTCAAACGGCGAACAATGGCGTCGGTAAAAATGGCGCGAGCTTTTGTTCTGGGTCGCTATTGTGGTGGTCGTGTCAGCGCCAGAATATGCTCACCCAGGCCAATTGATCTGTTATTATGCCTCTACATTAAAATAGACGATGATAGCGTCTATTTTAATGTAGAGGCATAATAACAGGTGTTGCGTCCTCATCAATGATTTGATTATGGACGCCTTATTGATGAGTCAACTTGTCATCAATTATTTGTTCGGTGTAATTAAATTTGTAGGACATGTTTATATTCGTGCGACATATAGTGAGTGTGCTAGTTTACTATATACTTTACTTAAACCCGCAGCCACAGTCTCAAGAACCAACGGAAATCGCTGAAATTATAAATACTAAAAATAATGTGAACATGCTATTGTCGCATACACATAAAAAAAATATAATTAAAGTAATGTAACCAACAAATAATTCCCTACTCTATTCCATTACATCTATTCTACTTGGCACTGCAAGATGTAATTCTAAAACACGAAAAAAAAATGCTATTTAAAAAAAAGTCTTCCAATTTATGTTTTGAATAAATGTTTAAAAAAATTCTACTAACGAATGTACTAGGTAATACATGACTAAATTTGCAAGCATAAGTTAAATTTGGGTCGAAGCCACTGGAAACATCGAGCTTTCTATAATCTAAACGATTTACAAAAACACCTGCATAACATTACGTTTACTTTAAATATATTACGAACTGTCAGTTTAACTTCCCTAAGACTGCAGACAGAATAGAGCTATATATTACGTATATTTGTAGCAGTATGCTGTATAATATAATACCCATTGCAGAGCGCAACAAGTGCGCTCCCTTCGGACCCTTGTTCGCCACCTGTTACAGAGCCATTGAGCATTTACATGATGCATATGTGTAGGAATGCTTTAGGAAAGGAGGGCGTCTTATGCACGCATTGTTTGAAACTGGCGTAATTGTTTACTAAAAAACTGCACTATGCAACATCATACAAGGGTTGGAACTACAATTTCCTTAATCTCACTACACCATTTATATTGGATCATAGAGCACTAGGTAGTTTCACGTTTCACCTGTGTAGTGCCAATACTGTCCAAGAAAATGTCCAACAAAAAAAACGGACACGAGGACTACATTACAAAGAATTCCGTATTTTTTGCCATCTTGTTACATAACTTTAAAATCAAGACTAATGTAACTCTAGTGTCGGCAAACACCACAAAAACAGGCTATCAAGCAATGCTATATTTTGAGTCTATATTCCTAGAATCCAAACAATTATCACCTGCAAAATCTTGCATTCAATTCCTTTGAGCTTTTTAAAAACAATGTGCAATTTAGCAGTTTAAACAAAGCATAGACTAATTAGTCCCAAATCGTCGAAGGCTCCGTCCTCGAGTTCGGTTGCGAGCTACCCGGGCGAATCTCCGGTGCTTTGTGCGACGTTATCTACGCCATTCACGATTCGGTATACTCCAATCAGTACAGCACAACACTCTCTATTCAATGGTTAGCCTCGGCTGTATCTTTTAAGATTTTGTTCTATTCTTCTTCAACATTATCACCCTGTGTCTGCCCACAGCTGGATTAAGGCCTCCTATTTTCACACCATTTGCCATTAAATTTGACACACTAAGTTATTCATATAAATTAGAGGTCCTATACAGACACTAAAGGGCAGCATCCATGACTTATTTGCAAACTTGAGCAGTTAAGATAATAATTAATAAAATAAAAACTGCAAACTCATAAAATTACCTATCCTGAACAATCTCCAATTAACCGTAATCCAATTTTAATGAGTCCGGAATACTCCCGTTTTTACAAACATCCGACGTGTATACAGTACCTTTAAGTGACAGCTGATGACCTGACATAATGATCATAACTCTTCCCGTAATGCTCCGTCCCACCCACCATATTGTCAGTCCATTCATTACCTCTGCCTCTGTACCACCATATTATCATCTCTTTTCTCAAGCGACTTTTAAACAATAGGGATACATTTTGACTTCTTCACATGACGCCACACGTCAGGTAGTTGAACGCACACACTAAGATTATCTAATGTCCTTGGTTGCCCATGGGACGCTGAAGCTTGACTTGTTTGATCATAAATATTTTTATTTACTATAAGCTATCAGAGCCACAGACGAAAGTAAAAACATGCAAGTTTAAAACAATCAAAAGAACCGAATTAGTTTTAATTTATATCCTTCTGATTAAAGTCGTGTCTTCGTACATTGTTCAGTCGTAGGTACTTAAGTTATAATTATTTTTATAGTGTATCATCTTAAAATCCTTAAGATTTTTTACTGTCTTGAATCTTTCAAGCAAAATGTATCTCATGAACTCTCATGGTACCTGCCGTGGTCGAGCGGAAGGGCCCCATCGGAAACCGTAGCGACAATTAAACCGAAATCAGTCGGATTAATTACTTTAATTACGGAAACGGAAGAGTTGCCACAGTTTTTGCCGGTTCTTGACAAATGATGCACTGAAATCCCGCTGTCAGGTGTAAACGGCATATGTGCAGACTCCGCTATTGATACAAGTAACAATCCCATCGAATATTTCCCTCTAGAAACGGCATTATATGTTCATAGTTCATAGTCGAAGTCGGACTCGTACACGAAAGGTGGTACGGAATCACCGTATAAAAAAAACACGTTTCTTGTGCAGGAACCAGCATTATTTTTAAGGCTTTACCAAGCGGACTCGGCGAGTTAGCAAAGGTGTATGGCCCAGGGCGATGGTAGAGGTCGTATAGTTAGCATCGGCCAGACACATCATCTGATCTCTCATCCAGTCGTAGCGTCGCCGTTCCACTGAATCGAGGAGCATTTTCGCACCTTAAAATATCCTGCGTATCTGACCACCTCCGATTCATCATCATCACAATCATTCGTTTTTTAATTTTTTATTATTTAATAAATACCCAGTGAAAACAGATACAGCTCCATGAGAGGCAGGCCTTAGTACCTAAAGGCACCCGAAAAATGATTATCTTACGTAGATACTACTTATATATCAATATACATTAAAAAATGTATGTTAGGACCAATTTCATCTAAACAATATTAATTCCAAAGCAACAAGAGAAAACAATTCAAACTCATATAAGACATCCGAGAATCCCTATATATGTCTCTTATAACACAAAACAATAAAAGGTATTTTAGTATAAAATACAAAACGCTGGAAAAAATTGTATTGCAATAATCAAACTCGCAGGTGTCTGAAACACATTCAATGTCCAATACGGAGGTAATGCGATTAGCTCACATACGAGTACAATTCTGGTTCGAAAAAGAAAAAAACTCTTATTAATGTCTTAATATTGTCCAAAGACTGCACAAAGGGACATTAAAGAGACATGGGCATCTTAATCGAAGTCACCTAAAGCTAGGTTCTTATTCCAATGGAATCCCAACTCTAACTCAACTTATAAAGGTGTAAAAATTCAAAACTGAAACCGTGTCATAAAATGATAATGATAGAAATATAATGTACTTTTTTCATGATTGACATTTACCTTGATTACCTTATTAACAGACATGCACCAACACGTGAACGCTGCATTCATAAATATAATACTTGTTGTTGTAAATATAAAAAATAAAATTTCTAAAAATGTATTCCATTTTTTTTACAAGAAATTCTTTATCCTATCATAATAAAATAACACTAGTAAATCTTTCTTAAAATGCAACTTATTATAGTCAAAAGTGGATTACTTTATTGAATAAATAACAGAGTGGTTTCCGGAACTCATAGTCATACAAGGTAGGTAGAGCAAAGATGCGTATACGCAATAACAGTGAGTCAAGTGCAGCTGCGCGGGAGATACAGCTCGAGTAAATCACATGCACAGTTGGTGCAATCGATATCTCTTGATGGTAATAAGGTCATAATAATGACCACAGCGAGCTACATACAAGTAGTTGTGCTTTAAATTTATGACTACTACGTGATCACCTGCAATTAAGTTAATCAAAGTAGTTATGATAAAAAAAACTAAGTCCAGTTGTATAACCTTAAGCAAGAGTGCTCGGAGAGAGCTTCGTTCTATAACCTATGTGTTATTCTGATGTTTAATCTATATTACTGTTAACTTAATTATAAAACTGTTAGGTAGTTTTTGCGTGACAGAATAACAAACATCTATCTTAAGACTAATAGTCTTGACAAACTTACACGTTTATAGTATTAGTAGGGCTAGCGACCCGCCCGCGCTACGTTTCATTTTATATGAGTTGCGCACGCCGATTATGCATACAAACGGCGTTTTTTCCGACTTGATTTACTAATATTGGTATATTGAATTAAAAACTTTTTTTTATAAATATAGTGAAAGAGGTTTTTAAATAAATTCAGTAGGTAATTCTAAAGATTTCCCCCAGTTTTTAACAAGTTGCACTTACAAAGAAACACACAATTTCACAAATTTATGGTTTTAAGAATAGTATGTATGCATAGATCAGTTTTAAGGATACGAAACAAATTGGGAGTTGAAAAAAACAGGTTTCTCTATACTTGCTCCAATGTTTCACATATTATTTTAGTGATTTATATTCCATACCGCACTTCATCTAGTAATTAAGCCAGTAATTCAACAAAAAACCCAGCGAGTGAACGGATTCTGCAGTCAGTTGAGAGCAAGCATCTTCAAGTACAAAAACAGAAAGAAAAATTTAAATTATATCAGAACGAGATTCAGCTAGAGAAGATCACAGGCCGAGCGGGCAGCGACCGTGGGAGAGGTGCACAAATCTCCGCATCTCAGAACTGGTCGGCAGGTGCGCAAGACCAGCACACTCACTCAACGACACTAGTGTACCGACAAACACACACTCGCGCACCAAACCAGCCGCACTTATGAATGAAGCCTCCATCCGTAAGCAAGTACCCACACAGATACGGGATGTAATCTCACTTGTTTATCTCTGATTTATTTTATTCGAAGCCTTGATGCCTCAAAAAGTCAGCTATTAATTTGTTCCCTTACTATATATAAATACCGTAGATAAAGTAATTAATCCGAACGATAATGATCGCGGTTGATGGGATGTGTCCACGTATCTCTATTGATTACTGTAAAGCTAACTGATCCGACGGTTCATTTCGTATGCAAAGCCATTCTGAGGAAATCTGATACACATTAAATGTCTTGATAATTGAGCTTGTCTGTGATGTGACATTATTCCGCCTGAGCCTCCAAACAGCGGTAACGATCAAGGTAATTTAAACAACTCAAGCATTTTAAAATTAAGTTTAATAGTCTGATTTGAACCGTGATATTTCGGTGTATGTCAGATATTTAAATATTCAAGGTTCTAATACAGAATAATTGCACAATATAGAGATAACGTCTTAATTTACGTGGTATTGGTACTATTTTATGGTAGGGTTCGAATTTGGAAAGTTCATTTCCGTTTCTCCAGCTATCGATCAGGTTGTTAATTGCCGGGAATCATACTCTCCAAACTTTCAGTACTTTAGATCGGCTTCAGATCCAAAATTGGTAACGCACCGAACGTTATTTCGATGCGTAGGCCTTGTGAGGTAAAATTATTGCTACCGATGACGTCTCGTAGCTTCTATAACCTAGAATTAATGACTACCCTAGTAGGTACGTCAATTTAATTTTCAATAAAGTTTTATAAAAAACAATTAGGCCGCCAATCACACAGTTTTTACTTAGTCTCAAACTAGGCAGAGCCTGTAATAAGGGTACTAAACAACTAGTGAACACACATAAATACTTATAAACACTTAAAAAAACCAACAGAGATTTTCATAAACACGCACGTCACTTTTTGTTAGCTAATTTTTTATTTATTTTTTGTTGACAGACATCCCATCCCAGGTGCCGCCGCTCACGCCCGGCACCAACAAGAAGATGGCCGAGGCGCTGAAGGCTACCTTCGCCTCCTGGGAGAAGGAGCAACTGCGTCTCGGCGTGCCCAAAGGTAAGCACCATTTACTATCATCATATATGGAGGAAGTACATACAAACTAGCTAAGAGACTAGTAACTCTGTCTGTTATATTTTTAAACTAAACCGGGTGGATTGATCTTAATAAAATTTTGAAGAACTATAGCTTACATCTTGAGGAAGGCCTGGCCATGGCCCATATCGACTGTTTTTTTAGGAAGAATGCAGCGCGCATAGTTAACGCAGCCGTATGCCTTTGTAGAGCTGGCAGCGAAGCCACATAGCTCCGCAGCCATGTTGCCTAGTTTGAATATTAGACGAGGCACTGAAATCAAGTTTAGACGATTTAAAATAAGTTCTCTTAAAGTATAGTTCTTCCAAATTTCATAAACATCCACCGGTTTAGCTGTAAAAATATAACAGACAGAGTTCGTCGTCTCTTAGCTAGTTTTATATAATATATATATATAGATAATAAAGGCGAATCATTTGTTAAATAATTGAAACCTAAGAAATAGTGATCTGAATCTATCATGAGGGCCCAGCCAGTGGCTAGGTAGGTAAGTGGGTATACCTATTTAAACTTTCTATAAACTCAAGTATCCATAAATCCTACACACATCTAGTTAGACTCCTTCATTTCTTCAAGTAGAGTATGGATTATGGTAGGCGGAAAATAATAATGATTTATTTTATAGTATTGTAAACGCCGGGCTTCATCTCAAATATCTCTGCAATAGGACTTTATGATCGGAAGAAAAAGCGATAAAACATAAAAGCGCAGTTTAACGCTAGATCTGAGAGATGACCAACATAATCTTTCAATTATAATTGACAAACCAACAATTTCAGATCATAGACATAGGGTTTTTTGGTATACTAGTTTATGGCCTCGACTTTGTCCTAGAATTGACTCAGTTAGAAAAACACTTTGTATATATGTATAAATTACTCGCCTTTTAGGAGGCTTATCCAGACGAAATATATATACCAGATTTTAAGTTAGATCTGCAACTACACAACTGTGAAAACCGTTTTTACGTGACGCGCGTATAAACATATGGACAGAGAGACAGACAAAATTCTAAAAATGATAGTTATAATAGTTTTGCCTTCTATTGATAAAGAATCATAATAAGTTTTCTTAAATATCTCCTATGTAGGGTACAATTTTATTTTATTCATAGATGAACAAACATTATTTTGTCTATGTACAAAATATCACGCCAATAAATGAATTTGCCATCGTAAAATAAAAATCAGAAATACCAATACTTTAATGTGGTCTTAATATAGACCCGGTAAGTGTAGTATCTTTTTTTGAATGAGCAACAGTGGAACTAAACGACTGGATATACGCAAAAACTGTCAGTGCGGTGCATGCGTATAATAGTGTAGCAATTTGCATATGGTAATGCGGACGCGTCGCGACCGCCGCCGCCGCACACCTCTGCCTTTGTTGGTGCTAACGTTTTCCGCGCCGATGACGATACGAACGCTATTATTGTGAATATTGCCTTATCTATATTCATCGTTACACATAATTCTGTTTTATATCTGGAAAATAGATATTATGTAACGTTATAGACTAGGTTGAAAATTTTCTAATTCTAATTTAGGAAGCTCTTTTTTAGTCTCAGCTGCACCCGATGGGATATCTAAGTAGACGCTTTATTTAGCAATGATACACAATCATTAAAAAAACTGTCGATGTCTGATAATGCTAGTTCTCTATAAGCGGGTGGCACCATTTTGGATGCCAAATCAAATCGCAAATGTCAAATTTAACGTTAAATGGTAACCTCAAGTAATTTGACGCTAACGGATATGAAAAGTGGTCTTAGATAGTGTTCCTGCTGAATTTGCTGATAGCTTTATTTCGCAATAAGTATTTAGAGAAATTTCAAATTTTTATAAGCAGTAGTTTAAAAGTAGTTAAAGTTAACTTCTTGAAGACTTTCATGTTTTATAGGTACGTTACCTACGTTCAAGAACTCTCCCCCACTCCCCCCTAGATCCCATAACCTAGGGGACCAATGAATCACCTTGGTATATTCTTCCCTTTGTATATCTTTAATACTGATAAGAGTTCCCCATAGTTTCACGTGTGAGTTTGCGTTTAGGATCATAGCGCGGACAGGTGGCGGGTTCGACGCCCGAGCGCCGGAAGTGCGTGCGTCTGCGCCGCGTCTATTCGCGCTTCCGGTGCGCCCGCGCATCTAGCACCAAATCACGCGCATGATGTCGATATTACACTAGATATCCAAGTTAACGCATATTATGCATTTTATTTTATTCCTTGCTGACAATTCACCCGAAGTGGACCCTTAAATAGTTTTTGATAGGTATATTTAAATGTCAAAAATAAACGTTTCAATATCATGTCTAAATTAAAAAATCTGTAGTAAGCGCAGTCATATTTTTCAATCAACTTAAAAACCACTTCGGTTTTTTAAATACAGATACGAAGGTATGACGTTTAGAATCTACTCTGCAATTAGTTTAATGCAGACCCCGGTCGGCATTCAGGTATCACAAGTAATAATAAATACCGACTTACCTAACCGCTAACCATTTCAACCTTCACTGCTTGTTTATTACTATTACCTCCTTGAATTAACCCAATTTGAACCCAGTTTGAATTGTTCAAGTCGAACAAAGCAATAAATTGAGCTAAATTAACATGTTTTGCATAACACATTCACCTGTCGCACTTTTGTGTTATCACAAATGTCTTTTTGTATACGTTTGGATAAGTACACTGCTAACTATGCTGATAACGGAACGACAAGAAACGATGACACTCCTTGAGTAACAACCTGCCTCCGCTCTAATTGAAGCAGTTAGCAAAACCAAAAGTCAACTGATAACAAGCAAACATTCAGTTATAGTTTTTATTAAAGTTCAAGTTAAAGTTACAATGTTGCACAGTATCTCGGGCAATAAGGTATTTAAGTGTAGCGCACCTAAATTGCGAGTAGGTAATTATTCACTTATAAAGTCTTCAGTATAGTACTATCATAGTCTCTAGAAAAAAGGCGTAAAAAAAGTATATACATAACAATATTTTTTTTACATGGACCCTGAAGCAGAGCCATTTAACTAAAAATATAATATAAAATAAATACTTGGTTTAAAGGCCTAGTAGCCAAACCATAAACTCCTAAAAAAACATAAGTAAACCAGGAGGGTTCCATTCCAAACCGTTAAATTTAAATATACCAAATAATTAAATCGGGAGAAAAACTGCAAATAAACAGAAGCTGTAGTTGGCTTATCTTTGGCTGAGATCGCAGAGATGCACTCGAAACCAAGCCCATCTTGTACAATGACGAGCTCGGAGACACGACGTTATCTCCGCATCAGTTTGTTAATGAAATTGGCCCATTACCATAGCAGCCCCGCTTACGTACCCGGATTTACATAAGTTTTTACCTATTCGTACATCTGTGCTTTGATCTTACAAAGGAGTTGTCTAATTGCCGAGATGCCTTCTGTAAGCAGGTACCTTAGAAACGTTTTTCTTCTTTTTTTTAAAAAACAATTTTAATCAAATCGCATTTTAAAAAGCTATTATCGAGTTGTTATAAGGTTTTAGTAGAACAGAAGAATACAATTTCCTCTGCAAATATCTTAGCTAAACAAAATACCGGCTTAATTCTTGAAGAAAGCTAATTTAGCCTTCTTCAAGAATTAATCCGAAATTTTGTTTTTTCCAAAAATTGTTACGTCTTTTTTCAGATTCCCGCCAAAGAAATGTAATGGTTTTTTGAGTTTATCATCCGCTAAGCTTGCCAGTACGTGGTACCTATCCGCTCGGGAGTATTTCTGCCCCGTCTGGCTAAAGTAGGGTATTTATTTATTTATTAAAAGACGATCACAACAGATAAGAATCACACAATGTCTACATAAGTATGTA
This sequence comes from Ethmia dodecea, assembly GCA_963855545.1. NCBI lineage: Eukaryota > Metazoa > Arthropoda > Insecta > Lepidoptera > Depressariidae > Ethmia > Ethmia dodecea. The sequence continues at coordinate 8,358,509 of OY979457.1, forward strand.
TACTTATTTAACATTTAGCTCCACAGATTGTGTTCCAAAAATGTATTTGACTTGCCTAGACAAATGAGTTACTTTGTATGTACCTACTATCAGAACGTTTTTTTTTTTTGTAGAACAGAAAAATGCAATTTCCTTTGCAAATATCTTAGCTAAACAAAATTCCGGGTAAATTCTTGAAGAAGGCTAAATTGCACTTGATTTGATTGAATTAGTAAATAAATCTAACTAAAATAAAATCAATATAAACTGATTAATAAATCACACACGTATTTTTTTATTTATAGTAAATTTGATAAATCAATCTTAAACTATATATTAAAATAATATTATGCTAAACACGAGTATAGTATATTGTATCTAGTTACGTTGACACAGTCCTGCTATTTGGCTCCGCCTAGTCGTTTCTTTTGCCATATAAGGTCAACTCAACATACTCGTAATATACAAAATATAAATTTTTAATATGATGAAATTTATTGCTTAATCACGGAGCCAGACCGTAAATTAATACCACTATAAAATTTATTACTCACTAATTAATACTGGACTTTTAATCAAGATCACCTTGCTAACATCGGTGACTCCTTGTGACCAATATTTCGGTAAGTACCTACTGTATAGTTCAAAGTATTCATTACGACTTTACTCCAGTGGACTGAAGTGGAGGAACAATTTTCCCACATACCTATTATGGTAATTATTAAGTATTAGTCTGTGGTTCTAAGGCACTGAACATTCCACTATACAACACAGATTTTTTTCACAATTTTGCTATCTCAGATAAAATTTTACATCCTGTAGGCTTCCTGCGGGAAATTTTAAACAGATTCATGCTTTATTATCTATGATCGATCGAAGTTTCGGCTTCAAAATTTGTTTACGGTTTCAGCTCAAAATCTAGTTTCGGTCGCTCACTATTACGGCCTATCACTAAACATTTTAGTGCAGAAAATATCCCTAAACACTTGTACTTCACAATATTTACTAAACGTCGTAGTTGGTCTTAGTATATGGAGTGGAAACCGGGTGTTCAAGAATTGATTTGCATGTCAGTCATCTTGGAAGCAGCAAGTTATATTCTCGTATGCAATTAATCAATAAAAATAAGCGGGCGATGCAGCTTCCAGTATTACCTTTGCCTACCTGCTACCGTTACAGGCGTGAATCCACGAACTAATGCGGTACGAGATTTTATCTAAATACTATAAATATTATTACGATGGTTTCAAATAATTGGATTTCCGCTTTTCTTTTCTTAATAGCCAGCCAGATTGGATATCTAAGGCGAGTAATGTTATTGAAATAGCTTGTACATTACACATATTTTCATATTTAGGTAATTGAAGTAAATCAAGTTCATAGTGAAAGTCTCAGCATTTTATAAACTGATAATGAATTGGATAATATTTAATAAATACTCTTTGGTATCTATGAACAAATCTCCCCGTTTCCAATTTATTTAAATTATTCCTACTTTATTTTTATGTGTAGAGAGAATATTAAATCAGTACGTAACGTGACATACTAATGGACACGCATTCAGCACTCACGGCCGTGAGGTCGGCCCTATATTACGACACTAACACGAAGCGGTGTGTCCCGAAGGCGGCCAGCGACTAAAAGCACCAATTAAACTAATTATTTATTATTAGCCAGCTCTCGCCCGCGCCCCTCCTCGGGAAAAAGTCGAGTACCACCGCAATTTGTAGCCGTCGCTGCACATAACTCTATTGGTATCGATTAAGTTTTTCTTTGAGGTATTTCTCTCACGAGTGACTTATTATGAGCGTCGGGCTGCTAGGCTTCGTGGCTAGATTGACTGATTATCTCTAGGTCATAATTTATGTACCCTCAACGCAGTAGCCTGTAGCTTAGTGGAAGATAATTATCGCATATGATTTATGAGATCCGCATTCGCAGCTTGTATTCAATGAGTTTCTAAACACTGCTGATTACCAATTCAGTGACACGAGTAAAACCCAATCACTCCATCTTTTCAGAAAACATTTAGTTATATGTGCTCTATTGCTTAAAAATTCGCGTCTTTAGTACGAATAATAACTGTTAGAATGACTAAAAACCTATAAACGAAATAAAATAAAACGAAATGTCTCATTAAAGCTATATACAATTATAATCAATACACAAAATTAGGTCCAGAACATAGCTAAACAATACATCAATCGTTGAAAGACAAGCCTACTTAGCATTTCGGCGCCAAGGTCGCGTCTCTTCCGGCGCTTGCGCATATGTGGCAAGTTCCGGTGTTGCAACGCAGCGGTTCGCTGCCCGCCTAATTGTTGTGTTGCAGTGCCGTCCGGCCGGCGTCCATGACGGTTTGATAAACCAATTGTCTATTTGATCCTTCAGGATGCGAGTGCCATAGTTTATGAGTAATGGCTGCGGAGTATTAACTAATGGCTAGCCGGAGATCTATGTAGGTCGAGAAAAGTTAGTCTCGTTAGGTACTGCGTCATAAAGTGTAATAAATTGCTTGCTACCAGTTAAGGGTTGGCAAAAAATCAAGCTGACTGTATGCCTTATTAACTTGATTTTAAAAGATAATTTGAGTCATTAGGACTACATTACCTTGAAAAATAACTACAGCGGTCTAGCAGCAGTGTCCTGCGAGCGCATGATGACAATTCACCTATTATGTCTCGGAATTGTTACCAGACCCGCTAAGAAGTTCGCTTTACTTAGGCTGAATTCCATTGGTCGTTTCAAATAATCTTTATACGGAGCCGAAGTAGAAAAATCGTTAGTTTTTTTGCAATTTAACCTCGAGGAAGGTAACTCATCTTAAATTAAACGTTCAGTAGTTCAATTGAGGGGTGCATTATTAAATGATCCCGTCACTCCCAGATCCTCGGCAATGGAGCGAAGCAGCGGTAGCAGCGTGGCTGCGCTGGGCTGCGCGCGAGTTCTCGCTCGAGGGTGTGGCGCTGCAGCAGTTTGCGCGCGCGCAGGGCAAGGATATCTGCGCGATGGGCCGCGAGGAGTTCGTGGCGCGTGCGCCGGCCTTCATGGGCGACATCCTTTGGGAGCACCTCGAGATTCTACAGAAAGGTGAGTATGGTACCAAGCACCATCATTTACTTGCCCTTTTCCCATTATATTTGGGGTCAGTGCAAAATGTTTTTTCCTTCCATTTAGAGCTATCATTGACATATCTACATTCACTAACATATTGCACATCATCCTTTACACAATACATCCAAGCACCGTATTGTTTAAAAAAACATTGTGTACCTAAATGAAGCAGGTGCATGCAGTTGCTTTATTTAACACAATTTTATTTCATCAAATCCTATCCCTTTAGGTGTATGTATACACATTGATTAGCATTTAAAAATTAAGCATCTGTTTTTGGTACATGTGTAACAATAGCTGGGTGGGTTAGATAATTCGCGTTTGTCTCTGTTATTTAAGATATTAATCAACCTCTTAAAATTATCTATTTTCTAAAATCAACATAGAAATGCTTCCAGTGACGACTAGCATTGTTAGGTTCACTATCAGTACCTAGACCTACGCAAGAGACAGAAGACAAAGGTTACTGGGGTGACCATAGACATTTTGTCTAGCAATAGCTGAAGAATACAAGTCTATTATACAAAGTCCAATGGACTACTCTTGAGTAAACCAAGCGGTTCTTCAACAGATGTGGAGAAAGACCGGTCGCTCCTGGCGAATGTGCCGCCGAACATGTACGAGAGCAACGTGTGCCTGCCCGAGCTGCCAGACTACATACCGCCACCAGCGCACCACTACAACAACAACAACAATACCGGTAAGTTTTTTTAAATATAACTAATATTGACTTTAGATAGGAAAATCAAAGGTAAACAATATTGAATAGGGATAGTTTCCTTGAATGCTATGCTGATGAAAATGATTTTCGGTGACGATATCTTTTCAAAATAATATTGTTTGTAAACAATAAAAAATTGAGGTATTTTTCAATGGATATCATAATTGTAAATTTATAGATTTAAACGTTTTTAAAAATAAATTTCGTCTGTTTCTTGTCAAATAGGAAACTTTTAAATAAGCCAATTAAAAACTCGGAAACTTCCCTATAGTTCAGCGAAATATGAACTTACTACGCCGAGTTGCTGTCCTGTGATATGAAGGTTTGTCAATATTTTAGGATTAAAATAATTTTGTAAATGAAGCAATTCATGAAACATGTACAGTTCCCGTACTGCAACTAGTCCAAAAATGGTCATCCGAAGAGACACATTTGTTTATAGAATGGTTTTTGCCCTAGAGTCACTCGACGAATTCAAGTTACAATCCGCGGACTGTTAATATGAATGAACTACGAAGAAACGGAACAATTTGGAGGAAAATATTTTTATGCTTTAAATATCTCCGCAATCACAGCCCCCCTACTGAGTAGATATCAGCCAATGAAGATAAGCTGGTTATCAGCGGCGGCAGACTCATTAAGTGCCCATTCACGATAACCCGACAATTACCACTAGTTACGAGCCATGCAGTGCTGTTGACATCGTAAAATTGCCCGTCAAAGCACTCGCCTTTGACATTCAAGTCATGTATGGCCATAAATAATCGTCGGAACCAAAACTTTATGCGGCCATTTACAGTTAGCCGACACTGTTGCTCCCTGACTTTCGTATTGGTCGGTTCATGACTTTTGTTTACTTTTAAGAAGGCTTTCAGGACAGCAACATCAGTGTATGTTCTAAAGTACCATAAAGTAATTTACAAGTCTCCAGCTCTAATGTATTACTGCTATCTTAGGAAAAGATTCACCAAAACGGTCGTCGCAAGGGTCGTCAAAAGGGAGTCGCAAGAAGTTTAGAATCGCAGTATACGAAAGTCACATGTCGGACATTCAATTTAATCGGACAGTCATAATATGAAACCTTGATCCGACGGTTTTATCTTACTAGAACTGAGATAATTAAAAATATATATTTAATTTAGTATGCAGGTGGTTAAGTGCAAACTGTTTCGTAGGGGTAGTTGGTGCACGTACGGTCTAACGAATAAAAGCTCATTTCCATTGGATATAAAACGATGAGTTTATTGCGCTGTAAATCATAGTAGCGGGATGTTTTGACTGTGCATCGGACACGGCTACTGAAATAATAAATTAACTAAGCAGAAATAATAAATTACCGAAGAGACACCTAGCACTCTTCGACATCACCGTGGTGGGTGGTCAAACCGACTTTTGCAGGCAATTCACACTTCTAAAACAGATATAAGCTGCTGTCGTAAATTAGCTATAAACTTATGACAGGTGTCGAGTAGTATGTATATTATGGAATCCTCTCGCAAAGGTTATTTATGATGTTATATTTCTTGTTCATTCTCCATTGATTAAATTAATGGAAGAAAAACATTCCCTTTCCTAGATATTTTTTTTCTTTAAACGTCTTTTAAATGTTCTGTCATAAATTAAACTTTGTTCGACTGTACCAGTCATGATACCGAGTTTTTAACAGTTATACACCCTATTAACAAAATTGGTATATTCGCAGTAGCCTTTAGGTATTCTTATTCACTTTTGCATATATTCTGAAATCTGACGACGAAATATTGTAAAATAATTACATGTACATAAGGTACCTATTTAGTGAATCAACATTCAGATTTTTTTGCGATCCCATCACTTGCGCAGTAGCGATGTGCGGCGCAAACGCATCGTTTCCACTCGGGTGCCCGTGTGTGGCGCAACAGTAGCGACCTTGGCGTAGTTTTTCCGCTCTCTTTAAGCTGATTCGAGGTCCGCGAATCTTGTGCCATTATTTGGGTCGCATCTTCGCTGTTTTCATAAGACTGGAGCCGCTGAAGCGAAGCGAGCGCTGTCGAGTGAAAGAGACCCGCCCTGCAGATTGCATTTGCGAGTTGACGTTTCCAATTTCCACATGTACAACACTATGGTTCTGTAGAATACATTGATTTTCATTGGGATATTTTGAGTAAATGTGTTGTTGTTACAGTGAGTTCTTAGGACGTCGAAAAATTATGTTACTCATCTTTCGCAGCAGTTTATTACCCACTAACACATGAGCAAAGAAACGCCACTACCTCGAATAATGCTACAATTTTTTGGAAAATAATCATGATATTTAATTTTTGTCTTTTTTTGTATTTGTGTGTCGAGCCGTGGTAGCCCGGACGGTTAAAGAGCCGGCCGAAAATCAGTGAGGCTCGGGTTCGAATCCTGGCATGTACCAATGAGTTTTTCAAAAACTTACGTACATATTTATCACTAGCTAGACGGTGAAGGAAAACATCGTGAGGAAACCCGCAGGTCTCAGTATTAATTCTGAGATATGTGTAAATAGACCCGGTGCGGCGATGGGCTCACCACCTATCACGTTTAGGGGTCCAATATATCTCGTGAAATGTGGGTATATCCACAAATGGAATACCTCTGCCTACCCCCTCGGGGATAAAAAGGCGTGAGATTATATTTGTATTTGTGTTGTCGGCAATTCAAAACTATTTCATACTTATTACAAGTATGTTATCGCTATAGGTACAGCAATTACCATAAATTATATGCCTTAGGTACCTAAATTAAGGAAGAGCACTCAAGCATCAAAGGTTGACGTGATAATTTATATAAAGCCAATAAATTATATGAAATCATTACAAAATCATCATAAATCATAATAACTGCAGTTTACCTAAATATGTAGTTACTTCTCCCGCGGCTGTACCTCGCGTATTTTTGAATTAAGTATATTCTACGGGAATAAAAATACTTAACGTTAGAAAGTATCCTTATTACAATATAAGCGTTCTAGGACTCACAATTAAAAAAACTATTTTTTTTACAAAATCCCCGCGAGTATGTAGGTAGGTACCATAAAACACTTTTCTTTCAGACAATAGGTCTGCTCACGTCTACAATATATATTTATAGGTATTTCTTTCGAGTGATCCGTCAAATAAGGTTACTTTCTTACTTAAAAAAACTGCAATCCTTCTGTGTTTGTTGGAGTAACCTAGAACATAAAAAAATGCATAAGTACACAAATCTATACTTCTGTACTAATATTATAAAGAGGAAAGATTTATATGTGTAGGTATATCTTTGTTGCGAATAAACTCAAACACTACAACCGATTTTAAAAATTCTTTCACCGATGGAAAGCTAGAATATCCCTGAGTAACATAAGCTATATTTTATTTCCGTATTCCTACGGGAACGGGAACTACGCGGATGAAACCACGCAGAACCGCTAATACATAGTAAATCGATTTGATTAAGGTAGGTAGACCAGACAAGGCACTGGGCAGACTGGCAAGCCAGCCCCTTCCACCCCCCTCCTCGCAGCAGCGAATGTGGAAACTCGTGACCTCAGTGGCCACTCTTCTATTTTACAGCGGCCTGTGCCCATCACTCCTATTGTTCTTACACACCGAAATAGTCTCACTTAACGCACTTGCTTAAAAGTTCAGTGTCATTTCATATTATATTTTTTTCTATTTTCGGTTAATTTCGTGTGTCTTCGGTTTTTTCTTATTTTTTTATTTAAATAATTATTGCACGTGTAGGTTAATACTATAAATTTTACACATGAAATTATTAAAATAATAACCAAATGTTTTCCTGTCCTTAGGAAAATCGTCATAGTGACAGCGAATGATATTGGAAAATTGCAACTTTGCCTGATAAAATAACTAATAAGTGATAAGTGATGTTAGTGTGTGTGTGACCAATATGGCGGACTTGGATTCGGGATAAGCTATGTTTTTGCACCCGAGCTCCCGTGCCAGGGACTCCACCGAACTGGACCCTTTAATGGTGTGGCGTGGTGAGTGTTGTACTTTAGACTTGGGTATTTCCATTCTAATTCGTTACGACCATCGTGAAATTTCTAATAGAAGAGTATATAGGTATGATTCGTAGGCAGGTATACCATTCAGGTGAAACTTGCCATCATTCATGTCATAATTCATGCAAAACGGTACATAAAGCATCGGTAAAGATAAAGACGTAACGAGGCTGCGGTATCGATGGCACACACACGTGACAGGCAAATTTCTGCGTCCTCGCATCAACTCGAGCGTTACCAACGAATGCAAGTGTGCCGAGGCTGAAGGTTAAACAAAAACAACGCATATCCAACATTTTGCAACTGCACTCGTATTAATAAGCCGCATGGTTGCTGGTGCAAGCGAGGCATCCGCGCTGTCGCAAGGGCCAGCGGCGCATCCTCGCGTTGCGCACTCGCTAATCGCCGGACGTCGGAACTATACTTGCAAAATCGCAGATACTCAACATTAGGGTATTGCATTTTCATGGTCAGTGGAATATGGATTTACCCATCGCAGATCATGAAAGAGATCTAAGAATGAATACCGATCAACTTTTTAAATCTTCTCGTCTCTAGCCTACACTATGAAAAAGGTGCGAAAATATGCAGATTTTCCCGGGATGTCTGCAAAAGAAAAGTTTTAAAAACCTTAGAGTATTACCTACACAATTAAAATCGAAACCAGTAAAATCTTTATCGCTTTGATGATTATCATATACACAATCTCACGCCTCTTTCCTCTTATCATATATTTTTTCTAATATCTGTAGGAAGTGATCTGCCTATATTGCTCGATAAAACCATATCAATTTACAAGCTCCTACTATTTGCGGTGATAAACTTCAGTATTATTTATAGTTTATAGGTAATTTAATTTATCGATATCCTGAACACAACATCATCAATCTTGGAAGCTCTAACATTCATTTTAATCAGCAAAGTAGTCCTTAGCAGCCTATATTTAGGGACTTCTTGAGATATTCTCAAGTAATATTATGTCAACACATTGGATTTCGTGGCGAAAAATCATAGTAATTTACTTCCATAAAGTGATATATTAATGTGAGCTGCGCGGACGATTCCTGCGCCATGAGTTATTCAAGTAGCGAGGTCACGCCCAGTCTGGCGGTAACCCTAGCGATAACCTTTATATGGATAAATAGGTTTTTAATTACAATTTTTATTAAATGGTAACAAGGTATCATGGATTTGTTAGACGGCTTCCGCTAAATCGTTTCTCCGTGCATTAACTTTCAGCATTCGCGTTTTTGCGCGATCTTAGATTCTATAACAATATTTCTTCCTGAAAGCTTCTTTGATAGAGATACATTTTGGGACTCTTAAAGGGGCTGCTCTGCGTTGGGACGCTGTAGTCCCACGGCCTCTGCCCTAAGCGTCAATACATGTAGATGTACAAACTAAATCTATCTAATTTTGCTACAGCTACCACATACGTATATAGATTTGTATGTACGTTTGATAAAAGACTGCGAGTTTTATTTAAAAAAATAGTTGGGTTTCTTACTAAGCAACAGCACAGTTGTATGACGTAAAGCACACAATTTAGAATGCATATAAGGATCGAATAACAGACCACCAATCAACATCATTACACAGCACTATAACGTCAATCGATGTGAAGTGTTGACAAGAAAAATATTGAGCTTTCTATAAGATATCAATAAAAAGATACGTGTCGTTTCGAGAAGCCACATCCGGCATCCATTGTGCTTCAACTGGCGAGCTTCCGGTGCAACCCGATACACACTCCTGCGCACGTGCGCAACCTTTTCAAATTTCGATCTACGAAAATTTGTAAGGACGTCGGAGTGAGAAAGGAAATTTTATTAAATTTAATGACCGGCATGAGCAAGTGGGACGGAAGATCGTTGATATGGCAATAATTTTTATTTAACATACAATACAGTCTTCTCTAATGGCCCAGAACCCTCTGATATTAAGGCAAGTAGCTAAAGTACTATGGACGTAGAGACAATGACGATTCAAATCTATTCAAACTTCTAAGACGTAGCACGTGCTCTATAGAACCACATATGACTGAACTAATATTGACGTGAACGACACAAAATATGGTCATTGTTATTATAACATGACGCATTATTACAATATTCGAAATAAAACCGAAGAGAAGTAATGATTAACTTTACAATAATCTTATATTATCTCCAGATCAGATAATCTAGCTGACAAGTCTAATAATCCGTAAAGAGCGTATTCATTGTCGAGAAACACCGAAAAAAAACACAATACATTATCAGAAAGGGGGCAGGTAAGCTGTAATATCAGTCTTCGAGGGTTGGCGCAAGAAAAGAGCACTCTTTGATGTATAGGTACGTATTTGTAGGGTGCTCGCAAACCCAAGGGGCCCTTGTCCTTCAATACGCCCTTAATAAGGGCCCTTGCGAAGTGCCCTTTCAATCAAATCTTTTTTATTCATTCACCTATTTCAGGTGTCTTTGATTCGCCCAAATCCGATTTGTTTATCAATGCTGGTGAACTCGAATAAAGCATAAGGGTCAATCACAAAAGGCAATGTTGATGTGATTGTATCGCCGTCAACAGCCATTTAATTTTCGTCCTATCACGCTTTGATAAAATTTCATGGCACAATAAAATTTTATTTAAAATTTAATAATGCATACTAAAATTTTCGAGATGTGTAATCTTATCTGAGGATTTCATGTTTATATTTGGAGTTGTGGAACTGTTAACGATTTACTTTTCCTCTGTTATATTACGTGGGAGTTAAAACAATGTGCTGCTGGAGCTATGGAAATTCCCGTCGACATTATTCTAGAAGTACAATGCGGTTCGTAGAACTCACGAACTCGCACAACATACCCAGATAACATTTTATCAGCGTATTTGTTATTTTTGTTAAAAATACAAGCCAGTGCGTGTTCAAATGTTAAAGTTAGAGAATTAAGAACATAATTGATAATATTTATTAAATACACACAACAAAATTATATTCAAACGAATATTTAGAAATCAGCACACTTTTTGTTTCGTAAATTCATAGTTCATGAACAAATGCGCAGCTACCAAACCCATGCAATTTAAACTATTTTTTTTCAATCCTTATTATGCTCACCTTTTATTATTTTTTAGAAATTTAAGTAGAGTTGGTTCTTTACCTATCTCGCAGGTGTTTTAAAGACACCTCGCATTTGTACCTCACAATTGGCGTGGGAACATTAAGTTGAAGGATTTTCGCAAAACAACAACCTTTCTTACATTTTATAGTAAAGAATCTGGATTCAATATAAGTATCGGGTTACTAGAATCTGGGCCGACAAAGCCCGCGGCGGCACCTTTGAAGTGCCGAATTCAATTAATTGCCTTATTTGCGGCACTCTACGACCAGTAGGCATCCCCCGCAAGAACAAATATTTGCCGAGTGTTCATTATCCGTTATTAGGCGCTGGTTTAATTGTCCCAGCCGTTCAACCACCATGATTACTCCTTTGCCACTGACAAATTGGATTAAGATTTCGAAAGCTAACACTTGAGTTTTTAATTAATATTGCTTTTGTACTTTATTGCATTCCATTGTGTTAGCGATCCATGCCGCGTGCAGATTAACAAACAAATCATTCCACGTCTTATCTTGCGTCGTGCGAAAGTGCGATTTTCCAAAAATCTGACAATTATTGTCTTCTTCGGAGAATAATGACGTCACGGTCCGCAATAATTCCATACATCCGATTTCATTTCGACGTTGCGAAGTTTGAATGAACTTTTATCTCTTGTTTCATTAAAATAAAACGATTTCAGCCTGGTATAATTATGTTATCAGTGGCGTTTGAAGGCGGGGGCGTCGGGGGCGAGAGGGGGCGACAGGACGGTGTGGGCGCCTATTGTCCTTCGCAACACTGCCCCTGAGATAGTGTTGTCACAACATTGTCACTATGACAGGGGTCTCTTGTGTATACATGTTATTTTTTCAGCAAGTGAATTTTAACTAAGTATATTTAGTTTTTGACATCTGAAAGGTTTTAGATAATGCGCAATAACTGACAAGTACAGACAACACAGTATGTTTTTCTTTATTTTTCACTCAAAAGAGTAAGCAGATAAGCAAATCGTTTCCACTGTTTTAGAAATTCGGCTTGTTAAAATGTTTGCTTTTTGATACTTTTAACTAAGTATTGGAACAATGTTTTAAAAAAAAAATTCCCAAAAATATCTGCAAGTCCTACTCACCTACTTTATTTTAAATGCAATATTTTCAAAATCTTTACAATGGGGAATAATCCCCAATAATAATCCCATATAAGTATAAACTTAACATTGCATGCATTTAAATTGATATTAAGAAACTGTCATAAACACATGTTTCAAATGCGGGTCCGAGGTCAACTTTAGAACAAAAATAATATGTCACAATTATAATGTTCTCAGAAAACGTTCCAAATTTAAACGTGGATAAATGTCGGATCTCGCGCCATCTCGTCATATGCCGGAGGCCAGGAGAAATAAATTATTGGCACCGGAAGTGACGTGCCAGCGTGCTCCAATTTTAACAGGCAACTCGGGAACATCGACGAATGTTCCGTTTTGCTTCTTCAAAACAGTATTGTTAGTTTTTTAAACTGATTCATATGATTTTTCAAATGTAGGCAAGAACAACTGAATTGTTGATTACGGTAAAAAACTAATAGTAATAATAATAATGATAAAAAATAACATATTGCATCCTTAAAAACAGGAAACAAAAACGTTACCTTACTCGCGGCGTTCGGATTCGGACTAATAGAGAACATAAAATTGAATTTCAAATAAGGCAACTTAAATTCGGTAAATCGACAGGACGGATGTGCTTCTCTTTTAATTAGTGAAAAGGTTATGTCGAAAAACATTAAGCCATCGTATTTTATGCAGTGACTGTGAATTTCCGAAAACAATTAATTTTGCAAGCGTATAATTATTTGGTTTCCTTTAGGACACCGTTTTGCAACATCGGCAATTGGCTGGGTGCGAAGTAGGTGGTGGGGGAACCACGAATCGATCGCAGCGCCCATGGTGGCTAAAAAAGGAACTAGGGACGGACGAACTGTCACTTTTTACTAGAGAAATTTGCGTATTCGTGCATTCTTAGTGAAAATAAATACTTGAACATGGGTAACGAAACCGGCTGCGTAATCAACTGCAAGAATAATGGCAAAAATAGTGATTGGAAATTCAAAAAAATTCCAAGAGCAAGTTGAAAACAAGATCAACGACTTCAATGATCTTTTGTATGGCGTTGATGTCACTGAAGTTTGTTTATTTACACTAGCTTCAATGGTGTGGCTCATTTGATTTTCACATTTTATTTCTTTTACATCTTGCACATGTTGAGCCAAAACTAACTGTTTGCCTTTTGTGGTGGTTTGTGACTGAAAAACTATATTGTGCGTTATTGTCCGGAATCCAGTTTTTACTTATTATCAATTTGGCCATGTTGAACTGAAATTACACAACAGTCTGCATTATTATCGACAGTACTGCTATAAATAATGGTCTAAAAGATACATGAAACGCTCTAGTCGATAAATTTTGTCCATTTCTTTACTTATTTACCGTGAAGCCATGAGAAAGTCCGTGTAGGTATACTGCCTAAAATTTACTGATTGTGGCATTTTTGACGGGAAATAAAAACGGTCAACATTATTATCGACGCTATAGACTTACAATATCCAACAGGACCTAAGTAAATAACGTTGTTTCACTAAAATTATTTTTGTGTTTACTTACTTTTCGTATGACAGCCAGACATTTGACATTTCAAAGTCCGCCCTAATTCTTACCACTAGTTGGCGCTGTCATCGCGCACCCAGCCAATAGAAACAGTAGTAAAGAACCAGGTTTAGAAAGCTATTGAAAAGAAATAAATCGGTCATAAAAACGCCTAAGTATATTCAGCAAACTATATAAATACTCAACAACGTGTATTATCCCCGCTTTGACAGTTCTGGATGAAGTGCTCCCGTGCCGCACAGATTTATGGACTGTTTTCCACTGTTTTATCTAAAAAAGATTGTTTATCTGTGACTTCCGTCGCCTGCCGCGGCCGATACGCTCGCTAGCGCTTTATTGTTTACACTTAATGTAATTCAAAGCAGGGAATTCTTCAGTAAATTGTATTTTTAAATTTAACCTCGGCTCCAATGGTGGGGCTCTACGGGCACTTTGTGAATATCGATTTGTCGGCTTATTTCAATATCGGTGTGCGTCCTGCGATCGATATTACGCTGATGACATACGTAATTTTCTTTTTTGATGTCGGCTACTTTGTTGTTCTGCAAAACTTCTTATCAATAACCTCACATATCGGTTGCTCTTTGGTTTAATGTATAAAGAAATACCTACACGATACAATACCTACTGTTTTAGGCTGCACTTTACCATTTACTAATACAAAACGATGTCTTATGATTGCTATACGATAGATTTTAGCGTATAGCAATATTTTCTAGCGGCTAGAAAATATACTACTTTGTCTAAGTACGAGTACCTACCTACTAATTGCAATCTGAACTATTTTCTATTTCCTGGCATCGAGGAGATTGACGGAGCGCAGACAATATCCCGCGCGTGTTTATTTCCTCGTCCCATTTCTTCAAATATGGAAAACCCATTTCCCTGCCATTTCCCGCCTGAACCGCTGCGTGGTTGCTAATTACTTTCCGCGTTCCATACTGACTTTTAGATACCAAATAAATACTTTTGCGATGTCAATAGGCCACTTGGTTAATATTTGTTTGACATTCACGATAAAAATTTACGAAAGTTACTTTTTATATATCTTGTAGAACGTATGGATGAAAGAAGAGTAACGAAAGAGATTTATGGTGCGAATGTTGAAGGATGCAAGGAAAGAGGACGCCCCAGAAGGACGTTCACGGATCAAATAAGTGACGTCCTTCAGAAAGCTGGGGTCCGGAGTGCGAAGAATAAAAGAGCGTGCATGAAAAGGCTAATGGATGTGAAGGAAGCGAAAGAAGTATGCAGAGATCGAGCAAAGTGGCGATCCGTCGTCTCTGCCTACCCCTGTGGAACAATGGCGTGAGCCTTATGTATGTATGTATGTATGTAGACAAGCGGTAGCGTGTCAAAGCCAAGTTCTAGTAGCAGAACGGCGAGCAGCACCGTGTGTAGTTTTACACGAACCATTTGAAGCCCCTTTTGACCCCTTCAATATTACATTTGTCGCAAAGTATAAAAACATAACCTACATAAATTTCGCTAACCTATATAGTAAAACTCGGATTCGGTCTACAAAGAGTCAAGTTAATTTTGAGATTAAATCGGGTATATTGTCTTAGTAAACGAATTATATTCATTTGTACTCGTTACCAACTTTACTGAGCATGAAAATGGTGCGTCAAAGTAACAAAGTCCATAAATCTCGTTCCATTCGCTATTAAGCTAGACATTTACCTGCTCAGTTTGGAATACTAACAAAAAATCGGCGTCGGATCTGCCGTCGCGTCGAAATTGCTTCCTCCGGAGACAATAGCGAGTATATCCGGCTGCACACGTGCTCAGGTGGCTATTATCCGATGGTTCTGGGTACCTTTTGTGACCCGGTCCCTCCCCGAGAAACTTGACCCGGTTCGGCCCGCCCTCCACCCGTGCCCTCCTACATCTTAGATTAGAAACCGATCTGATACATCTGTCCCGATCTCAATAGTCAATACTTACATTCTCCTTTGACATTATTCTGGAACTGACGTACTATAGATACTTATATTATATTTATTAGCGACCGGTAACTTTGTATGCGCTCAAAATCCAGCAGAAGAGCGCCCAGTAGAAAATCAAATTGTGTTTGCATCTTATGGTTTGACGGGTCAACTCAAAATGTATTACTATACTATATTGCTTAAAGATATGTTGTTTCTCTCACAGATGTAGTAATGATATGGATACACTAAGATTAGAGGTCATAAACAAGCATAGAAAGATGGAAAAAGTTATTACAAAATTTTGTAGTTATGTACTTATTACAAAATTTTGTCTAATGTACAGGAAAACATACATAAGGACTTTTTTATTTTATAGTTTACTAGCAACCCGCCCCGGCTTCGCACGGGTGCAATGCTAATACTAAAACCTTCCTCTTGAATCACTCTATCTATTAAAAAACACCGCATCAAAATACGTTGCGTAGTTTTAAAGATTTAAGCATAGATAGGGATATAGGGACAGAGAAAGCGACTTTGTATTATACTATGTAGTGATGCGAAGACCCATACTCTTTTGTCAACAAGGTACCTGTAGATACTTTCTATCCATGAGTTCTAACTGTAATTCAACTTATAGTATGTTTTATTCTTGACTTGCTTTTAAATGCGACCTCATCCGCTTCTTTAAGGTGCAAGCTGTCTGTATTATCCTCAAAAATTAGTCGACATCGGTTCAGCGAATTAGCCGTGAATAGAAAACAAACAGGCAGACAGTTACTATTCTTTAATATTATCAGTATGGTTGTATTTTATCACTTGTCCATCAAATTAACTTTCTAATTCATTCATGATGTCAATTATTATTACAATTATACGTAACTAATATCAATAATAGTAAAGAAACACTTTAATTTCTGCTCGATTGGAAACCAAAACAAAAAATAATTTAAAAAAATATCAGACTTGTTTAAGTGTTACCTTTTTATATTTATCACGATGAGAGGTGAATAGGTGTATTCTAAATTTAAAATTCAAGTGGTTTCCACGTCTCATGCGCGGTCACTATCAAACAATGGAAATCAACGTCAAGGCCGTTCATGTGTCATACTCATTATGTTACATATATACGTCATATACGCCGTATACGTCATTTTTCCATGGGAATCAGCATTTCGTGTAGATAAAGTGCTTCATTGTAATAGTAAAATTCTTGCGTTTTTTGCATACAAGTTTTCTCACTAGGCCTTTATCTGTTAAAAATATAGTATTATAAATT
The DNA here is from genome assembly GCA_963855545.1 of Ethmia dodecea. NCBI lineage: Eukaryota > Metazoa > Arthropoda > Insecta > Lepidoptera > Depressariidae > Ethmia > Ethmia dodecea. The sequence continues at coordinate 8,375,287 of OY979457.1, forward strand.
AAAAATAAAAACAGTAAGGATATAGCATAATAGCAAGGCATAATAGCTACTATTTATACTTAGATGTAGTAGGCTAAAATTTGGTAAGTTTTCATATCTTATAAAATAGGCTAACTAAACTAAGAAAGGATTTTACGAAATTCCCATGGGAATAGGAAAACGCAACGAAACGCCGCTGCACGTCTGTTAGTTCATATTAACCCTAGAATTGTCTACACTTAGTGTGTTTTATCTTACCAGTGTCTCTACATAATTAATGTTTTTTTTTGGAAAACCAGACACAATGCATAATTAAGCGCATCAGAACATCTATTAAATTGTTATCAGACCTCGTCCATCAAAATTAACAATTTAATCTCAAAACTTGATTACATTTTTTGCCATTCTATTGAAAACAATGAAATCTGCTTCTACTAAACTATTTAAACCGTGCAAGCACATTTTACAAGGAACGTGATAAAATACAGCGTATTGTTACTAAGACAAAAACCACAAAAACCGTGTAGCTATAGCGAGTTGAAGAGTTTCTTTTACATAAATAGTTTGTAGGGTTTCCTAAGTGACATGCTCCTTAACAATGGTATTTGTGGAACGCTGTGTTGTTACCGGCGTTTTCCTTAAATGATAGTAACAGGAAAAATTGTAATTAATAACGTTCATTAAGAGAAGTGGTTATTTATTTATCGCTGTAATCTCGAAAATGTTATTTTAATAAAAAAAATAGTTAATTTGCATTAGTCGCAATGTGTTTTCGTTTTTTGTTTTTTTTTATTACGAAGTTTGAAACTACGTATGATTGCTCATTAGTCATTAGCGATTGTAGGTGCTTGCTAATTTTCATGATATCCATCGGGGGGTTAGCAAAAAATCAACGGTCGCGCAACAGTTGGTCGCGTAGCAGGTGGTGCGACAGGTCGCCCGAGCCCGCGGCCGTGGCGTCGCGCCTGCGCCTCTCCGCCCGCGTTCGCGATCGGCAGTCTTCGGCCACGCTCGGCTCCATTTCCACGGCCGCCCTCTCGCCATCCGCCCGAAAGCTCGCAGTCGCAGAATAGGCGCGAACCGATCTGGTGCTACGAGCGGCGCAGGGTTAACTCACGCGAGTCTACGTAAACGTTATTTTTAACACGACTTTTATTTTTGTAACTTAAATAGTAAAGTTGAAGTTTAACGAATTGTGATACATACAAGAAAAACTGTAACTTCAAAACAATTTTAAAATTTATAAAAATTAACCACTCGGACTTTAAAAATTCTCAAAATGTATGTAAAGTGCGTGTATGCGATGAGGTGTTGAGTGGTGTCGGTGTGCGCGGGGGCCGGAGCCGGCGACCATGCTGCTGGTGGAGGCGCCGCGCGAAGCCGCCGTGCCCCCGTGCGCGGCGCTAGACCCCATGACCACGCTCACCAAGCTGAACTTCACAGACTACAGTGCTAAAGTGTCTCAGGACGATAGGGTGAACTACGAGCAGGCGCTCGCGAGTGTGGCGCGACTCGGCTACGAGCAAGCGGCGGGCTCGGGCAAGCTGCACTATGAGCAAAGCAGGCTCGCGTTCGACCCAGTCGACGCGATGTGCGCTGACCCCGCGTATATATTGCCGGCAGGTTGGTTTTAACGTTGAATAAAATTGTCATTATTCTAATTTATCCCTGCGGCAAATACGTAAACCGAATTATACCCGTAGATTCGTGAAGTGAAATCCTTGGACAATTTTACAGCCACAGAAGTTTTCTACTCATCTGTCGAAAAGGGTTATACCTACAGACGAAACTGTCAAATTTGACACTTGTCAACATTCCGAACGCACTATAACATATTGTTCGATCTTCCCGCATGGAAAATATGTTTTTTTTAATTCTGCTGAGATAGATTGATCCGTACCTACATACCAAATCCTAATACATATTTTAATTCACTCAAAGGACTTGCAATTTTAAAAACATCACTAGTAAAAAATGTAGATTTTGTTAATGGTACCTACTTAGTTTACGTTCTACTTTAAACCTTTAATATTATTGTAAATACAGAAGTATGTATCAAAAATATTATAACGCATCATAAGATTTACATACCCATTTGAATGCTATTAATAAAACTCGTACTCATTAAGGGACTATTGTGGTTTAGGTGTAGGAAACTCCATAGTAAACATAAAAATAATTAGTTATACACATTTGCGCTGAACTAGGTACTTATACCTACCTATCGGCTCATTGCTACACTCAGCGTCACTGGCACAAGGTTGCTGTATGCAGCGAAAAACAACCATTAAATTTTTATTTAAATACTAATTACGAGAACCCGAATCAAGGAAAATAAATATTATTATATAAATTAGAATGTTTCGGAATGCCAAACTACCTAATCATAAGAAAAAACTTTAAGGAAATAACAACATACCGCTAAAAATAATACATTAATTACTTAACTAATTAAACTACAAAACTTGCAATTACTCTTATTCAGGTATCGGTACCTATTAATAGAAATAAATATTGTAACAACTTAGATAAACTAATTCTCAAAAAAAACGCAGAAAAATTTTCACGTTTTAAAAAAATGCATTAAAGTTAGAGTTATTAATAAAGCTCGTTCATTGAGAACTCTCGAGCCGCCGGAAGCACTTTCGCCCGCCATGTTGGATCCGGCGGGCGGCGCGGGCGCACCTCACCGCTTCCGCCGCGTGACGCGCATAAAAAGCTCTACTCAGCACTGTCGCGCACCGTACATTTGCATACATCGGTTACGTGAAAATCATGTAAATCTTAATATAACTAAGAACATAGACTATTTTTCAAACCGTAAAAACTCATCAAGGGGATGCTTGAACAGTTAGTAGATTATAAAAGGTATAAACTATCCACAAATTCCAAGTAAATGTAAGATAACTTAACATTAAATATATCCTTGTGAGGATAGGCACTACGGCTCATGAGCCTTGCCTCTATTCCGCGCTCCTGTCAGTTGGCCTTCACGCCACCGGTCCCGTACATGCGTTCGCGAATATTTTACTTTCAATCTGTGAGAACGAATCCGATTATTAAATGCTTTAAACCCACACCAGTGTTTATATCCTTTGTAGCGACACTACATGGAACGCGCCAATAGAAGGCCGAGTTACATGGAACGCGCCAATAGACGGCCGAGTTCTAAACCGCGCTATCGGAGTTTTCTAATGAGTTTGTATAAATACAACTGTCCAACATCAACCGTTGGACCGCGGTCCCCAGGCACGATCACCTCGCCTGGCGGAAGATCTTCCCTTTTCACGATGGAGGAGCATTCCACCTCCGCTCCTCCATACTGGTGACCCTCGACACTTGGACATCAGCGCAACCTTCACCTGGACTTCAGCGAAACCTTCTGGAACACCTGGACTTCAGAAGCAAGCATCGCATCGCAATTACACATCACTCCCGCAGCAACCTAAACTCAAGGTCAGCAGCAGCAGTCGCACAGCAAGCCAGAATCTCGCCCAATCAGGTCCATACGCAGCCGACGCACCGTGCTACCTGTTCCTACAGGCTCATCACTCACAGCGACAGCACTCGGCCCACGCACAGTTCACCGCAGCCCACGTCCGGATCTACAGCGGCTGGTCACCCTCGCCGGCGTGGCGGTCTCTGCCCGACGGGCACTTCAACAGTCGCAGCAACCCGCTCAATCTCGACTCACCGCAGACTTGGAGCAGCACTACTGGCACTTGCAAGCTATCTACGAAACAACGACGCAGCACAAGAAATCGAATCGACCTCCGGTCTTGGAGGGGGAGTGATGTAGCGACACTACATGGAACGCGCCAATAGACGGCCGAGTTCTAAACCGCGCTATCGGAGTTTTCTAATGAGTTTGTATAAATACAACTGTCCAACATCAACCGTTGGACCGCGGTCCCCAGGCACGATCACCTCGCCTGGCGGAAGATCTTCCCTTTTCACGATGGAGGAGCATTCCACCTCCGCTCCTCCATACCTTATTTTTTTTATCCCCCTGTACATCATGTCATCTTCTTACAACTGGAATATTTAGGAAATTATAACTAAAATATCACAGTTACAGTTGATTTCTAATATAAATTAAGTATCTGCGATAATAATAATAATCATTTATTATCTGGCAATTTGGCCCATAGACCTTAAGCTAGACGCATATGAAATAAAATAGAGCACTATAAATGTATTTAAAGTGTTATATTTAATGTAGGCTTAACAACCATTAAATTTTCAGGATTTACAAATTTTAAAAGTGCATGAATCTGTACATGAAATCCCTTTACAAGAGTTGGTCCAAGATAATATATTACAAGTACTTCAGATAACTAAATACCTATCACATAAAAACTGAATGGATAACACTTACCTGTGTTACCTGCTTTTAATGTTATCCTAATCGAGATACTTTTTTAAAATGGAGAAGCAGAATAATAAATTTTCCAACGCAATGAGCTCCCGGGTGTTATTTTACAACCCAAAAATTAATTAATTCACGGGTCAACTTTAAATGAAACCATAAAAGGAGATCAAACTAAACGTTACAATTTAAAACCGATATAAATTATGGGCATATTGATTAGACATCAGAAATTTATGGCCGCAATAATTTAATAATACTCCATGCGAATCTCATTCCAAACACGCATTGATGACATGGATAATGAATATTCATACGGTTTCGTCCGATTTAATCAGTGTACGAGTGTCGAGGTGGCGACAAATGGTAGCGCATCGGTGACCAATCACAGCTCTAACGGTGCAGGGTCGGTAACCCACGGTAATCGCTTCCTTCCTTTTACAGGTCACCGCGAATCTGGCGGTCGTGATCGTAATCCCAAATCACACTTGTCCAATAGATTTATAATCTAAGACGGTGTTCCAAATTTGGAATGAAGCTATTAACTCTTAGAACAATAAATTTAGGACCAAACAAATTTAGTGTTCCGTTGAAATCGAGATATTTTAACGGATTATATAATAAATATATATAATATAATATAATCTCACGCCTTTTTTTTCCCCGAGGGGGCAGAGGTATTCCATTACTGGATATACCCACATTTCACGAGATATATTGGACCCCTAAACGTGATAGGTGATGAGCCCATCGCCGGACCGGGTCTGTTTACTCATGTCTCAGAATTAATTCTGAGACCTGCGGGTTTCCTCACGATGTTTTCCTTCACCGTCGAGCTAGTGATAAATATGTACTTACGTAAGTTTTTGAAAAACTCATTGGTACATGCCAGGATTCGAACCCGAGCCTCACTGATTTTCGGCCGGCTCTTTAACCGTTCGGGCTATCACTGCTCACTGCTCATTTTAACGGATTGTACTTTCATATCCATCAGATCCACCTTTTTGCCTACCATTTTTAAGTCATAAATTAAAGTACCTGCAAAACATTGTCATTCTACATTTATATACTGTACTCTATACTGACAGAACTACAGATAACCCAAGAAAAAATCAAATCAAAGAAGTATTATTTTACATTTGAAGAAAATAAATCCTAAAAAAATGCATAAGTGTTGATGTGTTTACTGGATAGAATCGAATGATTCAAAACTGTTCTCTATATAGAGAAACATCAAGATATAAGGAGCATTGACATCATAAAGTATTTTTATTACTAAACACAATCTACTTATGATGTTTCGGCCATCCGGATACAATGGAACAGGTTCCAGGCGCAATCTTTTCGGATATATTTATTGCTGTGCGATAAATTAGTTCATTTATAAAGAGATTTCATTTTATAGTTCGCGACCAAGCCGAGGCAGTTCCCACGGACATCTCTTCTTTTCACCTTTTTCGATATCTTATCTATCTTATCGGGATCGCTAAATCGGTTTTGTTACTCTTTTATGATTTTTTTCTTTCAATTATGTAAAATATAAAAGTCATAAGTAGGCAAAGCATGGTAGCATCACAAAATCTTTGTCTACATTAAAATATAAGCTTATTCGTGTTTAAAACATAATTTAAGTAGGTATGTGTTGCGATTATTCCTTCTATGTTAATAATATACATTAAAGATAGTAAACGGCGTATCGCCTTGTAATGTTATATAACTACACAATCGTAGAATAATTGCGGCGATTTCAAATGTAAACCTTTGCCTTATACATTTCGATCAATTTATCACATAAAAGCCCTCAAAGTAATTAGGACACCAAGTTTAGTTGTCCCAAATTGGACTGTAAATTAATGTTTATCATATATATTATTTTGTAATGGGCAGCATTACCATTACAAGCGACAAACAAGCGTGTTAGAAACACCTGTCTAACGCGGCGCGCGCAGCTGTGCCGCAGATGACCTGCACTCTCGCACGATACCTACTCAAATAAACTTTGTACTTTTTTATCCAACGAGCTATCAACTTCATTAGTTTTTCAAATATCCTAATAACCATAAATATAGTGTTCTCTAAAGTTAGTTGATTTAAAAACTAACTTTAAACATTGCTGTTAAACCAATTATATAGTGTTTCTCCAAAGTTAGTTTAAACTTTAATAAACTAACTTTAAACATTGATGTTACCTTTAAAAAACTGTAATGGCAAAGAAACTTTTTACTCCGAGACTTCTCTCGGAGTAAAAACTAAAAAGTATCTTTGCCAAACTTTCTTTGAAGTTAAATTCAATATTGTTACAAGTCAAAAATATATTATGGCTTATCCAAGAATAAATATATCACGAAACCTCTAGGCTTGTCAGATAACCTACCTTAACCTACCTACTCTTAAAAGAAACACTTTACTAAAATTATACACCTGGTTTTTATTTTTCCTTAAATGTTCTCTAATAACACAGAAATTTTAAGGAAAAATAAGAGAGAAAATTTAAGGAAAATAAAAACCATGTGTAATATTTTGAACTTTACTTCCCTTTTTTCGGAGGAAAAAAGTATCATTGCCATTACGTTTTTTTTTAATTTGGTAATAGCAAATTATTTCCGGTAGCAGATACTACGTTACTACTAGGTACGTATAATCTAGTAAGGTCTACACAACGAACAGTATTGGTCTCAATAATTTTAATAAGCATCTATTTTTGTTCAAGCCTAGGAATAGCTTGGTTACTATTATCCCAGTTCCTTGCTTTTAGCATATCCAATCTGAATTATATTATTATTTGTAAAATATACAAAAATATATATAAAATATTATTTATTTATACTTACTTGTTTTTTTCAAAGAAACACTGAAAAGTTAATAACCAATTTCTTAATCTTCTTCTCATATGGGAAGGAGTAGGTACCTAAGCATAATTTTTTGCCTGTCTTTAAACGATTTATTATTATAATCATGTAGTATGACGTCACTATCACAATTATGGAATTTTAATGTTTGAAACCTGAATATTTATTATGGAAACATTATTATTAGGACTTCCTATTCTAGGTTTATTTTATTGTCTCCAATCCTTCATCTTCGCAAGCTTACATATTTTGTGACGTCATCCGCCGTCTCGTGCCCATTCACAATATGGCCACTTCCGGCCGTGCCCGGCGATCCCTGTCTTTAAATCGCCCATTCATGCCCCGACATGCAATCGATTCCAGGAATAAAACGTTTTGGTTGGATAGAGAACAATGCTATTGTCGTAGAAAATATACTACTTATAAATGCTGCTAGCAATCTCTTTAGATGTCAATGTTAGTGCCTATAATTTTCTTTGTTTCATTGAGAGACTGTTAAATATTCCGGGGGTATTATAAAATACTTAGTTAGGGGTCAGTCAACAAAGAATTACGCGTAGCTTGAATTGCTATATACTAAATCGATTTGAGATTTACCATTGCTCGTATATCTTACTGTAATTAACTGACCCTACAAATAATCTTCGTGTAGGTATCATCTAACTATGTAATAGGTAGATATTATGCCTTCGAAGAAACAGGAAAACCCAAAGAAAAGTTGTTTTTACATACATACATAGTACACAGCTACACAAGCGCCAACGCAAATCGCGTAACATCCTGCTTACAATGAACGTTAAGACAACTTTAAAGACGTTATTGCACTTGATTCCTGCTCCAAGTTACATAACAGTGACGTCACGCCATATGTGGTGAATGAAAATGGCGGTAGTGACGTCAAGCTCCGTCATAGAATCGCCTGCGTCGCTTCCGTTCCCGTAGCGCCATTAACATCCTGTCGGGTGTACACGTTCACTTGCTGTGATCTTGGCATACACTTCTTGATAACTTTAGTTTTAAATAAAACCTTTACAAATTTCACTAAAACAATTTGAAGGAGTTTATATTCCAATAAAATTTAATACCTGAGGAGGTTGGCAAATGTAATCCATTTGTAGAAATTTTCTTAATTTTGTGCTGAAGCTTTTTTAGATTCTTAAATTTCATTGGTACCTACATCGATTCTGGCAAGTTAAAGTATATTTGTATAACCTTTTTTTTTAACGACTACAACCACAATTTTGAGTGACATTGATTTTAATTTACCTATTAACTCTCTTTTGCTTTGGCTGGATCAAATTGTAAATAACATATATTAACATATAAATATTTTTATTATGTACCTTTTCTCATGTAAGTGACTTATGTGTCTTAAATGAGAATAAAGTATGTTTAAACCTATATAGTCGTCTCAAAAAAAAAGAGAACTTCCAACGTCGATTCACACATGGTTTTTAATCCTAACCTAGATAGAGGCTACTATGAGTAGCTAGTTACTAAACAAATGATAAACGTACTTATTTAAATACATTATTAAAAAAACAAGAAACACGTTCATTCGCACAAGTTAGACCAGAAGTGCGATTTTTGAATCTCACTGGTGATATCAAAATCACCGGTGACTAAAATTATCACCGATGACTTTTATATCACCATTATCCAAAAGCCGTATTTTTGAAAGTCACACGCTGTTTTCAATAAATCGTCGCAATCACAAAATATTACAATCGAGCCCCGCTGCTAATTCTTCCAAAAAACATACTTTGGCACTTTTGGCAGATGTCACATACGTCAACTGTCAAAAACAATCGCATGGTGATTTCAATTACGAGTGGGTAGGGGCACTCGTAAATCGATATCATAGGTATGACAAATGTAAGTCACCGATGAGTTTCAAAAATACGAACTTTCGGAAATCACTCACATCGGTGAGAATTAGTCACTTGGTGAGATTCAAAAATCGATCCCCAGGCCCGGAATCGGGCTACATTTGACTCAGAAGGCAGCGTCAAATAATAAACTGTGCCAGTCAAACTATTAAAGTTCATTTTTGTAATATTTAGAGAGAACGAATGTTAACTTCATTATTCAATTATAAGTAATTTATTCAAAAGACACAATTTGGAATCCTTACTTACTCCACGAGTTCCAATTCAATATTAAGGACTTTCATACCCCATTTTTATTTAATCGGCTTATGAAGCGAATTTAATTATTATTACCTATAAGTAAAATACTTCTAAGGCTTTATACACCTTTGCCCTGCCCTTGTGATATAACTGTGAGAAATAGATAATGAAATATCATAAAATGTAGATATGTTAACTAAACAGCCGAAAAAAAAACAAATGCACCGTAACACACATTTGAGTGTACTTTATATATCGTTTCTTTGTTAAAGCGAATTAAATTAGCTCCTTTTGTAAGCCTCATTTTCATTGCGCATGTCTATGTCTTGTATATAACTAGCTAATCAGTCAGTGGTGTTGCCCGCACAGATCCTGTTTCTCCCGTTCCCTCGGGAAAACAGGTTGTTTTCATCACCTACGTTCCCATGATTACTATTTCGTCAAAATCGAGTGGAATGATTTAGAAACGCATAGAAATCAAAAAAACAATTCATTTTTAGGCAACGAAAAAATAAAAACTACTGCTCAAGCGGGTACAGCTTAACTTATTTTTTAATGGTATATAACATGAAAAACAAAACACTCACGATACGAGGTAATAACACAAAAGTCAAATAGAAGTTGGTCGCCAGCATGCTACGCTCGACCCCCATCGATCGCGGGTTTTTGTAACGTTCAGCGCGTGCGCAGGTGGCGGCGCACCTGCCGCACACTGCGCCGATAGACCCGGCATAAACCACGAAAAATCCAATTTCCAATTATTTCAAATACCATTACATCAATATGCTAATAAAATACAAGGAGTACAACGTTATTTTGTGCCAAGGATATATCGCACAAAGCGACTATGATATCCTTATTGTTGTCGTTTTTGGGTTATACGAGTATTAATGTATAACGAAAATACGTACCAATATATATTTTCTTTTGCCAAACAGACGAACCATCTGAATGGTCATCATCGCCCATCTGCAATACCCTAGACAGACCTCTGACAAATCCATAAGGCTTGATACCTTTGGTTGTGTCTAATCTTATTTCTTCGTATATTATTTCACTGTATTTGCAAAAATTGTGACGCTTTTTACTAATTTTCATTTACGTTTTGTGTATTCTAGTGATAATGTGCAAACGCTGTGAGGTTTTCTATAAACATGAATTCCATTCATATAAACGATGTTTCCGAGCACACTCTTTCTAGGAATTTGTTGCAGTTTTCTACGCCATTAAAATGCAATATGAACGCATAATAAATAACACTTCCAATTGTTTCACATCCGCAATCTCCGGGCGTGCCTGTCTAGCGATTCATTGCTCTGTGCCGTATTAAGTCTAGACAATGTAATGGCTTAACGATTGCATTTAGCTTTATTGAGCCACGATTGGATTCCCTGGAATCCATTACACTTTGTGTATCAGTGGCATGTGCATTATCATCAAAAACCCCTCAATTTGCGTATTAATAAAAATCACCAAGCGAATTATAAAATGGGCTGCAAGCATTGCTTGCCACTTGTAAATCCGAACCAACAGCTGCCTCGACAGTTTGATTATAAATTAACGCTAACAATATTCGAGCGGATATTATTGTAAACTTCGATATTTATGTAAAAAGCTTATATCTATAATATTTATTATTACGTATCGGAAAAAGAAGAATGATTATAGGTATACATATCGACGGCGTGCCATACGCTATTTTATTAGCAATAAATGTCGACGGGTCTGGTGTTCAGGTTAATTTCGCATCTGCGATAAAGAAAATTGATTGAGGGGTTATTAATAAACCCAGTTGAGATCATATGTAATCATTAATAACGCCTCATATTTGCAGAGGCCGTTATCGCGGGTAATGTTAGTTATTCTGTGGAATATTAAATATATATTTACGAAAAAACGTCCTCAGCAATGACTGCCAAAAGGAAACCATTAACAACGGAAAATTACCCCGAATACCGACTTAATCGACTGACCTATTTACACTTCCTACTTAACAAGATTATAAATATCATGATTATTTAGCAGCATTTAAATAATAAAACAATAATTATGTACTGATGGTATAGGAAGCGTACACGACAAAGCATGGCGTCACGAGATTAATATATTTAACACTTCCCGCCGAAAGATGTTCCAATTTTGAATTTGATTTAAATGCCACCCGCTGACAGTCATTTCCTCTTGTTTTCGAACGCTGTCACATTTTCCCACAACTCTTTCGAATATTAACAATTTTCCGCGGTAGCCCCATGTGTCACAATCCTATCCCTCGACAAATTATTTTCAACTTCAAAAATATAGCGCGCAATGTTTTACATTTTTAATTTGTATTTAAAGCTTATCATGTGAATATAGTTGATCTAGTTACATACGTTTTAGGATCGTTCCTCCAACGCGAAGCACAGATAGTGTCGTTGAATTTTAATGTCGAGAATGCGAATAAAATATCCAATTAACTCTAACGTACAATAAATACAAATATCTGTCAATATTAAAGTTTTGAAAAACTAATAAAATCAGAGACGAAGTTATAATTGCTTTGTCAATTATGAATTTTATATTTAAATTCTGATTAATTAAAGCCGCTTAAAATATTTATGTTAAATCAAAACAGAGCATCACGATCATTCCTGCGACATTCGGGCTGTCACCGAGCGCTCACCTGCGCATGCGTCTAATTTTAAAAATTCATATTTCGACTTCCGCTCCCAAATGGGAATTGGCGCAGTGTGCGGCGGGCGCGCTGGTCACGAATTATTATTCAAAATTAAAATAGTATCAGTGAAATAACCTGTATAACAAGCTAGAACAAAATTAAATATTGCAAACTTCTTTTGCTTTGCATACTTAGATATGAAGCAAGTTCTTTTAGTTGTCGAGTTTTAAAATAAACTTTATTATGTATTAGTAGCTTACAGCCCTTCGACATACCCTACCCACACGTTTTCCTATAAGAATAATCGGCTTAAAGTTGCAAAAATAAAAAAGGAACCTATAGCTGTCATCGGGCGCCATATGGCTGAGTTAGCGCGTGCGCACCCAAAAAAACGTCGTCGAAGAACATTTTCGCGGGTCTCGGGTTTCGAGAAGGAGTAAAAAGTCGCAGGCGCATCGCAGCTGCCGCGAGGTCTAAGGTTACTGTCGCATGCAGCTCGAGCGTGCATGTGCACGGCCACACATATACCTTATTAGTTATTAGTTATTTTATTACAAATGCTAAAGTAAGGTGTGTGTGGGTGTCCTAAACTGCTGGACTGATTTTCATGAGACTTGACCGCAAGATGCGTGTTGAGGAAGCTACTAGCAAGTTAAAAATAAGCCCCTTGCCATATTGTAAGTAATGCCGTTACCTATATGTAAAATTATCACATAACTAGTATTGAGTACTGTGTTCACTGCTGGCAGAGTACCTACCACCTACCTAAAACCACTGATTAGAATGGGTCAGAATTAGTCTAGGCTCGGACAATAACAATAAAATTTGAAAGTGCAATAATTCAATAAGTGCAACCTGCAGACTGCCCTGCGTACCTACCTACATATAGAATGCGGTCGTTTGTAGAGCCGTGTCCAATACAATCATTTACATTGTTTTTCTCTATTCCTACACACATAGATGGTATTTCCTAGTCCTAGAGACGACAACATCCTCTATAGATAAAAAATGCTATATTTATACTTTACCTACTCAATCACCTTTTTCCTTAAATGGAAGAACTTAATCTAAACCGTAATATAACCGTAATTTATAAGGCTTTAAGTCTCTAGCCCATGGTAAATATTTTGCCCCAAAAAAATATAAAAAAACACCAATAAGTGTTGTCACATGACAGCTGTCAGACTTTCACAGAGTTATAAATAGACTTCAATGAAGTATTATATGTATATTATAGCTGCATGCATGCAAAATTGTAAGGGTGCCGGCACACCCTAGAAGTCTGCCGAAACCAACCCGTCATGAAGCTCTTCTCAATAGGAGCAAATCGGTGCGTTCCGCGCAAAGAGATTAAAATATAATAGGGCATAGAGGGGACAAAGCGAGGAAAATTTGAAGCCAAAAGTTATTCCAAGTGGAATAAGTCTAGTACAATTTCGACCAATTGACAGCTCGCGTTCATACTAACTGACATGACGCTTGAGCTTCAAACAGGCTTCAAAGTTTTCTATGAAAATATTCCCAATGCCCCCTCTATGTCCTATTATATTTTAATCTCTGGTTCCGCGCGAGCGGCGCGGCGAGAGGCGACCTTTGCCCCGCGAGGCGTGGCCGCGCCTCATTGGCCGCCCCGCCCCGCAGCTCCACGCCCCCCGGCGATTGCTGCTCGTACAATCTCTGTGCAGCTTTCTGCATCAATACGTTTTGTTAATGCGAAGTCTGGTTCGGTCTAGAGTAGTTCTGGGATTTGTTGGGCAAACTTCTGAATGACACAGAGATAGAAGTAGAAGTTATTAGTCTTGGTGCTAGGAACAACTTAAAACGTTTTCCTTTCAATCTCTCACACTCGCATATAGAGTGATGGATTAAACATAACACTAAGCTGGAATTTCCTTATATATATGGAAGTATCAAGAATTTTTTTAAGAGTAAGTGGTTTTCGTAGCTTCCTTCCTCTTTTACATCTACATTTAATTACGTGCAATACAAGTCTCAATAAAATTAAAACTATGATATCTCTACGATTCGTCCGATTTTCCTACGATTGCAATGGTTTGAGTCTATGAACGTCAACACAAAGACTAAGTAATAAAGTAACTGAACTTCATCTGTAGGTACCTATACTTAATCTGAATTGAATAACCGCAGCCTAGATAACTCTTAATTTAAAAGCATACTGCCTTCAAGATTAGGTACCTACTCGCTTTAGAAAACTTTAATTGAAGATCATAATTTATGATATAGACCTTCATTTTACTTTCTCGGCTTTCTTCATCATAATCATTTCACCGAATCCGCGCTATGTAGCTAAAGGGTTTCAAAGACATACTTGCAAATTTACGATGACGTTTAAAGCCTATATAGCCTGTGCAATCTCGACCGTGATTACATTTTCAATCAACAACTCAACTTTACCAGTAAGAACGTAATAACTCGTATTAACAAAGCATTTTAACGCGTGCTGAGTTATATTCTTTAGTTACGACAAGGGGTCATTCCCTGGAGATCTTTTCACGTTATTCTGATGTTTTTACGTGATTTCGAATTCTTCGTGGAGATTTATCGTCTTCGACTGAAGGGAATTGTAATTATCCGCTCGCGACTCATTAAAATACTTCTATTTGTCGAGTTGACAGCCGCAAGTGATTTGTTTGCGTGTTTTGTTCTTTTAAGGGATGTTTTGTTTGTTCTTTTTTTATTTCTGATGAGATATTTGTGGTGTTTTACAGTTTTAATACATATTTCCGCTTCGTTAGTAAGGTTACACGACCTTACGCTATTTGGGTCTTAATTTGTACCTATTATCTACCTACAAACACGAAAAAGTATTACCTTTTTGTTATAACTTATTACATCAAAAATTCACTTTTAATTCGATGTTACTTTATTGCATCTCACAGTAAAACACAGCAAATTACAAATAGAAAACATGTTGTTTCACTCATATCACGGAAACATTGTAAGCCTTATTTGTTTTAATGATGTGTCCTAAAAAATACAAAGTAGATCGCGTGACCATTGACCCCAAGTGTCACGCACCGCCCGCACTGGCGTGAGCGTATCACAGCAGCCAGGGATGGCGGACTTTGACCAGCTGTCAGACTGGTGGTCACCTGCCATTACCACTATAATATCATCTGTTTTTTATGTACACTTACCACCAGCAGGTTTTTTCTGCAGCGTTATCTTAGATACTAAGAACCCAATATCTGAATTACCTACATAGTTTACAGTTTACCTACATAGTACCTACTGCGTAGTGATTAGCAATAGCGGTAGTCGATAGTATTGCAACTTTATGTCAAAAAGATTATCTCAAAACAACTCCAATGTATTTTAAATTTCTGTTCAGGCAGCCATTCAGACGAGGATTGTCTGCAAATTGTTGCTTGACTGGACTTGAATTGTTAAATACTAAAGAATGAAGACGTCATAGTTCAAAATTCAGAACATTATCCATAATAAATTTGCGTTTTCACAGATAATCAAAAGTTCAGTGAATTGATTAGCTACATCTGCTCAATGGCAGTCAACTACTATCTCTGTACAATAACAACAGCTATTAAACATTTACTAAACCTTTAATTACTTAGGTATGTGTTTTAAATTAAACATGATTGTGACTTTGTTTATTTAAAAAGTTTTCTCGTTAGGCTTTAATTTTACTTCAAAAATACCGGAACAATATACTTTTTAAAATACTTACTTACCTACATATTTATAATCTGTATGACATCAGCCATCCATCACTCTACATTCACGTGCGAAGTGATCGCAGTCAGAGCCAACGGTCAGACAATGAGCGCGCGACTGCTGACCCCGCCACATACGAGTACATATATTACCTATATATACTCCGTATTGTAGGCAGGTATAGTCTGCCTACTGTCGTACGCTGCGCTATTGTTGAATTGCTCCTCATGCCACTGTATTCAAACATAATAGAAAATGAAAGATTGTGATTTGAAGAAAGGAACTTTGAGCCTATCTACAATCTACATTCTTAAACGTCTGTCGAAGCGCTCGTAGAACTACGTTGCCGGTTTGAGAAGATCACACTGGTTAAGCAATAGGGTGCTGTCAGTCAGTGCATACGTGACCACCTAGTGGTAGTGTATCACGAGCTCCTCTATGTTTGGAAGGCATGGTTTTTGTTTCGTTGTGTTAATTTATTTATTTTAGTACCCATTGGATAGCTTGAAATAGTCTAACATATAGGTGGCCACTAGCCTAATCTTCCAATTAGTAGTTCTGCATCTATGGGACTACTAATTGGAAGATCATCTAGGGTTTTATTACGTTGGCAGTATCTTGATATTTTAAACTCCTAGACTAAAAGATTTCATTCTTCATAATATAATACAATCGCGCCCGTTGATGTCTTTCAATAGCAAACAAGTCGTAACAAATGTCATTGTTTCTACATTTTCCGCTTACGTTGATGTCTTTAGTACCGAAAGTAATGATTACATGACAAAAACTTCAACGCGTCATAATATCAAGACGAATTTTGGTATTGAGTAATAGTATAGTATTTTTCCACTGCAGGGCACAAGCCTCCTCAAAAATAACTACAGAGCATACACTATCAAGTAACTGGAGATTTGGCATCTGCATAAAATGAATCAATGTATTTTTTTAATCATTAATGGGTTTGCTCATGACTTTAATTTAGCCGAGAGGACACAGACGAGGTTAACGATGGAAAAAAATCCTCCTGTAGTAGTAGGTAGGTATAGCTAAAATTCGAGGAATGTAGATGATACTGAATTACTTCCTGGTGCAGCGTTTAAAATTGTAGGGGTGGAAAATGGCCTGAATTGCTTCGAGAAGAGGATGGTACGGCCGTGCCACCTTTTTTCTCGACTTGGCGGGGTCACTATCGTACCTCCAGATTGTTACAGATATGGCATTTCTCATTTTATGTATAGGGTTGATTTTGTAATATCACACAGGAACTAAAAAATCACCATCTCAAAAAGGGTAAACTGAAGTTACTTTTAGGGATTTTACATTTCTCGTTTTACATATAGACAGGTTGATTTTGGTATATGAAATAGATAAGTTAAAAAGCGTCTCTTTTAAAACTAAAATCCCCATCTACAAGAGAGTAACCTAATATTACTTTTTTGGAATATCACATATAGACACCAAGACACCTACTAAAGCCCTCTTTAATAGAAAATCACCATTTAAAAAAGAGTGAACTAAAGTTACTGAACGATATGATGTGGGGAGCGCGGGGAGCGGGACGTGTGGGTCCGGCAGCGCACGCGCAGAACAAAGGGCGAGCCGTGAACCGCGACCGTCGCGCTTCGGTACCTCGCGCCTGCGCACCACCATGTCCTGATTTTTTGTGAAATTTTGTCTCTACAAACTCTTTGTTTTTTGAACCTGGATTTGGATCTACATGATATTTGCATTTGCTATACATTCTGAGTTATACAGGGTGTCCAATGAAATACATCAAAAATATAAAATTGACGTCTGATTGGTGTACCTACCTACCTAATTTGTATTTCTTTTTCGAATCATAATATGTTCTACTATCATTTTATCAACTTTTACGAGTAACGTCTTCTGTTGAGCTACCTATACGTCTGTCATTCGTTACAAATATATGAAAGTATACTTTCCGTGTTACGGAAGGTAGGTACGTTAAGCCCTAGTACGTAGTACGATAAGCTTATAAATAGAGACGGTATATTGTGTTTTGGTAAAATAAAGTGGCTGAACATGAGCATTGTTTATAGATAGACCTTAGAATTCTTATTTTCGATGCTAATACGTTACGTTAGTAGGTAAATGTATAGCCAGTACAGAACTATCACAATAATAAATCTAAAAAACACTCTTAGGTCAAAACAATGCAATCCTACTGTCTACTCATGCCTGCGAATTTACGACAGTAATTATTTATTATAATTTTCCTTCTTACACACTCTACTTACATAACCCAAGATATTTTTGAACTTATGGGACTATATTTATTTATAGTAATACATTAGACTACAAATACTACTATTTGAACTCATCTATAGACATCAAATTCTCACATCGATGACGCAACCGACGATAAAGTCATATTGCTTTTCCGCAAGTACCAGTCTAACACGACCCCTTGTGTTATTTCCAGGCGGCTACACGACAGGCGGCCCCCGGGAGACGAACGCGTACGGCTACACGGAGCCGAGCAGCGGGTCTGCCCCCGCTCCCGCGCCCGCCACCTCCCCCCTCGAGGAGTACTACCAGCCGGAGTACCCAGCGCCGCCTGCACCCACGCAGCCCTACCTCGACGAGTATTACCACCACGCGCACGCGCACTCGCAGCCGCTGCTCACGCACGCCGAGCACAAGTACCAGCCGCACGGATACACGAAGCCGTATCCCAGAGGTGAGGGTGAGATTTCGTTCGTTTTCACTATCCAATCAGGCGTCGGCGTTGAATAGGCGGTCGGGGGCTATAGTTGTGACCAATTGTGATGGCCCTTACGAGCTATCAGTCTCTCGAACATTTTGGGATACCGAAAAATCATCGTATCACATCTCGAAACTGCTCCCGATGACGAGATGAGAGATGACGGCAGTCATTACGAAACTTCATGAACATTCAAACGCGCGTCGTAACACTCGTAACCAAACAAGCAAAAGAGTCCCACGACCGGACGAGTTCTCTAGATAATCCTATTATGTCTGCAAAATCTTGGTTGACCGGACAACGGTTATCACTGTTTAGCTCTTCTAATTATCTCTTATTTATTAACCATCTGCAATACTTTTAGAAATAAGTGTAGACCAGGAAAAGAACAGAGATACCTAATATTGGAAATAACTACTTTATTCTAATAATTTGTCCCACTACGTTAATAATATAAGTCGCTAAACATTTTTAGTGATAATGTACCTACTTATACCGCCTCTTTTGTGATGCCAATGCAAAATATTTTTAGTTTAAAATGTCTCCTAGTTTTTCGTTGTTTGGTAGCGGCATGCATGGTTAACCACTTACCTACCCCGTTGCAATTATGTTTGAAATGTCACTTCATTGAAAGAAGCCTTTGACATCTTGATTCCCACGAGTGCCCGTGGAATGCGGGACGCGGCAACCGGTAAAGAACATAATTGAGCTTAATCGGTTTACATTGCGCCTATGTTTATGACCATGGTCCACCACGTCAAATATTCAGCGAAAACACGCAACACAACAATCATGGGCGTAGGTATTTAAGAGGGGGGGGGGGGGGCGAGGCAGTGCGGGCCCCCTACTACTACGTGAAAACTTTTTGCATTTGTGTTTGATATGGTGTTGAAATTCTAATTAATTGTATCGACGCTTACAGTTTTTTCTTTTTTTTTGCATGTATTCACGATAAAGAAAACAAAATATACACTACTGACCAGCAAATCTACTCATTATAAAGATCACAAACTGATATTAACAACAAAGAAACTCAGTGTTAAATTAATGAAGGTATTCAGTTTCAAGTCGTTAGGACTTAAATCTTTCATCTGGTTATTAATTCAAAGAGTCGAGTTTCTCATGTTGGTTTATAAAGACAAACGGACATGGTCACTAATTGGTATCACTTTTAATTGCTTGTATGTTTTTGGCTTCAACTCTTCCAATTTGGTAGAGGACTTATTAAACGTGTATAAATTTTACAGTTTTATGTAAATTTTACATCTACTTTATTGACGCAGTTATTCGTCATTTGGTCACGGAAAATTTCGATTGGAACAGTTGTACCTACTTTAAAGACGATTGCATATCTTTCAATTCTTTTTACATTCGATAGTCATAATTCAGACTACATAATACTTTCTTATGCAAAATTTGGTCTATAGAATTTGCACCAAAAAAAAATATCCTTTTTTCTGCTATCTCTTAACAGAGTTTCTACGGACAGATAATATTAGAATAAGATTTAAAGAAATTGTTGAAAATATTTTTTTTAAAAAACGTTTCTTATAATAACATTGTAATCGTTTGCATTGTCAGGTGCGGGAGGTAGGTACGGCGGCGAAGGATACGGAGAGGGCTACGCGCCCGAGTACGGCGGTGCGTGCGCTGACTGGGGCGAGTGGCCGAGCGAGCAACATGCGCTCTTACCTCAGGATAAGCTACCTTACCCCGCCTCAGGACCCTGTTTCACCGGTACGTATTCTACCTTTCCATAATATTTACAAGTAAAGGGCATAGCAAGGCACTTAATAATAATAACTTAATAAGTGAAGTAAATCACGAAGGAATAGTGTATGTCCATGACATATTTAGGGGCTCTTAAATAAACTGGTGAAAAGTACCTATGTATTTCTGGATAAAAGTCAAAAATAATTTATTTTCTGTAGGTGCTAAAGGTACACTTAGAAACGTCTATAGCCTAATAACAAGGCACTCTAAACCCGTCCATGAAGATTGGCTAAATGTAAATACAAATACTTAGTCTCGCGCACTTGTCAACGCTTTTAATATTGCACTAGATTATATAAACAAGAGCTAGAAATTTATCGCACACTTACTTAACGCATCTGCACCCATTAAAACTGCAGCAAAAGACTTCCTTACTAAACTGTTACCATTCTGCTGCATTTTCCACGCTTGTATAGTTACAACAATTCGTATATCGTAAAGCAAGTGTGTACGACTGATGCAGGTTCAGGCCCCATCCAGCTGTGGCAGTTCCTGCTCGAGCTGCTGACCGACAAGAGCTGCCAAGGGTTCATCTCGTGGACCGGCGACGGCTGGGAGTTCAAGCTCACTGACCCGGATGAGGTAAGCTATCCAAATTCCACATACACTTGAGTGTAAAAGATTTTTTAGGGTAGTTTTTTTAAAAAATGTATTTATTAGTTATTGCACAATAACCTGTGGTGGTCTCTAGTAGGTATGTCGATCCAATCCAGTCTCAAAAGCTAGGTACCCAACGACTATGTCGCACAAAGTAGGTAGGTACACTAATTTCAATACCGTTCAATAGAATAGCGTGTTGCTAAACCTACGTTTCGTTACATACGACTACGGCAGACTCAGATTTTATTATTATTTGATTTGGTGAACTATCAGTCATTTAATTTATCTAGATAAATTAGACTAGATTATTTATCTAGACACATTAGACTAGGTTGCCTCCAGAAAGATGTTGAACCTCGAATATATCCGCTTTATGTTTCGACAGTATTTTACATGTGACCTCTCTTCACACACATCAGGGCAAACAGCATACCGACAATTTGAAAAAGAAGTTATGTCTATTTACTAGAGATGTATTTTTTTTTTATGAAATTATCATCGTCATGAACCTGTACAGCTCACTGCTAAGCTTAGGGACTTTCCTCTCACTCACAGGAGTATATGCCATAATCTACCATGCGAGCCTACTGATTGAGTGATGATGTTAAGCCAGTGGTCACCTAACTGTCAAAAATTTAAGCAACCTAAGGGTATCTGACATGGCTTAACGTTATTGTGCGTAAACACAAGTAAAACCGGGACCTACAGTTCAACGTGCCCTCCAAAACACGTTAGTAATATGTAAAATGCCACATGGTGGTGTAACGTATACTCGTAGTAGTTGCTACGAACCCGTAGAGTGGCTACGAAAATTTTAATCCGATTAATAATTGAATCAATTTCTCAGGTGGCCCGCCGCTGGGGTATCCGCAAGAACAAGCCCAAGATGAACTACGAGAAACTGTCACGGGGGCTGCGCTATTACTACGACAAGAACATCATCCACAAGACGGCCGGCAAGCGTTACGTCTACCGCTTCGTTTGTGACCTTCAGAGTTTGCTAGGGTGAGGATTACTTTTTGCCCTACACTAACTGCACTAACACGAGCTTACCACAAAATAAAGTTCAAAAGGTTTATTCTGTTAACATTATGGTAAAATTAATGACAGCAGCCTCACCTTAAGTACCGCTTTGTGGAAATGCCGACAGTCTGATAAACCATCGTTGTTTTTTTTTTATATATATAAATTATTATCTTTTGGGAAGTGTCAAAGACTTGTTATGGTTGAATTCAATGTTTGATCAAAAACAAAAGTGTCTATATTTTCCTGTTTTTCCTAAATTCTCCTGTTTGAAATTTAACTCAAGAAAATATACTTGTTTCAGAATATCTCCCGAACAACTGCACGCAATGTACGAGCCCAAGATGGAGAAGAAAGACGACGACTGAACTCGACTCATGCTAGATCGCGATTCACTCTCACCTCACGCGGTCATCACTCCCTTCGCGAAACATTAGTACGGCACATAGCGAACTGGCAAAACAGCATTCAACATACGTAAACTTCGTATTCTATTTTATGATTGTATTGATATATTTTGTCACAAAACCACTATAAAGTGAGCTTCTCGAAAAATCTGGGACTTTTTCCGAGTCTAACGGTGGCTAATAAATATAGTCAGATGGTATGTAGTCAAACTGTAGTACTTGGTTTAACATGCCTAGAATGTCGGCGTGTACATGCTGTAACTGTATGCTATTATTTACTATGAAACTGAGACAACTGTTCTTGTAATGTCGAATTTGATCTCATACACAGCCACCAGTGGAAATATACACATATTCTTTTAACAGTTTAATTTATATTAATAATAGTATCAGTAAAACCAACGGTGCCTTAAATAACTTCATATCGTCAATAGATACATCATTAAAAAAATCATTTCCATTCGATCGTTACATGCTAATCGCCAGTATTAAGTCACTGCATATGTTTCAATGAAATTAGCTTTGTAATTTGATTAGTCACAGACCAATTTGAATAGTCTTTTTCTAATATCAATTATAGCAAATTGGAAAAGAAAATAAACTGACGAAAATAAGAACTTAGTGCTAAAATAGAAAAATTTTGCTATAATTTTAACGATAACTGTAAATATAAGTTAATTTTGTTACTTTATAAAAATAATTAGGTATTATATTATAGTAGATATTAAGTGTTGTATGTTTGATTCGCAGATTGTTGCAATGTGCGGTTAAATTAATGCATTGTAGGTAGTTAGAATGATGGATGACGGACATGAAACGATTATTGATTTTATTTAATAACAGAAAAAGCCCAAAGATTTTGAAATCTAAAATCCCACCAATTGGTAAAAAGATTGTAAAATTGCATAAGGGACTTCCCGTTTCTCTATTTTCAAAAATATAAAATTGGCGAAACTTATTTTGATGCAGTTCATTGAGATTCAACCCTTCAATAGTCATTATTACTATGTAAGAGATACATGGCATGACTAATAAAAGTCTGAACTTTTAGAACCCTAGTTTCTTTGACGTGTAGCTCACCCTTGAAGTTCAGGCTCTATCATTTTCAGACGAATATTTAAAATAATATTTTTATCGAAATTAAAAACGTAAAGCAACACCGGGTGACGTCACTTGTCGCTGATCTCGTGGTAAGGGATTGTAATGTCTTACTAGTTATGAAATTAATTAGTTGTATTATTTTCAATTTTTATAGCTCCTAGCGTACACCGAAGATATTTCGATAAGTTTTATTTTGTAAAGTATTTCTCCTCCATCAATACCATACCTTTATTTCTTTGTGCAATCCATTTGTAAAATGAGACTTCAGCCACTCAGTTGTGATTTTGTGACATATATGATAGGTACCTAGTTGTCTAGTAATGCGCAAAGTTGCACCTGCGTGGCAGCCCTGATAGTTTTAGTCTCGGTGCTTGTTGCTCGATGTTTTCAAATTCGAAAATGTATCTCAAATTAGAACGATGTCTTCCTTACCTTACCTATTTTGTCAGTAGGTCTGCTCCCTGAACTTTAAATATGGGTTTTCTCTCCTGGTGTCTACGCTGGTAAATTACATAAAATATCCGTATAAGTGAAAGCCATTGTAAAGTGAGACCTATTGTAGTTACGGCCAAATTTTGAATGTTTATGTGTCGTTGTATGTATTGATGGAAGATATAAATTTAAATATATATATTTACGAAATTACTTGTGGTTTGTTTTATGTATCCCTGTTTATAAATAAAAACCATATTGTAAACCCCGGATCAGTCAATGAAAGTTTAAATTATTGTCTATTTTTAACTCTGTCACGTCCACATACAGAAGACAGGCTAAAGGCATAACCATACATGGAGTTAAGCACTTAATCTTAAAATAAATTCTAAGCAAATCATCAAAGTGTGTATGCTTGTTAGTCCTTTTTTCAAGTCCACGTCACTTATCAACGGACTCGGAGCAATACATCAGGTCCGAGTTATGAGCCCGAGTAAGTACCTACATAGACAACTTTTTATACAGGAAATCATCGCTATCTCTCACTAAAATTCTAATGTGGTAAAACTTAGTAGGTAGTAAGTAAACATCATTTCGTTAATCTACACTAATATTATAATCTAGGTACATCTACACTTATACATTAATATTATTTATAGGAAAGATTTGAATTTTTTTAGGTTTGTTACGAATAAAATCAAAAACTTTACTGAACCGATATTAGAATTTTTTTCACCAATAGTAAGCTGCAATATCCCTAAGTACAAACGCTTTATTTTATCCCCATATTCCCACGGGAACGGGAATTACGCGGGTGAAACCACGCAGAACCGCTAGTTTCGAATAAAACTGTTGGGGTGTCAATTAATTGCTGGGGTGTCAAAAATTGGGTGTTTTACCCTATTGGGTAGTTGACAGCATCGAAATTAAATTGCGAGTAGTCATACATTAAAAATATTATCCCAAAACACCTCAAAATATGTATTTCGATTTTCAATTTACAATTATAGCAAATTTAAAAATAATAAAACAATCAAAAAAGTGCTGCAATTGAATACTACAAACTATGACGTCACGGTTTGCTATTCCAGTACATTTTCCATAGTAAAATTTTGTTTTGACAGATCGTAAAAAGTTAACTGATTTGACTAGGTAGGACACAACCCTAAGAAAAAAGTTTGTTATACTTGTCGGTTAATATTTCTGGACGTGAACAATGCTGTCATAACTGACATTGACATATTTTTAAATTTTCAGGTTAGTAGATTATCTGAGGTAGAATTCGTGTAATTTATAAATAAAATTCAACAATATGAGGTTAACACAAGTTCTAAACAGGCAACATATTGGGTTTATGTTCAAAAAGCATTGGCTAGTGCAAGGAAAAAGGGTGCCTATCGATACCAGGGTCGAAGAACATTTAAAGGCACAAGGAATTCCCGTTGAAGATGCCCTCGAATATGTGAAGGAGAAGCCAGCAGAACACGAAAGGTAAAGCTTCTGTTATTTCCCGACGTATCTCTTTTCTTGAAAGTTCATACACATTACTTTCTTTAGATTACTTACATTCAACAAACGAAATACAAAATATTGTCAAATTTACTGAATTGTAGGTTAGATATTGTGGGGCCTTACGAGCGACCAATACCATTAGATGAAAACCACCCAGACTACAAGAAAAGGCCTTGCTTCACTCTCAATCATGCAAATGTTCTCTTAGAAGGTATATCTCAAGCACAAGTGCTCACAAAGACTATCATAGCTGAAGATAAATTACCTGAAAAGATTGAAGAACTGGCACAAATATCTGCTCCCAAAGCTATACATGAGAGTGTAAAAAAGGCAATTTTATCTGCAAATGTGTTTGACTGTGAACAAAAAAAGTTGCCAAAAATCAAAGACTCAGAGAGACCTGCTTATAACTTTCCGAGGATATTAGGAATAACTGATCGAAGACGAAAGTGAGTATAAGGTTTCTTCTAAGGTGTTTTAAGTATTTTTAAATTATGGTATAAAAAAAAAATTTCTTCTTTGATATCATACGCAAAATAAAAAAAAACTGAAAAAACCAGATTACTGACATATTTGCTAGCACTAACTTAAGTATTGTCATAGGCTGTTCATGGCCTTAGGCCTACTCGAGGTCATGCCATTACCATTGGTCACAGGCAGTTCTGAGCCATTAGTTGGACAGATGGCACAACCTATTCTAAAGCTGTCACTGCATTTTAAGATTAGCTTGTAATAATTACAAAACAATCCTTAAGTAACGAAACTCGGCTTGAGGATTCCAGAAAGAGATGCCACTATGAGAGTTGCAGAAAGCTGTTCTCTTTTAATTGTGAGCAAGCAGACTTTCATGCTTGAGGATCATTCAATAATACTGGCCTAAGAGGCTATGATATGCATTATGCCCCAGTTCTAAAAAAGAGTTAACAAAATTTTGCTTGACTCGACTAGGAAGTCTAGGAACTCAATTTTTTTAAAGAGTATAAAAGAGTGTTGGTATTAGACTATTGACTTTTCAAAGTGTAATTTGCAATTACCTACAGAAATTAAATAAATTTTGACTTTGACTTAATGGATCAAGTTATTTTAGTTCCCATTGTGTAATGCTTCCAGCCAAGTCATAACCAACAAATTACTCCAACTTGTGGAAAGAACCAGTGACACAGAAGCTGTGCAGTCCAAGTATGTTGTAAATGATGTTGAATGCCAAACAACATTCAATAAAGAGGATGAATTAATCCAGTTCCAAGAAGTATCACACATCCTGGTAACCAGCAACAAGCCAGTAAATTACGAGATTGATGAGAAAGATATTCCCTTTGTAGAAATACCAGATTTGTATCCAGTGAAACACACTGTCACTTTGCCTCCTCAACATTTTTATAGTGAAGCTAGCAAATATCGTAAGTACTGGAATCCAAACTGCCCGAAACAAGCATCTTCCTATTTTGATTTAATACATAAAGACTAGCCATCTTTGATAAATATAGGTAGTTCAGTATAGAGCAAATGAAACAGAATGTATGCATTAATTAACAAGTAGAAGTAAATAGGTAGAACTAAAACTTGGCTATGGAAAAATACATCTTGACTGTAACTGTTGAAACCTCATTTATCAAAATAGTTTGTGTAATTTCCAAAATATGTTGACATATACAGTGGTGGTCAGATAATTAGAAACACTGCCAACGGTCCTTGACATTATGTAAGATACTTCACCGCAATCGTTTTTATTTGGAAATTAAACAATAAATAGGACAACAATATGTTCAATGATTTATCATTGATTAGAAAAACAATATAAATTCCATTACACAAGTGCAGTTTCAATATTACATTACGGACAAACACTTAAATCAGTTTTAAGGTATGAACAATAATGGTCAACTAATTAGAAACAACCACCAAAAAAGTATAAAAAACAATATTTTTTAAGTATTAGTAATTAGTATTGTCATTTAAGAAATAGATACTATCCACAACCTACCAATAGTTATAATTAATATTAAGTGGCTTGCTCTTATTGTTAATAACAGCATTGCAACGACGTGGCATTGATTCAATCAATTTCATCTATTTTTCTAGGGGGATTGAACTCCATGCTTCAACAAATGCTTCATGTAGTTCGTTTTGACTGGTGTTACGTTTGTTTGAGACTTTCTTTTTAACAATAAACCAGAGATTTTCTATCGGGTTTAAATCCGGACTATTTTTTGGCCAGTCTAAAATGGATATACGCTGTTAGCTAAGGAAACATTTGACGCGTTTAGGGTCATTGTCATGCTGAAAGATCCAGGTTACAGGCAAATGATCGTCCGAGTAGGGAATCATTGTGTGCTCTAAGATATTTTTGTATTGCCATTGATCCATTGTACCTTTAATCTTCCGTACGGGTCCAACTCCATATCCAGAAAAACACCCCCAAACTTTAATGTTACCGCCACCGTCCTTGACTATACTCCTTGTGTATTTATAATTAAAAGCATTGTTTACAGGACGTCTAACATAGCTTTGCATCCAAATATACCATAAAAAATTTAGTTTCATCTGAAAATAACACTTTATTCCATTCTCGTACTGTCCAATTAACATATTTTTTAGCGAATAATAATCGCTTCTCTCGGTGTTGCTTGGTAAGAAGCGTAAAGCGTAAATTGTTTGAAAGAATTTTTCGAACCTTTCGAAAAATTCTTTCAAACAATTTAGCTTCCACTAATCTTCTGCGTATCAATCTTGACAAGATGTTTCACGGGTCATCAGGCGAAAAAACTTCATTTTGAATCTGGTTGGAGCCTTTATTTGGGTCATTTTTAGAAACACGAACAACAACTTATCTTCTCTGGGAGAGGTTTTTCTTGGCCGAGCCGTTCTAAGAACATTTTCAACAGTTCCATGTGTTTTATAATGATCAATTGCATTAAAAACTTTCTTAACAGAACAATTTAAATGCTCAGCTATTCTTCTGTACGTCCACATAATATGATCTATACGTAAATTAATAATGATTTGCCTAGTTGACGCGTCACATCTTTTTTTTGGCCCATTTTGAACAAAATAAAATTCATATTAAATTTTGAATTGCCGCTAAAATAATAGAAAAAGCCAAAAAAGTAATGTTATTCTCCAATTTCCAAAAAAATAATGAGCTATGTATGCTTTGATGAAATGTTTCTAATTAGGCGTCCAAGCGGAAAGTAACAAAAAAAAAACTCCTACATGTGTAAGACTCATTTTGTAATTAAAAGTAAGATATGTTTTATATTTTATGCATTTAATGAGTTTTTTATTGGAGTGGCTATATTATTGCATGATTATTAATTATTGAATGTGTATATATTTTACGAACATTTGTACATTGAAGTTATACTTTTCTTATTCATAAGAAGTGTTTCTAATTATCTGACCACCACTGTATATCGACGTATATATGTATATTGACATAGCCAGCTAAAAAACATAAGCCTTCCTTATGATGTTGATCTAGTTGGGTAAATATACCATAGGGTACTTTAATGCAACTTAAAATATGATACATATTTCAGCTATCAGACCCTCTGTAGCAGTGAAGCACCCACACACCACATGGCTGCATTTCAACCGAACTGAAGTAAACAATATTTACGAGACTCCAGTTACTCCCACACAAATTCTTGGACGGTCCCTGACACATGCATTCACTGTAGCTAGCGCTTATGCCAAACAGTTGCATGGGGTAAGTTTAAATTATATACTGGCTTTCAATTAGTTCATTTGTTAATATAAAGTATCAATTGTGTTTTGTTTGGTACAGGAAAACGTAAAAGACCTACCTGAACCTGTATATGTCAACTGTATACAAACTGATGGCCAGAAATATCATTTCGGTGTATTTGAACTTAACACCCTCAATGTTGATGGAACTGATGGCACGAAGAATGTATGGTATAGCAAGAATGACGTGAAAATGTATGACTCTAGTAGATACTTTGGTGGAATGCCAGTACTAGAGAATTATAACCCTAAAGCCTATGAATACATTAATGCATTTTATAACTGTTAATTTCACACCATGTAGTTTAGGTTTGTATAATTTAATAATAATATTGTAAGTAGCATACTGTGTTTTATTAACTAACTGCCAAACTGTTTGGACAATAAAGTAAAGTACTATGTAATGTATTCATGTGTATATCCCATTATATTTACAAGAACATAAATACATTTATTTTCGATTAGAATACACAATGCTTACAAGTACCGTGACACTTTGTACATTAAATAGTAAGTTAGGAAAGTGGAACATATAGTTGTTTGTTATCAATAAGCTCATTGCTCCATCGCGAATTTCTGCAACCGGCGTCTTCTCAGCTCCTCCGCATCGGCGTCAGTCTTATCTCTGTAAGAAAAATAATATAATATATTCCCTCCACAGTATTACTAACTTTTGTCCTACAAACAGAGGTGCATCCAGGATTTTGACCTGGAGGCTTGCTGGAGGCCTACCACCCCCTTTTAAAAAACTATCATAGTTGAAGAATGTTTTGTTTCAAGCTTAAAACCACTTATTCAGATTCGTACGCAGCTCATTTTCAAATAGTGCGATCACTTTTGCACAGTCTTCCTAAACCAGTTTAATAATGCAATATCATTTCACACAAAACAATATTAAAGACAGGCTTACTTTAAAAGGGCGTCAACGTGAAGGACGTCAAGGAAAGGAGGAAGATAGCAATACTACCATAAAACCTCATTATAAGGCACTGATCAGCTTTTCTGGCCTTGAGCGAAATGGCTCTCATACATTCTGCTAAAAAACATTACCCTGGTAAAAATCGTACCTATTAGAATCTAAAGAGTCTGGCGTTGGCGAGTCTGTGGGGGTGTCGTCCAAGAGGTCCGTCATGTCCATCATGGTGGCCCTGCTGGTGGAGGGGCCGGCCGAAGGCTTGTAGCCTGACGTGGTCGGCACAACGTCCGGCTCCGTCTTCACCTTCGCCGGCGACGGCTCGGGCGAGGGCTCCGTTCGGCTGCAAATTAGGGATGTGAAAAAATTATCGATTTTTAGAATACTCGATTTTTTTTTAATAATCGATTTATAATAGTCAATGTTAAATAAGAAAAACGATTATTAATTAATCGATTATATTTTACACATTTTGATAGATTTTTGTAAACAGCACCATCTGTGCGACAAATGAAAAAATGAGAAGTAAATTCACTAACAAAGTTTATGTTAAAAAGATAAAGAATGTGAAAATAAGGATCATTTTTCGTATTACTTTTTTTTTTCTAATATACATTATAATGATACTTATACATATTCATACTAAACAAACATACTTTAACAAAAATCTACAAATAAAAGACCTCATCCAGTGCGTCACACCGAGGCAAGGTTCCCAGCAGACTGGCAGCATTCCCTCTTTGAATTATTTAACTAATTCTTTGACAGAAATAGCTACCAGCCCTGGGGTCGTATTACTTGATTTTATTTTTTTGTATAATCATTTTTTTTATAATCGATAATCTTTAATTAAATTAATAGATTTTTCTAAAATCGATTAATTTATTAAAATATACTGCAACCATAAAACGTGGTACTGCTATTTTAATGGACAGGCTACTCACGACATTTCGGTCTGTGTGGCGACGTTGGCGATGTTCAGCGGTAGATTGGCCACCACCGTCGAGTACTGCTGCATCAGCAGCACCGACGCATCCAGCATTGTTTGGATTTCGCGGAGCAGCTGCAACGAACACAAGTATAATTTCTGTAATAAGTACATACTACTAGTAATACTATGAAACCAAGTACATTCATAAGTTTTATGAAAAGAAATACTATTAACCTATCAATCACGTTTAAACAAATTACAAAAATAAATTGTTAATGGTTAATAAATATACTAGTGTGACGTCAGCAACTCCCCCCCAAAGTATAAAATGACAGTCGTAGCCGAACGTTGACTGGGAGCGGACGTATTTGTTTCATACTCTCTCTGTACGAGTGGTATCTTTTGTTTACAAAACTAAAATATACACCCAAAATCAAGAATTTGTAATTATGAGTACTGATAGTATCCTGCTAACATTATAAATGCGAGAGTGTGTTTAGTTTATCCTTCTTAAATGAATTAATGGATAGACTTTATTATTTGAACGACATATAAATGCCAGACTTTTCTACCCGGACCGCTAAAGTTGTTGGCAAAAAGTGGAGAATATAATACACAGAACCCAAATAATGGGAGGACAAGAGAATTTGAATATTACCTGTAGACGGGCCTCAATATTTCTGCGTTCAGTGCCCTCCATGCGGTGCAGCTCGTCCATGGTGAGGTTAGCGAGGTTGGCGGGACGCGGCGGAGGGGGCGGGGGCACTCCCCACGCCATCATAGCTGTACAAGGCAAAGATTTTTTTATACAAAAAGAGGTAGATATCTTACTAGAGCGCGGAAACTGAGGCCGACAAATGTAGATAATTGGTCGCATTTTATTTAGTCGCATTGTATTTTCAAGGCTTATTTCAAAGCGCAACTCTTAACAAATAGCTGTCTCTTTCTGATCATTCTTTCCGTAACATCTTTTGTCGTAATTTTTGTGTCCTTTAAATACTCTAAGAGGTAAGTGTGTTGTAGCCACTCGTAGCGGAACAATATCCAAACGCGCGCAGTATAAATGTAACTCAGCTATAGCTTAATATCTTTGGTACACTGTAATTAACTGTGAATACCAATAACCCTTATCGCCTTTATCAGATTGGTGATTATTACCGTGGGTTAAACTAATCAATGCCGCAAAGAGTAGTTTTAACGAGAAAGACCGCCTGTCGACGACCGTGGAATACAATTTATAGCAGTGTAGAAGAATCTACTTAACAAAACTAACATTGACTGCCAGCCAGAAAACGCACAACTGTTCTAGTCAGACTAGAACAAACAAATTCAAAATTTAAAGCTTCTAGATTAAATTATGAACACTAGTTCCATATATAAGAAAGAGAGAGAAAGAAAGTTGCGTCTAAAGATATCTGAAAACTCGTTATAGGGATTTAAATAGGGGATCAATATTTCTGTGGAAGTACGTTTTCCAAATCTCATCGGGCGCATAGCACGGCGCGCGACGGAGCGGTATTTAACCTCTCGCGCTTATCAGCTGATTGCTTGTTCTTTTGTTGTATCACGGCGAGCCGTGCAGCCGACCTACATCTACTGAGTAAGGTGCTAATATTTATCACGTTTTCGAGTTGAAGATAAAAAAAATACTCTATGATTCGATAGTATGTAGTACAAAGGGCGGATCACCCGTGGAAAACCAACCACTATAATTTCACACTCTATCATTAATTTCAAGGCTTCATATGGGTACAATTAATAAACATTCCATGAAAAATGATCTAACTGTAAACCGCATCAAAATTTGATGCGAGGTTTAAGAATTGGCGAAAATACAGACAGCCACGCGGAAAGCGACTTTATTTTATAATATGTAGAGATGACCAACACCGTAGCCGGTAGTGTCCTGCCTAGTCAAATGAGTAACTTTTAATGATTTTTCAAAATGATTTTTTTTTATGGAAAATTTACTGAAATAACAAGGTGTGACGTCTTAGTTTCTATTTGTTGTCTTATATTAACATTTGATATAATTGTAAAAGTGATAATCGAAATACATGTTGTGTTGTGTTTTGGGATAATATTTGTAGTGAAGCTATTCGTAATTTAATTTCGATCAGAAAAAAAAAATATTTCTTTGTAGATAATTGAAAATTACACTTAGAAAAGTCAATAGTCTATTAACAAGGGATTCTAAACCTGTCAACTACATCGTTAAAATTCGAATAACATCAATGATTCGAATTAATATTCATGATTAGAATCTTATATAAGGTAAGCTTACCGCGCAATTCGGTCACTTTTTTTTTGTCCATTTCTATCAAGATTTTTTTTTGTAAAAATATATACTTAAGTAATAATTATTTAGAGCAGTGATAGCCCGGACGGTTAAAGAGCCGGCCGAAAATCAGTGAGGCTCGGGTTCAAATCCTGGCATGTACCAATGAGTTTTTCAAAAACTTACGTACATATTTATCACTAGCTCGACGGTTAAGGAAAACATCGTGAGGAAACCAGCAGGTCTCAGAATTAGTTCTGAGACATGTGTAAACAGACCCGGTCCGGCGATGGGCTCACCACCTATCACGTTTAGGGGTCCAATATATCTCGTGAAATGTGGGTATATCCAGTAATGGAATACCTCTGCCTACCCCCTCGGCACACTGTGGAATTTTCATGAAAGTGCGGTCACCTTTGGGATACCCCTTCATCCTATAGATCCAACAAAGAAGCACAACTTCTGGGAAGAAACCTTGGTTTTCTTATGTTTAGTTTTGAAGTTATTTTAAAACTTAAGAAATCCTCATAGAAACCATAGAAATGTATTATTTCGTTCAAATATATTATGATTTTGTATTTTACGATGGGGTATTAAAAAGGGATGTTATATCTTCTAATTCTGACAAAAATAAATTAAAAATATTCGTTAATCAAAGGGAAAATCATGTTTTTTTTAAATTTAAAATATTTTTTTATTTCGTCTGTCTCATTGTTTCCGCATTTTTTTTAATAAGGAAAGTTTGATATTATGATCCACTATATATGTAAAAAAAAACAGGTGCGAACAAAGCAGGACTTCTGAGATATTGATTTTTTATGTTTAAGGTTAGGGCTGTCACCTACTATAATTATGTACTATAACAATTCTTAGATAACTTTCACTGCCAATTTAAAATCTTTCTCGATGTAAAATAAAACAAAAATACTAACAAAAAAATATCCCAAACAAATTAATATCCAGTAAAAAGTAAAAAAAAATATAACATTTCTTCTACAACTTAATTTTTCTACTCATCAATATGTAGGTACGATCTATGTGTTTACCACGCAAGAAGGTAGGTAGGTAGCTAGGTACCTACCTTCAAATCTAACTCAACACATACCTATGAATATCAAAATATTTTTTTAGAGTTCTTCTAATATAACTAAAATGAAATGAAAAATATTAGACTATCAAATTATTATATATATATATATATATATATATATATATATATATATATAATATATATATATCAAATTATTACGATAATATAATGTAGTTACAATTATTGTTAATTTTAGAGTCGTTGTCAGCCAAGGTAGTTTTATACAAGGGCACTTGTTTTGTCTAGTAAAGTCAACCACAACCGTGTTATAAACGTGGTATTTATTTCTTTACTGTAACATGTCGAGGCGAGAGTGGGGCCGCGGTGGTGGGAGTAGCTTTCAAGTAGACACGGGCAGGCGCCGCGCCAGTCGAGAGAGAGAAGCGTTACGAGTCACTTGTTTACGAACCGATTCAGATTCTTTTTTTTCTCGTTCTATTATATCTACACCGTCCTTCTCGCGGTAATTCCTTGTGTTTAATATTGGATATATTTTTGTATCACCGTTGCTACTCGTCGTATTAAAGTTCGTATGTTTGGTTTATTATGGTATTGGTATTTGTGTCTTTTCAAGGTCGCAGATATTGTCACAGTATATTGTTGTATAAAATTAAATTTAGGTATTAGTGTTCTGTCACAGTACCTACATTACCTAGCGCTGTCAAGTAGTTTCGAAATAGATCCAGAAAAGTTTCACGAATTTTGTTGAAATTTTGCTGCAAAATATGTAGAAAATTACGAGTGGTGTTACATGTCAGTGGTGTTACACTTCACAAAATATTAGCCCACGGAAGTGAAATTATAAAATCTAGTCCGTTACCTATTGGTATGCTGAGTGAGTAAGCTTCAGAATCTCGTAACAAATTTTGGCGTTATGATAGGGAACACCATACGAGAAAATTAAACCGGAAGACAACTGTGCTTGACTTATTTCACCGTGCTTTAGAATCGTCAGATCCATTTATATCTATGATTTCACTCAGTACCCGCCAAAAAAAACACAAGCATTTGGGTCTCCCTAAAAAAGTTCTTTGTCTTTTAAAACCATCGACGGAAAATGTAATAAATCACGGGGACTTACAAGAAGAAACCAAAGATGACGAAAATGTTATTTTAACATCTGAAGAAGTTTTAGTATCTTCGGATGTTGACGAGTAAAGAAAATGTAACGGCTAAGACATACCTACATATCTCCGTTTGATTTAAATTAAAATAAATTATAATTTGAATTTGACAACCCTATTTCCATAGAAAAACTATAGAACTTTAGAAATGTAATATCTCCGATGTCCCACAGTTAATTTAATAGATTTTTATGTTGAGTTATTAATAAGTATATTATGCATGCTCGGAATTAAAACGAGATGCGGAATCGATAATAATAAGGAGAAAATAGCAATTTAGTAAAAACAAGAAAAAAGCCGATTTCTCTTCGTATATCGTAGATGCAACACCTAAACTTTTTATGGAGTTAGATATTGCATGTTATTATGATTAAACAATTATTTATGGTAATAACATTATTATTTTACAATTTACAAATAAAAACAGTTTTTTGCTGACGTCAGCATAACTTTAAATAACTTCAAAACTAAACATGAAAAAACCATAGTTCCTTCCCAGAAGTTTTAGTACTACGCTGGATCTACAGGATGAAGGGATAATCCAAGGCATGACCGCACTTACAGGAAAATTCCACAGTGTGCTCGGGGATGAAAGGCGTGAGATTATTTTTTATTTTTTTAATAATTATTCTTCAAAAGTACCTGTAATGAAAACTATAAATTGATGTTAGGTATATTATAATTTTTCGAACTCCGTCCGTAGTTTTTTTAGAAAGTGGTTAATAGCGGTTTGTTAGTTAGTTTTTCAGAAGTAATTTGAACACGGTTATTTTATCTATTGAACGATTTTATTGATTCGAATCAACGCATAAATTCGTATTGATTCGAATTTATCAATCAATTCGAATCATGGTTCGAATTTTCGCCGGGCTATTCGAATTGATTTGAATATTCGTTTTCGATTCGAGTCCCATCACTACTTTAAAGAGAACACTTACGTGGCGGCGGCATATTGGGGAAGGGCGGCGGTTGCGGTGCAGTGGTGTTGGGCTGAGGGGGCGCGGGGTGCGCGGCGTGGGGAGCGTGGGGAGGGGCCGCGGGAGTTGGTTCCGGCGCAGGCGCACGCAGCACGTTCAGCCGGCACGTAGGGCACGTCTGCTGCCGCTGGAACCACAGCCGCAGGCACGCGGCGTGGAATATGTGGTTGCACGGCAGCTTCTTTGCACCTATAAATATTATTAGCTGGCTAATATTGGTATATGGTCTAACGTACTTTCTAAATTAGTGATACCGAATGTTGAGGATGCGTAAGTACCATGGGCAGGTAGGAACAAGCGCACAAGTGTGCTGCAGATGTCTTGTAATTCCATAAATGACACTTTGGGTTTCTTTATTTACAAACAAGGGCACGGTTTGGCTTTTATTCTAGTTGGGAGTTTTACAGAGATCTACAGTAAGAAACTGTCATTTACAGAGGTCTAAAATTGAAAAATGACACTCTAAAAGAGGTTTTTACACTCACTCATAGTGGTTTTCGGGGCTAACAATGACGGGACCTGATTATTTTTATACCTTAGGTATAACTATAACTCAATTATCTAGTTTTCGCTTATCCAGGTTCGACTTGGCATAAAATTCAAATAAATTATTTTTATCAATCGAAATTGAAATTTTGATACACTTACCGCTACTTCACTTTGATATAATTACCTTTTCACTTCTACTACAACAAAAACTTATATTTGGTGTAAGTGGTTCACAGATATGAGCTCGACTGTAGATGTGTTAAAATTATATATGTATTACATTACATAGCACTTACTGTATCATAAATATTAAAATTAAAGCTCTAATTTAATCATTAGCCTCGAAATATGCTACACGTAATTGTTAAACAATCGTGGTTTCACTCGCCTTGAATATTTAAACAATACTGAACTCTAAGAAATTAAACACTTGCACAAATAATAATTATGTTGTAAAAAAAATACATGGGAGGGCTGGCTATATCTATATAATTATATAAAACAAACTAAATATATTTTTTATATATATTCCAAATTTCAAGTCGATTTCATCAGTAGCTGCTGAAATAAGGAGCTGTGTTGCCTGTGTTAGACAGAGTGGCACCTAAATGTTTCTTTTTCGTAGGACCGTCAGACTTGACAGCACAGGCCGTTGGGATTCCTCATTTAAAAACCGAACACACCAAAAGCAGGTCAGGAGCTGCACGAGTTTTACATGCTCACCAAATCCAATATGACCTTATTTTGATGTGTTCGGGCCTTTAATGATGTAGTATATATAGCGATAAGACCGCCCATTGTGCTTTAGTTAATGTTGGTATCCAATCCATATTGTGTTGTTTTTCGTGTACAATAAAGAGTTATTGTATTGTATATGGACTGACCACTGTGCATCTCCTCACGGCATATGATGCACTCGTTGTCGGCGGCGGCTAGTTCCTCGTGCGTCGCGTCGGGGTACAGCGTGTTCATGTTGCGGATCGCACGCCGCGACAGCACCACGTCATTGTACGCTTTCTTGAAACTCCTGAAACGAGTAGCTTTATTGTAAAACTAATTGCAAGGTGCATTATCCCTGTACTGTATCTTAAAATCAGAACAACAATGAGTTTATTACACCTCTAGCAGTTCTGCGCGGTTTCATTCGCGTAGTTCCCATGCCCGTGGGAATACGGGAATAATGTTACTCAGGGATCTTCTAGCTTTTTATTAGTGAAAGAATTTTTAAAATTAGACCATTAGTTTTTGAGTTTATTCGTAACAAACATAAAGAAATACAAATCTTCCTCTTTATAATATTAGTATAGATTTGTATGCATATACATCATCACCACCTGTCATGTTTAGAGGTCCAGAAATATACTGGTGAAAGGAATGGAATGCCTCTGGCTATCCCTTCGTGGATAAAATACGTGAACATATCTATAAAAAATACATCGTTTTCACAAAGGTACCTACATATCTCAGCAAACATGATGGCACATTTTTTATTAAAATTAAACACCTCTAAATTTCTACAAAACATCCCTCAAATTAATTACAGCTGTGAAAGCTGTAGTATATATAGTAGTATATATAGTAGTAGTATAGTATAGCGAATTATCTGCTTATGGTCTATACCTCTCGCAGATAGAAAGAGAGAAAAAAAACGCTTTTAGATGTCATTGGGTTAAATAATTACACTTCTAAAATGAGGATGAATCTAACGCCACGTCATTTATTAAAATCAATAGTTCTACCCTATACATTACGGTGGTTAGAGAAATATTGATTAATTTGTGATGGCACCAAAGTAGCACTTTCGGACCTATAAGAATGTAAATGACACCTTATTTATAATATCTACCAACCAGTTCAGACTAAAGTTCGCGCTACAGAAATCGACATACATATATCCGAAAAAGCAGTTGGGTAAAAACCCTCTAAACGAAAATTCTTGCATATTTTGTACAACAGCTTAAATTTTTAAATGATTCAGTTACCTCATAGTCTCGTACATGGGCCTGAAGGCGAACAGTGGCAGAGTGTAGATCCTGACCATAACGGCTACGAAGCCGATATAGAGGAGCACCTTGAAGAAGTTGATAGCCAGCTCCGTGTAGAGGAGGACCGCTGCTTTACTCTCCCACGGGGCTTCCCACCTCGCGTCGATGGCGTGGAGAACATACTGGTGAAAATTAGGGAATGTTGTAGCAAAAAAAGTCAATGTGGGAACGGATCAGCACTGCCCACAAGTCATTTGATATTGTACGAAATTCCCTACTACAACACTCACTCACGTACAAGTATAAGACGTATTGCACGTATTACGAAATAGCATCGCCTCGCCTCGGGACAAGCTCGAGCAAGATAGCGAGATGGTGACGATGATAGTTTCTGAGTTGATGTGTATGCTATATTTCTAAAGTTCCAAAAGCTAATCCATACTACTAGAAGAAATGGAAAAGTACCTTTCCATAGACCAGTGGACCAAGCTTACCATTGGTGAAAGAATTTTTAAAACAGTCTAGAACTTTCGGAGCCTATTCAATACAAACTAATAAAAAATCTAATCTTTCTTTTTTATAATAACAGTGTAGATAAGTAAGGAACAGCTACATTTCATCCCGAAAAAAACACTGTACCTAGGGGCCATGTTAACCTCAAGTCAAAAGCAATTTAAACAGCTAGTACAACACAACAAGACAGCATTTACTCAGTCATGTCAAAAAATATTAGTAGGATGTGGATTAGAGAAATCTTCACTACATAAAAATCCTTCTCTCCATTTCTTTAGGCATCTATTATTTATGAATACCTTATTAATTTAAAATGACAAATCATATCATAATAATTATCTTAAATATTGCATAATTATATCACAAAAATCCTTCATGCATGACTTGTCTACTTATCATTAATTATTTGTACAACAATGCAACAAGTTATCTACACATATTTTTGCATACACATACCAGTTATGCAACAACCAAAGAGGTTGGAAGAAAATCATTCTCTTTAGAAACTTTTTCTTTAAACGTCTTTGGCAACAACACTACTTACTGACTTAAATACTTAATAAAAAAAAACATTGAAGCTGTATTGTAAACACCTTGTTGGACTCACCTTGATCAAAATATTCACGATCATGATGATTAATATACTGTATTCAAAGCCAAAGACAAGCTGGACTGAAGGGCCTTTGCTTGCGGTGAACTGATACGCATGGTGAATGAAGTATAAATCTGCATGTGCCAGCAGCATCAGCAGAGACAGTATCCTTACATGGAACAGCCATCCTATCACAGGACTCCTCTCCATCTACAAGAACATATTCATTTAATAAATACACTAAAATATTTTTATAGTGATCTATTTCAGTTTTTTTAATTAAATAAATTCCTGGGGGGACAACATGTATTCTCATATTCTGCCTGTTAGTTATAGTGCTTATTTATATAGCATGGTCTTCTAAATGTTCGAAGTTTCTTTTGATTACAAAGAATATGTTTATTTAACCTATTGAGGAGATTTCTTAATGTTTTTCAAATCATAAATAGGCCACCCTTTGATTAGAAAGATAAATAATATAATGTTTTACTTACATAGTCTACTCTATCTTCTGCAAGCCAATGGAATGCTTTCAAAAACAATAGCAAGGTGAATAATGCAATGAACTTTGGATTGAAGTCATCCCTGAACACTGTGAAGGCAAGGCATGTTTCTGTGATAGCATACCAAGACCTTTCAATCAAATGCTGAAAAAAAATAGATCATTTAAAATTTGGATTCATATTGTTGACAAACAAACAAATTTAATTTTGTTGTTTTATTTAATTTACAAAATAATACCTACATATATTTTTAATTTAGTAATACATAGGTACGTAATTCTCTAAAAATATCAAGAATCATTAGTTGTTGGAGATTATTAAATTACTTGTCAATTTTGTTTACTTTTGTAAGTTGATTACAAATTATTTACATGTTATCAATTTATTCAATGACCAGCAAACAAAAGGTGTTTTTATAACTTTGTAAATAGCTCTTATTATTTTTACAGGCCACACAGTTAATCTTATTTGACTTGGAAATATTTTCTTATTTTGGATCTTACCAATATACTAATGTCAATTTAATTACATCAAATGATT
The DNA here is from genome assembly GCA_963855545.1 of Ethmia dodecea. Lineage (NCBI taxonomy): Eukaryota > Metazoa > Arthropoda > Insecta > Lepidoptera > Depressariidae > Ethmia > Ethmia dodecea. The sequence continues at coordinate 8,416,217 of OY979457.1, forward strand.
TGTTAATTGAATAATAATTTGTCGGCATTTTATTAATGTACCCATGCTTGGCTAACTTACCCACTCAACCAACATGAATGTTCTTACCTCAAACTCGGCAGGTCGTAGTTGGCCAAAGAATATTTTTCTTAGGATCTTGCCTACCAGTAACACTAATATGAAGGCTTGCAAATACATTACCTGAAACATAAAGAATTTCTTTAAATTCAGAGCAGTGATATCCCATTTTCAAAAACTTATGTACTTACATACTTACAAATTTTATACTTTTACACTTTCTGATTCCTACATCACTGGCTCCATGGTGAAGGAAAACATCGTGAGGAAACCCGCAAGTCCCAGAATTAATTCTGAGGCATGTGTAACAGACCCGGTCCAGCAATGGGCTCACCACCTATCTCATCAGGGGTCCAAAGATGATACTGGTGAAATGTGGGTATTTCTCGAATGGAATACCTCTGCCTACCCCCAAGGTGATAAGATCCGTGAGATTATTAATTATTTATAAATTCTACATGAACTGTTATGCAAAGGGCTACGAAAGCTAGAGCTGATAGTACCTAGTACAGAAGAATTTTCTTAAAAAGGAATTTATACAATAAATAAAAGAGCAATTTCTTATTGGTCCAAAGCATATGTGGGTCTCGTGATGGCGGAATACACAGTAGGTAAATGGACATTTCTGGAGACCTGTTGATAGTGAGTACTTACAGCCATGCTAGGATTAGAATTCGTTAGGTAAACTATAGATGGATAAAACTGCTTCTTCTGGTAATAGGCATTGCCTATTACTACAGTCGTGAGAGCTAGACTGATCACAGTCGCGAGAATCGCCTTCATCTTCATTGATCTGGTTTACCTTCACGCACAAAATTTAAGCAATGAAATATCCTGACAATTTTCTAGGCACTACAAAATAACGTAATTGTCAACAAATACATTTTCAAAACATCTTTTCTTATTGTCGCTACAGGAAAAAAACTAATTTTGACGTGTTCAATGTTCATTTGCGACATTGTCGATTTTCATGTCATGTTTTTAGCAACAACCGGAGAGAAAGAAGAGTACCGCATGGAGATGGTTTCTTTCTCTTTCGCTCCCACCACGTCGCAAAATATTTTTTTAAGGGCTAATTACACCTTCCTGAATGACTGAATCACTCAGTTACTTTTTAGGCTCCTAAATCCAGCAACAAATCTGCTTCCTGTATTCAAAAGCCTAAAAGAAAGATGTAGTCTCATTAAGAATAGAACCCAAAGGCCATTGAATACTAAAAAAAAAGAAACTTTATTTAGTAATCAGAAGCTTATAAATAGCTTCATAACGTACCTTGAAATTCAGTCTGTATACTAGTATACTTGATGGTCAAACGAACTTACCTTAAGTGAAGTTCGACCCATAATTATATGAGGCCTTCGTGTCCGAACCGAGTCCTAAATTTACTTATAGATATATGTGTCTCTAGTGATCGTCATTCACACGGATTTCAAAGCTTAGTATTATTTTAAAAAATAAAAGCATTTTTCAGTCTGGCAACACATATGTCACCCGTTTCCGTCAAAGTCCGCCATATGTCATTTAAGTTCAAAGTTTAATATTTTATGGGTAGATCCAAACTTTGGATCCAGGGTTGGGAGGGCTGGACTCGGTTCGGACACGAAGGCCTCATATAATTATGGGTCGAACTTCACTTAAGGTAAGTTCGTTTGACCATCAATTATATTTCTGCCTTCGTGTCCGAACCGAGTCCTAAATTTACTTATAGATAGATATTCAAAGCTGTTTTATTTATAAAACAATAAAAAGTATAATATTACTAAATTATACTTCCCTGTCTAAGTAAATATATTTTTTATTTCCATATAGTAGGAAGGTACTTGCTAGGTTTTCGATAGATAACAGGTATCTTAAAGAATAATAAATAATCAGTAACTCTTACACTGTATGTACTACAATAATAATAAAATAAACACATTAAAAGTACCCTGCGCAGTCGGGTAAATAGGTGTAAGATAACTATGAAAAGGTGTAAACAACCTAGAGATATCTCTACAACCAAATGAAACCTTACGAATCAAGCAAATCATCTTTCTTTTAGCTATTGGGTCTATTATAGAGCCTTTTTCTTATAGGCCTACATTTTGGGTAGCAAGTGTTGCAGCCTACATAAATACGTATAAATCCCTCAATCAGCGAGTATTGTTTTGAGCTATCTAACTACTCTAAGTTTGTGTTGAAAATTATCTGAATAAAGTTTTATGAAGCTTTGGAACAAAGAAGTATTACTGGAACGTAAATTTTTAGTCAATTTTAAATAACTAATCGAGCAAGGTGCAGGCTGGACAGTGGAGATATTTCAGGATTGAACTTGAAATAGACAGGCAGAATCCTAATTATTCTGAAAACTTTTTTATGGAGCAGTTTTTATTCTTTCTGGATTTTATTAAAGTTGTGCAAACATTACTTTAAAAACTAATTCAAACTTCAAATCAGAGATTTGATGAAAATTGTGCTCTTTTCTATCGTGCACACTATAGTGCTAAATATATTTTGTGAGTTAATATCAATATTATTTATGTTATCTACTATATAAAAATAAGTCGGGTTTTCCTTCCTGACGATTTAACTCCAGAACTGACGAACCGATTTCCATGGTTTTGCATTCGTTGGAAAGGTCTCGGGCTCCGCAAGGTTTATAGCAAAGAAAATTCAGCATTGCACCCGTGCGAAGCCGGGGCGGGTCGCTAGTCATATATAGAAGACAGAGTAGGAGTGAACCCAATGTCAAGTAGATAACACTGTAGGTAAAGAACTGTATATTTATTATGGTTATAATAATATACTTACTTATTCTTTATGAAACATTCTCTTCAGATGGTCCGAACACAAAAAAAAATTATCCCTATAGTATGGCATTTAGACAGATTAGGTCATAATTGTCATCAATTGTAAAATTTTCACATTCATCGTAATAGTGACTTAACTTGTTAATTTATAAAACGAAGGGCCGATCTGCCTGAGTTTGGTGTTTGGCGTTTGGCGCAATGGCGAGTTTGGCGAAAAATTTCATACTGATATCCTAGACAGAAGTTTCAACATACAGGTATACCCAAAGAGAATATAACCACTAACGTTTTAGGTATACCTAGGCACAGATATTACAATACTGTAGGTACAAATAATATATGTTTTATAATATATTTTTGAAAAAAAAATATTAAGAGTATATAGTTACATTACAGGATCAAATTGCTTTCATAAATGTCAATACTCTGAAACACATAACACTTTTAAAATAGGTACCTGGATGTACATACATGCCTGCCTGGCGTCTCCCTGCCACCAGAGTAAGCTGCTTGTATAGGTAGAGAGTGTAGGTTCCTGAAAGGGTAAACCAATAGTTTAGTGGGGCCTAAACATTGGAAATCGAGGAAATTTTGGTACATCAAAATTCTTCTTGGACTATCAACTTAGATCAAAACAATTTTATCTAACACTATCAATACCCAATATTTTTCCTATTCTTAGAATGAGTCTTACAACTGTGCGAATACTACTGCAAATCCATTAATAAACCAATAAAAATACCTGTAATAGGTTTAATCTAGGTTCTTGCAAATAAATAAATTGTTGATTGTTCCAAAGTATTTATACTCAGCTAAAATCCTTTTTTTTTTTTTTTTTGCATTAACATAAAGCTTTCTAGATTCCTTGTAATTTTCTTAAGAGGTAATATATGATGCAAGCATATTTGAAAATATACTCATTTTTAAATTCTAACTATTGCATGTAAATAGTAGTTTTTATTTGTAGATATATGTATATATTCATATCTTTTAATTTTATTCGCACCTGAGAAATGTGGAACAAGATTTCTTCTCTAGAGATATTCCTACTATAAGTACCGTAAGTACGTCATAAGCAGGAATGTATATAAATATACCTACTGCATTCCTGGTCGTACGTAAGCCTAAGTGAGCAAATTGAGTAATACCCATATTATTTGTCTAATTCAGCAGTTGTCTTATTTATTCGAAAAAGTATTTCAGAATGATGATAGTCTTTGCTCTTCTGAAAAAGAACTCAAAAAACGCTATCGCCATTACTTCCAGGTAATTATGTTAGTTTCTTCTTGTAGGCAACTTTTTAGTTTAGTTTCGTCTTCATGCAGCTCCAGTAATTATGATTCGGCTCCATGACGCAGAAGTTGCGTCAAAGTGTCGCCTTAGGGACGATGCCCCTTAGGCTAACTTTATCTTTTCAGCTGTGACCCCAGTGATGGTGATACAGCTCCCTGATGCAGGATTTCGGTCAGTGTCGCCCTAGGGACGATGCCCCTTGAGCTAACACTACCTGTTGAACTGTGGCTCCAGTAATAGTGATACAGATCCATGATTCAAAATGTCGGTCAGAGTGTCGCCGTAGGGACGAGGCCCCGTAGGCTAACCCTACCTCCTGAACTGTGGTGTTAACGAGGTTAACTCCGCAGCAGGAAGAGCTATGGTGCTCTGATCAGCGATAGCAACAACCCCTAAGGCAGTGCGTAACGCGTGATCGAGGTGTCAAGGGTGAGAGCTGGAGCCCTGCAGGCAATGCGTAGCACCCAATTAGCAGAAGTGAGAATGCAATTCGACAACCTCTTGTAGACAGTTGTGTAACATGTGAATTTATGTGAAGCAGTTCGTGTTATTTTCAGAAAATTATCCTCGTCTGGATCTTATCTTCTACACAACTTATGACTGACTCTCGACAGCTTAGACGACGAGGATGGTGCAAGCCCATCAATTATTTCTATCGCACGAAATCCTGCTGATCAGCATCTGTCCTCTATTTTAATGTCTTGAGTAACGTTTCAATATCCTCACGGAGTTCCTGCAAGTCTTCATTTTTTCATTTCAGCATCTTAAAGTCTTTTAAAACCTGAAAAAACAATTTTATAAAATTTACCGCAGTGAACAACGAACACGGAAACACGTAATGACATATGGCGGACTTTGACGGAAACGGGTGACATATGTGTTGCCAGACTGAAAAATGCTTTTATTTTTTAAAATAATACTAAGCTTTGAAATCCGTGTGAATGACGATCACTAGAGACACATATATCTATAAGTAAATTTAGGACTCGGTTCGGACACGAAGGCAGAAATATAATCTTTGAATTCAGTTACTAAATTCAGGAAGGTGTGATAAGCCCTTTTACACACAGAATCGATATTTGAAAAACATCGATTAATATTTTTTTGGAAATGGCAACATTGTCATGTCTTTTGTCATTTTGTGAACTGAAAGATGGTGTTTGCTTGATCTTGTAAATTTTATTATATATTTTGAGTGGTTTACTCTAAAGATGAACGTATTCTGTGTGTGTTTCAAAAGCTACAAATAGCGTTTTTGAATCGATTTCACATCCGGTTAATTTCCAGGTTTGTTAGCACGACACTTTCGTTTGCCGCGCAATCTTGTACTACTTACCACATATCTAGATGCCAACAACGCCTGCCACCGTAAATTCATTCTCTTTTTTATCGTTTCATCCCTCTAAATTGGTTTCTCTACACTCTAAGGATGTATAAATCATATATACGTACTTAGCCTATCAAGGCGTCCATAGAAACCAATATCCAAGAAAAACATTATCCCAAGTAAATGTTGTTATTGTAATACGTATTCATAGTTGTTACTCACTTTACTCTACATAATACTTGATAGGATACCATAACACAGGAATGATCTAAATTTGATCTAAAATGTTCTTTTCAGTGCTCCTTGAAAAGAACAGACAGTGAATGCTTCAAGGATGGTAAGTAAATTGGTGAATATGATTACTGCTTTTATTTACAAAGAAAATATACATTGATTTACAATAATTACAGATAAAAAATGTCCTCCAAAGAGGAACCATGTGGGACAGTGCCCAGAAGACTGGCAGCATTCCCTCTCTGGATAGCTAGGCTGATCCTTTGACAGAGATAGCTGCCAGCCCTCTGGTCACCTGAAGCCTCGACATTACTGCTTTAATTAGTACACTAAAATGTATGTATTATTCTTTTCTTGCAGCAGGGAGATGATCCACCCTTCTTGCCAGTGGGTACTGATGTCAGTGCTAAGTATAAAGGTGCTTTCTGTGAAGCAAAAGTGAAAAAAGTCGTCAGAAACATTAAGTGTAAGGTATGTGCCCATCCTTAAATATCTAACTGAAATACCACTGACTCATGAATTGCAAAATGGTCAAAATTGGAACACATAGTCTGGACTAACACCTTAATTTTTTCATCAAGTAGGTTTGCCAAGAGGTTTACACTGGAGTATAGTTATGTATACTTTTATACTATCTGTACTAATATAATGAAGAGGAAAGATTTGTATTTTTGTATGTTTGCTATGAATAAACTCAAAAACTACTGCAGCAATTTTAAAAATTCTTTCACCTATGGAAACTTTCATCTAAAATCTACTTCTAACTTGTCTGTGATCTTGCACCATGATTGACTATTACAACAGCCATGCTAGTACGAGCCAAGAAACAGATTCTACTTTTTATATAATTAAAAACAATTATGTATGCATTTGTAAAAATGAAGCTTTTGCCTTAGGTGACCCTAAAAACTGGTGGCACCATCACAGTGAATGATGATGTCATCAAAGGCACATTGCGGGTTGGCAGCACAGTCGAAGTAAAACAGGACCCCAAGAAAGAAGCTACAGAGGCTGTCATCAGCAAGATACAGGACTGCAGCCAGTATACTGTTGGTATGTAATGTATACTCCTTTTTCACTCTACTTGCTATGTATATGTAAGTTTGGGTCAATCAGTCATGTGGGTAAGTTGAATATGATTATCCTACTATGTTGCTGCTGAAATCATGTCAAGATATAAAACCATCCTTTTTAGAGTTTTTATAATTTTATGCAAATGTTGTGCGTGCTATTAATTGGCGAGCATAAATATAATCGTTTTAATCTACTTTAAGTTCAAAGGGTCATGTTATGTTTTGCTGTAAGCATGCCGAATTAAATACATAAATATTGTAAATGTTGCTCTGTTGCTCTTTCATGCTAAAACTACAGCAGTCAGAATGTAGGCATACTCTAGTATTTTATTGATATCAACATGTTTTCACAGTATTCGACGATGGTGACATAACAACGCTCCGGCGGTCAGCATTGTGCCTGAAAAGCGGGCGACATTTCAATGAGAGTGAGACGCTGGATCAGTTACCTCTCACACATCCAGAGCACTTCTCTACGCCCGTCATAGCCGGCCGGCGCGGTAGAAGGGGGAGAGCACAGTCAGTTCACTGCTACTCACTTATGTTGACTATTTTATATTTAAATAATTTTATATACAAAAAAAAACTGCAAATATCCCCTAAAATTCTACTGTTTTAAAAAATAGGTTCTTATTCAAGTCATACTAAAAAGGTTATTGTTCTTTCACTAAACTTATTCTCTCCATGCAATTTGCAATCTCGTCTTTTCTGCTTTGCATACCAGTTTGACAAAGATATCTACTAATACGAGACGCCTGTCGAGTAGGCGTGCGCGCTCTAGGCAAATATTCATACCTAAACTGTGGAGTCGGACAGGCCTGCTAATTGTCTGGCCTGTCATACAAATGTATTGTCCCAGGTCAGAAGAAAGCGAGGGTGAAGTGAGCACCCGTCGAGTGAAGGCAGACAGTGCAGAGCGCGAGCCGCACGTAGGCCGCGTAGTACTGGTCGAGGTTGCGGGTGGGGCTGAGCGCCGGCGCCCCCACCAACCCGCTTTCCCCGCACTCGTTGTGGCGCCCACCGCGCAGATCAAGGTCAAGGAGGACTACCTTGTGCGCTCCTTCAAAGACGGACGATAGTGAGTACTGACTATTGTCCATACATCCCTATAATATAATACTCATCAGCATCCCGTAACACCTTGCTAAATTAAGAGGTCTTCCCTCACACATGAGGAAGTATGGGCTAAAATCTACCAAGCGAGCGCACCGCGGCTTGGGAGATAGTGTAGGATAGAGGCCACCTAACTGTCAGAATTGGTCAAGCCACCCAAGGGTATCTGACATGGTTTAACAACTTCCATTGTGCGTTCACACAATGAAAACCGGGACCAACGGTTTAACGTGCCTTCCGAAACACGGAGGCGCCCGTGATATGATGCCACTAGGCGGTCACCCGTTCACTGGCTACTAGTAATATTATCGATGCGAAACTCTGTCTTTTACCTTTTCATGGTTAAAACAGTTATGTTTGTTAATGTCCCACTATTTATTTCTCTTTGTTAAAAAAAACTAATTTAAACTCAGAAGAGTTGATTCAAAAGAAGTTTTTATTTATTATAAGCTTTTTATTGTTTTGTCAGCTAACATGCAATAGACTTTTGTCCAATATATGCTGTCGCTTTAACCTCCTTTTAGTTTGTGCGTTTCTCAGTAACTTCACAGTATTATTATTATTCAGAAGATTAAAAAATTAACATATTCCAGCTATACGGTGCCGAAGAAGGAGGCCCGAGAATTCCGCAAGGGAAGCGCGCCGCTGGAGTGGTGCGGCGTGGAGGCGGCATTGCAGTACCTCAATAATGGCGTGCTGCCCCCTCACTGGGACCGCGACTCTCTCTTCAACGAGCCACGGAATACCTCGGACGACGTATGTTCTGTGCAACTTGCATTACTATATTCATAGGTGTCAGGTATTATTAGTTCAACTATCCTAACTTCCCAACTAATATTATAAATGCGGAAGTGAGTTTGTTTGTTACGCTTTCACGTCGAAACCACAAACCGATTTTAAAAATTATTTCTCCAATGGAAAGCTACATTACCAGCGAGTAACATCTATCTTCTATCTATATATATAAAAAAGTCGTGTTTGTTTATAACTCAAGAACGGCTGAATTGACTTGGCTGAAAGTTGGTGGGGAGGTAGCTTAGAACCAGGAGACAGACATAGGATACTTTTTATTCCGATATTCCCACGGGAACGGGAACTACGCGGGTGAAACCGCGGGGCGCTGCTAGTAGGCTATATTTTATTTCCGTATTCCCACGGGAAAGGGAACTGAGCGGGTGAAACTGCTGCGATGCTAGTAACATCATAAACGCGAAAGTTGTGAGGATGGATGAATGTTTGTTACTCTTTCATGCAAAAACTACTGAACTAATATTGATGAAACTTTGCGGTACTGTAGCTTATACTTCAGAATAACATAAGTTATCGAACGAATTCACAGGCGTCCGCTAGTAGTAAATAGTTTAGAAATTATCGTCATTTATGTAAGTGACTACTTATTTTTGTTCATCAGTGTATTACATTATATGAGTCTTCAAATCCTGTTAGAGACCAATCCACAATGTTAATCCAATTACTTATGACATGTTCTACTGTACTCATTTAACTCAAGAATTATCTTTTCGTCTATTTATATCACTAATATGAAAAAATAATTGTCTCAGACGGTCGTTACCAGGCCTTTGACAGAACAGAGCCAACATTTGTGTGCATGAACATGTCTGTTGGTTTCGTGTTTGGGTGTTTATATGCATTTAAGTATGCACTTCTATCTATAATTTTGTCTGCTTCTAGACTAAATATCATGCCCTAATATTTATTTAAGTTACGTAATTTTCTAGAGTTCTGACGATGAACCGCGCGAGGAGAAAGACCACTTTGTGGCGCAACTGTACAAGTTTATGGACGACCGCGGGACTCCGCTCAATCGAAACCCTACCATTGCAAACAGGGACATAGATCTCTACCGATTGTTCAGGGTAAGTTTGGCCTCAAACTCTGACGCGATATTATAAATGCGAAAGTAACTGTGTCGCTTACCTTTGTATGACTAACCCAGTGAACAGATCTTGATTGTATTTGACAGGACTATAATACCCTTCCCAGAAAAACACATAAATCCTAGAGGAACCGATAACCTATAGTTAACGCACATGGAATCGCTGGCAACATCTAGTATCTGATAAGATGTCCCCCATTATCATTAGTACAGTCAAGAGCACGTGGAGCTGGACACATTGGACGTAACGTTCTTAATACAATCGCCTTAGAGGTCAGACTCGCACTACAAGTGGAAAGCTTCATGTGCTCTTGACTGTACGATAAGACTTTGACTACCATCGGTAAATAGGGTTGTGTCCTGCCTAGTCAAATGAGTTACTTTTTACGATCTGTCAAAACGAAATTTTACTATGGAAAATGTACTGAAATAGCAAACCGTGACGTCATAGTTTGTAGTACTCAATTGCAGCACTTTTATTGATTGTTTTATTATTTTTAAATATGCTATAATTGTAAATTGAAAATCGAAATACATATTTTGAGGTGTTTTGGGATAATCTTTTTAATGAATGACTACTCGCAATTTAATTTCGATGCTGTCAACTACCCAATTATCTACTTCAAAACACGACGTCAAAGAGTAACATGTCAGACGAAAATTGGTTTCCTGAGATATCGAGTCGAAATCTACATTACAAGCAGTTATTAACTGTTAATTGTCAATTATATCTTTCATGAAAAGCAATAGTTTAAAGCGATAAACTTTCTCATTATACTCTGTGTGAAACTATTCATTATTTGTGTATTTTTTTTTTGTTATTTACATAAAAAATATGGTAATTGCTAATTAAATTGTGTTTATGCAGGTGGTGCAGAAACTGGGCGGCTACAACAGGGTTACGAACCAGAACCAGTGGAAAACTATCGCTGATAAAATGGGCTTCCACCCCGTCACTACGAGTATCACTAACCTCTGCAAACAAGCGTATAAAAAGTGAGTTTTGTTTACTGATTATGGATGTAAGCATGTTTTTGTTTTTTCATAAAATTCTTTAAGAGACAAATATCATATAGGTATGCTATTCTGATAGCGCTATCCGCTAATCAATACTTATGCAATCAGATGTAACTATACGGTAACCATCATGAGAAAGCATGCATTCAGCATGTATGGTTGGAAAGAAACTCCTCAACACAACAGTTGGGAATAATCCTCGAAACCAGTGCGTCCAGGAGAAACGTTTGCAACTTGAGCAAGCCATGGCTATAGCAAAGTACTGGGGGCCAATTGCACTAAATGTCAATGGTTATAGTTGGTTGACAATGACATGTCTATAGTCAGTCAATGGTGTTATTTTGGCACTTTTCAGAGCAAATAACACCATCGACTGACCATTGACATGTCATTGTCATCCAACTGTAACCGTTGACATTTAGTGCAATTGGCCCTCAGTACGGCCGTTTAATCTTGGCTGCTCTGAACATAGGCTCCGCCTACGCAAAACGCCTCATACAGCCAAATGGTCACTAAAAAAATCATTAACTTGAACATAAATCTATCAAGTAGTCCTCTTTTCTACTATTGCTGTGCCCTAGACAGGGTCCATAAATTAATCTCACTTAGTTAAGACCACCTATGTAAAGTTAAGGGATGCAATAAACGATTGAGTATTGAAAAATGTTATTGCGCAACTTCATAGCTGCCAAGTTAAAACGGCCGTACTGTACTCCCCTCAGGTTCCTGCACAGCTTCGAGGACTTCTACCGCAAGCTGGGCGTGACTCTGGTTGCGCACCCGCGAGGCGCCCGAACGCCGCCCGCGGGCCGCTCGCTCATCCGCGACCGCGACAAGCAGCCGCCCACTTCCTCCTCTGCCTCTTCCACGCCCACCGGCACGCCCGTCCAGGTATTATTTTCGTTCAGTTAAGCTGGACACTCACGGTCAGTGGAACTGACGTACATCCAAAAACTGACGGCGAGTGTGGAATCTTACGTTAACATTGTTAACTGACGGCAACACACTGACATTTTCGAGCGCACCGTAACCCGCTAACTTCAGTTAGTTTGCATCATGTCAAACTGTGATAATCACTTTTCTCATAGAACGTATTCAATTTCAGCGGGGCAAAGACAAAGACTCCGACAAGAGCGAGACAGAAAAAAGCGATAAGAGTGAGAAAGACGAGAAGATTGATAATAAGAAGGAGAAATCGCGAGGCAGCGACGACGGCGAGGACAGCGCCGACAACCAACCTTTAGCCATCACTACGCCTAAGTAAGTATTTAATTTGTATTATAACGTCATTATCACTAGCTCGACGGTGAAGAAAAACATCATAAGGAAACAAGTGGGCCCTAGACTTGGTTCTACGTCATGTGTAACAGCATCCAGATCTGGTGATGAGCTCACCACCTGGTTAGGGGTTTGAAAAATCACTGGTAAAAAGTGGTTACTACTAGGTATCGAATTCCTCTGCTGACCCTCTAGATAATGCGTGGGCGTTTTTATGGTTTTTATTTTAAAGAATTCTATAAGACGTAATTCCTGTTAATATTTTACAAATGCGATTAAACCTGTTCTTTATTAAATCTTTAGAATCGAGAAAGAAAAAGAAAAGGAAAAAGAGAAAGAAAAGGAAGAGAAGGAAAAAGAGAAAGAAAAGGAACAGGAAAAGGAGAAAGAAAAAGAGAAGGAAAAAGAGAAACAAAAGGAGAAGGAAAAGAGTTTGACGCCGAGCACGAGTGAGGAGAGTACCAAGATCATCTTGAAGCCGCGATCGCAATCGAACACTCGCAGCACGCCGCCCGTCAAAACTGAATCGCACGAGAAGAGGCTGCCAAAGAGACGGCCGATGTCTTCTAAAAGTAAGTTCTAACACTAGAATAATAACTTATATAATAATATATACCCGGGCAGCTACATGTGACAACAACTTTTTTCTACCTAGTGTTAGTAATAGATATAAATTAAAAAATACATATTTTAATATTGCTATCTCTAAATCGGACATCAAAATGGGTGATTTTATTTATTTTTAATAAAAATTTAAACTATTAAAAAACTATTTAATGGATTCAGCTCATAATGCTACAGCATAGACCCGCAGCGCTAGGGCAAGAGCTGAAAACTAGATGTGGTGGCCATGACACTAATGTCACCTGACTGTTCCCTACAAAATGAAATAAACTACATACAAACACAAAAAATACAGTCATGTTAACTAAGATCATGATCCTTGTCATCAGGTGAAAGCCCGAGTACGAGTACGTCCCGAGCGTCGCGGCGGCCGCACGTGTCTACTGACAGTGACAGCTCTGGCAGGGCTTCAAGGTAAAGCTCTTTGATAACTCCATTAAAGAACAATGGCAAAAGTCCATGTGTTTTGGGTACCCCACTTACACCTGCCCACGGAAGACGAAACCGTGTAAAATCGATAGTTCTTGGACAGACTAAGATAATATGTAATCATGCCACATTTTTATAAGTTGAGGTTTAAAAGTTATTCGTTACCTAGTGTATTTTGTAGGTTATTATGAGATTTTAGGTACCTACCAAAGACGTGTAAAGAAAAAGTTTCTCTAGGAAAGAAAAAGATTTTCTTCCAACCTCTTTGTTAGAAAATAGCACTGCCTACCACATGCCACATAAGTTACTCTATGCCAGTGAATGATGGCTTGGGCAAAAAATATCGATACCTATATTAAAATATCGATATTTTTCCAAATACTAAATTAGCATATTATATATATCGTCGATATTTTTAATGGCGATATATCGACATTTATTTTACAGTATCGAATTCGTATCAATTTTAAAATATTTTTAACGCAATTCTGGTTTCGTGTTTCATTTCATGTTAGGTACTAGATACTTGCCGACTCAAGCATTTATAAAAATATACTATTTTCATCGTCCTTTTTTACGAATTTGGGAATATGTATATGTAGTAATAATAATGTAAAACTGACGATATATCGATATTTTTCACTCGATTTTTATCTATAGTATTTAGAAATGTCGATACGATAAATATCAATTTATTTTTTCACTTGGCCATCCCTAGTGAATGACATGGTTGACGTGATGACACGACGTTCAATTTTACCACAACAACAAAAAAGTTTTTGTATTAATCAAAGACATTAAAATATAATAGCATAGAGGGGGCATTGGGAATATTTTCATACAAAACTTTGAAGCTCAAGCGTCATGTCCTTGTCATATCAGTTAGTATGAACGCGAGCTGTCATTCGGTCGAAATTGTACTAGACTTATTCCACTTGGAATAACTTTTGGCTTCAAATAATCCTCGCTTTGTCTCCTTCATGCCTTATATTATATTTTAATCTCTTTGGTATTAATAGATTTCCCAATCGATCGATTCGTGTTTCTATGATATTTCTGTTTTATTTGACTCAATATTTTTAACTGCTAGATTAATTTAAAAATATGGAAAATTTCGACTTATTATGAGTCAATATAACAAGCATAGTGTGATACCCCGTGGGTGTCTATTTCAGTGGGTACCAAAGCTGCCGATGTTCTTTATGTATATAAAAAAGGAAATGCTGTGACTCACTGACTGGTCTTGCCGAGCCACCACCAAATGACATAAAAAGCTTAAATGTTATATTATAGTGCCCGAAACCCATGGGAACGAAAATTTTTTCCGCACGGGAAACGGCATATTATAGACAAGTTTCACTATAGACAACTTTACCATTGACAATATTACATAATAAATATTGTAAATGGGAAAGGCACTTTGTTTGTTACACTTTCACGCCTAAACCACAAACGAGTTAAAAAAATATTTCACCAACGGAAAGCAACATTATCAGGGAGTCCATACATCACTTCACTCAGTGGCGTAGCGTGGCGGGGGCAGGGGGGGCGGTCCGCCCCGGGCGGCACTTTTTAGGGGGCGGCAAAATTTGTCAATAAAGAATAAAAATATTTTTATACCATCTATTCGAAAAGTGACGTTTTGGTCCTCAAAAAGAGGGAGCAAAGTCAGTCTTTTCCGATAGGATTTTAATAAGTGCGAATAAAAGTGTTTTGAATTTGGAATTAAAAATATTCTTCAAAATTCTTAGCCAAAGAGATTAGCAAAATAAGTTTTGCATCTAAGGGTAGCGCCACAAGCAAGCAAGCAGAGTGTATCATTCGGTCGCAAAATTATTTTTACCTTGGGCTATGTACTTTAAACCCCTCACTTCGTTCATGATTCTACATTAGAATCCCTCACTACGTTCGGGATTCTATCCTAGAATCATTCACTATGTTCGTGATTTAAAAAAACGCTCTCGCCGTAAAAATATCGTTTTGCTCCCTTATGACACAATCTACTATTAAACTATAAATATATTTTTATAGGCATAAACTGAATCCGCGCCGGCAACGCCCGCTGGGCACCCGCTATTTGTTAATAATTAACGTGATTGTAAAACTTCGATAAACTTTTTTATTTAAAATCTAACCTGTAATAAGAAGGATTATGACTGTTTAGTGCCGAAAAGTTCTCTAGGATTAATGTATGTACTAGTAATGTATAATATACATTTGAAAGACATAAATTAGAGGGCGCCAAAATTTTCGTCCGCCCCGGGCGGCCGACCCCCACGCTACGCCACTGACTTCACTACATAGTATAAAACAAAGTCGCTTTCTCTGTCCCTATACCCCTATGTCCCAATGTATGCTTAAATCTTTAAAACTACGCAACGGATTTTGATGCGGTTTTTTTTATTAGGTAGAGTGATTCAAGAGGAAGGTTTTAATGTTAGCATTGCACCCGTGCGAAGCCGGGGTGGGTCGATAGTAGGCTATATTTTATTATTCCCACGGGAACGGGAACTACGCGAAAAAACCGCGGAGCGCTGCTAGATCTTTATTTACACTAATATTATAAAGGAAAGATTTGTATTTTGGTATGTTTGTAACGATCAAACTCAAAAACTACAGGATTGTTTTTAAAAATTATTTTACCAATAGAAATCTACATTATCACTGAGTAAAATATGCTATATTTTATCCCCGTGTTCCCACGGGAACGTAAACTACGCGTGTGAAACCGCTCGGCACAGCTAGTAAGTTATAATTAAATCAGCTAATTACGGAACGGAATAAAGCAGCAAACAACAGATATTTGGACAGATGCGCGCTGACGAAGAAGATGCAGAGCCGCCGCAGCCAGAGCGCCAACTCGGCAAGCAGCGGAAACACCATCGCCTCCAACAGCAGCAAGCGACCGCGCAAGAGGAAAACCACTGAGTATGGACGCTTTCAATGTGCGACGGATATGGCTGGATCAATATTTGTATAATTTCTTTAGCTTCCAAACTGGAAATGATGATAATAATGCACGTCGATGACAACAAAAAATGAACAGTAATTTATCTTAAGTAATATAAAACATTGTTTTTACAGACTTAGAGTACGAAGTAGGTATGAAAAATTTTAATGCAGATTTATAATACGCCAAAATTATATAAATTTGAACCCAGCCTTGCCTGCCGGTCTGAACATTGATTTCAGGAAGAGCAATACATCCGCATTGCTATACCTTGCGCTGTATTCAGTATCCCCCTTGTAGCCTAATCTAGTATCTTTAATATCCCTCGAACACTCGTCAAATTTAATTGAAAATTTCTCTCAAATTTCGTATGTAATGTTTCAATTTGGAACGATACTTATATACTTATACTTAATATCTGAAGTATTCGTTTGTAGGTGTAAAATATTGGATTCTTGACATTAAGTTGCCGTCTTGCAAAACTATCATAGCATATTTTTTGACAGACCATCTACCAGTGAACCGACCCGGGGAACGTCGAACGTGAAAGCGCAGGTTGGCGACAAACTGAAAGTTTATTACGGCCCCACGCAGTCGGAGTCAAAGGTAAATTATGTAAGATGAATCCTTTAAACTTTGTGGAATATATTTCGTATCGTCACCGTTCTTACACTGGATCCTTTTGACCAGGTGACATACGAAGCGAAGGTGATAGAGATATCGGGGGAAGGCATGCTGCGGGTGCACTACACGGGGTGGAACACGCGATACGACGAGTGGATCAAGCCGCAACGCATCGCGCTCAACGTCACTCAGCACGAGGCGCGCAACAAGAAGGTGCGGCCTTATTGCAATTCGGAGGCTCGAAGTACACTCTCGCGACCAAATTACCGTTGATACATAGTCACTAGGTTGCTTTTACGACTTATAGACGCGCTTCTCAGCTTTATAGCGCTTCGGTATAATTTAATACCAAAATCTTTTTTTATTTCCAGAACACAAGCATCAGCAGACGTGTCAGAGCAAAGAGAACAGAAGGTATACATAGACAAAAAATATTAGTATTTCACACCGATTTGATTTTCATCCGAATTCTGACTCAAAGTATTTCTTACAGAATCCTCTGCTCGATCTGACTCTGACAGCGACTCTGACAGTGAGGTTGACGTTAAACGACCACCAAAGAAGTTGGACGACAAATCCAACTCCAAACGTGAGTAGCATTTATTAAACACGCCAAAATTATATTAAGATGTGTTAAATAAACATTTTATTTACAGCCCCATCAAGGTCGAAGGACGCAGCCAAGTCAAGCGACAGCAGTAGTTCGAGTAAACCTCGCAAGAGGCCTATGAGAACAGTGTCCACGCCAACAAACGTGTCCCCGACTAAGAAACCCCGTTCCAGCGTCTCAAACCACCCCGGCCGCGACTACGATCTCAATGAAATCAGATCAGAGCTTAAAGGTTTGCAAACAGTGAAACAGGAGCCCGAAGAAACTATAAAGAAAGAAATAACAGAAATAGATGCTCCTTCGCCGTCGACGTCAGGAACTACCAATCCCCCTGGACCCCCTCAGTCTGATAAACAACCGGAAGATGTGTACGAGTTTAAAGAACCTGAGCCCTTCGAAATTGAGCTCCACGATGAAAAGAAAAAACGGACGCATAGAATATTTGATGACATTTCCCCGAGCAAATACACCTCTACGCTATCAAAATCGCTGAGCGAAGAAATATCAGAGGATCCACTGAAAATAACACCATCATTGCGATCGCCTTCTCTGTCGCCATTCAGAGATTTCGGCAGTTCCCGAGAGCTACCAGGAATGCAGACTCCTGAAGAGGATCCCAAAGATGATCCGTTCTCATTGGATGATGACTCCTTCCAAGATGGCAGCTCTGGTCCCATCTTCGAAGGTTTCACGCCGGCTAAAAACCAGGAAACTTATTCTAAGAAAAATAAAATGTCCAAATTGAGAGAGTTGATTGATGATTCACCCGAGAGTCCGGCGGATGATGAGCAGTCTTCAGATGACGAACCTGAAGATGTAATCATGAAAGAAGTAAAAATTGAGCGAGAACCAAGTCCCATAGCGCCAGTCATTGAACGCCCAAAAACACCAGAGACCCCTGTTCAAGATGAACCCACGCCTATAGATCCTGAAGAGCCAAAAGAAGAAACTATAATCGTCGAAGAGATTGAAATGAAAGAAATCCCGATACCAGTAGAAATAGATGTGTCTAAAATTCCCGAACCACCACATACTCCGCCCCCGCAGAACAAAATAGAACTGAAAACTCTGCAATTGCCAAGCACAAGTATCATAGTGAAAAGGTTAGAACTACCAAGCACGAGTATCACGGTTGCTGTTCCTTCACCGGAACCAAAGCCTATAGAAGCTATTGAAGAACCAAAGAAGGAAGAACAAATCAAACTGTTATCTATCCCCTTGCCTAGTACAGAGCCTAAAGAAAGTGGACTGACTGTCAAAATCGATAATAAAATGGACCCAGAACCAATCGTGCTGAAGATAGAATCGCCTTCAAGTCCTCTTGTGGATACAGAAGAGGATAAATCTGAACCAGACAGCCCTGCTCGAATTGATGTCTTGCCTGAACCACCACCAGCCTTCCTCTTACAATCCGAAGGACCTAAAATAGCCGAGAAACTATTGAAAGCTATTAACAGCGCCAAAAGGCTGTCTATGTCTCCGCCGCCCGTGGAAGACCGTCCAATCACTCCTAAGAAAGATCTCCTCAAAGTTACTAAGCTTGAAGGCAAAATGTCCCCTGTGTCCCCGGAACTAAGAACGACTCCCACTACAAGTAAAATTGAATCTTTGAGACCTTCCCCTAAACTCGAGTTAGTGAAAAAGTTGAGTCCAATAGTAGGGTCTGATTCAATATTTGGCGAGCCTTCAATCATGACGGATGCGAGACGTGACATCGCTGATATTAAGAAAGTTAAACCGAAAGACCCAACCCCACCGCGATTGCAAAGTCCTTTGAGTATTTTAGAGCGACGAAAGAGTGTGGCGGACCTCCCATTGAGTGCCCCGGGCAAGAACAACAAAGTGCTCAGTGATACGATACAAAAGCTGTCAAGCCAGATAAACCAATCTGCAGCAAACATTCCTCTCCCGCCATTCCCGCCTGAAGATAGAAGCGAATCTAGTGACTCCGATGACTCTGATAGAAGGTAAGAATGGCTCACTTTCCAACTCACTTTTTTCGTTATCTTGACTGAATTCTGATGCTACTTGACTAGACTGCACCAGAAGAAAGATAATATAATATTTCGATATATATATAAACATATTTCGTTGACACAAAGCGAGCAAGCGAGCATTAGGTGTCGTTAAATTAGTCTTTATCTCCGGAGTGTCATAGGCTACATTTTTGCATGACGGCACTAGAATTAGGGTAATTTTAATAATAGTGTTAACTTTGCGACCTCGGGGAAAGGCTATTAGGCTTTAACTTTTAAAAACTTTTATTTATATAATACAGTAAAAAACACATAATAGCTTCACACAAAATCTAAAACCAAATCAATCCGCCAAGGACAAGCCAAACCCAACCCACGTCAATCTAATTTTGAATTTAAAACATTAAAACTATGTACAATACAGGCCAGTGCATCGGCCACAAATAGCTTCAGTGTATTTTATTTACACACAGTTGGGTTTTATGGTGTTTTAATAACGAATTTACTTGTTTTTGAAATTTCAATCGGGCAGATTCAGGCATACGTTCGACCGTGGCAGCCGTGTGGTTTCTGCTCATGAAAAAGTAGTTTCTTTTAGTTAGCAGTAATGAAAGTGGATAAAAGTCTGTCGAAATACACGAAAATCAATGCGGACACCATTTTCCGCCATTGTCCGTTGCCCTAATAGTCAACTCTTAGGGCAATAATACTGGTTTTCACAGCACCGTCTCGCGAATGTGCTGCGAACATAATAAATAATTTAAACACACCAAAATTTATATACATTCGGGAACCTTATATATGTATAAAAAAAGATTATTAAATTTTATATTGGATCATAACCAAGTGTGAGCATAGTATTGTAAAAGATTTAAGTTAAATTGTAAAAATATGATACCGTTTTAGTTTGTATTTAGTTTGCAGCGTAGATAGTCATAAGAAGTGGTTGCCTGTAATTGGGTCTACACTATCATTATGTACTCCATGTATGATTTATATTTCCTATTAGTTTGCTATCTGTTGGCAATCCTATAAAATAAAGGAAACTGCCGTTCGCCAGACTGATAATCGACAAGCTGTCTGCGGAGGAGTGGGTGGAACCGGCGAGAGCGCCCGCGGTTGCGGCGGCGGTGGCCCGCGGCCTTCACGCCGGCAAGTCGCCCGGCGAGTGGAGCGCTGGGGAGACGCTGCTCATGCTCGAGGACGCCTGCAAGAACGAGCGGAAACACAGTCAGTACCTCTATCCTTTGTGGGAGGCAAATTCCAAGTTCACAATGAAGTCGATGATTGGACCTATATCAAATTTAACGAAAATATAAAGACTTGTATGCTACAAGCATAAAAATACCTTATTTTACTCCTTAAAGCGGACCTTCCAAGGAATCTCGACCATACTCCATTCATTGATGATCAGCCTGATGAGGCTTAGACGATTAGTCGTCTAGTCGTCGTCCACGTTGTCTAAAGTCGTATATCAGTTTTAGGCTTTGAGTATTAAACCAACCGGAGACGCCACTGACAGGCGCTCCCCTCTGCCAAAAAAACGTGTCGGTCAACACGCATACCTCATAAATACAACTAGTTTCTTTGAGTTCACGGAGTGCTTGGATTGGTGAATGTATTTGTGTGCATCTAGTTCAAGCTAGTGTTTAATTGTTTTGTCCAAAAATGCGTTAGTTTTAACATTATTTGTGTTTGTTTCCTCGTCCCCCCCGCAGAAATTGGCAGACTTTTTTGCTAAGAAACTAGTGCGCGTGACGTCTCCTGTTGGTTTAATACTCAAAGGTTTTAGGAGGTAATCTCTGAAACTACTTAACCGGTCCTAAAAAATCTTTGACTGATAAAAGCTACATTCACTTGAGTTACATTTTATTGATGCTTGTAAAACCGCGCTCCAGCTAATACGGGGACTCAACCATGAAATTCTGCTTAAATACAATCAGAAGTGGAACAGCTTTATGTGACTCTTTCTGACATCTTCAAGCGGAGTTTCGTTGCTGGATCGTTCTGTACTGAATATAATACATTTGTGGTAGGTGCGAGCGTGGTTGTAGCTGGCAGTGGAAGAGGGCACGCGGCGGGCGGCGCGGCTGATGATGACAGCAACATATCGCTGCTGCTCTGCTCGGAGACAATCCCAGGGTCACCTGCACCAGACGCTGAGCCTGCGCCGCCGAGGCAACGTCTGCACATGCCCTTCGCCTGTGCTCCGCCTCATCACCATCACAAGGGTAAGTTTATACTGAGAATCTTCGTGAGCTCGACAACACCCAGCAAATAATGTACTTGAGAGACTGAAGTAAAATGTGGAATTCTGACGGTACGTTTCGAAAGTTTTGTAAAAAAAGGAAATCTTTTTATTATACTTACTAAAATTTTTAGACTTCCAACAACTTCAATAGTAGTAATATGATAATGGACAATGTTAATTTTTAACGTTAAAAGGTAGCATTATGTTGGTATTGGTGGTGTAAGCTACCTGTGCCACTTTGGACGAATCGGCACGTAGATGATTAATTGGTGGATTGTCTAATACCATTACTTGATGTGTAATAATAAGCACTAACAACAAGTAGAAAAAAGTCTAAAATAATTCAAATCTCAAAAAACCTTCATATTTCGGGCAGTCTCTGTGGTAGTACTTCCTGAAATTATTACTTACTAGCGACCCGCCCTTGCGGTTTATGTGATATACAAAAACCTTCCTCGGTTATCGCTCTTTCTATTAGTGAAAACTGCATCAAAATCCGTTCCGAGGTTTAAAAGATCTAATCGTACAGAAGCGGGAAACGATTTTATGTTATACTAGCTGTTCCCCACGATTTCATCCCGTAAGTACCGTTTCCGTGGGAAAATTATAGCTCATGTCACTGCCAGAAAACTAACCTTTTAATTGGTGACAGAGTTTTTAAAATCGTTTATTCGTTACAAATTTAGGGGCAGCGAGGGTGACTGAAACTAAGCGAGGTCGAGGGCGATGAAGGTTGCAGAATGAAAGATGTTGCTCGTGTCGAGAGTCGAGATCGAGTGTGATCGGTGATCGGATCTGACCTCCTTTAATGGGCTACCTCTATTTATACAAGCTGTGTACATAAATAAGGAGGGTAGATACATTTTAGTAAACCCTGTACGTGAGTACCTACACAAATATACAAATCTTTTCTCTTTATAATGTTATCACAAACATACAAGTTTTCCTCTACATAATCGCGGACACCGAGGGGCGGTACAGGACAAAAAGAGACGGACATATTTTTTTACGATTCGCGGGACTTCGTCGATGAATGTATGATTTGTTAGCAGAAGAACGGCGAGGGTCGGGTGGGTCACGGGAAGCGGCCCCTGTGGAGGCGGGCGAACCCCCGGCCGAGGCCGAGCCCGGTGCCGCCGCGGGCTGGGGCCGTCGCCACACGCTGCTCGACAACACGCCGCCCACCACGCCGGACAGCAGCCTCGAAATGTCACCCAACCCGCACAGGTCAAACATCATACGGCATTTGTCTGCCTAGTCAAATGAGTTGCTTCTTATGATCTCCCAAAACGAAAATTTAATATGGAAAATTTACGGAATATGGAGCTACAAAATTAAAAAAAATATATAAAAATCTATATTTTCAAAAGCTAGTCGTATAGTTGTGACGTCATAACTCATAGTAGCCAATTGCATCACTTTTTTGATTGTGTTATTGTTTTAAAATTTGCTATATACAACATCCGCAGGGCTCTCGCCACTGCTGGCATCCAAGCATAACACGCGAGCGTGTGTAGGAACGTATTTTATTAATTTTTTCGCAAAATATAATTAACTTTTGTGTGCAGGGATAGGCGAATATCAGAACGGGATAGTCCTTCGGAGCGCAAGGAGGACGAAGATGAAGGGCGCGCCAACGACATCTCGCTGGATATGGAAAAACCTCATGGTAAGATAACAGTCACCCGCTGTACCGTATTGTAGGATTTACATAAAGGTGGTTTTAACTAAGTAAGATCAATTTTTTCTTTACCTGACTGCATCAGAAGGAGGGTAATGTTTTGATAATTTTCAGTGCGTTTTACATGCAGTCAACTTTTAAGTGTATTAATATAATGATGTACTTACAAAATAGTCTATGCCAGAATAGTTGAGGCGTATCTGGCCACATGAGGTAGTGTGGTTTAGAATAAACGTTTGATAATAAGTAAAACCAATCTATTGATTCAGACCTAAAATACCCTCGATATGTACTGCACCGGTTTAAAGTTGGGTAGACAACCTCAGACTCAATTTACACAGCCGCGGAATGGAATATAAGCGTCTTTTTATACAACCTAGCTGTAACAGTAGCTAGGAGATTCCCCGGAAGACGCGCGACCTTTGTTTTAGATCGTAATTATTTTGTGTGTTATACAATTGATATCAAGTGCATTGTGCTATGTACAATATCATGGCAAAAATCGCTTCCATTCCATTCCGGGGCGGTGTAAATTGAGCCATAGTAACAATTTTGTTTGTAGGTGTGCGGTCGCGCAAGGCTTCGGAGAGCTCCGCTGCGGGCGCAGGGCGCGGGCGGCGGAGGGCGCGCAGGGACACCGACGACGCCGCGCACACGCATTCCACACACCATCTGCCGCTCAAGTACAACTTCTATGTCGACCTTGGTAAATATGACGCGATATACTCATTTACTTTGTATATTGACGGGCCTGTTGGCTCAGTTGGTAGTGATCCTGCCTTCTGAGTCTGAGGTCGCGGGTTCGATCCCTGCTCGGGGCCAACATTTGTGTGCATGAACATATCTGTTGGCTTCGTGTCTGGGTGTTTAGTATGTATTTAAGTATCTTTATCAGTTGTTTAGTACCTATAGTACAGGCTCTGCCTAGTTTGGGACCGAATAACCGTGTGTAAGTTGTGTCCCACAATTTATTATTATTATATAACTTTTCTTCCGACGATGTGTTGAAGAAAAGTCAGATAAAGAGTACCCGAAACCGACGAGCATGCATGAGTCGTTTGATGGATATGGAAGCACGAGAGATCTGCGGTTCGTAGCAAGTGGCAGTCTATTGTCTCTGCCTACCCCAACGGGAAATAGGCGTGAGATTATGTATGTAGATTCGTATCATGCTAGATGCAACAAGGAATCACTTTCTGGTCGGTGCTACAAGAATAGAAGAATTTAGAATTATATTGTAGTTTATGAGTGCGTTACTCTAGCGGAAATTTGTCGAATATCGGCATTTGAGGGATACAGATAATTAGTTGTCCGGCTTCTGTAAATGTTGTGCAGATTTAAAAATTTGTATTGCTTATAGTTTTTGAGTAATTCAAGAAAAACAGTTTCCGCTGGAGTAACGTTACCCCAGCGGCAATTTTTTTTTTCTAATGGGAATATTGAAATAATTTTTATCTACATAATCAGTTGTGATGACGGAGTAAATGTTGCGACTTAATTTGAATTTGTATCGTTATTGGTTCCGAAGATATTCAAAAATTTCAAAATGACGCATTTTTGATGTTTGCGTTTTTCGCTGAATTTCGGAAATGGTTAAGCGCACTATCATAATTTTTTGTACATGACTTCTTATGTCTTATTCCTAATTATTTGTGAAATAAAAAAATAAAAATAATTTACCGTTTAGGAGTTATGTAAGCAAATAGAAAAACCCTCTAATACGTCCTAGCACTTCGAATAAGAGGTCTAGAGACTTGTTTGAAACGTTATTTTGTAGCTTGCAACTGCCTTCAGGTGTTTGTGAAGTTTCATTAGTATCCTATAAGTAATTAATAAATTATAATGAAATTTAGCTCAGTTTGGGCCTCGACGCGCAGAGCGTTATTTAACCCCCTATTAATGTACTTTCTTGTGGGATTTTTTAACCGAATAATACGTAAATAATTAGTTATATAGTTCAATTTTATACTTGTGAAATTTCAGCATCGTACAATCAATAATTAACGAGATAATCAAAAAATACACATTTTAAGTTATTTACCGTGGTAACCCGACCGAGTTTAGATGGTCACAGAAAAGCGGCCGTTTAGTACATTATGCTAACCTTCTAAAACACGTAGTATAATAGTCTTTCAAGTTCGGTACAGACGCGTACATTATCTTTTGAGTACCTATTGATTTAATTTAATTTTTTTTGGAGTTTCACATGAACATTTTATATATTATGCCATTATCCTAGCAGTCTGCTATACTTAAATCGAGCTAAATCTTCGTACTTAGTAACAGTTATTATTAATGAATGCTACACATTAATAATAACTGTTAATAGGTACGAAGAGTAGCTTCTTAACTTTTCTTCTTTTTCTGTGGGTTACTTGTTCCACCAAGAAGGACATTAATTGGTAAACAAGGTAGGCTATAATGTATAAATATACAATATTATTATTATTGTTTATAATTGTATATTATACTTATACATTCGCATCATGAAAATAATATAATAATCTAATCTCACGCCTTTTTTTATCCCCGAGGGGGTAGGCAGAGGTATTCCATTACTGGATATACCCACATTTCACGAGATATATTAGACCCCTAAACGTGATAGGTGGTGAGCCCATCGCCGGACCGGGTCTGTTTACACATGTCTCAGAAATTCTGAACGGATTTTGATGAAATTTGGTATGGAGATAACTGAGTACCCGGGTCAACGTCTAGATTACTTTTTAGTTCTGAAAAATATCTCATTTCCACGGGAAAATATAAAAACTGGTTACAAAAGACAAATACGTACTATTCACCTCGAAACATGAAATATGGTATGTAGGTGTCTTAATGTAGTAGGCAACCGCTATGAAGGGATTTTTTTAAATTCTCACGGGAACGGTAAAAAACAGGATCCGCGCGCGCAACCCGTTGTTTGAAATATCGTATGTATAGGTGTCTTATGTCGTAGGCAACCACTATAAAGGGAATTTCAGAACTTGCCACAGAATCAGGAATAAACTGGATCCACGGCACCCGCTGTTTAAAATATCATGGTCTTATATGTCTTAGGAAACCACTATGAAGGAATTATAGGAAATTCCCACGGGAATGAGAATAAACTGGATCCACAGCTCCCACTATTTAAAATATAATGGTCTTATATGTCTTAGGAAACCACTATGAAGGAATTATAGGAAATTCCCACGGGAATGAGAATAAACTGGATCCACGGCACCCGCTGTTTAAAATATCATGGTCTTATATGTCTTAGGAAACCACTATGAAGGAATTATAGGAAATTCCCACGGGAACGAGAATAAACTGGATCCACTGCACCCACTGTTTAAAATATCATGGTCTTATATGTCTTAGGAAACCACTATAAAGGAATTATAGGAAATTCCCACGGGAATGGGAATAAACTGGATCCGGGCGGGAAAAGCCGCTGGACACCCGCTATGTAGTAAAATTTTACACGCGAGATTTGAAAAATCTTTCACCAATTGAAAGCTTACTTTTCTGGGAGAATACTCCATATCTAATCTATCTAATCTATCTATCTAATCTATAATATAATAATATTATAGATTAGAATTTTCCCACGGGAACGGAAATGAAACCCTGGGGTTAAAGGCTGATTCATGTTACAACGGGACGGGCCCGGGCGTGCCCCGTCCGGGGAACGGTCAAATATTTTTTGTAAGAAGCGCTGGCCCGGATCACGCTTTTATTTATTAAAAACGTGTTGATTATATTATAATGATATTTTTCTTATCAGGTTTAAATTATTATTTTTAAATTTTTAGTTCTTTTTATATTAACAAGAACATAATAAAAGCTTGTTTTTAAAAAACTATATATTTTAATTTTTCTGAATAGTGATGGTATTTAATTTTATTATTGATAGCGGGTGCCCAACGGCGTTGCCCGCGCGAATCCAGTTCATTCCCGTTCCCGGGAGAATTTCAAAAATTTATAATAATATCTAAATTGATAACTATCTATACTACCGCAATAATTTAGTCCAGTAATAATTATCTGATTTTGTTTTTGAAGTTGATTTATATTTATGTTGTATAAAAAGATGCTCTCAGAATAAATATACCTAAGTTCAATGACTTTTTATTTTTCGTATTTTTTATTAAAAGGTTTTATAGAAACGATTATTAATACCTGTCAATAAGTTTTTTTAACACTTGTGTACGCAATTGTAAAAAACCTTATAAAACTATCCTATATATTTAAAAAGGTTAGCATAATGTACTAAACGGCCGCTTTTCTGTGACCATCTAAACTCGGTCGGGTTACCACGGTAAATAACTTAAAATGTGTATTTTTTGATTATCTCGTTAATTATTGATTCTACGATGCTGAAATTTCACAAGTATAAAATTGAACTATATAACTAATTATTTACGTATTATTCGGTTAAAAAATCCCACAAGAAAGTACATTAATAGGGGGTTAAATAACGCTCTGCGCGTCGAGGCCCAAACTGAGCTAAATTTCATTATAATTTATTAATTACTTATAAGGATACTAATGAAACTTCACAAACACCTGAAGGCAGTTGCAAGCTACAAAATAACGTTTCAAACAAGTCTCTAGACCTCTTATTCGAAGTGCTAGGACGTATTAGAGGGTTTTTCTATTTGCTTACATAACTCCTAAACGGTAAATTATTTTTATTTTTTTTATTTCACAAATAATTAGGAATAAGACATAAGAAGTCATGTACAAAAAATTATGATAGTGCGCTTAACCATTTCCGAAATTCAGCGAAAAACGCAAACATCAAAAATGCGTCATTTTGAAATTTTTAAATATCTTCGGAACCATTAACGATACAAATTCAAATTAAGTTGCAACATTTACTCCGTCATCACAACTGATTATGTAGATAAAAATTATTTCAATATTCCCATTAGAAAAAAAAAATTGCCGCTGGGGTAACGTTACTCCAGCGGAAACTGTTTTTCTTGAATTACTCAAAAACTATAAGCAATACAAATTTTTAAATCTGCACAACATTTACAGAAGCCGGACAACTAATTATCTGTATCCCTCAAATGCCGATATTCGACAAATTTCCGCTGGAGTAACGCACTCGTAGTTTATTGGAAAATCTAAATAAGTTTATAAAATCGGTAACCGATCGATAAAAGTTAATCAATCGAAAATATTCTGCTAAAATAATGTCACTCACAATAGAACATAAATGTTGTTCAAAGTGATCAACACACACTCGGACTATGGTCCGAAAGGGTCTAATTAACCCTGCCTTATTTATTTAGATCCTTCGTGGGATTGCCCGACTCGCATCAATGTGTTGACGACACGACTGGCGGATCTGCGCAAAGCGTACCATTCCGTGAAGGCAGAGCTCGCTGCTATCGACCGCCGCCGCAAGAAGCTGAGGCGGAAGGAGAGGGAGGGTGAGTTGACTCGTTTAAAAAATAAACCTGCATAAAATGGTTCATAATATTGGAATATATTTTTAGTCTGAATAAATTATCCAAATAACTATTCTATGAAAAAAATACTGTGTATATAATTGTAGATGATAGTTTTGGTGGGTAATATTTTTTTTAATACATATACATATTATTAATTAAGAACCGATGTGACTGAAAAAAAAGCGTCCGACTGTTGTCCAGTCAAGAACACGTGGAGCTTGACACATTGGACTTTGTAACGTTCATATTACAATCGCCTTAGAGATCTGACTCGCACTACAAGTGTAAAGCTTCATGTGCTCTTGACTGTACGTTGTTCGACGAACAAACACGAAAAATATTATTTGTACCAAAAATAAGCTTACGACTCACGCCTTTATTACCAATAGGGGTCTTCAGAAGTATTCCAATCCTGGATATACCCACTTTTCACCAGTATATTTTATAACCTAAACGTGACATGTGATGAGCCCATCGGACCATTACTGTTACAAATGTCTCAAGAATTAATTCTGGGACCTGAGGACCTGGGATTCCTTACGATATTTTCCATATTATTATTTTAATATTTATATTTTGCAGCTGTAAAGGCGGCGAAAGCGGCGTGCTCATGATGAAGACGGTGCCCCCGACCGCGAAGCGTAGGCCGGCGCGCACGGAGATGCTGTTTATTCGTTTTAGAATAAGCACACTTTGAACATCATCATCGTAACACTCTCATGAATCTTCGTATTTTCCGGCTAAACCTATTGTATTATTTTGAGCTCTGATCGTTTTGATGATAATGTTGAAAGAATTCCCAGTCTCATCGTCAAAGAAATTTTCACTTTGGTGAAAGATTTATTTTTTCGTTATCTTATTATTATCGAAATGAATAAGTGATCTGTGTAGGGTGTTAAGTGTTTTATTGTAAAATTATATTCGATTTTATATTTTTTAATTATATATAAATATAACTAATAGTCCATTGATTTATATTGTAGGTACTTTCGACAAGTTACCTATTCGTCTATTGTAGAGACTGTAAAATTATTATATTTTAATGAAGTCTCCCCTTTTTCCTTTTTTTTTGTAGTTTAGCTTGGATGAACTTTAATAATGCACATACTGGAGAAGACTGATGGATGAAAATATTAACACGCAATATAGTGACATCTATTTATTTCCCAAAGTATATATATGTCAGAATAAGTATCAAGTTTACTTTAATAAAAACTTATGAATTACCACAGATTTTAATTTTGCAAGTAATAGTACCTACATTTAATTAGATTTTAGAAATTCCTTACTCTAGTTGTACAAATACAAGAAAACATTGCATTTGCTTAGTTTCCTCAGAATACGTGTGTAAGACGTGTACGTCTCTGTGATAGTCAAACGGTGGTAAAATTAAAAGGACATAGTAATAGTCGGAGTTATTCTACATTTACCGAAAATGAAAAAGGTTGCTTAAGGCCCCTTAAAATAACAAAGCTACAAGCCTAGAACTTATTACTTGTCCGCTAAAGATACATGTCTGCTTATAAAGATAAGCCTCTGAATCTTCAGAAGTTCAATCAAACCCACCCCTGTGGGCCTCTAAATACTAACGTGTCTCTAAAGACCCACAAGGGATATGCTTTCTAGCGGCTGTTAGAAGACTACAATGTCTCATAGCAGATCTTAGGAGACACGCCATTATTCAGGGACCCACCTGAGGGAGAAGCTAGATTAGAAAGTAGTTCCTTACTTTATTTATATCTCTATCCTATGTCTAGTGAATCTATGGGATTTATGTTGACAACTGGCTGCCGCGTCGCGTATCCGAATATCATTAGTAGTAGTTGGGGTACTGCGGCCAGGGGCCCGGGTGGTGCTGGTAGGGGCCGGGCGGCTGTTGGTAGCCCCACGGCGGCTGGTAGGGCTGCGCGTACGACTGGTCGTAGGACTGCGCCGTGGCCGCGGGGGCCTGGTAGTACGTGCTCCCGCCGCTCGTCGTCGTGGCGCTACTAGCTGCGACCGCGCCGCCTTCCTTCTTCTTTGTGGTATCCGTTGATCTGTTGAAAACAATAACAATCGGTTAATCTTGACGAAACCTATGACAAAGACTGTGTACCTACCTGAATTTAATGGCTGATATTCAACCATTAAAAAAACATCTTATTTGACTATCTCAGGGAACGACTTATAGGCATAAGATATTGATAAGAATATTCTTACAGTGAAGTACTTGCCTGTGGTATTGATTCTCCGAATTCTATACACAAATTGGAAAAATATAATCAACATTTAGTGGATGAAATTTCCAAATTTTATTTGTAAGTGCCAAAGTTATTAAGGATGACGGACTGGTACTTTGAAGTCAATACACTACAAAAATAATATCTTACCATGATATAGACAATTAAAAACATCTGTAAAGTACACAAATCGAAGGTAAGGTCTAGCGATGGGTATAACTTCTATTTTTAAACTAGTTTCATTTGATGAAATGACTTATGTTTTTCACGTGACCGCACGATGATAAACAGTAAGCTAGATGAAGGAGAGTAGCAGGTGCGACTTATGAAAATTGATGATTTTTTACATGTACATAAAACGACCCATCTCAAGTGAGGTCACGGATATAGGATATAGAGTGATAGGGCGTTGACCCTTACGTGGGCAAAGGCGGCGGGTCAGCGCGGGCGTTGCGCGCTCGCTTGCGCAGATGCTTGGTGAGCGTGCGCGCGTGCTGCTGAGCCGCTCTCGCCGCCCCGGCTGGGCCCATCTCCTCGGCCAGCTCACGCCTCCGCCACGCCATGCTCGCGCTCGTCTCCAGCTCAGCGCCCTCCTGCTTCTCGTACGACTGCACCAGTTCTGTGCACACAAATTGGGTAGTTGACAGCATCGAAATTAAATTGCGAGTAGTCATTCATTAAAAAGATTATCCCAAAACACCTCAAAATATGTATTTCGATTTTCAATTTACAATTACAGCAAATTTAAAAATAATAAAACAATCAAAAAAAGTGCTGCAATTGAGTACTAGAAACTATGACGTCACGGTTTGCTATTTCAGTACATTTTCCATAGTAAAATTTCGTTTTGACAGATCGTAAAAAGTAACTGATTTGACTAGGTAGGACACTACCCAATTGACATATTGTCATTTGAGAGATCGTTTACTGCTCAGCTACAGAGGCTTTCAAATGTCAATGCTTTAGTTTTTAGACTTTCTCTACCTAGGTTTATGTTGCCTTTATTTAGTAGTTGCTAACTACTACGTGTTCTTAAGTAAACAACCCTAACCGATCAACAGACAAGAGAATTCACAGTCTAAACCACCAGCTCTATAAGTATAAAATATCGCTCAAAAATTCCGGATATAACGTAAGAAAGGATTCTTGATAGTTCATCCGCGAAGGGAGATAAATAGGTGATAAAAATTCGTCATTTTTCCAGATCCATTGGACACACGTCTATTCCAACCTATAAATTTCTATCCAATTTGATGTTCACTAATGATGAGCAAACACTTGACCTACACATAGCCGTCTTTTTAGCTTCTTAAGTTTTAGCTTGTTCATATTGTCAACGAACAGTATTCATCAGTCTTCACAAAATCACAACCTACCGTCCAACTCCTCATACGAAGTGCCAGGCGTGTGCAGCGCCAAGTCCAGCCTCTGCAGATGCAGCCTGGAGTTCAGGGGATCTTTGGCGACGGCTTCGTCGAGCACCTTCCTTGCCGCTGGCGGGTCGTGGCGCACGTGGAATTGGAACCGGGCATACTTGATGGCGAGAGTCGACGCCACCGCCTTGTTCTTCGCCGACGAGATGTACGACTCGTAAAGCTGCGAGCACTTGTCGTAGTCGCCGCGACGCCGCTCCAGGTTCACTCGCCTGCAATGGTTCATCAACACCAACCCTAAAGCCTTGTTTGCACTAGGCCAGTAATTTAGTCGAGTCCTTGTTCAGTATGTAGTACAGGAGTAGTAGCAAAGGAGCCTAATATTGTCGAGTTGTATAGGTACTACGAACAAGGACTCTACTTAATTACTGACGTAGTGCGAACTAGACTTAAAAGCTCACTGATGCTAAGGGTCTTTCCTCACACATTCACACGTGAGGAGGTATGAACGCACCTAATGGTTCTAAGAATCATTAAGCTCAGCATCAGCTATTTCGATCGACTCGTTATTTAGGAAATTTAGTCATTATGCGACTAAGCTAAAAAAGGAAGAGTATATTTTACGTATATAAAAGTTACTTTTATTCCTAGGAGGATTACAACGCCTGTATTCTACACGAGCAGTGCCGCATGGTTTCACCCCAATTTATAATATATTAATAACACATAGCCTACGTCTATGTAACACTGTATAGAGTAACTTACTAATAGAAAAAAATACCAGGTATCGAAGACCTCTGCCTACCCCCTCGGGGATTAAGGCTTGAGCATATTTTTTTCATATTGTTAGGTCGGATTCGTTCACGTAAACGTTATGCCAATGATACGCAAAAACTATACGAAGGAGCGCAGGGGAAATGTTCCTCCATCGTGAAAAGGGAAGATCTTCCTTTAAGGTGGCTTCTCACTGCGCGTGCTATTACGCGCCGCGCCGCTCCACGCGCAAGGACGCGCCACGCGACACACCGCGCCACCCAACGGAAACTGGCGCGGCGCGGCGCGTGCCTTCTAGCTTCAAACCACTAACGGGCCATTTACACGAGGGCAGCTTCTCTCGTCGCTTCAGCTCGTCGGTGGAGATGGGCTGCTGTTTGCATTTAGCCAATCTTCATGGACGAGTTTAGAGTGCCTTGTTATTATAAAATATTGACGTTTCTAAGTGTATATTTTAATACCAATAGAAAATAAACGATTTTGAATTTTGAATTTTTGAATTTTTTGGCAATCCAGTAAGACAATCCACTAAGACTGCATACAAAAAAAACTTGAGGACAGTGGAAAGGATTGTCCTCAAGTTTTTTTGTATGCAGTCTCAGTGGATTGTCTTACTGGATTGCCGTCGTGTAAATGGCCCTTCAACCTCAGTTTGATTCAGTCTGTTGAGCGCAGCGCACTATGTCTTGTGAGTCGAATTGCCACTCTCCAGCCATGGATCAATGCCACTGAAGAAGAAGGCATGGCTGTTGCATCAGCCATTTTTGTCTTATTTTGTGGATATCGTTTACTTAATAAAATTAACAAAAAAAAGAAAAAGGAGAGGCGTTGGTGGATGTCAGATGATGAAATGAATGAGTTCAATCGTGTTCGTCTAGGCAGGCACACGCCGCGCCGCGCCGCGCCTTTGAAGTTTCCGACTTTTAGCGGATAGGTCGCGCCGCGCCGCGCCTAGCTCTTTACACTGCGCGGGGCGCGTGCGGGCGCGGCGTGGCACGGGCTAACACGCGCAGTGAGAAGCCAGCTCGATAGCGCGGTTAACTCTGCCTTCTATTGGCGCGTTCTATGTAGTGTCGTTACAACTACTTATAAGTATAGCACTTTGGCATTGAATCGCCGAGTAGGGCTATAGTGGAAACTCGCCTCACCTGTACTGTATCTGGACGATGTTCGGGCACGTCTTCTCGATCCGGTCGAGTATCTCGGCGGCCTTGGCGGTGTTGCCGTGCGCTTCCTCGAAGTGCGCCCAGTGCATGTGCAGTTCGGGCTTGTCTAGGTGGTGCACGGTGCAAGCCCGCTCAAGCACCTCGCGCTCCACCGTCACTAAATCGGCCGTCGTCTCAGACTTCTCCTCGAGGAATTTGATCAGCTGCGAACAAGGGACGGGTAAGAGAGTTGAAAGAATGTGGACAGCGGGTTGTGTAGAAATGAAAAAGCAGTTTAAAAAAAATCTTGATTCTTTCGATCTCCGTCCACGGAATACGTCCACGTTCTAGGGTATAAATAGTCTATATACTTCCTCAATATACAAGCTGTCTCTTTTAAGAATTGCATCAAAACCAATTCAGCGGTTTAACGTTTGTATTGTTTGAAAGGTTTTTATTTTTCTGTGTAAATAAATGAAAATATATTCAACAGGGCTACAGTAAACCAAAACTACAACCGGCTTATAATATAATACTATTGTCTATACTCAAAACTTAACTAGCGACTCACATCGGTTTCGCATGGGTAGCACATAAATATATAAATCAAAATAAATTATATAGACACCTTTCTCGTCATTCGTGACGACTCCGTCGGACGTCGACGAAAACAACCGTATCGAAATCCCTGAAGTAGTTTCCGACATTAGCCTATACAGAAAGACAGGTCGGCAGTCAAACGGGAGACTTCATAATACCCACCCTCATCCAGAACTCCTCGTAGAGCGCGCACGCGATGAGGCAGCGCTCGTGCAGCACCAGAGCGCGCTTCATGGAGCCGTGCTGCTTCTCCCACTCCAAGTAAGCCTTCCAGTTCTTCAGCTGGCACCGCTCCAGCGGCTTCACGTGGAAGTATGGCCGCTTAATCTAAACAAGTTTGAAATTAGTGAAAACGACGACTAATGTGGTTTGAATGTGTGAGTATATGAAGGACTGTATCTCTTATATGAGATTATTACAAAACAATATATAATTTCGCCAATTCTCTGTTTTTACTCGACAGGTACACAAACAATGACATAGAAATCTAATTTTTGAATATGATTTTTTTTTTAAATAAAACAGTTTGTACAGGCTCATAAAAGTATCAAGAAACCAACAAACTATAACAAACATGGGCGTGCGGTCCATAGATGCTGATAAGCGCCGCATGCCTTGGGTATTTTTTCCAAAATACATGCAATATAATCAGTACTTTACTATTCATAACAATTCGCAAATCAACTAATAACGCCACCTTTTGTTTCTAAATTAAACTATTTTTGCTTCCTACTAGCCCCGTAGCGCCGCCACTAAATAGCCATATACGGTTTGCGGCGTAAGCGGGTACTACACCAGCCTACTTTATCTCTATTCCTACACGCAAATATTAGACGTCAGTGTGGAAATGTTTCGGAGTGTGCGTGAAATTTTGTATGGGAAATAAGCTCCGCTTTTTCTCAGCCAACCCGATTAGAGGAGTACGGCATAATACGCATATCTATGTAACGAAAGAGACAGCAGCCCACAGTCGGGTGACTTCGGCGACATTCGTTAGTTGACGAAGTTCTTTCATTTCGAATAGACCGGAAGTCTAGAATGGGTTATCAATTCATTATGTATTTAATTGTTTATAAGCAGATTAATAATAAATAAACAACTATCTCTATTTCAAAATAACATTTTTCTAATGCAATATTTATTCATTTACACTAAGTGCATTTTTACAGTATTGCTTGTTTGTTTTTTCAATAAAAAGCGTTTTGTCATTTCCTGTCTTCCTGGTTATTGGTCTGTGCTGTCTTCGGGACATTGCACTTAAAGTTTTTTACCATATTGTTTTTGTTTTGATACAAGTTACGAAATAGTTTGATGAAATACTTTTTTATATAATATTGTGAATTCTTTACGAACGAAAGTGAAATAATGGTAAGTTTACGTTGTGATACGTGTAGTGATAGTTTGTGTGCAAAGATTTAAAAACTAACCAGTTTTCTTTAGTGCAACCAGGATTAGGTACCAATTCGATTGAAATTGCACTAAGAATGCAAAAACGGAGGTCACTTCGAATATCCATTATCTGACTTGTTTGTGAATATCAATCATTTACTGAGATGTTTGATGTGGCTGCCCAAATAATTTCGCTTTCTGCATTCAGTGTGAGCATAGGTACCTACTTGGAAATAATTACAGTAGGAAAGGTACAGTAGGTACCTACACTACAGTAACCCGCAAGGAAACCTCGATGTAATTACCTGTTAGCTGTATGGTAAGGTCTCATAAATAATTTTAGTTACGATTTATTAAAACTACCTATAAATAAACATCTGGGTAACACCGCTGGATGGCGGCGTGCTGGTGTTGCATAGGTATTCTAGCAAATCAAATTCTAATAGCATGACCGGTACTATCAACCAGTGCACGCCCCTGATAACAAAAATATACATTTACCACACCCAAATAATAACTAATAAAAAAAAACTGAAAATCAAGAATAAGAAGTCACTTACATAAATGACGACATACTAGCTAACATACTCGTACTTTCTACTCAGGTCTTGATCTAGCCACTCAAACGGACTTGGACACAAAAGGACTTGATCTAGTCCTTTTCTAGAATTGTTTTCTTCTTACGTCTTTGCTGCTACCAATAGTTCGAAAAGTTGAGGAAATTTTGCCATTTGTAATAATCTACTAGTATTTTTACTCCTCAGTGTATGTACACGTACATGACGGCAAGACTCAGCAGTTAAGGTATTAGATTAGATTGTTTGATCAATTGTGTTGGACAATAGATGCCGTTAAAGAAGTAGATTAAGAACTAATGAGCAACATTGACCTATTCAAATAAAAATAATCTAAAAAACGACGTAATTTTGTTGTGAGATTCCAGTGGACTCACCCCCTCTTCGAAGGTCCACCGCGCAGCTACCTCCTCGCCAGTGGTCTTGTGCACCTTCCTGCGAGCCGCAATGATGCGTTCTTTGATCGCCTGAGCCTCCTCATCCGATGCCTAAATTACCAGAAACATTAAATTGTACTTATTCATGATGCAGTACATCATTGTACAATGTTTATATTCATTACTAGCTGACTCGACTGATAATCTACTATATAAAAATAAGTCGGGTTTTCCTTCCTGACGATAAAACTCCAGAACTGACCAACCGATTTCCACGGTTTTGCATTCGTTGGAAAAGTCTCGGGCTCCGTGAGGTTTATAGCAAATAAAATTCAGGAAAATCTTATAAGCATTGCACCCGTGCGAAGCCGGGGCGGGTCGCTAGTGTTTTATACAAATCCCATAGAAAAAAAGCACTTTCAGTTTTTCCAGAACTTTCCAAATTGCCCAAAAACCCTTATAGTGGACTATTACCTAACTATTACGAAAAAAATTCTTTCACAATCACCGCATATAAACAGCAAGTTTTAACAGACAAAGAAAATATATATAATATAATATAAACAAGACATATTTTATTGTAACGACTAATTTTATTTGTAATATGTCAGTTAATAAAAAATTATCGCTATAAATATAATATAAAGAACTTACAAATTTTATAGAAAAATCTTAGATATCACACAAAAATCATGTCCGGGCACTGCTTGCCTCTCAGATGTGAGCTCTCACTTACAACGACAATATACTTTTAAGCTGAATAACGGAGCCCTGTCAAAACTCACTCTTATTGGCAACCTAAGTATAATAAGTACTCACGATGTGGTCGACGGGCTCGTCCTCCCCGGGCGGCAAGTCGAGCTGCGGCTGCGCACCGGCCGCGTCGCGCACTTCACCGCGCAGCCGCACTAGCTCAGCCCGCGACACTACCCCTGCCACCGGCTCCGACATCACATGCTCTTGGAAACTGGACATGCATGAAATACATGAATCATCATCATCATCTTCAGCCTATCTTAGTCCACTGCTGGACATAGGCCTTCGCTAATAAGGGTCATAGCGCCCTGTCTTCGGCTTAGCGCATCCGGCATCTGCCTGCAGCCTTTCGCAGATCGTCACCCCATCTAGCCGGAGCGTCAACCCACAAGCTGAGTGGGTTTCTATTAGGCACTATCGTTAAGATTTTCTTTAGGTTTTTATTGTAATTATTATTTATTTTCTTGTTTCTTAAACACTTGGACAGATTTTGAAGTGCGAAGTGTCGTTAGATTAGTCTTCGTCTCTGGAGTGTTATACATTTTTAACCGACTGCACCAAAGGGAATGTAATGTTTTTTGTTGTAATGTTTCCTACTATTAACCACGATTGTGCTGGCCTAGCAATTGATTATTACTTCAAATATATTGCTTGCTACTCCAATGGAAGTTAAATACATAAATAGATAAATTATTCTACTTATACAGAGAACATTACTGTATCATACACATATAATACTACTAGTCTCACATCCCTGATCTGCCCATAACTTCCTGGACACCAATTCCAGTTAACTATCACATTTATGTCAATAACCTAGGAATAACCTCTTTAATTGTTAGATGCAGTTAGGCTTACTTGTCGAAATGCGAGGTGTATCCGAGCGTGGGCGTGGCGAGCAGACGGTCGTAAATGTTGGTCACGTTCAGCGCGGAGCCGTTCTCCGCCTCCCACTTGATGTAGGACTCCCACAGACGGTCCGAGCGGAATTCCAGACCGCACGCCTCTGATAAAAACCACCATTTACTTGAGAATCAGCACTTGTATTAAAAACTAAATTATTTGCGGTTAATAAAGTACCTAATTACTCGTAAAAGAATAAGATCAGACGGATTTGACGTTATAGGACAAGTTCTTTTTAAGACCTTTTCTGCATTTTTCCACCCATTGTACTTTTTTAAAAATCATTGTGTCACTTATTGCAATTTTTTTTTGTGTACATACAATAAAGAGTTGTTACTTCCATCTCAACTGTTATCTATCTTGGTTACATTTAACGAGGGTGCACACAAAAACAGGGAGTGTATTGACCAGACATGTATGCGGGTGAGTAGGCGTAAAATATACATAAATTGCGTATTGCGTATTTTCTACTACCCGCGGCTTCGCTCGCGCACGTTTATTTCACCCCTTGGGGGTGGAATTTTCCGAAATCCTTTCTTAGTGGATGCCTATACACTGTATAAGCTATCTATGTACAAAATTTCAAGTCTCTAGACCCAGCGGTTTAGGCTCTGCTTAGGTATATCTCATCTCATTTTATATATATAGATTAGCAACAACATGTTCTGTGAAGTCAGTGGTCTGCCTCATTTATGAGCACCGTCGTTAAATACAACCAAGATAGATGGATGACAGTTGAGATGTTCGATTGCAACATGCACATACCTACTTTGTTGGAACCAATAGATTTTTTTAACCACATAGGAGTAATACAAATGATACCTAATTTACTGTCACAAATGCCTCACTCTCACATTATCCTTATCTAATAAACACTTCTATAAAGATGCCTAAACATCCAAGTCAATATTTTAATAAAGTTATTCTGGTTTTAAATTACCTAAAATACAGTATTGTAAGGTATATAGCCCAATAAAAAATAATTCCAGCTCACCTATAGCTCTCTCGTACTGGGACCTAATAAACGTGTGGTCTTCCGTTCTTGTCGATTTAACATGATTCAAGTAGTGTATCCAAAGGTCAACTGACAGTGGGATAGCTTTGAGCCCTCTTTCCAATACCTGAAACATAAACCGCGTCAGCCGGGGCCCGCGTGGGACCAGCATTGCCGTGGCTGCGACAACACTATGAAGCAAGGGAATATTGAATAGCATATTATTGTCTTATGTAATTTTGCATAGAAGCGAGATGTTGTCGTGCCTGTTCGCGAACGGACAACATCTCGCTTTTATCTATTGTATATAAAATGTTTGTCGGGCATATTACACCTGTTCGCACTCGGCGCCGTAGTCGTAGCCGCCGCCGCCGCCGTCCCATCCTACCGCCAATCAATGGCTAAAAGGCTTGCTGCGCTCCATGCTAACATGGATTAGTTATTAAAACTTAAAGTATCTCCAGTATCGATTATGTACGTACTTAAATAATATACAAGTAAAAGTATTACAATACATCATGCGTGTACAAATCATCATAAATATTTGCACTAGAATATAAAATATACACCACAAACAATGAAACACTAGAGCGGAATCTATGCGACGGTAATAGAAGTTATAGAATTCTCCGTAGACTGACGACTTTGCCTTACGGACATGGCGGGCCTCGACGCACTGTTGGGAAAAAAAATAATTGCAAAATACCAGTTATGACTAAAAAATTCAAAATCCAAGTGTTAAGACACATTGTAATGGAAATTATCTTTCAGGTGTTTAAAGCTTACCAACCCATGTGACTTAAATAATATAATAAACGGCATTGGTGGGTGTGGTACTCACCTCGAGGCACTTCTTTTTACTCCCTTTGCGCTTCTCATAGTCGGCGTACTTGCGCCAGTAGCCATAGCAATACGGGTAGTGCGACAAGAACGCATCGTACGCCTCTCGCGCTGCTTCTACATCGCTCTGTTCAATGAAAAATATACCAATTTCAACATATACATCTTTTTTATCGATCAATCAAAAATGAAGAGTCAAAATCAGTTGGCCCTTGCCAATCCACATTTGGATTCAGTTCTCATCGCTTCATAAAGCAATAAGATTAGCAATGGTTGTCATCATACTAGAAAGTTCATTCAACACTGAAAATAATATCAATTTAGTTTACCTCCTGATCAACATACTGAAGCAGGTAGGTCCACCCGGTGAAGTCAGTAGGATCATCATTGACCACTTTCCAGTATTTATCGAGTTCTGGAAGAGTCTTCTTCTTAGGTTTCTCATCTATCGACGATCTCTTTTCGGCGGGCACTGGTTTGCTTTCGCCATTCTGAAAAGTTTAATCTAGTTTAGTACTGCTGTGCCGCCTAAGGTCTAATAGTCAACAAACAAAAGAAAACAGCTTGTCACTCGGGGAATAGATAGAAT
Source organism: Ethmia dodecea (assembly GCA_963855545.1). Taxonomy (NCBI): domain Eukaryota; kingdom Metazoa; phylum Arthropoda; class Insecta; order Lepidoptera; family Depressariidae; genus Ethmia; species Ethmia dodecea. The sequence continues at coordinate 8,457,418 of OY979457.1, forward strand.
TTTAAAAATCCGATCAGTAGTTCCAAAGATTACTTCCTACAAATGTTTAGTATAGAAGTATAGATATACTGCTACAAAAACGGTAAGTCTCTATTAATTTATGAGTGTTACTTTGAGCTAGTATAGTATTGGAATGTCTGTGCTTTGAGTACTTTACATTTAATTTAGTTGTGTAACAAAAACAGAATGGGGAAATCTATGTGATAATTCAGCATCAGAAGCTTGTTATGACTTTGCAACATCCATAGGTATACCTTGGCCACTGCCTGTTTTTTATTGGAACTCTCAGACTCAGATGTTGGTGAGCCAGGATCGTAACCATCCCTTTCCTCGTTAGGTTTACGCTTGCGTGACTCTTTAGAGTCTTTCTTTGATGATGGTAGCTCATCCTCAGACACAACCTGCAAATAAAACATGTTGTAAATAGATACCTTACTTTACTGTCACTACTCTCTATCTGTAAGACCAAATTAAGATTGTGGATATGTGCAAGAAGTAAGAGTGTGTAGATAAACATTTGATAGTCATAAATTGAGGAAAACATACTGCGCCAACCCTAAATGGGAAACAAGAACAAAAATGCTGATAATGAACATGCATCATCCAGTGGCGGATTTGCAGTCTTGGCCGCCCTATGCCAGCCGCCCCTTTCTCAGTACCCATCATATAGACTACATAACGAATTTATTTTATTGACAGCTTTTATTTCTTTTTACATACAATGTAGAAAATGATTTAGGAAGATCACTGTTATACGATGCAGTGCGGTGCGGCCCGCCACAATGTGCTTGAGCCTTTACAATATTTGGGTACCTACTCTGAGTTATTTCTTGTTACCACCACTGATTTTTTGGTCATGATTGGTCGCTCCTAAGATTAGGCCGCCCTAGGCGGGCCCGGAGGTCTACAGGGGCCTTACTCCGCCACTGGCATTATCTGTCACTTATATGTATTTTGCCTACTTGATTATTTGCCTATATGATTTAGGACCGATCGTAATAGTCACTTAAAAATTTATCTGAAGAATAAACATAACCTGTCACTTTTCCTTTCTATAGTGACAGCATCAATATATTTTCAAGATAATTGGCAGAATCATTCAATTCATTCAATTAGCTAACCTAACAACATCTTATAGTGACCATATCATTATTAAAAATCTTTTATGTTTTAAATAAATAGATTGATTGCATCACTTGTGAGATAAATTGGGTTTTCATGCGATGGCCAAGTCAATCTATTTATTTAAAACGTAAAAGATTTTTAATAATGATATGGTCACTATAAGACGTTGTTAGGTTAGCTAATTAAATAATTACTTAAGACAGAAGGTCCCTTAGTAAGGACTGAATAAATTAACCGACTTGGTATTACATGGATCTCACAACTTTTTACGGTAGAAGAACTGAGTTGCGAGACTTGGGTTTTTTGAAAAGTTTTGTTTTTTATGGCATTACCTCTATCTACCTGATAAATTAATATATAAATGAACCTCTGATAGCGAAACTAAGATAAGACTTGGAGTCAAGAGACAAAATTATATAACATGCCTCTGTATCAGCCGGGAGATCAGCAGGTTTAGGGCCAGGAAGCTCATCATCTGAGACATTCTCAGCATCTTTTACACTTGGCTTCTGGACAGTAGGTAACTCGTCCTCAGATACAACCTCTGTTTCTTCAGCACCTCCAACTTTCTAAAATATCATACATATCATATTTATTAGTCATTTTAGAAAAAAAGTCTATAGTAAAAGCATAAAAGTATTACTAAATACCTATATAAATTTAGATATAATATCAAAAAGAAATTCCATTGACTGATTAACACATACATCATGAAATATTTGAAACTAAAAAAAACACCATCTCTTCCTAACAGAGAGAAACAAATGAAGTTACAAGTCAGGCTTCAAGCCATGACAGAGATACTACCTGGACCAAGTCATCGCTCCACCGTTTTCTGGGACGTCCTGCCTTCCTTCGACTGAAGGAAGGCTGTCGGTAGTATATAGTTATTGATAATAGATATCAAATCACAAATGTTTTTAATTTCAAAAATAAATTTTAAATGCATGTGCATGCATCATACAGAAACTACTAGTTGGATTTTAATGAAATTTAGTGTTCAGATAACTGAGTAAATGGGTCAACATCTAAAGTACTTTTTACAGTGGGAGAATGTCTCATTCTCAAAGGAAATAATAAAACTTGGAAAAAGATAAATATGTAGGTACTACTTCAAAAGGATAACACCTAGAAACTTGTAATATGTTATGTAGTTGTCATATATGTCGTAGGCAACCACTATGATGGGATTTTTGGAAATTCCTATGAGAACGGGAATAAACTGGATCCACGCGGGCAACGCCACTGGGCATCCACTAGTAAGTAAAATATAATACAATGTTATTATTTCTGTGCAGCTGTTAACACACTGTGTAACACAAATATGCTATTATAACAAGCTGTAGAATGTATACACTTACCTCAATGTCCTTTGCCTCTTCATCAAGTTTAGCAGCATCCATAGCATCTTTTGCAGCCGCCTCTTCTTCTGTTTCTGAACGAGTTAGAACCTCTGTTTCTACCATAGCATCATCTTTGCCAGAAGTGTTGTTTTCAGCTACATCTATATTTTCCACTGTTTCAGTTTCTTTTACTGCAAGTGTATTGTCAGAAACTGAATTGTCAGTAATTACCTCATCATCAGCAATTATGTCATTATCAGCAATTGTATTTTCAGTCATTTTCACATCAGCATTAGAATTTTCAATCATTTTAACATCGTCATTAGTATTTTCTGTGATTGTATTGTCAGTAACTGAATTGTCATCAACAATTGCATTATCATTGATTACATTGTCAGCAACTATTTCAGAAATTGCATTTTCAATTATAGCATTATCCACAGCCATATTCTCCTCGTCAGTCTTAGCTTGGGTGCTGTCCTCTGCCGGCAGAGAGAATGCCACATCGTTCGACATTTCACTGATTTCCTGATCGGATTCAGCTTTAGCTCCAGTGGTGTCACCATCAGAGGTTACCTTGTAACTGTCACTCAGCCTCGAATCGCCGTCAGACAGCACATTATTTAGAGAATCGCTGGGAAAGGTGACAGCATTGTCACCAACATCAAATGAATCTGTGTTGAATCCATCAGTGTTGTTCTCTAAGTAATCGCCGACACTGCCTGCGGACAGCTCCACAGCGTTCAGAAAGCCCTGGTTTGACACCGACGACTCGTCCACCACCACTGCATCCACGCTGTTAAATTCACCCTCAGTCAAAAATTGCGAGAGTCCATTGGAGTTTTCGTTTATCAAAGGACCCTCATCCGTATCCATAGGTCCCTCCGATAAACACTTCTGGAAACATGTTTTACTGTCATCAGCAAAGAATAACACGCAGGCACCAGCTTTATGTCAATATGTTATGCTTAGAAAGTCGAATAAGTACGTATAACCAAAGCCTATAGAAATACTACTAACCTGCAAATCTGAACTGGTTTCGTCATCCATATTAGTTTACTTCGTAAGATTATAGAGGGTCAGCCGTAACGCGGCAGAAAGCGAACAGTATCGATCAAATATCAATAAAATTGATCCAAGATTCTGAATTCACCAACATGAAATACACAACACATAAAGCGTGAATCGGTACCATATGCAGTCATTCTTCCTTACACACAGCTCTGAGCTCACGCACAGCTCACTCAATTCTCATTTTGTCATATCAATTTGATAAATAGATTTTCGAAAATATCGTCATTATTAAAAACACGAGTATATTGCAATATATAACAAACCAACCGATTTAACTTTATGTTCGTTCACCCTTACTTATCCTGTCTGTATTGTATGTATGTAAAAATGAAACGAGAAACTTGTGAGAAGCTACGTCGTTGATCAATGTAGAGTAGAGTGGAGATAGTTCCACCACAGATCATAGACAATATGAACTCGGATGTTCTCTCAGTAGATCCGGTTTTTGTTTGTTTGTTTTTGTCGTTTCGATAAAAAATACCGGGGGTTGGACACGTTTTTCCATTATGAACTATTAAATTGACATTTCGTTAAGTTTGTACAACTTATTGTGTGTATTCCTGTGGGAAGACCTTTCGTAGACTGAAGTAGAGCTTATAGTTATGGGCCATTTACACGAGGCCAAGCCACTAAGACAAGCCACTAAGACAATCCACTAAGACAATCCATTGAAAAGCGCAAATTCGAATCGTTCATTTATACATAAGCCAATCCACTATTTTTTTTTTTATTTATCCCTTTAGGGAAAGGCAGAGAGATCGAGCCCATACAGCCTCGTCTGTTGTAAATAAAAGATGATTCACAGAAATACAGATAAATAAAAAAAAAAATATGTATCCGATGAACGTAGGTAGTTATGTAAAATAACCAAATAAAAATAAGACAAACACGTCGCCACCAAATTAGAGTTTTTGTTGGCTGAACTCATGAACTGAGTATCTAAATTTCTACAGTTAATGATGGAACATGTACGAATTTTGAAAATAACTACATTATATAGTATAGATATTGTGTATAACCTTTGTAGAATAAAAAAATTTCAGTGTTCATATTTATTTACTATCAACATCAAGTGACGAATAAGTCTAGTACAATTTCGACCGAATAACAGCTCGCGTTCATACTAACTGACATGATAAGGACATGACGCTTAGGCTTCAAAGTTTTGTATGAAAATATTCCCAATGCTCCCTCTATTGCCCTATTATATTTAAATATCTTTAGTTAGAAGTAAAACAATAATGTATTTTATTTTGAATGTCCATGGTTATGGCCACGGTTATGGTTATCACCAGAACTTAAATAATCCTGAATTTACTCAAATTAAACGAAACGAGTTTCTTGTGAGGATGTGATTCGTTCAAGTAAACGCCGAACATTTGTAAAACGTATATTATAAAATAACAATTGGTTTTTCAGCAAGGGCTACAGTTGCTAGACAACGTAATAATATAATAGATATTCTAAACCTAAACGGACATGCGCAGTGCCTCACTAAAAACAATTATTAGTGGAATGGCTTGGCTCGGGACGGGAACAGACGTTCACACGAAGCCAAGTCACTAAGCCAATCCATTGCGGGAGTGGTGGGGGAAGCAGTGGCGCCACTAAATTCGAAACCGTTCTATTGCAATGGATTGTCTTCGTCATTGGCTTGAGGACAATAGGGTTGTGTCCTACCTAGTCAAATCAGTTACTTTTTACAATCTGTCAAAACGAAATTTTACTATGGAAATTGTACTGAAATAGCAAACCGTGACGTCATAGTTTGTAGTACTCAATTGCAGTACTTTTTTTGATTGTTTTATTATTTTTAAATTTGCTATAATTGTAAATTTAAAATCGAAATACATATTTTGAGGTGTTTTGGGGTAATCTTTTTAATTTATGACTACTCGTAATTTAATTTCGATGCTGTCAACTACCCAAATGTCTCCATTTACACGGGGCCAATCCACTAATCAATGGATTGTCTTAGTGGCTTGTCTTAGTGGCTTGTCTTAGTGGCTTGGCCTCGTGTAAATGGCACATTAGGCTGATGGCTAAATGGCCAATGCCTTAAAACTAAATGATGATTGATGTTAAAATATTTTAAAAATAACCTCACTTTTGAAAATGAAATAGTCAATATTTCTTTCTTTGCGAATTAATTACATTTTATTCATAAAACAGCGAATGTCTTAGTGTTAAATTTTAACATTTGCACAATGCTTGCATTACGAAATTTTTTTGCAAATACTGCCACTACTAGGCAAAGTTTATTATGTCAGCAAACAAGGGTAAATAAATAAATAAATAAATAAAAATAATCTCACGCCTTATATCCCCGAGGGGGTAGGCAGAGGTATTCCATTTCTGGATATACCCGCTTTTCACCAGATATTCTTTGGACCCCTAAACGTGATAGGTTGCCATCGCCGGACCGGGTCTGTATATACATGTCTCAGAATTCATTCTGGGACCTGCGGGTTTCCTCACGATGTTTTCCTTTTCTCACTGATTTTCATCATGTGAAGCAGGCTCTAACCGTAAGGCTATCACTGCTCTTTTTATTAATAAGTGTAATTAAAGTATATATATTTTGTAACACTACATACATATCTATGCAATTGTTATAATTATGATTTAGTCTGAAAAGCAAATGTATATAAACATGTAGGTACCTACTATAAATTTGTATAAGTATACCTATATCTATCCTAATATTTTTATAGGATATTTTTGTGTTTGTTATGAATAAACTCAAAAACTACTGGATATATAATATATATATATAAATATAAATAAATATATATATATAAATATAAAATATAAATATAATCTCACGCCGTTCATCCCCGAGGGGGTAGGCAGAGGTATTCCATTACTGGATATACCCACATTTCACGAGATACATTTGGACCCATAAACGTGATAGGTGGTGAGCCCATCGCCGGACCGGGTCTATTTACACATGCCTCAGAATTAATTCTGAGATCTGCGGGTTTCCTCACGATGTTTTCCTTCACCGTCGAGCTAGTGATAAATATATAGTACGTAAGTTTTTGAAAAACTCATTGGTACATGCCAGGATTCGAACCCGAGCCTCACTGATTTTCGGCCAGCTCTTTAACCGTCCGGGCTATCACTGCTCTACTATTACTACTACTACTGGATCTATTTTAAAATTCTTGCACTAATGGAAAGCTAATAATATACATGAGTAACATAGGCTATAGTTAATTCCCGTATTCCCATGGAAACCGGAATTATGCGGGTGAAACCCAGCAGAATCAAAAGTTAATTTTAATAATTGTTTCTCTTGCAGAATACTTTTATTTTGAGGAGAAAATTTCCTCCTCCGCTACACAAAAAAGGGGGCCGGTTGTCCAAGATGCGAGCCAAACATTTTATTTATGATTTAGTTGATGATACTAACATAGTAAAACAACCAGATATGAAAGTAATTTTAAATCAGTTTGTTCAAGGTGAGTTCAATTTTACAAAATTTCTGTGTTATAACAGAAATGGCAAATATTCATACTATTTACGCCCTCCTCTCTGATAACCTCTGTATTCGTCATTTCAATAATAAATACACAGTTGAAAAATTGTAGTACCATTTTGTTTTGTTTTTTATTTTGTATTGTGTCTTAGTCCCAACAATTTATGTTCTGTATCTAATAATAATATGTGTGCACTGTGCAGTCCAGTCATACCCATTATTTATAGATTATAATTATGTGAATTTGTCCAAAGGTGTTGGCAATAAAGGGGACATCCTCACCCTGCGTCCTAGTCAGGCATACAAAGAGTATCTCATGCCCGGCCTAGCAGTCTATGCAAGTCCTAAAAATTTGGACATATATAAAGTTGATGATACTAAGCAAAAAGTTGAAGCTGAATATATTTCTCCATATGTGCAGAGGGTAAGTGAATCTATGATCTTATGCTGTTTAGTGTCAGAATTTCAATATAGAATTATATGTGTATTGTATATCCAATAGGATACATACAAAATAAAGATACATTTTTAGGTATATAAGAAATTAAAATATAATAAAACACCCACACAGCATGTGTATCAAAAGACTTCGAACCTTTTTGTATGGAGCCTGGCATACCTAAAGTTGCAAGTACCTAAAATGTCGTATTTTGGTGTACACCTATAAAACACAAGCCAATTGAAAGAGAATATAATTACAAACAACAGATATTCTTTGACATAATGTCGTAAATGATATACTTTCTGAGATATTTCAGTTTGAAAATGTAAAATAAAAAAAAATATTTTCTCAAAAAAAAACTATTTTAACTATGTATAATAGGTATATATAGCAATTTCAATGTTTTTAAAATAATAATAATAAAAGAAGAAATGTGTTACTTTATGCACAAAATGTATTTTTTTTAAAAAACAACGCTCGCCTTGAAACTGCAGTTTTTGAAAGGATGGATGCCGTTCAAGGATTAGACGAATTCCCTATTTTATCTTTGAGTGACCTCATAATTATGGCGTTAGGTACTTACCAAATTGATCAAGCACTGAGGTAGGTACTACGGAGAGCACATGAAAACTGCAAATGGCGCATACACAATAGAAATATGCCGCGAAAATCGTTCGAATCTATTTAGTGCTAATCTACGAGCTCTCCTGGGCTTCTACGAGCAAAGATCCACTCCCGGCATTCTGGGCAACGCGTATACTTCGTGTATATATTAATAAATAAATAAACTTACGTACATATTTATCACTAGCTCGACGGTGAAGGAAAACATCGTAAGGAAACCCGCAGGTCTCAGAATTAATTCTGAGACATGTGTAAACAGACCCGGTCCGGCGATGGGCTCACCACCTATCACGTTTAGGGGTCCAATGTATCTCGTGAAATGTGGGTATATCCAGTAATGGAATACCTCTGCCTACCCCCTCGGGGATAAAAGGCGTGAGATTATATTATTATAAATTATTATATTAATAAATATGACCAGAGAAAGCAGGCGCCAAATTGAGGGACACTATTGCACTTGCATAGTGGGTAATAGAACACTTGGTTGCTGTACGTCATGAGCGTTGTGTGGTTCATGTCATTTCTAGATTAATTATTACCTAGGCATGATGTTGAAAATGAGGCCAATGGCTAGCATTGATTTTTATTTATTATGTTTTGTACATAAAACAATGTTTCTTTACTTATTACTATTTGTAAAACATTGTATTTTTTAAATCACCTACTTTTTGTTACATAAAAATTTTTCTCTTTACATATTATTATTTGTAAAAACATTGCATTCTATAATTTATGTTGTTTAAAAGTAAATGATAAGTTGTTATGTACCTATAATATCATTGAAATATTTTTTTTTGAAGAAAATAGATCATTTTATTTTACATTTTCAAACTGAAATATCTCAGAAAGTATATCATCTACGACATTTTGTCAAATAATGTTTGTTGTTTGTAATCATATTCTCTGTCGTTGGGCGTATGTTTCATAGGTGTACACCAAAATACATTATAGGTAGGTACTTGCAACTTTAGGTATGCCAAGAAGGTTCGATGCCTATATTATCTGCATTCTGCACCCACCAAGAAATATGAAAGAATAATTTTAACTATTCTCTTTTGCAGACTATAAACTGCCTTTCCCGTGTGGTGCTGCAAATAACGATGAACAAAATGGAACAATGGACCCTGGAGCCCTGGCATATCCGGACCTCTTTCCGCAAAGCTGGTTTTGTGGTACCAGAACATGCCATAGAAATGCCACCTGTTACAATAAGAGGCCCTGACCTATCCTTACAAAAGAAGGAATTTTATGTTACTGTCACTGTAAGAATAATTTATAATCTATGAATAAATTAGTTATTATATTATTAATCATTTGTACATAAAAATATATAAGCCAGCTAACACAAAAAAAATTGCAGATCAACAAAACAGAGAAAGTTAATGTACGATGTCGTATTCATCACTGGGCTACTGGTCTGGAAAGGTTGCCCTCTGAAGACTTCCACTGGATGAAACCTCGGGAGCCACTCATCCCCGAACAAGCAGCTGTGTTGGAAAGCATGCCGCTGCCTGGTGCCAGTGCTAGTGAAAGCACCTAATAATGTTGATGAATTGTTTAGGTTATAGACAAATAAATTTGGATATTAGATTTTATAAATATTTCTAAATAACTTTTGGATACCATGGCAATATTCTGGTGGTCTGAATATTATCATACTTCCCAATTCTTAAGATAACAGGAACAAATAACAAGATAAATGTTTAGGGGGAAGAAGTTAGCAAATAAATACTCATTACTGCAATATACATATTATTATAGGTACCATGTCTGTAGGTACATAAAATATTTTTTGAAAATTTTAGTAGTAGTGCAGATAGTTATCGAGCCCTAAACCAAAAAATACTAATTTTTGTTTCTGTGCACGCATCACGAAAAAACTACTGGACGGATTTTGATGAAATTTGGTAAGGAGAAAACTGAGTCCTTGGTCGACATCTCGGGTACTTAAAAAAAAACACACCTTTTATCTCCGAAGGGGTAGGCAGAGGTATTCCATTTCTGGATATACCCACTTGTCACGAGATATTCTTTACTTGGTACTTTTTATTCTAGGAAAATATCTCATTCCGACGGGGAAATATAAAAAACTAGTTAAAAAGAGAAATAAATTCTATTCTGAAACTTGGAAATATGGTATTTAGTTAGGTGTCTTATAAGTCGTAGGAAACAGCGATAAAGGGATTTTTAGAAATTCCTTCGGGGACGAGAACAAACCGGATACCTGCTATTTGAAATATGGTATGTAGGTGTCTTATATGTCGTAGGCAACCACTATGAAGGAATTTTCAAAAATTCTCATGGGAACGGGAATAAAGTGTATTTATCCGGTAAACGCCGCCGCTGGGCGGGCACCCGCTATTTGTAATAAAATTCCACATGCGGGTCTTACAAATAGGGTAGTTGACAGTGTCGTTATTAAATTGCGAGTAGTCATTCGTTAAAAAGATTATCTTTAAAAAAATAAACACACCTTCAAACATGTATTTAAGGCCGTGATCCATTTTCGAGCAAAAACCGCCGGCAAGCCAACGAGCCAAAGGTACAAACCGCCAATGGAGTGACATATCATAAAAAGTAACTTGACTAGGCACTACCCCTATTAGATTCTTTCACCAATGGAAAGCTTACTTAGCTGGGAGCAACATGGGCTATAATTTTCCCACGGGAACGGGACTGGCGCGGGTGAAACTGCCTGGCGCTGCTAGTTGAAAGTATGATAGGATTCGAGTATTGTTTTAAATAAAACAAATAAAAATAAAATGTTTATATTAATATTTATAACATTCACACAAAGCAGTTGAAGAGGCAAAAATTTTAATGCTATGTTTTTAAATACGCGTTGACTAGACTAGACATTGTTTAATATTATATTATATAGTCAGTGATATTTGTAAATAACATTAATATTTTACTTAACCAAAATAATTACAAATTATAACTATGCCACCTTACTTCGAAGATACATGTTGCATTTTCTCTGAGTCGTCCTGGTTTTCTGGTACATTGACTTCTTCAGGCTGTTGAACCTGATTTTCGTCATAGCCTTGCTCGGCATTTAATTGTTGTTCTATGTGTGGAAGGTCCTCGTAATTTTCCTGTTGATGCTGTAATTCATCATATGCTTCCTGATTGAATTGCCCATATTCAATTGGTTGTTGGACATAGTCTTGTTGTTGATGTTGTTCATAGGCTTCCTGTTGCCCATACACTTCTTGTTGTTGTCCATACGCGTCTTGTTGTTGTTCATACACTTCTTGTTGTCCATACGCTTCTTGTTGTTCATATACTTCTTGTTGATGTCCATACGCTTCTTGTTGCTGTTCATATCCCTGTCGATCGAGTTGTTGTTGTCCTTCATACGTTGCTGCATACTGTTGCTCATAACTGGGATCATACTGCTGCGTTGTTTCTCCAAGATCATTGTCAAATTGCTCATTCTGCTCGAAGTTTTCATTTTGGGCCTTACTGCCCGTGTAAGCTTCATCAGGTTGATTATAATTATCTCCTCCAATGGTTGCAGCATCACCTGCAGCTCCTTGATCATAATTTTCAGATTTTGTTTCCGGAAAGAACATCTCTACCTGTTCAGCTTCAATTTCGTCAATATCTCTTTTGTCACTCACGGGCTTATTGGCATCAACTGAATCAGAAGCAATAACTGTTTCATTTTCATTATGTTGTCCATAATGTTGAAGATTATTAGTCGCGTCATCAGCTGCCACTATTGGTTCAGACTCACAATTTGACAAAGTGGCATGAACACTATCTTCAGCTTGAATTGCTTCAGTTTCAGTATGTTCAGAGTCATAATTTCGTGTATTGCTGAAGGTATTATAGCTGACCGCATCTTGAGTGTTGTAATGTTGAGCTGTATCTGTGAGTCTAGCTGTCTGCGGATTATAGTAGGAAGAATCGAAGTGACTCTGATTAATTGAATATCCCTCGGGATTGATGTTGACACCATCCTGTAACTGTACATCGTCATTTGGCGTAAATTCCGAAACTTGGATTGTTTCAATTGGATATTGATGATCTTCCTCAATATGAGGTGCATTAGTAATGGAGTTTTCCAATTCTGTAGGATTGATTATCTGTGTAGGTTTCAGGTCATCCTCAAATATATGATCATTTTTTCCTTCAGTGTTTTTATCTAGAAAATCTGTTGTATTTTCAGCTAATGTTTGGTCATTCGCGTTGTCCTTTCTAAATGATAAATTTAACTGTTTTGGTGCATTATCCTGATTTTCATACTCAGAATACTTGGTTTTAATTTCGGAATTATTTTTGATATCAGTATCTCGGTCGTGATGAATATTTGTTTCCCGTATGAGTCTTTCATCGTATATATCAGCTTTTTCGTTCAAATGCAATTCGTTTTTCGTATTCTTATTTTTTTTTTCATAAGCCACTTCGCTCGGAGGTAAAACATCTTTTTCAGGTAGCTCATAGTCGTATTTTGTTGTTGGCTGTACAAATTTATTTGAAATTTCATAAGATTCAGGACTTTTTGCATGATTATAGTTTAATTGTTGGTTGTTACTATTATATTCATCATCACGTTGAATAAAAATATCATCTGAACCTCCCTTTTCCGTTTCCTTTAATTTATTCAAAATTTCGTACTTACTTTTCCAGTCTACATTCTCATCCACATTAAGTTTCAATTCGTTATCACGTGAAGCAATATTATCAATAGCTACAGTACTTCTTTTAGGGATTAATATGTATTGTTTAACTATTTCTTCGAGTATCAATGATTCTTTATTTATCGTGTTTTTGTTAATTGTGTCTACTTCAATATTGCGATCGTATCTTGTTTGTGGATCTGGGATTTTCACTGGATTGGGATTGTTTATTGACTCTAATTCAATACTGCGATCATATCTTGTGCATGAATCCGGAAATTTCAAGGGATTGGGATCGGGGCGGATGTACGCGATCGTTTGGGGCCGGCCATCTACGAGTGGACGTGGCTGAAAAAATAAATTTAATTTCGACGTTAGGTCGTCTGTAACTTCAAAATAACTAAACATTAACTTTCATTGTAAAACTGTATGAAATTGGAAACTTTTATAAGGAATATCTTCCGCCAGGCGAAGTGCTCATGCCGGAAGATCGCAGTCCAGCGGTTGATGTTAAGTTGTATTTATACAGACTGTTATGATAACTTTGATAGCGCGGTTTAGAACTTTGCTCTGTTTCGATTCTACTTTATTTGATTGGAATGGTACGCATAATGGTACGCGTGTTAAATACTCACCCTATGTTGCACCATGACAGAACATAAGCGCATTTTGTCCAGCCTCCCCAAGATATACTCATTACGCTCCCTTCTCTTCTTGTCTTCTTCGAGAAAAGCTTCATATTGCTGTCTTAACGCGTTGATACGGCCCGATTTAATTCTGCAATAAATGATGATATTATTATAATGGGATAATTTATAAATTTGCAAGTTTGATGACACGCATAGGTACTTTTTATCGGATTTCCCCATATGTTTATTAAGTACATAAACTGCTACACTGCCTTGGCACGGTGGCGGTGTGGCATAGCACCGATCGCGATGCACGATGTAAACAATAATGAGCTCGACCTGACCTTCGTGAAGGGTCCGTGACTAGGTAGGTACACATAACATTAAATAGTATCAAAGCATTGTACAGACATAGATTGTATGTGCAGGTATCTTTAATTTTTCTTTTGGCAATGTACCTATTGAAGAAAAGCCGGATATGCATGAGTGTTTTGATATAGAAGTGAAGAACGACAGACTTATTTATTTGCATATCACATGGCATTGCAGATCTGCCAGGTTCGTAGCCAATGGCAGCCTATTCTCTCTGCCTACACCAATGGGAAATAGGAGTGAGATTATATTATAGTAAGCTATCAATTTAACACTCACTGCGCATTCTGTAGTCCTATTATCTACTGCTCGGTAATTCTATTTAACATACACAAGTCCGGTACTCAAAAGGCTGATTCACGTTACACCGGGCCGGGTCCGGGTCCGAGTCGTCGTATGTCGAGGGGTATTGTTAGGATGATTCACCCCGGACGGACTGGCCCGGTGTAACGTGAATCAGCCTTAATAAATTCAGCTAATTTTGTTCAAGCACGCCTAAGAGCGCCCTGTGCTGGCCTAACCAGACCAGTACGGCTGTGGGTATGTACAAGTCGTAGTACTATAGCTACTTAGGAGTGCACAAAACTGACGGGGACAACACCAGACTGGGTGGTTTTACAGAAGCCTCGAACCAATTTTGGGGCCTGCTGGTTTCCTCACAGTCTCCCCTGTGCCGTCGAGCTAGTGATAATTGTTAAAATTTATCTGTACTTTTGACTACAGATAAATTTTCCAGAGGCGGATTACCGGGGGAGGCCTTTGGGTGGTCATCATCATCATCAGCCAGAAGACGTCCACTGTTGAACAAAGGCCTCCCCCGGTAATCCGCTAGCCAAATGTAGTCAACAATTATTTAAAGTCAGTGTTCTCACCCTTTTTAATTTTTTTCATGACGTGACCCCCATAATATGAAACCAGCCAAGTGCGAGTCGGACTCGCGCATGAAAAGTTCCGTACCATCTATACATATAATAAAACTCTAACGGGGCCGTGTCTGTACATTAAATATTTTTTGAAAATTTTAACGGTAGTGTATACAGTTATCGATATAGATACCGAAACACCAATTTTTGGAATTTTTGTCTGTCTGTCTGTCTGTCTGGTTGTGCACGCATCACTCAAAAACTACTGGACGGATTTTGATGAAATTTGGTATGGAGATAACTGAGTACCCGGGTCAACATCTAGGGTACTTTTTATTCCAGAAAAATATCTCATTCCCACGGGAAAATAAAAAAAACTGGTTAAAAAGAGAAATACGTACTATTCCGAAACGATAACACCTAGAAACTTGATAAATGGTATGAAGGCGTCCCCCTACCCTCTACTGTTGATAATTTGTATTATAAACAGTAAATAAATATAATTTACACATGTATATATATATATATTATATATATATATATATATATATATATATATATACATATATATTTTTTTTAAGAGCTGTGATAGCCTTACGCTTAAAGAGCCTGCATCACATGATGAAAATCAGTGAGACTCGGGTTCGAATTCGGGCATGTACCTACAGGTACATGCCCGAATTCGAACCCGAGTCTACCCATGTCTCATCATGTCTACCCTTCTTATTTATGTACACAGCTTGTATAAATAGAGGTAGCCCATTAAAGGAGGTCAGATCCGATCACCGATCACATCTATGTTCTATGTTAGGGGGTTTGGTTTCCGCACTTAGTCCTTAAAACGGACCATTGTACGTGAGCCATGGCGGCCGGTTACTCCAACCATCCTACCTCCTTCCAGAAACAGATCAAACTTCCGAGTCTACTCAGGACGTCCGCAAGGGATCCTGGTGTTCCGAGAGTTTCCTTGCGGATCTGGGCAACGCCAACGCACTCAAGGAGCACGTGCGCTACCGTCTCCTCCGCCTCCATGCACGCTCTGCATAGGGGGCTGTCAGTGATACCTAGGGTGTGTAAGTGTTTGTTCAGTGAGCAGTGCCCGGTAATTGTCCCCGACACCATTCTCAGGCTGTCCCTGTCCAGGCGCAGAAGGCGCTTGGTCAGTTTCGTGTTCAAGGCTGGCATAGCCTCCTTGGATTGCCTACATCCTGGCGTCGAGGCCCACCAAATCTCCGCTTGAGTTTGAGTGTGTTCCCTTAACCAGTTCCTGAGTTGGTTAAACGGGATGGGTACAATGGGCTCGGGTCCAATGGGATTCGTGTCAGAACCCCTCCTGGCGAGTTCATCCGCTGCATCGTTTCCACGTGAGCCACTGTGCCCCTTAATCCATTGAAGTGTCACTGTGTTGTGGTTTAGTACCGTAACGCGTTCTAGTGCGTTATGGCACTCCAAGATGAGTTTTGAGGTAATCTGGTTTTTCTTTAGGGATTGAAGGACTGAGGCACTGTCTGAGAGTATGCGGATGTGAGTATCCGTCACTTCTCTGGCCTCTATGGCGTGTGCTGCCTGGATGATGCCCACACATTCTGCTTGGTAGACAGTGTTGAGCATTCCTAGTGGTCTAGATATTCTAATGTTGAGATCATCTGAGTAGACTCCGACTCCAGTTCCAGTGTCGGTTTTTGATCCATCAGTGTAGATCCTTAGCTCCTTTGGACCTGGGTGATCATACAACTCCGCTGTGAGTTCTACGTTGTAGTGTTTTACGAAACAGTGTGTTTTCTGGGTCCTATCGCTCGGCGATGCCATCATCGGGTGTCGCGAGAGGGCATCCTCTTTTATGCGTATGTGCTTGATTCTGGAATCTTTACTTAAAGTGCCGGATAGCTCCAGTCTGAACGTTGCTAGAGCTGCTTCCTCCCTCACAACAAGGTGTAGAGGTGGCAACCCCAGCATCGCCTGTAGGGCAGCAGTGGGTGATGTTCTCATGCTGCCGCTGACTGCTACGCAGGCAAATCTTTGTAGTTTCTCAAGCTCTTTCTGGGCTGAGCTCAGAGTGGTCCTGGGCCACCACACCAAGGAGCCGTATGTAATAATTGGTCGGATGACTGTGGTGTATAGCCAGTAGGTAATTTTTGGGCTTATGCCCCAATTCCTTCCTAGCAGCCTTTTGCATTGCCATAGGGCTATGCTAGCTTTTGTTGTGATATAATCGGTGTGTTTTGCCCAGTTCAGCTGTTTGTCCAAATATATACCCAGGTATTTGGTCTCAGTTGATAGGCTTAGGGTGGACCCAAAGAAGCGTGGCAACTGTAGGGCTGCCAGCTTCCTTTTCTTTGTGAATAGGACAAGTTCAGTTTTGGTAGGATTCACTGCCAGTTTATATTCCTTGCACCATTCCTCTACTACCTTCAAGGCTTGGCGCATAAGGTTACACAGTGTGTTTTCATGAGTGCCATTTATTATTATAGTTATATCGTCAGCGTAGCCCACCGTGAAGTAGCCTTTATCATTTAGCTGTTTGATAAGGCTGTCCACCACCAGGTTCCACAAAAGTGGCGAGAGGACGCCTCCTTGTGGGCATCCCCTCGCCACGATAGCCCTCGTGGTGGTGTTCACTGTTACTTGTACGGCTCTGAGTCTGAGCATGTTTGTGATCCATCCTCGCAGGGTCGAGTTCACACCGTGCTCCTCGAGAGCTGCGCTGATGCTATGAAAGATGGTTTTATCAAAGGCGCCTTCTATGTCGATAAACACCGCCAGTGAGGAGCATTTGTGGTCTACCGCACATTCGATCTTGGAGATCACACTATGTAGTGCGGATTCTGTCGATTTTCCTGTGGAGTAGGCATGTTGTTGTCTGTGTAGTGGGAATTCCCGGAGGGGCCCGTCTCGAATATGTCGGTCACAGAGTCTCTCCAGGGTTTTCAGTAGAAATGATGTCAGACTTATTGGTCTGTACGCCTTGGGTTGAGTATAATCGGTTTTGCCTGGTTTAGGTATGAAAATAACTTTCACCTCTCGCCATGCAAGTGGTACATAGTTGTGTGCTAGACAGGCTTGATAAATTACAAACAGCCATGGTGTGAGAAAATCCACTCCCCATTGCAGTAAGGCAGGGAAGATGCCGTCTAGGCCTGAGGATTTGTATGGCTTAAAGGTCGTGATTGCCCATTTTATTCGTTCCTCCGTTACTATGGTACGGGCTCTGGACCAATCTTGATCATTAGGTATGTGCGGAAGCTCACTTGCCCATGTTCTGTCCTCGGAGAGGTTGCAGTCTGGGAAGTGTGTTTCTAAGAGGACTTTACTTGTGTCATGGTCTGATGTAGTGTATGTATTGTCTGGATTTTTCAGCGAGCCAAGGGTACGGTCCTGATCCGTAGAGAGGATTTTCCTTACACGCGCGGCCTCGCTGTTTGATTCAATGTCTTCACAGAATTTCCGCCAGGCTGCTCTGCCGGCGTTTCTAATTTGTTTTTTGAATGTATATTGTGTGTCTTTGTAAAGGTCCCAGTCTTCTGGTAGCCTAGAATTTTTGGCTCTGTTGAATTGTTTACGCATCGTTTGCCTGAGTTTACTAAGTTCCGTATTCCACCAGGAGTTTCCCTTGCCCTTGGTGTTTGGATCTATTAGTTTACAGAAAGCGTGGTATGCTTCTGTTATATATTCCGAGAGTATTTTTGTAGTGTTTTCGAGTTCTTTGGGATCCGTGAGTTTTGAGGGTATTGGGTTCCTGGATAACAGAGAGGCTAGAAGGCGTTTGTAACCAGGTATGTTGGTTCGGCGTGGGTTGCGTCTGGGTTCAAGTTTTTTGGTGTTAGCTGTTATTTTGAATCGAATCCTCCTATGGTCAGAACAGGAAGGTTCGTCGGATACGTGCCAGTCAGAGATATGGCTCGTCACGTTTCCTGAAGCTAATGTTAGGTCAATAATTGTTTGTCCGCGAGATGTGACCCAAGTGGGTTCCGAACCGCAATTTAGGATGTTAAGGTTAGTAGTAAAAAGATATGTGCATAGTACCTCACCTCTAGAGTTGGTTTTGTCGCAACCCCAAAGCGGGTGATGGGCGTTGGAGTCCGTGCAGATGACCAGATCTAGGTTAGCCTCTTCACAGTGCTTCACCAGATCGATCATGTGTTTCGGTGGGCAGTCATCGGTCTCGCCTGGCATGTACGCCGAGGCTAGAACGATGTCGGGCGCGTCGCCATCGGTCATTAGTTTGACGGCTGTTAGGTCTCTGGAACAGAATTGCGTAAGTGTCGTGGTAGGGATATCTTTGGGTATGTAGGCACAGGTACGTGGTTTGTCTGTGCCCTGTGTGTCGAGAATTAGCTTACCTCCGATGTTACTGAGGCCGCATACTCTATTGTTTCTGATCCACGGCTCTTGGATCAGTGCAATAGTTCGGGGTTTCGTCTCCAGTGCCCTGCGTAAGCAAGCCGCCGCAGTCTGGCTATGCTGGAGGTTGGTCTGGATGATGTTGAAGGGATTGAGTGCGGGTGTAGGCGGCAGTGGGGTGGGGTTACGAGGAGGTCGATCCATCGGATAGTTCTCCCCCACCCTCCATCCCGAGCCGGCTATCGCCTGGCGACGAGGCGAGCAGCTGCTCTGTCCACCCCGGTGATGTGGGTGGTGCGCTCACTGCGTCAGCCATCGCCGTCCTGGCCATCTCCTCCTCGAGTTGGAGCATCGCCGTATCCGGTGGTTTTGGGTCGGTGTTTGGGTTTGCGGTCGGGGTGTTCGAGGGCTGGGTATTCGGGTAGAAGCGCACGTATATCGAGCCAAGTAGGTACGATACACGTCGCTCCCGCCCCAAGACCTTCTCGACTTCATCCGGTGGGATACCCAGGGTCAGGTATGTCCCATGGTTATCCCCACCGACTGATGTCGCCCTGTAGAGCGACCACCTCCCTATGTCATACCAAGTGTTCTGGCGAACCAGAACACTGTGGAGCCGCGCTATGTCTCCGTTGTACCTTGGTACGAAGAGCGCGGCTCGAACACGGGTCGGTACCTCCGATTGCTTCATGACTACCAAACTTTCGTCCGAGTTTGGTAGCCTGATTTTCGGGACATTTTGGTACAGCCAGGACAGGGCCTTTTCATCCTCACACCACATCTGAACCGTGCCGTCCGCTACCCGTGGGTATCCACGGAAGGCCGGGAGCGGTGTGGAGGGGTCAGTGTCCATGACCAGGTCTTCGAGACTGACCTTAATGTGGTCAGCCTCGTCTGTGGTTAGGTCTCTGGATGGAGGAGGGAGGCAGATCGCTACGGCGAGCCGCGCAGGAATATCCTTTGTGGCCCGCGCGTAGGTTCGCTGCCCCCCTTGGGCGGCCTGGGTTCTTACGCGTTTGGCGTCACCCTGGAGCGTACTCGGTGAAGCCGAGTCGTCCGGGCGCATCCTCTTCGCCGTTCCCTGGCCACTTGGTCCAGGTTGCGGTTCCGAGGTGCCTGGCGTGGTGTTGTGTGCCAATGACGCCTTGCGCAAGGACCCACCTCGCTTTCCTCGTTTGTTCCTTGGTCGGGGAAGGTCTTGTGACACACGATTGCTGTCACCTGACCCGGGTGGTTTTGGTGCGGGAAGTGATTTTCCGCGCTGAGTTTCCCCTTCGCGTACTGGTCCCTTCCCGCGTGTTTCCGCGTCCGGTCGCTTTTCGCGCTGGGTGTCCCCTTCGCGTACTTGCGACTGGTCGCGTACTCCTTTGTGAGTAACCGTCTTTGCTTCGCGCTGGCTACTGCCTTCGCGGATTTTGCGCAAACGGTTATTCAGGTCCCTCTCTCTGTTTCGGACTTTTTCGCGCTTTTGTTGAAGCGAGCGTACTTCGTCCTCAGAGATAGGGACAGAACCACCGGGTCCGGCGTCCCCCAATCTTGCTTCGATCTTCTCGCGCTGGAGTGCCAGCGCGCGAAGTTCTCCGTTAAGACTGGAGAGTCGTGCGTTCTCGGTGTCGTTATCGGGGTTGTTTGTTACGCTGTTCCTTACGATGCTCTGTTGCCAGGCACTCGTAGAGGGAACAGCGTATGTCGCGATGGTGGGCGCAGTAGTCGCAGCCGTATGGGTGTTTAGAGGCGCGGTGATCGCAGCCATTTCCGTGTCGTGTGGCGCGTTAGTCGCAGCCAGTGTCGTGGGCGCCGAAGCGGCCGACCGCGCTGAAGGCGCGGCGCTATCAAGCAGAACGTTGCCCCCTCCCAGAATACGATGGGGGCTGACCGACAAGTCGGCATGGGATTCCCCGGCGTTGCCGGGACCCACCTGGGTAGTTGTTTTGTTGGTCTGCTTCATTGCACACGGGCTACAAAGGTTGGGTTGGCTTTTTTGGAAACGAGGTTACCACTCCTCAAGGACCGAAGGGAAGATAGGGGAAAAGGAGGGAGGGAGTGGGTAAGGGATCATGGGAGTGAGGGTTTGGGCTACCCTACGCCTGGGGTTTGGCGTTCGGGAACTTCTCTTGTCCGGGGCCACAAAAAGGGGCACTTCGGATGTGGGATCGACTATAAGCAGTCAGGTCCCACAGCCGGAGCTAGGCTATCCGCAACCTGCCATCCCGCCCGGTGGCATGAGAAGAAATGCCTGGCGGTCTAGGTCTGCTCATCGCTGAACAGAGCCCAGCCCGCCACCGGGTCACCGATCACATTCGATCTCGACTCTCGACACGAGCAACATCTCTTATTTCGCAACCCTCATCACCCTCGACCTCGCTTAGTGGCAGTCACCCTCGCTGCCCCTAAACTGGTGACCCCGACGATCTCGACTCTCGACACGAGCAACATCTCTCATTTCTTCAACCCTCATCGTCCTATACGTCACCAGTGGCAGTCACACTCGGTGCCCCTAAACTGGTGACCCTCGACATCTGAACATCAGCGCAACCTTCACTCAAGGTCAACAGCAGCAGTCGCACAGCAAGCCAGAATATCGTCCAATCAGGTCCATACGCAGCCGACGCATCGTGCTACCTGGTCCTGCAGAGGCATATTACTCACAGCGACAGCACTCGGCCCCCGCAAAGTTCACACTGAACTACGGGCACTTCAACTGTTGCAGCAACCCGCTCAGTCTCGACTCGCCGTAGACTTGGAGCAGCACTGGCACTTGCAAGCTACATAAGAAGCATCGACGCCGCACAAGAAACCGTATGATGCAGATAAGAATAACGCGATGGGGGTTGCGGGGGTAGATGCTCGTGTCGAGAGTGCATAACAAAACAAACAAACATCGAAGAAAACATAATGGGGGTACATGCACAAAATGTATCATCCACGCGCAAACAACCGCCACCGATGCAACGTGCGAGATAATGCAAGACTAACTACCCGACTAGAATCAAGCACATGCGACGCTGACAACATGCAGCAAACAAAAAACATGCAAAATACGACTGCTATCTCCATGCACTAGTCGTATAAACGGAGGAAAAAAAAAAAAATACAACAGGTTTTAATTTATTCGAAATAAATCAACAAGAAAAGTTTTAATTGCACCGACTGCGATTACGCTCAATAATCAGGCTGCGGTCACGCTCATAATCAAGCTCACTTTGCCCTGAAAAGGACAGTTGTATGATCAAGCATCGAAGTAGTAGTCGTCGCGATGAATGTTGCGACGTCATTGGATCTGCGGTAGCAACGGCGAACTCCAGGCAGTTATCGAGTCTCCGCGTGCGCGCCGCCTCGCGCGATTTTCTTCCGAACTTGCGCCGCCGCCGATGGTCGTCCCCGATGTGGCTTTGCGCGCGACGGACAACGTGTATTAGTACCTGCGCGGTGCGCTACAACTCACTGCACCCCGCGTCCGCACAACGCTCGCAGCAAGATTCAAGCGGACCGCCTCGCGCGCATGCAATCGTTTAATAAATAGTAACTAAGTACCTACATAAAGCAGCGTCAATAGTTAGGACATTAGTTCAATTAATTGTTAAAATAAAGTTATGTATTAGTAAAATATTTTTAAGCTAGTGTTACGATATAAATGTAGTAAAAATCGAACTCTTTATTTAAAGGGGGGAGTACTGTAGGTACCCACCTACAGGTTTACTAAAATGTGTCTACCCTTCTTATTTATGTACACAGCTTGTATAAATAGAGGTAGCCCATTAAAGGAGGTCAGATCCGATCACCGATCACATTCGATCTCGACTCTCGACACGAGCAACAGCTCTTATTTCGCAACCCTCATCCATCACCCTCGACCTCGCTTAGTGGCAGTCACCCTCGCTGCCCCTAAATACCAATGACTTTTTCGAAACTTACGTATCTACATATTTAGCTCGACGGCGAAGGAAAACATCGTGAGGAAACCAGCAGGTCCCAGAATTAATTCTTAGACATGTGTACACAGACCCGGTCCGACGATGGGCTCACCACCTATCACGTTTAGGAGTTCAAAGAATATCTGGTGAAAAGTGGGTATATCCAGAAATGGGATAAGTACCTCTGCCTACCCCCTCGGGGATATATGGCGTAAGATTATTTATTTTTCACTTCTAATGCTCTAAAAGTACGCCAATATAGCCCTACGAAGCGGGACTAAAGTGACCACTTAAGTCCCTAGGGAGTAAAAAGTAATTAATTTTTTAATTTCCTTAATGAGACATAGACAAACTTAAACAGCCAATATATATCTGTGGAGTGTGGACCATTCTCATTTCCAAAATGTTGAGAGTTTTAGTTCTATGGTTTTTCCGCATAGAAGGTGGCGCCATAGTGCGCGACCACCACATTGAACAACACTTTTATTAACTAGCAGCGAAGTTCAGCGAACGTGGTTTAACCAGCGTCAGTCCCGTTGCCGTCGGAAAATTATAGGCCATTTTACTCCCAGAAAAGTAATGTTTCCATCGATCGGAAAAAGATTTTTTTAAATAGTTCTGGTAGTATGCAGAGCCTATTCAATACAAACAAACAAATCAAATCTTTCCTCTATCCAGTTTATTCCCGTTCCCGTGGGAATTTTATCATAGCGGTTGCTTACGACATATTTAAGACAATTAATTACATAGGTACCATATTTCAAGTTTCTAGGTGTTATATCGTTTCGGAGTAGTACGTAATTTCTCTCTTTAACCAGTTTTTTAATTTTCCCTTGGAAGTGAAGTGAGACATTTTCCCACACGGTAAAAAGTACCTACCCTGGATGTTGACCCGGCTACTATCACCACACCAAATTTCATCAAAATTCATCCAGTAGTTTTTGCGTGATGTGTGAACAGACAGATAAGTAGGCAGACAAAAATTTCAAAAATGGGTGTTAAAAAAATATTTCATGTAGGTATGTACCTACAGACACGGTCAAAGTTTTTATTGTTTTAAATTTTATGCCCTTTGCGGAATTTTATAAATACATTCATAACTATTCAATACGAACTTTGTTCATCTAATATGTAAGAGGATCTGTGGGTGTGGTACCAAGAGGCTCATGGTACGGAGCTTATGACTTCGCGTCACCCAGCGCCGTGCGAGGAACGCCAAGATATGACCTTCAACAGAGCTTACCCTGTCTTGTCACGGTAGGTAGGTATGCAACTTTAAGATTTTTTAGGGATCAATATTTCTATGGTTATTTTTTCAAATTACTTAAACCATACTTTTCCAAGTTTGTTCCATAAGTATAACGACGCAATGTCTTTCTCTACTGTTCCAACAACACCTATCTCAAGCAAGTAGTAACGGATAGGTAGTATTTTGAACAGGCCTTTTGGCTCATGTAGAGGTGACCTGCCTTCTGAGTCGGAGACCTAGGTTGTGATACCCTCTAGTTACTACAGTAACATATATAATATCATTGCCCTCCCGGGTCAACGTTTGCGTGAGTGAATATGTCTGTTGCCTTCGTAACTGGGTCATTAATAATAAAAATATAATACGTACCTACATCTGGCCTAAACTGAGTTTAAAACTTTAATTTAAACTTACATATAGGTAAACCAGTTAAATGAAGAAATCTTATAAAAATATTTAGCAATCCCGAGCATCGTTGCCAATGCGAGCTGTTGTGGGATGCAATATTTTTTCAAAATGTTCTATTGATTTTCCAGAACTAAAGCATAAAAATTTTTAAGATGTCAAAATTTGAAAGAATAATGCTAGATAAACATGAGTAAAAAATATTGAAAAAAGTTTGAAACTTTTCTTTTAACGTCATTCGCGTGGGTAGGTATCTATATAATTCTCTATCCGAAGAGGGACATAACGTCCCTCTCGTCTCGTCGTAACGTCCGTCTCGTCCTATACACTAAACATTTTTAATATTAAATTTATCATTTAAGAGCAGTGATAGCCCTTACGGTTAAAGAGCCGGCCGAAAATCAGTGAGGCTCGGGTTCGAATCCTGGCATACCAATGAGTTTTTCAAAAACTTACGTAGGTACATATTTATCACTAGCTCGACGGTGAAGGAAAACATCGTGAGGAAACCCGCAGGTCTCAGAATTAATTCTGAGACATGTGTAAATAGACCCGGTCCGGCGATGGGCTCACCACCTATCACGTTTAGGGGTCCAATGTATCTCGTGAAATGTGGGTATAGCCAGTAATGGAATACCTCTGCCTACCCCCTCGGGGATGAAAAGCGTGAGTTTTTTTTTTTTTATATCCTGGACTGAATTTTTTCAGATATATATTTTTCATCCAATAAGCAGCTCGGTGAAGGTCGTCTTATGGGCAATTTACACGAGGCCATTCCATATTAAGTCAATCCAAACTGCATACAAAAAAAGCTTGAGGACAATCCATTGCAGTGGACTGTCTATATTTACACAAGGCCATTTTGGCTCAGTGAAATGGTCAATTAAGTTTTTTGAAGTGAAAACTTCTTTAGCGGCGGCGGCTTTGAGCACTTATCTGGGATGGGTAAAAAAAACTGTGAAACTCGCGTCAGGTCACGTGTGCTGATTGAAAAACCGTAAGACGGTTGGAGAGTAGTGTTGTAACACCGAAATCGATAATCAAGTTTTCACTTCTGCCGGCACTCCCGGAGTGCAACCCGTGTTTTTTTTTCTGATACAACGAAGACATTTGTGGTATTCCATAGTCATGAATATAGAAAAAAAAAAACTATTAATGGTCTGTGAAAAAGTTTGTTGTGTAATAACAACATAACCTCACATAATTATCTCATATTTTTGCAAAATTATTCACAAATCCAACTATGATTCACAAGTGGTGGCACGCATTCGTTCGTAAGAGGACTAAGCCTATTCCAGAAGATAAAGCCATATTATGGAAACGTAGACTGAGTATAGCTTATGGACTTTTGGCTTGGAATGCAATGGGTTTTGTATTATACAACGCATATCAGGGCAAGGCAGACTGGGCTCACTTCTATGGACTAAAGACCGACGAGGAACAGGCAATGCCTCCAGGTAATGTGTCAAAGTTTGCAATTTCCATATAAGTTACTTGGCTTATTTAGTTACACGTCCTAAAAGGGTTCGCTGAGGTCTACGTCTGAGGTATTATATTCCTGGCTATACCCACTTTTCAGCAGAATATTTTTAGGAGTCGTAAACGTGACAGGTGGTGAGCCCATCACCATACCGGGAGGCCAATCATAGAGTAACTTAAATATACGGGCCAATTCCACCTAAAGTCAACGGTTATAGTTGGATGACAATGTCATGTCAATGGTGTTATTTTGGCACTTTTCAGAGCAAATAACACCATAAACTGACCATTGATATGTCATTGTCATCCAACTATGACCGTTGACATTTAGTGGAATTGCGTCTGTAACACATGCCTTAGAATCAATTCTAGGACTTGCATATTTCCTCACCGTCAAGCTACTGATAAATATGTACGAAAGTTTTAGAAAAACTTCTCGCCAGGGTTCGAACCCGAGCCTTATGCATAAGAGGCCGACTCACTAACCCCAAGGCTACCACTGGTCTACCCCCATACCTATTATGACCCTTTACCGACAAAGATAGTAACTACATAATTCTTTAAATCCTAATTAGGTATGAACATATTTCATTTCAGCTCAAGCCTGGGCAAAGACATTAGGTATTAAAAATGCCAAGGTATACCGGATATCTGGATTCAAAGTTGTGGACGAGTATGATATTGTTGATGGAGTAGGAGTAAAACCAAATAAAGAAAACAAAGAAGAATTGAGTGAATAATTTTTTTAAAGCTCATTATTATGTGATTCAACTCAATAAAATTAGACTTGGGAGTATAGGTAGTTCTAATTTTAGTGTGCCACACAAAATCATCATGTTGAATAACAAAATTAGGATATTGTAATGTAATTTATGTAAATATAAAATAGATTGTAAGTTTTATCTTCAACTCATGTTTGGCTTTGGAGGTAGGTAAATACAATTCAAAATATTACTGTAAAATGTAAATATTTATTTTTTCTTATAATATCTTATGATGATAGTTCAGCTATGAGCTAGAAAGTTTTTGATAAAACATTGTATCTTACATTATCTATATAATCACAATTATTTTCAGTCTATAATAGCCATGCTAAAACAGTGTCAGTGATTGAATTTTGCATTATTTAAAAAAATTGACAATATATGGAAAACATTAAACAACCATGTATTTTGATTTTACATATCCTTAAGATTAAGATCACAGCTCAATAAAGGCAGAATGATTTCCAAGTCAACAATTTGTGTGGGCATGGCAAGCAACTGCATGCCTCCTTCTTTCTAGTTCTTGCAGCAAAGCAGACCTGAAAAGATTTGATATAAATACTTGATAAATATACAACTATCAGAACTACCAGAAGTGATAATTTGTTTGTGAACCAGATTGTTGTTTTTTTTTTTTAGTTTTATCTGCAATCAGTAATCTACTATAAGCAAGTTGGAAGATGTGGATGGAGTCAGGTCGAGTGTGTCTTCCAATGAGGACATCTACTCAGGAGCCAACTGTGTCAGTTTGTTGAGTGCATTTGGAATATGTATTTCCGTTTCAGACGCTTGGCACAACTTTGTCAGGAGATTTCAGCTGCAAGTGCATTTGTGTGTTTTTCCAGTTTTCTGGTATTTGTTGGTGAAGGCTTGTATTTCCTCTTTTACAGTATCCATTTGTAGGTGTCTATGGATCTCATTAATAATAATAATAATCTTTATTTAATAAGAGCATTTATTTAGAATTTATTTAGAAGAGCGGTGATAGCCCGGACGGTTAAAGAGCCTGCCTAAAATCAGTGAGGCTCGGGTTCGAATCCTGGCATGTACCAATGAGTTTTTCAAAAACTTACGTACATATTTATCACTAGCTCGACGGTGAAGGAAAACATCGTGAGGAAACCCACAGGTCTCAGAATTAATTCTGAGACATGTGTAATAGACCCGGTCCGGCGATAGGCTCACCACCTATCACGTTTAGGGGTCCAATGTATCTCGTGAAATGTGGGTATTTCCAGTAATGGAATACCTCTGCCTACCCCCTCGGGGATAAAAAAGGCGTGAGATTATACTATACTACTTATACTTTATTTAATAGCCACAGTTTAACAAATTACAGTAATACAGAGGTCCCCACACTAGGCCGAGCCTGTATCGTGGGGACCAGTAGCTATAACATTTAACTTTCAGTTTATCTAAACCGTTGCAAGAAGGTATACAAGAAAACAATTATTATTATACTAAATAATTTAAAAAAATGGAAATCAAAATAAAAAGAGGGTATGAGTGAGTGTGTGCACTTAGGGTGTGTCTGCTGTGTGTGTTTGTTTTAAGTACCTTCCGAGGACTTGGACCTGAATACACAAGGCACAACCGAGGACCTTTCCCAAACGAGGACCTTTTGGTGGGTCCTCGGATTGACCTGACCAAATGACGATATTTGTCGTGCGATTTTGAACCTTTCTGTACTAAAAACAAGGAAATCTGAAAAAGTACTCGGATTGGTCATGGCCAGTCAGGTTGGAGTGTGATGGAGTGTGAGATGTAGGGGGCAGCACCGTCGATTTTTTACACACCTGATTTACACTTTTTTCACGTTTTAGTACCAAATCGAGGACGTATGTGTAAAACTTAACACAAACGTCCTCGAATTGGTAGTTTTTCCGGACATTGTGTGTATAGCGTAATTTTCCGACCAACTGAGGACAAAGTGTGAATTTTACGTCCTCGTTTTGAAAACACATGTGTAGCTGTTATTAGTATCCTATACCTAATAAGTTACAAGCTCTAATTTAGTTTCACTTGTCCCGATGTTTGTCAACAAATCTAGCAAATTAAATTTGATCCACTTCTCGGTTACTGATTGAGCTGAAATTTTGCATACATGTGTAAATCGCGTGACAATGCAATATTATGATGACATGATGCTGATCTGATAATGGAGCTCGAAGGTGGCCATGAGAACTTTGCAATGAAACGTCACAACTTCATCGAGTTTGGGTTCGTTTGAATCGTATTGACGAGTAGTTTGTCTTTCAATGGTAACCAGGGTCTAATGATGGAGCTAGAAGGTGGTCATAGGAACTCTGTAATGAAACGACACAACCCCATCCAGTTTCGACTCGTTTGATACGTCTTGACGAGTACTTTGTTTTTAGATGGTTACCAGGTTCTGATCTGATGATGGAGCTGGAAGGTGGTCACAGGAACTCAGTATAGAATCGACGCAACCCCATCGAGTATCGGCTCGTTTGGTTCGTCTTGACGAGTACTTTGGTGCAAGATGGTAACCAGGGTCTGATGACGTAGCTTGAAGATGGCCATAGGAACTCAAAGAAACCTTATAATATTGACGAATTAAATGAAATTGATAGAATGAAAAATGTTATAAACTGCTAACCAGTAATTACATACCTAATTGATACGTAAAGTTATTAAAAAATAAAAAATCTTGAGAGGTGTCAAGGGACTTGCTTTTTATGAGATAGAGAGGCAGACAGAGAAACACGCACACGCCGCGTTGTAAAAAGTGTCGTTACAACTTTTGGTCTTAATTTTTTCCGTCTAGACCCCTTTCGCAACGCGCGATAAGAAACTTCATTCCAATAATACTAAAAAGTTGAAAATAAATTCAAATAAAAAAACTTTTTTAAAAACAAGCTTTCATTATGTTCCTCTTAAATTAATACAAAAAAACAAAAAATTTGAAAATAACAATTTAAATCTGATATGAAAAATATCATTATATAGGTACCTTCATTGCAACCTTTATCGATAATTAACCATATTCGTCTACGTCACAATAATCCCATATCGTAAGTAGGTATATACCTAAAGACATTTTTATTAAACCATAAAACTTTACACATTGTATTAAATCTTTGCCTTTTTATATCCAATCTTTTATAAAAAAAAAGGTTGTTACATTGTGATCGCAAAAGAAAAATAAGTAAGGGTTAAATATGCTAAATCTTATTTAATGGTCAATCAAAATGTATCACGCTTTTATTAAGCGCTCCCAAATAAATGATTTCCAATATCCCAACCGCCCAGTAGAGGAAGCCGTATCTTATTTAATCTAAGGATATTAGACACCTTCAATTATCATGGGTTCAAGGCTCGCACTAAAGTCTCATATGCACTGATCACCGGGATCATGTACGCAGATGATTTGTGCTTTGTGGCAGAAACCCCAGACGGCCTTCAATTTCAGTTTTCGACGAGGTGTGCCGTAAGTTTGGCCTTAAAATCAGCGTCAAGAAGACGGAGGTGATGTTCTTGGATATTCATGGTCAAGAGACGCTAACGCTAAACCTTGGCGATGACGTTTAGAAGCAGGTCGTTAAGTTCCGTTACCTGTGGAGCACTACCACATCTAAGTATGACCTTAACGTTGAGATCAACAGCAGGATCGGCGCTGCAGCGGCAGTGTTTGGAAAGCTGAGCGTCAAGGTCTTTCGGTCACATAACCTTAAACTAGCCACCAACATTAGCGTATACATAGCGATTGTGCTGCCAAACCTTCTCTACTCTGCTGAAACGTGGTGCTTGTACCGCAGCCATATCAGCACTTTAGACCGATTCCACCTCAAGTGTTTACGCAACATTATGAGAATTCGATGGTCAGACCGTGTACGGAACTCGGAAGTTCTTCGCCGAGCCAATTTATGTGGCATCGAGAGTTACCTCATGCGACAACAACTTCGGTGATGCGGACACGTATCACGAATGGCAAAGGAGCGAGTGGCGAAGCGCATCTTCTTTTCTGAACTCCAGGAGGGCAAGCGAAAGCAAGGCGGTAAACTCCTCAGACAAGAAATTTTTGACGAAAAGATATCGAGTAGTTTCCCCAACGCTGCCCATCCGAGTTGGGGAGTTATCCGAGGTAAACATAATGGTCAATTACTTCGAGAGCAACGTTCCCAACATTTACCGGTATGGGTGGAACATGGACATTCGACATAATTTTTGTCTTGTCCATGTTCATTGTAAGACCTACCTGTTGAGAAACGTTGCTGAGGTTTTTGAGAATACTGTTCATGTGCTCCAGCGACTCAGCCATGATGACTATATTATCGGCAAAACGAAGGTGGGTGACATCACCTGGGATTAGGCATCGATGGCGAATACATATTCGCCATTGATCTTGATGCCAAATCCCAGTCCATGAGCTTAAAAAATTCCTCCAAAGTTTCGAAGAGATGACGTCTCCCTTTTTTACGCAGAACTGTATTTCATTTCTGGAAATACCCACGTTTCACCTTTGTTTTTATTAGAAAATTGGCTAGAGGTATGTTCGATTGCCCAAAACTTTTATTAAAATTAAATTTTAATGTACCCAACAAACGTTTCCGCGAGCGCCCTATTTTTAATATTCCCTTTTGTCGTACAAATTATCGAAAAAATTCTATTAAATTTAATTAAATTATATTCATAAATTATAATTAAATTATAATTATTTTCATATTAAATTATATTCTCGTGCATGCTCAACTTTCAACCCACTTAGCGTTAAGTACAACCTAGATTTATTTTGTTCCAGTCTGAGCCATTTAAAATCAATTTTTAATGTACTTAATCGTGTAGTGTGTGTAAGCCTGAATCAGCCCTAGGATAGAAAAAATAGAATAAAATAATAATCATTTCTTTTTGAAGTTCTATTTGTGAAAACCTGTAATTGGCAATATTTACACTCTAAGTTTAGTTATAAAATTAATGTACCTACCCATATTTGTAAATGTGCTGTTGGTTTTCCTATGAAAATAAAAAATAAATAAAATAAAATAATATATTTTTCACCTTTAAAGAAAGATTCAATTGATTCTGTTTGTCATTCGAAAGATGAGTGCAAAAGCATTTTGTACCCTAGCGTAGAACGAGTTTTTACAATTCTAACCCTTCTGCCAGCCCACTGAAAATAAATTAATACTAATTTCATGTCAGTGCCTTAACTTTTGTGCGTGTTAGTGCGAAAAATATCTTTATATTTAAGCTGTTTATCTTGCACTTCGTATTTTCCTCGCTGTGGTGAGGTGAAGAATTGTGTTTCACTCGGCAGCAAAGTTATTCTGCGTCTTGTACTTTTAAAACCCTCGATATACCCTGGTTACCATCTTGCACCAAAGTACTCGTCAAGACGTATCAAACGAGTCCCTATGAGTTGTAGTATGAGTTCCTATGACCACATTCCAGCTCCATTATCAGACCCTGGTTACCATTGACAGACAAACTACTAGACAAGACGATTCAAACGAGCCCTAACTCGAAGAGGTTGTGTCGTTTCATCGTGAAGTTCCTATGGCCACCTTCGAGCTCCATCATCAGACCAGCACCATGTCACCATAATACTGCATTGTCACGCGATTTACACATGTAAGCAAAATTTCAGCTCAATCGGTAACCTGGAAGTGCATCAAATTTAATTTGCAAGATTTGTTGACAAACATCAAGACAGGTGAAACTAAATAAAAGCTTGTTCATAAAAAAAGGGTCATACATTGTCTTTGATAAATGCGGACTATGGATCCCTCAAGTCCTCGCTTTGTACAAGCTGTACTCGGAAAAACGTCCTCAGTCTGTTCATGGATAGTCTAACACAACATCCTCGTATAGTACTTAGCGCAGGTTTCTGTGTAAGAAAAACGTCCTCGAATGGGTGTTACTGGGCAGGTCAGCAGGGTCCTCGGATGGTTTAACACACCGTCCTCGGTTTGTATACGGCATGTCTTGTTTACGTGTGTATTTTGGGTCCTCGGATTGAACGTGAAAATTCTGGTCAAAAAAACTGGTCAGGTATAGAATTTAATTTGCAATCTATTCGTCTAGGAAACTATGACGTACGACGTTCCTAAATACCTTTTCTGAGAGGTCCTCGGATGGATAGTTACGACCAGAGTCCTCGCAAGGTACTCTGTACAAACAGGGGTGTGTGGGGGGATGTGAGGGTGTATGGGTTTGTGTGAGAGAGGGGGTGTATGTGTAACAGTTACTGATGCGGAAGTGAGTGAATTAATTACAGAAGCTGCAGGTGGTAAATTACTAGCGGGACTATTCATATGTGGCAAGGTTTTTTAGTTTGCAGGTATTGGCAATTTTGTTGTAGATGAAGGGGCCCATGTGGAGAGGGAAGCGGTGGTAATTATTGTTGGTAACTAGCCATGGTGCTTGAAATATTGTTCTGAGAATAATATTCTGCATTTGTTGCAGTATCATGATTTTGGAATCACTGGCACTACCCCACAGCTGGATACCATATGTCCAAACCGGATTGAGTGCTGCCTTGTAAATTGCTTATTATCTGTAGATTGTTGATATAGTTTTTATCTTGGTATCCACCCAAAGTACTTTTACATTCTTACTACTTGTTAAGTTCTTGTTGAGTATAAAGTTCTTTAAAT
This sequence comes from Ethmia dodecea, assembly GCA_963855545.1. Lineage (NCBI taxonomy): Eukaryota > Metazoa > Arthropoda > Insecta > Lepidoptera > Depressariidae > Ethmia > Ethmia dodecea. The sequence continues at coordinate 8,490,771 of OY979457.1, forward strand.
TGTTAGTTATTATTTTTAGTAAATGAGAAAACGTGTTTTACCTATACTGCTCATATTTCATAACAATAAGCTGTAGTTCTTGCTTGTAGAGACGAGTGAGCATATCGGAATAGCAGTCCAGTTCACTCAGCCTGAACATACTCCAGCGCAGTTTGTGGTCCAGCTCTTGGTCAGCTGTGGACAAGTGTAAAAATGTAAAACACAATATTCAATTCAATTCATTTATTCCATTTTAAAACAATAATTATTGTGTAGGAAATTGTATGTACATAATATAAAAATACATTGATTACAAATTAGACCAACATAATATTATAACCTATATACCTAAATAATAATTACAATGTCAACATTAAAATCTCATAAAATTCATAGTACCAACTTATTCAACAACACAATTCAGTAACAAAATTAAATGTCAAATTTAAATAAATTATTATTATTCAATTTGAGTCAATAAATTCACTTACACTATAATAACATTTTTCCAACAAAAAACATTTTACAACATTTTTAAACACTTTTACATTCTCAATTATCTTATAATCTACCGGAAGACTATTGAACATCCTTATAGCCTGGTGCCTCACACTGTGCGAAACAATTGTAAATTTTGGGGAGATGGAATAAGGAATGTCCTTTCTCCGCGTGCATAAGCGCTTTTTTCTTTCATCTGTAGTTTCATACTTCACCGACCACTTTACCAAATGCGTTAGCGTCACTAATATATATAGGCTGGGTACAGTTAAAATTTTTAGCTGTTTAAACAATTCCCTACATGACTGCCATGGTGGAATGCGTGCAATTGTTCTAATGGCTCTCTTTTGTAATGCAAAAGCTTTATTTATATTGTAGTTATAACTATTTCCCCAAAAAATTATGCTATATCTTAGGTGTGATTCAACTAGAGCATAGTAAACAATCTTTATTTGTTCGAGAGTTACTTCGTCACGCAGACTCCGTATAGCGTAGCAGGCCGAACCTATCTTGCCCCCAATTTTTTCAAGTTCATCTTTCCAATTAAGGTGTGAATTTAAGTAAATGCCTAAGAACTTAACAGATTCCACTAGTGTTATTTTTTTTTCATTTAAGGTAATGTCTAAAGATTCCTTGTTTCTTGCTGTAGTTCTGAATAACATTACATTTGTTTTGCTAGTATTTAGAGTGAGTGAGTGATTACGAAAACCATAAATTTGCAAGGTTGTACGGAACCCTCGGTGCGCGAGTCCGACTCGCACTTGGCCGGTTTTTTTTTAAATACAGGAATAACTTTGGCAATTTTTAGTTGATCTGGGAATATGCCGTCATCCCTGCACATGTTACAAAATGAGGATAGCGGTTCTGCTAGAATATCAATATTATCCTTTAAGACCGCTATTGGCAAATCATCATATCCGCAGGACCTCTTATTCGCCATATTATTTACTATGTTAAAAATTTCTGTTGAAGTGATTCTCTTCCACCCCATATCATTTACTACAATTGGAATATTTTCATGCAGGATTGTCATAGAAACACTAGTATTAGAGTGAGCGTTACTGTTATTATGATCAAAAGTATTCGAAAATGCCTCAGCCACATCTATTGGCTTTGTGATGATTTCATTATTAATTTTTATTAACATTTGAGAATTTTCGACATTTATGTGTTTATTTCTATGTTTATTAACTACACTCCAAATGGCCTTTGAGCTGTTTTCAGCCTTATTTATTTCCCTCTGAATGGCATTTTTTTTTGCACTTCTTATTACACGCCGAAAAATACGAATATAATTTTGTTTATATTGAACTAATTTTGAATCGCAAAAAGATGTATGTGCTGTTACCAGAAATCGTTTCATTTTACTTGCTGTCTTAATCCCTGTTGTGGTCCATTTTATCTGAGTTTCTTTTTTAAAAAAATATTTACGTTTAATTTTTCTGAAACTTTTCTTGAAGTTATCAAAAAAAAATTTTAGGAATCCATTAATACCATCGTTTATCCAGCCATGTTCCATAATATGCTGTCTAAACTTGTCATTATTAGCCTTACTAAAATCCCTTAACTCTTTTGTAATATAGTTATTATGATCTTTACTACCCTTGCATCTTGGTACATGTAAGTGGCATACGAGGCCTGCATGCCCATCTGAAAAGCCGTTATGGTCTACATTAGACGCTACAATGTTCTCATCAGATAAGTTAGTTATAAAATTATCAAGACAAGAAGATGATTTTCCACAAACGTAAGTAGTAGAAAAGCAAAGTGGTCTGAAATTGTAACATCTAAGCAGACTTAAAAACTCAGACTTATACTTGTCATTAGTCAATAGGTCTATATTAAAATCACCACTTATAACACACTTTTTGTCACAATAATGGAAGTATCAAGCGGCTTTAATTTATAATATAAAATTTAAGAAAGTAGAGATAGCTTTGTTGTTAATATCCCGCCTCTGATGTGTGAGGCTTGGGTTCGAATCCTGATGAAAGCACCAAGGAGTTTTTTAGTTTAGTTATCACAATTACTAGCTTGACGATTAAATAAAACATCGTGAGGTAACCCAAAAGACCAACTACGGTCCAGCGATAGGCTAGGCACAACCTGATATATTTAGGACTGAAAAAACAACACCAGTGAAAAGTAGGTGTTTCCACTAATGGAATACCTCTACCGACCCCTCGAGATAAAATGTAAACATATTTATTCGATTTTGAATGTCTTGTAATGGAAGGCTTGAACAGAAGTGATATATGTATTATGTTTTCAATTGAATCCTTCTGCACTGCAAGACAATGTTTAAATAGCTTATCTTACCTTTAGAATAAACAATTAGCCAATGCGGTATTTCTTCTAGCAGGTAAGGCGGAACAAGGGTAGGAACAAAGGGGCTGACTAAGTAGCAACCCCCCACCAAACACGGATGCGCGTACGTCGTCTGATGAGTGATTTCACTGTGAAATAAATTATATGTTAAAAATTACAGATAATTCGGAAGTTGTATGTAGTTATATTTAAAAAAAACATGTTATTCAACTTTATACTTTCTTGTGGAAATAAATATAATAATATATATAATATAATCTCACGCCTTTTTTTTTTTTTATCCCCGAGGGGGTAGGCAGAGGTATTCCATTACTGGATATACCCACATTTCACGAGATATATCGGACCCCTAAACGTGATAGGTGGTGAGCCCATCGCCGGACCGGGTCTGTTTACACATGTGTCAGAATTAATTCTGAGACCTGTGGGTTTCCTCACGATGTTTTCCTTCACCGTCGAGCTAGTGATAAATACAGTGGTGGTCAGATAATTAGAAACACTTCTTATGAATAAGGAAAGTATAACTTCAACGTACAAATGTTCGTAAAAAATATACACATTCAATAATTAATAATTATGCAATAATATAGCCACTCAAATAAAAAACTCATTAAATGCATAAAATATAAAACATATGTTATTTTTAATTACAAAATGAGTCTTACACATGTAGGAGTTTATTTTCTGTAACTTGCCGCTTGGACGCATAATTAGAAACATTTTAAAAAAGTATCCATAGCTCATTCTTTTTTTGGAAATTGGAGAATAACATTTCTTTCGTGGCTTTTTCTATTATTCTAGCGGCAATTCAAAATTTAATCTGAATTTTATTTTGTTCAAAATGGGCCAAAAAAAAAGATGTGACGCGTCAACTAGGCAAATCATTGTTAATTTACGTATAGATCATATGTGGGCGTACAGAAGAATAGCTGAGCACTTAAATTGTTCTGTAAAGAAAGTTTTTAATGCAATTGATCATTACAAAACACATGGAACTGTTGAAAAAATGTTCTTAGAAAGGCTCGGCAAAGAAAAACCTTTCCCAGAGAAGGTAAGTTGTTGTTCGTGTTTCTAAAAAAGACCCAATTAAAGGCTCCAACCAGATTATAAATGAAGTTTTTTCGCCTGATGACCCGAGAAACATCTCGCCAAGATTGATACGCCGAAGATTAGTAGAAGCTAAATTGTTTGGAAGAATCTTTCGAAAGGTACCGCTTCTTACCAAGCAGCACCGAGAGAAGCGATTATTAATCGCTAAAAAAATATGTTAATTGGACGGTACAAGAATGGAAAAAAGTGTTATTTTCGGATGAAACAAAAATAAATATGGTAAATTCCGACGCAAAGTGCTATGTTAGACGTCCTGTAAACAATGCTTTTAATTATAAATACACAAGGAGTATAGTCAAGGACGGTGGCAGTAACATTAAAGTTTGGGGGTGTTTTTCCGGATATGGAGTTGGACCCGTTCGGGAGATTGAAGGTACAATGGATCAATGGCAATACTAAAATATCTTAGAGCACACAATGATTCCATACTCGGACGATCATTTGCCTGTAACCTGGATCTTTCAGCATGACAATGACCTTAAACACACGGCCAATATCGTCAAATGTTTCCTTAGCAAACAGCGTATATCCATTTTAGACTAGCCAGCAAATCGTACGGATTTAATCCCGATAGAAAATCTCTGGTTTATTGTTAAAAAGAAAGTCTCAAACAAACGTAACACCAGTCAAAACGAACTAAATGAAGCATTTTTTGAAGCATGGAATTAAATCCCCCTACAAAATTTTACGAAATTGATTGAATCAAAATGCCACGTCGTTGCAGTGCTGTTATTGGCATTAAGGGATACGCCACTTAATATTAATTATAACTATTGATAGGTTTGGGATAGTAGCTATTTCATAAATAACAATACTAATTACTAATACTTTAAAAAAATGTTTTTTATACTTTTTTGTTGTTGTTTCTAATTAGTTGACCATTATTGTTTATAACTTAAAATGGGTTAAAATGTTTGTCCGTAATGTAATATTGAAACTGCCCTTGTGTAATGGAATTTATATTGTTTTTCTAATCAATGATAAATCGTTGAACATATTGTTGTCCTATTTATTGTTTATTTTCAAAATAAAAACGATTGCGGAGAAGTATCTTACATAATGTCAAGGACCGTTGGCAGTGTTTCTAATTATCTGACCACCACTGTATGTACGTAAGTTTTTTTTTTAAAAACTCATTGGTACATGCCAGGATTCGAACCCGAGCCTCACTGATTTTCGGCCGGCTCTTTAACCGTCCGGGCTATCACTGCTCTCTTAAATCTGGAAATAAATAGCTTAATAATGATAATAATGTAGTTAACATGATTAAATAAGTGGCTGCGCCATCTTTCACCCACATGGAGATTCCTACAGGAACAGTTTTTTCTGGGATATAATATAATATATACTACATGCTAGTCAAGGATATGGTCTGTCTGTGATCCATATCAACAATACACAAACAAGTGCAAACACAAACTTAGTTAGTTATAATATTTTGAAGTGTGTTAATGTTATTCTTCTCATGTTTTTTTTTTCATAAACAAAATGGTCAGAATCAAATGGATGGTACTTGAAGTAATAAACTCCATGGTGTGGTGTTGAGACTCGCTGCCAGGGTTGTGGGACACTCTCGAGTGGATGTGTCCAATGCGTAGTCTGCGTGTTGTGGTCCATGTAATAGCGACGGCCGCGCAGCGTGCGGTCTGCAGACCATCCTGGCGGGAGTGGCAACTCGCACTCATCTGAACCTAGTAACCATACCCAATTATTTAGTCTTTTTGCAGTACTATCTCTGCGCATTCAGAGGCGCATTGGCCAGTATTTTAAACACTATATTCTAAGATATTTCCATAACCATTATTATTAAAAAGTTAAATATAATTGACACATATAAAACCTATAAACTATCTGTTGTAAGGATGTAAAGCGCTTACATACCTTATTTTATTAAATAAGAGTAATTGCTTTTCATATTTAAGCCTTATTATATAAAGCCTTAATATTATAAACAGGAATAATTTGTATTTTTGTATGTTTGTAATGAATAAACTCAAAAACCACGAGACTGATTTAAAAAAAAAACATGATTAGAATGCTACAATATCCCTGAGTAACATAGGCTATATTTTATCGTCGTATTTCCACGGAAACGGGAACAACGCGGGTGAAACCGCGCGGAACAGCAATAAATCTAGAAGCACTTTATCAGAAAAGTAGAACCATACCTTGGCTAGTGGAGATAATATTGCTGCCATGGCTTTTTGAAGGGTAAGGCAGTGCCGAAGTGTTCACATAATTTGAGTATATTGGCGAAGATTGGCTAACAGTTGTATATGCTGCAACAAAATAAAATTACATTTATATTCTGAACTAAACAAATAGAAAAACTTGAAGTTTCACTACATCACTACATAGTATAAAACAAAGTCACTTCTCTGTCCCTATGTATGTATGCTTAAATCTTTAAAACTATGCAACGGATTTTGATGCGGTTTTTTTTAATAGATAGAGTGATTCAAGAGGAAGGTTTTGGTATTAGCATTGCATAATAGCTGTAAATCAACCTCATTCGCCTACTCTTAGTACTCATTTTGATTTAGCAGTTAAATATTCATAATAATATTGAACACACAAAAGTATGAGCCCGAAACCGACGAGCATGCATTAGTCGTTTGATGGATGTGGAGGAAGCACGAGAGATCTGCCAGGTTCGTAGCAAGTGGCGGTCTGTTGTCTCTGCCTACCCCAATGGGAAATAGGCGTGAGATTATGTATGTAATGTATGTAAGTATGAGTTTTTCTTTGTATCCTCGACTGACAGATCAGATCATTTTGGTTGCAGCACTAAGAGTTGAAACTGTTTTTAGATGAATTTGAATAATTTCTGGAGGTGAAAAACTCTTAGAAACGCCAATAGTCTAATAACAAGGGACTCTGATGAATGCATCCTAGACCCTAATCTCATCCATGGAGATTTTCTAAATGTAAACAGCACCCTATCTTCACTGAGGAGTTGCTGTTGCTTGAGAAGAACCAGCCTGTTTCCAAATGCAGTACTTTGAGAAGAACCAGCAACAAACTCAAGGACTGCTCTTTTTAATGTCATGATTTACAATATTAATGCTTAATAGCATGATGTAATTTTATAGTACACTTTTTGTGTAATTTTTGATAATTTAATTTTTTAGTTTTTATTAAACAGGTATACTAGAATACTCACTCTCGTTGCAAGTATGAAGCTGGATGGAGTGTGGTGACGGTGCATGTAGTCGTGGTGTCAGACTCATGTTAGAAGACAGGCGAGGCATACTGGATTCCCTTGATCCATACTGCTGTTGTTTCTGTTGTTGAACCTAGACAATAAATTGTATTATGAGATTCATGATCTAATTTCTGTAACAGGATGACCACAGCTGAACATAGGCTTAAGAGACAATCAATACCTAATAAATCATTGCCTTCAGGCAAGTCTGGGTTAAGAGTTAGCAACAGCAATAAAAAACTTGTACACAATTTTTTTGGAATTCTACACTTTCCAGTTAAGAATCGGGATCACAACAACAAAGCATGTCAAAATATAAAGATGGGATAGATAGCGGTCCACCACAGAATTGATTGTCATATACTGTGGTCATCAAACTATCTACTTTGTATTTATTTATTTAACCTCTCAGACTATGAATCACAGACACAATAGATTTTTAATTGTGTCTTGGTTCCAATTGGAACCGGCGATTCGTAACTGATTAACTTCATGTACCAAGAATGTACACCTGGCGAACTTGAATAAATTATTAAAGTCAACCATCAAGCTAAGTAGAAATAATTTGGTGGAATTGGCCGCAAATAATCATTCTTATGGTAAATCCAAATACTTATATAGGTATGTATCATGATTATTATCTCCTCCCAAATTGGCTTATATCCTATTATCTGTAAGGGTTAAAGCTATTATGTATGATATTCAGCATACCTGTTGCTGATTTTGGTAGATAGGATCCTCTTGTTGTTGTCTGTAATATCTGTAGCTTGTTTGTCTACTGAATGACTCGTCAATATCATTAAGAGTTGATTGTGAGGCCTGCAATATACAATAATATTAAGTAAAATAGCTGTTTTACATCTCATACACAAAATTATGACAGCCTATGTTTACCAAGTTGGAATCCAAAAGAAACTGTGAGTTATAATTACTGGAAGTGCTAGGGGCGTCACTAGTAGACAAACTGGCGAACCTAAAACAAAACAACTTGTTGGGTAATCCCGTTTACACAATAGTGTTACTTATTCTATAACATCACAATACCCACCTGTGTGCTAAATTTGGAACTGATTCACTGGGTGTATACTTTCCCGCGTGTCCACTCATAGTTTGCGCTTTACCAAATTTATTTTCATGGCTCTGTGCGCCTACGTCACTGGCTCCGAAAGGCTGGCTTCGCGGCCTTCTGTTGTGACCCGTCGTCCACACATTGATAACTACAAAAAAGATTTAAAATCAGCTTACATAAAAAAAACTGTGTAATAAACAACAAGTCAGCAGCGAGTGTTGATCTGCAATACCCAAGGACTACAAAACTAATTATAACAATGCACTCCGCTCGACTCCGCTGCACCAGCGTGCAGCTTCCACTAAAACTTACTTGGCAGATCAGGAGGCGTGTCTTTCTTTATGTATTTTCCAACCACACCCTCGTTGGTAGCTTTTTGACCTTTACGAGATATCATTTTAGCAATATGTTTGTAAAATACTAAGAAACCGCTGAACCACTGAACAAACCAAACCACAGAACACTATTACTTGAACCAAACAACCGACAACACAGAACACTTTTACTCCTATAGTCCACCTATAGTCAGGAATGTAAAAAAATAATCGATTTTTAAAATAATCGATTATTTTTTTGAAATAATCGATTTTTAATAATCGATTTCTTAAATGAAAATAATCGATTTTTAATTAATCGATTATATAAATTACGCGTTTTAATCGTTTTTTTATAAACAGCGCTATCTATGCGGTGGTTGAACCTTAACGTTGTCGTTAAGCTTTTTTACTTACAGTTTCATTTTATTTTAATTCTACGAATACTCTTATTTTTTATTATTTTTCGTCTTTTGACTGTTTAAGCTTTAAAAATAAAGAAAGATTTGTTTTTTATTTTAGTTTTTGAGACCATAACGTAGTCGTCTGGTTTTTTTATTCTCGTTTTAAGTACTAGTGAAATGTAAAAGAGGACTGGACATTTGAGACACTAATTATTTTTAATTATTTTATTGTTTAAATTTGAAGATTATCGAAATTTTATTTTGTTATTTCTTTATTCATATTATTTTATTTCATTTTTAATCTGTGAAAATGGTAATATGAATCTCTTAGGATTTTATTATTAAAATATGAAAAGCATATATAGATTTTTAAATGTATTAGAAAAAAAATCGATTTTTTAGAATAATCGATTATTTTCAATATTAATCGATTTTTAAAAAATCGATTAATTTTGAAGAAAGAAAAATCGATTTTTATTTAATCGATTATTTTTCTTTAATCTTACATCCCTACCTATAGTCTATTTCACACCAAATGGGTTCGGTGACAGTTCAGTGTTGACAATTGAAGTGATGTGTTCTAATAAAATCCAATCGATTTTTTTAAAGTTTCGAGTACAGTGCGGCCGTTTTAACTTGGCTTCTCTGAACATAGGCTTCGCCTGCACAAATCCCCCTCCTACCGCCATATGGTCGCTAAAAAATGTTACTGCGCAGTCATTTGCACAACTTCAGAGCTGTCAAGTTAAAACGGCCGTGCTGTAAGTTTGTAAAGGAAATGGAATCGATTTTATACTTGATTGATAGAATGATTTTTCAAGATTACTTTTTATTGAACATGTTTATATTTCACAGGTTATATAAGGGAAAAACATTGTAAAATAAAAAAAAATGTCATCGACTTTTGATGCAATACGAAAATATCATACATTATGGAATCTACAAATCACTGCACACTTGCACAGACCCCTGCCCCATAATACACTATTACTATTTTAAACCCAAAAGATACAATAAAATGAAAATTTTACAAAATCATTGCATCTTTTTTCGGATTCCCGCCAAAAAGCTTCGATTCATTGATTTAATGTAGATTAAGTAGTGTCAATCCCTATGAGTATAAGTTCCGTTCCACGCAATAAATGTTTTTAGGATATCTTTTTTATCTATTGTTTTTTATATTTTTCTTGATTTATAGTCTGAGATTTTAATTTAGGATTTGAGAGTTGACAATTATTGTATTTTAGCAATTACATAATAATATTTTTTTTATTATTTTTAGAACCATCTATTTTTCTTACTAGAAAGATGTATGCGTAAAAAGGAAAAATGTGAACTGTCACCGAACCCATTTGGTGCGAAATAGACATAGTGGAAACCTGAGACCGACCACAGCAGAACACTATACTTCTAGCGGAGACCGACAAGCAACAGCCGTGCATGTCATGCTAATGGGCCATTTACACGAGGGCAATCCACTAAGACAATCCACTAAGACTGCATACAAAAAAAACATGAGGACAATGGAATGGATTGTCATCAAGTTTTTTTTGTATGCAGTCTTAGTGGATTGCCCTCGTGTAAATGGCCCTTTATGGGCGAGGTATACACGAGGTCATTCCACTAAGACAATAACGAGCCATTTACACGAGGGCAATCCAGTAAGACAATCCACTAAGACTGCATACAAAAAAAACTTGAGGACAGTGGAATGGATTGTCTTCAAGTTTTTTTTTATGCAGTCTTATGAGCCATTTACACGAGGGCAATCCACTAAGACAATCCACTAAGACTGCATACAAAAAAAACTTGAGGACAATACTGGATTGTCTTACTGGACTGTCATGTCATGTCATTTTTTCAGTGTTGCTAAGTCTAAAGCGAGTGGTCGTCGCAATTTTTGGTCACCCCGACATGTGACACTGTCAGTGTCAAAATGACAATACGGGGGGGGGGGGGGGGGAGAGTAATAGTGTTCTGTGGGGGAAGTCCACACTAGAGGTGCGTACCGGTTGCAATTTTAGTCTCCAGAGATTTTAGGAGATTATCTAGCAAAAACCGGTTTTTCATCGAAGAAGAACCTTTAGGGAAATTTCTTGATATTATATGGAAACTGGCTTAATTTCTACAGTCGTAGTTTACAACATTTATTTATAAACAATTTAAAAAATAAGTACCTACGCGCCCGCACATGTAAAATGAGATTTTGTAAAAGTAATGATGCAATGAAATACCCTACCACGATCTTTGAGTATTAAACCAACCGGAGACGCCACTGGCAGGCGTTCCCCTCTGCCAAGAAAAAGTGTCGGTCAACGATCATACCTGTTATATAAAACTAGTTTTTTTGAGTTTACGGAGTGCATGTATTTGTGTGCATCTAGTTCAAGCTAGAGTTTAATTGTTTTGTCAAAAAATGCGTTTGTGTGAGGAAATGCACACATTATTTGTGTGCATTTCCTCGTCCCCCCTATAGTAAAATAACTATGTTGGACTTGTATTTTATTTCTTTATTTCAAAGTATGATGTGACAGTAACAAACCGTATCCAAGTAACGACCATAGAACCTATTACATAATATCATATAAAAAGAGACGTAATATGTATCTATAGTTTTAACACCCCCACTGGAGACCTATACGTCTCAAACAATACTCATATTTTGGTCTTGGGAGACCCTTCGTGAGAGCGTCGGCAGGCATCTTACTTGTTTCCAAATATGTAATAAAAATTTCTTTATTTTCTGCCAACTCTCTTACATAGTGGTATTTGATGTTAATGTGTTTTGACCTTCTGCCAATAGCGTTTGAATAAACCAACTTTGCAGCGCTTTGACTGTGTCTGAACAGCTCTACCGAAACATTAACACCAGATAACTCCATTAACAAGCCTTTTAAAGACATTAATTCTTTACTAGCTTCGCAAGCAGCAATGTATTCAGCTTCAGCCGAGCTCAGTGCAACACATCGCTGTTTGCGTGCTTGCCACGCTATTGAAGCACCACCTAAAACGACTAGGTATCCTGTGAATGAATGTCCGTCTTCATTCGTACCCCAATCTGCATCACAGAATGCGTGTAACGGTGTCCCAGTCTTCATAAATTTCAAGGACACTTGTGTGGTGCCCCGAATGTACCTTAAAACACGCTTCAGGGCTGACATGTGTGTTGCATTCCAGCAACTGTTGAATTGACTGAGGTAACTTACTGCAAACGCAATGTCAGGCCTCGTTCCCAAAGCCAGGTACATTAAGGACCCAATGATCTCCTGGTATCGAGGATCATTGTTCACTTCACCCTTCTCCAGCTTTAAATTTACTTCTAATGGTGTCGATACTGGCTTAGAGTCTGCCATTCCGTATCTATCTAGAACCTTTTCGGCGAAGCTGGTCTGATTTAACCTTATTTCTCTTGGTTTCTCAGATTGAGTAATTTGCATGCCCAGACATTCCTTGGCCTCACCCAAATCTTTAATCTTGAAACCAGTCTCTACGTGTTTCTTTACTGCATCAATCTCCTTCTCCGTATTACCAAAAATGTAAAAATCGTCAACATAAAGTGCAATAGCTACAAAACTATTTCCGTTTTTCTTAATATAAACACACGGGTCATATTTAGACCTTTTGAAGCCATACTTTATGATGTGAGCGTCCACCATATCATTCCAGCACCGAGCTGCTTGCTTTAAGCCGTATATTGCTTTTCTAAGCTTGCACACTTTATTTTCGGTCCCTTTCCGTATAAATGCTTCAGGCTGTTCCATGTTGAGGTCTTCCTCTAAATCACCATTTAAAAATGCTGTGGTTACATCGATATGGTGTACCTTTAGATCCTTCTCTACTGCCAAGGCAAAAAGCATCCTAATTGATGATAGCTTGACTACTGGCGCAAAAGTTTCATAATAATCTTCCCCCCACTTTTGGGAATAACCCTTTGCAACCAATCTTGCCTTGTGTCTCTGGACTCCCCCATCGGCTCCTATTTTGAGTTTAAATAGCCATTTGCATTTGACGACATTAATCCCACGTGGACGGTCGACAAGTTTCCATGTCTGATTTTCCATAAGAGAGTTATACTCCTCCTCCATTGCTTTACGCCATAACTCTTTATCAGAGCGCTTCATGGCATCTTTAACCGAAACAGGGTCAGGAGAACCACTCGAAACTACAAAGTTGTACTCCATGTCTCCAAATCTTTTCGGTATTCTGACTCGAAGAGGGTACCTTCTTTCCGTTAATATTTCATCAGCTTCTATACCTGAAGTTTCAGCAGCTTCCACTCCTGGAGCCTCACCGGCTGCCATACTGGGAGTCTCACCTGAAGCCTCAACTTATTCTAAGGTCGATGATCCATCAGCTTCCTGCACTTCCATTCTCTCTATACTACTCATTCTTTGAGTCTGAGAGCTTTCTGAACCTTCATAATTTTCATTGGCATCTTCAAATGACTCATCTTCTGTCACGAATTCTTCTTCTGTGACGTCGACATCATTCTGGACACTTTGATTCTCAGCAGGGATCTCTTCATTGTTCCAAAGATCTATATAAAATTCTTGATGGTCATGCCGGTTAGGTTGAGAAGCTCTTCCTACACGAGTTTCATTAGGTGTAGGCTCTTTGATCACCTTCCCTGACTGACTTGCCATTGTTTCATCAAAGACTGCATCACGAGCGATGATCAATTTTTTCGGATTACTGAGGTCAACGAATCTGTAACCTTTCTGGTTTTCGCTATATCCGGCCATAACAGTTTGACGAGTCTTGGGATCGAATTTCTTTCTACTCCCATCTTTGACTAAAACATGCGCAACCGAACCAAACACTCTAAGATGCGAAAGATCTACTTCCTGACTGGACCAAACTTCGTCAGGAACCTTGTCCTTCAGAGCCATCGTAGGAGAACGATTCTTTAGGTAGATGGCAGTGCGCACAGCTTCAGCCCAAAACTTTTTGTCTAAGCCACTGTCTCGCAACATGCATCTTGCCATTTCAGTGATCGTGCGAATGCTGCGTTCAGCTACTCCATTCTGCTGAGGAGTGTTCGCAACACTAGTCTGGTGTTGGATCCCGAATTTCTTCAAAAATAATTGAAATTCTTTGTTGTTGTATTCGGTTCCGTTATCGGATCTAAATTTTTTGATCCTTTTTCCCGTTTGGTTTTCAACAAACGCTTTAAACTCAACAAAACATTGGAAGACTTCTGTTTTTGACTTTAACACGTAGCCAAAAATCTTTCTACTATAATCATCTATAAATAGCAAAAAATATCTAGCGCCTCCCTAGGATTCCAATTCTATTGGACCAGCAACATCACTATGAATGAGCTCCAATAAGTCATTGGCTCGCTTACCTTTCTTCTGACTAGGAAATTTCTTAGTGCATTGCTTACCCTGACTGCATGGTATACAAGGAACATCAGTGTTAGCCTTCCCAAAGGCAGCTTTAACCTTAGGCATCATCCTAAGTTTATTCATCTGAGTAACTGATAAATGTCCCAATCTCCTGTGCCAAAGTTCTTGACCTAAAAAAACTGAAGGTTTGTTTATGCCAGGACCTAAAGCATACAGTCCATTTCTAAGTGGTGCTGTCAATAGCGCGTTACCCTGAACAATTACGCTATTATCGAAAATTCTACAACACTCCTTATCAAAAACAATAACCTTATCACCTTCAGCGATCTTGCTTACCGACATTAAATTGGTTAAGAGTTCGGGAATAAGCAATACATTACTCATTTTCACCCCTAAGATACGTCCCTCATGACTTATTTCTAGTTCAACTGAACCCTGCGTATTTGAAACGATTTTGCTCCTATTTGCACAAGTTATCGATTTTGTGCAAGACTTTCCCGGTTTCAAAATAGATTCATTAGAAGTCATATGAGATGTAGCCCCTGAATCTATAACCCAATTATCACTATTACTATTGCTACCTGTGTACAAAGTAATCTGATCATCGGAATGTTCATAAGCTAAGCAAGATTTGCTATCGTTACCACCTGCCTTCAGTTTTGGGCACTGTGACTTGTAGTGTCCTTTCTTTTTACAATGAAAGCAAACTACAGGCTTTTTAACTTTCTTTTTATCACTGGCACTTGACACAAGCACTGAGTCACCACTACCACTGGTACTATTGCGCTGGCTGCTACTTGGCTGCTCCTGCCGCTGGCCTTCCTTCAGTAACGCTGCTGTCAATGCCTCAGACGATATCTTCGTACTCGAGTGTTCTAAGGCCATCACCAACGGATTATATCCTTCCGTCAATCCAGCTAGCATTATAATACCTATAAATTCATCATCTAATCCAGCTTTAATGGAAACTAATGCTTGGTGAGTAGCTTGGACATCAGTTATGTAAGCTTCCATATCAGGATAATTTTCCAACTTTATACTAAAAAGTTTTCGTAATAAAATTAGTCTGCGCACCAATCCCGCATCTGCATATGCTTGCTGCAATGCCTTCCATGTCTCCCGAGCCGTCGTGGCTTTGGTGACAAGCGGGTAAACTTTCTCAGAAACAGCCAGGCATATTTTCGCCCGTGCTTTAGCGTCACGCTTCTTATCAGCAGATGCCTCCAAACTAAAATCTTTCTCTATGCACTCCCATAAATCGTGTTCGACAAGGGTCATCTGCATAGCGAATGCCCAGGTTCCATAATTGGACTGGCCTATCAGTTTTTGTATTCCTGCTGATTCTTTCTGCATGTCTGGGCCCATAACCTATAGTAAAATAACTATGTTGGACTTGTATTTTATTTCTTTATTTCAAAGTATGATGTGACAGTAACAAACCGTATCCAAGTAACGACCATAGAACCTATTACATAATATCATATAAAAAGAGACGTAATATGTATCTATAGTTTTAACACCCCCCGCAGAAATTGGCAGACTTTTTTGCAAAGAAACTAGTGAGCGTGACGTCTCCTGTTGATTTATTACTCAAAGACCACGACTAATCATCACGTAGCTAATAATTATTATAACTTATTTTGGGGTCATAGACCAAAAGGTACACGTTCGTTTCATCAGTAACCTAAACCTTCATTTATATCTTAACTAGTGACCCGCCACGGATGCAATGCTAACACTAAAACCTTCCTCTTGGATCACTCAAAATCCGTTGCGTAGTTTTAAAGATTTAAGCATACATAGGGATAGAGAAAGAAAAGTTGTTTTAAACTATTTAGTGATAGTGATTTTTCAAGACAGCCTATAATATTTTATTAATGTTATTAAATAGCCCAGTAAATTAAATTTCACCACACCATTATTCTCTATCTTGTGTTGTAAAAATACCGGGTAAAAAATAAATTCGCCGGTAAAAAACCGGTAGTGACGTTATCCGGTTTTTCACCGGTTTTTGTAGAACCGGTACACATCTCTAGTGGGCCCCGTTCCTAAACCAAGTTAATTATTACCTGACAGTAGTCTGTTTCAGCCACACATTAATGTTTTCCATAACGCTATCCTTCACTTGACACTTCATTGAATGAATTTTACCTGTTTTGGAACGCGGCCCTGCTGTGGTCCCACCACAGAACACTATTACTCCTAGCGGAGTGGGTCCCACTGTGGTCCACATGCATGGTATAATAATATACTCCGCCTGTTTTATTAGACTATGTCCACATGTATGTGGTTGCTGTGCGCTGTGCAAGAAATTAAAGTTAACTACCTATCTGTTTATACTTCGTAGTGTTAATAATAGCTAGAACTATTCAAAAATGTTCTATTTAATAGGTTTGGGCCTAGGTGACGCTAAGGATATCACAGTTAGAGGTTTAGAAATTGTGAAAAAGTGTGATCAAGTTTTATTAGAAGGATACACTTCGATTCTCACTGTGGGCAAGGATGTTTTGGTACACATAATTTTTCTATCATTTTCTTATAAACACTTACACTTTCTTACAAATATGTGTCCAGGTGACTATAAGTTTTCCAAGTACTTAATCACTACAATTCTTTAGGAAGAATTCTACGAGAGGCCTCTGATAGTAGCTGATCGAGAACTGTGCGAGGGTGGTATAGATGATGTGCTCAGAGAGGCCAAAGATAAGGATGTAGCCTTGCTGGTAGTCGGGGATCCCCTAGGCGCTACCACACACACCGACATGTTGTTGAGAGCCAAGCAGTTTGGTGTTGAAGTGCAGGTAGCTATAGACTTCAGATGGATCATAGATGTTTGAATGTAAGACTGCGCAGTGATAGCCCTGACGGTAGTGAGCCTGTCTCTGTTGCGTGAGGCTCAGTTACGAATTGTTTAAAAACTTACTTATGTACATTTTTATCACAGTGGTATATATATATAAAAGAAAACAATGTGAGGAAACCTGCAATCCCCAGAATTGACTAGGTGTAACAATAAATATCAATATATATAAAAATATATCAATAGAATGAGTTTTTCAAAAACTTACGTAGATATTTATCACTAGCTCGACGGTGAAGGAAAACATCGTGAGGAAACCCGCAGGTCTCAGAATTAATTCTGAGACATGTGTAAACAGACCCGGTCCGGCGATAGGCTCACCACCTATCACATTTAGGGGTCCAATATATCTCATGAAATGTGGGTATATTCAGTAATGGAATACCTCTGCCTACCCCCTCGGGGATAAAAAGGCGTGAGATTATATATATATATATTTATATATATATTTTATATATAGAATATCAGCTCCCAGTACAATAATGTAATCAAAATGTAAATTTTATTTTCCTATTTTTAGTTGCTCCCATCTTTAGATCATTTTTAGTTTAGTCAATTTTAAGGAAGTGCATTTTTTCATTCTAGCAAAAAAATACCTCAGCTGGGTCATAATAAAACCAATATGATCAACACCTCTTCAAATATACCAATATAATATAATATCATCATTAAAACCAATATGATCAACACCTCTTCAAATATACCAATATAATATCATTCTCTAATAAAATAGGGTGTTATAGATTGTCCACAATGCCTCCATCATGAATGCAGTGAGTTGCTGTGGCCTGCAGCTCTACAACTTTGGAGAGACTGTTTCGATCCCATATTGGACTGAAACATGGCAGCCTGATAGTTTCTTTGAAAAAATAATTGGAAATTTTTCGAGAAACTTACACACCCTTTGTCTACTTGGTAAGCATGCTTGTGTCTAAAACTATTTTTTTTACATCTAAAGAAAAAAGTGAAGTTCAATTAAATTCAATTATTGCTTTGCTTGTGATACATTTATGTTCAGTTAACTTTTGTTTATGGGCCAAAACACAATCAAAAACACATAACCGCGTTGCGGCGCTACTCAATATAGAAATGTTTTTTTTTTTGTATTGAGTAGTTATGTGTAACTTATATTATAATTCGACTTTCTTTTCGAATCCAAGATTAAATTGATTGCGCGAGGCCTGCCTCCTGTTCAAACAGCAGGCGGGACATTCACGGGACATAGGCAGAATGTCTGTAATTCTATGGCAGTGTATTAATGCTACCTTACTTAAGAAGACCCGCCAACGTGGCCCTACAGGACAGGACCTCTGATTTCGTTGCCCTAGAATATGCCGAACGTATACGCTCTGCCTGCTGTGTGACTATAGCTTCACGGTACACAAAGCTAAATAAGATTGGGTATAATAATAATGCTTTATTTTCACATCATGCAGACATCAAAGTAAAGGAGCCTACTGAAGAATCTCTGACCAAGAAAGTTCGACAGTACATGGATCCAAAGTTTATGTCTGTCAGTGAAGCATCATCTCAGCTGGTGCAAATTATAGAAAAGAAGCCAGATTCAGGTATGATTATTTTTTAATTCAGTATTTGGGCCCTTTATATTTCGTCGGACTGTTGTCTCTGCCTACCCCTTCGCGAAAAAGGCGTGAGCATATGTATGTATATTTCGTCTCCTTTCCATGCCTTCTATTGTATGTTTATGCAGCAAGTGTATGATAAACACATGTTTACGTATCATAATGAAGGCTCTGCTTTTTCTCGATGACTGTTGGAGGCAGTATTTTTTTTGGTTTTCAAGTTTTATAGCTTAATATAAAACATGTCGCCATAATGGAAAACTTGTCTAATATTATATAAATAAAATACTATGAGACAATGAATATACATGCAGGTGAATCAGAGAATCTCTTTTTTGAAGTCATGAGACAACAGATTGCATCGTGAGTTGGCGTGATTTTGTTTTTATAAACTTATAATATAATATTAGCGCTCTCTTTAAAATTGCTGTGCTCCAACGGGGCGTCACATTGTACCATATCTTTTGTTCAACACCTTGTAATACTGTGACTTGCAATAAACGATTTTGAGTTTGAGTTTGATGTAGCCTTCTGTAAAGTGAGTACCTACCTAGAGCACGGTCAACCGCGGTTACAGCAGATTGAATGCCATTCTGTTTAGCCAGGTTGACGAATTTCTCATTTATTACTAGACAAAGGAGCGTGCCACACCGTCAGGCGCCTCTTGCTCGGCGTGACGGATTGCACGCTATGTACCTAACACATCGAACCGAACTGGGCATACACGGTTTCGTGCGGGGCAAGTACTGGAAAGCCGGACTGCCCGCCGCTGAGTAGTCCAAAGGCATGGCATCAATACCGGGCAAAGCACCTTGGATCTCCGCTCGAGAACTTCAAGTCGCTGCTGGGCTTCCTGGAGGAGCTGGGATGGCAACAGTAGAGCCATTCCTACCATCACGCAAAATAGGCGCAGAAAAGACGTCGAGTTAAGACCTATCACGTTTATGAGTCCAAAGAATATCTGGTGAAAAGTGGGTATATCCAGAAATGGAATAGCTCTGCCTTCCCCCTCAGTGATATAAGGCGTGAGATTATTATTATTATTAGACGTCGAGTTGCGGATATAAGCCCGCGTTAACATACATACATAGGATAGTCAAGTTAGGAACATACAAGCGTGTCGTGACATAAGTAAACGCAACTTTTTTAAAAACTGATAGCAATATGCTGTAGTCTACCTACTCAAACTAGTGGCGCAGCTGAAATGTTGTCTTCTAGCAGTGCCATAATATTCGAAATTACTTCACATGGCAATTTACGAATTTTTCACTGTTATGACGACATCAAAGACATATGCCTATTGTTGGGACCTAAGGGAAATTATTTTTTCACAGGTATAAATAAAAATAGTATAGCTGTGGGCCTGAGTCGCGTGGGCGCTCCGGACCAGAGTATAGCAGTGAGGTCTCTTGACGAGATGCAGAGCTGTGACCTCGGCCCGCCATTACACAGCCTCGTCATCCCAGCGCCTACCCTACATCCGCTCGAAGTTGACTATCTTGCGCAGTTCAGATAGCGTTCTATGCGTTGCATTAAAAATGTTGACTGTTCATATTGTTTTATTTAATACTAGCTGTTGCTTACCGGCTTCGCCCATTATTAATGTCACTTGCAATTTTCAAAGCAATATATCTCGACAGCCATTGCTATCTATTACACACACTCCGGTTTTCTGTGGTTTTATGATCAAGATAGGCATAGAAGTTATAATAGGCACTTATAAAAGACATTTTATGAAGTAAATTAATATATTTATTATTTACAATTATAATTAAAATCGTGATATAAACAGAATTCGAGCTGCTACCATAATGGAATAATGTTCAAACTCATTGGTCCAACAAGCTACCACAAATTACAACAACAAAATTATTTAAATCATTTTGAATTACAATTGTTAAAAGGTACATTAATTAATTATTTGGTCTAAGTTTCACAATTATTATAAATAAAGACAATTATTATTAAATATACAAATAACGGAATGTAGAGATACCAACGGTGGATACATAGTAGGTCACCTATAAACTTGGTATACATCAAACATCTCTAGATAAAAACTGGAAAATGGTGGGTCACATTCACATTATAATTAATTAAAAGTTTAGAGGCATGGCTTACAATATTATGGAATTTTACACTATGTAACACTAGGACAATTACTTATTATACTTATACAGTCTTTAGACTTATTTGTAAAGGGTACATACATAATTTTAAAATTTATATAACTCGTGCTCTCTATGTGTCAAGTGAGATTACAAAACAGTGAATTATTTAAATAGACATTGATTTAGTTAGAGTATTAAAACTTTAAACTGCAGACACCTGCTGTTCATCATCGTCGTCATCAGGTGTGTCGTGATAATAGTCGTACGGGCGAGTGACGCCTTCGTGCGAGTGTGCGCGGCTGAGACGCTCAAGGCGCGCAACGAGCGTCTGTGTGTAGGGCGCTTGCGGCATGCGCGGTGGCGGGACTGGCCGCGCGCACCCCGCCGCCGTGCATGAGCCGTGTCCACTGTCGCTCGACGTCGCCGAGCCCGTTTTCCGAAGAGGCAAATTTACCAGAGAAGTCACGCTGCTACTTTCCGCCGACAAGTCGACTGGTAGTGGAGTGGGCGTGTCAGAGTGTGACCTCTCGTGCGCTGTGCGTGGGCAACAAATTCCCGGCCCGGGACCATCGCGGCGGTTGGAACACGGCGAGGGGCCCGGCGGTGGTGGTCTCGGCTGATGGGGCCTTGTTTTGGCGGGCTCTGACAGGGCCAACAATTTTCTGACTGCTTGTGGTGAAGCAGCACCAAACTTATTGCCTGCAAAACTCTTTTTGCTCTCACTGGCTGAGGACGCGCTGCTGGTCGTGGACAAAGAGGGTGATGGGTGGCGGCGGCGAGGCAGAGCGGGGGCCGGCCCAGCTCCCTCACATTCCAAAGATAACGCGTGTAGACGTTCCTCGTCTGTTTCCACATGCATGCGATTTAAATATGCCTTAACCCGTCTAACCATTTGTGCTTCTTCGAACATCTTTTTAGGGTTGGGAACATTAGAAGATTTTTTCCTTCTTTTTACAGTTACCTGACCTTGCTGCACTCCCCCTGTAGTTAGTTGATTTAGGGCCACCATGGCATTAGAGGGAGGTTGTTTCCCCAACTCTAACAATGTAAGCAGGTCATATGGAGAGCTACACATGTTTGTAAGTGTTCTGACTTCTTTAGCAATCATTCGCAGTTTTTCAAAGTTAACCATGCCCTCTACTTTAGTGTCATTACCAAGATGAATAAATGTCAAGTCTTTCTTAACCACAGGATAGAAAGGAATAACCGGTGATCTACCTTGCTCTGTTGTCACTAGCTGTCTATATTTAGACATATTTCTTGAAGGATCCATCAACATCTGTAGATCAGTGAAAAGTTTTAAATATTTGGTGGGTAATTTTTCCCAAGTCATTCTTAACCTCGATACAGCACCATGTCCCAAACCCGAAATTATAGCAAACATAGAATTGAAATTTTTACATTCCTTGCAATGACGCGCGACTTTTATAAACTGTTTTACGATTTTCGATCTTCGAACAATATTCTGTTCGGTAACTACTTCAGTAACTACCCAAAACATTTCCTTGTTGACCAGTTCAGCAAACTGCGATAACATTGGTGTTCCATACCTGCTCTTCAACTCAAAGAGGTCATCAACATATTCTGTGCTTTCAATTTGTCGGAAAATGCAAAAATCTTGCAAAGTCAGTTGCACAGCAACTTCAACAGCATTTAATTGTAGGAAATGGACAACACTTTCCCTAAGGAGTTCTGGTGCCATTTCATCAGGTACTAAAGTCTCACTGACCCCGTTAGTCTTAAGATAATATCTGGAGCTGAGACCAATACGTTCTGCAAGATTTTGTAACTGGTCTGGTAAGCGGTGCTGCTTTATGATACCCCCTTGTGCCACCGATACCTCACATAGAGAAAAGTTGGAACTAGGGTCAGTGATGCCAAATTCTTGCAATGTTAACATCACAACTTCTCTAGCTGTGGTTTCTTTGTGCACAAGTAAATATTTGCAAGTTTGATCAGCTCTGTACACTTTGAGCACATGCTCTGGAAAGTCTGATGATTGGTATTCATCATAACAAATTGATATGAGATCTGGATTACTATGTGAATTGTAAAATGAAGAGCTGTTAGCTTTGTTCAAAGTTTCAGTATTGGAGAGAATGCTGTCATCATTATGCAAGCCATCATTTATAGTATTTTTAGGGAGAATATTCATTTTCATTAATGCTTTCTGGAGCCTTCTCTTGGGACCAAGTGTCATAAATCCTTTTTGAGGTTCCTTCTTGATGCTCAATTGTTGTGGTTTCTTGGTGGGAGATTGAAAAACAGGATTTAAGGTAATAGGATCATCACTAAGTAATTCAGCTGTAGATAATCTAGCCCTTGGATCTGTTTGCCAACGTACCATGTTGGTACATCCCCTCTGTCTTGGAGAGTTTTCGGGCATTAGCAGCATTTGTTTGAAAGCCAGTAAGTTGCTTTTTACTGTAATGCTTAAATGTGTAGAGCCTGTTATTATTTCCATAGCTTTTGCATGACTAACATGTCGGAAAGATTGTCCATTGACTTCAATTACTTGATCTCCTCTCTTGAGACCTACTTCTTCTGCTTTTGAGTGTTTTTCTACTTTCATTATAAATATTCCATATCCTCTCTCATATCCTCCTAAAATAGTAAAATTTAGAGGTTCATCTCTTGTAGGGCGCGATAATGTAACACTTCTGGTTCGTGCTTTTGCTGAACAAGCAATATTGAGTAGTCTTAGCTGGCTTTCCATTTTCTCTCTCTCTAAAGCAGTTTCAAAGCTTTCTAGAAACTCCATCATAGTTGGATCAGTTTCAAAGTCTGTAAAATGATTGTTGACCCATAGTAATACTACTCTTGTAACTTTATCACGAACAGAAGGTTCTGAAAACCAGGCAAGCAGTTGTTTAGCCACAACCAGTGGGCTTTCTATGAAGGTCCTGTGAGTCAGCAAAAAATCTTCTACATAAGTAGAATCCCGTGAATTGTCTTCAATAAGCTGTAACATCAGTTGTTCAGGAGTTCCTCTTATGACCACATGCCCCTGCTGGTGGCCAGATTCAGCACCTCTAAATTCAGTGACAAGGACCACTACACCATTCTCATTCTCATGTCGTCTTATATTTTCTTCACCTTGATGCAAGATGCGATAATAATCCGTTTGTGTAATACAGACAAATTGGCAGTCATCACACCGTGTGGTCATTACACCTCTATGATACAGTTTTTCAAGAGTAGCTTCTGCCATACCAAAGCTGTCACCCACATTGAGATGCTCAATTTCTCCATTCTGGTGTTCTATGCCTACATGACCATTTATCAGGACAGACCAAGAATCATGTTCTTCCCCATCATTCATAACAACAGTGCCAGCTTTTTCAACAACTGCAAAAACCATTACAGCACATAGGGCCCGGCGCACAGTAAGAGTCATATTAGTGAATGCCTTCAAATGCTGAGTGAACTCTAGAAGGATTTCTATGTCATCATAACTTCTTTCACTTGGGTCCTTTTCCAGGCATTCCCGAACAGCATCACGCACAGTGAGGCTGTCCATGCTCTCCTCCAAGTCCTCTTCCTCATCGGAGTCGACAATGGACTCAAGGAGACCTGACAGATCAACCTCCATATCCATG
This sequence comes from Ethmia dodecea, assembly GCA_963855545.1. Lineage (NCBI taxonomy): Eukaryota > Metazoa > Arthropoda > Insecta > Lepidoptera > Depressariidae > Ethmia > Ethmia dodecea. The sequence goes on from OY979457.1 coordinate 8,515,179, forward strand.
TCGAGGGAGCTGTGTACCGATGTCATGGTGTCACTACCACTGTATGCAGAGCTTGTGTCGCTTGCGTTGGAGCACTTCAGTGTGTGGGGGTACAGTTCCGGACTGTGACGGCCACCACGCCCCCCTCTCAACATTGTGAAGTCTCTACCCTATATCAAATGACGTCCAGTCGCTGAAACGAAAGAAATTTTGTTTATGAGTAATACATATATCTTACTTAATAGTAAGGTTTGATTTATGGGGTCCCTTTATGGAAAATAAAATAACTAATAAACTTTAAGACACTCCTCTCTTCCAAAAATAAGTGTACATATGGAAAAATATCATGCGACGTACGAGTCATCAGCACCGGGTTGTTACAGGTAGAGGATGATGCTGATAAGACTTAAATATTAATTTCAATGTTTAATTATGCTAAGACAAACAAACACTGTACATATCCCGTCACAAAATGTTACTGAGACTTGACCTACCACCCAAGGTGTCAAAATGAATAGGTACCAACTCTATGCCCTATAAACTACACCAATTTTGTGGAGACAAATCACCAGACACATGAAAATGAATAATGTTTATGACTAAGTTCACACTGAAATATAAATTGCTACCCCAGAGTAGATAAGAGATTTTCACTAGACCAATAATGAAATTCAAGCTACTTTCTTCATTGCGTCGTCGTACGCATAATCCACCCAATTCAATTTTTTGTTTACAGATTACATCATTGTTTTTATTTGCGCCCATTTATAAAGAGACAAACAAAACAATAGATTCACGAGTTTTCAAACAGTCAGTACATAAATAAAGTGTTTCAGAACCTTCACAATTTCTATTTATTTTGCATTCATGGCGGAACTGTCACTGCTTCCATGTTGCTTTCTAATTAGTTCTCTTCTGTATCTCGTAACGAATACTTAAATGCAGTCACTACACAATACACGAAACTTATTAATGCCGTGCACAACAGAAAAATATGTAAATCTAAACAATCAACGCATCCAAACCGAAAAATGCTCGAAAAATTATTTAGAAAGCCACTTTCCTTTCAATTAATACCATAGACCACAGACCAGTAAAAAAACCATAGACTATTACGTACATATGGGGACAGACATAGATAATAATTTATTTTTTAATATCACAACAACTTCAAAAACGTTTTACAACCATCGGATGACGATGAGTTCATCAAGTTTTCTCTATGACCCAACCAGCCAACCAAGTGCGCAGCGCAGGGCCCATCTACGCAGCTCCGTCAGTCACCTGCCTGAGTAACATGCTACATGACGAGGTAAATGCAAGAAAAAATATGTGTGTGGCGTGATGGAGTCACTAACACAACAAACACACACAATATGAAGGTCATACATTTTGACAACACTAGGTGGAAGTCGAGGCGAATATTTTTTTGACTCTGGTTGAGAGCTAAGGTTGTTGATGCACACGCTCTGGCTGTTTTTATATTATCTTACCAAAATCTGTGCTTTTGGTTGATCATAAAAAAAATATTCAATATGTTTTAGAATGCAGAATTATATAAAAGTATTTTATCCGAAACTATTTTGTTGGATTAAAAGACGGGATGCGATTTAGGTACTGTTCCTGCCTCTTAGTTTTTCCTTTTTCTTGTTACAAGATAGGTAAAGCTTTTTTTTTTTCTGAACGTTTCCTTAACGTCGTAAAAACGGAAGAGGTAAATATTACTCATACTCCCAATAATTTTATAATCAATATTACTACAAAATTTATTATATTGATTAGTTTTTTATTGATGCAGTAAATTATAATTATATTTAACGTAACAAAATTACCTTCAGATATAGGAAAAACTTTAATAGTATAAAAATTGGCCAACTGAACAATTTCTATCTCCATCTATTTTCAGAGATAGGTACTTTTCTGCTGTAGCGTTTTCGCAGCTAAAACCAGTGATGATAATCTTTTACTTGTAATTTTTATAAATTGATCGTTTTCCGCATAGGAAAAAGTCTCAAAAACATCAAATTATCCTCGTAAAAGTGCAACATCTTGAAATAATATCGCGCCTAGCGTTAAAATGCGTCCTGTTTCTCAGTCGAGACGGATGGTGAGCGATGGCGAGAATACAGTGATAGATTTTTGGTGTTGAATTTTGCTCCGTGTCATCAGTGCTATAGTTTTCGAATACGTCTACGAAAGACTTTATTCGTTTTGTTTCGTCGTTTTATGTGCTAATTCAACTAAATCTTGGATCATTTCGGAGGATTATTGTTGGGGAAATATTGTCATTGACTGACCGGCTGATATTACACGAGGCTTGTATGTATATGTGACTTCTGCCTTCTGCTATTCGTGACACGCCTCAGAAAATAAAGCTAAATTTGTGAATCGAATTATTATTTTTCGTGGTTGTGTCGTTTTAGTGATATAGACGTTTTAAAATTACGTAACTGTTGTGGAATCTCGAAGTGTATAAAGAATGGCCTGAGTGTGACCACTCCATTACCGTCATGTGTGACGGAGGAATGTTTGTTTAGGCTCTGATAGTGTGCTGCGACCTTCCGGGAGTGCGCGTTCGTCTCGTAGACCGGGCCGGATCATGACTGTGCCCGAATCAAAACAAACCTCGCATTGATTACTGTCGACGTATTGTCATTTGGGACACTTATATCGCCAAAATGTCTTCGGGAACGTTTGTGGACAGGATTGATCCTTTCGCCAAGCGGTCGCTGAAGAAGAAGACTAAGAAGTCGCAAGGCTCTTCGCGGTACCGCAATACGCAGGACGTCGAGCTGCAGGCGCTGCCGCTGCTCAAGGGTGCGTATTGGCTTGTCCCTTACCAAACATCTAAATTGCACTATTTTTGTACAATATCATTTTTTTTGCAATACTTTCAATACAATATACATAGATCAGTTTAACCTTTATACATAGTAAAATGACAGTAGGTACAGCTTTTATACCTACACCCATTTTGTTATCTCATACAACCTGCAGTCCCATGACCTGCTGCCCTTAAAACTACTAGGTGGCTATGGTCATTGACAAAACTTTCATAAAATTTTACCAATTCACTGACCTTTGGCCTTGGTAGTTAAATAGAATTTGAGAATTGAGTTGCCAGCTACCAGCTGGCCCAGAAAGTAGACCACTAAAACTATTACCTTACTATAGTACTTACCAGTTCTTCTAAAATTTACATATTCGAGACACTGGGCATTCTGCAATATGCTAATGGCAGTGTTTTCCAAATGGAGACAATAAAGTTTTATGATTTCTTAATATTTTCCTGTTTGTGGGCCTAGAGAAAAAACTAAACTTTCATTAGGTGGTTCATATAAATATGGTTCTATAGGATGTAGGCAAATAACATTCAGATCTGAATCTGCTTAGAATTAGGTCAGATTTAAATAATCTAATAGCAATAATTTGATTATATTGAAATTTTGATAATTTCAGATTAATTTTCTAATGGTTCTAAGATTTAACTAGAAATATATAATATAGTACTATACCAACATGTAAGCTGGTATACTATTTATTAATAGCTAAATTGGGGTCATAGTTAGAATTTTTAGAGCCTATGGGCTCATGACATGGTTATTGATGTTTGGCACATGCATGTGTCACACAATCTAATAATTATATTTTGATTGACAGATATGTTGGGCCAGTGTCTTACAACAACTTGGGTTACAACTTACAACCTAATGATGGTCCTTTGCATTTCAATACATTGATATGCATGAAAATGTACTACACATGTGTACACTCTTACATTTGTGTAGCTTTTTGAACAGATATTTTATTGTATTTGTTTCGAAGCATAGGACATTATACTATACAGACATTATACAGAAACTAATTAAAAAATATAATTATATAGTATATTTGAAAGAAATACATTTATTGAGGATCACAAATTATTATGCCAAAGTCCAAACTTGAACTTGATTAAAAGCTATCTACTATGTGCATACTGTGCTGAGATGATAAAAACATCCTTTTTTGCAGTTTTATTCAAAATCTTACATTAAACTTCTTACGGTTTTGAGATTTTGTCTCATTATATTCTTAACAGAATACTAAATCTAGTATTCCATTTTTATTCAAAATGTATACAGATTTTTATCTAAATGAATTTACATAAGTAGTAGTAGTGTGTTTACAAATAAGCATCAAAAAGTAGTTTTTTTACCCTACAGAAATAAATGATTTGAAATATTTTAAACAACATGTAAACATTATTTAATTAGAATTCAATTATAGTTTGATGCACTACACCTACAAAAGATCAATCATTTTATAACCAATGGCGGTTCTGAATTAATTCTGAGAGATGTGTAAATAGACCCGGTCTGGCGATGGGTTCACCACCTATCACATTTAGGGGTCTTATATATCTCGTGAAATGTGGGTATATCCAGTAATGGAATACCTCTGCCTACCCCCTCGGGAATTAAAGGCGTGAGTTTTTTTTTTTAGCGTTTCTGCGCTCTTTCACCCGCGTAGTTCCCGTTCAAATATAGCCTATATTACTTAGGGATATTCTAGCTGTCCATGTGTTTAACTATTTAAATAAGTTTTACCTTTTTTAAAGAAGACTACTATCCATAAATGGATATATACTAAACATACCTATATGTACAGAATTATGGGCATTAGTCCATGTTGGTCACAATCTCTAATGACTTCACAAAAGGAAATACTTCTGTATGAAATAAAATTCTTAAAATAGATTGATTAACATCTGAATAGTATCTAACAAATACTACTCATTTTGCTGGATAGGGTAACATAAATTTAATAAGTATACAGAGGTTCTACTTTCTCTATGCTTGTGATTGTAAAGCACAAGCATAATGTAGGGACATTGAATAAAAACATTTTATTTTATAGTTTTAGTTGTCTTTTGATAGCATTCAAGATTTCAGTTTATATGAAAACCACATTGAGAAATTTTACTGTGTGTAGAAAAATTTGTTTTGTGTTTATCACAGAAATATTCCTCACTCTTAAAGTTTGTGATGTCATGTTTATTTCCAAGTTTAAGGCAGATACACTGACAGACACTGTTTCTTAAAATGTTCTCACAACCATCATTTAAGCCCAGTGTCAGACTGCAACAGCCCAAAGCAGAAACTTTGCTTCCCTTACATTAAAGTAAAGAGTTTATTCACAGTATAACACATAACAGATCCACTTGTAGCCCTGAAATGCTGGTGTATTCCTAACCATCACATTGTTTTAGTAGTTATCCAATCAGTGAATAGGTGACCACCTTGTGGCTTGATTGATTATATCACGAGCCTATTCGTCTTTCGGAAGCATCGATAAACCGGTGGTCCCAATTTTCGTTGTGTTTACGCACAATGGAAGTTTTTAAGCCATGTCAACTTGAAAAATTCTCACAGATGGCTACTAGCCGTACACAATATCCCAATCCACAGTGGGAAAATATGGCTAATACTAATCTCATGTTTGAGAAAAGATCTGTAGGCTGTTACAAGTTGGTGATTATGCTGATGATAACGTATAAAACTCAAAAGTATTTTAACATTTCTATGGTTGGTTACAGATGTGCCAAGCAGCGAACAGGAGGAGCTGTTCATCCGCAAGCTGCGGCAGTGCTGCGTGGCGTTCGACTTCATGGACCCGGTGGCGGACCTGAAGGGCAAGGAGATCAAGCGCGCGACTCTCAACGAGCTCGTGGAGTACATCACCGGCGGCCGCGGCGTGCTCACCGAACCCGTCTACCCGGAGATTATAAAAATGGTATTCATAATTTTTTTCTTCTGTCTTGTTGTACAATTTCTATAAATACACTACTGTATACGGTCTAATTTATGAATCTAGCAACTACATAATATTGAGGCATAGGTAAGTAATACTTAATTCTTACAGGTGGCTTCGTTTGCATTCAACTTTACCAGATACTGTTTTTTGCTTACTCCCTTCTGACCACCACGTCAAAGTCCCTTGAGTAGTTTTTTCTCCACAACCCTTGACTAAACATATATTTCATAATCCATTCTTAACAATCCATCGTTAAGGCTATGAGTCTTTCCTTGAATTATGGAAAGAAAATTAAGGAATTATGAGTAGTAATCACCTACGCGAGCCAACCGCAGATTGGGAGATAGTGTTTGTGGCAAATGGCAACCTAAATGTTGAATTTTTCAAGCCACTAAAGGGTATCTAACTGGTTTGCGTAAATAAAGTAAACCGAGACCTACGGCTCAACGAAGGTGCTCTTGATATAATGCCACTAGGCGGTCACCCATTCACTAACTGACTGCGTCCAAGATTGCTTTACCACATAAGCAATGTTGGACGCAACGCAGCAGTAGCATAAATCAGTCATGAAACCGTCGTTCACAAAAATGTTGGGCTCGGGCGGGAACTGAACCTAGGACTGCTGACTCTGAAAGCAGAGTAACTCCCAATGGAGCCAACAGGCCCGTCTATTAGTTATTGATTCCTCTGAGGCACAGCGCACATAGCTGAAAGCGCGGCGGAGCGCATTTGAAGACAACAATTTAATATCAGCCTTAATAACTTAGACATACGGTCAATAATTTCATGAAAAGAATAAATACCCGCACGGCTATCGGAGCGCCCCGTTGTTCGTGCGCTGGGCCTTCGCGTGGAGAGATGGACGAGTTTGTACGGTTTTCTTTTGCCCGAGACTTCTCTCACATAGAAAGTAACCAATGTACTTTCCTAAAATGCAAGCTCTATCGTTGATTCTCATCATGATTGGTTGCGCGGGTTACCCTTGAAAACGTATAGACAGATATAGTTAAATTCCCATTTCATATTAGTATTTACGAGCGGATCCTGTTTATTCCCGTTCCCTTGAGAATTAAAAAAAAACGGTTTTTAGTGTGTTATTTAAGGAACCCTAGAGCAAAATTTCATGCTTTTATAGACGTTAACGTTTTATAAGCCGGGCTAACAAGAGCGCCGTAACAAAATGTTGTTTTTGTTTTATCTCGCTCTTTCTCGTGCGAATACGAGACAAATGCACGAGATAAGTGTCGACAAATTTTGGCACGGCGCTCATGTTGTATAGATAGGCAGGACAGTCTAGCATTTAAGTCTCAGACGTGATCATTGTAAGTGTTGGTTTACTGTTAAGTTTAGATTAGAAATATGATCTCAGTTCTCCAAAAAGAAGTTAAAAGATCTTCATCATGAGTTCGACGTAATATGCATTTTGACAGTCAAGGATTTTATTCTATTGATTATGATTTGTTCAACAAATTCAGTTTGTATCCACACGAAAGCGAAGATGTGCGTGCATGCGGAACTGATTAATATAGTGTGAGACAGGTGTGCCAAGATCATAGCAAGTGTAAATGGATGTTATCTTTGTACCCCTAGAAGTAAATGCATTATTTTAGGATATAAGAAACGTGGTATTATTTATTTATTTATTTAACTTCATGTACCAAGAAAATGTACACATAGCGAACTTAATGCCTACAGGCATTATCTACCAGTCAACCATCAGGCTAAGCAGAAATCATTTGGCGGAATCTTCGAAATATTATGATTCTAATATCTATCTATATAAATAAAAATGAATTGATGTTCGTTAGTCTGATTAAAACTCCAGAACGGCTGGACAGATTTTGATGAAACTTTTTGTGTGGGTTAGAGTGGGTCCAGGGATGGTTTATACGGTGGCAGAACGACGTCTGCCCGGGCCACTAGTTTAAAATAAAGTTTAAACTATTTACCTAAGTGTCTTACAAGGTACAGGATTCCTCTCAATTTTGAAGAGGGTGCTGAGCATAACCTACCATGCTTATTCATTGTAAGTTGGTATATATGTTAACATACCTCTGAACCAATTCCGGTGTCTCGTCGACGATCGAAGTACCTAGTATATATCGTTAAGTTTCGAAAAATTCAGTGTTACATGCACGGAAGAGAATCTCATCCAAAAGTGGCGGGCTCATTTTACTGTATAATACAACAATTTAATCTAGTTTGTGTGCATTTATATACACAAGAATTTAAATATTTACCTCTCAAATTTACCTTTTGCTCTCGTAAATATTCTTAATATTTGACATTGCAAAGTATGTTCATTATTGCAATGAAATGTAAGCAGCATTATGGGGCGGAGTGACAATGACAATCTTCTGCTCACTTAAAGCGCATTCATTGGTTACTGGCAAAGCAGACTGTATTAACTGTATAATACTTTGCATATTGCCACATAACAATACTCGCACGATAATAGATTCAAACTCGCCGGCTGATGTCCGGATTTTGCCGGCGAGCTGTCGGTCCACGTTACGTTTAGGTAATAATCTTTTATGTACCATAAGGCTGAAATCCATCAAGGCCAGTGAAGCCGTATGCGGTTTCATGCACGAATTGGTTTCAAATTCTAAGGTCCTATGCTACTGTCCATTACTATAAATTTAATTGGTTACCGGCGACTTAATTTTTGAACTCAATTGTTGGCATATGTTTCGAGTTCTTTTCTTCGAAATGATGTTTTCCCTAATTAGCTTGAAAGCATTCACCGGAATGAGGAGAGGAGTCTATAGGGCACTTTACTCTGTGGCCTAGAGACTATTTATTAACTACACGAAAAATTACTGGTCTAAGGCCGTCATTAGCCGATATGGATCGGAGAAAATCGCCCAGCTTGTCCCCTTGATAGGCGACAGGACCTGGTGGTGTCGGTCCAAGCAGGTGGGGAATAAGAATGAACCTGATTGAACTCACGTTTAATACGGTCACACGGTTTCCAACCAAAGACAGGCTTGTTGGCGAAGTTGTTATAGTGGCCCTGCCTTCTGTGCCACAGGTCGTGAGAGGCATGTATTATTTGTTTACATTTGTAAACAGCACCCATTGCGCAGGCATGCCTAATTTGGGATTAAATAACTGTGTGTGCCTTTGATATTGAAATTAAAGTATTATTGCTACGATATACTTGTATAATACCTATATATAACTGTAAATAAAAGAATAGGATATAGATGTGATATTATTATTGAAATCACGGCAGGGGCATTTTACTGTAGCAAACTAACGATATAACAAGGTCAAGAGGTTTAAGATACCGCATTACCTAGTTACATTACACATACATAGAGCGGGTTCGGGCGCGTCTTTAAAAAAGGTTTAAAGTTGTTTAATATCCTCTGTCTTTCGACATTTCGTTGTTTCAGTAAGTTGATCGCTATTTATATTTTGTTAGAAGCAGTAGCTATTCTGCACTAATAGCTATGATGTATTAAGAGGGTATCCGGCCAACATTTTCTCCGTACAAATGTATTCTGCTATTTTCTTCAAGGAGCCAAGCCTCTACAGCAATATTTTGATTTAATAAAATCCAGGTCTACTGTAGGCATGCTCCTATCTGTCATTGACTTTTTCCAAAAAAATATTACCGAAAGAAATATGATCTTTCAAAAACCTGAAAAAAAGCTCTGTTTTTTCCGTCGTGATGACGTCTGCCAGAGAAATTTGAAAAGCTTTTAACTTAAAAAAAAAATGGTATAAGCATAGATCTATTCTTTGTTTAAACTTTGATACCAAAAATAATTGAATCTGCTCAGTTTTCGAGGAGAAAACAGGAGAATGCGAAACATTGCTCTGGTCAGGTTTTTAGTAGGTATAATCGGTCATATCAGCAGTTGTCCCTATCGCACTCTGCGGGGGGAGATCAGAGGGGCAGAGAGTACAATAGTTTCTTCTAAAACCTATTTCTCAATTAACATAGTAGCAGGAACTCGACGGAGTTGATCCCGTTTAATTTATTCTATTCCCTGTCAGAATCTACCTGCCTAAATTAAATTTCAACTTTGTAGGATTTATAAGTCAAAAGATTTTTTTCAATGTAGGGGCTTATAAGTCATCTTATTGAAAGTCATTGCGACTCCATCGCTTCGGTATGTATGTTCAGGAGAAGAAGCATAAGAACTCCGCAACACATTATTCTTTTATACATTCTGAGATTTCTTGATTAGTGAGTGAGTGATTACTTCATATGTGAGGAAATACCCTTAGCTCAGTAGTGGGCTGTTAGGGGTTGATGATGATGAATGAGTGATTGGTGTCCTAAAACAAGAAAATATTTTAATGTAATCGTACGTGTGGCCGTAGATATCGGCTAACCTGTTCCGCACTCTGCCGCCGAGTGAAAATCCCGACTTCGACCCGGAGGAGGACGACCCGACCCTGGAGGCATCGTGGCCGCACCTCCAGCTAGTCTACGAGTTCTTCTTGCGCTTCCTCGAATCCACTGACTTTCAGCCTACCATCGGCAAGAAGGTCATCGATCAGAAATTTGTATTGCAGGTAAAACAACGTTAATTTAAATTTTTAGCTGCAGTAATGACGACACCTTTTCACTTAAATACTAGATGTGCGTGTATAAAAATATGTTCACTTCTATGTCACAGAATAAGCACAATTCTTCATACACCCTAATTAGTATAATAATATAAAAACATTATGATGCCTTCGTACTTTAGTTGTGTCTAACCAATTTTCTTAAATAAAGAGCAATAATAGTACAGTTTCCATAGGTAGCTCTAAATTCAGCAATGCTAATTCATTTTTTGGAAAAATATAACATATTAAAAATAACTGAAATACTACTCGATACTGAAGAAACTAATTTCATGAATTAAGCTTATTCTACATATAACATATTGTATAATGTGAGTATGTGAGGAGTAAGTTAAAGTACAAACACCTAAGACTCATATTAATCATTATTTATTATTATTACTCTATGTGAATATAATCAATATTATCTATTATTAACTATTATCGTTGTCAATGGCTACTAGCTTTTAATATGCCTTGACCACTCCATTTATCTATTTGATAATTATCTTTTGGCGTAACTTGCGATAGATTCTAAATAGGTGATAGGTAATGATTTATTTATATCGCCGGCGGCTGCTTCATTTAGATGTGGATATTATATATTCGATTCTCATAAAACAAATGATATGATAAAGACTGTGTTAGATAAAATGCTAATATTTACCTTAGTGCACATGTTAATATATTGATACAGAAATGTCTGTATCAAAATATGTAATAGGAAATGCCTCGAATATTCTTATATGACAATGATACCCAAAAAAAACTTATGCTTGCCTGACAACATTGATTTTATTGCAATTTTTTTTCAATTTTGTAAAGTGTAGTGTGCCCGTTTGGCACTTTCAACCTTCCCTCTCTACGCCCATGGACTACTCACAATAGTATAATTTTAATTACAATTTTTATATCAATTTACCAGGTTGGCTAATAGATTTTTTGTTTTAAAAGCTTTTAGATTTGTTTGATTCGGAAGACCCGCGCGAGCGCGACTTCCTCAAGACGGTGCTGCACCGCATCTATGGCAAGTTCCTGGGGCTGCGCGCCTTCATACGGAAGCAAATCAATAATATCTTCCTGCGGTTCGTCTACGAGACCGAGCATTTCAATGGTGTGGGTGAACTGCTAGAAATATTGGGAAGGTTAGTAAATGTTTCAATCCCCTCATACAAAAGAAACAGTGAGTATTTTAATTGTTTGGATGTACTTGTGTGAAAGTATTAATAGCTCTTTAACAAAGTAATACACTGGTTTGTGTTTAATATTATTATGCAGTATAATAACATGACCTTACGAATCAGCAAGCAAATGTTGCCCAATTTTTTAGTAAAATTTTTTACACACATGTGTAAGGACTGCGATTAGGTCGGAGCTGTAACTTACTAAGTATAGTGCATTTTCGTCAATGTCTGTTTTGTGTGTCTTTAATAAATAAATAAGTTACAAGACAGCTTACAACAAGCTCCATGTGTTTGTTTAGATTTTACCTTAAAACATTAAAATCTTGAAATTATTTTTTAAAGTGCTATAATATGATACATTATCTTTGTCTATGCATAGTCCAATACAATCATAGGTGAAAGGATTTCGAAATCTCAAAGATATAGCTGATATGATAACAAATCGTATTGTGTGACGGAAAATATTGATTCTTACCGACTTCTATAGCGCGAAAGTGGGGTATAAGTAGATATTATACCGGAACGAATCCCTCGCGGGCTGTGACTATTCGCGTCGTATACGAGTTTAGCTTACGTGATTCTTGAGCCCACTAAGTGATGTTGACTCCGACAATGTTGCTGCAATAATAATTTTAAACATTACGGTAAATCTTATGGAACTTGCGGACATTTGCGACGCGGACATGTCGAGATGTGAAATGAATGTACAAATAAAGTACATACTTAAAAATGTATGTATACATGATTATAGTTTATCCATACATACATTATATCACACATTTCAAGATAGTTTGTATTTTATTAAAACTTGTTTTTAATTTAAGGTTTATTATAGAAGAATTTGAAATCAGTAGTTGCTTTTTCAACTTTTGCGAATATAGTTCAAAAAAATATATAAAATACTAGCGATCTGCCCCGGATTCTCAAGGGAGTATTTAAAAATATCATAAATACGTTGACCTCCAAATTACGAACAAAAAAAAATACATCCAAATTGGTAGAGCCGTTCTCAAGTGAGCATCTTTCATACATGCGGCACATTAACAAACCCATTAAATAGTGGGCGTATATGGGGAAATCATCTGTGTCTATACTTCGTAAGTCTAAAAAATGTAATTGATTTGAGTTAGTCACTGGTTTAATATAGAATTCATAAAATATAACTAGAGAACTAAGAAAGACTCTGGTACGATTTGCTTGAATTCAACAGTATAATCAACGGGTTCGCCCTGCCGCTGAAGAGCGAGCACAAGCAGTTCCTTGTGAAGGTTCTGCTGCCGTTGCACAAGGTGAAGTGCCTCTCGCTGTACCACGCGCAGCTGGCCTACTGCGTGGTGCAGTTCCTAGAGAAGGACGCCACGCTCACCGAGCCCGTCGTGCGCGGCCTACTCAAGTTCTGGCCCAAGACCTGCTCGCAGAAAGAGGTCAGTATTATTATTAAACAGGCAACCAGTTTACAGATAATAAACACCTTTATCCAGGTGTTCTCCATTCAAGCTTTCTACTTATGGGATATGTATTTGTATTGTTTGGTTATATCTAGCGGTCGCAGACTCCGATAGTATGTTTGGATCCCGGTTACAAACTGTCTGTGCCAAATTTCATGTCTCCTCCAAACTTTCAGATTTATAATGTTAGGATTTGATTAACATTTCATGATGAGAATACTTATTCTAGAAGGTTATTCACATGTTATTCATGACCGAGTATGAATTGTGTCCCTGAATTTATTATTATTATTTCATTATCTCTCCTCTAACACAGACTTAATAAAGTTAAAAAGAACCCTCAAGAAGTTGTTAAATCGAATATTCGGTTATATGAAATACTATTATTCTTATTATGATCTGACCACTCTGTTGCTTTGTCTGTAAGTAAGGGTTGAGAATTATTAAGAATCGGTTTCCGCGTGACTAAGGATCCCTTTACACAATGTATGTTAAGTAGGAATGTCCAAATGGGCGCAAAGAGATGACGCTGTATGAGTTGCATATAATTGTCCCCCTCTAACAGTGCTCATGTATTTGTATTTGACCCTCGTTTTGTGGATACATACTTCCTAGCGGAGCGCCATTGCAATCTTTTCTTGGACTACAGATGATAAATGGAAATGTTTTATTAATAAATGTATGTATTTGTAAGTGCGATTTCCATATTGATTGCAGGTCATGTTCTTGGGTGAGATAGAAGAGATATTGGACGTAATTGAGCCGGCTCAATTTGCGAAAATACAGGAACCACTCTTCAGGCAAATAGCAAAATGTGTATCCAGTCCACATTTTCAAGTAAGAACAATGTTATTTATATTACTGTTTAAATTGGTTTATAAAGGAGACGTTTCATGAATGTATGGAGACGGCCTGCACCATGTACACCAGTTTTTTAGATAAATATAAATAAAATAACTAGTTTTATTCATGATTTTGCTCATATTTGTCTAGTTTAGTTGTACAGTCAAGAGCACGCTAAGCTTGACACTTTGGTCTTTGACCCGGCCCTGTATTCTATGGCGCGCAGTACAAATCAGAGCTCAGCTTAAACTGGTAGTGTCAAGCTTGACTTGCTCTTGACTGTACAATAACTTGAATTTTCATTAAACTAGCATCGCGGCGACCGAAAAAAAAAGTTGCGTCCTGACCGGTAAAATGACAATTGACATTATTTTCATGTTCGTCGGACTAATTCACAATAACATGGAAATTGGGCTTAAGAAGTAAGAAATGGTATTATTTCAATATGATTTCATGCAGATCCATTGAAATTTAATTATTTTTGTGCAAGTTAAATAGATGGAAATGACTTTCAAATATTTTTCTGATAATCACTAGATTTTTCTCTATTTTTCACGCTGATGTACAATGTGCGGGCCCAAAATGGAACACCTCCTTTGAATTTAATAAAGTGTACATTATTTAATTAACTAAAAAAACCAGTGCAGATATATGAAAATATTTATGTGATTCTAGGTGGCAGAGCGGGCACTCTACTTTTGGAACAACGAATATATAATGTCTCTAATGGAGGAGAACAATCACGTGATCATGCCGATCATGTTCCCGGCGCTGTACCGGATCAGCAAGGAGCACTGGAACCAGACCATCGTGGCGCTCGTCTACAACGTGCTCAAGACCTTCATGGAGATGAACTCCAAGCTCTTTGATGAGCTCACCGCCAGCTATAAGGCGGAACGGCAGAAGTGAGTGTAACCTATACCTTGACCGCTAGGGTTGTACCGCGCCTTAGGTGGCGACAAACGTGCGAGAGGAGGGAAGTCGAGAGAGCAGAGGTGAGGTTAGCTTGCGGGAGCGCTGATCTGCTCTTTCGTCTCACTGTGTAGCCACCTCGATAGCTAGCTAAGTTACGTGCTAAGGTATTACTGTACTCTTTTGGTCATGGTGACGCTTGTCACATATTTTTTATGGTGTACAGTAAAGAATTGTTACTTACCACGTCTTACTCTGCTCGTTGAAACAATATTTTTGAAACAATTTGCCTAGTCCAATGAGTTCGTCATAACTCATATTGCTCAATTTCACCACTTTATAGTTATCTAGCGACCCGCCCCGGCTTCGCACGGGTGCAATGCTAATACTAAAACCTTCCTCTTGAATCATTATATTGATCACATATTGTGGTGCCTTTCCGTGTGCGTGATCTGAATGTTGAACGTGTGAACTTGGTTGCAGAGAGAAAAAGCGCGAGAAGGAGCGGGACGAGCTGTGGAAGCGGCTGGGCGAGCTGGAGATCACGCAGAAGCGCTTGCCGGCGGCCGCGCCTTTGGCCAAGTGATGCTCCGCGAGAGCCGCCGCCGCCCGCGGCACACACTGATGCGACACGTTTTATTTTCACTTATCTATTCGTATTTTCTATTCGATTACATTTTTGTTAATGACGTTATTAATTTTTTATACCTCTAATGACTCGTCCGTTCGGGGAGCCGCGCCCGCCCCGCGTCCGCCGAACTCGTCGCTCGTACCTTACAAATTAAATATAGTGCTATCGAACGTCCGCATCCCGAATGCACCGTCATTATTGTCGTATCTAGTATTTTATATATGTTTACATAGGTCACTAGTTTACTTTAGGATTTTTTAAATATTGTTAAATTGTTTAAATAAGTTAAAAGTTGTATGTATTATTGATGCATGATCGATCGTACCGCATTTCGGATCACCGATAATCATATTAATCGGGCACCCAGCTTTCGGCTGACTATGATTGTACAAAAATTAAAAGGGCAAATGGAAGATGTAATTCGTTTAGCGAGGGCGCCGGCCGTGGCCCGCCCGTAGATCGTTGTATGAAATTTTCATTTTAAATTAGATGCTCGATACAAAAATGTAATTTGTCGTACTATCATTTTGTATAGTTACATAGTGTAAATAGGCATTTATTTATTATAAATTTATAGCGGTGTGATTTTTATACATAGCTGCGGGAATGGGACACTGTAATTGGGCAAAATCGGTCGGAGCGAACCGGAGACTACTCATGTATCATGCATACAGCTCGGTAAAACTAAAACGTTAATTTGATCATATTGGAGTAGAACAATGCTAAAAGTAGATATAATAATTTGTAAGGGAATAGTCATTAATTTGTATGATATTACTGTAGCCATTAATTTTTCTATCATCACTTGTAGAGTGCCGCGGGCGGGCCTCCCGGCGGCCCGCGCCTCTGTATATACCGATACGCGACCTAGCGCTCTGCGTATGTATGTATGTACACTATGGAGATGTTTGTTATGTAAAATGTATTAACATTGCAAAAATTATATATGATCTTATATATAAATTACTATTATAGAACACAGTATGAAAATAAAAAAGTTGACTCACATGAATTGAATTGTTTAAGTGTATGTAAGTAGCGCCGCCGCTAGCGAGCCCTAGGGTACTGACTACTCAGTTGCGCAAACTGCATGGAAATACACAACTAATTTTCACATTATTCAGTTTTTCATTTCTATTTTAGGCCCGATTTTTATAGTTTATAATTTGTAAATTTATTTTATCATTTATTCGTTGTTATACATCTGCCATTACCAGCTCGGTACTCTATGTAAGCGATCCGAATAATTTAGAAAATAAAAAAATATTATATTCCATGCGAAATCTTTATTCCATAATTATTTAGAGTATTTCCCGTAACCTTATTTTGCTAAAATCTAATATGAAAGTAATGAGTATTTTACTCTATACAATTAATTTCTATTGTCGAAAGAATTACAAGATGTCGGAAGTAGAAATAGAGAAAAACGAGAAGAGTGTCACCCGGTAAGGTGGCTATCGATCTACAGCAGTATCCAAGAAATATAATCCAAGATTCTATTAGCATAATTAGTTAAAATTAAGCTGCCTTAAACACTAACACGCCATTGAAGGTAACACGTAAGAATAGTATAAGCCTAGACTTAGACATTGACACGACGCCAATATGTTAACTGACCAACCTCGAACTCTTTGACCGACGGTCCATTGAACTGCTGAATCGATACGCAGAACCAAGTTCAAGTTGGCGCATCGCCATGACGACCGGGGCGCAACATACCGGAGGACTCATCGCTACCACACCCTACACATTTCACTTACACCTAGTCTCGTTGAGATTGTCACTGCAACGTGACGTGATCGCTGACTGCTCTCATAAATACGGTAATTATTTGTTCTACTCAGCACACTAAACGCTTCTGACCGTTGCTGCACATCTTCTCATATACGCAGCAGTTACTCGGCGGAATTATTTGGACGGCAGGAACCAAAAATTAATTGATCTATTTCTTATCTAAATGTTTTACGATAACTCAAAATAAGCCACTTTGTTGGTCATTAGTTAGACCAACAGATTCAAAAGTTATGTTGAGCACCACATTGTTTTGATTAAGGATAAGTTTAGAAAGCGTTTCTTCGTCAATACTTATAGGAGACAATGAGGCTGACAGGTCCTCGTGCGCCATACAGTGGGCCCCCGCCCTTGCCAAAGATGCCACCGGGGCTGGTCGATCTGATGGAGGGTCTCACGAGAGACGTGCTCAAGCACAACCCTCCCAACGTGTACGAATTCTGCGCTAATCACATGTCGTATCTATTGGAGTTACGTGACGGGCGTGGTAAGTAAATTTTTCCGTTTTACTGCCCTTGAAAATTTTTAAAAATAGGTACCTACTTACTTGAAATCATCAAAATACACTCGAAGAATCATACAAATTATTATGAATTTTTATGTTCTAGCTCCAAAGCAACATTTGACTCTTGAGCAAAAAATTGCTAGAGCTCAAGAAAAAATAAGACTGAGAGCCGAAGAGAGACGCCGTAAGTACGACGAAGAAATGAAATTACTATCGATCAAGGACATCGTGGAATCTGGCTCTCAAGAAAATAATATTTCTGACGTATCTGATAAAGAAAGCGTACTTAAAGCGCCAGTACACCATGAACATGATTTGGTCGATGCCCTAGAAGTAGAAATATTTCATAAAATGGAAAATGACTCGAACGGGAGAAATTCAGAAGTAAAAGATGAAACAGCTGAAGAAATTTTTAAAGATGCTACAGAGAGAAAGCTAGAGGATCCGGAAGTACAACCGGCATCTTTTAAAACAGATCATGAAGGAATTTTGCAAAATAATAATTCTTGTATTGTTGAAGATGTAATTGTACATGACAATGAAGATGACTATCCTATCCATGAAAGAAAGCGTCGCAGTATTGATTTGGATGGAGCAGAGATAAACGATAATAATGCAACTGAAAATACCATTGAAGATTCTGCAAAAATTGAAGAACGTGGTGAAACGGAAGAAGAAGCTGTTAAAGTCGTTGACAATAATTTGTCGACAGCAAACGATACTGACACATTATTGAAATCAGAAGGATTCGCAGTGAAAAATCAGGTCAATATAGTGAAACTGGATGAAATTTTAAATAATAGCCCATTAGACGGTGCAGAAATAAATAATGAAAGTATACCTAAAATTCTAATAAATATTGGAAACGATTTAGTCGCTATTACAGATACGACTGATCTAACCTCAGAGGCTGATGCCGACCTTAAACCTGAAAACGGTGAAACTACAGTGGATAAGGTTGACGACAATATGACAGCAAATAAAGATATTCATGACGGTCCAGTGACTGCTGAAGATAAAAATGAAGAAAGCCATACGGTGGCTCAAGATAAGTATCTGAAAAGCATATTCTTTACAGAAAATAGAGTTGAGGAAAGTCTAAAAGTGGAAGAAGACAACATTAATTTAATAAAAATTGTGGAAAAGGATAAACTCGATGGAAGCACATCGGCTGCTGAAGATGTACTTGAAGATAACACTGATATAGATACAAGTTTTGTAGATGAGGCAATTGATATAAGTGGATCGTTTACTAATAATGTGGTAGAAAAACCGATTGTCACCGATTATATTATTGACGAAAGAAAAGTATCTGCAGAAGAAAATATTGAAACAAGCGCGGTGTTTGCTAGAGAATTGATGGACGATACCGCAGGATTTGGTAAACAAGATATGTACAAGAGTACTTTAGTTGCCTCAGAAATTGTTAGTGAAAACACTCCTGTTGCTGAAGAAAAAGATACGGAAAATATAGTAGTTTGTAAAGAAAAGGTTGGCGGGGAAGGTAACACAGATGACCCTTTAAAACATGATAATGATAGTGTGAAGAATATTAAAGAGAATATTGTTGAAAATGCGAACATTACCCTGGAAAATCCATCTATTGTAGAAATTATAATTGCTGAAGCTAGGGATACAAAAGAGGAAATTAAATTCGGTCAGGAACTTGGAAGTATAATAAATTCCAAGGAAAATAATGGTGAATACGTCGTTGCAAAAACGACAGAAGTAAACGATCAAAGCAATGAAAGCTTTACACATAACACCGTTGAAGCTAAAGACACAGCATCTGACTTCACTGATACTGTAGTACAGCCAAAAGATATTACTATTGAAAACGAACTTAAAGCAATATCTACTGAAGAAACTTTTGGACCAAATGAAACTGTTAGCGCGGGTAAGGATGATAAAAGCAAGCATTTGTATATAGATTTTGCACCTGGAGCTAAGCTCGAAACAGTTGAGAAACAGACTGGTGGAACTGGACCTGAAAGAACAGAAACTACAAATAAATTAGATGTAATTAAAGATGACAATTTCAATGAAACAATTTACCATGATTCCGACGAAAACGCTTGTTTTAAGGCTGCCTCAGAGCCTACATCAGAAAACAATGTAATCGATTTTAAAGTAGTAGAAAACCCATGTACCGACAATTTTACTCCAAATGAATTACCCAATGGTCACAATCACGATGAAAAATCGGATTCTGAAAATTCTGCCGTCATCTCCACATCAAAAGAACTTCATATCGATACTATTTCAACTATAAAATCTAGCAGCTTGGATAGTGCTGTTGATAGTAGCAATGAAAGTTTAATAGACACAGAAACGATCAAAAATGCTGAACCTTTAGAACGTGACATAATTCCCAGCAGCATGGATTTGGAGACAGCGGCAGTGACCATACAGAAAGTATTTCGTACATTCCTCTTTAAAAGCCGAGGCTCCACTTTTGATGACAACAGCAATGATGAAAATCAAACTGATGAAGATAAGGTTTGTAATACATATACCTACCTACATTTTCATTTAGCATTCTTAATACTAGCTTAATACTATGTTCTTGCTTTAACTTTCAGGAGCAATTAGAGTTAGAGTACACAGTTCCATCTCCAATTTTAAATAAAGAAAGAAGAACATTAGGCATTAATAGAATGGAATCAGTGTTACAAACTGTAAATGAAGAGAAATCATTGTCTTTATCTATGGACGATTCTTCAAGTTTGTCTAGTGCTGCAACCATCATACAATCACACGTAAGAGGATTTTTGGTAAGAAATCGTCTTAATTCTAACAAAACTGCATCTACTTCTTTGGTTAATTCCGATGGCCCGTCGATGTCGCTGGAAACCAAGGGTGATTCTCAACAAAAAATAAACAAAACTATTTTAAATATCCACATTGTACCTGAAGGGGAACATTTTCTAAGCAGAGATGAGAGTGTTTTGACTTCAATGGAACTGTCTTTAGATGGCAGTCCACCTTCCTCAATCAATCTGCACCCGTTAGGATATGATAAAAGTGAACGAAGGAAGCAGCTAAAACGTGAAGATGCTATACAGTCTATTTCTCCACCTAGTAATAATAGTGGAAAATTGAGTGAAGACGTGGACTCCGTAAAAGAGGTCTTAGTTATAGAAACACAATCAGAGCAACCGTCGATTGCACTTATTGAAGAAAATACAAATACAACAAGCCGAGATGCTAGTCCTATCAAGAGTACCACAATTGAAACTGTTGTTGAAGCTCATAAAAATATGAAATATGCGTCAACAGATTCGGAGCCACAAAAAGAGTCGGACATTCTAGATAAGCGTAGAAGTTCTTTAAGGAAAATGGGTTCCGATGAGAGTGACGTCGTTACACCTTTTGAAGAGAAGAACCCCATATATTCGGACAACACGTCGAGATTGCTGCACTCTGGTGAATTCCATGATGTGGTATTACCGACAAAAGTATCGCGGAATGACACATCCGTCGGCCGTGGTGAGTGAAGACACCTTCTATTTACAGGTGATCAAACTTTCCGTTATATCAAGGCCGCATGAACTGCTTAGAATCTATCTGTAGTTCGTGCCTTCGTAAGAGCTTGTATGAGCCTTGCAAATTTAGTTAGAGATTTCTGAAATCCAGTAGAAGTTTATTTGATTTGCCAGTAGTTAATACATAAGCAGCCAATATATTTTCGGTGTGATTGCACTATTTAAAAAAATACGGTACCTACGTCCTTTTCTGGATTCATTTGTTTAGATAAACGTTAGTAAATTAATTATATTGTATGCAATTGGCCTCACGTGTGTTTGAATACTTATAAGTACCTATATGGGTCGTTCTCTCATTTCGTCCGGATTTGGTCTTTTTAAGAGAATATTTTTTTTTAAAAGCTATTTCGTTGATTGAGATATTGCAGATGTGTATAAGCATCTTGTATATTATTTAATGAAAGGCACCTACGTAATGCTTTTATTTCAAAAGAAAAAAGGAGGAATGTAATGAAGGCATAGATGGAAATGAAAAATGAGTGGATGGTAATGAACTATGCATAGAAGGAAATGAAATTTGACTGGGTGGAAAAAACAAGTTGGTGTATTTAAAAAAATAACAATTAAAAATCATTTTTTCCCAATTAACACCTTGCCTAAACTCTAGTCTTAATCATCAGTCTCGTTTTTTATCTAGAACTAGAACATAAAGCAATAACAAGGCATCTTAAATATCTTGACGTGGTCAAATTAGAAATCTTTAAAAAACATGTCTTCTTGAAAATTATTAAAAAATAATGTGTTACACAAACAAAAATGTTTAAAATTTAAATGTTTTAAACAAAAGTGTTTTGAACAAGTCTAATAAAATGGTATAAAATGAAAAATAATATTTCCAAGAAGCTAATTAATAAGGCACTTATATTATCACATAATTATTATAAAGAAGTAGGAATTTGCGATATCAATTTTAGTGCCTACTTATAGGCTACATACTAACTGTTTTTTATAGAACTATAGAACATAAAGCAATAACATGAAATCTTGAATGTCTTGACTAGCTTAAATTAATTAAGTATTTGAATGGAATGTCTTCTTTGACCTAAATTATTCAATAATAATGCGTTGCAAAAATAAAAATATTTTAAACATTTGAAGAAGTCTTAGAAATTCTTATAAAAGTAAAAAATATTTAATCTTACCAGGCAGCTCATATGGTACTTAAATTGCCAACCAAACAAGCCACAGCGAACTTTTCTTACCAATATCATAGTGTATTATTTGATGTTAGTGCACGTTTTAATAATTTTCCCGATATAGAATTGCGAAGTTTTTTTTAGTTTGTATTCTACTACAACCCACATACCAACGTCGTATTTTAAATCGTATCAATTATAGTTGATAACTGCTGGTCAAACTCAGGGTCATTAATATTTGCAAAAGTCTCTCAAATTCGGTTTGATAGATAGAGCTAAATCCAGTTTTGAATGATAACGAGCTGAAAATCTTTGATAACTGTAGAGTATCCTTGATATAATATTCAGATTTCCAGAGCCTTGCGTTGAATTAAAATATCTTCTTCATGGGTAGTCTTATTTAAAGTGGGTTTAGCAATTATGTTTCTTAAATTGTTGAATAAGGTCGGGGTGTCAATTTGCGGTGGTGTTACAACAGTTCGAACATGATCTTCAATGTCGTACTTAGTCTGAAAACTCTCGATGTTACCCATAAGTCCAAAGTTATCTTGGCCACCATAACAGTTGACGTTTTATTCGTGCAATTCTACATTTTCCACTGTCTATATGTTGCATCTCTACAAATAACCTTGACTACATTAAAATGACGCAGATAGTAACAATAAATCAAACTAGTTACCAAAAAACAGTGAAACTAATTACATTTATAGTAAAACAATTAGGTATAAATCATTTCCTTCCAAATTTATTCATTTCCTTCCCTGAAAATATTGGAAGGAATGGATGGAAATGCATAGGAGTGGAATGAATTATTTGTATTTAATTTCAAATTACAACGGCTTCTTTTGTGCTTCAAGTTCATCAAGCGAAACGAATGAAGATCCACCCAAATGTCAATAAATAACGTGAGAGAGAAATTATTTACATTAGAGAATATCGAAATACTACTAGGATAATAATGAGTACTTACCCGTGACAAAATCGCTTTTTAGCGGAGAGAACTCAAATATTTTGCAAACCACGTGTGCGAGACCTTCCCCGGTGAGATGCTTCGGTAGCTTAAGATGGGAAAGACGAGCGGGTATCATTGTTTCTCGCGAATTAAGGACGCATTCACGTTCAAATGTATTTCAATTCTCGCGGTAGGAAATGAAGTAATTCATTTGACAAAATAAAAAAACACGTTCTCTCTATGATAATGTAACTCTGGCTTGTGTTGCTATATACTAAATTAATATTAATTTAGTGTTTTTTTGAGAATCAATAAAACATGGTAGGATTTTTTGCAATAAATAGTATTTTTGTAATCATTAACCTAATGAAGCGCTGTTATATGTGGGTAGGAAATGAAATTCGAGTATGTTTTTATTTTTTATTTAATAGATCATTCGATTTACCTAAATTATAATATATGCTCCTTTTGCGTAAGTTTTAGAGAAATCTTTAGAAAATAGCCACTTGTAAAATAAGTTAATTTAAGCACTGAATTTGGGCGCTGACACGAAATCCGGACGAAATGAGAGAACGACCCATATTGTATAATATTTTTTAAGATAATTTAGGAATTAATTTTGAAACGCTTGAAGCACGAAGTCTTAATCTATACTTGCGTAGTTTTGGACTGCAATTGCAAGTTTGTGGTAGAGTAAGTAGAGTACCTACCCAGGTACAAGAAAACAGAACAACTATACAAGGCGAACCAAAAAAAAGCGTAAACAATCAACATGTCATGGTCGGCTTGGCCTTTAGGTAATATCATAATAATTAAACATAATTTTTTTTTTTCTTTTACAGAGTTCAAGAATGTGTTGGTGTATTTTTTACTGTGGAATAACTCATAGAATATTTGGTAAAGTGGGTTGGTTTAATTTTATGTTTAGGACCTACTTATATCTATTTAACCTACCGAAAAAAAAATATCTGTAAAGATGCCCTCCATAAAAGCAGTGCTCAGAAGGCGGGCTGCAGTTCCTGTCTCGATAGGATAACACAGCCCTCTGGTCACTTTAGACCATGATTCGCATAAATGTGCGAATCATCTGCGAATACGTTAGAAATATATTCTGTATCGGTATATTCTAACAAAGAACAAAGCATTATATAAAGTTGTACTAATCTGAGGGTTGGGTATCATTTTATCTGGAGAATCCGAAGAAGGATTGAGAGTATATGATAAATCACAATTATCTTTTAATATAAAATCTATGGTGGTTTAGTAGGTATGTAGGTACGTACTTTTTTTTTATTAAAAAAATAAAATAAAAAAATCTCACGCCTTTTATCCCCGAAGGGGTAGGCAGAGGTATTCCATTACTGGATATACCCATATTTCACGAGATACATTGGACCCATAAACGTGATAGGTGGTGAGCCCATCGCCGGACCGGGTCTATTTACACATGTCTCAGAATTAATTCTGAGACCTGCGGGTTTCCTCACGATGTTTTCCTTTGCCGTCGAGCTAGTGATAAATATTTACGTTAGTTTTGAAAAACTCATTGGTACATGCCAGAATTCGAACCCGAGCCTCACTGATTTTCGGCCGGTTCTTTAAACCGTAAGGCTATCACTGCTCACTTTTTTATATTAATAATAGGCAATTATTGTGCCTTTTTCCCAATCTACCTACCTCTTCGGGAAAAGGCGTGAGCGTATGTATGTGTTGATTTAAACCTCCCGCCCGAATTTGGAATTTTTTAAGGACAAAAGCTTTCAATTTATATACTTAAGTAAATTCCGAATAAGAATTAAATAAATTCACTGAGTAATATGTACTCAAAAATGCGTAACCAATCTATATGTACCTATTTCGCTTACCCACTGGGCATAATAAAAATAATATTTGTATTACCTGTTTTGCTTTCGAACCGTACCGTGATAGTTGAAAATAGGTAGGTTTATCAGCGGTGTTTTTTTATTTAAAAAGATTTTAGTAAAGGTATAAGTAACTTTATTTAGGATTTAGCATCCATATTTAATTTGGCTTAGTTTTTATTGATGGTCAAACGAACTTACCTTAAGTGAAGTTCGACCCATAATTATATGAGGCCTTCGTGTCCGAACCGAGTCCTAAATTTACTTATAGATATATGTGTCTCTAGTGATCGTCATTCACACGGATTTCAAAGCTTAGTATTATTTTAAAAAATAAAAGCATTTTTCAGTCTGGCAACACATATGTCACCCGTTTTCGTCAAAGTCCGCCATATGTCATTTAAGTTCAAAGTTTAATATTTTATGGGTAGATCCAAACTTTGGATCCAGGGTTGGGAGGGCTGGACTCGGTTCGGACACGAAGGCCTCATATAATTATGGGTCGAACTTCACTTAAGGTAAGTTCGTTTGACCATCAATTATATTTCTGCCTTCTTGTCCGAACCGAGTCCTAAATTTACTTATAGATAGATGTTCAAAGCTGTTTTATTTATAAAACAATAAAAAGTATAATATTACTAAATTATACTTCCCTGTCTAAGTAAATATATTTTTTATTTCCATATAGTAGGAAGGTACTTGCTAGGTTTTCGATAGATAACAGGTATCTTAAAGAATAATAAATAATCAGTAACTCTTACACTGTATGTACTACAATAATAATAAAATAAACACATTAAAAGTACCCTGCGCAGTCGGGTAAATAGGTGTAAGATAACTATGAAAAGGTGTAAACAACCTAGAGATATCTCTACAACCAAATGAAACCTTACGAATTAAGCAAATCATCTTTCTTTTAGCTATTGGGTCTATTATAGAGCCTTTTTCTTATAGGCCTACATTTTGGGTAGCAAGTGTTGCAGCCTACATAAATACGTATAAATCCCTCAATCAGCGAGTATTGTTTTGAGCTATCTAACTACTCTAAGTTTGTGTTGAAAATTATCTGAATAAAGTTTTATGAAGCTTTGGAACAAAGAAGTATTACTGGAACGTAAATTTTTAGTCAATTTTAAATAACTAATCGAGCAAGGTGCAGGCTGGACAGTGGAGATATTTCAGGATTGAACTTGAAATAGACAGGCAGAATCCTAATTATTCTGAAAACTTTTTTATGGAGCAGTTTTTATTCTTTTTATGGATTTTATTAAAGTTGTGCAAACATTACTTTAAAAACTAATTCAAACTTCAAATCAGAGATTTGATGAAAATTGTGCTCTTTTCTATCGTGCACACTATAGTGCTAAATATATTTTGTGAGTTAATATCAATATTATTTATGTTATCTACTATATTAAAATAAGTCGGGTTTTCCTTCCTGACGATTTAACTCCAGAACTGACGAACCGATTTCCATGGTTTTGCATTCGTTGGAAAGGTCTCGGGCTCCGCAAGGTTTATAGCAAAGAAAATTCAGCATTGCACCCGTGCGAAGCCGGGGCGGGTCGCTAGTCATATATAGAAGACAGAGTAGGAGTGAACCCAATGTCCAGTAGCTAACACTGTAGGTAAAGAACTGTATATTAATTATGGTTATAATAATATAGTGACTTATTCTTTATGAAACATTCTCTTCAGATGGTCCGAACACAAAAAAAAATTATCCCTATAGTATGGCATTTAGACATATTAGGTCATAATTGTCATCAATTGTAAAATTTTCACATTCATCGTAATAGTGACTTAACTTGTTAATTTATAAAACGAAGGGCCGATCTGCCTGAGTTTGGTGTGGCACAAATTGTTAACTGAATTTAGAAATGGCGAAAAATTTCATACTGATATCCTAGACAGAAGTTTCAACATACAGGTATACCCAAAGAGAATATAACCACTAACGTTTTAGGTATACCTAGGCACAGATATTACAATACTGTAGGTACAAATAATATATGTTTTATAATATATTTTTGAAAAAAAAAAATATTAAGCGTATATAGTTACATTACAGGATCAAATTGCTTTCATAAATGTCAATACTCTGAAACACAGAACACTTTTAAAATAGGTACCTGGATGTACATACATGCCTGCCTGGCGTCTCCCTGCCACCAGAGTAAGCTGCTTGTATAGGTAGAGAGTGTAGGTTCCTGAAAGGGTAAACCAATAGTTTAGTGGGGCCTAAACATTGGAAATAGAGGAAATTTTGGTACATCAAAATTCTTCTTGGACTATCAACTTAGATCAAAACAATTTTATCTAACACTATCAATACCCAATATTTTTCCTATTCTTATAATGAGTCTTACAACTGTGCGAATACTACTGCAAATCCATTAATAAACCAATAAAAATACCTGTAACAGGTTTAATCTAGGTTCTTGCAAATAAATAAATTGTTGATTGTTCCAAAGTATTTATACTCAGCTAAAATCCTTTTTTTTTTTTTTTTTTTGCATTAACATAAAGCTTTCTAGATTCCTTGTAATTTTCTTTAGAGGTAATATATGATGCAAGCATATTTGAAAATATACTCATTTTTAAATTCTAACTATTGCATGTAAATAGTAGTTTTTATTTGTAGATATATGTATATATTCATATCTTTTAATTTTATTCGCACCTGAGAAATGTGGAACAAGATTTCTTCTCTAGAGATATTCCTACTATAAGTACCGTAAGTACGTCATAAGCAGGAATGTATACAAATATACCTACTGCATCCATGGTCGTACGTAAGCGTAAGTGAGCAAATTGAGTAATACCCATATTATTTGTCTAATTCAGCAGTTGTCTTATTTATTCGAAAAAGTATTTCAGAATGATGATAGTCTTTGCTCTTCTGAAAAAGAACTCAAAAAACGCTATCGCCATTAATTCCAGGTAATTATGTTAGTTTCTTCTATATTCTACTCTCCTTCAACATTTTGTTAATTACGAGACTGTATTGATCTTATTCGATTATATTCTCACCTTACCGTTTTCATTATCACCATTATTTAAATAATGCAAGATATTTCGATCGCCCAATATTTCTGATGTCCCAACAGCCAGTCGTACTAAATGGCTGGGTATGCTGTTGTAAGGGTAGCAAAAATTTGAACAATCACTCTTGTCTTACAATGTCGTAATAGTTGTTTGAACAAAATTAATTTATATTTTAATATACCTAATAATTTTCTTGAGTCAAACATTCTTATAGAAAATCCATCAGAATTTTAAGAATCCTAAAAATTTGCAAATCTTGCTTGTGTTATTAACTTGATTACCAGATATGGTACTGTGTTCAGGCCCAATGGGTGAACATTAATTTATATAATACAAACCATCCCAAAAAACAGATCTAAGATTTTATTGTATGTCATCTTCATGAATAAGTAGTTACCTATTAAGAAATATGTAACCTTTAAATAAATGCTGGACATCACTGGATTCATTAAACTAATGATAGATCTTACATCTTCCAACTTGAAATGGTTTTGTATGTATTTATTTATTTTTTCAATTTTTTGAGGTTAATTATGACTTTGAAAAAGTTATTTGGTTTTGCTATGTACTAGAAATACCTTAGAAATAAATTGATTAGAATGTGGGCCACAACGTGAGATTCCTTCACATTTTTAGAGTCTCAAGATCTCTGTAGGTATGGTATGCATCTGGTTATTGTATGAATTACCTGATTGATTATATACCTATATTTAGTCATTGTTTCGGAGGCTTTCCTAAAGGAATGCTGTATCCCGAAATGTAAGACAGATTCACTTTATCCTGAGTGTTTTCCTCCAGTTATAATGAATAGTTAAAGTCCTCCACAGTGATAAATTGACCTTTAGCGATGATTTTTGTGTATTTGTCTGCTGCTGCTGAGGTCTTTGCCCACCAGCTGCCACTCCACTTGTAATCTCATCTGCTGTGGCTGTGCAGGCCCTTCAGTTTAAAGTATCTGATTTGGGTTTATTGTTGATGAATCTTACTTTGAAGATCATCTGTTGTGGTGTCTGATGTCGCAATTCTTAGCTGTTTTTGCTTATTTTATTTGTGGTTTTATACTTTCAAATAAATTAGGTATCACCGAACAAGAACTTTCTTGTCTTTGTCCTCTGCCTCAAGGATAGTTTCTTTCGCTGTCTTTAAAACATTAGCCAGCACCGGGCCTGTATTGTTTCACAGCAGCTGTTAATCCTTGAAATAATGCACTTAAGGATTTTGCAATATTACATAAGTATTTTGTTTCGACTTCTAGACATCTACATACCTATATTTATATAGATATATATATTTATTATTAATATTTTATTTATTTTCGAAATAAATAAGGGTCCAACGAATATCTCGTGAAAAGTGGGAAAGTATATCCAGAAATAAAATACCTTTACCTACTCCATCGCGGATAGAAGGCGTGAGATTGTATTTTTCCGAAATAATAATTGTTGTTTCCAGCATCAGCAAAATAACATCCTTTCTTTACAGAATCTCTCACCATACTCCTAATGGAAGTACAGTATACATAATGAGTAAAACAGCTTAGTTATAACTGCCACATACTCAAACTTATTAACCAAGTAGGTACATACATAGTCAGTTTCAACTTGTAGGCAACTTTTTAGTTTAGTTTCGTCTTCATGCAGCTCCAGTAATTATGATTCGGCTCCATGACGCAGAAGTTGCGTCAAAGTGTCGCCTTAGGGACGATGCCCCTTAGGCTAACTTTATTTTTTCAGCTGTGACCCCAGTGATGGTGATACAGCTCCCTGATGCAGGATTTCGGTCAGTGTCGCCCTAGGGACGATGCCCCTTGGGCTAACACTACCTGTTGAACTGTGGCTCCAGTAATAGTGATACAGATCCATGATTCAAAATGTCGGTCAGAGTGTCGCCGTAGGGACGAGGCCCCGTAGGCTAACCCTACCTCCTGAACTGTGGTGTTAACGAGGTTAACTCCGCAGCAGGAAGAGCTATGGTGCTCTGATCAGCGATAGCAACAACCCCTAAGGCAGTGCGTAACGCGTGATCGAGGTGTCAAGGGTGAGAGCTGGAGCCCTGCAGGCAATGCGTAGCACCCAATTAGCAGAAGTGAGAATGCAATTCGACAACCTCTTGTAGACAGTTGTGTAACATGTGAATTTATGTGAAGCAGTTCGTGTTATTTTCAGAAAATTATCCTCGTCTGGATATTCTCTAATTTCTACCTCTTGTTATCTTCTACACAACTTATGACTGACTCTCGACAGCTTAGACGACGAGGATGGTGCAAGCCCATCAATTATTTCTATCGCACGAAATCCTGCTGATCAGCATCTGTCCTCTATTTTAATGTCTTGAGTAACGTTTCAATATCCTCACGGAGTTCCTGCAAGTCTTCATTTTTCCATTTCAGCATCTTGAAGTCTTTTAAAACCTGAAAAAACAATTTTATAAAATTTACCGTAGTGAACAACGAACACGGAAACACGTAATGACATATGGCGGACTTTGACGGAAACGGGTGACATATGTGTTGCCAGACTGAAAAATGCTTTTATTTTTTAAAATAATACTAAGCTTTGAAATCCGTGTGAATGACGATCACTAGAGACACATATATCTATAAGTAAATTTAGGACTCGGTTCGGACACGAAGGCAGAAATATAATTTGTCAGAAATGAGACTGTTAGGACTAGAATCCAAAGCCCAACAAAACATAAAAAAAGTGAAATGTCAATGGTTATTAGTCTGTGGTCGATTGTCATTATTGTCAATCAAGCGATATTTTGCACAAATGCTTGTTTTCGAGTTTATAAATATTCAAACATTTCGCCCATATAAATTTTAGGCAGTGACTCAAAAATAGTTATGCCGTTACCTCCTGCACTTGCTGCACGCCTCGCCAAAAGAGGGCTACTGAAAACTAACTCTGTACCAGGTGAGGATCAACCTGCTCAGAATGAAGAGATTATTGCAGAAGATTACGATAATAATGCTGAAGGGCAGATCAACAACAAAGAACATTACTGGGAAGGAATAGAAGGCGTAAACGTCGATCCTATCAAAGGCCACAAAGGTTGTCCCAACAAGAGTAACGTTTACCACGAATGTACAAAATTCTGTGTGAAAAGATGGAAACAAGGTAACATAGTGCCAGACGAGACATATTTGGAAAGTAAACGAAAGATATTGGAGTTGTGGCCATTGCCATCGGGATGGGAAGAAGTATATGACGAAGGCTATGGGCGACATTACTTTTGGAATGTCCATAATAATCTTGTGTCGTGGTTGCCACCTTCGCACCCTTGTGCATCGCCGACCGAGAGCGCTGCGCATTTACGAGAAGAAAGATTATTGAAGGAAGGTGATGAGACAGACGAAAGTAGCGAAGCTTCAGATCAGGAAGTGCCACAACAGCAGCCAAAGGAAAAACGCCGGGACCGCAGGGATAGAGACCGGGAAATGGTTCACCATAGAGACAAGAAGAAAAGAAGAGTCAAAGACAATGATTTGGACCCAATGGACCCAGCAGCATATTCAGACATTCCTCGGGGAAACTGGACTGCTGGTCTGGATACTCATGCTAAGACTGGAGTGGACACTACTGCATCAGGTTCTCTGTACCAGATGAGACCATACCCTGCCCCTGGAGCTATTCTCGCTGCTAATGCCAAACAGCAGTCCCCTCCACCATCACCATAAGTATTTCATTTGTCAATGAATTAATTCATTAAGATAAATAAAAAACAAAACAATTATATTTCACTTTGTTTATTTATACCCCTGGAATATTTTATAAATGCTTACATATGTGATGCTTTTACATTGGTATATAAAGTAGGTAGTTGTAAACTTGAAATCTGAAAGTTATCTTACAAATAAAACCTATCAGAAAGTTTTATTTCAAAACTCGAATAGTGTGGCTAAGTCTATAAACATTATAAATGTTTATTTTAAATAAATGCTCCAAAGGAATGCTGTATAACTTGCTTTTCATGATTAATTTATTTGGATTATACATTAAGGATTGACTAGATCAGTGTTATTGTTTTCTGTCAATTATCAGTAAAGTTGCTTTTAAAAGCAAACCTTTTTTGGATTAGGTACATATCGGCGGATATGTGTTAAAAAAAAATTTTTGTCTTTAGCTAATCTAGTCTTGAAGCAGATAATTTATATTCATCATAAAAAAAATTGATACTTATATATTGTAGATATTTGTGTGTAAAATAGTGGCAACAACACACACACTGCTAAAGTTACGACTGTTAGCAGCTTGAAAAAATACAATTTTTACATATTCTTGTTCATTATTCAATCAAGACAACTCTTACAATGGATGTAATAAATATATTAATTGATTTATATAGCTAAAGGAATAAAACATTCCTTTTTTTTTGTATGTTCAGTTGTGGTGTCGTCAATCTTACACAAATTCATTTCATCTTATCCTATTGCATTTTTAGTGATTAATACATGCACTGGTATCAGTGGTCACTGGTCACTATACTATTTATAGCTAATATAGGCACAATATAAGTATATCATCCCGTACGAAAATATAAGTAGTGTAGAATATAACAATTGAAGAAATCTATTGTTGCATATGTCCAGTATTATCTTTTACTTTCCATTCAAGGGTTTTTCGTTTGATATGTGCATAAGCAGATCCTGCGATGTTATGATTCCGATCGGTTCCTTGTGGTTTGATATATCTGTAACAATATTGCTATCAAAAACATGGTCATCAAAACAAAACATTTTTTAATCAAGTTGGTATTTCATCATGTCCAAAGGGTCAAGTATGTAGGCCAAGGTCTATGTTATCTAAAACAAGACCATTCTCCTCCTATCCATTCTTTAATACAAGTATCATTTTTGTATGCCTAACTATGTAATAAGGTAATGAAATCAGTCCCATGGCAGCAGTCCCAAGTTCACATAGTACTATTACTGTTATAAATGCGAATGTTTTAGTGGAGTGTTATTCTTTCAAACAGAAACTACTGAACGGATTTTGATTGAACTTTACAGTAATACATCAGAAGCTCAGAGCTTACACATCAGAATATCACATTACGCCCGTTTTATCCCGGAACTAGGGCAAGAGCTAAGCTAGATAAGTGCTACTCATCATCATCATCAACCCGTAACAGCCCACTGCTGAGCCAAGGGTCTTTCGTCACACATGAGGAAGTATGGGCTATAATCTCCCACGCGAGCCCACCGCGGATTGGGAGATGGTGTTAAGCTAGTGGCCATTTAACAGTCACAATTTTTCAAGACACTCCGGGGTATCTGACATGGCTTAACGACTTCCATTGTGCGTAAACACAGCTTCTGCTAGTGCGACTGAAATGCCTGAAAGCGGGACACCACTATACCTAGGGTGCGACATGCGGAGAGAGGAATCTGTGTCTATACAGGAGACTTGAGATAAGCGTGCGAGATGTGTATTCTGCCTAAGGGCGGTATCGCTCTAGCGGACAAGCCCACTATAATACGAGATCTTTTTCAATACCACGCCGATAGGTAGGTGCCGACCGAGACTAACCTAACCAAACAATATCTTTGGAACTGACCGCGCTTAACGACGACGACGAACGGTGCCATGTCCAGCATGCGTGATACGAGCCCGAGCGTGGAACCCCCCCACAGCTCCACGTGGTAAAACTTCCTTTCGATGAACATCTTGAGGTCGTCGGTGTCCGTGGAGCTCCCCAGGTTGGTGATCCGGTGGCGCGCGTGATCCGCCGTGAACACTCCCGCTAGCGATCTGTTGATATGAAATATAAATAATCATCAGAGTGGGGATAAAAGTCTGTGCTTAAATATCCTACTGTAGCAGCTTTTATATATTTTAACAGCAGCGCCCGCAGTTTAGTAGTTCTATACTAATATTATAAAGAGGAAAGATTTATATTTTTGTACGTTTGTTACGAATAAACTAAAATCTACTGCACTGATTTTAAAAATTCTTTCACCAACGGAAAGCTAGAATATCCATGAGTAACATATGCTATATTTTATTCCCGTACGGGAACTACGCGGGGGAAACCCCGCAGAACCGCTAGTATAATATAAATTATTACCGCTGTATAATCCAAATTGTGATGACATGGTTAAGAAACTGGAGTCGATGGAAAATATTTCTGAACAAGTCATTTTATAAATTTCGTTGTAACTTCGGCGTCAATCGTGTGTCCATGTATGCATCATTGTCGCGTATTTACAATTTAAAGCTTGAGGGGAGGAGGCTTTGCTTTCGTTTCACTAATTGGTTTTGGACCAACGTTTGGACCTGATACCTCGCAAATGAAAATAACAACAACAAAAATGAATAATACCAAGTATAGGAACAAGGTAAACATTTAAATTTATTACTTGGCATAATTTATTATCTCCTGTATTTTTTTTTAGTTTATGTATAAACATTATGTAGACATTTTGCTATTCGAGGTTTTGTCATTTTTGACAATCTTTTCTTCTTTACTAGAAAAAAAGCATATTCGTCAGAAGAATCCATTCAACAGAGTATTTGACTGTCCATTCAAAGGAGTTACTTTTTATGATGTGTTAAAACCTTTGAGTATTAAACCAACCGGAGATGCCACTGACACGTGTCGGTCAACGCGCACACCTGTTAAATACAACTAGTTTTATTGAGTTCACGGAGTGCTTGGATTGGTGAATGTATTTGTGTGCATCTAGTTCAAGCTAGCGTTTAATTGTTTTGTCAAAAAATGCGTTTGTTTTAACATTATTTGTGTTTGTTTCCTCGTCTCCCCCGCAGAAATTGGCAGACTTTTTCGCAAAGGAACTAGTGCGCGTGACGTCTCCTGTTGGTTTAATACTCAAAGGTTAAAACCAAAGAAATTTAAGTATAATAGGGCAGATTTTAATCTCTTTGGTCAAAACGAAAAGTTTACTATGGAAAATGTACTGAATGCTTTACATGTTGGAACTCACCCCTTGTCATCGACAACGGTGAGGAGTGGCACGCGTAACTCCCGCATCGCGTCGAGCGCTTCCTTTGGCGAGCTTTTGATTGAAATAGTGGGAATCGGTTGCACCACCTTCTCAGAGACTTTGTTCTCCCACCACCTGCAATTTCATAGAAAAGCACTTTATTCCTTCATCTAGTGGTTTTCTTGTGATACCGGTGAACGAAAAAACACCGTGTAATACCGTTCCCGATGGCTTTTGGGAAAATAATGAACTTCCATAGTTACAGTCAAGAGCAGGACTTTGAATCGACCTTGTATTCTATGGCGCGCAGTATAAATCAGAGCTCAGCTCAAACTGGTAGTGTAAAGCTTGACTTGCTCTTGACTATACAATCTGTAATTTTCTCACTAAACCTAATGTAATTCCAAAGTTGACGAATTTTCAAAAATCCTCTCTTACGTCTTATAAGGAACCTTATTTGTGCAAAATTTCAGACCCAGAGTTTTCGGCTGTGCGTTGATCTATCACTCAGTGAACTCAGTCAGATAATCAGCCAGTCAGTTTCTTTCATTTATATATACAAAGCGGTTCTGCGCGGTTTCACCCGCGTAGTTCCCGTTCCCGTGGGAATACGGGAATAAAATATAGCCTATGTTACTCTGAGATCTTCTAGCTTTTCATTGGTGAAAGAATTTTTAAAATCAGTCCAGTAGTTTTTGAGTTTTTTCGTAACAAACATACAAAAATACAATTCTTTCCTCTTTATAATATTAGTATACGTAAGATATATCTTAAAAAAATCTAACTACCATATACAATTCATATTACATAAGAAGAGACCCCGTATTTTCGTAAGATGAACAAACAAGCATTCAGTTTTGTACTTATATGTATTACAAAAAGAGCTTAAATGATTTTTATAAAAGAATGTTATCAAAAAGACTGATTGCAATAAATGTAAAATCTTGCTGGGTTGCAGATTCATAAACATTGAATAATTTCTTCATATATACATCCCTTTATCAATCAATAACGAGACCGGTTATTTGTCCTGATAACAATAAACAACCATAATAATAACATAAGTAATGACTTTAATTACGATAAAAAACGCAAATATTTATTTACTGCCGCAGACAGTCCTTTTGGATCACGGATGTACACATAAAATGTATGTATGTTTTACATAAAAAATAGGTTTCGTTTATCATGTTATTTAGACCCATATTACTCAGCATAAATAATCTGAGGTAAATGCGTAACCTGTTCAAATATCTTTCTTTATATGTGATGTTTTTTTTACCGTCTGGAATAAATGTGAAGTATAAGGTATCTAGAGCCAAAATTATACACGAGATTAATTGTTAAATATAGTAATGTTAAATGCAATTTACGAAGTCTAGAAAAGTACGCACACTGCTATGTAGCAGCAGTTGTAGGTAGATTGTGCATGATTGGAAGCTGCGAGCCCGTTTCTTTTTGAAATACTATTTTAATTATATCAGTGTGTAATATTGATTACAATTAAGTACATAATGTATAATATTATTATACGAGATTTGTATTTTTCTTTAAGTAACATTGCGAAATGAATCTATTACACTTACCTACCTACCTATCACACCACATTTAAAAACAAATACATATTTAACTCAGCTGTGAAGGAAAACATCGTGGCCTCCCGTAGGCGAATATATGTAGGTTCCGAAGCATACGTAACAAAAGCCTTAGTACAGAGGGCTTACCAATTGTAACGTAGTGTTCCCAAAAATAGACTTGTAAAAATGTTTCCAGGGATGGAATATCTCTGCCGACCTTCTAAGGGACCAGTCTTGACAGTATTTATTTATTTATTATATTTTCAATGTAGAACCACAGAGACTTACAGTTTAGGCACAGAACGTCCCATTCGCAAAACGTACCACCGAAAAAAAATATCCGATTAGCGAAACGTCCTATTCGCAAAAAGTCCTATTCTCAATAGGCCCCCCCATTTGCAATTCGCACAATGTCCCATTACGCATGATACCAGTAGGAGACAATACAACTGTAGGAGATACAAATGTTACTGTTAATTATTACAAAAAGTCGTTTCTATTATAATAATCATCAATAAAACCCGATAACTTTTAACAGAATATTAATGGAATAAATAATCACAATTTGACCAATGACGTGTACAAAGATTTTTTAAACGATTGTAATAAAATAAGACTTACAAGAATGTCAAATAGGTACAATGCAAATAAAATTATCATTATATTTATTTGCATTTCTAAAACATTTATTTTAAGAGTTGCAACAAAAATATATTACGCACAAAGGCAATGACAATTGGTTTCCTTCTTTACATAGATAATCTCACGCCTTATCCCGAGGGGGTAGGCAGAGGTATTCCATTTCTGGATATACCCACTTTTAACCAGATATTCTTTTACCCCCAAACGTGATAAGCGGTGAGCCCATTGTCGGACCGGGTCTGTTACACATGTCTCAGAATTCATTCTGGGACTTGCTGGTTTCCTCACGATGTTTTCCTTCATCGACGAGCTAGTGATAAATATGTACGTAAGTTTTGAAAAACTAATTGGTACATGCCAGGTTTCGAACCCGAGCCTCACTGATTTTCATCATGTGAAGCAGGCCCTTTAACCGTAAAGCTATCACTGCTGCTTTCTTTTCTTTAGTCAAGATTTTTTTATATTCGTTGTCAAAATACATTTGTGGCTTCTATTTCCTGTTTTTGAAAGTACGAATAAAGATTATTTGTAATATAAACATTTTCGGTAGGACGTTTTGCCAATGGGACGTTCTGAGCTTAAACCCTCAACACTATCATAATAGGGTTCCGTTGGCATCCTTTGATTTAGTAACGGAATCCTAAAAAAAAAGGCGAAATGTCAAAGGTCACGAGCTGCTGAATGGTGATAGGTGGAGTTTTATTTCTTACCACAATTTGTCGTTCTTAATAACGGGCTGGAAGCCGCGGGCCTCCATCCACTGGTCGGTGACAAATTTGGTCATGTAGTTGCGTATGCTGTCAGGCAAGAGAACCACGCACTTTTGACCCTTCTTCAAAGTCTTCGCGGCTTGCATCGCACCCCACATCGCCGAGCCACTGCTGCCGCCTAAGAATTCAAAGTTACAATCACCAGCTGACTCACAGTTTTCCCGTTACCTTGGAAATTATTGCCGTTTCCACGGAAATAATGCGCATCTGGCCTATTGTCTATTTACAACCTCAATCGTCTTAATTTTGAGGTACTATCAGCAAACGCTAAGCCTGATACATTTGGAAAAATTGTCGCTTGCAACCTCAAATTTTATTACCCCGACCCTAATTAGAGTTACACAATGAGAAGCTAGTAACACCGTCTTCATCGACACTAAATGGTCATAAACATGAAAGAAACACTTTTTTTTATAGTCATTGTTACTATAAGTGAGGGCTTTGTCGAAACGGGGTGGGAAAAGATAGCTGCTCCCTAAAATGACACTTAGGTGTATCAGGCAGAACTTTTTTCGATAGTACGTTTCTTCTGCCGTACCCTTATCACTACCCAGTGTAAGTAGAGCAAGCAACTGAACGCTTAGCAAAACTACACTAATATTATAAAGAGGACTAGATGCGCACCGCGTATCTCTGTGGGGTCGTATTTTGACAGAAAAATAGAGTCAAATTTTGGGCGCCCATCTTGTTTTAGCCATTTTAAATCGAAAAATAATAAAATTTTGCTAAATATTTTTTTTCATGGCAACACTGTTTACTGAGACCCACAATCGCTCCATACAAGTCAACTTTCCAAAGTGTTGCCAACTGGCTAAAAAAGCCGATTATTATTAAGAAAATTTAAATTTTTCAGTAAAACAAAAATAACGGGGCGGCTATCTTGTTTTTTCTATTTTTCGGGATTTTCTAGTAAACTACAGGATATACCCTATGCGATGACACCAAACACATCCCTGTAGCATATCGGCATCTTGGAGATCAATTCGGGTCTTTTGAGGTCTACCCTAAAAATTAAATCAACCATAACTTTCGGTGTTGCCAGACAAAAATCAAAAAACCTACAAAAGGTCATAGGGAGAGATAAAATGTACCGTTGACTGTTACTCGTTTTTGCAAAATGGTAAAATTTCGAGTTTTGACTTTTTGCATTAAAAGTTAAAAAAATACCCAAAATTTTGGGAAAATTGTTAAACATGGCAACACGCCGTATCGAGACCTCTAACCCCGCCATACAAGCCAACTCGCTCAGGTGTCGCCATCTCGCCGAAAATCGACAATCAAAATGTGGTAAAATTAATACTTTTCTTTGGGATCAAATCACCGGTCGGCCATCTTGGTTTTTCAGATTTTCGGGATTTTCTGGTAAACTACAGGATATGAGCTATGTGATGACACCAAACACATTCCTGTAGCAGTAGCATATTAGCATCTGGGAGATCAATTAGGGTCAACTGGGGTCTAAAACCACTCCAACTTTGAAACACTATTACGGGGCCGCCATTTTGTTTTTCTAATTTTTTTAGTAATATTTGTAAATCATCTAAGCAATACTATAGCTGCCAAAAATTTGAACCGAATCGGCCGGAAAAAAAAAGATACGATAAGCAAGTCTGGCCGCCATTTTGTTTTTTTGAAAAGTCGGAATTTTCCCTAGGTCACCCCGACATTTTGAACACTTTTTCCATACAAGACTTTTCTCCAAAACGACTCCTTCTGGGAGAACAATTATGTCAATGAGTGAGTCAGTGAGTCAGTGGTAGTCGAGCTTTATATAAAATATTATTAGTTCTGATATTAATAAAAATTGTGGGACACAAGTCACACAAGGTTATTTAGTCCCAGACTAAGCAGAGCCTGTACTATGGGTACTAGACAACTGACAAACATACTTAAATAAATATTAAACGACCAGACACAAAGTCAACAGACATGTTCATTGTTCATGCACACAAATGTTGGCCCGCGACCTCGAACTCGGAAGGCAAAATCACTACCAACTGAGCTAACATCCCGTCCCGAACCCGTCAGTAACATAGCCAAAGACGTTTAAAGAAAAAGAGAATGATTTTCTTCCAACCTCTTTGAACATAGCATTGCATGGCAACATATAATTTTCCTAAAAATAGAGACTATTGAAATTATAATGACAAATAAATATTAAATCTAAGTGATCTGGATATCTAATAAAATAACATATATAAAAGGAGAAGCTAAATCTAAAAATCAAGGCCCAGCCCAAACCGCTAAACTTAGAAACATGATTTTTTGTGTGTAGGTTACGTTTAGAGTGTAGACGCTCACTAAGAAAGGATTTTACGAATTTAAACCCTTATGGGGGTGAAACAGGGGGTTGGAGTTTGTATGGAGACGTGTTATTTTTTACGTCTATCAGCTTAAAACTTGACAGAAATACTTTTAAAAATAAATGATGAGACGTGTTTTGGATTTTGCGCCCTCTAACGGGGTAAAAGTAGGGGTTAAAGTTGGTAAGGAGAAGTGTGGTTTTTTTTCTTCTAGCAACTTGAAACTTGGCACAAATACTCTAAAAAACAAACTATAAGATGTTATTTCTAGGACTTTTCAAAATTATCCTTCAAGGGGATGAGAACTCGGGTTGAAGTTTGTATGGAAAACCTTCGTTTTTGGATGTACTAATTCGAAACTTTGTAAAAATATATCTCAAAACAAACAACAAGACACATATTTCTG
This sequence comes from Ethmia dodecea, assembly GCA_963855545.1. Lineage (NCBI taxonomy): Eukaryota > Metazoa > Arthropoda > Insecta > Lepidoptera > Depressariidae > Ethmia > Ethmia dodecea. The sequence goes on from OY979457.1 coordinate 8,556,021, forward strand.
GATTTTTAAAAAAACACCCCCTAAAAGGGTGAAATAGGGGGTTGGAATTGTATGGAGACGTGTTGTTTTTTACGTCTATCAGCTTGAAACTTGACAGAAATACTCTTGAAAATAAATGATGAGACACGTGTTTTTGGATTTTTTGAAAATTATCCCTTAAAGGAGTGAAAGTAGGAGTTGAAGTTTACTTTGTATGGAGACTTTTAAAGAATAAGTTTCAAGTTGATAGACGCAAAAAAAAACACTCTTCTCCATACCAACGTATGGAGAAGAGTGTTTTTTTTGCGTTTTTTTTTTTTGAGAATTTACTAGACTAGGTATTGGTTCCTTTAGGTTTGTTTGTTATCATGAGCATGTGCTCTGATAACAAACCTACCTATGATAGGCTTTGGTAAAAGTACTACTCCGAATCGATAACACCTAGAAACTTTAAATATGTTATGTAGTGTAGGTGTCTTTTAAGTCGTACCTACGCAACCGCTCTATGAGATTTTTAGAAATTCCCACGGGAACGGGAATATATTGGTTCCGCGCTGGCAACGGCTGTTTGAATAATGAAAAGACCCTACTATGTCCTGCATAAAGATACATATACTCCATGTTTATCCCGAAATGTTTAAGAAATAAATGTCCACCCGTGTAAAGCCGGGGCAGGCAGCTAGTCTACTTATATATAAGTTACGCTATGACTTACCTACATACAATATCATTAAAAATGCGAAAATGTCTCTGGCATTTAGCTTATCACAGCTAAACCTTTAAAACTGTCATAATATAATTTGGAGAAATAGCATGCATATATTGAGAAAAGTATTAGGTTCAGTATTTATTATCCCTAGTACCTATAAGAACAAAGTTGCGGGAAATAACTAGAGATATACTAAATATATGTACTTATTTGTTATTTCAGATTTAATTTATATTTAATACCGTATCGTGTTAGGCCGTCCTTGGTAGCCTATCGAGATAATGTACAAAAAAAGTATATAATAAATAAGTCATGCGCATATTCAATTTTTGTTCACTATATTGATAGTTTTATTGTTATTTATATTGATAAATAACAATAAAACTATTGTAGTACAGTTATAGAGTTGGTTATGCTGATAAGCTTAACTTTATTTACAACTAGCGTTTGGTCAGCGGCATAGCCGCTGGCTATGCCGCTGATCCAGTTTATTCCTATTCCCGCAGGAATTTCCGTAAATCTCTTCACAGTGGTTGCCTACGACATAATAAGTATAAGACACCTACAAGATTGTAGCTTACAATCTACATACCATATTTCAAACAGCGGGTGCCCAGGGGCCTTGCCCGCACGGATCCAGTTTGTTTCCATGGGAATTTTCTAAACTCCCTTCTTATCAGTTGCCTACGACTTACACACCATATTTCAAGTTTCTTGGTGTTATCGTTTCGAAGTAGTACGTATGTATATGTCTTTTTAGCCAGATTTTAATTTTTCCCGTGGGAATGATAGAAGACATTATCCCGCTGTAAAAAGTACTCTTGTTCCGGTTACTCAGTCAGTATCTCCACACCAAATTTCATCAAAATCCATCCAATAGTTTTTGCATGATGCGTTTGCACAACCAGACAAAAAAATCGGTGTTTTGATATTTTCATCGTTAACTATCTACACCACCGCAATTTTTAAAAAAAATATTTCATGTCCAGACAGACACGGCTTCGTTACTGTTTTATTGTATGTATAGATGCATACTTAGCAAGTAAAGTAACAGATATTGTAACCATACAAACAAGTTTATGCGACATTTAAGTTAATTCTACATTCCAATGTTTATTGTTGACGGTTTTGTTTAATTCAAATAAAAAATATTAGATTTTAACCTACGACTTACGAGTATGATACATTTTTTAAATACGTATAATAAAGAAACTAGCCAAAATTGTGTACCTAGCTTTTAGTCAGTGCAGTACCTGTTGCTTGTCAGGTGTTGGCGGATATGGACCCTTCGGGAGCTCACAAATTAAGGTTTCATTGAATTGGCGAATATTCTTTAAATTTCAATTTAACACTCAGATAAAGAGTACCCGAAACCGACGAGCATGCATGAGTCGTTTGATGGATGTGGAGGAAGCAGAGCAGAGAGATCTGCCAGGTTTTCGTAGTGAGTGGCAGTCTATATTGTCTCTGCCTACCCCAATGGGAAATAGGCGTGAGATTACGTATGTATGTATTGGTTGCTATCGCGTGTAAAGTATCAAATTACTTACCGCAGAGCAGCCCCTCCTCCTTGATGAGCCGGCGTGCCATCCTCAGCGATTCTTCGTCCTTGGTCTTCACCCACTTGTCAATCACTGACCAGTCCAAAACGGCCGGCAAGAAGTCGTAGCCTAGTCCCTCCACCTATTGAACGCCCATCATATACAGTAGTCAATTTTCTTTCATTTACAATGAAGTTAAAGCGATGGCTTTTCCCGCCTCTAGCTCTGTGTGCGTTGACCTTAATACTATTCACTTGAAATTTCGAATAGTTGTTTTTAACTTTACTGCAAATGAAAGAAAATTTACTACTGTATATAAGATGGTGCTTTCGACCGATGGCGGGACTGGGCTACAAGTTTCTGCCGAGTTTCCCGTAGCTGTGTGCGTCGACCTTTGTAGTTGCTGAATTAAGGAGCTGTGACGGACAGACAGTGGCGCCGTAAGGGTTTCTTATTACCAATTTGGTAAGAAACTTTAAAAAGATAGGATTTTAGAAAAGATTTTTTTCGTATAAAAATACTTATTATGTGTTACAGTGAAATCTTCTGTACAGCAGCATAGACGATCTGACACCTGACTGAAAAATTAATATAAAAACAGGCATTCAGTTTATCTTGAAAATGAAAATGTTTAATGAATTTTCTACTGCACGCAAAGAGATTAAAATATAATATCATTACAATTAATAAATAAAAAAATAAAATAAAAATAGTGGGAATATTTTCATACAAAAACTTTCACGTCAGTTAGTATCACTGAAGTATGAAACCTAGTTAGTATGAACGCGAGCTGTCATTCTAGACTTTTTCCATCTTGGAATAGCTTTTGGCTTCAAATTTTCCTCGCTTTGTCCCCTCTATGCCCTATTATATTTAAATCTCTTTGGTTAAAATATAAAAGGACATAGAGGGGACAAAGCGAGTGAAAGTGGAATAAGTCTAGTACAATTTCGACCGAATGACAGCTTGCGTTCATACTAACTGACATGACGCTTGAGCTTCAAACGTGCTTCCAAGTTTTGTATGAAAATATTCCCAATGCCCCCTCTATGTCCTATTATATTTTAATCTCTTTGATTTTAACCTATTTGACTGCATGTATATTCTTGTAAATCGTTATTGTCTACTCAATATTTTATAGATGATTTATTTTTGTTTGTTTGTAACGAATAAACTCAAAAAGTACCAATTTTAAAAATTATTTCACTGATAGTCAGCTACAATAAAAGGGAGTAAAATAGGCTATTTTATTCCCGTATTCCTAGGGGAACGGAAACTATGCGAGTGAAACCACGCGGAACAGCTAGTGGATTATAAAAGACGCGGTTTTTGTTGTTCAGTAGTTTTTGAGTTTATTGGTTACAAACACACAAATCTTTCATTTTTATAATAAGTATTTGTGTAGACTATTTATACCATTCTGTGAATATATTATTTTTGTAAAAGTTCCACTGGTATATTTTTCTACACGATGTATTCGGCTGTGTGTTTATATTTACTCTTTGGTGGTTAGCCACTAAGATCACCCCACTTCAAGAATATGTTCTTAAAATAACCATTCTAAAACAAAAGTACATTTAAAGTCTTCATTACCATTCTAATAGGTATCTACAGTATAGTTCGCATCTTATTGGGGGGAATAGGTTTTGTTTTATTTAAGTTGATACAGTATTGTAATTTGACTTTCATTATCTATTTTTATATAAAACAAGGATAGTATTTTAGAAAAAAAGTTTCACGTCTTTATCCCCGAGAAAGGAGACATATTACTCCATTCCTGGAAACACCCACTTTTCACAAGTATATTTTTGGACCACTAAAGTCCTATTAGTGGTTTTTAGTATAATAAATAAAGTTAATATACGTATTGGTAGTTGCCAGCTAAAAGTACGTAGTACCTACATAATAGAAGCATAAAACGCGTAATAAATTGGTAGTACATACGTACATAGTAAGTAACTCTATAGCAGTTACATGCAAACACTTTATCGACATAAAGTTAAATAAATATTTTGTTTGTGAATTTGATTATCTTTATATTGTTACATTAACTATATTTTTTGTACCTAATAATTGTTATACAGTGAAACCTGGTTAAGTGAGACATCAAGGGACCTGCAATGTCGTTTCACTTATAGAGGTATTCCACTTACCCAGTGTCTCAGATATACAGGTATAAATAAATATCTGTCTCATTTACAGAGGGTTCCACTAATAGAGGTGAGAATACAGGTTATTTCAGTTATAGAGGTGCGATCATTAAATAAAATAACGTGTTATGTATGTAAATGAGTTTAGATAGAATTTGTGGGTAGAATAAGAATGAGTAAACAAACAATTTTATCTCAGTTACAGAGGTTTATGCATATAAAATTTACTCGCTCTCTCAGTTATAGAGGTAACTATGATGATAAATCGAAAGAACAAATCCCAGATATAGAGGCTTACCTCGTCCCACTAACAAAGGTAATTCAGTGCCAAAGTGTTGGGATCTCAGCATGAGTTCCAGTTATGGAGGTTTCTCACTTATCCAGGTCCCACTTAACCAAGTTTCACTGTAATATATAAATATATGTAAGTTAATGGTCAAACAAGATGAAATACTGCGAGGTAATTACTAATTAAAGACAAATGTGTTTGTTATGCTAAATCTTGCATTCTCGCATGCGTAATGTGAATAATAATATTTTTAATCGATTATATTTATCAATAGCACCTACCATTCGGTTTATCAGCCTTTTCGTCATTCAGTGTTATTCGTTCCAATTCAATACGCCTCGTGTTAAAAAAAATTGTAAGACGGTTGAGTTGGAAAGTTAGATGGAGTTGAAATAAAAATTATGCGATTTTGACCAATATAATAGAATTCAATTCTATTATCTCCGCATTACATACATTTACGGAGGCATAAGTATATTCACACTAATATTATAAAGAGAAAAGATTTGACTTTTTCTGTGTCTGTTTGTTTCTATTATAATTTAGTAGGTTCTGAAACTACTGGAAATATAAAAAAAAAACACTCTCACAAATGGAAAGCTTCCTTTTGTGGTAGTAACATGAGCTATAATTGTATCACGGGAACGGGATTTACTCGGGTGAAATATATATATTAAGCTAATTATATTATATTTTAGTATTGTACAAGTTGAAATTGAGCGGTATTTATCAGAAGTAATCTGTACTTATGGTAAGTGGTTAGACAAATATACTCAATGTTATTTATGTAAGTACTTCTCATGCCATTAGACTTCTCAGCCAAGGAAAACATAAAAGGTGTTTTTAATTAGTAACTATTTTTATAACACATTTGCTCGTAAAAGGTGTCTTATTTCACCAATTTCAATATCGTATTGTATCTCATTACGCCCAAGTGCGGTAAGTGTAAAGTAAAACGCACGGTTTATCAAGATGCTCCGTCTTAAAACGAACGGTACTTTTTAAAATCTCAGCAAAGAGTTTTTATGTCAAAAAAGTTGTCAACATTTTATGATTAAAATTAACTTTGGGAGATAAAATATACTAAAGAAATATTTATGTACATAATTATTTAATTTAATTAATTTTGACAATAAATTACAACCAATTAATCTGTAACAAAAACACAAAAATATTAATTTACTTTATTAGTAATACTGGCTGTTTTTTGTGCCTTTGCCTAAAAAAAATGATGATGCACGCCGCGCGCTTTTTCTTAACGCTGTATTGTTTTTATTCGTTTACCATAGTCGGAGTTTTATTTTATTTCCTTGCAAATGTGTTATAAAACGTCGTATGACATACGTGCGCTTTGATAATTACAGCCTCTGCTTAATTGTATCCCTCGCCTACGGCTCGGGTAGCAATATCGCCTCGGCTGTAATTTTCAACCTACCGCACTTATATCATAATGTACTATTTAATTATAAAGTATATAGATCTACAAAGTCGATTGGATGCCTGTAGCTATAGAAAATAAATCAGCCATAAAGTTATTTATTACGCTTTGGACGGTATAGGTAGGTACTACCTACACGTATTCACAGCTGATCGATCACACAATGTATGTAGGTGTTTGATTATTATATTATTGATTCATGGCAGTATAATATATACAAAATCTATGGTAATCTTAATAAATCTATAGGCTAGGTACTGTCGATATGTCTATTACACCTGCATCTCAATATTATATCGGTCTTTCGTGTTAAGGAATTTATATCAAAATGCATTAAGTAGATATACATACATTACAATGGTTAATTCAAGGCCATTGACGTTTTTAGTCATGTTATAAATTAATGAATTGTCTATCTACTTTAATAAAAACTTTGTGTTATTAATAATTACTAAGCTTTATGCATTTGCTTTATCTTGATACCAACTCGAGACCTTTATAAAGTAATTACAAGATATGGCCCGCGACTTCGCCCGCGTAGGTAGATAAAAGAATAGACTGTAATTTCCCGATTCTCCAATATTCTCTGAAAAAAATATACAAAGGTACCCTACTTCTTTTTTTAAGCCGCTAAAAAAATCACAACCGTTATCCAAATTCTTCATTTTTATTTTTTTTAAGTGTCTTAACTGATATTACTCTCTCTGTCTATCTATTTGTTACAAGGCTGTATCTTTTACCATAATAGGTAGACAGCTGAAATATCAGAGTGTCTATTGCTATGGCCGGTATAAAATACAAGCGTGTTTTTTTATTATACGGAACCCTTCGTGTGAGAGTCTGACTCGCACTTAGCTGATTTTATGAACATGATAAAGCGCAGGTTAGCTAAAATGATAAAAAAATATTTATTAAAATTCTTAAGTTAAAAATAGCTTCCCTTAAATTCGTTGCGGTTTCTTCTCGGGGTACTCATATGGAACCAGAAATTAGTCGATGGAGATTAATAAAAAAAAATAAAAAATCTCACGCCTTTCATCCCCGAGGGGGTAGGCAGAGGTATTCCATTACTGGATATACCCACATTTCACGAGATACATTGGACCCCTAAACGTGATAGGTGGTGAGCCCATCGCCGGACCGGGTCTGTTTACACATGTCTCAGAATTAATTCTGAGACCTGCGGGTTTCCTTACGATGTTTTCCTTCACCGTCGAGCTAGTGATAAATATGTACGTAAGTTTTTTTTTTTGAAAAACTCATTGGTACATGCCAGGATTCGAACCCGAGCCTCACTGATTTTCGACCGGCTCTTTAACCGTCCGGGCTATCACTGCTCAATGGTGCACTGGTCGATGGAGATAGGCTGAAAATCTTATAATGTAAAATCTAAGATATTGTTTGATAATTGTTTTTTTAAAACATTTATCCTCTATCAATAAAACCTTAGAAAAAAGTACGTACCTCATAGAAGGTGATATCAGACACGTTTATGCTGTCGGGCTGGGCGAGGATGGAGCCGTAAGGATCGACGCCAACCACTACGCATTTGGGGCAGCGCTCTTTGATCTTGTGGCCTATACCGGAGACGGTGCCACTGGTCCCGGCGCCTAAGACCACCATGTCAACGTCGTCATCCAGAGACCACAGGATCTCCTCCGCGGTGCCGTCGTAGTGCGCCAGGGGGTTGGACGGATTGCTGTACTACGTTTGAAACGAGAAGTTTTGTTACATGATATATTTATGGCGTAAGGTTATTGTAAAAGCAGTGACATTATAATTTCACTCACTTCATACAATATTACGGGACAATTTAGTTACACCTAAGCAGATTTAGCAATAGCAGCAATTAACAATTGGATGTGGTGGGAATTCTAGGCCCTTTTTAATTGGTCGATTCAATGATCACCGCGCATGCTGACCAATCAGTGACCGTTTTACAATTTTGTATGAAATTGAGACGATTGACACAGTCACGTCATTGAAATTATAATTTCACGTCTTTTACAATAACACATTTATAACAGGGAGTTTCCGGTAGATTAATGGTCTGTGGAGTTCCCGCTTCTTTTTTGGCTTATTTAAAAGTTTTCTATTTTATAAAAAAAAGACGTATCTATATGCTAAAGCCTTTATTCCCGAGGGTCGTCAGAGGCATTATTCTTGGCAATAACCACTTTTCACCGGTATAATTTTTTAACCCCTTAACGTAACAGGTGGTAAGACAAATGTATCAGAATCAATTTCCTCACGATGGTTTTCTTTACCATTGAGTTAATGATGTTATGAAAAGTCATGGCTTCATGCTCTGCACATGAGCCTCGCGCACGAGAGGCGAAGCGGGCTATCACTACTCTTATTTTACATGAAACTTCAACAAATATATTTACAATAAAGAGTTCGTCATAACTTCCGACGTAGTCTTTATGATATATGACATAACGACCAGATTTCATTGCGTCAGAAGGTTTTTATTTTTATAAACATGTATGAGAACAAAATTCGAACTTTTTACCAAATAAAACTTGCCTATTAGCATTTTTTAGTAATATTTACAAGATTTTGGTTAAATTGAATTCTCGTTTTTCTTTGCTTACCTGTAATTTCGAAAGTTTTCTTTAAATCTACTACATTTAGTTTTTGTTAGATTGAAATCTTATCATAACAGGTCACGTAATAGGTAGTTCAATAATTTTATTTTCATCAATCTGCAAGCAGCAGGATGGTTTCTTATCTGTATTTAAAGGTAAGTACCTAAGTAATAATCGCAGGAAAATCACTTCTTATGTGTAATATTTACCGATGTTCATTCGATTGTGTTTACAAATGTGTGTGTACAGTCTCCATTAATTGAGTCTATAGATACTTTTGTCTGAATTTAAACTTCATCAATTTTAATGTTACAATGCTTTTAATACAGTAACTAAGATTTTCATTGTAAATGTTACTATCATCTATGTAGAAGAACATGGCTCATACTTATAATAAAAGGCCAAAATATATGTTTAAAACTGCATAGTATCTATATTGTTTGTAATTCGATTATTCGAATACAATATATAAATAAATAAATATATTAAAACCGTTGCTTCAGAACTCATTCTGAAACTACGGAATTCTTCATGATATTTTCCTACACTGTTGAGCTAGTCTGTACGTAGGTACATTTTTCTAATAAACTTTCGACATTCTAGACATTAACATTTTAAATAATACCTGGTCTAAAACAATGCCCCCAGGAATCTCCTTCGCGAGTCGGTGGGCGACGCTGATGTTGCTCTCGGGCGAGTTGGAGGGCGCCTCAGTCGGCGTGCGGATGATCTCCGCGCCCAGCGCCTTCAGAGTATTCACTTTCTCGTTCGACATCTTCTCTGGGAGTACTATTATGCACCTGTACCCTAAGTTAGGAGTTAGGTTAGTTAGTTAGGAGCGGTGATAGCCCGGACGGTTAAAGAGCCTGCCTAAAATCAGTGAGGCTCGGGTTCGAATCCTGGCATGTACCAATGAGTTTTTCAAAAACTTACGTACATATTTATCACTAGCTCGACGGTGAAGGAAAACATCGTGAGGAAACCCGCAGGTCTCAGAATTAATTCTGAGACATGTGTAATAGACCCGGTCCGGCGATAGGCTCACCACCTATCACGTTTAGGGGTCCAATATATCTCGTGAAATGTGGGTATTTCCAGTAATGGAATACCTCTGCCTACCCCCTCGGGGATAAAAAAGGCGTGAGATTATACTATACTATACTATACCCTAAGTTAAGAGTACCAAATCATTGGTAATTGAATTTAAATAAATAATAAACTGAGGGACACAATTCAGAAAAGGTTAAGGCAGAGCCTGTACTATGGGTACTAAATAGCTGACAGAGACATACTTAAATAAATATTAAACACCCAGACAGAATCCAAAAGACATGTTCATGCACACAAATGTTGGCCCGAGAATCCAACCCGCGACCTCCGGTTCAAAAGGAAGGGTCACTACGCCGACAGGACCATCATTAAAAAAAAATCACTTTTAAAATATGAACCTTGGACTTAAATCTTCTCTCTATTATTAATGTAAATGAATAAATTAGTGTCCGACCGAAACTGGTTTTGCGGCCGAAACCGAGGCCGTAGCTTCAGTGTCGGCCGAAACCGAAACCGAAGCTCATGTGGTCAAGTATAAAATTCCTTATAATACTGAAATTTTGTGCATTTTACCCATTATTCTGCATTAATTAGGACATGAAATGGAAACACAGTATATTAATTTTGTTGTAATCATTTATTTAATATAATTTAAAAATATATTAACGCACGACAATTCCCGAACAGGGCCGCCAAAGCGTTGCCGCGAGAAACGAAGTTAGGTGAGTGTGCACGACAACTTCCGAAATCAGTTTCGGTTTCAGCAAAAGTTTCGGCCAGATTTGGCCGAAACCGAAACTGGCGCCGAAAGTCTGCCGAAACCGAACTTTCGGTCGGACACAATGAATAATTAAAACACCCTACACCTTCATATTCCTCAGCTTAGACTGACACCCTTGTCTCAATAAGGAAATCAAATACACGAAGCTACATGACTGACATTTATGACAAACTTTGCAGCTTTAATGACAATATGATTCTAACGTATCTGATATCAAACTATACCATTATTTGTTTGGGGGACTAGGATCCATGATATTGCATTCTCCTTTAAATTAAATCTGATATTTTAAAAAATATTGTAAATACCTTTAACAGCAGCAGCCAGAGCTAAACCAATGCCTGTGTTTCCCGAGGTTGGTTCAATAATCACAGAGTTTTTGTTGAGGATGCCTCTCTCCTCTGCGTCGTGAACCATCCTGTATGCTATGCGGTCCTTCACAGACCCACCAGGATTTAGGTACTCGCATTTCGCATCTAAAATTTTAATTTTTCTTAGAATGTTATTTATAGTTTGGATTCTGAAGAGATAGTATTTATGTACTTATTTTTGGTAAGTATTGTTATTAGCAAACAATACCATATTTCCAATTTATTGATATTATACTATAATATGTCACTATTACTTTATAGATCAATTTAACATATTAAATCATAACATTACATAATACACATCTTTTTAAGTTTTGTTATGTGCAAATTATAATAGACGATCAATATTAACCATCAATTTAATAGATATTTTTTAATGAAAGTTATTATTATTTTAGTTAAGTTGATAAGGCCTGACTATTGTTATAATGTTGACAGAGCATTATTAAGTCGGTTTACAGAATATGAACCAATAGTTATACTATTATTACACTTACAAATGTCACATTCAATTCCCTCTTCTTTGGGTATTTTCTCAAGCTTCACAAGAGGAGTGTGGCCAATGGTCTCCAAAATAGTCGGTGCAACTTTCTGATGTCTGTCCCTAAACAATATTATGATCATGGTTTTATGTGTTTAAGGCTAACAAATGCCTTAGGCATACATTAGGTTTACAAGGTTTCATTTATAAGTGCTCCAAGGTATAGTCTCATTAATTGGGTTAAGTACAACTTAAAATAGGTATATGCAAGGTGATGGAGCAGTTATAGCCCTATGGTAAGTGAGCCCACTTTTCATGAGTGACAGCATGTGTGTTTTGCAAAAACTTACATACATATTCATCATTTGCTCGATGGTGACAGAGGACATTGTAAGGGAACCCATATACCCCAGAATTTATTCTGAGGCATGTGTACCAGTACCTCAGTTGAGCGATGGGCTTCACCACAAAAAAGTATTGGCGAAAATGGGTCTTTCGAGGCATGGAAAATCGTCGCTTTTTATTTAGGTATTTTCAGTATGTATCTTTACAATCTGAAAAACTAAGATATAAATAATGCCTTCTGGTTTTATAAATTGTATATTACTAGCTGGACCCCAAAATAGGAAGCTGAAACTTTTAATATCTAGAACATAGGACTCCATAAGATTTGGTTTTCCAAAATTCCCATGTGAACGGGAAAATTCAGCACATGCAATGCAGTCTGGTGATTGCTAGCATCTATAGTAACATATAATATCATTGGCTAGCATACACATAAAATAACAAACATGCAAATAAGATGTAGGAGTTTACACATAACATACCTTCATCATAGAATAAATAAATAGATTTTAACATCGGAAGTTATTTGATACTTTTTCATGCAGATAATAACTTGGTGTATGTACTTACAATGGTTTCACAAGGTGCGCCATATGCTTGAGGTCAAAAAATCTGCCATTCGTGGACCCATTTTCAACATTGTTCGACATTTTTCTATTTTTCTGCACTGAACTGCAAAATATAGTTAACTTACAATAATAACAAGTGACTGACCAATATCTTTAGAAAAGCCTTGGATTCTTTGCGCAAACTCAGAGTTAAATACGAAATAGTTTAGCTAACAACGCGAAGTATTTGTGGTGAAATAGTCAGTCAGAATAGATCGTACCAAAATTAAAATAGAACAGAATTCTATCACTGGAACTTCCGAAGAGAAGAGAATACGACGCGAAACGTCTACACACCGCGTGCTTACAACGAAGTGACAATTTTATTGACGGGCTGCCAGCCTATAAAAGTTATTTCCTCGTCTCTATAACTAAGGAATCAACAAACTTAAAATAGCGTAGAATAATAAGTTTATGGTCTAACTAAAGTATATTAAAACTAGTGTGGTGTAGCTATTTTTCAACTAAATAATAATGAAAAAATGTTTTTTTTCTTAAAATATTTTTGAAATTTTTCGGATATTTGGAAAAATTTATTGAATTACTAATAAAATATCAGATTTCATTCATTTATTGTAACTTTTAAATGGGGAACAGGGTGTCTCTATGATCCGCGATTAATCTATCTACTCATTTATGCTATAAAATATTGTCTGCAATCTTCCTGCAATACAAAAGTCATGGTATAAAAGTTCAATATGTCAAAATCGGCCTCGTACAGTTCGTACGAAGCTGATGGGTGTCCTCGTACCTTGTACAAAAGACCATCAATATTGTATTTGTACGAGGAATCTACTAGGGCTGGCAACTCCAATACATATGTCAAATAAAAAAAAATATTGTTTGCGACTGTGTGTGCAGTGTACACATTTGTCATGTTGTGTCTGTTGTCTCGTTGCGTACATCTCGCTCGCGCGCTCGGTGCTCACACACTCATACCTCATATCTACCTTCTCGTTTTATTTAGGGTTTCGTTTCGTACAAGATAAATACAACTAAAACCCTTTTGTAAGTCTGTCTGTCTGTCACTGCTTCTGCTAGGTACTTTTAGCTATTAAGTATGAATACCTAATGTTTGTCCATAAAAACGCTCAAGGAACCGTGTGTGCACGAGCCCGCCTCGCACTTGTCCGGTTTTTTTTTTGGATTAATTGTTGATAGTTTTGACAACAGTCAACGAACGCAGGCAGGGGCCCGCCAGCTATAGTACCTACCTAGTTTTACTACCACATGAGTAAAGAAATTTCTTGACATATGTGTGTGGTTTTAGCTGTGATAGTTTTATTCATAAAATGTTTTCCAGAGCTATTCCTATAGGTAGGTAATAATTGATCTTGTACCGCAGGCGTATTCACGGAGGCTCGACACCGTTTCCGTTCTATTCAAATCGAGTGAAAAAATTTCTGGAAACTGTATTCTAGGCGTTTCCGACAGCCACGGAAAATTTTCCGAATCCTTATGTCAAATATGACATTCGTTTTCGATACCGACATCTGTGAATAGCCCATCTGAACTGTACACAATAATTTAATATAGGTAGGTACTTAGGTAACTAAATTAAATAAGTAATAATAATAATTGAATTATTTAATTTATCTACCTACCTAAGTAGGTACTCGTTTATTAAACTATTGTGTATTTAGGTACCTATTTACTTAAATACAGTAACGGAATATATGGAAATTAGGAGATTTAAGAATTAGAAACACCTTTACTTTTCAGGTTCCGTAGGAAACTAAAACCTAGGATTACACTCGTATCCTTTCGTTCGCCTATTTTCTGTCACGGTAGTGGGTGACCCGCCAAGGCGAGCTAACAGAAGCGCAATACCTTTTCTCGTACTGTCGTTTTTTAAACCCTCATATCTTTAGGTTTGGCTTATACCTACTAGACACATAAGGTATGTACCTACCTACACAAGACCTAACTAAAGTTTTGCGTAGGTAGGACTATGACCAACCACAAATATTTAAATAGGGAATTTAATAAAATAATAAAATATAGTATTTAAAAAATATAAGTACCTAACACAATTTAAATTTGTGGGAAATTGTTATTCAGTTGTTTTCAATATCAATTTGAAATTTAGAAGTCTCATTCAAAATGGAGTTGGAGCGAAAACATTTTCGAGGGATGTTTTTTTATGATTTTAAAGGTTCGTTCGTTAACCCGAATAAGTGTAGTTCTCGACTTCCAAGTGCTTTCGGTTTTGGTGCTCTACCACAATGTGAGTTCACTCAGGGAAGTCAGGGACGATATTCAGGAAGGCCGGCGCAGTCAGCGAAGAGAAGGTGGGGGAAGGGAACCATTAGGCACAGGCAAGGGGGGCATTTTTGACTAGTGGTATTATTTTAGTGATATCACTTTCCTACCTATTTGTATTGACCACATGAAGAGGAAAGATTTGTATGTTTGATATTAGGCACCTGATTGAGGAGAACCGACGTAGGTACAGTCAACAAAGTTGTTAGGGTTACATAGCCAGTAGCTAAGAACTAATTTTTCTGGGGTAGTCATAATTAAATCTTTTGATTAATGTTTATTTCTAAAGGTATCTTCGAACCCTATAATTTACCATAAAAACACTAAAAATACATTGTGAAGGCTTTAAGAGAAAACTGAATCTTAGTTTATGGCCATGTAACACTAACAACTTTGTTGACTGTACTATTAGTAAAAGTTCTGCTGTCTGATACACCTAAGTGTCATTTTTGCGAGCCGCTATCTTTTCCCACCCCGTGGCGACAAAGCCCTCTTTTTTCTGAAGAGTTTCTTTCATGTTTATTAACATTTCGGGTCGATGAATGGATCGGAATTGAAAAAAGTGGTGTATTACTAGCTTCTGATTGTTTAGGTAACTCTAATCAGGGGTGGGGTAATGAAAACTTATGCTTTCAAGCAACAATTCTTCCGAATGTATCAGGCTTATCTTTTGTCGATAGTATCTATCACTTACGAGGGAATTAGGCTTCAACTGGGGATCGGTAGGATGAGTTAAATTGAAAAGATCCTACATGAACACCTAAGGGTCAGGAAGGTTTATTGTCGATGGATCCCTCGTGAACTCACTACAGAGCAAAAGCTTGTGGGAGTTAATGGTCTGATACCTACCTACCAGTAGGTAGGTATATGCTCCGAAAATTCAATCACGGATATTCAAATGCCGTCTATAACACCGTGACAGGTGACGAATCTTGGATCTGTGGTATGAGCCAGAAAGAAAACAACAATCTTGTGAATGTTTATTCGAAGGAGAAAACATTCCAACCAAATCAAAAAAAAAAATGTTTTCTCCTTCGAATAAAAAAAAAAAATAAAAATAAAAAAATTATTTTATTTTTTTATTTTATTTTTATTCGAAGGAGAAAACATTCCAACCAAATCTCGACAGACGAAAAGTGTTGGTGTTGGTTGGAAGAAAATATTTAAGGGAGAGAGAATTTTTTTCTTCAAACGGTCGGGGCAGCGGCTTCGTGCTTGTTACCATGGCAATTCATTTTAGATAAATTTAGAACATACCATTCCACCATCATTCCGAGACCCATCGCATCCATTTATAGCCAAATGCATTCTTCATGGAATCAAGCAAAGATATTTAAATATCGTAGGACTATTGCCTATATTTAAATCTCTTTGGTTACAAACAAGATGGACTGTTGTTGTGATGAAGCTATGTATATGTCGCAGTAAGATAGATAAAGCCGTAATATAGTTAATTTATATCCCTAGGGATATAATTATATACCGTAACATAGTTATACCATAGCGATTCTTTACTATCTCACTAGGAATATAGTTATAAAACCGTCGAAGTTTAGTGATATACTTATATTACGGAATATACTACGGAAATGTTTATTGTTTATTTAAATAATCATATTTAAATTAACCAATCGGACCTTAGCCGGTTTCTAGTGACAAACTGAGGTGACAAAGCTGAACATTACACAAAGCTTTCAAAATTATTACTGAGTCGCTAAGTAAGTACTATACCTACCTACTTATACAACAAAAATATCCAGATACAAATTACGTGAAATAAACAAATATGTCTTATCTAATTAATGGTATGGTAGAAGTTTTGTTGTTCTGAAAACGGACTCCAAAGTACTTCTTTTTTTGAAGTACTTACATACATACCAAAAACAGAAAAAACAACATTAATAAAAATATTCATTCTTAAGAAGAAAAAATCTCTAAAACTTTTTCTTTTAAGGTCTTTGGATCTAAGTAATAGAAAAATGGATACAGAGATTACATTTCATACCGAGACGGCCGAACAAAGGTCATGGTTGATGCAGGACTGATAAACAAACGCATTAACAAAAAAATTGCTTTGCATCAGACTGGTTTTCTTTCATGTACCTAATGGAACGGAAATGGTATGAAATGTAAATGAAACGCTACTGTTATTATTTTTCCGCCTTAACGGATATATAGTCTTTTAAAATATTCCATTATGTATTTCTTTAAATTACTTACCTACATACTCATAGTTGAATTTATTTTTACAATTATTTATTTATTTTATCGTTAAATTAATTAAAGGGTTAAGTATTTTTTTAATAATAATAATATAATATAATAATATATTGGGTTCGATTCTGCATTACAGCGCCTAAACTTATTTTAGTTTAGTCCTGTCATTTTCTTTCTCATAGAGAAGAAAAGAGACGAGTTATAATTTAGTCCTGTCAAATTAAAATTAGTCCTGTCAACTAAGGCATTTCATATCGTGTTTAGTGCATATGTAAATAAGTCACGACTAAAATACAGCCTCTGACAGGACTAAATTCGGTAGGTAGGTTATCTTCTATCCTTTTTCTTTTTTTAAGGTAAAATAAAGACAGGAATAAACTAAAATAAGTTTAGTCGCTGTAATGCAGAATCGAACCCATTATATTATTATTATTAAAAAAAAACTTAACCCTTTAATTAGTATTTTTTTAAATACTTAGGGAACTGGGATGATTCTATGTAATTTGTGGATCTTAATCAACTAGGTAATTTGTGGATCTACCCATCTTAACTAAAATAAAATAAATAATCCCACGCCTTTCATCCCCGAGGGGGTAGGCAGAGGTATTCCATTACTGGATATACCCACATTTCACGAGCGAGATACATTGGACCCCTAAACGTGATAGGTGGTGAGCCCATCGCCGGACCGGGTCAGTTTACACATGTCTCAGAATTAATTCTGAGACCTGCAGGTTTCCTCACGATGTTTTCCTTCACCGTCGAGCTAGTGATAAATACGTACGTAAGTTTTTGATAAACTCATTGGTACATGCCAGGATTCGAACCCGAGCCTCACTGATTTTCGGCCGGCTCTTTAACCGTTCGGGTTATCACTGCTCTCATATGTGGCATTATAGTAACTTCAATACAAGTACCGACACGGTCAGTAGGTATAACGTAGTTATAACATTGTAATAAAAAATTTTTGGGACATCTGTCGATAGTCCTCGATAGTCATTACCGATACCAACCAACCTACTAGGTACCTAGGACCTGAAATCGGCTATAAGATGCAGTAATAGCTTTACGGAATTTCATTCCAAAGTAGGATTACGATCTTGTGTGTGCCCTAATTGTAAAGAGTCCGGCTATAGGGTACACGACAAAAAAGTCTTGAAATTTAAATAGATTTAATTCAGAATACAACGAATCTTACAATAATCTAAAATTTACAATTTGTAACCTTGATTCACACTTGGTTTATTATGATAATATTTACGGCACTTAGGCTGTGGTGGACAACTGAATATTACGAGGAACTTCTTCAAATGTTATTTTACCAGACCAGCTGACTTATAAGTAAAAAGCAGACATTTTGGGAAGTGGTCTTTATGTACCTAAAGGGTTCACAGTTCCTTGTATATTATTATACTATCGGTCTACTCAAGCAAGTTAATTAAAACAGTTATTAGGCTATCAAAAGAGACTAACAAGTCCCGTAAATCACATAACTATCAGTATGTAATACAAAATGACTATCGCTAAACATATTTACACGATCAACCATCGGCTCAATTGACATTTCTATAAGAAATGGAAAAAGCCAGCTTTGTAGCTCGATTGGGACAAAATATGTCGTCAAATTGACATTGAACAGTTGAGATATATATATATATATATATTTATACATATTATATATTATATTGCAATGTATTTAGTACCCACTCGTGACCCACTCTATTACATTTTGTAGTGAGATTTAAGAAGTATAGAGTAGTTATTTACTATCATGATAGCCGACCGGACGTAAAATTTATTAATTATTTTACATTCAAAATAGGTATTGTTTTATTTAATAAGTACCTATCAGATGCCGAATATGTAAGAGATAATAACATTTGACGTTGTCGGATGTTCAAAGATTGTCTTAGATTAGACAGTACTTAGCCCTGCAGTTTTTATAACTACCACAACAATAGGTACCTCAGTAAAAAATGGAAGGAAAATAATCTGGTTTGCTATGGAGAAACTCGTTTCTGGATCTCGCAATCCCGCCCGACCCATTTTCAGCGCAACAATAACAACTAAGTAGTGCAACTGCTAAAATTAATCCACACTGTAACACTGCACTCGTTAACGGCTACACTAGCGTTTGAAAGTACCTCATCCAAATCTCGGCTTAGTTCGTTGATTACGTCAAACACAAGATTGGATGGTTTTTTAATCACATTATAGTCCTTTTATACGCCACTTTCAAGGCTTAGCGTAGTTCTCGTAGAGCCAGTCCCAGAAGCGTACCCGGGAGTCCTCCGGGTCTGTCTTGACGGCGAACTGGCCTGTGATGTCGAGGTATGTTACGTGTGAAGTGTCGTTCACCGGGGGCCATCGCAGGTCTGTCGAGAACTCCTCAGCCGGTGTTGGGTCTCTGGAACAGAAAGATTTGAATGAAACTTAAGATACATTTTATTTTATTTGTTTGGGTTTTTGGTTTATGCAATTAAAAAAAATATCCTGCCAATACTCCCTTTTTACCAGTTTATTTTTTGGACTCTTAAACATTGGCACATGCAAGGAGTTTGTACCTTATTCCATAAAGCTTCATGGGCACATGACTCAGAATCAGTCCAGACCTGCCGGTTTTCTCAAGATTAGTCATAAATATTTTATCAAACTCATTGTTACATGCCCACACCAGGATTCGAACCCGAGCCTTATGTATAGTACTTACCTACCTACTTATAGGGATATACTTCGATTGCTTTCGTAATAGGAGTCGAAGTAGGTATACTAAATAAAGTTTGCAACACATCGATTATATTGGATATGTCCTATTAATATTATGTTACGTAGAAATGGATTATCTCTGGGGCAGTATTTGAGTATATTTTAATTTAGGTACATTGTTTGACAATTTGTTCAACATAACTCCAAACTTTATCGGTCTTATTAATAAATTCCGACTAGAGAAAGATTAACTTTACTCCAAGTATTAACTCATTACTAACCAATTTCAGTATTAATAAACACAGAGTAAGCAAGGAGTAACCTAATCCATGCCTACTCCCGAAGTAAAAGTTACGCCTTGGTGTCACCTAGTTTAAGCAGGGATTAGCCATGGTTTAGGTTTTATGCTAACCTAAAAGTTACTTTGACATTCATCGATGACGGTAAGGCGATGGGATCAAAGAGATTTAAATATTATTATATTTTAATCTCTTTGCTACTCACCAACCACAAATATGAATGTCAGATAGCCAGCTGTCACTTGTGAAACACATTTTTGTAGGGTTCCATACCCAAAGGGTAAAATTGGGACCCTATTACTAAGACTTCGCTGTCTGTCCGTCACCAGTCTGTATCTCAAGAACCCCGATAGCTAGACAGTTGACATTTTCACAGATTATTATCTAACAAATACTAAAAAACAGAATAAATTAAGGAGGGATCCCATACAACCAACGTTATTTTTTTGCCGTTTTTATAGGTAATGGTACGAAACCCTTCGTACCATTACCGACTCGCACTTGGCCGGATTTCTTCCATTTTGGAAAAGTTCTTATCTCTCTTTTTACTTTTAAATTCATCAGTATTGCCACATTTCAGACGTAATCTAAGTGTAAGCTAGGTGTAAGGAATGTATAGTTAGTCCGAGGATACTCCGTGTTTATTAATGACATACAAAAAACTGAGGTAATATTTGGTTACTCAGGGATTAACTACTTCTAGCGTAACGTCTGATTATCCTAGGAATAGGCCATTTTTATTAATAAGACCGTATCGGTCTTATTAATAAATTCCGACTAGAGAAAGATTAACTTTACTCCAAGTATTAACTCATTACTAACCAATTTCAGTATTAATAAACACAGAGTAAGCAAGGAGTAACCTAATCCATGCCTACTCCCGGAGTAAAAGTTACGCCTTGGTGTCACCTAGTTTAAACAGGGATTAGCCATGGTTTAGGTTTTATGCTAACCTAAAAGTTACTTTGACATTCATCGATGACGGAAGGATGACGGTAAGGCGATGGGATCAAAGAGATTTAAATATTATTATATTTTAATCTCTTTGCTACTCACTAACCACAAATACGGATGTCAGATAGTCAGCTGTCACTTGTGAAACACATTTTTTTAGGGTTCCATACCCAAAGGGTAAAATTGGGACCCTATTACTAAGACTTCGCTGTCTGTCCGTCACCAGTCTGTATCTCAAGAACCGCGATAGCTAGACAGTTGACATTTTCACAGATTATGTATTTCTGTTGCCGTTATAATAACAAATACTAAAAACAGAATAAATTAAGGAGGGATCCCAAACAACCAACGTTATTTTTTTGCCGTTTTTATAGGTAATGGTACGAAACCCTTCGTACCATTACCGACTCGCACTTGGCCGGATTTCTTCCATTTTGGAAAAGTTCTTATCTCTCTTTTTACTTTTAAATTCATCAGTATTGCCACATTTCAGACGTAATCTAAGTGTAAGCTAGGTGTAAGGAATGTATAGTTAGTCCGAGGATACTCCGTGTTTATTAATGACATAAAAAAAACTGAGGTAATACTTGGTTACTCAGGGATTAACTACTTCTAGCGTAACCTCTGATCATCCTAGGAATAAGCCATTTTTATTAATAAGACCGTATTAGTTTAGTACATATTATTGTTGGGTTATTAACCATTACGTAGGTAGGTAGGTAGGAATGTTAATTAACTTTACCAATGCGCTAATTAAAAGTAGAGATTCATTATCCACAGGCATTGTAATCTTAGGCATATTTCAATCCACAATAGCTATCGTGGTTGACATATCTATAGAGAAATCAAATCTATTACAACCATGTTTGATATACCATAAGGTTTCCCAACATCTGACATTTTCCTGTGGCCATTTCAATATGGCTTTTTGCTGTAGTTAAGAGCTATTAGAATACCAAAGGTAACGAAATTCATGTTTTATAGGAAGAACGTACAAAAATAATAAACACAGTGATAGAAAATGGTTGTTTGTTTGGACTCACTTACCATGTTGCACAGTGTTGTCCTTTTTGATACGATGATTATGATAACTAATGTAAGCCTACAGTAGCCTAATAAACCTTTAGCCTGCCTGAGTCGGTTAATAGATTTTTTTTCATTAGCGGTATTTTTTTGTATCGCGTCATTCCCGTTCCCATCCCGAAAGTTATCTACAAATACCCCATAATATGTTACTCCCAGAAATATGCGTTCCATTGATAAAATAAATTTTAAACTTAGTCCTTTAGTATAAAAGTAGGTGCCTATAGATGAGTGCTGTTTGTAGAACGGAACGCGGCACCTCTCGAAAGTTTTATAAAAATAAGTAACTATGACATAAAAATTATGCAATAAACGCTTCATTACCGACAATGACGTGTCCAATTACTATCACACGAAAAGCGACAATGAAGCCTCAGAATGACTCCACAGAGCTAAATTGCTACCTTGGTTAATCAGAATTTATCGTAATGGCACAATGACGGATTACCGCTGTCACTTTTCACTTGTTAACAAGTCGCCGAAGGGTATAAGTAAGGGGGCAAACCAACATCAAGCAATAATAAGTTGGTACATACCATATACCGGGGTATTAATTATTTTTATGTAATATTGAGATTAATCCTTATTGGGATATGACCTAAGTGTCCGTATTTCCTCACGTGGTTAATAGTGTCTTTTTAATACCAGTATTTACGAACGTTTAATCAGCAGTTTTGTTAGGTGTGTGCACTTCTAAAAAAATATACTATTTTCGTAACGAAGAAAAATGTAAAAAAAAAGGAAGGTAGGTACTTTGATGAAACTGTGATGAGGAAAAAAAAAATCTCACGCCTTTCATCCCCGAGGGGGTAGGCAGAGGTATTCCAATACTGGATATACCCACATTTCACGAGATACATTGGACCCCTAAACGTGATAGGTGGTGACTCATCGCCGGACCGGGTCTATTTACACATGTCTCAGAATTAATTCGGAGGCCTGCAGGTTTCCTCACGATGTTTTCCTTCACCGTCGAGCTAGTGATAAACAAGTGATGAGGACTCCGGAATTTAAATACCACATCATCATCAACTCATCAGCTTCTTGTAGCTTTATTTAGATATACATATTATGAAGAGGAAAGATTTGATTCTTTGTTTGTTTGTATTGAATAGGCTCCGAAAGTACTGGTCCGATTTTAAAAATTATTTCGTCACAAAGGAAAGCTTACTTTTCTGGCACTAACATGGACTACAATTTTCCCACAGGAAACACTAATTACACCCGTGAAGTCGCACGAAACAGCTAGTATAGATATTGGTGTGACACACAGACAAAGTTTACTGAACTGTCAAATTAAAAGACGAATATATCTGAAACGATGTAGATACATTTTACATTACATGCCAAGGGAAGTAAAATAAGAAATGTCTCAGATCACGTGTAATTGTTAACCGAGGCGAAGCCGGGGTCTACAAACACGTGATCTGAGGCTTTCTTATTTACTTTCCATGGCGTGTGTTCTTTTTTTCTGCTCGACGGAGGCGGAAAGCGGCTTTAGCTAGCGACTTACCCAGTTTTGGCAAAGTTCGTCCACATATCCACCATGCGGCGCGAGACAGCGAGTTCCGTAGAGTTGTCGTCTAGCCGGTAGTTCAGCCGGGAGAAGTAGAACAGATAACCCATCTCGTCACCGTGGCACGCGCCGGGGTGGTTGATACCTTAGTAATGGGGATTAACATACAGGTGTTAATGAAAACAGATAATAAGGAGGCTAGAGTAATCTATCAATGACAGTAAACATACACCGAAAAGTTTACCTAAATTAAACAAGAAGGATTTACTTTAGATTAGGAAGAATTTACCTAAATTAATAAATAAAATTAGAAAACTTTATAGGGCAGTGAACGTACGACTTCATTTATGTATCTCATCTCTTATTTCACAGTGCTGAGATCTGTGTATATAGGTTGAAAGACTCTTTTTGAGGAGGAGGAGGATGAGGAACAAATAGGAACACACCAAGTAAAAAAAAGTTAAGTAGTTATTAAATACCTAGCATTCGTTTGAACAGCCCTAGGGCTCCGTCGAAGGCGAACCGGTACACATAGATCGGGCTGGTCCTGTTGGTTGGCGCTTGGAGTTTCAGAGTTTCTAATAACGGGCGCAGGAACATTACGTCCGTGAATAGCTGAGGGAGTGGAGAAATAGAGTTAGTTGTTATTGAGTTAACACTTTTCATACAGACTTCCCTTTTAAGTTATGAAGAGCGTTCAGAGCTTAAGTTCGGAGCAGTGCCTTAGACTGCTTTACAGACTTTTATCAGCGGCACACATACCTCAGAAACTATTTTCAATACCTACTTACCGACTTACTTCCTTAAAGATTGAATCTACATATTATACTAATAAAAAAGTGATAAAGTTGTTTGTAAGTAAGTTAAGGGAATTCGGGAACCGATTCTGAATACTTACTCTTTCTTTCGTTTAATATTTATTAAAGTATGTTTATCAGTTGTTTAGTACCCATAGTACAGGCCCTGCCTAGTTTGGGACTAAATAACCGTGTGTGAATTGTGTCCCACAAATTATTATTATATTATTATTATTACTTTGTAAGAAAACTACCTAAGGTAAACGCAGCTATTACCGACCCCCTTAAGCAAGTTTTGAAATTGATTATTAGAATTAAGGGTAGTGGTTGCACACACACCAGATTTTTTTATTTTATATTTAAATATAGATTGTATATTTTATATTTATATTTTCATTTGTGAAGAGCGGTGATAGCCCGGACGGTTAAAGAGCCTGCCTAAAATCAGTGAGGCTCGGGTTCGAATCCTGGCATGTACCAATGAGTTTTTCAAAAACTTACGTACATATTTATCACTAGCTCGACGGTGAAGGAAAACATCGTGAGGAAACCCGCAGGTCTCAGAATTAATTCTGAGACATGTGTAATAGACCCGGTCCGGCGATAGGCTCACCACCTATCACGTTTAGGGGTCCAATATATCTCGTGAAATGTGGGTATTTCCAGTAATGGAATACCTCTGCTTACCCCCTCGGGGATAAAAAAGGCGTGAGATTATACTTATTATACTATACTTTATTTTCATTTCTTTTTAAATATCATGTTTTCATTGAAAAAATAATCAAAGGATTGTTGAAGTCAATTGTTTCTTTTACCGACCCACCTGAAACGCTTTGAAGCTATTACCGATTTTTATGAATCTAACACCGACCGTAAGTAAATAAAGCATACTTTTTTTCACAGAATACCTACCTACACGTTCGATTCTCAAAATAACTTAAACCCTTTTTTTTATTTGCCAAAAAGCCTATATTTTTTTTTCGAACTTCCCAAGTTTAGCGCAGCCGAAGGTGAGGGTTGACTGTCGGAACAAGTTGCAATGACGATTCCGTACGTGTACTTAATAACTATTTTTAATACAGTTGCGAAAGAATGAATAAAAATACTATAAACTCAACTAACATTTTTGGAAAATCGCGCCAACCGTAAAAGATTAAAAGCAGAGGTTTTTTTGTTTTCTTTACCCATTCTGGGTAGGCAAAGGGAACTATACATACAGCCAAGTCTTCAGTAGATTTTTTTATGCTTATAAAATGAAAATGAAATTTAATGACATTAAAATAAATTAAACCTAACCTAACTCATTGAATCAAATCATTATATTGAAACAAATTAGTAGCTTTACTTTTAGACATTACATAAAACGTTAATCAAAAAATACCAATTAATCAGTATAGAATCGGTGATAGCTTCTCTTTGTTGTAATTACCGATTCATATGGATCGTTAATTAGTGTTAAATAAAAAAATGAACAAATCTTTTACCGAGCCACGAAAAATAATCGATATTAATTGTAATATATTTCCCCATCCGTTTTAATACAATAATTTATTTAGTCCTAAACTATAAAAAAATACACCATTTTCATATAAATACGAAGAAAACTCTAAGTAGTTTCTTTCATATCCCACGTCTAAATGTTTAATAATGCGTGGCAGTTTATAGCGGAAAAACAAGTTTATAATATAACATGGTGTAAGTCGCTAATAGATGCTTATAATTTTAGAATACTTAAGATTGAAATGGTGTTATAAAAACTTGTTTAATTATTATAAGCATTAACGAAAAAGGGAAAAAATAAAGAATAACCTCTCAGCCATTGCCGATCCATGGGTCGGTAATGACTGCACTACTAAAATGCACTGCAGCTATTGCCGTTCTATTTTAATTTCAAAAATACTTTTTAAAATCCCTTAAAACACAATAATTTTGTTGCGAAATATGGAATATACAAATAAAGGAATCTGTTGAGTTATTCAGAATAAACTTAACATAAATATTTATATATAAAATATCTTAAGCAAAAAAATTTAGTACTTAACTGAGGAAGTAAGGGTTAGTATGACACGATCGGCGCACTCGCTACGTTCACAGAAACTAACGTATTTGGTCACATTCCCGTGTACCTACGTACACTAACACCAGTAAGTTAATTAGGAAACATACAAACATGTGTGTATATTATACTCTCTTGTGACTCAAATCGTTCCAAACCGATAAAAAATAAGAATAAGCTGAATGGGTCGGCAATACCTGCAGATTTTCGATGGGTCGTTGATAGCTGCGTTTACCTTACACTTTTTTCTGAGTCGCATACCTACCTACGTTTAGTTTTCCGCGACAGTACCTAACTAGAAATCAGTAAAAAGATGACGACAAAAAATCGGTTGTCTGTAAAGTCGGTTTACTGACGATAGTTGAACGTGACAACGTCATAAGAAATGGAACGCCTCAGAGTGAGGTAACGCCGCATACGTCATATTTTTTCGTGCATGCAGCCGGCTCCATCGAATTATAAGACGTTGTCACGTCAAAAACGCAATTCAAAGAAAACTGAAAGGAGAATCCTTACCTACATAGCTAATTCAACCTACCTAAGAACATATTTTTATGTTTTCCAATACAACAACCATGAAGCTAGGTATACACATACTACGTCCATGACAACAACCAGCAACTCACGTCAATAAGGCTATCAATATTCCGAGTATCGACGGGCCGCTGCTGGAAGTAGAACGAACGGATCTGGTTGGAAACCTTGCGCGTGCGCTCTTCATCGCCGGCGAGCAGCGCGGGCGGCACCACGCGCCGGAACTCAAGGTCCAAGTCGGCCAGAAGCTTCGGGTAGCGCTGCAGACCTGAAGCATATTATACTAATTTACAACCAGGGTCACCGAAAGTCAGGTTTCAAATGTCGTAATTGGAATACAAAGGTTGGAATGCTATAGAAAGTTTTACAAAATCGGAACACAATAGGAAAACACAATTTTCCTAGAAATGGTAATGGATTCAATAGGTCGTACTTACAGGGGCGGAAGATTTCAGTGAGTGAGAGAGCCAGGAGCAGATTCGATTGAAATCGCTTCCTTTGGTACGTAAACCGTCAAGTTTGTTCGCGATTATGAACGTAAGTATATCACTTGCGGAAAGATAGTTTTCTACTATTAGGGGGAGCCACAAACTGAAGTGTCTTACCTAGGAAAATGCACTGCCCAAACCGCCCGGTAGGCCTCCAATGCTTGACTAGCCAATAGTAAAATAATGTTCTCACATTGCACTCTGTAATTTAGTCCCGAACTAGGCAGAGCCTATAATATGTGTAAACTAAAGAATCAATTACCTACTTGAAAAAAACCTTGTAAAGTGATCAATTACATTCAAAACATAATCAAAATTAAACAAAAATGCAAACCGACTTCAACGAGTAGCACTTAAAAGACTAAGTAAGTACCTATTCATTATTTGCATAATCAAAATCCATTAGGTACCTACCTAATGTTACTAAACCTACTACGCTGATAGCGAGTGTTTTACTGATGTCCGTTGAGGAGTTCCGTTCTCCACCTGAAGTTTTTTATCAGATTTTCACAAAACTTATAAGGGACCACCCTTTGGAAATCGCTTCAGATACTCGTATGACGGAAATATGGATCAACATACCAAAAAGTTTTGGAAGGCACGTTAAGATGTTGGTCCCGGATTTTAAGCCATGTGAGTTGAGTACAGTTGGGGGGCTTGAAAAATTGTGACAGCAAGGTGGCCACTAGTCTAACACCATCTGCCAATCCGCGGTGGGCTCGCGTGGAAGATTAATAGCCCATACTTCCTCGTGACGTGTGAGGAAAGACCCTTAGCTCAGCAGTGCGCTGTTAAGGGTTGTTAATAGATGGATAGGTGAAAAAATATAAAACATATTTGACGAATTGAGAATCTAGAACCATCTCCTTTTTTAAAGTCGAATAAAAAGCATTTATAAACATAAAATCAATGTTCCCATATTTTTTTTAAATACTCTTACGTCAAGATAAGTAGGTCGTCACTCAATCAAAACTGAAACGCAAACATTACTTCCATTATACTATCATTATTAAGTGCGCAAAAAAGTAACCGAAATAAGCCTCCAGCCCACTTGCCGGCGACAGACTATTTACAAAGTGGCGGGAAAGTAGCACGAAGTTGATATAATCACATGTGTTATTTTGTTATGTAAATACGAGCAATATTTCTGTGTACCGGTCGGTGCCCGTTTGAAGTCTTTGTATACATCTATAACATTTATTAGAATATTATATAACAGCAGTTAGGACACGCAAGCAAATACCAAAAACACAATAATTGATTTACACGAACTATTATGTTTAGGTTTATTTATAGGTTTGATTGAATAAACAGTACCTAATTTGACCAATCGGAAAGAATATCTTATAGCTGTGAAAAGAAAGTTTTGTAAAGCAAAATGTGGAAACTCATGGAATACTTACTTCGAGATCTATCTAGAAAGAATACGCGAAGAACGCTAGTAACATTATGCAATGCACACATGGTTATCTATTTAGGTTCACTACCTAGGCAGAGCTTTTACTAAGGGTCCTTCTTTAAGTAGGCATAGATACAAAATAATAATAGGAAGTTACAAAAAAATATACAAAAACTTCTTTGTCAAGTATCTCTTTATTTAAATTTATGAGATTGGATGCCTAGCCAAAAATTATGGAACACTCCCTCAATGAAAGATTTCGCAAAACATCTTATAAAGGAGATCAAACTTTGGAGATCCGCGACGAGATCATCGATTTCATAAACGACACCTCGCAAGAGTGACTCACAAATTGTCAGCCTGTCAATAGAGTCTGTTATTTTAAAGTTACGTGCATTTTCGCTTGTTTAGCCATGCACGGCGCGGCACCACGTCCGTAGGACCTCCATTATGTAGTGCATTTGCAGGTGTTATATAACAACTTACGTAGTTCTAGTGCACGACCATAACAGTCAAAGTACAGGAAGGCACAGTTTCTCTCTAACTAATGGGTTACACTGTAATTTTTTCCGTATGAGTCATGCTACAACTTACGAGAATATGTAAAGCGGACGCCCGCACGATCAGCAGTAAATTATTTGACGTATAGTTTAATCAAAATCCTTTCAGTAGTCTTTGTGTGAAAGAGAAACAAACATCCATCCAGCTTCACATACTTTCGCGTTTGTATAGTATTAGTTGCAAGTAAGTCATCTCTCAGCTACACCTACCATGACAGTCGCATGCAAAGCAAATTATGTTGAATCTCTACATTGTACCAAAACTGCCATCCGGACCTATTATTATATATAAGACTAGCGACCCACCCCGGCTTTGCATGGGTGCAAGACTAACACTAAAACCTTCCTCTTGAATCACTCTATCTATTAAAAAAAACCGCATCAAAATCCGTTGCGTAGTTTTAAAGATTTAAGCATACATAAGGACATAGGGATATAGGGACAGAGAAAGCGACTTTGTTTTATACTATGTCGTGATGATGTTGTCTTAGCTCACTGTCTCAGTCAATACAAAAAGAAAAAATAAACTTTTCTTCAAACATCTTTGAAGCTATAGTTTATAGTACCTAAGCACAAACATTACAAAACAAGGTTTAACCGTCTGTTTCTGGTTAGTCTAGGTTTGATGTTCGATTTGATAGTTCTGGCTAAAGTTTAGGTTTGAAGATATTTTGCCATAAGACAGCAGGACTTTTATTTTTCGAACCAATGAACGCGTAGGTAGGCAATAATATATAATTTAAAACATTCCTGCGTGCAGGGTAGGGCAAGCAAGCAACGGACATTCCGTGGAAATTTTCGCGTGTTTGGCAACATTTTTAGATTAGCAAGTTTAGCAAAATGTGGTTAACAGAAAAGTTGTTCGACTATTTAATACAAGGTGAACAGGTGGCTACGCTGGGCTAGGAAGGGCCACTCGCCGGTTCCGCTTGCGACATGTGTCGTTGGATTTCCGCGCTCGATCTTACTAATTACCTGGCTGGGTGTAACTAGCGGAAAATTAGCATAAACACACATTACAACAATGTTACAATAGATAGGTAAAGTAGGTAGGTCTTCGTAAGAGGATAATTACGTAAACCACTTTAAAGTCTAATTTTTAATTCTTTGGCATTGTGTCAGCTGTATTTCAAGAGTACCTAACAACACGGGTCGGTAACAACCCTTTTTGGTCTCCTTATTCATGTTTCCTTTTTTTTCTCTCAGAATTTGAATCGTCAAAATTACACCGTAATAAAAATCGGACTTTTCCTTGAACAAAAGCAAATCATCTGACAAAAAAAGGAAAATACAAAATCATGATTTAACAAAGGAGATCGCAAAGAAAAAATTAAACCCAGTTGTCCTGCAATACTGAGTTGTGCAAATAAAGACCTGAAAAAAGTTTTCAAACACTTACGCCGAAATAGTATGATTCCTTCTTGTGCATTAAATCCTGTGAGAAGAGGCACGTCGGTCCCGGGAAAAGCCTCCCGCGGATGTTTGGTGAGGAAGGCGCCCGGCACGTCGGGCTCCACCGCTGGCAGGAAAGGCAGCGCCACGGTACTCTGCAGGTCAGCTGACTTGCCCGGTGCTCCGGCTAAGCGGGCACCTGCTTTCACTAGCAGCTCGCTCGGAGTTGCTCTGAGGTAGCCTGTATAGGGGACAGATTATTTGACGTCCTCTGTTTGAGAGAAGATGATCTTGCTACCTATCTTGATTGAACGGAAAGATGAGACTAAGAGGAAAGTACATTGCAGCCCCAGATAGAAAACATTGACATTGGCACCCCGCACCCACCTCTCTCTGTAGCATTTGAAATTAATAATTTTACGAAACCTGCAAAATGAATATATACCTACTGGCCCGAATAAAATAAAAGGCCATGTATAATTATGTTTATTTTAATACAATTTTGAGCCCAAGGCACATAGCCCAGTTTGCCCACCTAGATCCGGGGCTGCCTACTTGTGTTCAAAAACAGTAACCAGTTCAGATAAAAAAAAATCGCCCGTCTTTGATTTTTACTTCGTCTCGCTACCGAGAGTGTATTGTGAATTCCTCTCATAATGCAAATATTAAACATGGATTTGCTTAGAATTTCCTTACCAAGCAGCTCTGCGGTGCTATTGGTATCGATGCCGAGTTCCCGACCGAGATCAAAAGCCCGCACTCGCGGCTCTCGCGCCAGCGCCCATGGTGACAACGCCAGACCGCTCTGTGCGATCGCTCGATGGAAAAGGCCCTGCAAAATTTGCCTCCATGACGCTAATATGTAGTTGTGAGACTACTTACTCCACTTTCGAAAAAAACATAATATATCCTCAAATAAACATAAACATTATAATAAAAATAAAACAAAGTTTTTGAGGAAGTGTCAGTCATACCTGGTCAGATAACATTTTATTAAGATAATAGCTTAGGGTATTGTTATCTTGCGTCCGTAGTCAAAAATGGCCGTATTCAGCAATACCTAACTTGTTTTTTAACCTGTGTGTGTCATCAACGTGTTATGTTTCGTATTCTAAAGTCCCAAATACCCAGCTTCAACTACCTACCGTACCGTAGCTACCGCCCGATAGGATCAAATTATATCAAAATGTTCGGAAGGTTTACCAATGCAGTTGAACTTGAAGTCAACCGACATTCTATCAAAAAACAAATAGCTGTAAATACTTACATTTCAAATTAGGCAATAGTTTACGATCGCGATCGTTCAATAGCTTAGTGTTACCTTGGCTCACTGAGACTGCGAGGGTCAAAAGGTGTGAAAAGAGCTACTAAACTGTAAACTCTACATGTTTCTTGATATTTATAGTGATTGCAGCAAATAATGTAGCAGTTCACTTGCAGTTCTGCCATATTCGTGTAGTCTTAAGGTCAACACACACAGATCCGGGAGAACGTTTTATTGTAACATTCGCGTTTGTACAAAAAAAAGTCCTGTCCCGGATTCCGCTTATCCGCTTTCCCGCCTACCTAGGTTACACAACTACACAAGTAACGAAAATAAAGTTTCAAGTCAGTTCTTTCCTTCGGGATTCTGCAGGAATATTATTGAGGTTTTTTTTCTGAGTAACTTTAATTTTCAATTTGCAGTTTCATGTAAAAGGGCCTTTACCTTCGACTCCGGCGACAGCATATGGAGATGCACGGAGGCTGCCCCAGCCGACTCACCGAAGATGGTGACGCGGCTAGCATCCCCACCGAAATACTCGATGTTGTCCCGCACCCATTTCAGAGCCAGGACTTGATCCTAGACATAAGAAGGTAGTAGAGCGGGGAGGAGCGACTATCTTCCTATTAAAGCTCAAGATAATCTTGAAAATGTAAACTTAGCGACAATTCTAGTATATATATATATATATAGAGACTGTTAAATTTATATTCTTTTCGTTTTAGGTTAAAAATGGCAAACGAGCTGACATCTACAACATTAAAGAAGCCTCCGTCGTCGCCAACCGCGCCAAACGTCTTTAAAATAACTTCATGTAGAGTAAGGGGAAAACTTCAGAAGGGAAGTTCACTCCACAGATTACAGGTGCTAGGAAGTAAGGATTTCTGCAATATTGCCTTATATCGTAAATAGGTACCTACTTAAAACTATGGAACAAGCTACAAAATACAAAAATCTCTTAAATATACACTGAAGTGCCATCATAACAACAAACTAAATTTTACGGCATGTTCCTGTCCTCTGACAGTAAATACTATTTCCGAGACGAGCCTCTACAAGTTGCGAGAACATAACCGCAACCCACAGCGTTCTGTACCAACGCAACTTGATTTATTACACGCAAAGTAAACGAGTATTCGCTTTAGAAAATATTCAGGGACAAGGGCAGCACTTGGGCACATACAGCACACAAATCTACAAGCCATATAGATGCGTGGGCATCATGTCGAAATCAGTATGTAAAGCAGTCAGCTCCGTGGAGAATAAAGTCTATTGCAAAATTGAGGCCTTCGATATTGAGGGCAATGTCAGTAAACAAACAATAAAATTCATAAGTAATATAATAATCAATAATTTATACTTTATCCTTCCAGTAGTACATAAATTTACAACACTACAAGGTCATATTTTATTCGTTTTGTATCCGTGTCGTCATGGCTAGATTTTTTTTATTCTATTCAGTATACTTACTAACAGCATAACATACATTTTTGATTAAAAACAAAAACTTTATTAAAATATATTGATATAGTGTTAAACCAACTCCAATATCGCAAGAAAAATACCTATAAAAGAGAAATGCCACGGACTAGCTCACTCAAAACTTTAACACCTCGAAACTTCAAATTTAGCTGGTAGGTTCCTTACGCAATGTATACCCCTTATAAGCGACATTAGCACGGGAACGGCGATTCACGTGTAGTCAAAATGCGTAGATAAATACCTTGAGTCCCATATTCCCGGAGACCTCATCGTTTTCAAGGCTGAGAAAGCCGAGCGCTCCGAGCCTGTAATTGAGGGTGACCAGTACTACACTGGCGCCCACCAAGTGGTCAGGACCGTACAGGAACGAGTTCCCGGAACCCACGGCGAAAGCTCCGCCGTGGATCCACACCATCACTGCCAGTTTGGGGTTGAACCTGAAAGAAACCTTCAAACATCATGAGGATGTAAAGCGTATAATCTCTCGACAGATTCCGAAATAGGTACGAAAAACAAATTTTTATAGTTATTTCCAATCAAATTGGACCCGATCCTCAAAATTTCACTTTATTTTCATAATAAATGCAGTTTAATCTATCAGCTTTGCTGTATTCTAATTAAATTACGTCTCCCAGACGAATTCTTAATCAGTAAAAACAAAGAATAGGTAATCACTGAAGCTGATGATAAAACTAAGACGAAACGAAAACGAAATTGGAATTGCACTGGTCGTAAATACCTAAGAATAAACGAGTCAATTAATTTGCACTAAGCCTCACCCAGTGATCTTCTCAGGCAGCGCTGGCGTGTAGACGTTGAGGAAGAGGCAGTCCTCGTCGCCCTTGTATGTGTCGAAGAGCATGAACCGGTGGGGGCAGACGGCGCCTTCCTCCAGGGCATCGCGAACCCCGGACCAGGGTTCCAGGGGTGCAGGCGGCCGGAACCGCAAAGACCCGCGGGGTGGCTGCGCGTATCTAAACGGAAAAGGGTTAATTTTTATTATAAAAACGGAAATGGTACTGAGACAAACAAGTTTTGGCGAGGCAGTGCAGTGGTGGACCAGATGATAATAAGTCATGATAATAAATAATAATATAATAATAATATTTATTTAAATTCCACATTTGTTATATTACATTTCACAATTTCGCATTTTTTAGGTTGCAGCTAGGTAGGTAACTGAATTCAGATCTGATATTTATCACCAGCTCGAGGTGAAGGAAAACATCGTGAGGAAACTGTCAAATTCACTAAGAATTTATTTAGTCCAGGCAATGAAGCGGATTATTGTATGAAGACCCCAACATTAATTCCTCAGTCGATGAAACTTTGCAGGATTGTACTATAGTTAAGAGACAATACTTGCATAAAAAAATCCAAAAAAAAACCTAACCGATGTTAGGTATTTTTATTGAAATACTTATTTATTTGATATCTTTGTTGGGAAAAATGCTTAGTCAAAATTTTCTTCGCCAGCACTATTCATGTGGGTTAAGAAAACTATATGCGAAATATCCAAAAAAATCTCCTGGTAGAAATAACAAAACTCAGACGTATATTATGTACCTTGCACGGGAAAATTGCTCAGTCCATTTTTTAAACTGGAATGTCATATAAAAGTCGCTGTGGACTTACAATAGGAAAATCCAAAATAAAAACCGTCTTGCTACATTTTTTTCAGAAATCATCAAATTATGAACCAAAAAAAAAATTTTTTTAGTATAAAAACCTCACTTTGGTTAGGTAAATCACAGGGCGCACCCGTAAAAATTGGGGTGCCTCAAGTTTCGATTCTTGGTCCTTTTCTTTTCCTTGTATATATAAATGATATTCCATTCATGGTAGAGAGTTTGTCAAAGATAGTGTTGTTTGCTGATGATACATCTCTGATTTTCAAAGTAGATAGACAAGCTCAGAAGCTCGACGAGGTAAATGACACTCTTCAACAAATTCTCACATGGTTCACTGCAAACAATCTAGTGCTCAACGCTAAGAAGACCAAATGTATAAAGTTTGTACTCCCTAATGTTAGACGAGTAGAGAAAGAGATAATTTTAAACAATGACAAATTAGATTTCGCTGATAATACAGTTTTTTTGGGGATAACGATAGACTCCAAACTTCAATGGAATTCTCATATTTCTGCATTATCTAACAGACTGAGCTCAGCTGCTTATGCCGTCAGAAAAATCAGATGGCTTACTGATGTAGACACAGCAAGACTCGTTTATTTTAGCTACTTTCACAGTATAATGTCCTATGGCATCTTGCTGTGGGGCAGAGCTGCTGATGCAGAATCTATTTTTATTTTACAAAAAAGGGCTATACGCGCCATTTACAAGTTAAGATGTCGTGATTCCCTAAGAGAACTGTTCAAAGAAATTAATATTTTAACAATGCCTTGTCAGTACATTTATGAAAACATTATGTATGTACGGAAAAACATATTACTGTATACTAAAAACTGTGACAGGCATAATTGTAATCTAAGGAATAAAAATAAACTAGAGCAACCTCAGTCACGATTAAGTAAAATTAATAATTCCTTTGTGGGGCTTTGCATACGCTTTTATAATAAAATACCAGAAGATATTTTGAAATTGCCTGAAACTGTGTTCAAAACTCATGTTAAACATGTACTTTGTAAAATGGCATATTACAAACTAGACGACTATTTAAATGACAATGATGCTTGGAACAGATTTCCTCCAGTCCAGCGCAATACGATAGCGAAAAACAAACGAAATTATGTAACCCAATTTAGTAATATGTAAAAATTGATTAAAAGAATATTGTGTTGAGGAGTTTCTTGCCCCGCTTCTTCTCCTCAACCATACATGCTGAAGCGGTGGAGTTGAAATGACGTTCATTAAGTGGACTTGTAAGTTCCTATTTTGAATAAAACATTTTGACTTTGACTTTGAATGGAATACTACCTACAAGTAGCCCATCGGGGGAAAGCGGTGAGCATATTTTATTTTTATTTTTTGTAGATATGTAACTAACTAACTAACTAAACATTAAACAATTCGAAACAATTCCAACTAAATTTGATTAATGTTTAATCAAATTTAGTTGGAATTGTTTCGAATTGTTTAATGTTTTTTGGCTTCTTTACAGACTAAGTAAGGAATAAGATATTCCTTTCTACATTATTTACAGATAAGTAATAGGTACTTAGTATGATTTAGCTCATCACGTAAGAAGTGTGAGATGTGACGGAATAGGTATATAAGTACCTACTTATGAAAGACGTTT
The DNA here is from genome assembly GCA_963855545.1 of Ethmia dodecea. Classification (NCBI taxonomy): domain Eukaryota; kingdom Metazoa; phylum Arthropoda; class Insecta; order Lepidoptera; family Depressariidae; genus Ethmia; species Ethmia dodecea. The sequence continues at coordinate 8,592,621 of OY979457.1, forward strand.
GAAGAAATATTCTGCAAACCTCTTTGATACTTATCTATTTATTCGAGATCGAGAACCCTGAAGAATGCTACTGTGGGTCAGTATACCAACGAACGCAATGCTGAGGTCAACGGACGCGAAGAATGTGAAATAACCAGTATAATGTGTTATCATCCCGTAACGATATTCTTCCGATAGTAAGTACCTATGATCTTGATAATAACCATGTAATACTAGTACGGAAATTTATAATAAATGTAATGCTATAACATAACTCAAAACCCAATGATGAAATTACCTGACCTTTCTTCGTAAATTACTAACGATATTTATTTAGCTCCGTATTTAATACCAATGACCAAGGTAATATTCTGCTAACACTAGTTTACCTTTTAGTGCAACATTCTTGAATTCTAGATGCCTAACTCGCAAAATTTGCGTCGTTTTTACGACTCTGTCCATGGCATTTAATGCATTGCATTATTTAATATTTTTACTTGATTTGATTTTTGAGTTTCTAATCCGCTATAGTATCGACATCAATACCAATAATGTTTTGAAAATGGTTCCCCGCTGCAAAATCTTTGAGATGATGATAGTGTAGTTACTGTAGTCAGTACGTACGTACGATAGGTAGTACGGTTTCCCAAGGTCAAATCACCTTCTACGTTTAAAAGGTTTTGACGATATAGGAATTTTTTTTTAAGTAATTTGTTTTGTCTGTCCATCTCTTGTAGGTAAATCCACTCAGGCTTTTTTTTCACAGGTTTTCTTCTTCATATTCAAGTAGCGTTCTTTCCAAAACATATCTTTTTAAAACCGATTCACAAAAACTAAACGACCGTTAAAGATAAACTGGTATCTAACACAATATAATAATAATATATAATATAATCTCACGCCTTTCATCCCCGAGGGGGTAGGCAGAGGTATTCCATTACTAACACAATGGGTTCGATTCTGCATTACAGCGCCTAAACTTATTTTAGTTTAGTTCTGTCATTTTCTTTCTCATAGAGAAGAAAAGAGACATTTAGTCCTGTCAAATTAAAATTAGTCCTGTCAACTAAGGCATTTCATAACGTGTTTAGTGCATAAGTAAATAAGTCACGACTAAAATACAGCCTCTGACAGGACTAAATTCGGTAGGTTATCTTTTATCCCTTTTCTTTTTTTGACGTAAAATAAAGACAGGAATAAACTAAAATAAGTTTAGTCGCTGTAATGCAGAATCGAACCCATTATCACCATAATTTCAATTTATAATAATCATGCTCACCTACTAACTAATCTATGTTATCAACTCATCACGTTACAATTATAGTCAGTCATATACGTAACATAAAAATCTGGTGTCCAAAACCATACCACTTCACATCACATAAAGTTTTTGGTGATGAGGAGTGGTAAGGTTTTGGACTGCACGCGCTCATAATGTAATTAGTAATAAGAAGTGGTATGGTTTTGTACGCCAGATTTTCATGTTACGTGTATACGATAGTGTAACGTGACGACATTATCCTGTGACCAGTCGTTTAGGTGTGATTAGGCACAAGAGTAACCGACCTTATCCCCTTAAAGCTGTAGTAGGGGGTTTGTTGCGTCGTCCGCGCGAGCAGCCGGCGTCCGCGCAGCGCGCCCATCTCGGTCATGACGAGGGGTCCTCCTCCCACGCGCATGCGGTCCACCAGCGCATGCACCAGCCGCGCCGCACGCGCCGGCACCGCTTGCAGCCGTCGCAAAGCGTGTTTCAACCCCACTGACTCGCTCACGGTACTGCTCAACCGGCGCCATGCTCCTGTGACCTATAACAAAATAACGTTTGGTTGTAAAGGTACTTGTGCATCCTCTAAAAAAGTGAGTCGGTAGAGGTAGGTACTATTTTTTAAATACCCTTTTCAACAGTATTTTTGGGACCCCTATACGAGAGCTGGTGAGTCTATCCCTTAATAATAATTTCGTATATATTCAAGAATTTTCAGATCCAGATCAGGTACTTCTCTAAATAGGTGACTAATAACTTTCTGCAGCGAAGTAAAATATTCACATGAATATTTTTAAGACTATATTGAGAATCCTTTTACTATAAGAACGGTTCAACTCTTAAAACTCCGTCATATCGCTTTGATTATAATTTTGTTATAATTTTCGCCGCTACAAATTACAATCCAAAAGTTTAGTGATTGCAGAAAGAAATGAATACTGTTAAGGTAGATTTTTAAGTGCGGGCCAATTTAGTAAATGAAAGTGTTTAAATCGTTACAGATCACTATAATTTTTGGGCTTGCGTGTAAGTAAAATACTGTAGTTTACTCAAATTAATGCAGTGATCTAAAGTTGTGAGAATTGGCGCCCGTCACCGCAGAAGCGCTCACGTCGCGATACCACCCAGCCAGCATCGGTCGGCAACAAACTGCTTTACGATAAGTAAAAGGAATGCAATTAACGCACACAGAAGTGTTAACTTAAAATAAAATGCAATCAGAATCATTTAGGCAAGCAAGCCTGTAATTTGTTAAGTCTCCTTATGGAAGCGATGTTTTTCGCAATTTATCATTTCTGTCTCGATTTTAAGATACCTTCGATGTATTTTTTATTACGTCTAACGTTACGTTGGCGTTATTTGGAGGTTTTTTTATAAAAATTTCAGTTTTTTTAATTAATAGGTAAGATACTTTTTATTTTTATACAAATTAGAATTACTTACGTACATAAGTATAACTACTAATTTGTTACATATTTTAGTTAGTTTTAATAACTTTCTAAATTTTTTTTTAAATGCTCGGGTTTGTTTATATGAATTTATATCACTGGAACAATAAAAATCTAATTTTAAATACAAAATATTAAAGAATTTCGAAAGGGTTTGTACCTAAGGTCAGTGCGTTGAGTGTCAAATTAGTTGGAGGTAAGATAAAATGCAATTTCCAAAAAAAAGTGACTACGTTTCATAGTTTACTGAAGTTCGCACGTTCGATGACTAGCTGTTTAAGAAATAAAACAATAAGGATCTACCAAAAGCATTGCTAAGATTAAGTTACGGTTACTACACAAAAATACGTTTTTTTTTATTATTTATATATTCATTTTTTATATATATCTACATTAACAGAAAAAATTAAGTCGCCAAACTGCAGGAGCAGTTTGTAGGCGTGTGACTTTGTGTGCACATGTTGAATTGGATAATAGGTATATACTTTTACATTCGAGTACGTTTAAATTATATATGTAGCTAGAGACAAACTAGAGTCATTACCACATGTGTATTAGAGCAAGACCGCTCGAAACGGTTGAATTTCCAAGAATTTTTTTATGACGATAATTGGCTTTGCTCAAATTATAGTTTGCCATTGCTATTCAAATCGTTTAATATTTATTTCAGTATGGTTATCTGTTGTTTAGTACCCATAGTACAGGCCCTGCCTAGTTTATACCATGTGTCAATGTGTCCAACAATTTATTATTATTATAAAATATGAGGCTTGTCCGTTTCGTTACTAGAAGAACTATTGTATAACAGAAAAATAAGGAACAGTGAATAAATTACGCCCATGTGGCCAATCCAATGACTAAGGTGTAGAGTTTCGGAAGTTAGGGCTTGTATTGTAGAGTTAGAAGCTTGGCTCTACATGAGATCTGATAACTTTTTGACAGTGCGAGCCATATGATCTCGTCTTCGATTTTACATGATAATGTTTTTGGTGGGATTTTACTTCTTCTTGTAGCTCCATTATAAGACTCATTTTTTTTGTTTATTTATTATTATATTATATTACTTTATTTTTGGGACTGTATTTCTTGCACATCAGAGCAGAGGTGCCTTTTTTCATAGCCCACTCTCTATCTTTGCCCTTATTCTCTGTTGGTTTACTGTTATTGTCACAGCGGGCACACATTATGCGTTTTGGGCGCGCTAAATTCCATCCTGTAATTTAAAGGGTAGTGGCAAGACTTATAAAAATCTTGAAATATGTTTTTTATTATTTATAACAAGGAGTCTATATCAATTTTCAGACCTCTAGCATTAACATTTTCGGAAGCCTGATATAAACTGCTATATTAAGGGGGGTGGGGGGGGGGGGGGTTGTTGTTGTTTGTGAACTAATGCTGGCTTACATACCAAATTTCAGCTTTCTAGGACTTCAGGAGGTACCCTATGAATTTTGATGATCATTAGTGAGTGGGTGAGTAACAAAATTGGAGCTTTTTAGATATCAATAAAATCTAAAGTTTAGTGCTATTCAATTGAAACTTTATATTTTTAATAAGTGTACTTGAGATCATATCTCGAAAATTTGGCTAAAATCATTAATTTATACATTGATAAGGCATCGTTTAAGATAGAGATCCAATTTCATGAGTAGCACGTGAAAATACTTACCTAATACTTTATTTTGAATTAGCAATAGCAAAGTGAACCCATTGCACTTTTCATATTTAATTTCCAGTAGAAAGGTGATGTTTCTAAAATATCTAATTACACCTCGCACATGAAAATCATACACAAAATGTAATTACTGCTATATACATCCGTATACACCTAATACACCAGAAAAACCATATTCTCCGTTTGGTGCAGTCGGATAAATTCGTATGTGTTTGGCAATATTAGTAATTCATAGTCGTCTATATCATCATCACAAATAGTTTCGTGTCCAGATTGATATCAAAGCAATTTGTAATATTTCCTGTATTATCCCTTCTATCGTAAATTCTCTGCAAATTGCTGCTCGTGAAATTGGTCAGACAAATCACTGAGTGGCGCGTACGCGGTATACGCCTATGATATAATGCGTTGCAAAATATCCCGAGTATGTTTCCTACTCCGATATTCAACTTCAAGGTGAAAACTCGCGTTACTGGGTACATATAGCTATATCATAAGGTATTCATTTGCATTATTTTTAAACGACACTGTAGGTCAATTGCACTTTAAATATTACATAACTCAAAGTGATGATGATGATCATGCCGCCACGTAAACTTAGAAGCAGGTTAACCCGATTGGCATGTGAAAATAGCGCGGACTTAATTTTATTGTTTAGTGACACGTAGGTCACGCATTCAATTTCTATCCCGTTGCAACATTTGTGTGCATGAATACGAGTATAATTGTTGGTTTCATTTCTGGGTGTCTGTATAAGAGTAGTTATGATTATTTTATCACTTGATTTATATCAGTGGCGGACTAAGCCTGTCGGAGGCCCGGGGCGGAATAACTGAATGAGCCCCCCCCCGGTCTTAGAACTTTTGAATTTGGAGGCAGTCCAGGCTCAGGGCGGGCCTCTAGTCTTGGGGGGCCTTCAAATTTAGAGCAGCTTTAACCGTATTTGTACCCAACCAACACCCAATTGCCTTTTATTCTTATTTAGGATTTGATTAAGAGAACTTTTCGCTAAATTTCGAGGCCCCCTAGGACCAGAGGCCCGGGGCGGACCGCCCCTTCCGCCCCTACCTTAGTCCGCCAGTAATTTGTATCGACTGTACAAAGTTTAGCCTGAATAACCTATGTTTGTATGTAGTCAAGATCACGTGGAGTTTGATACATTGGACTTTGTAACGTTCATATTACAATCGCCTTAGAAGTCAGACTCAGGCACTACAAGTGTACCTAAAACTTCATTTTATGCTCTTGAAGAATTATGAAATAATAGGATCATCTTTAAAAGGATACTTATAAACCGAAAAGAAATGTAATATTGATGAACAATTTGCAATAAAAAATCGTAAACCGCTGATCAGCCCATAATGAATTAATGACCAACCGTAAATTTTAAAAATAGGTACTTCATAATTGTCTCGGCAAACCGAAACACGTATTAAATGTTAACAACAATAAGTATGTTGCGCATTCAATTTAAACTTTATTCACTTGAGCATTACTCAATGTATCTTAGAAGTGGAAATCTGGCAACTAACTCAACGGTACCGATGCCTCAAGTTACAATAAAAAAACTTGCGTAAAATCGAAATTGCGGTCTTTAAACATTGTAAGTAAATGATGGCCTTCTAAGTAATAGTGAAACTGTGACCAAACCAATGTTTTGCGGGTAGCTTAGTTATTTTATCGTCATTCCACTCGTATATTGGTTTCGATGTTTGGAAGAATATGGTTGAAACTAGAATTTGCAGTAGTGACTAGCTAATTCCCATGTCCCAGAATTAATTCTGAGATATGTGTAAAAGACCCGGTTCGGCGATGGGCTCACCACCTATCACGTTTAAGGGTCCAAAGAACATCTCGTGAAAAGTGGGTATACCTATCTAGAAATGGAATACCTCTGCCTATCCCCTCGGGGACAAAACGCGGAGTATTTTTTGTCTAGCTAAAGTACTACCTCTTATGCTAGCTTAGGATAACATGGCTGATCAGATTCAGAGATAAGTATCGGTATACCCTAGAGAACCACATTCAACAATACGAAGTGTATAGGTAGGTGCCCACTTTTATATAGTTTATTTATTGCGGCGACAAAAGCGTTGACTCCCGCGCCGGATCGTTCCTGGTGCAGAGGCTGGCCATCGAAATCCAGCGCGGAAACGCGGCGAGCGTGATGGGCACCTTTGCACCGGGAATGATTAGGGGCGGTTTATTTAACTACTTAAGTTTATTTTTAATTTTATTTTTATTTAATTGCCGTGAGCCCGTGTAATCCTACAAAATGTAATTCTTTTACGCTGATCTCCACAGGACAAGCTGTGCCTAGTGTGGAGATCGTCGTTACAAATATGTACAAATTGGTCTTAGTTATATATATTTTTTTTATTTTATTTTCATTACTAAATAAAAATAAATATATTTATTTATTTAGTATTAATAATATTATATCTGTAGATATAATAAAACTGTAACGAGACCGTGTCGTCTATATACATGAAATATTTAAATAAAAAATTTGTTTTTTTTTTGCTGTCTGTGCACACGGCACGCAAAAACTACTGGACGGATTTTGATGACAACAGTTGTGGGAGATAACTGAGTACCTGGGTCAACATTTAGGGTACTTTGTGTTTTTACTACACTAAAATATCGCATTCCCACGGGAAAATATAAAAACTGGTAAAAAAGAGAAATATACAACTTCGAAACAATAGGTACCACCTAGAAATTTTAAATATGGTATGTATGTAGGAAACCGCTTAGAAGGGATTTTTGTAAATTCCCACGGGAATGGGAATAAACTGGATTAATAGTACCTAGTTTGTATATTACCTTATGCATTTTTTGTGTAAGAATTCAGGCTTTAGTAAATAAGGTACTTACCTAAATTACTTTTTAACATAAACTGAACAGCCATGGATACTAAGTAAATAGTTATTTGTAAGTAAATGTGTCATACCTAAACGTCGCATTTAAAATATGACTAGGATCACTTGAAACTTATGACTAGGTACTGGTTAACCCAACCAAAAGTTATTTTGTTAGTAACTTATTAACGTAACTTATGCCATACATAAATTTTAATTCATTCATACAAGCAAATCTATACATTTATAGCTTATTAAGTACGAATAAATTTATATCGATAATATCGATAAATGAATATTGATTTTAACAATCTTCTTCTCAAGGTAGGTATTGACCTATTTCGCTGCTCTAGAATTCGTCATAAATATAATTCGGTACTTTACATATTATGTCAAGGAGCAAAAACTGTCATCGAACGATTTAATTTATGCCATTTGTATGCCATATATTTTAAATGATCGATTAACGTAAATTACTTTACGTTCCCCTTATGGGTTGCACTGATGTGCAAATCATTGCTTTTTGTCTACTTACATAATTATTTATTTTAAAAATAAATAAATTTAAAAATAAAAATCTAATAAATTTCGTAGCTACTTCCAAAATATTTATATGTAGCTACGTATATGTAAAAAACAAATATATTTAAAAAACATTGGATTTACTATGAAATCCATCTGTAGCTTCCAAAAGCTAAGGATCAAACAATAACATATTATAAAATGAATAAAAAAATCATAGTAAATGTTTGCCATCCACGTCTCTAACCATTTAGATGTCAGCACGTTGTATGTCAGTAATCATATAAATTACAAATAATCCCATCCACCGTATAGGTACACAAAAAAACATTATAATTGTGTGTAAGGGCCCTTTCTCTTGCGTAGCTGCGCTGTGACCGAAACGTGATCGATATCTACCTTTTAAATAAAATTACTACATCGTAGGAATAACGAGGTAATAATCTTGTATAATAAATCGATTACTGAATTTCACTTGTGACAGAGCCCTTATTTAAGAATATGAACATAATAAGTATTTATGACGAAATAAACAATAACAAGCAAGATCAGTAAAGTTCATTCATATTTATTAATTTTGTAATAATAAATTTAAGAAACCAGAGGTAGAATAATATTTCATCTGCAACCCTAATGTTTACGATACACCTGTGAAATTTTTTGGTAATTGGAATAATATTTTTTAAGATTTTCATACTGTGTGCAGTAGGTATAACTTATGTAAGCTAATCCAGGTCACATGCCATTCTCATAGTTGATCTTGAAATCGAAGACTAATTAACTTAATAGCTGCGATTTAAATAACGAATTGCTTTTGAATTAGCAATCTCGAGTGATGCATAAATTTGCAAACTTATAGGTAGATATGTCTACAGATAACTATAAGAAACATTATGTAAAAGGTAGGAGGAACAATCACGTGGCGAAATAAAAAGACAATGGTCAAATATTTTAACGAACTGTTACAAACGATGATGAGAAATGGAATACATTATTCTTAGTAACTGGAATTTACCAGATATACCAGACATCATCGCGGAGGAAGTGCCAGGGAGTGAGGAGTGTTGCGAAAATCATCGCATTGTCTACCGAAGATGACGACCACGCGTGATACAGCCCTCGCAAAAGGAAGTCATCAAACAATCATGAAGATTAACCTAAAACAGTGCAATGCAATACAGAATCTATATTGACATGAAGAAAGATGTTATTACAGAAAATTCTGCAGCATTTGCAACACGTGCAATTTGAAGGAGTAAATTAAAGAAATCATTAGAACCTCCCGTCTCACTGGATTCGATCGTTGCACAATATTGAAATTGAGACTTAGGTTGACCAATGGCTGTAGTGACCGACTGGACTAATAGCTGCTTTCTGCATGAAACTAAAAACTAAACTGACCACGGAAAATTGCTTCACGAATACGACAGTGGGTGGCATACAAAGATTCTAATCTTGGAGGCTGCCCGCAAAAGACGTGACAAATAACCACAAGGTTTCTCTCTGGGTACCACAGCTTGATCTAAATTCTCACACATGAAAAGTACTTAGGCACACGTAACGTAGGTCAAGACGAATGAACTCGATAAAAAAAAAAATAAGGTTCTTTATCCCCGAGCGCGTACAGATAAATAAATAAATAATCTCACGCATTTAATCTCCGAGGAGGTAGACATTCCATTTCAGAAAATACTTAAGTTTCAGCAGAATAATCATTGAACCTTTGAACGTGGTGGTGAGCCTATCGCCGGATGCTGCTACACATGCCTTAGAATCAATTCTGAGACCTGCGAGTTTCCTCGCCGTATTTTCCTTGAACGTCGAGCTAGTGATGCATAATTACGTAAGTTTTTGAAAATCTCATGGGTACGTACAATCTACATGCCCTCGCGAAGATTCGAACCTGACCTGAGCCTCACTTGAGCTCGATTTTGAGTGAAGTTTTGTTTTTTAGTGTGGCATTAATTTTTCGACATAAAATTATGATTATCTTACTAGTTACGTAATAAAGTACGCTAAAGTAGGTACCTAGATATTTTAATAGTCTTCTTTTTCCTTTAGTGATAAAACTGTCTGCCCATTATATAGTTTGAAATTTATTACTGAGGTTACTGTATGCAATATGGAGTTGAAACAAAAATAAAAGAAACTATGAAAGAAATAAAATTTGAGAGGAAGCGTGGTAAAAGAGTTCAAATATTTCTTCTAAAAGACATCAACGCAAACACTAAGCTAGAAGCCTGCGTTGATGTCTTCTAAATTGTGATACACTAACGTATCGTTTTAAGTTAGATATGAATATTAAATTGAATTTTATTATATTGTATTCTTTTCTTCCCTTCTGAACTGCAGTCGGACTAACTATATACGTGAAGCTGATTAACTTTCATAATAGGATACGACTCCGTTACCATTGTAGATCGTAATCCAATTTAAAAAAAAAGGATCCGTGACGTTATGAGGTCTAATAGGCCTGTTCGAATGCAGAATACCTCTGGTTGCCCAAGCATTATTATCGTTGTTTAGCACCCATTCCCGATGGTTGCGCAATGGCACGTGACGTCATTTAGATTCACATTATCACCGTATATGTTATGGTTACCTATATTTGAACTCTTTATGGACAAGGTCCCTCAACTTGAATCAGTTACAAATAAAAAACTATTGTGTCTGTGATTCATGGTCTGAGAGGACGGAGTTCGAAACAATAACACAGCAGCGTTTATTGGTATATATGTGTATAATATAGAAGTTTCTATAGGGAGTTTTTTTTTTCTTAAAACCTCTTTAGATGTGTGCAAAGGCGTTTAAAGAAAAAGTTTCTCTCAGAGAATGATTTTCTTCTAACTTCTTTCGATGTGTGATTGAGCCAATGTGTCAGCCCCTGTCACATCTGACATTTTTATGGCCCGATTCATAGGTCCATGTACAGAATACGGACACGGGAATGGACATAAATAAAAAAAAGAGGATTCCTTCGAGGAGGTTGGCAGGTATTTTATGGAACTACAGACTATTGGAAACAAACTGGAAATACGAACTTTTCAACAGTGTATTTTTCAGACTCCACGTCCTGACAGGTAGTGAACTCATCGCTTGCCACAAGATTCTATTCTAGATCTATTTGGCTTGCCATAATGTTCCTGAGGGTTCATGAGGGTACAATGTTTTCTTTCACTGTTGAGTTTATGATAATTTTTTGAAAAAAAATAACAATGGTCCAACAAAAAAAGATAGTGAGTTTTTCTTATGCCCTCATGAACTCGTTTCTGTCTCATCTCTTTTTTAACAAAGTTTAGCATTGTGAAGATTGAGTAAATGTCAAGGGAATCTTTCTAAAGTGAGTTACATCTTCTCCACGTGCAATATCCATCTCGTATTTCGGTCACTGTTTCATCGTCGCGATGGGTCAGTCACTCTGTTCCACGCATATGCAAATAAGTGTTATTGCCGGCGCAGGCGCACGCGTCACCTCTGTTACATCAGAATGTGTAATACCATATAACGTTGCTTGTCTAATTTTAGAAGATATGAGCTCTTATTGTTATTATTTGACTTACTTACGTAAGGCTCATTTGTCTGTGGCCTCTTGACGAATATAAAATTATATGAAGTTTTGAAGAGATATAAATAATCTGTATTTTTTGACGGATCTACCGTGAATCACTGAGGCATGTGACTTGAAATTTCATATCGTGTGAATTAGCTTACTATACGGCATCCGTAAAGATTATGGGGGATATTAAATTGTCAAATATCTCTGATCATTTATATGATCATATATTTGATCCCATATAATTGACTATGAAAATGAAAATTAATCATATCTCTATATTACATTATCCAATCACATTTACGCATAGATCTATGATCCAAGATAAGTGATAGCGTAATATGCCCCCCCTATAGCAGATATTTATAGCATTTGTAAAAAAAGTTAAAAGGATTATAATAATGTAGGTACAGTAAGTATCTAGGTATCTAGGCGCTGCTGTTGCAATGCATTTGGTAGAAAACGCATACTGACCTAGTTTAGAGAGGCTTGTTCAGCAAAAAGCAAAGAGCGTCTCAATAATCTAGTAGGTAGTTGGACCGCAACCACGTGCTCTTGATACTACAAATCAAGATAATAATAATAATAATATTTTATTTAAACCAAAACCTTATAGATAACAATTTAACACAGTTTAACAATAATATTTGAAAGGCGTAACAATTCAGGTGAACCCTGTCTCCTAAACTAGGATATCCTGTGTCTTAGGAGGCAGTGTTTCAGTTGGCGGGACATTTCGATTCCTATCTTATACAATTTAGAGATAAATTGTTATTGCAGTGTTAAGAGTGTGGGGTGTGTTTGTAAGGGTGTGTAGGGTGTGGTGTGTAAGTGGGGGTGCATGAATAGAGTGAAAAAGAGAGAGAAGGAGAAAAAACGGATTTTGCACGGTTTGTGTTGATATACATATATATATATATATATATATATATATTTATTATACTCAGTCGCTAAGTAGTCGAGAGTTTTCAGCCATTTTTCAAGGCTAGATTTTAACGTGAAACTGTTTGTACCAGCAATGTTGAGTGTCTTATTTATTTTATTATATAAGTTTGGACTTAGAACATAGAACTGTCTGCCAGCGAAGGAAGTAGAATGGAATACACTCGCGCAGACCTTTCGCTTTTCACGTCGCCTACTGTCAGGCGGTGGTACCAAACGATGTCTTTTTAAGGTGGATCGGAGCACGAAGAGCTGTCTCACTGTCAAAACATTGCAGTCGGTATAGAGCTGGACAGTAGGGTATATGTAAGGCCGTTTGGACATGACCTTTAATACAGCCCGCTGTGCGCGCTCCAATCCGAAGAATTTTGTTTTGGTTGCTCCTCCCCACGCAGGAATGCAATAACTGATGATGGACTGACATAAGGTGAGATACACCATTCGCAAAGTCGTATAGTCAGCACAGGATCTGAGATGTTACTATTAAGTACGTTATTATTACCAACTAACTGCTAATAGTTCTGCTTAAATGCTCTTGCACGGAAGATTGGACTTTCTGACAACTGGTAACATTAATTGTAAGTGTTGCCATTGTCCGAGGCAACTGTCAAAGGCCTAAGGTCAAAGGCAATAGGTCACATAACGTCGGCAATTTGGAACCATCGATAAATGTTTAGAATCGATGTGAGGCAACTATCAAATATTTTCGAAACAATTTGCTTCATAAGCTGCTACATGTATCTACTCGTACCAACCACGTATACGTACACACTAACTAAGTATAGGATGACTCTGCCAATGCCGGAATATCTATTTTATTAACCCCTTAAAAGGCCATTTACTGCAATTTAAGGGCAATCCAGTAAGACAATCCACTAAGACTGCATACAAAAAAAACTTGAGGACAATCCATTCCACTGTCCTCAAGTTTTTTTTGTATGCAGTCTTAGTGGATTGTCTTACTGGATTGCCCTCGTGTAAATGGCCCATTACGTGACAGGCGGTGAGCTCATCACCCGACCGTACTAAACGAAGTGGTGTTACAAATACCTCAAAATCAACTCTGGGACCTGCAGGTTATCTCATGTTTTTTTTCATCATCGAGTTAGTTACAAATATATACTTACGTGTTTTTTAGTAACAAAAAATATATTCATTGACAATATTGACATTATATAAAACCTGTCATTAAAAGAGGGACCATCTGGGACAGTCCCCAGAAGAACTTATTGGAACATGGATTCACTAGATTGGAAACTGAGCCTCGCATGAGAGTCTGGCTCACTATCTACTAACAGGACTATCAAAGCTCTTACCTACTGTTCATCCAATTAAAGCGTCAGCTTGCTTGTTCCCTTACTTTTAAATAGGGTATTTATTTATATAATAAGGTTTTTGATTGCATTAGTATAATTAGTTACTTTTTATGATCTGTCTAAACAAAAATATACCCACTATGGAACATGTGCTGAATAGTGATCTGTGACGTTGCTACAATTTTTTTATTAAATTTTAAAATAATTATAATTTTATTGTAAAATGAAAATTTAGTACATTTTCAGAGGTTATTTGGGATAATCTTTTCTTCGTTACAGTCAAATATCCTATTGTAGCAAATCTTCTCTCACAATAATTTTGACCTTTATTGTATACCTACTTAGCTTCGGATAAATTATTGCGAATATGACCTAACTCGGCCATTCTACGAACCTATATTTTTTTTAAAATAAAAACTAAATCAATGTATTAGTGTTTTAATTGAAGTAATGATATTCGAAATCAACTTTTATTTAAGCGAAAATTAAAGTCAGAGATCAATAATCACATATAATAATTTTTTTGGCATTTTTGTGATTTTGCCTGTCTACAGATGTGACGGGATTATCCACAGAATTGACATTATTGCGACGTAAACAAAAAAAAATACATTTTTTATCAAAAATTGCTTGATAAACTTAAAAAATAAAGCGTCATTTCACTTATTATAGTAGTTAAACACAAAAAACAAACAATGGTACGTAAATAAAAAAATACAAAAGTTTGTCTACAGAAGTGACCTCATTTCTGTAGACATATTGTGACGAGTAAAAAATTAAATAAAATAATATTCTCGTTACAGAAACTGCTGACAAAACGAATTCGTTTTTCATATATCTTTAGTACACGGACCAGCGAACTACTCTGGTTGTTGTATTTTATAGTATCTTCGTACATTGATTGATAAATCTATCTCATCACATATTGAGACTAGCACAACTTCAGACAAGTAGTATGTCAGTTTATCTTTTTAAAAATAAATAAAGTAATTCATTTTCAAAATGACTGCTTGTCATATGAATGTTTATGAATGTCATAATATGACGCCAGTGTTAAAACAGTACTTTGTAAAATAAACAGTTGGAAAATATTGCTTGTTGGGTTGCTCACACCATGCCTTGCAGATCTTTCGCTGGTTTTTTTGTGTGGACCTGACTTTTTTTTATTTTACGGGCCTGTTGGGTCAGTTGATAATGACCCTGCCTTTCAAGCCCGGAAGTCGTGGACTCAATTCCCAATCAGGGCCAACATTTGTGTCTGGAACAGTGTCTGGGCGTTTAATATTTAAGTATGCTTATCAGCTTTTAGTACCTATAGTATAGGTTCTGTCTAGTTCTGGTTTAATAACGCTGTGTGAATTATTCCCCAAACTTTATTACATCTCTCATGCTTTTAGTTTTCTGCATCTTTCTTATAAATTAAGCTTCAGACTTCTGCTGCCATATTTTTTGTAAATATATGTATTTTTTTTCTTGAAGGCGCCTTTTATTTTCTTCTTCAGTCAACTTCTTAATATTTCTTGCCAATATTCAAATCAAAACAAGATCATATAGAAAAAATGTACGCATCAAATGACATCTGCTGGCAGATATCATTTCTGTAGACAGCCTAGTATTGTAACATTTTTCCTGTATAAAATTGAATTAAAAAGTTTAACAAAGCTAGTTAAAAACCAAGATGCATAATTTAAAGACCTAAAATGAATTATTTTGTTTATAGTTATTCAATAGTAAAACACACGTCATCGTATATGTATGGTAGCATCATTTCTGTAGACAAATTTGAGCTTTGCACTGAATTCATCAAAACCCTTGTGGATTGAGATAAAAAAATAAATAAACTGTTTAACAAAGCTTTTGCTCAAAAGAAATTTTGATTCGTATCATAATGTAATAATATATTGGAAAACACATTGTTAGCGATAGAATAAAACCTTATTTTTAAGCCTTTTTACTTTTTCTATCGCTTGTCATTCTGCTTGATGTTTTAATAAAACAGTTGCAATCACGGAAAAAATGGGGTTTTTATTTCAGCCGAAAATATAGAATTTTAGCTTGTAAGTAAGAGCATCGGCTACAAATTTGGTGTCAGAAGTTAAAAAATAAAACGTAAGTACGCCCAACATATTTACTTACTAAAAATATTTACTTACAAAAAATGTTTACTCGGTCAAAGGCAAAGGCTAACTCTGCGAGTGGTAAAGTCGCCTCTGTCGCGACTGGCTCTGTTAATCGCTCAGTCAAATCAGTCTCGTCTTCTACACGAGCTGCGCAAAAGCTTGCTCTCGAGGCGGAACATGCAAATCGTCTGGTTGAAATTGAGCGCTCTATAGCCGAACAAGCAGCCGCTCGCGATGCCAAACTTCGTGAGGAAGCTGCCGCTCGTGACGATCGAATGCGTGCAGAAGCGGCCGCCCGTGATGCGAAAATTGCAGCCGCGGCGCGCACCGCCTCCGAAAAAGAGCTAGTAGCTAAAATCGCCGCATTATCGAGCGATACCCATTCATCAGTGTCACGTCGTTCATCAGTAGACAGATGGCTAGATGCCGCCATAGTTAGCCCTCCCTTGAGTCAAGAAACTAACATACCCTATTTCCAGATTGCTGATACCACAATGCATGCCGCAGCCGCAGAGGCTCGTGCGGTGTCTTATTATGACGTTATCTCTACAACGGCGCCCTGCTCGCTAGAGCCAGTGCCCCTCCAGGCTCACATGAGTTCATCGGGACTTCCTTTTAAACCATCTTCGTTGCGGCCTCTATCGCCTTCTTCGCACCCACTGCGTTCTGTGGGGCACTATTATGACGCTCGCCACGCCACATCGACTTTGAGCCAGGGGCCCCCGCCGCCATTGGCCACGTGTAGCGCTGCTCAAGTGCATGCGCCACCCGGGCCCGATATTAATTATAAACCTAATTTTGAATTTTCTGTGTCTAGTTACACTCGAGAGTCCGTACCCAGGACTGACGTCGTCTATAGTCAACGCCCTATAGCTGCCATACTACGCAGCCGGTGTTTTCCACTTCGACTCAGCCTCTTCCGTGCGATGCGACGCCTGCACCTTGTAGGCCTGAGGTCGCCTGTGGCAGGTGCCCTGGGGCTGGCGCTTTCCCGCGGCCGGCACTGCCTGCGATGGCCTCCAATTACGCACCACACTATAGCTTAGGTACTCACCACACAAAATATTGTAACACAGATAATAAAGAAAGTTCTAAAAGCGACACTTTAAGACTTGCTGAGGCCGTCGCCCAAGTTGCCGTGGCCGCGGGTGCTAATGCCGCCAGGAGTCAAAAGGTCAGTAACCTTCCATTTTTCGACGGTCATCCTACAGATTGGCTCGTTTTTTAGCGTATTTATGACGAGACCAGTATGTCGTTTTCCCCTTCGGAAAACCTTGCGCGCCTAAACGCAGCACTTCGCGGGGCTGCGCGCGACGCAGTTGTCGTCCTCCTAGCTGCCGCTAGGGACCCCAGAGAGGTTCTGTGTGCGCTTGAGACCGGGTTTGCGCGCCCTGAACAGATTATTTTGACTGAACTTTCAACCGTTCGGGCACTTCCGAAGCTTTCTAATTTGGAAAATGCCAAGGAGCTTAACTCTTTTGCTTTAAAGGTAACCAATTGTCTCCAAGTCGTTAGGCTACTGAATCGTCCGGAGTATTTAGCCTCGCTCTGAGCTTTGTAACGAAATTTTGCTAAAAATGACTCCGCTGCTCAGAACTCGTTGGTCTGATTATGCTGCACACTCTGACCAGAAGGGAAAGTATAGATTAGAGATTTTAGCTGATTTTCTCATGCACGAAGCTGACATGAGAGTTAGATACGGTGTCTATCTCGATTCCCACAAGCCGGGTACGAAAGTGTCGTGCCACACCGTCGCTGTTGATCATACAACCGAGCCAGGTGCAGTTGCTTCTAATAACCATGAAGACGTACATGAAAAGTCTGCTGCTTCTAAAAGCGTATCTCCTCATTGTCTTTTTTGCTCCAAAGGCCACTATCTGAGAGACTGTAAGGATTTTAAGGCTCTTTCCGCAGATAAAAGACGCGATTGGGCTTATGAAAAAAAAGTGTGTAATAAGTGTCTTGAGAAAGGTTCTCACCAATATAAACGCTGCAGAAAGTTTTCCTGTAAGGAGAAAAGCTGTAAATATCCAAATTCCCACCACACTCTCTTACATAAGCCCACTCCCAAAGTAAACGTAGCTCACACCGCGGAAGATGAAGTTCCTCCACTGCCATTGTCGACATCTGCTGACACTCCTGTCGTGGTCGCTCACAATTGGTCCCCAACTGCTAATCGCCCGTTGTTAAAGGTAATTTCTATCACTATTTCGGGTCCCAAAGGCGATTACGATACTTTTGCTCTTCTCGATGACGGCTCTACCGCCACCCTTTTAGACGCTGGTGTCGCTGGAATACTTGGAGTAGAAGGTCGTAAGAGCAGGATTAGGGTAGATGGAGTAGGTGGCATGACAACTGAGACCGACGTAAGTTTCGTTGACGTTGTTGTTAAGGGTCGGTACTCTTCAGAGTCTCCATCTTAGGAACGTTAGAACTATACCTAACCTGTGTCTCAAGCGCCAATCTGTCGCGAAGAGTGATATTAGTCAGTTAGCCTACCTTGCGGATTTAACTGACGTAGTTTGCTATGATGATGCGGTACCTACTTTGCTTATCGGTGTGGACAATTGGGAGTTGACAGTTTCTCACAAAATTCGACGAGGTACACGTGCTCAGCCCATAGCCTGTCTCACTGCTCTTGGTTGGGTCCTGTACGGTTCATTGAAGGGTGGTTCGTCTCCAGTAGTGTTTGTAAATCACTTTTCAGTCGATGACTCTTACGAAGAATCCTGCGACAAGTCTTTAGATGCTCAGCTAAGAGAATACTTTCGTGTAGACTCAATTGGAATTTCTAAAAAGTCCTACTACTCTCCTATGGATGAGCACGCGATTCGTACCCTGGAGAATACCACGCGTAGACTTCCCTGTGGCAGATTTGAAACCGGGTTGATCTGGAAACCAGATATTCAATTCGTTCCCGAAAGCTATGGTTTGGCTCGCTCGCGACTTCTAAGCCTAGAGAGAAATATGGAGAGGGACCAAACTTACACCGAGGCTTACCGGAATAACATAAGCGGTATGATTGAAAAGGGATACGCGGAACTCTGTCCTGGTAAACCCGTAGGCAGCGACGTAGTTTGGTACCTGCCCCACTTTGGCGTAATCCACCCGCAGAAGAAAAAGCTCCGAGTGGTCCACGATGCTGCGGCGAAATGTCACGGTGTTAGTCTCACTTCTTTACTTCTGCCCGGCCCAGACCTCCTTCAACCTTTGCTTGGAATTTTTATGAGGTTTAGGGAGGGACGGATCGCTCTTAATGCAGACATAAGGGAAATGTTCCCGCAAACTAAAATTCGTCGTGAGGATCGTGATGCTCAGCGTTTTTTGTGGCGCAGCACTCCTTCTGTACCTATTAAAGAGTACAGAATGAGCTCAATGATGTTCGGTGCCACTTCTAGCCCCTTTACCGCCATATATTTGAAAAATCGCAACGCAGAAGACCATCGAGCATCATTCCCTGAGGCAGCAGATGCCATAATTAATAATCATTATATGGATGACTATTTGGGGAGTCTCGACTCTGTAGAAGACGCGGCACGTTTGGCGGCCGATATAGTGCATGTGCACGCGCAGGCTTCCCTGGAGATGCGGTCTTGGGTATCCAACTCCAAGGAAGCCCTCTCTGCTTTACCGCCAGATTTATGTGCTTCTAGTTCCTCTCCAGCAGTCGCCCGTATCTTAGGTGTAACCTGGGACGTCAGTACTGACACGCTTCGTTATTTAGGCAATAATTTGACTGACTTTCCTAAAACGCTTACGAAGCGTTCAGTGCTGACTCACCTTATGCGGGTATACGACCCTCTTGGTCTTTTAACTCCCGTTGTAGTTAAAGGTCGCGTCATTTTCCAACGCACATGGAAATTAGGCATCGATTGGGACGATGAGCTGCCCTCCAGTCTTGTCTCCGAGTGGGTTGATTGGTGTCGGGATCTGTCGGGGCTGCTCTCAGATAGCGTGCCGCGGCATTACCTGAGGTCAAAATTGGCTCACAAGGCACAACTTCACGTGTTCGCCGATGCAAGCGAGTTAGCATAAGCTTGTGTCGCATATTGGCGTTTTGAATGTACCGATGGACATGTGATGTTGAGCCTCATTGGAGGCAAGGCCCGGCTGGCTCCACTCAAGCCCTTATCGATACCTCGGCTCGAATTACAAGCTGCTTTGATTGCAGCCCGTTTCGCGGCTTATATTGTAGAGGCACACGACCGAAAACCGGAGAAGGTATTTTACTGGTCTGATAGTCTTACTGTACTTAAATGGCTTCGAAGCGATGCGCGATCCTATAAAACCTTCGTGGTGCACAGGCTAGGAGAAATCGCGGAAATCACCGACGTTGCAAACTGGAGGTACGTACCCTCTGCTTTAAATGTTGCCGATGACGCTACTAGGGTTACTCAAAAGCTACAGTCCACCTCCCGATGGTTTTCAGGGCCATCTTTTCTTGAGCAACTCCAGTCCGAGTGGCCCAGTGAACCACCCATCTCGTCTACTTTTGCTCTAGAAGAGATCAAGCGCAACGCTTCTAGCTCTCTAATTGACCCGGTGGCCTGCAACGCCTTTGCCTTGCCTTGCCTACCCTACCTTCTCCGATAGTTGCTGACGTGAGCCGATTCAGTAGCTGGTTGCGTCTTCTGCGAGCTACAGCGCGTATTTTACGTTGCGCGAGCATTTTCAAACAATGTATATCCCCTAACCGAGGTTCCTTTTCCTTATCCGCTCCACTTGTTAGTTTAGGCCCAGAGGAACTGGAAAAAGCCGAGACACTTCTTCTCCTCCGCTCCCAGCTCAATTCCTTTACTCAAGAGTACGTCAACATTCTCAATGGATCACCGCTGCCACGTCAGAGCCGCCTTAAGCGCCTAGCAGTAGAAATAGATAAGAAGTCTGGCCTTCTTTGCCTGTCTGGACGAATATTCGCCGCTGGAAACCTAGAAGTCTCTAATAAACCAATTGTATTAGATGGTAAAGACAAAATTGTCCGGCTGTTGATTACCCACCATCATCGTCGTACGGCTCATGGATTTAACGAGTTGGTGGTGAATGAGCTTAAGCAGAAGTATTTCGTCTTGGGACTTCGACCTGCTGTTCGATCCGTTGCTAGTGCCTGCCTTATTTGCAAGATCCGGAAAGGGCAACCGCAGACACCACCAGTCGGAGACCTTCCACTTGAGAGACTCAGTCACTACACGAGGCCGTTCAGCTGCGTTGGCCTGGATTACTTTGGTCCTGTTTCTGTTTCCGTCGCTCGCCACACAGAGAAACGATACGTTGCATTGTTTACCTGCCTTACAGTAAGAGCTGTCCACCTCGAAATTGTATCGGATTTATCTTCAGATGGCGCAATAATGGCTCTGAGGCGATTCGTTGCGAGACGAGGAGTGCCGTCTACCATCATTAGCGACAATGGGACGGCTTTTGTTGGAGCGAACCGTATTCTGACAGAGTCTTTGGCGGATTTCGCGGCTGAGCGGGGGATTCGCTGGAAATTCACTACCCCAGCGGCCCCGTTCATGGGCGGAGCTTGGGAGCGGCTGGTACGCACAATAAAAACTGCACTTACGGCAACCCTTCACCAGCGCTCCCCGAAGGAAGAAGTTCTAGCAACCTTGTTAGCGGAAGCGGAGGCTCTTGTTAACTCGCGCCCGCTGACTCATGTCGCTGTGGACCCCGGCAGCCCCGAGGCAATAACGCCATTTCATTTCTTAATTGGTACATCTTCACCGTATACCAGGACTGCTGAGGTCACTGACGACGACCTGATTCGGCGGGTACGGTGGAAAAAAGGACTTCGGCTCGCGGATCATTTTTGGTCGCGCTGGGTCAAAGAGTACTTGCCAACTCTTGTACCCCGTCCGGCGACAAACCCAGCGCGACCGCTTAAAGTTGGAGATCTGGTACTTGTGGTAGACGGAAATTTACCTCGCGGTGTGTGGTCCAGGGGTCGGGTGATCAAAGTTTTCCCGGGCCACGATAGTATAATTCTGTCTGTGGAAGTCGCCACGAGTGCCGGCACCCTAAAGCGCCCCGTAAGAAGGCTTGTTCTAATTATGCCTAGTGAAGCCACCCCCTCCTCATAGTATTTTTTTTTCTCGCTTATATTGTTTTCCAAATTAGTTTCGTGTCTTTTGACACCGGGGGCGGCCGTGTTAGCGATAGAATAAAACCTTATTTTTAAGCCTTTTTACTTTTTCTATCGCTTGTCATTCTGCTTGATGTTTTAATAAAACAGTTGCAATCACGGAAAAAATGGGGTTTTTATTTCAGCCGAAAATATAGAATTTTAGCTTGTAAGTAAGAGCATCGGCTACACACATCACATCTGTTGACAGACCTTACATCTGTAGACAACCTTGTTGACAGAAGTGAGTTCGACAGATGTGATGAAAGGTACCTTTGTCGAAGAAAAGTAAACAAATTTGAAGTTATAAGCGGCGTTTTGATAAGAATTCAATAAATGTACCAGTAATTAACAAAGTCAAATGAAAAATATAATTTTAGTTTGAAAACTTATTATTTTACGGTAGTTGTAGATGTGATGCTCAAACTTTTACATGCCTGTAGAATCACTTTCAATTTGATAAAATTTTGAAAAAAAAAACGCTCGTGGATCCCAAAAATCTAGTAATCCGATGATAGGTGTGTTTCAGTATTGCTAGTTAACTAAAATAGTGTTGCCACATTAAAAAAAATAAAATTATTTACTTTTGCATGGTCGTCTACAGGGGTGACTGTTTTTCCGCGAACACTGCAGAATCTTTCGAAACTTCAAAAATAATTACGTATAATTTTTTAAATTTGATAATATCAAAGTTAGTTATATATTTGTAATATGATAACTCTACAAAATTCACCCCAGACTATTTGCAAGTATTTTTAATGGTCTGTCAGTTCGACAACCTATGCTGCGAACAGTCTACAGGACGTGATTTGGTTTACAGGAAACGCCCAAAATCTTAATGACTGAACTTTTAATCTAATTAATTATAATATGTGATAATAGGTTACATTTAATTAAGCAGAATACACAATCACATTAAATTGTAGCTATGAGTGGAATAGTAGATTGTTATACAAGGGTCGGAAGGAATCAATTCCAATACGAGGTATTTAGACGCCCGAGCGCAGCGAGGGCGGATATGTCCGAGTAGGAATTGATAACTTCTACCCGCGTTGAACACTCTACTTTTCATTTCGAATTCAAGGAAAGTAAACAAAAAAAAACAATTTTACAAAAATTCAAACATGCAGAAACGCAATAATACCTACAAAAAAAATTGTCAACAATACAACCAAAGAGGTTGGAAGAATGCGAAACTTTTTCTTTTAAACGTCTTTGAATACTACATCATAGAGTACCTAACCTAAATAACATTACAAAAATAATATACAAATCCTTCCTCTTTATAATAATACGTACTTTTAGTTAGCCGAGTAATAGTGTTCTGTGCTTATTAGTGTCGATGAAAAACAAGATTTTAAATTTCGGAACAGCTTACCAAATTATTACTCTTTTTTTAATTTTAAATATGGAACGCGTACCGCCCCCCCGCGCGCAGGCTATTTTCTGTTGTTTATACCTACACTCACAAGGCCCTTTGATTAATACAAAAAGACAAGGCCGCACCTTTTTTTCTTATTCTAATTGATGTAAAAAGTTTCGTATCCCTACTAAGTACCCAAAGAGGTTGGAAGAAAGTCATTCTCTTTCCTAGAGAAACTTTTTCTTTAAACGTCTTTGCCAAATGTAGTAGTATTTTTTTTTTAATTCATTCCCGCCCTAAGGCCGGAAGCAATTACTATGAGTCTTTCCCGACCGAGGGCGGGAATCACAGCCCTGAATCTCTCTGTGGTGGGAATCATCGCTTCCGACCCGGTACTCAGATCAAACTTACACTACTTTCCGAGTATGAGATATGAAAAAGAGATATTTAGAACGAAC
This sequence comes from Ethmia dodecea, assembly GCA_963855545.1. NCBI lineage: Eukaryota > Metazoa > Arthropoda > Insecta > Lepidoptera > Depressariidae > Ethmia > Ethmia dodecea. The sequence goes on from OY979457.1 coordinate 8,616,240, forward strand.
ATGATTTTGGCCACTTCGTAGAATGGCCGAACTACAATATACGCAAAATGCGGGGTCAAAGTTTAATCCGCCAAGTGACAGTAATGAAAAGAGTAAAATTTTCCCACGATCCAACCTCGATTACCTAAGTTTCTTTTACCGGATATAAAGTTCCCGAGCTCGCTGTGTGTGAATATGTAATAGTTATCTACTATTATAAACGATACTCTGTATGGCATAATCATTATTAATGCAATCTATCACATTCCGTGAAGATAAAGTGATATGAGGAAATGGTGTTAAATAAAAAAATCGTAAGCGCCAGAAGTTTTAGTTTTCGGTACAATATTCAATCATCATCATCATAATAAATTAGCCTATAGACGTCGACTGCTGGAGATAGACTTTCCTCAAGCAACATATTATTACCTAAATACAGAGATGCCACGAATAGTGATTTTGCCGAACACCGAATACTCGGCGCCGACTTTCATTTGTAGTAACAAACCTACATTCATACGATATTCACTTTTCATAAATTTTTGCGGGTGACATGTTACGATCTGTCTCATTGCAGTCAGAACTCATTGCTTGCGGCGGGATGCGGTGGCAGCCCGAGCGCGGACGCAGAGGAGGACGTATAAATTGTTGCATTTGCGAGCTAATCGTATCACAACACGCATTATTTGTTTATTGTTTGTTACGTCAGATTTTGTTAATAATATTCCGTAGCCTAGTTAGTAGACCTTTTAAATAAAAAAAGGTTTACTACCTATGATTAATTATATAAAATACATTACATATTTGGAAAAGATGCCGCTCGATCGATTATTTCGCCTAACAATACAAATATATCACCATCACCATCAACACGTAACAGTCCACTGCTAAGCTAAGGGTCTTTTCTCACACACGAGAAAGATGGGCCCTCATCTCTTTCTTTTTTTCTTTCTTTCTTTCTATGCAATCTGATACCTTATTGTCTATTTATAATTTGTAATCGTCTTTATTTGACATTTGTTACGCCGTCATTGCTTGCTCTTCTTCCACTGACTTTATGTCCAGATGTACGGAAGAAGCAACGTACTATGTCAAAATGAAGAAGATTGCGATTACAATTACAAACACACAATAAGACCCCTGATTGTGAGATGGCGTTAGGCTAAGGCAGTCTTATTCCCAAAGATATTAGGGGCCTTCCATTCCTGGATGTCAACTGCATCGCAATGGGATATATTAAAGATATATATTTAAGACAGACAAAAAATAAAATAATTTAAAAATAAATAATTCCACGCCCTTTATCCCCGAGGGGATATTTCTGGAAATACCCACTTTTTACAAGAATATTCGACCCCTAAACGTGAGCCCATGCATCTACGGACCGGGTCTGTTAGACATGCCTCAAAATTAATTCCGAGACCTGCGGGTTTCCTCAAGATGTTTTCCTTCACCCTCGAGCTAGTGATGAATATGTATGTACGTAAGTTTTGAAAAACTCATTGGTACATGCCAGGATTTGAACCCGAGCCTCACTGATTATCATCTCATGATGATAATCAGTGAGGCTAAAGACCTCACTTCTCAGGTCTTTAACTTTGATAGTCAAAACTTTAGGTACTCAGTCAGAACTTTAAAGCCCATCAGCATCATCAGCATCATCAACCCGTAACAGCCCACTGCTGAGCTAAGGGTCAGAGTGTAAAAAAATCTATATTCTATATAAATTATTTCTCCGGGCGGAAAGCAAAATTCGGCCCGCTGCGCTAAACGAAGTTGCCGATTTCCGCCTCCGTCGAGTTGAAAAAAGTATACACACCTCGGAAAGTAAATAAGAAAGCCTCAGATCACATTGAGACATTTCTTATTTTACTTCCCTAGTTGTGTAATATAATATTTGAATAGTCCTCACCTTCATAGAGTTGAGGCTTGAGGCGGCGTTGGCGACGACATCCCCCAATGTCGCCGGCGGTAGCGCGTCGCTGCGAAGCGTAAGTGCGCACGCACATAGCGCCACCGCGCACCATCGCACGCGCATCTTCTCACACTCGACTTCAGAGTTCAAGCAACGCGTCGAGTTCAAAACTGTTCACTCACTAAGGCTTAATGCAGCCCACGTCCCATTATTAACCAAACTTTTAAATTTAGTTAACTTTTTCTTTACCTACTAACATAAATTCTAGTATGTACCGGTTTTTTATAAATATGGAAGTGTTAATTAAGCTTTGTATTTTGAGGTAAGTATAATATTTATGTATTGTCAAATATGCAACATTGTCTCGAGGGAGATATCAAGCAAAACAGTGATATAAGCAGACACAAAGGGCACCAGAGAACGTATGGGAAATTCAAACAAGCCGCAACCACTGTATGTTGAATACCAAATTCAGTAAAAACAGTATGTACCTACATGAAATAAAGTCTAGAAATCATGTACACACCATGTCTCAGTGTATTAATTTTTGGTCTATGAATTAATAAATGTTTCTAAGTGTGACTGATGGATGATGATTAAAGTTAATTAATTCAAAAAGTTTCTATTCTTTTTCAAAAAAGTCTTTTGTTTTTAGGGCGTGGTGTCAGTGGTACCATAGGGGAAAATGCAATAAATGGGTCCTAAACTTTGAGTATTCAACTGAAATGGACTGAAACTATGCGGCCTATTTAGAATTTTTTATTATGATAATATATCAGCTTTTCGTTCTACCGCTTTTTTTTTAAGGCACGCCGCGTTTTTTTCTTCTGCCTGGGAAATTTATCTAAATTTTAATAACTAGGTAATTTGTATTGAAAGGCAACTGGATCGTCAATCGGTTGCGATTTGGCCAGGCCACGAGGTGGTTTTCGTAAACGCAGCGACGCGTGCTCGCGTTCTCGATTGCTGCAGATATTATTCAACGGTGCACTTTCACTGCGCATTTACACTGCGTGCAGGCGGCGTATGCATTTCGGATCAGCTTTGTGACTATGTCAATGTACAGTCAAGAGCACATTAAGCTTTACACGTGTCGGGCAAGTCTGACCTCTAAGGCGATTGTAATAAGAACCTTTCAAAGTCCAATGTGTCAAGCTCTCTCTCGTGCTCTTGGCTGTACTAGGGGTCTGTAGCGGCACTGTCCATACCTGTGGTCTATACATATCCCATTTTTTACAACTTCTGTAGTGATTTTGTGAAACCCGACGAGCTTCCCTATGTTTTTAAATAATATGAAACGTATTGAAGAAAAGCCATAGATAAAGATTACCCGAAACCGCCGAGCATGCATGAATCGTTTGATGGATGTGGCTGAAGCACGAAAGATCTGTCGGGTTCGTACCAAGTGCCAGTCTATTGTCTCTGCCTACCCCTATGGAAAATATGTATGTGTGTATGTTGAATAAGTTAATAATATTTTTATTGTCAACAGGCGATATTTGTAATTCGTTTCGACTACCTACTCAAGCTGCGATTAGCTATATTCATGTAATTTTCATACAAAAGACATCAACGTACTCTACAAAGTTTACTCCAATTCGTATTATTTACGTTATTTACTTAAATCATCTAAAAGGAATGTGAAGACTGACTTCATTGTCTGCAAGTAAATATCTGCTTATAGATTCCATAGTTATTTTTGATACAGAGTTTGGAATGCATGCAAAATAATGCACCGTTTTACAATTAATTTAGTAAATCTTTAACATTCATTTTTCTTCAATCAGCTATAATCGTCTAATAACTATCACTACGCGATCACGGCGACTATAACTACTATCCTAACTAATATCATAAACGCGAAAAAAGTTTGTGAGAAATGTTACCTACTCTTTCACGCAAAAACTGCTGAACAGATTTTGATTTTACAGTAAATTTTTAGTAATACCTATGGCAAGCATCATAGGCTATCAACAGAAGTCACCGTCTGTTAGTACCTACATACAAACTATAGGTAGGTATAAATATAAATGATAATCAAATAACAATCTACTGTAGATCTAGTAGATTAGCTGCTCAACTTAGAATTAAGTTGGCAAGTTACATAATAGTTAGCGAGTAAGAGAGGTTACGTCATGAGAAATAACATCCCTGCGGTACTATAGCCATTAGTACTACCAGGGTGCGCGGGCGCCAGGCTGCGCTGTCACTTCCGCGGCTGCGCTGTGCTTCCGCGTACCTACTGCCTAGATGTAGTGTAACTGGGGTTTGATATTGTCTTTTGTTATCAAACGTTGAAGTAGTAAAAACTACTGACGTAAATACAGATTATGTCATGATATATGTACTACCGTCGATAGATCGATATATGTACTAGAGGATGATCCTTTAGAAGGCTGTGTGATGGGTTCACTCAAAAGCCCTAAAAAAGGATACAAATAATCCCTTATGGTGCTGCTTTGTCTATCTGTCTGTCTGTACATTACTACGCTAAAGTCACAAAACAAAAAAACATTATCTGAATAAGAAAGAGAGGATATTACGTAATACGTTTTTAATTTCTCAACTTAAATGAAGTCACGAACCTTTAATAATAAGCGGCACGTAGCCTCAAACCAAGCATAGCGGAACCAGAAAAGACGATATTTGTTTAGTTATTTCCACGATAGCACTGGGAAAGTAGCACTTTTCGGTATGTACTTACTTAAAACCCTTTACACATTTATCATTATGTCTATGACATTCATCTATGGACAATATTTATTAACTAACTTCAGTAGTTGATTTTCCCGACGGCATAATGACATTCATCTATTGACAATATTTATTATCTAACTTCAGTAGTTGATTTTCCCGACGGCATGGGATACTTTCCCAAAAAAAATGTCCTGTATCATTTCCCGGGCGTTGATAGATAGAGATCGCTATGAAATAAAATCACGTCAATCCAGACAAACAAACACACGTTTGAATTTATAATATTAGTATGATAACTTCTTTGAAAAATTGAAGACATGGTCTACACATAGTTATGTAACAATTTAATTATTAGATTACTAGCGGTTCTGCTCGGTTTTACCCGCGTAGGTCCCGTTCCCGTGGGAATACGGTAATATATAAAATAGAGCATATGCTACTCAGGGATATTTCCGTTGTTGAAAAAAATTTTAAAATCGGTTTAGTAGTTTTTGGGTTTATTCGATACAAACATACTAAAATACAAACCTTTCCACTTTATATTATTAGTTTAGAAAACAGGCCTTACAATAAATATAAAATATTTCAACGTAGGTACAGGATATTTGTTTTTTTTTTGAGGTGTTCATTTTTAGGTGTCTTTTGGTGTTGGTGGGAATTTATCTTCATCGTGAGTTTCTCTCCCGTGCCAAGTACCTAGATAATATTTAAAAATATATCTTGTTAGTGTCAGATTTATTTGTAGGTACATACTCGTACTTACATTCAGATGCATAAAATACAGTGAAGCAATCTAACTTTGTTCATTTAGACCAAAATATCAAGATCATTAAATACTGTTGGTAATTCTATAAAATAGCATAGTGGTCATCAGAATGTGAGCCCATTATAAGTTAATAACCATCTACAAGCACCAGCATTGTGGTTTTTTGGTACGTAAGGTTAGTTGCTTGGTTATGTTCTGCTTACTTGCCGGCTCTAATTTAGACAGTATTTCATGATAATTTCTTAAACAACGGTTTCTTAAACATTAAAAACACAATGGCACTAATTGCAGATGTGCAAATTATAAAACTACCGTTTTCAAGGACTTCCCTTCGCTGAACTTTAATTTTTATCTACGCGGGAAATGCGTGCAAAGCAAAACGAGAGACAGAATGAAAAAACAGGCCAAGTGCGAGTTGGACTAGCGCTTGGCTGCAGAACTAATTTGTAAGTTATCTATGTAAATTAGATGGATGTGGTTGAATCACAAAAGATCTGCCAGGTTGGTAGCAAGTGGCAGTTTATTCATTGTCTCTGCCTACTCCATTGGGTAATTGGCGTGAGATTATGTACCTATGTATGTATGTACCTAAGGAAAATATTTTTATTTTTCCTGTATCATTAAAATAAATAAATAATCTCACGCCTTTTATCCAAGAGGGGGTAGGCATAGCTATTATATTTCTGGAAATACCCACTTTCCACGAGAATATGCGACCCCCAAACGTGATAGGTGTAAGCCTTGGTTAGAATTTAATGAAGCCATAAAATTCTTAGTAGTTGCGATAATTACGTTTTAGGTACCTAAGCTAGGAAAAAATAGGAATAGGTAAGTTAAGCAATTTCCGTTTAGTATTTTCTAAAAAGATAAATAATGTAGCATCAAGTAACTATATAGCACTTATTTATCATCATATACATATAAAAGAACATAACTATACTTACTCGTATTTGTGTAGTTACTTAAGTATTTACATTATTTAAGTTGTATTCGTTCAAAGTAAGTAATATCTCCGAGATAAAATGCTATAGCTTCTGTGATTTATCCTTGGTTGGGATATAGCTTTTCTTGGATGAACAAATCCGGCCTTGGGCAAGTTGAAGAGATACATATATTGAATAGTACTTAGCTATAAATAAAAAAAAGTTAATTTAAAAAATAAAAAACCCGACTGCCTAAAAAGAAAGCCACAATCTTGTGCAGCAGATGGTGAAATCGGTAACAGTTTAACTGGCTTGGACTCCCACAATACCATTTTTCATTTCGAATGACCATTTAGGACTTTTTTTGGTTTGAAGTTGGTTACTAACTAAAAAGTATACAAAAACAAAAAAAGTCAATTTAAAAAGAACGGACTGCGTAAAAGCTGGAAACAAGATGACCTATTAGTGAAGTAGGAAGTAAAGAGCAGATGGATGGATGGTGGTAGTATAGGAGTTGTAGCCAGTTAAACTGTTACCGCCTTCACCGCCTGGAGGTACCTCTGACTTATGCTTAGCTTACTCGTATGTTGTGTTCTGATTCAAAATTTATACCCGGTGTCACTTTAACAATTAAAACGAATCTCCCTTTGAAGCTAAAATCCATGAGGCGTTCAGGCTCCAGAATTTGCCGCTTTTTGTTTTGTTATAAGTACCCAGTGTCACTCTCACAGTAAATACCTACGAATCTAACGACACCTCTCAAGCTAAAATACATTGAACCCTTCAGGCCCCAGAGCGTACGGCTAAACACGTACACATACATGCGTACAAAAAGGTTTGAAGAAAATCGTTCTCTATCCTAATACGTACGTACATACTCTACAAAAACATAACCCTCTTTCTAGCTCAGTCGGGTAAAAAAACTAATAAATTCTATTACGAATGGGTACAATTACGAAGTATTAGGAATGTATGGCTGACTTGATTATAAATTCATTACCTATCCGTGATAAATATACTTCTAACTACGGTGAATAGATTTTAAATAATAATTATGAGATAAGCAAATAATTAGCCACATCCATCACAATGAACTATTTACTTACATAATATCACGTTTATTAGTATGCAAATATATTAGGTACCTTCTACAACATTCCCACATTTGCATTAGCTGGTTAGCACAAATTCGAACTCTTTATTAACTAGAGTGACCTACCTACTTCAGATAAAGCTGGGGAAAACTATTAATCAAGAAATGATAGGTTGTAGTTAGGTACAAGTTTTTCGCGATCGGGCCGGTATAACAAAAGGTCGGCAGCGCGCGGTGAGTGCCGTCCAATTCACTGCCGATGCCGGCTCCGCGCGTCGTCGACCCCTCAGGCTGTATTACCCAACACCACCCACCACACCACGACCAGACTATTATCCAATACTCCGCTAAGACACGTCGGTAGTCGCAGTCGGCTATCCACCCGCTGTCGAGCGAGAGGTTCCGGGTTCAATGCTTGGCCGCTAAATATACCTACAGCTATAATGTTTCATGTTATGAAAAATTTCCGGAAAATGCGTATTTTTTAATATTTTTTAAAATATCATATTTCGTGAACTATCTGCCCTACAAACAAAATTTAACACGTATATTATAGGGAATTTCATTCTCTACAACATTCAATAGAAGCGTATTGTAGCTAAAATGCACCGAAACAAAGATATAAGTGAAAATCTAAAAAAAGTGCCGATTTTTTTCGGTTTTTTCAAGATGGCGACGGGCGCGGAGGGGGGGGAATTGTGCATTTTGCATTTTAAACACTTAACAACCATCCTAGACAACATGTAAAAAATTTAGAACTACCGGACCGTTTGTAAGGTAACCCCCCTTATTTGGTCTCTATTCACTGTACTATATGGGATTTTAGGGGGTTTTGACTTATGGTTTAAGAGCAAACATTTCTGAGGGTTGGTAATACTACCCGCAGATAGTTGGTGGCTTTTTGGCGGAAATACGAATAGGGACGTCATGTTTTTGTAAAGTTTTATATTTTGGGTTTTGACTCATAGGAAATTCGATAAAATGCGAGGGATAATGGTCTCTGAAGCAGAGCCATTTAACTAAGATTAATAATAGGTAAGTAGAGGCTATAAGGACTAGAATCCAAAGGCCATTACACAATAAAAAAAGCAGTTATTAGTCTGTAGTCCGCAGTTTATAAATAGTGATCTGTGGTGGGTACTCGATAAACTTGTGACATACTTGTGAGCAGTGCTGCCAACTAGTAGATTTTCCACTAAAACTAGTGGTTTCGACCCCCCTTGTAGTAGCGAAATATTGTCTTGAGTGGCTAGTGGTTTTTTTAGTGGTAGAATTCAGTTTTGTCACCTATAAATAGATATTATTTTTAATTTCCTGTGTGGAAGAGCCCCCGATTCTCGTGTGATGACTTAAATTAGGCCGTCTGGTAGACCAAACCAAAAGCGGCTGTTTTTCGCACGAAGAAATTATTTAAATTGAGACAAAAATAAATATGGATGACATCTAGAAGAGCATTTACATATTAAATTAAATAAATGTTGTTAATAAAAAAATCGGTTGTCTGTAAAGTCGGTTTACTGACGATAGATGAACGTGACAACGTCATAAAGAAAATACTGATGGAATGAATTGTGCCTCTTCTTTGTCGCTCGTTGCACGCTCTCGCTTGCACTGGAACGACGCATACATCATACTTTTTCGTACATGCAGCCGGCTCCATCGAATTATAAGACGTTGTCACGTCAAAAAAGTATTTAGTGGAAAATTTAGTGACTATGAGAGTAGGGTCGTTTTTCGTTAGTGGTTTTCTGGTGGTTTTAGATGTTGAATCTGGTGGAGTTAATTTAACTGTTGGCAACACTGCTTGTGAGCTGTGACGTAAATAAACCAACTGACGTCACTCTTCCTTCACTCGTTATTTTTTCTAGTTGTTTCGTGTTGCTACGTTTTGCGTTGTAAAATTAAAAGTTTACAAGGTATAACGATATAATACTAGTGTTCAACGTCAGAGACCTTCGCAAAAACTGCAATTTCTGTGTATTACAAAAAAACAAATGGAGAGTCAAGGCCCTTCCAACATGGGCCCATCAGCGCCATGCGATCTTCCTCCACCATATTCCTCTGTAGTCGGGAACCCACAGTACGGTTTCGTTGCGCCACCTAGCGAGCCCTACCCGCACATGAATCCACCGCCGCCTAAGCAGTTCACTGCGCCAGGGGTGTATCCACATCCGCCAGTGGTGATGAGCGCCCAGCCGCAGGTAGGAGACGGGCCCGTGCCGCCTGCGGTTGGGGTCCCGGTCGGTATTGTGCTCCCACAGCAGGTGGGCAGCGAACCAACCACTATAACTTGCTTCAATTGCGGCAAGGTAGTTACCACAAGAGTGGCACACACAACTGCTTGGCACACTCATTTAGTAGCTGGATCTATCTGCGTTATGACAATGTGAGTAAACAAATAATAAGACATTCCAAAATGACACTGACCATTATCCTGATTTAATTTTGTGCTATTTTGTCCATGTTTTGGATAAAAGTAGTCTGTCAAGAGTCAAGCTACTACCTTGCAAAATTTCATAAAGATTGATTAAACAGTTTAGACAAGGAAAGGTTACAGTTAGACAATTGACATTAACATTATTTATAACATTTGTGTAGATTTTTTAGCATTAAATTAATTAGAAACAGAAAAAAACATTAATGAGTATGACTAATGCCTAATTAGTTGCTTTTGCTTAACTTTTTAGCTTTACAACTGATCTTACTAGTCTTCTCAAATAGAGTCAATTAAATTTAATTGAGAACAAAGACATGTAATGTCCTAGTTGCTATACGATTGACAAGCTAAATATAAGCTTACAACATTGTTAATTATTTAATCAGTATCAAGCAGGTGTAGAATGAGATGAGCAAGAGTTATATATGTATACCAAATGGCAGTTATAAACAGTCAGGTAAAATTTCGATAACTTAAGTATTGTTATGGACCCACGGGAACCCGCTGCTTGACTGAGTATTATATAGATTTGATGTTAGGATGACAGCTGTTCAATATATAAAATTGTTTAGCCTTGCACCACTTCTATGAATATTTAGTAAAACTGTACCGATGATTCATCATTTGTGTTTGATAGTTAAATATATTACATTACACACAATTTGTATGATTTTTAATAACAATGGTGTTACTTCTGTACAGGATATGCTCGCTGTGCTGCTTAGGCCTGGTGCCGTACTGCTTCGACACATTCAAGGATACTGAGCACTACTGCCCCAACTGCAACACTTTTGTAGGCAAAAGCACCAAATGTTAAATGCAGTGATGAAAATATAATTAATCGTCAAATGACAATAGAATGTTGGCCTATTCAAATTCAATACCTTATGAATGTTACTCTACTTGGGTGCCATTTTCGTATTACTGTAGTTTTTTTACAATATCTGTAAGAATTTCTAGACAAGGTTATTTTAGGTTTATTGTTAATTAACTTAGCCTTTAAACTTCCTTTGTAGGTACTACCCGTGCAAATAAAGAATGGGATTGAAAATAGCGGCTCATTGAGTCTGTACCGCATACTAAGCAACGAAATAAATGCACGCGCAAACTAAATGCAATGCGTAGTATGCGGTACAGACTCAATGAGCCGCTATTTTCAATACTAAGCAACGAAATAAAGTTTTATTTATCTAAATAAATAAATAAATAAATTATTTATTTATTTAGCTAATTACAACTTTATTTCGTTGCGTAGTATGCGGTACAGACTCAATGAGCCGCTATTTTCAATCCCATTCTTTATTTGCACGGGTAGTACCTGTTATGATTGCAGCTAAAACAAAATCTAGGTCAATTGGTCCCCCCACTATCTTTTGTAAATTTAAATCACCCTCAATAGGATCTTGTTCAGTTTGAATTCTCACCTGCCAATTGTTGACTAAAATTAATCATTGGTGTAAAATTATTAGATAAGTTTTATTACTATTCAAAGGGCAAATGCGTAAAATGCATTGTTATTGTAAAAATAATTAATTATGTAGTAATATTAAGAAATTTATGGGATTTAAAGTAATGATAAATTTCATTATATCACTTTGATACCATCATCATATTATTATGAATGAGTTATCAATCACTGTTTAGTTTGTTCCTTGTTACCAAAGTATTTTTATTTCTTCTAGTTATTATGGTGTTATTAACATGTCAGTAAACACCTTATTCTTAAAACATTCCATTGTTGCAAATCTTAAATCTTTTCATAGACTATATATTGTTTTAATAGTGATATTGAACCAGTAGTTAAATGAAGTTATGGTAAATTGTAAAGAGAATATGCTAGTGGTGAACTTGTGTGACTGATGGTTAGACTGAATATTATGATAAAGTTACATGACACGTCCAAATTGAAAATTTAATTTAGAAAATGTATAATTATAAAACTTGAAGCTATTCCTTTGAAGATTAAAACTTGTAATAAATGTTGAATTTCTTACAAAATTATACAAATTTGGTCATGCAAGTACAAATCGACCAGAGTTTGTAATCTTAAAATTATTTTAAGCAATGACTCTTCCTTTTTTTAAATGTATGGGTATTTTATTACGAATTATTTACTTCCAGCTTTGTTTATACACTTGTACCTCATGTTTTTACATCTTGATGTCTTATTATTAGTGTGTATATAATTTATAATATTAATAAAGCTTTGTCAAGATTGGATTATTATTGTTCCATTTTACAGTAAAAGACCCATTCTAATTCCAAATTATAATATATGTATAAGAACTCAACTTGTCTGTTATTTAGTTATCAAAACCGATAACAGAGATTGCAAAAGCTAACTGATAAGTTGATAGTGATAACGAATATTGTCGGCTGAATGATCAATAATATGTTATTTATATTACAAAAAAAAATTGAAAAGGTAGTACTTCAATATGACTATAGAAAGTGGTGTGAATCCAGCTCAAAGTAACAGAGTAAGTGCGGAATTGTTTGTGGACTGTGAGACCTTTGTGCATCGCCGAGAGGCGCCGCCACCGTACACTCCAAGTGCAGCCACGACTATCACAACCCAACCTGTTGTCCACCAAACGATCATAGTTCAGACCTCAGTTAAAGGTGGACCCATACCCTATAACTGTCCTGATTGTCAAGAAACAGTTTTAACTACTGTGAAATATGTGAATACGCAGAAAACCCACATGCTAGCTGGATTCATTTGTGGATTTACTTGGTAAATTTATGTTTAATAACTCGATGTCTAATTTTTTCGAAGTAGCCTTTACTATATTGTGGCGATGCTTCGGAAAGGCCTATGTAAAGCAGTGGACGTCTTTTGGCTGATATGATGCGTCCCTGCTCTATACTTCTCCCTATCCTTTGCTTCCTCTGACCATGACATATTTTGGACTGCAGCATTGTATTCTGGACTCTTTAGAGTTTGAATTCAGTGTTAAAGGAAGGTAACACAATATTGACTACAAATGCCAAATATAGTCTGTCTGTAACCGTTTCACCAGTATATTCTTTGGACCCCTAAACGTAATAAAAGGTGGTGAGCCCATCACCATATTATAGCAACAAACATCATAGTTGTAGAGGAGCACATAGGCTCATACATAAGCTAGAACTATATAATAATAGAAGGTGTTACTACATTCAGAATATGGTATTTGACTGCCTAATCAAATGATCTACTTTTTATGATCTGTCAAAATGAGCATTATGGTGGAAAATGTACTAAGTACTTACTGAACTGTGATAACAAACTTATAAGTACATACTCAATCTCTTCACTTTTTGTTTAATTTCATATTTGCTTACACAGTCAAATACCCTAATAAAATATTTTATTTTATTTATTATAGTTGGTGCCTAATTTGTTGTCTTGGAGCTCTCCCATATGCGATAAACACATTCAAAAAAGCAGAGCACTACTGTCCAAACTGCAACAAGCATCTTGGAGATTATTCAAAGATATAAATTAAAAGAAATATCAATGAGAAGAAATTTGAAAATGTTGGCTGGTGTCCGGTGCTGAATAAACTTATCAACAATATGCCACATAGACTAATATAACAATTTCAAGTTTCATAATAGAATTTGTCCTCCCTGTAAATTGTGTTTAGTGAATGCTTATCTGAAAACAAGAAACTGATAACATCTTGTGACAAATACTTAAACATGATTGCATTAGTCTTTACAAAGCATTGAAGAACAAGTGTTTAGCGATAGACTATTGTCAATGTTACAAATGTTGAAAATAATTGAAATCATAAAAATTTAAGTTGTGTCAAATAAAACTTCATAACTTATAAACATAGTTGGCATTTTTAATTACTTAGAATATTGTTACTCAAATAAATAACTTTAAACAGATGTTTCACGAATTTCACGAATTTATTGAGTTTTAAATAACATTTTGCTAACAGGCAATTTAAATAACATTTTGCTTTACCTGAACAGCACAACCAGCTATTAGATGGTGCATCAGAGATCTCTATATCAGAATCATAGATATTATCAGACATCACAATGTCATAGTACCTTAGATTAGCTTTTATATGGAACTTGTAATCTGAAGCAGTCCGATGCAATCTTCCACTTTCCGTCAACAGCAACTATAAGAAATGTTTGCTGGAACGGTTTCCTCGTGTCATCATTTTGGTACGTCACATCTCCGCAGGCCTGGATCAAGTAGGTGAGCTTGTTAGCAACCACAGTGTCGGCGATTGGTTGAGCATCCAAAGTCTTCAGTATGTGAGTACTCGCAGGTAACTCCATAAGGAATTTCTGGATTTTATCACTGCCGTTGATTCCATTCCCATTCCAAACCAGTAAGCCAGTATCCAGATAAAGTTTAGAGGTTAGATGGCGGCTATTATCAACATGTTTGTAGAATACTCGCGTGAACTCTTCTGCTGTTTCACATGCATTGTCGATATTTTTGACTACGACTTCCGTCATTATTTATTGTCTCAGTATGTTTCTATTGTAATGAAATTGAGTACAACAAAAATTATGTTTGACTACAAATGATCGACATAAAACTGCACAGACCAGTAATACACAGACCAGTGCAGTAATAGAAATAAAACTGACTGACAGTGACAATACCAGTGTTGCCAACTGCTACCCTTACCATGTAGCTAGACATCTTGCGAAAAGTAGCCAGATTGCCCGATTTGTTGACACAAAAAAGTAGCCAGAAGTAGCTAACACTTTAAACTAGGTAAAGTAAGCAGATTACGTGTATTTTTTCATAGGTAAATCAATTTTCAGTTTATTAAAACAGCAAGCAATAATTTTAAATTTATAAAATAAGACAAAGCAGAACGCAATTTAAGTTTTAAATGAAGAAATATGTTTATCCCCTTCATTTATCCAGGTATTAGTAATAAAATACATAAGCCAGCCACGTTTAGGTACAATTTAAGGACCGATACCCTACATAAAGTCTCGAAAGTACTCACATCTTGTAAAAGAGTAAAAGTAGCTAGAAAAAGTAGCTAAAAAATCTAGCTACAAGATTTTGTAAATTGTAGCTGCCTGATACCCAAAAATAGCTAGATCTAGCTACAAAGTAGCTAAGTTGGCAACACTGGACAATACTGACTACAGAGTACATTATTATACTGACAATTTCTAAGCATTGACAATATAACCATCAGCCTACATAGCTCGAGATAACGATATTTTTTCTTTGCTATCGCTATGTGTGAAGTACTTTGAGTATTAAACCAACCGGAGACGCCACTGACAGGCGTTCCCCTCTGCCAAAAAAACGTGTCGGTCAATGAGCATACCGGTTAAATACAACTAGTTTGTTTGAGTTCACGGAGTACTTGTATTGGTGAATGTATTTGTGTGCACCTAGTTCAAGCTAGTGTTTAATTGTTTTGTCAAAAAATTCTTTTGTTTTAACATTATTTGTGTTTGTTTCCTCGTCCCCTGCGCAGAAATTGGCAGACTTTTTTGCAAAGAAACTAGTGCGCGTGACGTCTAAGGTGAAGTACGCGTATATGGTGGGGGTATAGTAATGGGCCATTTACACGAGGCCATTTCACTAAGCCAGTCCACTAATGGCCTCGTGTAAATAGAGACAGTCCACTGCAATGGATTATCCTCAAACTTTTTTTGTATGCAGTTTGGATTGGCTTAGTGGATTGTCTTAGTGGAATGGCTAATGGAATGGACTCGAAAGCGATCGTCCCAAATCTGTAGAAGTAAGGTTTTGTCATAGAGGCTACCTACAGAAATGTATTTGTTATAATGCATAAGCTTTGGTTTCCTAGGATAGCGGTGCCGTCATATAGTGGCCCTAATATTAGGAAATTTAGGGACACAAAAAGACGACCGTCTTTACGATGACGACGTGGGTAAAATGGCTTCACCGCTACCGAGAAAAACGTTCACGAACCATCCCACACCGACGAGACGGCGCCGTCATGCAAATGGCAGCACCGCTTTACGTTACGGTCTCAAATGCCGCTCTCTAAGAAACTGCGTCATAATATTGCGTAATATGACGGTCGCTATATGACGGCACCGCTATCCTAGGAAACCAAAGCTTTAGAGAGATTTTGGATATTAGGTATGTTAAAAGAAATAAAAAAATATGAATCAATTTTGAAATAAGACGTAGGTACATATTTTGACGTCATTTCGGATTCCATTTCATTTTTGTTAAAACCATAGTTATGGTTAACACCACACCTTAAATAATCCTTAATTTACTCAAAATGAACAAAACCTGTGTTCCGCTATTGAAATTAGTGAAATGGGTAGCTGGATCGGACGGGAACAACTGTTCACACGACGCCTATTCACTACGTGAGTAAGGGAGTGACCGCAAATTTGAAACGTTCTATTACAATGGACTAAGTTCATCAAAGGCTTGTGGACAATCCAATGCAGTGGACTAGAATATAGACACTATTTACACGAGGCCATTATTGTATTGGTCCTTAATCTATATACATATATATAAAATGATAAACTGACTGACTTTATCAACGCACAGCCTAAACAGCTGGGTCTAGAGACTTGAAATTTTGCACATAATTATATAGCATATAGCAGTGTAAGCATCCACTAAGAAAGGATTTTGCAAAATTCAACCACTAAGGGGGTGAAATAAACGTGCGATAGCGATGCCACGGGTAAAAGCTAGTATGTAATAATCTTTGGTAATAATACACTGGCTTACAGTCAGGAGCGTTGCGTGGAGCTTGACACATTGGACTTTGTAACGTTCTTATTATAATCGCCTTATAGGTCTGTTCGCACTACAGGGTGTAAAGCTTCATGTGCTCTTACGTCCTACCCTCCATGAGTAAAATGAAGAATGAGAATAAAATCTGAACTTCCTTAAAAAATTCTTTAGTTGGGTAAAACAACCATACAGCTTTATTCAAAATTAACGAAATTACGATAAACCTCTAGCGTTTTATCCCCGAGGGGGTAGGCAGAGGTATTCCATTACTGGATATAAGTATTCACTTTTCACAGGAATTTTCCTAAACGTGATAGGTGGTGAGCCCATCGCCGGACCGGGCAGGCGTATTCACGGAGGTTCGATATTCGACTCGGAATCGGAAAATCTGTCGAAGATGGACTATACAGATGGCGGTATAGAAAACGAATGTCATATTTATTGACATAAGGATTCGGAAAATTTTCCGTGGCTGGCGAAAACTAAAACAGCTTCCGAACTCGATAGATTCGACTTCGGAAAATTTTTCACTCGATCTGAATCGAACGGAAACGGTATCGAGCCTCCGTAAATACGCCTGCGGGTCTCTTTACACAAACACGGTGGTTTCATGTAATTATTCTAAATATAATTGTGTGTCGTAATGTGGTTAATTTTGAAAAAATCTGTTCGGGTGTCAATTAATTAATAGCGTGAACTAGGGTGTCAATAGTTGGGTGTTTTACCCTTAGGCTGCTTTTCCACCAGAGATGTACTATGCAGCTATGCTACGATGATGTGCAAGCTAAGCTAAGAAACTATGTTACCGTTTCCACTGATGCTAAGCTACGTTGCGGGGCTAGTAAGATGTGCTATGAAGATGCGCCGCTACTTTACCGTATTCTGATTGTGTATCCAGTGATATTTAATGTGATTTCGCTTTCAGAATCTATGATTTCTTTGTTGGAGTAAACAGCAATTCTCAATCTTCTTTCATGAGTTCTTTTTCGCACATTGTGAGATATAAAATAACTTTTTGCTTCCACGATCGCTCTGCACATACTTAGCTACACCACTCGCGACTATCCGTAGCACGCAGTCATAGCACGCATCCAAATCGTGCATCAGTCCATTTAAAAAATACAGCTATGCTATCTGGACCAATGAATATGATTGGTAGATATCAAACGCATTCATAGCAACGTAACATAGCATCTCTGGTGGACAAGCAGCCTTATTGTTGCGGAATAAATCGCAGATTTTCCATAGACACATTTTTCAGTAGACACAGGTATAATTAATTATATGGGAAGTCGGTCGCATTTCCCATATAATTAATTATACCTGGGTCTACTGAAAATACTTTTCAGTAGACACAGGTATAATTAATTAATGAAAAATATTTTCAGTAGACACAGGTATAATTAATTAATGAAAAGTATTTTCAGTAGACACAGGTATAATTAATTATATGGGAATTGCGACCGACTGCGAGACGTTTAAAGAAAAATGTTTAAGTGTACTCAAACAAAGCAACGGGGGCAGTCGATTAAAAATTTTCTTATTTCCTTAGACACATAACTTAGACCATGTTCTAAGACTTTTCTATTGACCTTCACAACTGATAATCTCACATTGTCAATTTCAGTCAATCTTCCATCTGGTTTCCGTCTTTCTTAGGAAATGATAAAACTATATGATTAAGAAATATTTTATTTGATAATGTCTTTATCTAATATATTAATTATCATACAAAGTGGCTTACCTATTTTACAATTTTATTATATTATACTAAGGCTATTTCAATTTCCAGGACATTTGACACAGTGATTCTCTAATTTAAAGTTTATCAACGGTATTACGCAACTTACTGATATGCAATAAAACGTGAAGTAGCATTCAAATAATAAAGCTTACCATTACAAAGCATTTGATTTAATTATTGCTATAAATTAAATAGTCAGCTGCTTTTTAAATTCAAATCTTACCCTAAGGCACTGACAGAAATGATTATGCACTAGATACAAAACTTTTATCTATAAATAACATAATTCTAAAGAGTAAATAACATTCCTTAAAAATCGTTTATAACATTCGATCATTAATTCGGCAGCTGTAAATAAAATGAACTTTTTTAAAGAAATTGTTTTGATTATTTTTTCTATATATAAATAATTAATTACATAAAGAATTTAAAATTTAAATGTAAATAATATTAATTTAAAATTGCAAGATCGCAATGTTGTCCACGATCGTTGTTCCATTGAACTAATTTGCAATTGACTATAAATATTTTGTAATTCTGAAAATTAAAATTAATTGACGCAACAAATAAATGTATAAGCATCATTACGATAAAGAAATAGTTATAAAAATATTCTAACCAGTTTAACTTACATATAATTATAACTATATATCGTATCGCACTATACAGTCCAAACTTTCACGCTGAGTTGTTCACGAACAAACAATTAGAATCAGCAAAAAATTTACCAAATTAAATTTGCTGTAAAAGCTATACATAAATTTTAATGCGGCAAAATCTGAGATCTACTGCACTTCCCAATTCCAAAGCATACACAAAGGAAAAAACAAGGCGAGGCAATTTTGTTACTGAAGCCGTGCTACAGTTACCAATACAACAACATAAATTGCGAATGTCTTTTTATTTATAGATTTACTTCTAACCAGCAAATATGTACCCTAAAGACAACAAATACTAACTCTAAGTTGAGCACATCTTTGTGTTAATTGGGAAGTGATCACTTGAGTATACGGGTATATGGTTGCTTAATTTAATCCAAATACTATCTGGACAGAATTTGCGGTATGTCACATTATCAACTTCATTGATTTAGTTTAGTATTAACTACTATAGTACCAGAAATCGCTAGAAGCAGCAAATTTCATCATCCTTTATTTAATAAACAGGAGAACACTCATTTGTGTTTGTTTGAAGCGCCCATATGCCATCGAATTTCTAATATTTGAGTATAGTCTATCATGTGGCATTCGATACATAGTAACGCCCTAACGTTACACAGAAGTGGCGAGCGTTGTGCGCTATCGTTATCTGCGCGGGCGCGCTCTTAGCAAACGGGAATGACACCTCCACACAGCTTCACTTAATCTTGACTTTCCTAATTGTTATTTCTCTTCTAATCCAACCTGTATAAATTAATACCCAGAATAAAAAGATTATTAAATTGACTTAAGGAAATTTCAATATCTAACTGCTTAATTAGTTGTTTATTTAAATATAGTAGGCGCCTAGTTTTATCGCGTTCATACAAATCCTGTCCGGACCATTACGAATACACCTTAAAAATCTGCCAAATAGGTCGAGCCGTTCGCGCTCAACAACACATATAACCATTATTTTTAATTGTAGAGATATAAATACTAACCTGTAATGGTCCATTGCACACATCTGTATTCTGTTTGCTTGATAAGCCGGCCATCATTAGCTTTTCCTGTAATCATAAGTAATTTTATAAAAGAATTATATACGTTACTAGCGACCCGCCCCGGCTTCGCACAGTTTCAAATTGAAACTGTGCGAAGCCGGGGCGGGTCGGACCGGAGAGGAAGTTTTTAGTATCAGCATTGAAAGTTTCAATGCTGATACTAAAAACTTCCTCTTGAATCATTCTATCTATTAATAAAACCGCATCAAAATACGTTGCGTAGTTTTAAAGGCTTAAGCATACATAGACACAGAACGACAGCGAGAAGCGACTTTGTTTTGTACTATGTAGTGACGCACTTTAAAATCCAGTTGAACTACCTATTCGTAGTATCTACAGTATAACCAATTAATATGTTTATAATTTTTTTTCTCGATATGTTTGTAAAGATAGCTTAGCTTAGGAAAGCTTATTTATAAGGACGTCATATTACGAGGGTGGTAAGATTTATGTTTTAGAGTTGTTTTAAGTGATAGTGTCAAGTACCAAGTATCGCAGGACATTTAGCCTAGATAATCAATTCACTGACCTCTGTGTGTCTCTCCGCGTCAGCAAAACTGTGGTTGTGGTTAGCGCCTTGCGCTTGCTGCAGCTCCGTCTGCAACGCGTCTATCTTTTTCTGCATCTGTTTTTACACGATACATCTTATTAACTATATTAGAAGTATACGTTTGCAAACCTTCACCGATATTTGAACGGCCACAATATAGTTATACAATCCCATGCTGCAATGAAGACGTTTCTCGTGGGAGACATAGCCCACAAAATGTATCTCACGTGATTATTATTAAGTATGAGAACGCAAATTCGTGATTTATGGAAAAACCGAAGCATTAACAGAACGTGGATTGTCTACATTACCACCTGAGATCGTTTTCGGGCAACATCATTTATATAAATAAAAAAAAACATTGTTTACTATAGAAATTCCAAACACATCCAAATAGCCGATAGATATGGAATTAGACAAGCCGACTGAAGACAAGTTCAATATGATCATCTAGATGAGCTGCCGACAAAACTGCAAGGGGGTGGCTAACTCTACATCCACAAAGGCGCCCAAAGATTAACCAAGACTGCAGTACAAACACATATCCAGAATATACATGGTCTACCTCCTCCATGATGCTAGGCAATGTTTTTTCAATGCAGGAGTATGCGAACGCCATGGGTTCCTACGTAAAAAAATATAATAAGCACAGTAATAGCTGTTTTATTGCTAACAAGTTATTGAAGTGTTCTTGTGTTGTGTTTATAGCTTCAAACTTTAGTGTACTGAGGAGCTTTTGCCTTCTTCATTTAGACTAAGATCACCGTTGAAGCTATTGTCATTTTTTTTTCATAATGTGGAGCCTGACGTAAAAGGTAATAGGGGTCGTCCTTTAATCACGTGATGTTTTTTAGCAACTTTTTGACCCCCTCCCCCCCCCTTGGTGATGTGTGGTGAGGTTTTAGACTACCCCGTCCCCCCATACCCAAAATCACGTGTTTTTTTTTGGTACAAAGTATATTGAAATTTTCAGAAATTATCTTTAAATACAGGTATTTTGGACGTGGAAGTAACGTGATACGTTCAATGAAAAATAAATACACGTGATATCTCATTACACCCCCCCCCCCCCCCTCGTGATATTTCGTGACTTTTCCCGAGCCCCTCCCCCCCCCTATCGAGCCTCACGTGATTAATGGACGACCCCATAGGACCCCTCCTAGCGCTACCACGTCTCGTCGGTGTTATACACTCTTGGTCATGCGTTACAATATTAATCTCGGACAGTGTGTAAAACGTTCTTGCTGACAATGGCTAGTTGGAAAATAGAAGGGCACATATAGTCCGGTCATTATAGAAAAAATTTCGAGAGCTCTATTAAACTTTATTTTTGTAATTTTAGAAATCTTGTGTCAGAGCTCTTCATATAAGTTATTGTAGAAAGAGCTCTGAGTTTCGACATATTCCGTTTTAGCTGTTCCGTGCGTAGAACATGTTGCTCCCGGGAAAGTAAGCTTTCCATTAGTGAAAGAATTTATCAAATCGGTCCACTAGCTTTGACTTTATTCTTTTCTCTTTATAATATAAGTACATCATCATCAGCCTACATTCGTCCACTGCTGGACATAGGCCTCCCCGAATGAGCGCCATAGCGCCCTGTCTTCGGCTTGACGCATCCAGCATCTGCCTGCAGCCTTTCGCAGATCGTCATCCCATCTGGCCGGAGGGCGTCCTAAACTACGTTTGCCGAGTCGCGGTCTCCACTCCAGAACACGTATACACGTTTACCCCAACGGTTGTCGGTTCTTCGCGAGATATGGCCAGCCCACTGCCACTTCAGCTTGCTAATTCTTTGAGCTATTAGTACAGTCAACAAAGTTGTTAGGGTTAGGTTAGGTTAGGTTAGTCAGTAATGGCCAGTAACTAAGAATTCATTTTTCTGGGAAAGTCATAAATAAATCTTATTGATTAATGTTTATTTCGAAAGGTATCTTTGATCCCTATAATTTACAAAAAAAATACTATAAATACATTTAAGGCTTTAAGAGAAAAGTGAATCTTAATTTTTTTCCATGTAACACTAACAACTTTGTTGACTGTACATACATACATTTTTAAATGTGACACGTCAGAACTCATCGTGTAACGACTGAACTGTAGTGTGAGCCTTCCGTGGCCTGTTAGTAGTGTTACCTGCTGGACGGTCCTCTGGCGCAAGTCGTCCAGTTCGCGCTGCTTGTCGGCGAGCTGCTGCTCCCACCGCTGCTCCTCCGTCGTCACGTTCTGCTGCAGCCGGCTCAACACGCCCTCCTGCACCAGAGCAGTTATTGTATAAGTTACGTGTTTATTACGTCATAGGACTCGATTCTGCAAACTATCTAAAATTCCTAATTTTAAGTTAGCTCTATTCTTTTCCACCGCTTTGGAAAGGAAAGGGAGAGAAATAAGCGCCATATTTATTTAAAACGTCACAAATGTCAAAATAACAAAATTGAACCTTATGGACGCATTCAAATACACGTTTTTTAGCAATTTAAGCAACGATGTAAGGAGGTCTTGGATAAAAGTGACAGATAAGACATCAAATTAGTCGGTTTTTCCATGTTTGACATTACTCTATAATCTATGGTTTGTTTCTGTCCTTTTTCCGTATTCTATAAAGAAGGATAGGCTAACTTAAAATTGGGAATTTTAGGTAGTTTGCAGAATCGAGTCCATATTCCATAGTAATACTCGTATAAGTTAGTTTTCCTATGAGTAAGGCATAATAAGCTTCTAATATTAGGTACTTACTTTACTATACAAGAGTCGAGTAATATTAGCCTCGTTTGGGAATCGGACACTCCGTGGTGTATCATGAAAGGCTTTACATAAAATTTAAAGTCCGAGCCCCATTTCTAACTACTCGTTCTAGCATAAAACTCAAACTAAGTTTAACTATGGTAAAGATGACTTGCTAGTCACTTAAATTACGAGTGACCTTCCACGACGAAATAATCTTATTTAAGTTTTTCGGGTTAGACGAAAAACAAAAAAAAGTGATAAAAACAAAATAATTCGCCTTATCTTTTAAAGATCGTTTATAAAAAACATAATACTTACGGTGTCATCAATAATCCTCTTATACTTGTCGACGAGACTTTGTAAATGCTCATTCTGCGCCTGGAGCTCCTTGAGCCTCGCGTCAGGCGCCTCCACTTTGACTGCCTTCTTCTCCGCCAGTTGCTTCTCCAGGAGCTGCTTTTCCGCGTCGTGTTTCTCCAGCTCCCGTTTGAGGTTGTCTGCGAAGGCCTGGAGCCAGTCGCGGCCGGTGGCGGTGGCCGGCGCTGCGGCCGGGAATGCCGACCGGAGGACGCTGGCCATCTCGTTGTACTGAGACTCTTGCGCCTTCGACAATGCCTCCTGTTAGAGATAGATGAGGCATTATTCAATGGAATTGTTATTGCTAAGCTTTTAGGATTAAAAATTAAGCCTGGCGCCGTCACTCACACTGAGATCTATGGACGAGTTAACACAAAATGTACGCGCGGATATTTTTTTCTTGCTCCGTACCGGGGGGTCATCGATGTACGAATTTCGTAAGGTAAAACACCCAATTGTGGACACCCCACCAGTGTTATTCAAAATTAACGAAATTACGATACATAATTATATTTATAATAATAAAATAGTAATTTCGTTAATTTTGAATACATTTATAGGGTTGTCAATTAATTGGTACGGTGAAATCGAGTGTCAATAATTGGGTCTTTTACCCTAATTGTGTATCGTAATTTCGTTTATTTTGAAGAAATCTGTTGGGGTTTCAATTAATTGGTAGAGTGAACTAGGGTGTCAATAATTGGGTGTTTTACTCTATATGGTATGTCACTTTTTGACACCGATCAGTCCGAAATATTGGAAATTGGCGAGGTGGTAGGCTAAGTATATTTTACAACATTTTGACTTTCACCGTAGCGAAAATGTGTGATATTGCTATTAACAACTAGAGAGACAAATATTCTGGGATTTTGTACAATGACAGTTTACAGAAAATAATCATTTGAACATTATTGTTAAAAATAAACGCTAGAACACTGCCACAATGGGCAACTGGATTTATAAACATTTTTATAGGATCTGTGGTTAGGATAATGGATTTGATCGATAGTCACTTATTATTACGTAACAATTATTTACAAATTTAAAAAGCGAAGCCGGCCAAAGAGTATAGGTATATTTGTTAGCTTAGGCAACATTCATTCACAGTGATACCACAGAATACACAACTGTTCGGGGGACGAGATGGTACAAGAATTTTGTGAAAAATTGGGATTTTGGTGAAAAATTATGTGGTAGTTTGGGATAAATTAAAACAACAAAAAATAGAATAATTAAAATTAATGTCTGTTTGTCTGTCTGTCGGCGCATCTCGGAAACACTCTGTTAGCTGAGTATGTGGTCCATTCGTGTTTTTTTGCAAAAGGAATTCGACGCGTGCGAAGCCGCTGGCAAAACCTAGTATATAGTGAACGTATGTGAGGTCAGTACAATATGTACAAGAGAAAGCGGGGCACTTACGCTGAGAGAGTCTCGGGCCGGCAACGCGCTAGCCTTCATCTGGAGTGCCTTTTCGGCAGACTGTAACGCCTCCATTACTTTCCAGTTTTTAGTTCGCAACTCCTACAGGAGGGAGTCAAACGTAAAATAATATGTTAGTGTTGAGTTAATATTGAAAACAAAACCCAAATAAATGAAGAATTTTAGGTTTTAAGGTAAAAAGTAGTCAGACAAGCATCCATGCCTATCAGGCGGACAAGGAATACATCATAAAGCAATCCTATTTGTATGTATCTTCAAGCTTGAAGGGTAAGATAAAATATATAAGGCCTTAAACAAAGGTACAGTACAGCGACTATAGAAGCCTTTTGTTTTGCAAAATTACTCATATTGTCACGGTGTTTGTGTGGTTGAACTCCTCCGAAATGGCACGAGCGATTTTAATGTTTTTTTTTTATATTAGGAAGGTTCACGCGAAGATTTGTATGTTTGTTTGTCTATTGTTTGTAATAAATAGGCTCCGTAAAATGGCAGAAAACACATATTTAAATTATGATGTTAAAGAGGTTTTTGCGTGATTTTTCTTCAGAAATGTCTTTTACATCAGCAACGGAACACTTGGTTTCAATAGTCACTGTACCTTTGTCAGGACCTTATATAACCCATGGTGACTTACTAGTGATGTGAAGTACTTCAGACACAAATCCACGATGATACTTTTCAGTTCAGGAGCGCCTATTACGCCTTAATCGATTGTTAGCTTTAGTGCACCACCTACCTTCATTTGTTTTTCTCAGTTACATCCAAATGGAGAAGATTCTCCATTCGACCGTTGTTTTTTCATTATGTATGTTACGCGATTATTCCGCCAATTATGAACCGGCTTAGATGATTATTTTTTGTTTGGTAGATCATACTTCGGAGGTGGTCCCATTAAAATATTATCAAAATCGGTAGAGCGGTTTTATAAGAAATCAACAAAAGTCATGTACAGTCAGTACTGTTTAGAGTTGTTTGCTGTATTGGTGTACAATAGTTTTGTTACTTACGCCTCTGGTGGTTCTGTATGGGTGTACTTACATTGTTCTTGTGCTGGTAGCTCTGCAGCTGGTCCTGCAGCCGTTGCAGCTGGTCTCGCTGCTCGTGGCTGCTGCGCTGCGCAGCCACCAGCTCGCCCCTGAGAGCCTCCACCACGCTCTCTACCTTCGCTAGCTCTGCCGCCTGAAGTCAACACATTATTAACTAGCGGTTCTGCGCGGTTCCCGTGGGAATACGGGAATAAAATATAGAGTCTATGTTACTCAGGGATCTTCTAGCTTTCATTGCATTGGTAAAAGTTTTTTTACATCGGTCCAGTAGTTTGTGAGTTTATTCGTAACAAAGATACAAAAATACAGATCTTTCCTCTTTATAATATTAGTATAGATAGGAAACCACTGGCAAACTGCCTTGTTACTTCAAAGATTACGCATGGCAACTAAATAACTTATTTGCCATTTAAGGAGTCTGATAAAAATAAATTTAATTGATAATATGATGAAAATAAATTTACAGTAAAAAATATTTTCATACCATCTATTTGAAAAGTGACGTTTTGGTCCTCAAAAAGAGGGATCAAAGTAAGTCTTTTCCAATAGGATTTTAATAAGTGCGAATAAAAGTGTTTTGAATTTGGAATTAAAAATATTCTTCAACAATCTTAGCCAAAGAGATTAGTAAAATAAGTTTTGCATTTAAGGGTGGCGCCACTGTAGTTTACATCAAACATTTGTATAACAAAATATTAGTTCCATTTTTAGCCGTATTAGGTTGGCAAGGCTGAATGGCATTCGGTGGTCGTGCAACACTGTCAGAAAAATTGCTGTAGAAATGCGCGCGCTTTCGTAGTTATTTTTCACAATTCACATTTTATTTTACGAAAAAATTTCAAATTCCAACATCGAATGGTTTGTATATTTTATATTTTCAAATGAATTCAAGTAGCAGTGACTGCAGTGATAGTTAAACACCAAAAAGAAGAAGCAAACAATGCCATCAATATTTATTCTCATAGAGAGGTATGAAAAGCAGAGTGTATCATTCGGTCGCAAAATTATTTTTACCTTGGGCTATGTACTTTAAACCCCTCACTTCGTTCATGATTCTACATTAGAATCCCTCACTACGTTCGGGATTCTATCCTAGAATCATTCACTATGTTCGTGATTTAAAAAAACGCCCTCGCCGTAAAAATATCGTTTTGCTCCCTTATGACACAATCTACTATTGTCTCTGCAAGCTCTTTAATTTGATACCTATATTGTAGGAGTGCATTAAAAATAACTAGTCTGCCATCTTGGATGTTCCTTAATGTTTGATTTAGAATGAGGTCACACAGCAAATCCTACATTATCATTCAAACATAACCGGAGTGATACCACGGCCTCACAGAAAACCAGCGTAAAGCAACGAATTGCGTTTCGTTGAGTGAGTGAAGTAACCAGAAAAATTAGTAAGTTAGTAACTAGTAATTTTTAGGCTTTGAATCTATGTGGATCAGGTTTAAGAATAAGCACTTATCCGTAAATAATCATTAAAGATAACAGCTCACCTTATGCTGGTCCGCATTGGCCGGCGGCAGGCCGTTCTGCGAGGGCACAACTCTCATCTGTTTCAACTCTGCCAACTCCGACTCGCGCGCCACCAGTTGCTCCTTCAACGACGCGATCTCCTTCGACAACTGTGACAAAATTAAAACATTTAAGCTGAATTTACATCACGAAACTAGAGGCATGAAAGTAGTGATTAATTTCATCGACAATTTCACGTGTAAACATCACAATGCATGACACTGAAGTCATTTATACACCAATGGCGTTAGTATATAAGCTCCTGTTCACAGAATTACCCCCTGCAAAACAAGCTTAGTTCACTTAAGTACCAACAGATGGCGGTAAAGAATCAGCTCCTGCTCACAAAGCGAAAACGTATTTCAAGCGCAACTCTTGACAGATAGCTGTCTCTTTCTTTATTATTCGTTCCGTCATCTTTCGCCGTCATTGTTGTCAATACTAATATTATAAAGAGGAAAGCATTTTGCATTTTTGTATGTTTGTTAAGAATAAACTCAAAAACTACTGGATCGATTTAAAAAATTCTTTCACCAATGGAAAGCTAGAAGATCTCTGAGTAACATAGGCTATATTTTATTTCCGTTTTCCAACGGCTACGGGAACTACGCGCGTGAAACCGCGCAGAACCGCTAGTATCCTATAAATACGCTAAGATTAAGTATGTTGTAGCCACTCGCAGCTGATCAATTTTCAAACGCGCGCAGTATAAATATAACTCATCTTTACTTTAATATACGGGCCTCTTGGCTCAGTTGGTAGTGACCCTGCCTTCTGAATCGGAGGTCGCGGGTTCGATCTCCGCTCGGGGCCAACATTTGTGTGCATGAACATGTCTGTTGGCTTCATGTTTGGGTGTTTAATATTTATTTAAGTACGTCTATCAGTTGTTAGTACCCATAGTACAGGCCCTGCCTAGTTTGGGACTGAATAACAGTGTGTGAAGTCTGTCCCACAATTTATTATTATTATAATAATAATATAATCTCGTGCCTTTTTCAGAGGTATTCCATTACTGGATATACCCACATTTCACGAGATACATTGGACCCCTAAACGTCATAGGTGGTGAGCCCATCGCCAGACCGGGTCTGTTTACACATGTCTCAGAATTAATTCTGAGACCTGCGGGTTTCCTCACGATGTTTTCCTTCACCGTCGAGCTAGTGATAAATATGTACGTAAGTTTTTGAAGAACTCATTGGCACATGAACGCCTCACTGATTTTCGGCCGGCTCTTTAACCGTCCGGGCTATCACTGCTCTGCTGATTATTATTATTTATATCCAAAGAGGTTAAAATATAATAAGGCATATAGCATAGGAAAATTTGAAGTCAAAAGTTATTCCAAGTGGAATAAGTCTAGTACACTTTCGACCGAATGACAGCTCGCGTTCATACTAACTGACATGACAAGGACATGACGCTTAGGCTTCAAAGTTTTGTATGAAAATATTCCCAATGCCCCCTCTATGCCCTATTATATTTAAATCTCTTTGTTTATATCTATCCCGAATGCTATAAGGAATGCTAGTCTGACAGCCTCACCTGGTGGTTGTGTTTATCAGCGTCGTCCTTGGCCCTGTCCGCGGCGGCGGCCCTGTTGGCCAGCCTCTGCGCCTCCGCCTGCATCTCCGCGAGCCGCTCCTGAGCCTGCCTCACCTCCTGCTGGGCCATCTGCTCCGCGTGGACGGACAACTGACGCTGTTGCTCCAGCTCGCTGCACGCGCGGTTCGCTTCCTGCCGTATTTATTTATTATATTTTTGCCGGGAGAATCAATCATCAATCAGCTACACGTTACATAATCTAATAAACTTAAATAATTTCTTATAAGCTAATAACAGATTCCCTCCGATAGTTATTGCACTATAGGGTAGTTGACAGTATCCAAATCAAATTGTGAGTAGTCATTTATTAAAAAGATTATACCAAAACAGCTCATAAAATGTATTTCGATTTTTACTTTACAATGACAGCAAATTTTAAAACAATAAACAAAAGTCGTGCAATTGAGTACTAGAAACTATGACGTCACACCTTGCTATTTCAATACTTTTTCCATACTCAATTTTCGATTTTACAAATCATAAAAAGTAACTCATTTGACTAGGCAGGACACTAGACACTACACTATTTGGCATTTTACTACCTACTCAACTGAGTTACATTTTATGAGCTGCTTACTATGAAAAATCTACTGAGTTTGCAACGTCATTTTTAGTACTTAATTGCATCACCTTTAATAATAATAATAATTTATTTATTAGTGCAATGATTTGCACAACAAAAAGCTTAATTAGCTACAATTTTAAAATGAATATCAAAATGCATCTTTAGAGGATAAGCTTTTTAATTAATGATAACTCGAAATTTAATTGGTATATAGTAAAGTATTGAGAAATTTTCAGTTTCATAGAAGTAAGACTGAGAATCTTCAGAAACAATAAATGTCAGATTTCGCCAAAAAAGACTATGTTAAACTATGTTAGATTAAGAACTCTAATCGAGTGACCGAGAATAGGAAGATATTATAGGTATGATCAATAAATAAACTCGACTTTTGTACCGAGTACCCATGAAAAAAAGCAAGCCAAAGGTATGACATTTCTGGAAATACCCACGTTTCACCGGCATATTATTTAGGTATATATTCACTATATTTGAAGGTGTGCAATGGATTAGGGTGGAATTTTTTGTATTACCCTAATACTCAATATTTTTTTTGCACCATAATGAACTACCTCAAGAAATCCTAAATATATAATATACAGTCTTGAAGACTGTACTGTACGTTATATGCATGGACTCTGAAGCAGAGCCATATAAGAAAGTATAATTATATGTATATAATAATATAATATCACGCCTTTTATCCCCGAGGGGGTAGGCAGTTATATGTAAAGGTCGCGTAAAGGTCAATCACAGAAGGCTGTATAGGCTGAGATCCCCTTGCCTTTAATCAATCAATGATTGTTATTCTGCGAAACAGTACCTGCAGCTGCTGCACGAGGTCTGCGGCGTGCTGTTGCGCGATGATCATGGCGTCCCTGGCGGCGCCAGCCTCGCAGCGCGCCTGGCCCTCCTCCAGCACGCGCGCGTTTAGTTCCGCCTGCAGCGCGTTCAGTTCCTGCACCAGAGTCGCCTCCGCCTGCACACGACACATTCGCATTAGAGAGCTTAATTTAAAATAAATATTCAGGTTGTTGATAGTATGGAAATTATGCTACATGATACGGTAGCCGATTTCTCGTACACTGTACGTCGTTCCACCATTTTGATTTCTTTTATATAAAATCATAAAAATATCTTCTTTAAACACGGTTCTTAAAATATTTTTAAAAATATAACAACATACAACAGTCATATAAATTGTTATTTATATGACTGTTGCCATAAAAAATAAAAAAATAGAATAAGCTATAGATTTCAAAAAATTGAAATCAAATCCATACCTACTAATCCAAACGATCCATAGATCTGAAATGGGTATTACGGGGCCCTAGGGTTACCATCATAAAAATAGTACAGTTGACGTGACTTACCTCTGACAGTCTCTGAATGTGCATTTCCATTTGCACCCGCTGAGCTTGTGCCTCGCCCTCGGCGCCCAGTTTAGTTTGCAGCTACAAATAGAGGTATGTTTAGTATAACATATTATATTATCCTGTCATTATGTAAAAAATAATTTGTGTCAAAAAATACACCGAAACGTCATAAAAAAAACAATCTAAGGAGTAAAAAACCGACTTTAATAAATATCACAAAACTTAATCATCAATGTATAAAATTTTTAGAATTTTGTAGATTTTTAAAAATTGCTTGACCGATTTCGATACCATTTAAATTGAACTACTTGAGAAGTATGATCTACCAAACAAAAAAAGAAACATCAAAATCTGTTAATAATTGGCGGAATAATCACGTAACATCCAGACAAAAAACATATTATCACAGTCGAATTGAGAACCTCCTCCTTTTTTGAAGTCTGTTGAAAACAAAGAGATTAAAATATAATAGGACATAGACGGGGCATTGGGAATATTTTCATACAAAACTTTGAAGCATGTTTGAAGCTCAAGCGTCATGTCAGTTAGTATGAACGCGAGCTGTCATTCGGTCGAAATTGTACTAGACTTATTCCACTTGGAATGAATTTTGGCTTCAAATTTCCCTCGCTTTGTAACCTCTATGCCCTATTATATTTTAATCTCTTTGGTTGAAAACGGCCGTCGTAGCGTGTTGATACCATAACATAGTGCGGTGCTTACCACGTGCTTGTCCTGGGCGAGCGCGTGGTTGTCATCGAGCAGCCGCTGCAGCCTGGCCTGCTGCGTGTGCAGTTCAGCTCGAGCCGCAGCCGCCGCCTGCTCGGCCGCACGGGAAGCCGCCGCCGCACGACCGCGCTCCGCATTCAAGGTCGTACTGTACAGTCAACGAAGTTGTTAGGGTTACATGGTCAAAAACTAAGATTTATTTTTCTCTTACTTATATGTACAGTGGTGGTCAGATAATTAGAAACACTGCCAACGGTCCTTGACATTATGTAAGATACTTCTCCGCAATCGTTTTTATTTTGAAAATAAACAATAAATAGGACAACAATATGTTCAACGATTTATCATTGATTAGAAAAACAATATAAATTCCATTGCACAAGGGCAGTTTCAATATTACATTACGGACAAACATTTAAACCAATTTTAAGTTATAAACAATAATGGTCAACTAATTAGAAACAACAACAAAAAAGTATAAAATTTTTTTTTTTAAAGTATTAGTAATTAGTATTGTTATTTAAGAAATAGCTACTATCCCAAACCTATCAATAGTTATAATTAATATTAAGTGGAGTATCCCTTAATGCCAATAACAGCACTGCAACGACGTGGCATTTTGATTCAATCAATTTCGTAAAATTTTCTAGGGGGATTTAATTCCATGCTTCAAAAAATGCTTCATTTAGTTCGTTTTGACTGGTGTTACGTTTGTTTGAGACTTTCTTTTTAACAATAAACCAGAGATTTTCTATCGGGATTAAATCCGGACGATTTGCTGGCTAGTCTAAACTGGATATACGCTGTTTGCTAAGGAAACATTTGACGCTATTGGGCGTGTGTTTAAGGTCATTGTCATGCTGAAAGATCCAGGTTACAGGCAAATGATCGTCCGAGTATGGAATCATTGTGTGCTCTAAGATATTTTAGTATTGCCATTGATCCATTGTACCTTCAATCTTCCGAACGGGTCCAACTCCATATCCGGAAAAACACCCCCAAACTTTAATCTTACTGCCACCGTCCTTGACTATACTCCTTGTGTATTTATAATTAAAAGCATTGTTTACAGGACGTCTAACATAGCGCTTTGCGTCGGAATTTACCATATTTATTTTTGTTTCATCTAAAAATAACACTTTTTTCCATTCTTGTACCGTTCAATTAACATATTTTTTTAGCGAATAATAATCGCTTCTCTCGGTGCTGCTTGGTAAGAAGCGGTACCTTTCGAAAGATTCTATCAAACAATTTAGCTTCTACTAATCTTCGGCGTATCAATCTTGGCGAGATGTTTCTCGGGTCATCAGGCGAAAAAACTTCATTTATAATCTGGTTGGAGCCTTTAATTGGGTCTTTTTTAGAAACACTAACAACAACTTATCTTCTCTGGGAAATGTTTTTCTTTGCCGCGCCTTTCTAAGAAAATTTTTTCAACAGTTCCATGTGTTTTGTAATGATCAATTGCATTAAAAACTTTCTTTACAGAACAATTTAAGTGCTCAGCTATTCTTCTGTACGCCCACATATGATCTATACGTAAATAAACAATGATTTGCCTAGTTGACGCGACACATATTTTTTTTTTGGCCCATTTTGAACAAAATAAAATTCAGATTAAATTTTGAATTGCCGCTACAATAATAAAAAAAGCCAAGAAAAAAATGTTATTCTCCAATTTCTAAAAAAAGAATGAGTTATGGATACTTTTTTTAAATGTTTCTAATTATGCGTCCAAGCGGCAAGTTACAGAAAATAAACTCCTACATGTGTAAGACTCATTTTGTAATTAAAAATAACATATGTTTTATATTTTATGCATTTAATGAGTTTTTTATTTGAGTGGTTATATTATTGCATAATTATTAATTATTGAATGTGTATATTTTTTACGAACATTTGTACGTTGAAGTTATACTTTCCTTATTCATAAGAAGTGTTTCTAATTATCTGACCACCACTGTATGTATTTATAGTTTTTTTCGGTAAATTATGGTGATCAAAGTTACCTTTTGAAATAAACATTAATCAATAAGATTTATTTATGACTACTGCAGAAAAACGAGTTTTTAGTTACTGGCCATGTAACCCTAACAACTTTGTTGACTGTACATAATAATACGTGCTCGAACGTCTGTCTGTCATATGAGTAGGTCACCCGGAGCTGGCAGGTGTACCGTACATACAAAACCAAGTGTAAGTTTAATATGCAATGTTTTTAAAATCTATGTTAGTTGTGTATTAAGAAAATCGCGTTTTATTTCGTAATTTCAGTAAAAAAATAACAATCTCAAGCTCCGCGCTTCACGATCCATAATTAATTGTAATTGGTATCTGCCTCTTAGTTTGATTTACATACCATATTGTTATAATGCAGTGCGACGATATGCCGTGGACTTATTCACAGACATTACACAAGTTGTGTTGTATGTGCCAGCTTTATTCAATCGACCAGTACGATATCAGGGGCAGGCTCGACTGGTGAAGAATTAGATTTCCTCCGAATTTAAGTCCAGGTTTGTAAAAAAAGATTTAGAGCCATTGAGATAATATCACGAAATACATACATACAATATAATAGTATGCGTTTTCCTAATTGAGTCGAAAGAGGATAATGCAAAATATGTAGTATGTTTTCGTATTAATTTTCGGGTTGAGGCTCATTCTACGAAACCCAGTCTAAATCGAAAAAGATATAGATATTTTAAATACAGTTGTCAATCTGATCTTCGAAGACATAAATATTAGTTATCGTAACATCATAATTTTATGTGATGTGTTAAATGGCTCTGAATGATTTCCATTTGTAAAAGAATAAGTAATTCTCTCATAAGGCTCATAATTTAGCAACAACCAGTACTATAAACTAATACTGCAATTTTATGCAGGTTTTAAAGTTCATGAGATGATATTGTTCATTCGTCGAGCACCGCGTGGTTCCAATGGGCACCGTAACAATTACAAATCAATTGTGTTTAATTTTATTGGCTTAAGAGGATAATATTATGAAAAGACTTACCGCAACTCTTTCAGTTTGGCGTGTAGAGCCTGTGAGGCCTCAATTTCGTCGGCAAGAGCTTTTTCCTTATCAGCGAGTTGCTTCTTCAGCTTTTGCATCGGGTCATTGGGTCCCTATTAACAGACACAACATTGTGAATTTACAGATAACAGGCATCAATGTCTTGGTTTGCTTTGACATTGATATTTAGGCTACGTACTCGTAGCAGTAACAAACAAAATAAAATATGTATTGGGTTCGTAACTTATTTTAGTTTACTTCTGCCATTTTCTTTCTTGTAGAAAAGAAAAGAGACGAGAGACACTTAATCCTGTCAAATTAAAATTAGTCCTGTCAACTAGAATAGAATAGAAAACACTTTATTTACTTGAATAATACACAGATACACTAACTAAACACAATTAACAAAGAGGAGTACAGAACAAGAAGATGGTCGTGTAAAGCGTATCATGCAAGCAAAAGGGTCATGGCTCAGCACTACGTCACAGCCGCGGGGCTATGACTGGCTGTTGATTCTGCTAGAACCCGAGGAACGGGGTCGCCGCTCAGTAGGCCAACATAGCTCTCATTTACGGTGAAAAAATTATAAATAAAAGACTATAAATCACTTACATCACATAGGATTAATACATTTATAATAATAGCAATTATAAGTAGGCAGGTCATAAAATTCTGAACAATTTGTAATTAATGAGAATGAATTAATGTAACTAAGGCATTTCTTAACGTGTATAGTGGATAAGTAAAGAAGTCACGACTAAAATATAGCCTCTGACAGGACTAAATTCGGTAAGTTATCTTCTATCTATAAAACGACTAGACTCGTTGTTTATTTCCTTCGGTTGGTTGGTGGAATTTTCTATTTTTACACTTTCTGAGAATAACTAGAAAATTCCGCCAACCAACCAAAGGAAATAAACAACGGGTCTAATCATTTTAACTAATTAAAAGATTTTAAAGAAATAATAAATAGTTTTTAAGTTTTCGTTTTTAACTGACTTCAAAAAGGAGGAGGTTATCAATTCGTCTGTATTTTTTTTTATATTTTTTTTTAATGTTTGTTACCTCATAACTTTCGACTGGGTGAACCGATTTGGATGATTCTTTTTTAATTTGAAATCTGGTGCTTCCAGATTGGTCCCATTTAAATTTCGTCTAGTTCTGACAACGGCATCTATGAGAAATCCATATAAGTTGAAGATTAAAGTCGTTTTTTTTTACTCTTTAGAATGGTTATATATTTGGTGTTAAAATTGCTTTCTGACTTTATTTTAATTCGATTGGCGCCAAACAGCAAGTTATTACCTCGGACCACTCGGAGTGTTCTGGTAGCGGGTCGTGGTGCTTGTTGAGCAGCGCGTCGGTGAGGATCTGGATCTCGGTGCGGGACAGCGCCGCCTCGCGGACCACGCGCACCAGCTCGCCCACGTTCACGCCGCCCGCGTCGCCGGCTGCTGGACCACATACACACGCATATTATTATATTATCATAATATCATTTTTCATGTTTGTAACTTACCTTTAACTTAAAAAAATTCTATGACCAATGGAAAGCATACTTTGGGTTATATTTTATCACCGTATTCCCGACTCAAACTTGAGTATATGGTTTTAATTTCAACTCAATACCTCCACGCGTTCCTGAGATAAAGGATCTTGTCTTAACAGACAGACAGACGAACAACAAACTAAGGGTTCCGTTTTTTCCTTTTTGGATACGGAACCCTAAAAAACTAGCGACTTAGAACTTCTTTTTATCCCGGAACGCGCAGTTCCAGGATACAAAGAAGCCTACTCCGTTATCAAGATGCAAGCTATTTGCCTTAAAACAGACCAAAAAATATATACGAGCGCTATTGGGGTTGGGAGAAAGTGACGAAAGTGTTTCCAGAAATCGAATATTCTGGAAGTATTAACATTTTTGACTTCTCTGGAATACTGGGAATCATTTCCCTATTCTCTGGAATACTTTCTATCCATTACCATCACGGGTACGATCTTTCGGGATACATCACCTAAATTTACACTATGCTCAAGGATTTTCTGTACATTATGTGTGGTACATATAGTCTTAGGTCAAACTCACCCATAAGCGAGAGCACGTTGGGCTCTGTCTTCTTCTTCTTTGTCTTCCCTCCGGGTGGGGAGGCGGTGGCGGCATTGGCGGCCGTGGTCGACACCACTTGCTTCAGAAGCTTCTCGGTGGTCAGCTCGCTCGGCTGCGGAGCATTTAGCGGGGGCACGATCTCCTCGCGCGGCGCATCCAACACGTCTTCAGTTGTAGGCTTCTTCTCAGCTTTCTTGGCTGCTGTATTCGGTAGACAATACGGATAAGCTTAATCTTGAATGGTCAACTCCCAGTTAAGCGATGTCGCAATAATGTAGGTAGGTCCATACTATGCTAATGACCCTCGGTAGGTGGGAGGTTAACGTAAGGCAGCTGTGGTGGTTGACGGTCTCAGTCAGTAAATAAATAAATCTATTGCAGGACGCAACTCATATGGTTGTTTAGTACTATGGATATTCAAGTGATAAACATTAATACAGGTTCATGCAAACAAACATTGGCTCTGACGGGTGTCGCACCCACGACTTCTGATTTCGAGTTCAGGGTTCAATACCAACTGAGTCGAGTGATCGCCTAGTAACATGGGATAATACATCACACGCTCTCAGTGTTTCGAAAGGCATATTAAACTGTTGTTTGGGTTTTTTAAGTCATCTCATAACTTGTGTAGATAAGGAAATTTTGACATATAGTAGCTTAACATCGTCTCCCAATAGCAGTCCATACTGCCTCATAAGCGGGGAAACATTGCTCAACAGTGGTCTGTTATGGGTTCATGTTGGGTAATCTCAAAGTATTCTTGTTTGTTACTTAATCCTGATAATAAATTACAGTGACACAGTTGATCTTGAACTCTGCGCTGAGAGTAGTAGTAGTTATAATAGATAATTACATTGAGTTACTTTTATCTGCATTGGACATAGACCTATGTCTTATTTTAATGTATGTTTGTATATTGTTTTGCAAATAAAACGATTTATCTATCTTATCTATCTATATTTCCAACTAGCATTTGCCCGCGTTCCGTAATAAAATCAGCTAGTGTTATTCTGATACATAAGCTTTATAACGGTCAAGTATCATAAAAATCAGTTCAGTTGTTTTTGCAGAGCAACAAACATCCATCTATTAATTCTCACAAACGTTCTACTATTTTCATACCCACCGCAAACGATGCTGTTTAAAGAATAGGTAAATAACACAGTCGAATTTAGAACCTGCTCTGTTAAAATTAGATTCCAAATATGAATAACAGAGTCAATAAGGTCATGTTAATGTCATTTTGCAAAAAAATGCAAATACCTACCCTAAATAAACTTTGTTCCACAGTAGCTAAATAAAAAGTATGTTAAATATAAATTCGTAGTCGGAATCGTATCCTTAAATGTGAATTTTATCCTTATCATTATGATTTATCTTCACTACACGATGTGCACTTGGATACAAGATTTACATGCGTGCAATATACCTAAATACATCATACATACATTATGTATTAGATAACATTTAATTGCTTTGTATTCACAACATTGTAAGACATTGCGAGTGCTAGTTTCTACCCGCGACTTTGTAAGTGTTCTGGGATGAAAAGTAGCCTTTGTCCTTCCTTCAGTCAGATGAAACGTTGTCTTCCTACCAAATTTCTTTAAGCCGTGAAAAGGTAACAAACAGACAGACACACGCTTATTTGCTCGCGACTTCCTTTATGTTCCTGAATGAAAACTAAAATACGGAGGCCAACTATATCTGTGCAATACTTAGCACAGCGAGAGAAAAACAAAGAAATAGACTTATAGTCCAGTAAATTTATACATTACCGCATGCGTCAAATCCGGTAGTTCTGATTTTTTGCAGACTTGTTTATGATGTTGGCCTAATGTATAATCCAAGTTTGTGACCTCGAGCGCCGAACGCAACTTTGTCAAAAATCGAAAAAACAGCGAAAAAATATATTTTTTTTCAAATTTTGGCGATTATAACCCTAAAGGGGGCGTCCATAAATTACGTGAGGTGTTTTTTTAAATTTTCTGCCCCTCCCCCCCCCTGGTGAGATGTCGTGAGATTTTATTCAACCCCCTCCCCCATCCCCGAATCTCACGTGAGATTTTTCAAAATGTGAGTTTCTTACGTAAACGCGTTGGATTGTTATTGTAAAAAGAAAAAAACAAATTTGCATAGTCCTTTTATTTACGACTAGTTAAGACTAGTAATCAATATTACAATCTGGATTAAATAGACCAAAATAGTATATTTTTTTTTTGTTTCAATCAGAAAAAAAATTGCGTGATATTTGCCGAGACCCCCCCCTCTCTCCAACGTAAGATTAGATGAGATTTGACTCGACCCCCTCCCCCCCTTAAACACCTCACGTAATTTATGGACGCCCCCAAAGGACTAGTTTCTGTAAAAACTTTCTTAGGAGTAGACTAAATTAACTACAATATGATACTAGAATTGTCTCTGTAGACCCAATAGTTTCTGAGATTTACCCTTTCAAAGTTTATATTTTTTTTCGAACTTCGCAATTTTTTACATTTCTGTCGTTTTAAAATGTTGCCTGCTACTTCGTTCGCTTTATTTAGGGATAAAAAATAGCCTATATGTTAATCCGGGTCCTAATCTATCTACCTACCAAATTTCATCTAAATCCGTGCAGCGGCTAAGTTTATTTTTGTCTTTTATCACATAGATATCTACACTAATCTATACTAATATTATAAATAGGAAAGATACAATTCTAGTATCATATTGTAGTTAATTTAGTCTACTTTAAAAACGTCCTAAGAAAGTTTTTTCAGAAACTAGTCCTTTAGGGTTATAATCGCCAAAATTTAAAAAAAAATCTATTTTTTCGCTGTTTTTTCGATTTTTGACCAAGTTCGGCGTTCGGCGCTCGAGGTCACAAACTTGGATTATACATTAGGCCAACATCATATTCTATATTCAACCGACAAATTTACTGGACTATTAGGGTTATCAGGAACACATTACCTTTGCGCTGCTCCTTGGGTGCATCTCCGCTATTGCGGCGCTCGCGCGGAGGCTCTTCTTTGATTGGCTCCGGCGTCGGAGGCTGCTTAGCCGCCTTACCGCTCTTGGCTACTTTCGGTTTAGCATCTTTCTTTTCGACAACCTCCTCTTTTTTCTCAGGTGCCTATAGATTTAGCCACATATTAGCTTTCTTAGTTCATTGTGATTATTAGGATGATTATTAGTTTCTACAAATAATTATCACAACTCCGACATGGTTTTTAAATGCTTATTGTAAAGTACTAGCGGTTCTGTACGGTTTCACCCGCGTAGTTCCCGTTCCCAGCGGAATACGGAAATAAAATATAACCTATGTTACTCAGGAATATTCTAGCTTTCCATTGGTGAAAGAGTTTATAAAATCGGTCCAGTAGTTTTTGAGTTTATTCGTAACAATGGTACAAACATACAAATCTTTCCTCTTTATAATATTAGTATAAGTATAGATTATCAATATTATCACTAAAAATTATATAAATAATGTTAATTTTCGGTAATCAATTAGTTGATGATGTCATTCACATTTCAAAGGCACTGTAGATAGCATTCAATGTTATGTAATGTCAATTCATCAGTCATGATTATCTTAGGGTCCTAATACAGTGAAAATCAATTTCTCTCCACCATGCTATTGATTGATGCAAGATAACAATGCAAATAATGAGATATGAATATACAAAAGCAAAGCAATCCTATATTATGCTACAATGTGGCCATAAAATTGTGTACTCACATTATGACCCAGTAACCACACAAATATTTCAAAATAAATAGTGCGCAAAAATAAACATATAAATATAAAATGCACAATTAATAAATTTACTGCACAAAAACTCAATTGCAAACCACAATAATCTAATACAACACACAAACCACAATCTCCACTATCCAGAATTCTGCTGTCTATAATGCTATCTTACACAGATCCCTTCACCAAGTTGAAAATTGACTGGGAGCACTAAGCTTATTAACTTGAGCTATATACATTTTTCTAAATACTTGACACTACATATTACAATAATTTGTCGCAAAAGAAACCTAGCTTGACTGAATAGTGGAATCGGCCGAATCTGAACTAAGGACATCAGGAATACGGGGAGTGGAGCCGGAACTCACTTTTTCGGTAGAGAGCGCAGAATGCAACAACTCGAACTCATCTTTCGGATGCATTTCCTCAAAGTGGTTGGAGACATCGGTACCAGGCGTGGGCAGCGTGGGATCGCTAACGCAGCTCGGATCCTCTTTGTTTATTAGTATCGGCTTTATTTTAGGATCCTTGCCGCGTTTGCGTATCTGCACAGAGAGTTGCGCTATGTATGTACCCCATTATACATATATATCACACCCACACACATATCTGCTATTGATTATTGCTTATTTATTTACTTAATCTTAGGAAGACTAACAGCTATAAATAACTACATTGTAAATGCTTAGATAATAACAAAAGCATAGACATATGTCTATGAACAAAAGCCAATAATAAGTCTCCGCAATAATTGTAATAAGTCAATAATTATGTTTAAGTAAGTGTATAAATGTTGATCTAATTAATATACATTTATTCCTTTTAGCTTAAAACATTGTAATACATCTGATAGGGCTGACATTAATTGCATTGTATAACACAAATATTATGTAAATTAAATGCATTTATTCCACATGTATGTATTATTATAACAATAAATTTAAAACACTTTAATTGATTCTGTTGTACACACACCATTTTAAACATAGATTTAGTATAGTACCGTTAAAGATTGGCAATAGACCCAGTACTGCGAGACCAAAAAAATTGACACTTCTGTGCGTGTAACGTGGATGTGTGCAAGACAAATAGTGCTCTCCCTAAACTTGTAGCTCTCGATAAAAAATAGGCGTGTGGTTTATTGTGTAGTTAATACCTTTGCCAGTCACGTTATCGAAATATGGTTAATCGATATTACGACAATCACTATAAAATTGAGGTTAGAAATACAAGAAATTCACGTATTTAATATTTCGCTTAAATCAATTCTTGTACATTCAGAACATTTAAAATTAAAATGAATAATTCTGTGGATTTTCTTTCCTAGATGAATTACAACCGGTACTGCACACGTAACCATAGCTGTTTACGTCTATTAAACATCAAACTTATTAAAAAACAAACTCTTTTAATACGCGAGATTAATGAAAATAAGCGAAATTTGTTTTGTTCACAACTGTCGTCGGCCCGGTAGAACCCCGTAGAGTTGACAAAAATGGTCTTGTCTCCCTATCTCGCTCTAACACACGAGTACCTATGTTCTTTCTCTGTTGCAATGCCAATCTAAGTATACTAAATCTATGATTTTAAATGATAATTTATTTCTCTAGTCATTTGTTTTAATTACTAATTATTCGTTTTTATTATATTAGAATATAAGTGACTTTTATAAGTACTTTATTGTGATATACTATATTATTTTGAAGCACCATTAAACCTTACATATTCCCATAATTCAATGTCGTCGTCATTGGCGTGCTATGCAAACATGCGCACTTTATTAATGGAGTAAGACAGTGTATGAGTTACAGAACAAAATTCCACCTGAATAAATGAAAAGGTCCCAGTGATACATCATGCTGTTATAGTTTGAAAGCAATATTGAAATATTTAATATAGAATATATCATACTTTTATTTACACAGTTGCTTCCCATATAAAGCAAATAAAGTAAACTACAGTCGCATACCTTGACATTGGGAGGGGTGTCCCTAGATACATCTACCACCACTGGAGGACTGAACTCCACATGGGGCTTGGGAGCTGGGGTGGGCTCATCCTCCACCCCACTCTCAGCCAGAGCTTCACTCTCTGGTTCACTGCCAGCCAAAGATGCCTCCTTGGTCTTCTCCTTCTTTGCTTGCTAAAATAGAAGGTGTCACTTGATAATCCTTTATAATTTGTTAACCAACGATGTGGACTGAATGTGGAAATCGGGAAGATGAGGAAAATTGGCATAAATGAAAACCTGTATATTTCAAGGCAACTAAAACTGACAACTAGCATATAAAAAAAGGAATGTCAATACAAAATATAATGTTTCATAATGCTTGCCATGGCTACCAGCCTGTTGCCAACAATAATAATAATGTGATATATTATATCCACAATACAATAAAGTATTGTAAAATGTTTTTTCTAAATTA
This sequence comes from Ethmia dodecea, assembly GCA_963855545.1. Classification (NCBI taxonomy): domain Eukaryota; kingdom Metazoa; phylum Arthropoda; class Insecta; order Lepidoptera; family Depressariidae; genus Ethmia; species Ethmia dodecea. Next base: position 8,659,418 of record OY979457.1, read on the forward strand.
CTGCACAAGTATTTTTTTTTTTTGCAATAGAACCTCGGGAAGTAATGACCAAATGGTTATCTATCCCTAAATATTATATTTCATTACAATATAATACAGTCAACTAAAGTTTTAATTACATTTAATACTCTGCAATAGCTTTCTTCCATATTTTAATTTTAAATTTTGATATGAACAGTGTGATAAATGGTATTTTTTTATAGATTTCAATTTGTTCGAAAATGTAATAAATAAGTTGGTATGTAGTTTAATATATCTCTTGAATTTTAATATAATTAAGTATATTAAAATTAATTATATACTATAAGTACTTACTATATGGATAAATAAAAAAATAATAGATTCAAATATTATATCCAGATAACTATTATTATTTCTACTACAAGATTATAATCATTTAAGTAAATTCAAGAAATATGTGCTAGATGAAAAAGGTTATAAAAGATAAACCCATTGAAGATATTATCTAGTTTGATAAAAAACACAATTCAATAGTTGTCATGATAACTTTCTATGATGGAAAATATTTTTTATTATTGGAAGATCAAGCAAGCCTAAATATTAACATATCAACACATTTTTAATTTTTGTTGTGATCCCTGATATTTTCTTGCAGAATTACATTCCCTAAAAATACCTATTTGTTACTGAATTGCTTTTACTAAAAAAAAAACAACATTAAATATCACCTAAATTAAAACAAAATTAAAATGAATTTACCACCATAAATAAGATGAACTTAGAAGTAACTAGCCAATTACCTACCCATCTATGTTTTAAGGGAGTCCCTCTGCCAACAAACTGTCATGCAGTTTGGCAGAAGAAATATGTTGTTAAATTGGGTTTATTTATCCTGAATAAATGATTTTTATTTATTTATTTATTTTTTATTACCTTTTTATTAGCCTTCTTGTTGCTTTTCTTAGGTTTGTTCTTGCTCTCTGCTAGTGCAAGAAGTTCAGTGGTTGCCCGGCGTTGCTGGGCCATGGCGTCCTCGTAGCTGGTGCCAGAGGCCGAGAAGAGCCCCATGAGAAGCACTACGGCCACTCCAGCAACCCCCACCCCACACAGAACAAGCAAAGCCTGCAGCTCCATTAGACCTGCTGGATGCAAGACCCTGAAAAATAAAACATAATTTTATGGTTTGGATTAAAAAAAACATAAATATACATGTGTCATCAGAATTTGCTGAGGACAAACTGCTCAAGGATGGACTTTTTTTTTTTTTTATTAAAGCATTGTAATAAGATGACAATCAAATATGATGCCTATGTAATTATTATATTCAAAAGAGTTGAATATCTACATAAATTCTCAGTTCAGTAAAAGTATAGCCCCTCAAATATCAGATGTAAGATTTAGAAACGGAATGCTACGATTTTGCTTGTTTCAACCTTCAAATAGAAATAAAATTATGAACATGCAAGACTAATAAGAATCAGTGACAATGGGATATTGGCCCTAAAATTGGCTCTATTGTTATCTACAATATACGCACCACTATTAATAAAAACGATGTAAAATCTTGGCCCGGCAAAATAATAGCAGTATTTCAGAAAGTACGAAGAAACAACTCCACAAAATGAAGGTATGGGATGACACGTAAGCAATGACACATGTCAAAGGTTATTGACAGCACTTTCGCTGGAAAGTGGTCTAAATTTTGCCAATTACAACGTGATTATCCGAACGGTACCTCCTCCGAGTTTGTAAACAATTTTTATATCCATGCCTGAGCAAGGGCAAATTAGCATAACATGGCTTGGTCCTTGAGAGTACATAGAAAACCGACCACCATTTTTACACAGTATCCACCACCATTCGTAATATTTCTTACCTGATCTACGCGAACAATTCGTAATATTATAAAGAAAAAGCAATAAACAACATGTATCACATGAATAAAGCGTTACTTATACATAATTACTACGAGACCCCGAGAAAAGACACCGACATCGGTCTTTTCAAGACCGTGTACCGTACACCGCACAGAACACTTTTACTCCTCCGTACCACAGACCAGTAATAGAAAAAGACAGCCAATTGCGAACAAAATTTTGGTCCAATTAAAGAGGCGTTGGGGGAGGCAGAGAAAACAACATATAGAATCTATCTTATTTCTCAATCCCCCTTGAGCGATCGGTCCCATTCCACTCTTGTATCTGTTTCACACATTTTACATAAGTATTGGCACCTGTCATCTTTATTAGGGATGCCCTGCTTACGCATTTAACCGAAACATCGGTATTCAATGAAAAATAGTGATGTGATTGTTTCGATTTTTATCGGTTTTGGTTTTCCGGTGTAATAGGTTTCTACTTATATCATTATTTTTAAGATTTAAAAAAAAAGACGTTTGAAATAGGCACATTTATTTTTATTCTATACATAAACTGATAATCAACATTTCAAAAACAGGCCAAGTGCTCGAAGGGTTCCATACCATTATCTATGAAAACGGCAAATAACAACAGATACTATAAATTTGTTGTTTATAGTATCTGTTGTTATAGCGGCAACAGAAATATTTTGCGAAAATTTCAACTGTCTAACTATCGCGGTTATTTAGATACAGCTTGGTGACAGACAAACGGACGGACAGACAGCAAAGTCTTAGTAACAGGGTCCCATTTTTACCCTTTGGGCACGGAACCCTAAAAAAGAGGTACATTCAAGAACGTAAAAGTTTTGGAATTTTTTTCATATAAACTGCCAATGATGTTGATACTTGGTGGCTGAATACTTGCGCTGCATATTGGATCTGAAAAACGACATTTCGGAAAATAAACAATCTGGGGGCCTACCACGACCTCTTAAAACAAGACTGTTTTAATATTACTTTTTAAAATTCGTACCATGAGCTCCTTAAAGTAAGCTTATTTCAATGTTGTTTTGTTAGGCAATCTTGTGACGTCACGCGAAAATCGTTCACTCAATTCGTACCATGAGGTGCATTTTTGACAACCAGCAATATTGTTTTATGTCAAATTTGTGTCAAACTTAGCAATCATATAAAAGTTACTCGCTAGCTATTGTAACAAGATCGTTTTCATGTTTTCTATTAAATTACTCGTAATTATATAATAATAACTACTTCAAACGTCTTAGTTTTCACCAATCTTTGTATTATAGTTGTGATATAAAATGGAGAAGACCATTAATGCAATAATTGTGACACAAAAAAAATATTTTTGTAAAGTAAATAACGCCGGAAATATTTCGTCAAAGATGCAGCATTGAAGAATTATGCGAGGAATATTCCATGGAGTGATATTATTACGGTGCAAATGAGGCAAAAATATACCTATTAAATTATTGAATGTCCAACTCCGGAATTAAATAATAGCATAGTAAGTCAATTATTGTATAATACCTATCATTGTACCCTGTAATGCAAAAACAAATCGGGGATTGCCTGGTCAAACAGCTTGCTTCTTATTCATGAGGCTTGGGTATGAATCCTGGCATGTACCAATGAGTGTTTCCAAAAGCTTAAGTAGGTACATATTTATCACTAGCTCGACGGTGAAGGAAAACATAGTGAGGAAAATTGTGAAACATGGGTATTTTCAGAAATTGAATACCTCTGCTTGCCCACTAGAAGATAAAAGGCGTGAGTTTTTTTTAAGTGCCCTGTAATTTTTTGGGAGAGAGCAGCTTTGTATCCCTCACGCTGACCACTACAACATTTTCCATGAAATGAAACAATGGTCATGTCAAAGTTATAATAAAAATGCATAATCTAGGTTGGCTTAACATTTTTATTTGTGTAATGTAGCTAAAGTAAATAATTTTCTTTTTCAGACTCTTGATGCAAAGATTCAAATTCAGATTGTAGATGCAAGTCATAGTGGAGCTACCCATGACCCATGACTTTCTGCGACCGATTGTATCAACAGAGGCATTAGGATAGGTTCGTCCTACTAAAATGGACTGGAAGCTGTAGAATGCTGCACACAACAGCAGTAGATACTTCAAGGCTGTCAACAAATAAGTAGTATAAGTTTTAAATAAATGTTTGTTTATATGAAACACTGTTTAAATATAGCAACTTACTTATCCTACTACTAATATTATAAACCCAAAAGTTTGTGGACGGATGTATGGATACGATGTTGTTCTTTCACGCAAATATCGTTAAATGGTTTCATTATTGATCATGTTACTTAGTTACATACAGCTTATAAATACATCAAAATAAATGAAACAGAAGACGTCGCGGTAAAAATCGAGTAATTGTACATTTATTTTCTCTTACTTACAAATGATTTCTCCAAGATTCCAATGTTGTTTGTTATCGGCCAAGGACTGTTGGAAAGCCTCCGGATTTTGAGAGGAACATACAGCAGCGGTTCTTTTACATAGCGTCACTGATAAATCCATAAATAAACAATTTACAAAACATTTCGTCATCAACAGTTATTTACGATGCGTTGCTATGGTTACAGAATAACAAAAAAAAGTTTCATTTCACAAAATGGTAACAGACTAACACTGACATTTCGTATTACTTTATTATATTTTATTGATGTTTCTAAGATAAAAATGAAATCATGAAGTAGTAGGTATAATAAGCTTATAGTAATAATTGAATCAAATAAGCATTTAAAATAGTTTTAAAAATATTAATATGCTTACAAAAACCGGTAAGTCGCTTAAAAATTATGCGTGGATCGGAACGATGGTGCGAAAGTGATGACGCTGTACGAAAAAGTAGCGTTATCTCGCTCACTCTTACAGCAGGGAATAGACAATCATAAGACAATCATTCGTTCTTTCACATCACTAAGCAGGAATAAAACAAGAATGTTTTAAGAGCTCATGGTACGAATCCGAGTAATGTTGTTTTAAGCTTGAAACAAAACGTTCCTAAACTATGATAGTTTTATAAAAGATGGTGGTGTGTGGGTGGTGGAATTTGATGAATCTTATTTAGTTATTATAGGTATTATGATTGAAAGTAAAGTTGTTTGTGTGTAAATAAACATTTTTGTTTTATACTACAAGGTCAAGGTGTTAAACCTTTTTACAGTAATCTCGAGTGATTCTTTAAGTATGAATTTGTAGAATCACCCTAATATGAAATCACAGTTACTTTACGAAGCCACTGTCAAGTAAAGTAAAAAGTTCTTAATATATTATGTATAGCTGTAACGATCTAAAAGTACTTATGATATTTGTGTTTTATATGATAAAAATCATTTTCATTTTGATTATTAACTATAATTTATTTGACCGAAAGGGCTGTAAAACTGATGTAAATTAATCCTATATTTTGTGCTAATTCTACTTCACTATGCAAGTAAGAATATAAATTATGTTTGGTGGAAAGACAAAAAGTGAAAAAATGAACTTTCCATCCATGTGCTTCAAATTTTTCAAAAAAATACCTTCATTTTATCATAGTCCTAAGAGTTAATATGCATCAGTAAGCTTGGTGCTGCGTGCTTTGCCACCGCTCCCATCCACATTATAAGACATCTCAAGGGAAGCCCGTTGGGCTTGTTGCTGTCCTGCAATAAAGAGATATTTCATTTGGAAATTGTTAAATAAAAAAATAAAAATCTCAGGCCTTTTATTCCCGAGGGGGTAGGCGGAAGTATTCCATTACTAAATATACCCACTTTTAACTAGATATATCGTCCCCTCACTGTGATAGGTGGTGAGCCCATCGCCGGACCGGGTCTATTTACACATCTCAGAATTAATTCTGGGACCTGCGGGCCTCACGATGTTTTCCTTCACAAAATTGTTACGAAAGCATTTCAGCAGATGTGGGACAGATGTGTCTCGGAACACAGAAAATTTAACTGTAAAACTTTTACAGATTTTCTTTTACAATGAAAGAGAATCTGTGAAAAAACAACCTAACCAAACTTCTAAGCAGTCAAATATAATGATAATACACTCACCGAATGACCAGATTCAATATCCAAGTAGCAGGAACTATATAAACGTCAACCGATGAAAGTAACTTGAAAATACCACTCGAAAAACTAAAACTCTCAACGGAATTACATTTAGATCACAATAGGGTTGTGTCCTACCTAGTCAAATCAGTTACTTTTTACGATCTGTCAAAACGAAATTTTACTATGGAAAATGTACTGAAATAGCAAACCGTGACGTCATAGTTTGTAGTACTCAATTGCAGCACTTTTTTTGATTGATTTATTATTTTTAAATTTGCTATAATTGTAAATTGAAAATCGAAATACATATTTTGAGGTGTTTTGGGATAATCTTTTTGATGTATGACTACTCGCAATTTAATTTCGATGCTGTCAACTACCCAATTTAGATAGCAGCCATATTGGAAGTAAATACAGACCACAGACCAATAACCGGAATAACCGGAAGTAAACTACCAACAGAACAACTTGATTCTTTTTTTAATTACTCACACATACAAATTCAGCACACACACAGACGCAAAGGGCATGAAAAGCGAGAGTGTAAGTGGGACTTTACAATGAGTGCGAAAAGTCCTATCGTGTACATATGGTCAGGGCCAGCTGGATGGCCCTGCTCCGTACACCCAGTGCCACAGAACACTTTTACTCCTAGCCCAGTGCTGCCATGCCAAGTGCCAACTAGTATCAGCAAAAACGCGCTGTCAACGCTGAAAAAAAGTGCTAAATGACATTTTTTTTAAAAGCGCTATATTTCGCGCTAACTACAAATGGTTTTACTATTTGCTCGTTACCTTTTTAGATAAAATAAATTTTATGATAGTATGAAATGAAACAAAGATACATAAAATCAATATTAAAAAATATATACAATATACAGGGTGACTTTTTTTACCGTCTGGAAAAAAATGTGGTGTGATAGATTCATTTGGCAATGTTACTTAATTTTTTTTTTTTCTCAATTACATTTTTTCTTGTTTAAACTAATATACGTTACTCAATTGTAGTCAATAATACACACTGAAATATTTGAAATAGTATTTTAAAAAGAAACAGGCTCGTAGCTTCCATTTATGCGCAATTTACCTACAACCGCCAGCAGCGCGTAGTACTGTGCGTAGTTTTCTAGATTTTGTAAATTGCATTAAACATGACTATATTTAACAGTTAATCTTGTGTATAACTTCGGCTCTAGATACCCTATACGTCATATTTTTTTCCAGACGGTAAAAAAAATCATCCAGTATATAATATATTTTTATATTTTTTTCTAATGATTTATGAAACAATATTTTGGACTTAAGAATCATCAGGGTTAGGTAAATCTTCATCATCGTCGGATTCTTGGATTTATTTTTTGATTAAGTATATTCATTCCGGCCGAAGTAAAAGGTTGATTCTGGTCTAGTTTTGTTTTGAATTTGTATTAACAGTTGATATATTTTTGGTATATTTTGGTAGTAGGTAGTAATACATAATTTTATTCAGCAATAGTAAGTTATTACGTTTTAAGCTGTCTTCAGTAATATAGTTTCATACAATTTTAAAAAGCGCTAGATTTAGCGCTAGGCGCTAACACGCGCTTTGAGACAAAAAAAAGCGCTAGATCTGGTGCGGAAAGCGCTAAGTTGGCAGCACTGCGTACACCGAACACCGAACCGAGTACCGACCGAATCTACACGAAGACGTATCCCAGACGAAAGTAGTGTTACCAACACTCAAAAATGTTTGCCAAAACCTCTAACTAAACTCCACCCAATAAAATAATATTACTTATTTTAAAAAATTGTAAATAATCAATAGCGCCAAATTGAATAAATGTTTGATATAAGGGCAAAAATAAAGGTCTTTTCAAACATTTTTTTTAAATAAAATGCCGCATGACTCATAATTATGAGTTTTTAATACAACCAATATTTTTTTAAAATTTTGGGAAGTATGAAAATCTTAATTTTTAAATTACGGCTTTCTTATTTGTATCTACTAAGAAAAATTATAATGTCACCACATTGTTATTCATTCATTCAACTCCGCATTTCAAGTTATCATAAGCCGTACATACTAGATAGAGAATAAATAAATATGATGTATTAGATTGCGTTACTCACGGCCCTATATTTTATCACTATTTAAAAAAAAATTAAAAAATACAACATGCAACAGAATAAGCGCAATTCCTGAAATTAGTTTGTTCAGTATCGACTACTTATTCGATTTCAGCTATTTTTAATAAGTGTTAAATTTTTCAAACAAAATAATTATCGTAGCTGAATTTAGTGATTTCTATGGAGATCGTGCTATTATTAATCGATATTTAAGAAAATTGGTTACACATAACTAAAGTTCGATTGCATCATATTTTTTTTATATTAATATACTAATTGGGGTGAATGAGGAATTGCGCTTTTTCTGTTACGCGTTGTATACGAAGTCAAAAAAAAATCCCTAAAAATACCCCTAAAATATTAAAGTGCCCAAAAAAAATCCCAACGCACTGTGAGTGTTGCCAACTGCCAAAGGCAAAAATAAACAGATTTTTTTAATTTGTGACCATGGATGTAGTATTTATTATGTATATCTACCTACAAAGCTTCTTCACGAAGTCGAATCCTGGATCATATTGTTACAAACGCGGGGGTTATAAAAATGCCGGTGGTGAGTAGGGATATTCGATATACATCGATGCATCGAATTCACTCGATGTTTACAATACGATACATCGAATTAATCCGATGTTTTGAAAGTGTATTGATTTACTCGATGTATCGATAAAATAAAAAAATAAAAAAAAAATCTCACGCCTTTCATCCCCGAGGGGGTAGGCAGAGGTATTCCATTACTGGATATACCCACATTTCACGAGATACATTGGACCCCTAAACGTGATAGGTGGTGAGCCCATCGCCGGACCGGGTCTGTTTACACATGGCTCAGAATTAATTCTGAGACCTGCGGGTTTCCTCACGATGTTTTCCTTCACCGTCGAGCTAGTGATAAATATGTACGTAAGTTTTTGAAAAACTCATTGGTACATGCCAGGATTCGAACCCGAGCCTCACTGATTTTCGACCGGCTCTTTAACCGTCCGGGCCATCACTGCTATGCGATGTATCGATGTATTTTCATAAAACATCGAATAAGGGAAATCCGGTAGAATGGATGGAATGGACATTTTTGTATTTCCTCAAGAAGTTACAATCAAGTCTTCGGTAAAAGTTACTATCATTTTACTGTCGACAACCAAGAAGATAAATAAACAATGTTGAAGACATTGTATTTTTGTGCATGGAAATTTTCCATTTTCCATTGGAAAATGTAAGCTTTGGATGCTGACAGAGTGCTTGGTGAGTTTCTCCTGCTTTACACTAGGTTTAAAGTAGTTCGAACAAACATAGGAATAAGTATTTACTCAGATTCCTACCAATTCTCAGTGTAAATATTTATTTATTATCAACATGTCAACTTTTCGTTTTTAATGTGTGGCATGGGTGTTACTGTAGGTGTAGGTACTTGTTTATGACATCTCCATGAAAGTTCTTCAAAGCACCATCTATTGACAAGTATAAATACTTAAGTGATAGCTGTCACCGAAAACGGCTCATTGTAGATGATTTTTATTTTGTTTGTACTTTTTCTAATATTAACAAAGAATATTCTCCCATTACGTTATTTTTTTAATTAACAACAACTGAATCAACGCGGATTTGCATGAAAAGTATTTTTTTGTTAGTAACAGGTAAAAATACCCGATTTTGAAAAAACATCGATGTTTCTATCCGATATATCGGAAAACATCGATGTATAGTCTTGATGTATTGCATCGGAAAAAAAACATCGATGTATTTTCTAAGTGGACACCCCTAGTGGTGAGGTTTAGTTACACTTTATTATGCGCACTTACAGAGTACACAAAAATAAACAATTTACAGTAACTACTACAGTCACAGTACTCAAACAATCACTTCAGAGATTCCGATCGCTGTCGCTTCGAATAAACAACTGACTTCGCTCGACGAACACCGCGATTTATTATATAGCTGAGCGCAGGTATCGACGGAATTATCTAGACCTTCCAGAAATCCAGAGCACGTACCGTGTGAGAACGATAAGCGAAGATGTAAACAGCTCCGAGTCGTAAACAAGGGAGCAATAATAATCGTTCACTCTCTACAGGCAAAATTCAACCTAAAACACTTACACACAAGGTCTAATGTTATCTGATACTTCATTTTGTTTGTGCACTGCTTGTTTGTTTGCTTTATCCAGATGATTCGGAACTATTCTCACACAATGTAGGTGTATTCGAGATAGTCTAGCAGGCACGTACTCCGTGCATAACAATATTATAGTGTTACCAAAGCAAAAGCAAAAAACTCTGCAGTTACATTCCTAATCATAAGCTATCGGAACGGAATATTGTATGATTGTGGCTTAGGTTTTCATCTTTTCCATTCCATGTGTTTTAGAATGTTTATGCATGGACTCCTAAGCAGATAAACTCTATTAGAATGTGGACTTCTTTGTAGGTGATAGCCAAATGATTGCAGTCTCGTTTATTCTTGTGTCATGTGTCTTCTGTGTGAAAATATTGTACTAGCTAAACAACTATATATAAAATAAATTACCAATTCGATTCGTATCCACGTCTATTCAGCCTAAAGTGGTAGCAGAACGTTTGGGAATCCAATACAATGGAAAAGGTGTATGATTCCGCGAAATCGCAGATTGGTAAACTCCAAGAGAAAAATTGGACGAGTTGGAAGTACAAAATGAAGATCGCACTGAAAGGGTTTGGACTCCTAGAAATTGTTGAAAAAGACGAAAATGGAGATGAAACGCCTGATGATGACTCTCAACAACAAAGAGACAAGAGAGAAAGGCGTGAACAGCAAGACAGTGCCGCATTGCTGTTGATCACGACAAATCTGTCTGAAGAAAACGTTGAGAAGATAATGAGATTCTCTAAAGCTCGTGAAGTATGGCTTGAATTGCATCGACTCTACGAAGGGACGTCTGATGATCGAGCATACGACCTCTGTTTATCATTCTTCCATTACAAAAAAGATTCAAAAGATGACATTGCCACTCACCTGTCAAAAGTGAAAAATATGTGGAAAGATTTATGTCAAGAACTGAAAAATTCTGAAGAATTTAAAGGAGAGTTACCAGACATGTTTCTTACGTGCAAGATACTGGAAACTCTGTTGGAAGGTCGTGATGCTGTCCACATATACTTGTCTATGGTGCATGCATTTGAATTTGAATTATGTTCTTTTACTAGTTGTTTTCTGCGGTGTCATTCTATGTCTAATATTTTCTCATATACAAGTAAACACAATGTTTTCAAGTATAATTTACGTTTTAATTAATAGCTATAACATCTAGTGTAAAGAGTACGCATACCACTCCTATATTGTACTCTGTGGTTATGCAGCCTCATTGTCATAGATGTCTATTGGGTTGCCTAGATACCTACTTGTGTCTATGTTATTTGTTTACTTTGTGACAACGTCGGTCTTGTAAAAACTCTTGTCAAGTATTGTCTGTTGATTTTCTCCATAAATAAAACACTGGGTATTTTATCGTAATATTTCGTTTATTTCCACGGCAAACTCACAACAATCCCACAAGAATTCACATGGTAGCAGAGCGATGAAGATATTTTAACGGCTCGCCAGGAAAAACTGGAACAAAAATGTCAGTCGTCAAAATACAACCCTTGTCAAAGGAAAATTACGATACGTGGGTAATACATGCCAAAGCATACCTAGTAAAGAACAAACTATGGAAATACATCATCAAGGCACCGACAGCGTCAAGCTCGCAGGATGAAACCAGCACTCAGGATGGAATCGAGGAAGATGAAATCGCAAAATCAGAGCTGTTACTACTCATCTCGGCATCCGAATTAAAACAAGTTAAAAATTGCAAAACTGCAAAGGATGTGTGGGATACATTGCGATCAATCTACGCCAGTGCTGGACCAGCTCGCAAAGCAACATTGCTAAAACAAATTATCCTGACGAAACTTGGACCTAATGGTGACGTAAGAGAGCATTTAAACTCATTTATGGACTATGTAGATAAATTAAAAGATCTAGGCGTTGAAATTAACAGCGATCTTTTGTCCATAATCATGTTGTACAGTCTCTCAGATGAATACGAGAACTTTCGTATTGCCATCGAAACCCAAGACCAGTTGCTTAGTCCGGAGAAGCTAAAAATAAAGATTATCGAAGAGAGTGATGCCCGTAGACGCAACAAAGACTTCAGTGAAGACAGCAACTCCAATGATGAAGCATTTTACGCATGTTGCAAGATCTGCAAGCGAAAAGGTAACATTTTCAAGCGTAAATCTCACAAGATCTGCACAAATTGTTGGAAAAATAATGCATCCAATAAGGAAAGGTCCAAAACTAAAAAAAACTCCAACGTATGTGACAAAAATAATTTCACCCAGCTATGTCTCCTATCCAAGCATGCCGCAAACAACGTTTGGGTCCTTGATAGTGGATGTACCTCCCATATGACTTACTAGAGACACCTCTTTAAGACCATGAAGAGTATATCAAGGAGATTAAGCTTCGCCACAGATGAAATAAAGGCTGAAATTAAAGGTACCGGAGTTGTACCTATCACTACAAAATGCGGATCATCTACAACAGCTACAGACCTCATGGACACGCTGTATGTACCAAGTCTCTGTACGAACCTACTGTCAGTCGGTAAAATTACAAACGCCGGTTGTTCAGTTGTCTTCACTAAAGACAAAGCAGTCATTGACAGTCCACAACACGGTACAGTCATAGTAGCTAAAAAGGAATCAGATGGCTTATACTACGTAAGACCTGAGAAATCAAAAGAAAGAAATAACTTAGCCAACGATGAAGTTCCAGAAACGAAGGTGAATACAAATTCAAGTACCTCAATGGAAGAATGGCACAAGAAGCTTGGCCATATGAACGCCAAAGATATGAAGTGCGCCCTTAAGAATGGCCACTTGATCGGATTGGACTTCGATGCTGATGAAACATTACCCGAGTGTGAAGTTTGCATTCAAGCTAAAATGCATCGAGTACCAGCCCCACTACAAAGAACAACTCCTAGAACAACAGAGCGCCTACAAATTGTCCACAGCGACGTGTGCGGTCCCATTAAAACGCCCACACTAGGCCAGAACCGATACTTTGTGACCTTCATCGACGATTTTAGCAAATACTGCCGAGTCTACCTGATGAAAAATAAGAGCGAAGTACTCGACAAGTTCAAAGAATTCAAGGAATTATCTGAAACTTTCACTGGGAATAAGATTAAATACTTACAATCGGACAATGGCACAGAATATGTAAATTTCGACTTCTCAAACTACCTCAAGCAAAACGGGATACAACGCCGACTGTCAGCACCGTACACGAGCCACCAAAATGGTCTCGCAGAACGCAAAAATCGCACTCTTACTGAAAAAGCGCGGGCGCTGCTACTCGAGGCAAAGGCTCCGTTACATTTATGGGGAGAAGCCATTCTTACTGCCAACTACTTGTCCAATAGAGCAGTCAATCAAAGCATAGAAGGCATAACACCATTTGAAAAATGGGTAGGCAGAAAACCCTGCGTCAATCACCTTTATGTCTTTGGTGCCAAGACTTTCATACTAATAAAAGATTCTAATAGGCACAAATTTGCATCAAAAGCAATCCCTGGTATGTTTGCGGGATATTCGGAAACCTCAAAAGCATTCAGAGTATACGTACCTACCAAACGCAAGGTATTAATTTCGAAAGATGTCAGAGTTTTAAAGAAGATGTCCTACGAGCATAATGAAAAGAACACTGAAATCCTGAATGACACCACTGATGATGCAAGTGAAAACTGGATTGAAATATACAACGATCCCCCTAAACAACAAAATCATGCACCACCGCGGCCAAACACGCTGAACACTGATCAACCACAACTGAACTCAGACAGTAATGAAAACGCTGCTGAAAGCGATTACGAGTCTGCCCCTGAAGACGCAGATGAAAACGCAGATGGTACACATGATTGTGAGTCAACGTTGCCACCGCCACAGCATACACCACAGCCTGAAGTCAATGACGAGGATGATGAGCCTGATCCCCAACCTATACAAAATCCTGAATCTGACCATGACGAAGAAGAGTCGGAACCCGACCCCATCCCAGATCTTCCCCGTCTAAGAGACAGAACACGTATAGTACCTCCCAAAAAGTTCGATGACTTCATCATGGCTGCGATTGAATCTGAAAGACCTGTGGAACCACGTACTTACAAAGAAGCCATGACCAGTAACAGCAAAGTTGAATGGCTGAATGCCATGCACAGTGAACTGACCTCGCTTGCCGAAAATCAAACTTGGGAACTGGTAGACTTACCGAAAGGCAGAAAGCCCCTGCCCTGCAAATGGGTCTACAAGATAAAATTGAATCCCGACGGCACAGTCGACCGGTACAAAGCTAGGCTGGTTGTCAAAGGTTTTTCACAAAAACCCGGCTTGGATTACGATAAGACATTTAGTCCAGTGGTCCGCTTGAGCACTATACGAGCAGTACTAGGCTTAGCTGCTCAACAAAATATGGTTCTCCAGCAATTCGACGTGTCGACCGCCTTCCTTAACGGCTCTGTAAAAGAAGAGATATACATGGCTCAACCGGAAGGCTACAGCGATGGCACAAAGAAAGTATGTCGATTGAAAAGAAGTCTTTACGGTCTTAAGCAGGCGCCCTTGTGCTGGAACGCTTGTATTTCAGAATACCTCATCGAATCTGGTTTCAAGCAAAGTACGCAAGACCCCTGCCTGTATATCAAAGATCAAGTGCTGATCGCACTCTATGTGGATGACGGGTTGGTTGCATCTGTCAATGAAAAGGCTGGCAGAGATTTTATCAATCAACTGAAAACCCGTTTCAAGATAACCACTAAGCCTGCTTCCTATTTTCTTGGCATGGAAATACACAAAGCCAAAGATGGCACTATTACTGTTGACCAGAAAGGCTATACCAAAAAGATATTGGACAGATTCGGAATGTCAAACTGCAAACCTGTTCCAACTCCTGCCATAAAAGTTTCCCAAGCAGAAAATGATAAAAATAACGCACCCGATGAAAGTAATTTCCCATACCGACAAGCTGTGGGTGCTTTAGCCTACTTAATGGTAGCTACACGGCCAGATATCAGTTATGCTGTAAGTGTCGTATCTCGGCATCTGGATAATCCAAGAAAGATTGATGTTTTGAACTTGAAGAGAATATTCAGATACTTGAAGGGAACAACAGATATGGGACTTATATTTAAAAAGACAGGAGATGACAAAACACTCCTAGCATTCAGTGATTCCGACCATGGTGGTGATACTTCTACTGGCCACTCCACTACTGGAATGATTTTCCTCTTCTCTGGCCCCATAATGTGGAAGAGTCAAAAACAAAACTCTGTCGCAGTTTCTTCCACTGAAGCCGAATTGATTGCCCTGACTGAAACAGCGAAGGAATTAATTTGGTTAAAAGCATTGCTTCAAGAGATCACCAAATTACAAAATGTACCGGTGATATATGTCGACAATGAATTTGCAATAAAACTAGCTGAGAATCCTCCCTATGAGTACCACCGGAGAACCAAACACATAAAGTTGAAACACTTTTTCATCCGTGAGTGTGTAGTTAATCAAGAACTCATAGTGAAACAAGTCCCAACAGAACTTCAGCTTGCCGACATGTTCACCAAGCCTTTGTTCGGCCCAAGACTCCTGCAGCTGTCCAAGAGAATTGGTCTCGAGAAGAATTGTTCCTCTTCTTCTTTTCTTCGTAACAATTCTTAAAAGTCAGGAGGATGTAAAGAGTACGCATACCACTCCTATAATGTACTCTGTGGTTATGCAGCCTCATTGTCATAGATGTCTATTGGGTTGCCTAGATACCTACTTGTGTCTATGTTATTTGTTTACTTTGTGACAACGTCGGTCTTGTAAAAACTCTTGTCAAGTATTGTCTGTTGATTTTCTCCATAAATAAAACACTGGGTATTTTATCGTAATATTTCGTTTATTTCCACGGCAAACTCACAACAATCCCACAAGAATTCACATCTAGTCCACCCTATCAGTGGTAGCAGAGCGTGGTTAGGTGAATAAATAGTTAGTAAATGAGAAAATAAAAAAATTAAAAATGAGCTCGAGTATCAGAAGCATAGAACCGTTGACAAAATCAAATTACGATACCTGGTGCTTACAAGCACAGGCGATTCTCATAAGATACGATTTGTGGGAATACGCTAATGGTGAAAAAACGTTAGCGGCAACTGCGACTGCCGAAGAAAAGAGTGCGTTCCTAAAGGAAGACTTAAAGGCAAGGTCAGAGCTACTTTTACTTATATCTCCACCAGAACTTAAACAAATTAAAGGGTGTAATACATCCAAGGAGGTATGGGACAAACTAAAGTCTGTACATCAAAGTTCAGGGCCGGCAAGAAAAGCTACGCTATTAAAGCAGTTAGTATTGAAGAAAATGACTCCACAAGAAGATGTGAGAGACCATCTCAGTAATTTTATGGATGTAGTAGGTAAATTAGAAGACATGGATGTCAAAATTCATCCAGAGTTATTAAGCATAATGATGTACAGTTTACCTACAAATTTCGATAGCTTCCGAACGGCAATTGAGTCGAGAGATGTTCTGCCAAGTCCTGACAATTTAAAAATTAAAATCGTAGAAGAATACGAAGCAAAAAGGCAAACTGAAGCGAGTGAACCTCAGACTTCAGAAGCATTCTACACCAAGACGAAGAAAAAGGTACAATTTTGCAAGAATTGCAATAAAAAGGGGCATTCCACAGAAGCTTGTTGGTCAAAGAAGAGACCCAGCAACCCCAATAAAACTAAAGGTAAAGAAAAGACATGTAACATCTGTTTAACAACAGGAACTTCGAAATGTAAAGGCAATTTATGGTGTCTTGACAGTGGCTGTACGTCACATATGACGGGTGATAAAAGTTTACTCCATAACTTAATCCCCGCGACTGACACTCTAAAGCTAGCTTTAGAAAAGCATACAACCGAAGTTAAAGGGAAAGGAAAAGCCGAACTTTATACAAAATATCGACGCTATAAAATTAGTCTTTCTGATACATTATATTATGTACCTGATTTGTCGAATAATCTAATTTCTGCAAGCAAAATTACGGATCATGGCTATAAGGTTCTATTTGAAAAGGAACAAGCCAGTGTCACAAAAGGCGGAAAAACTGTATTAAAAGCTAACAGAAGAAATGGATTATACTATCTTGAATTTGATAAACCGGAAGAGACAGCAAACTTCACGCCTAGTGATGAAAGCGACATTATGAAATGGCATAAGAAATTAGGTCACGTCAATGAAAGAGACCTAAAAGAAATGGTTAAAAATAAAATGATGCAAGGACTAGAATTTAAAGAAAAAGCTTTGGGTACCTGTGAGACTTGTATCAAAGGAAAATTTTCCACTCTACCATTCCAAAGCCATGGACAAATAATCTCTACCGAAGTGCTCCAGATAATTCACAGTGACATGTGTCGCCCATTTGAAAATGAATCAATGGCCGGATCAAAGTATTTCGTAACATTTATTGACGATTATACAAGATACTGCTGTGTATATTTCATAAAAGAAAAGAGCGAAGTAATCGATAAATTCAAGGAATATAAAAACTATGTTGAACTGTTTCATAAAAAGAAAATTCAAAATCTACAATCTGATAATGGAGGCGAATACAGGTCTAAAGCGTTCGACAAATTCCTGAAAGATAACGGCATAAGCCGAAGACTATCTGCACCTTATACCCCACAGCAAAATGGCATGAGTGAAAGAAAAAATCGGTCGCTGATGGATAAAGCCAGATGTCTGATGCTAGATGCCAATATCCCTGCAAAATTTTGGGCAGAAGCAGTAAACACTGCAAACTATTTAATAAATAGAAGCCCAGCAAGAGCTCTCAAAGGCAATTCCCCATATGAGAAATGGGTACAAAGAACACCATCAGGAAATCACCTACACGTATTCGGAAATAGAGCGTTTGTGATGAACAAAAACCGAAGAGGAAAACTCACTGCCAAAGCCACAGAAGGAGTATTCTTGGGATATGCGGAATATACAAAAGGTTTTAGAATCTATATACCCGAAAGGAATGATGTTGTTATCAGCAGAGATGTAAAAGTAATCGAAAAGATGCATTATAGCGGTACTCCTGCTGAGAAACGCGAAGATCTTACTCCAGAACCTGAAACAGAACAAATTGAAATTGAAACTCCAAAAAAGAGAAACAAAATTAATGAAAACTTACCTTTTCAGGAACCTAACCCCCCTTATTCCAGCTCTAGTCAAGATCCTGTTGATGAACCATCTCCCTCAAGTGGAAGACCACAAAGAGACGTGAGACCACCAGCATGGACCAAAGATTATGAGTTAAGTCGCTGCGTGAACATGTTTACGTCAGAAAATAATGACGACTATGACTGTTCTTTACTCACATACAAAGAAGCTGTGACTGGCACCGACAGTCGAAATTGGGAGAAGGCGATACAATCTGAAATGGATTCATTACAGAAAAATATCACCTGGGTATTAGTTGACAAGTCAGAAGCCAAAGGACACAAAATATTGTCGAACAAATGGGTATTTCGGATTAAAGATGACGGTACGTATAAGGCTAGATTAGTCGTACGAGGATGCGAGCAGAAAGGAAACCTGGATTTCGAAGACATTTATAGCCCAGTAGTAAGTCAAACTGCATTAAAAACTTTATTAGCAATTGCCGCATCTAAATCTTACTACTTCATGACATTTGACGTCAAGACAGCTTTCTTATACGGAGAGTTAACAGATGAAGTTTATATGAAGTTACCTGTTGGCTATGAGACTGACTGCAATACTACTGAAGTAGTTTGCCGATTACAAAAATCATTGTATGGATTAAAACAAGCTCCATTTACATGGAACAAAACTTTTACCCAAGCAATGTTTGATTTGGGATTCAAGACAATCAAAACAGATCGATGCGTTTTCATAAACGAAGATAAGTCAATAATAATCGGACTATTCGTTGATGACGGACTTGTCATAGGAAAAGACAAGAAAAAGATCGAAGTTATTTTAAAGAAACTTGAAACCAAATTTGAAATGAAAAAGAATGAAAATCCAAGTACTTATCTGGGTATGGAAATAAAAAACTCAAAAGAAGGAATAGTTCTTACTCAGAGGTCCTACATAAATGACGTACTGGAAAAATACAACATGAAAAATGCCAAACCTTGTGACACGCCCGCAAGTAGCAATTCAAAGTCGATACAGGAAACTGCCCAGGAGAAGGAATATCCCTATAGGGAAGCAGTAGGAAGTTTACTGTACCTGTCTACCAGAACCAGACCAGATATCGCACAAGCGGTCAATCTAGTAAAAAGTCAAAAACCCCACTAGAGAAGACGTCACAAAAATCAAGAAAATATTCAAATATTTAGTGGGAACCAAAGAGAAAGGCATTTTGTTCAAACGGAACCAACCGATAGAGAACATCGATGCTTACAGCGACTCGGATTATGCTGGAGACCCATTGACGCGAAGAAGCACTTCTGGCTCCGTGCTAATGATAGCCGATGGACCAATATCATGGGCATCCAAGAGGCAGCCTATAGTAGCGCTATCGGCGACTGAAGCCGAGTATATAGCCGCAGTTGACTGTTGCAAAGAGGCGTTGTATCTCAAATCTCTTTTACAAGAAATAACCGGTTTGGATATAAAAATAAATTTGCATGTTGATAATCAAAGTTCGATTCAACTTGTGAAGTCTGGATCCTTCAACAAAAGGTCGAAGCACATAGACGTGCGGTACCATTTCATACATGAACACTTCGTGCATGGATTGATAAATATTAGCTACTGTCCTACAGAAATTCAGTTAGCTGACGTGATGACAAAACCATTGTCAAAAGTAAAATTTGAAAGACACTGTGTAAGATTAATGCATGTATAGAAATGTGTCTCGGCAACATGAGTGAACATCAGGAGAAGGTGTTGGAAGGTCGTGATGCTGTCCACATATACTTGTCTATGGTGCATGCATTTGAATTTGAATTATGTTCTTTTACTAGTTGTTTTCTGCGGTGTCATTCTATGTCTAATATTTTCTCATATACAAGTAAACACAATGTTTTCAAGTATAATTTACGTTTTAATTAATAGCTATAACATCTAGTCCACCCTATCAAACTCTACCTGAGGAATACTTCTCTTTTGTATCAAGTTGGAAATTGATGTCACAGAAGAAGAGAACGATAGAGAAACTTACGAGTCAGCTGTGTTCACATGAAAGAGCTCTTCAAGCAAAAGCTTCTGAGGTAACAGACAGAGAAGAAGTATTTTCGTTAGAAAAGACGAACAACTTGAAGAAAGGCTTTAATAAGATTGGTGTAAAGAAGATGAAATGTCATTATTGTGGATTGGTAGGCCACAAATTACGCCAATGTACGAAATGGATAAATGATGGACGACCCCCAAAGCCAGAGACATCACCTGGAACGAGCAACAACAGAAGTGTAAATATGAACCTGATGAGTATATTGAACCTCAACCACGTAGACACCGAGTTTTGGTATATTGACAATGGTGCTACGAGTCACGTATGTAATAGACGTGATCTATTTGAGACATTCGAGTACTTCAGTGAGTCACACTCAGTAAAAACAGCGAATGGTCAAGCCGTACAAGCAGTCGGTAAAGGAACCATTAAGGTAGAAGCTGATGTAGAAGGTTGCAAACAAGAAATTATCCTAAATGAAGTCTGGTACGTACCCGGGATTTCGAAGAATCTTTTTTCTGTTTTATCAGCTCAAGATAGACTTGAAAACAGCATATTTGAGTCAGAATGTTGTATCTGCAAATTTTCTTTAAATGGGAAAGTATTGCTGATTGGTGAGCGTGAAAAGCAAGGAAGTCTTTATAAGTTAAGAAGAGTAACAAATAAGATGCCTGCTAAGTCGACTGAAGTAAATGCCTTGAATGCTATTGATATGCTTCAACTTTACCACGAAAGACTAGCACACCAAAATAAAGCCCATGTAAAAAAAGTCATTCTGAGAGAACTGGGAATCAAGCTCGCAGATCCCACCGACAAAAAGGTTTGTGAAGGTTGTATCTACGGCAAAACCCATAGACTCAAATTTGGAACTAGAGAAGGTTCGAAAGTACCTGGAGAAAGATTTTACGCAGATGTGTGTGGTCCATTCAGATATTCCATTGGAATGAAAAGATACTTTCTGTTATTTAAAGATGAATATTCGAAGTATAGATATGTGTACTTGATGAGAGAAAAGTCCGAAGTCAAGAACAATCTAGAACTGTTTATAGCTCAAGTGAAAGCTACAGGCCACGTCATTAGAGAACTTTTCACTGACAATGGAGGAGAGTTCATAAATGAGAACGTAAAGAAAATTTTGAACAAGGAGGGTATTATTCACAGATGTACAATGCCTCACACACCTCAGCAAAACCTTGTTGAAAGAGACAATAGAACCGTTGCTGAAGCTGCACGCACTATTATGCATGCTCCTGGTAGAGAGTTACCCGAAGGACTGTGGGCTGAGATTGTAAATAGCGTAGTGTACATATTGAATAGAACGGGTCCCACGAGTCCTTATGAGATTTGGTTTGTAAAGCAGCCAAGAATCAGCCATTTACATATAATTGGAAGCACTTGTTATGCTCATGTGCCAAAGGTCACACGTAAGAAGTTAGATAAGAAGGCGATCAAAGGTATTCTGGTTGGATATAATGACGATGAGTGCGAATGAAAGTCCAATTACTGTAGAAGAAAGACCATCCCCAGAATCATCAAATAGAGAAATAAATGAAGATGTGCTGCAAGATTATGACTATGTTGAGATGGACATGGATATGTCACAGATGTCAGTAGATGGACATGAGTATGTCACAGCTGAATCAGACGATGATAGTCACGATGCTGGGAATGTAAATGAGAATGAATCAGAAAGTGAAGAGGTTCTACCAGAACAAGAGATAGTTCAGCAAAGTAGACTGACACTTAGAGATCGTTCTACACTTCAAAGATCTAAGAGATATGATGATTATGTGATGAGTATAGTTGATGACATAAATAAGTCTGATGAACCACAGACATTCAAGCAAGCGATGTATAGTAAAGAAAAAGATAAATGGCGAGCGGCCATGAATGAAGAACTTAACTCGCTGAAAGAGAATAAAACCTGGAAGATGGTGAATCTGCCAGAAGGGCGAAAAGTAATTCCAAATATTTATTTGGAATTACTTTTCAAGATCAAGAAGAACCCAGATGGTACAGTAGAGCGATATAAAGCGCGTCTTGTTATTAAGGGTTACTCACAAAAGAAAGGAGTAGATTACCTGGAAACCTTTAGTCCAGTAGCCAAAATGAGTACCATACGAGTCCTTCTAAGTATTGCTGCGAGAAAAAATTTGAAATTAGCTCAGTTCGATGTGTCGACAGCATTTCTATATGGTAGTCTCAAAGAAGAGATTTACATGAAGCAACCTGAAGGCTATGATGACGGTACAGGGAGAGTCTGTAAGTTAGAACGCAGTCTCTATGACCTCAAGCAAGCTCCACGTTGCTGGAATGACTGTATGACCGAATTTCTGCTAAAGAGCGGATTTGTCCCAGCTGAAAACCCCTGTCTCTTTATTAAGAAAAGCATTGGTAAGAAATTAATAATAGCCCTTTATGTTAATGAAGGATTAGTTGCAGGAGAACAGGAAGATATTGATAAGTTTTTGTAGGAATTAAGAAGTCGTTTCAAAATAAAGACAAAACCTGTTGCCAACTATTTCCTTGGAATTGAGATAGAAAGAAGAGAACATTCTATCAAAATAACGCAGACGGCTTATGCAAAGAAGCTGTTAGAAAGATTTGGGATGCAAAATGCTCGAGAAGTCGGTACTCCTATTGTCAAAGACTGTCAATTAAGAGAAGAAGAAGGGATAGAAGCCCCTGAATTCCCTTACAGAGAGGCTGTGGGAGCATTAGCATATTTAATGGTCGGAACGAGACCTGATATCTGTTACGCTGTCAGTGTAGTCTCCAGACATCTAGAACATCCAAGAAGAGAAGATGTCCTGAAGGTTAAGCGTATATTTAGATACCTGAGTGGTACAATGAACCATGGCATAACCTACAGAAAAGGAGAAGACAAGCAGCTTGTATGTTATAGTGATGCCGATCACGGAGGGGATATGGACTCTGGACGATCGACATCAGGAATAGTATGTATACTAGCTGGAGAAGCGGTCTCATGGCGCAGTCAAAAGCAAGCGTCAGTTGCAATATCGAGTGCGGAAGCCGAAATTGTCGCCGCGAGTGAGGCAGCCCGAGAAGCTATATGGCTGAAGAGGCTTATTCGGAGCATAGAGAACCGGTCAGTGTGCCCTGTTTTGTATGTAGACAATGAGTCTGCCATAAAGTTGGCTCATAACCCGGCACATGAATTCCACAACAGGACTAAGCACATAAGGATACGGCAATTCTTTGTGCGTGAAGCTGTTGCAGATGGAACGTTGGTGGTGGAAAAAGTTGCCACGGAGCTACAGTTGGCTGACCTGATGACGAAGCCACTGTTCAAGCCAAGAGTAGTCAAACTCAGTAAGATGATGGGCCTAGAATAGAAAATACCATAGACTCGACTGAGAGAAGATATTAGAATGTGGACTCCTTTGTAGGTGATAGCCAAATGATTGCAGTCTCGTTTATTCTTGTGTCATGTGTCTTCTGTGTGAAAATATTGTACTAGCTAAACAACTATATATAAAATAAATTTCCAATTCGATTCGTATCCACGTCTATTCATCCTAAAGAACTCTACTGAAGACGAGGCAGTATGGTCTATGACTCTAGCCTGTCCAGCACAAGTTGAAATAAAGAAAAAAACTAACGACAGTTGATGGGTGATGTCAATTGGCTTGTCGGCTTTTTGGCGGGAATCCGAAGAGGGACGTCATGTTTTTTGTATAATTTTCATTTTGCTGTGTATTTCGGGTTTTGACTCATAATAGTGATAGTTTATTATGTGGCAAGTGTCCGTGAAAGTATGCAGTGAATGGGAAATTCGATAAAATTCGAGATATGGACATTTTTGGATTGCCTCAAAAAGTCACAATAAAGTCGTCAGTAAAAGTGCTATCATTTTACTGATAACCAAGTTAGGGCACGTTAGGGTTGTAGAAAGTGTTAAAGACACTGTATTTTTGTGCATGGACTCTGAAGCAGAGCCATTTACATAAGGATATCATTAACTAATGATGAGGCTGCATGGCGTAATGCCTTTGCCTACCCTGTAAGGGGTGAAACAACAAAAAAAAATTGGCTTGTCAGTTGTCGGAGTTGTCGTAGCAAGAAAAAAAGGGCGGGAAGTTTTGAAGAAAAGGCGCGTTATTGAAAAACATTATTTATTAAATAGTTTTAAGCCCTTTTTTGATACCCTATTGTGCTTATATTTGTAAATTCCATAGCAGCGTTTCTATTAGTACTTGATTCTTGAGATGACTGATTCCAGTGATGGAAGAAATTCCCTGAAAAGAAAATGTATTAGTGGTGGTGAGTCTGATGAAATTTCTCCACCAAAAATGGCAGCCAACTTTAATCGATCTCGTAGAGGACTCTTTAAAGACTACAACCATATTTATGTAGAAGACAATAAAAAGGAATATCCAGTCTTACTTTCATCAACAAATACCAATAATAAAATGGATTTACTCAAAACAAACTATTTGCTGAAAACTGTCCCCGGACTAATCTATGTAAAGCCTGTAGGCCTTGCACTGATAAAGATATTTTTTGATAATAAGTCAAGTGCCAATAATTTCATACTAAACAAAGTTTTCTTGGAACAAAGTGAATGGCTTGCTAGGATTCCATACAACAATTTGGAAAGTCAGGGTATAATTAAAGCTCCTATAGAACTTACTGAAGAAATCCTGTTGACTGAATTTGTATCTTCTGCCGAAGTCATTGGAGTAAAGAGATTTCAACGGAAATCTCCAGATGGCATGTTGGTTTCAACCCCTACTGTTCTGGTGACATTTCTCAGTTCCCAAGTTCCTGACCATGTGACATTCGATTATATTTGGCTTGATGTGAAGCAATATATCAAACCTCTCCAACAGTGTTTTGTCTGTTACAAATTCAACCACAGCCGCGGATCCTGTAAAAGTAAGCAGATCTGCTCAATTTGTTCAGGTCAACATTTCTTCAAAGAGTGTGACAATAAACAAAATATAAAGTGCACAAACTGCAATGGTCCCCACATTGCAGTCTCCTCAACTTGTCCACAAAAATCTGCAAAATTAACTGAAATAAAGGAAAAAATTAAAGGTAACCTGACATATGCGACAGTAACTGCGAAAGTAGCATCTGCCGCATCCTCTGCTCCATCGGTCATTCCAAAAAAGTTTATACAATCGCCTCAAAGAAGAGCTCTCTTGGTGGATGTTGTTAACTCTGATGATATGATGAACCTTTTGATTAAAACTGTTGTGGATCTTGTTAAAATGTGTAATGAGAAAAAGGACTCACCAAATAGTGATACTAATCCTATTTCAAGTAAATTAATTAAAGATTTGTTGATTTCTAATTCCGCTAAGTAGTATTTATGGATAGTTTAGATAATATAAAACAATTAAATATCTTGCATTGGAATTGCCGCAGTATCCTGCCAAAATTAAATCAACTTCAGAACTTTATTCATTGTTGTAATGTGCAAATTGATGTTATTCTATTGAATGAATCTTGGCTAGATGGTAAAAAATTGTTCAAATTACCTGGTTATACTATTGTGCGACTTGACTCGGATCGTCCACATGGGGGCGTAGCCATTGCTATAAAGAATAAATTTTGCTTCACAACTATCAACACTAATTCAAATTATCATTTTCAAAACATACTAATTTCTATTCAACTTGATTCCTCTTCATTAGATATATTATGTTTATATATTCCTCCTCCTCCAAATGGTAAATTCACTATACAACAACTTTCTAACTCTGTGTCAAAAATTACTAGTAGAAATTATTTAATTATAGGTGACTTTAATGCTCATCACTTAGCCTGGGGTTCTAGGTTTAATGATAGGCGGGGTAATAATATTCACTCGTTTGCAGATCAACATAACCTGGTTTGTTTGAATGATTACACTGTGACCACCTTTGCGCCCTTTGGTAGGGAAGGTAATGTGTTGGACTTGGTGTTTGCCTCTCCTTCAGTAAGTTCTAGTTGTTCTTTTCACGTTCATGATGATCTCCTTAGTAGCAACCACTTTCCACTTATTATTGGTGTTTTATACAAAAGTTCCTCTTCAAGCCTTGATAGACAAGTAGACCCTCCATCCAACTCTAACCATACTCCCACTCCCTGTTTGTCTGAAATTAATTTTAATAAAATTGACTGGTCTAAGTTTTCTGAACTTTGTTTAGACAAATTTTCCTCTTTCTCTCTAGATACTGATCCAATGGTAAGTTACCATAAATTTATTCAAACCCTAACCGAAATTTTGTTGACATTTCCCAAGAAATCTTATAGTTACCATACTAAAAAACGCAAAGCTCTCATTTGGTGGAATGATTTATGCTCACAAGCTGTAAATCAAACGAAAATCGCTTTATATTCTTTTAAACGTTTCCCTACCCTTGAAAATTATATAATTTATAAACAATTTGACGCTAAGAAGAAAAGATTATTGTCAGAGCAGAAACTCTTAAATTGGGTTAATCTCTGTTCTTCTTTTAATCGATTGACCCCATTAAAACAAGTATGGGACCATATAAAACGTTTTAAATTTGCTAAGTTAGGCCTCAATACTAAGTCGCAATTTTTAGATAACCCATCGAATGCATCCGCTTTTTTAGATAAAATAGCTTCTTCATGTTTTACTGATGATAATAATACCGATCTTACTCCGTATTTTGTATCTAGGGGTTCAAATTCCGCTCAATGGATTACTGACACTTTTGATTTTAATGAACTTGAAGCCTCTTTATATGGTAAAAAGAATACGTCGCCTGGCCCTGATTTTATTCCATATGTAGTAATCAAAAATTTACCTAGTAATGTTAAATTTTTTCTTCTTGATATTTATAACCATTTATGGAGTCAGAAAGTAATTCCTCCTATCTGGAAAGTTCAGTTCGTAGTTCCTATATTGAAACCTAATAAAGATTCTAATAGTTTAGATGCTTATAGACCTATTTCGTTAACCTCATGTTTTGCTAAGCTGTTTGAAACTATGCTAAAGAATCGATTAGAATGGTACGTTGAACATAACTCACTCATTCCAGATTTTCAATTTGGTTTTCGTAAAGGTAAAAATACCATGTACAATTTGGGCTGTTTAATTGGTGACATCAGAAATAACCTAAGTAATAATAAATTCACATTTGCTGTTTTTTTGGATATAAAAGGAGCATTTGATAATATCAACCATGCGTATTTAATTAAAGCTTTGTACAAGCTAGGCATTCCTGGTCCTGTTTTATCTTGGATTTTCAGTTTTTTAAATGGCCGCAATGTATCGGTTAGAGTAAGGAAAAATATATATGGCCCTAAAACTACCTTCAAAGGTACTCCCCAAGGTTCGGTTTTGTCTCCCTTAGTATTTATTTTGAGTCTGGCAGATTTAATGAAGCGTATACCTAGTTCTGTGAAGTATTCTTTTTATGCCGATGATCTAGTAATATATTTGGGTAGTTATAATTTTGCTCAGGGTGAACTTATCATGAATAATTGTTTATTAACTTTAAATCGCATTCTCACTGACCAACTTAAGCTTGAAGTAAATGTCGAGAAGAGTTCTGTAATGTTATTTAATTGTAATTACATATACCGTCCCCGTATATTTTACAATAAAGCCTTGTTACCATTTAAAACTTCTGAGAAATATTTAGGTATTATGTTAGATTCTGAATTATCATGGAATCCTCACATAACGTATATATGTAAAAAGGCGGAGCTACGTTTAAATATTCTAAGATCTTTGGCCGGAGTAAAATGGGGTTCTGATCCTAAAATTCTTAAAACTTTGTACATCTCCATGGTTCGCAGTCAATTTGATTATGGGTGCTATTTTTATGCTAATGCATCAGATACGTTTCTACGTAGACTCGATGTTATACAGAATAAGGCTTTACGCGTCATTACTGGTGCTATGATGTCTTCACCTATCAATTCCTTAGAAGTCGAATCTGGGATTCCTTCTTTGTGTATTAGGAGAAGTTACTTAATTGACAAGTTTTGCTTAAATTTAATTAGTCGAGATAATCCAATAGTGTGTCGTTATCTTGAAAACATTACTATTTCTAATTATAACATCGCTCCCCTGCCTGCTATCACTTCTATTAGCTCTTCCATTTCATATTTAAACTTTGAATTCCAAGATTGTGTATCATGGCATTATCTCATTCCCTGCTATACTTACAGCTTTCGCTGCTTATTAATTGACATTACAGTAATTTTAACTAAATTTTCATCTAAATTCGAGTTTTATGAATGGCTGCATACCAAAAGAGACTATATTAAAATTTACACCGACGGGTCTAAAACCAAAACTCGCACTAGTTTCGCCTATTACAACTTTTCGAAAAACTCTGGCAAGGTTTTTTCTTGCAATAATTATTTCTCTATTTATTCTGCGGAAATTTTAGCAATGGTTTACGCTCTCAAATACATATCTCTTGAACACGAAACGTTAAATTCTTCAAATTTTTTAATTTTAACTGATTCCATGAGTTCTCTGTTAGCCCTTAAAAACAAATCGATTAGAAATTGTAATTACCTTATCCTAGAATTAAGACACTTGTTATATTCACTTAAATGTATAAATATCAATGTCGAGTTTTGCTGGGTTCCGGGACATTCGGGCATACTTGGCAACGAACTTGTTGACGCCCTCGCCAAGTCCGCTGACAATATCATTGCTGTTGACGAATACAAAGTTCCCTATTCGGATTTGGTTATTTCATTAAAAACCAACATGATCAGACGCTGGTGTTCAGATTTGGATATTTCTCGTGTCAGTAAGGGTAAATGGCTAGCTGATATTGTTCCGGTGCCCAGCACTAAATCTTGGTTTGAGAAGTCATCTACCTATTTTGGTAGAAACTTTATTACTAGTTTATGTAGATTAAGAATAGGCCACTGCAAGTTCCCGGCCCACTTGTTTAGATTAAATTTAAGTATTAATTCCTTATGTAAATATTGCTCATTTGACCCTTGTGATTTAGATCATTTATTTTTTAATTGTCCTCAATTTAATTTACAACGATTATTGTTAATTGCTAACTGTAAAGATTTGTTAAAACTCACTGATTTTCCTATGTCTGTTCAAGAGCTTTTAAAGAACCCCAATTTGTATCATATTATATATAATTTTGTTAAAGACACATTTAATCCTCTGTAAATATTTTCTACTTTTGTATGTACCTTAAGATAGGTAATTTGTTTATTTAGGTTTAGTCCTACTTTTCTATTATATACCTTTTGTACTTACTATTTGTAAACTGTAACTTCTTAGTGTGTTGTCTCTATAACTGTTGTCGTCTTTTTTTTTTTTTTCTTGTGTGATGTTTTCCTTTCATTTTTGTAATTTGATGTTTTGTTGCATTTTTAAGCTGATGGCCTTGTAGCCAAAGCTAAATAAATTAAAAAAAAAAAAAATTGTCGTAGCAAAATTTTGTCAATTAAAACAGCTGTCTCCTTTGTAATAAAATTGAAAAGCTCCTGTTATGTAGTGATTTAGTTATCCGTAAAAGTTTTATAGTGATTCCATACTAATTTATATGGTGGTTATTTAATTACAAAAGCACTGGGGTACTAGAGGTTCCGTAACTAAGTATGTCGATTCCTCCACTCGTTTGCAGCACTCCTCCACCACCCGACCAGTGCGACGACGATAAAGACCAGGAACATTTTGACTTGCAGTATAATCGTAAGTATTTTACTATGTTTGAGTTAAAATACGCATGTTAAGCTCCATGGCAAAGCAGATACTCGTAAGTTTAAAATTATGGAGGAGCTTGTAGTGCCTGCGAAGGAAAACAATTCCATTGTGTAATTTTGTCCTCTATTTTTTAAAGAAATATTCAACACTAAAGTAATGGCATTCATTTCCAGTGTCTCAAGATGATGATGACGAAAATTATGATTATGGTAACTTCGCCACATACAATCACTTCCAGTCTGTTAGCGAAAGCAAGAAACCTGATTTTGAGTCTACAGTCAAGATAATATCAAATGAAGAGATAGATAAAATATTTGAGAATGACAAAGATCTCTTCCAAGTCCAAACAGTTTTGGAAACTAACAAATCTGATTCTGAGTCCAAAGTAAAGGGCGTAGCGAGTAATAACTCAGGGAAAATATTGGAGGAAGACAAAAATGGCTTTGAAAGTACATTGGGGCCCAATCTCATCAGTCAACCTGAATCAAAACTTGAAGAAGATGTCATAATCGAAGATTTGAATTTAGAAATAGAGCAATTAAATTTAGAAAAATCTGATGAACCAGTTTTAAAAGACAATATTGAAAGGAAAACAGACACCAATAATATAGACAATGGAATAGAAATAGATATTCAAGATGCAAATTCTGTTAGTCAAAACAATGTGAGTGAAAGTGTTTTACAATCTGACAATTATGCTTTTGACTGTGCCAGCTTTGAACATACAGAGGAACTAGCAAAACATGTTAATGATATAATTATAGATGAACAAGATGATCTTACTAATAACTCAAGTGAATTCAATGTATTTCCGGGTAATGAGGTTACATTAGAGGAAAAACAAGAACCATTTAAAAAAGATACTTCAGAAACTATAAATAAATCTGAAAATGAGTTAGATGAAGATTTTGGTGACTTTGATGAGTTTCAAGTGGCTTCTACTGATTGTGATCCTAAAACTATTATTACTGATTGTAACAATCCATGGGATGTAAAAGAATCTGATGCCAATGACTTTGGAACTTTCACTGCCAACTTTGAAACTGAAGGTGGTTTACATGTTGAGCCCCAAACAAGCATAGATCCAAGGGATGATTTCAAAGAAATTGTCAGTGCTTTCAAAACAGATAATTTGAGCGAAGATGATGATTTTGGAGATTTTGATGATTTCAAATCTTCAGAGGTTAAATCTAGTGGTGATGTTGTAACAGATGAGTCTGTATCATTTTCGGAAACACCTTTACTGAGATTATCGCCACTAGATGATGATTCTCAGCTCATGGAAAATGTAAATAAAGTAATTAATGACATGTTTGAAGATGAAATACCAGAACCAGAAAGTAAATTTGATGGGAAATTAGAGGGAGTGCTTGGTGAAACATGGGGACATTTATTAGAAACTGATGTGAGACAACCATACATGGTCAACTGGAACAACTCTGTAGGTCAAAAGACTCTTCTTAAAGCATTATGTATAGACTCAAGAAATATAGTGAGTATAATTAACCTTTTCTTGTTTCCTTAATTGACATATTCTAAGTATTATGTCTTATCTTCGTACTTTGTCTTTACCTAAAATATGTCTTCATATAATTATTTTAGTTATTTGGACCAAAATGGAGTTACAACATGCCAAAATATGCAGCAAAATTGAGTGCAGCACCTCTACAACCGCAAAAACAGCCATCAGCTTCTACATCGTCACACAGTGAGAGTTTGAATCCTGATAAGCCTTCCAACAAACCAGCTACCACATGGACAGATCCATTCACATCAGATGGACAAGAATGTGAGTAGTGAAAAAATTACAACTTAACTAAAATAATGTTAATATATCTAAACAAAGATAAGGGGAATGCCCATTGGCCCTATAAAAAAATGCCTGAGATAGACAAAGATGAATTATACATCGAATTCACCCTCAATTCAACAAAAATTCATTACAATTTACTTTATCATCCCAAAACTAGGCCCAGAAGCTTGTTTAAAACATAAAAGACAGGTTATGTCAAATTAATTATATTTGTAGTTACAGTTAAAGAGCAATAATTTAAACAAAATGTTGTGTTAGGTGGGTCTAATCAAAAACCGTGTTTGCAAATGGGTATAGTGTGAAAAGAAAACATTAACATCTTTATGGAATCACCAAGTGAGCGAAATGACTTATTTTTATTTATCCGATGTCAGTTGTGTTCAGAAAGCCCAAGATATAAAAACTATGTGATTTTATTTAATAATCACATGCTTCATACTTTTTAGACCCAAAACCTTATGTTTATTATTTCAAGATTATTTCTATGAATTTAACAGGAAATTAAACGACAATCAAATAACTTAGTATTAAAATTAACATAATTTTTTCACCCTAGTTAAACAGATTCAAAAATAGCTACTTTATATTTTACTAGCTGACCCGACAGACGCTGTCCTGTAAAAATGTGATAAATGAAGAACCACTCGACAGATTTTAAGCAAACTTCACATAAACCATCTGTTAAATAGTCTGAATAAAGCCTAAAAATTTGGTTTGGATAGGTGAGCCCATTGTTGAGTTATAAAATAACAACGAAAAGTGGCATTGATTTTTATATAATATAGATTTTGAATTAATTTTAGGGCTAAAGATGGTTTCTGTCTACTTCAGGCATTTAATGGGCTTTCTCTTTTGCACACTGTGTGACTGATGAAAAATATATAAAGCAAATTTTGCACAAGGATATACAAACAGTATACAACTCTAGTTAATTGACAACCTACAATGCTAATTACCTTACAAAAATATGCTAATGTAAAGTGCTTCACAGCGTGTCTCACTGTACAATTGTTTTGCATGTCTTGCACATGGATTAACATCACCCACCCATACATTCCGCTTGACCTAATATCCTTAGTCACTTATGCCGAAGCCCTACTCCTTGACTTAGAACACCTCATGGCCACCCTAGACCAAATGGCTCACAATCACTCTGCTGTCAAGATATCTGAATTATTATCACATGGTAAGTTCTAAAGTAGACCAAATTAATAATGGTGTCAAACTATTTAATATAATTTTTGGGGTCAAATCTTCCAAAGAAGTAAACTTTCAGTAGAGACAATATGTAGTTTGATTGAAACTCAGAAACTACCTAAGTACTAAAACCAATTCTTTTACAATTTAATAGGATGCTCAAATTGCTTAAATAACATAATTATATCTTATGTAGGTAGTATCGGAAAAAGTGAGCAATCCAATTGTAAAAGAAATAATATAGAAAGAAAGCAACATATTCATTTTCTGACCACTTGAAAACACTAATGAGGATGTGACAGAGACTCAGTAATATCGAATTCACAAGTATGCAATGCAGGGTACTATATTATATAAATTCACCAAACCTATTTAAGTGAAGCAACTTCTTCACAAGTTTTATATGAGAACACAATTTTTGCGTATAATTTCAGCTTGCAATGCCAATACTGGAGGAGAAACTGCAGCCATAGAAACAGGACCAACAGACTTAGATGTATTTGAAGCATCAACATCGTCAAAACCCGACAAAATATACTCAAGCACATTGAATGTTCAGCCCTTACGCCATATTAACTTACCTGACACTCATATCTTCACACCCGTAGACTCTGAAACACCTAGGTCTAAAACTATTCATTATGAAACTGGTTCTACAGTGCTGCTTCCCCAGGATGTTCTTGAAAGTAATAAAAATCCGTCTGACGTGACTGTAACGCCAACAAGTAGTACTGTAGTGGCAAACCTGGATGACGACTACTGGGAGTTTCAAGATTTTAAGGGTACTTCTGATACTGCGCAAATAGACGTCATCCAAGCCGCAACTGAAACAAATGAGAGTGCAACTCCTAAAACAATCACAAATACTACTGCGACGCAAGTATTGCAGCCAATTAAAATGGACCCCATTATACCCACGCTAAACTGGCCAGACCCTGGTGAAGTGAAAGAAACATTTGACGACTTCTCAGATTTCGTTTCAAATTCGTCATGGAATGAAAAATTGGATACTCCAACAACACCTGCAGCCCCACCAGGGAATAGCAATTTTATACTTGAATCTGCTACACCAAGCTCAACTGCTATTAGTCAACCTGCAGCAAATGAAGCAATATCTAGCACTAGTGATGGATTTGATGATGAGTTTGATACATTCCAATCAGCAATACCTCCTAAGACATCTCTTAAATTTGATTTCACTAATATAGATAACAATTCGTTGCCTACCGTCGAAAAAGTAGCGTCGCCTAATGTTGTTCCAGAGGTGACTGTTTTTGATAATGTTCTTCTAAAAGTCAATAGTTTTAATTCTGATACCATATCATTTCCAAGTACTAGTAAAACAAAAGACTTACTCCCTATCAATATAGACAGTACCCCTAAAGGAAAAGTTCAGCTTGATAGAAATGTACCACTAAAATCAAGTGTACAAATAAACAACACAAGTATACTACAGCCAACTCATGCAGGCATTAATGCAACCGCGCAAGGTAAATCAAAGTCAAACCAAATCCTCCAGCCATTGTCACTAGAGAGTTTCTCACAGATCAACTGGCCAAATCCTGGCATAGATCTACAAGATTTGTCAAGATTTAATCCAGTTGAAACATTGCAATCACTGAAAAGTGATTTGAGTACAAACAGCCACAGTAAAGTTGCGTCACCGGTTCATAATCAGAAAGGTTCAACCAATCAACCGGATGACGACTGGGGCGAGTTCGTGTCCAGCAAACCTAAACCACATCAGCCTTTGCCAAAGAAGACGCCGGTGTTCGCGGACGACGACGAATGGACAGATTTTGTATCAAGTCCTAGTGTGAAACCCCAAAATGGTTTAAATACAATAAGTTTAAATGTTCATACGAACTTGAATAATCAAAAATCATCAAATACAAATAAATTTTCTATGAAAGTTAATCAAGTCGACATTCCATCTTTAAATTATATAACACCAAAATCAAGCAGTCATAAGACATACAATGACAGACATTTCCAAAATTTATAACGATGTACTGATCGTTATTACTACTTACTTATGTACTTAATATTGTTACACACAATACATGTAAATAGGGTGATGGTAAAAGTGTAATGTCTAATATTTTAAGTCTATTTATATTCTTACGAGGAGCAGAAACCTTTGCTTCCTTATGTTGAATTATGAATTAAATAAATTTGTCTGAGGGCTATGTAATCAATATAGTACCCTTCATCACAGACATGTATGTTGTAATTTGCAGTCATTAACTAAAAGGAGATTGACTTTAATTCTTTATTTTTATTGTGAGGAAAGCCTGTATACGTCTATAAAGATGTACTACAGACGTACACTCATGAATACAAATAATGCTACTAATTTCAGGTATAATACACAGTGACCCGTCCCTATTATTACGTTCATTTCTAATATTCTGTGTAAATGATATTATGCAATGATTTTTTGTGTATAAATTGAACTAAGATTTTACTGTGTGAAAAGCAATACGTAATGATTATCTGAATATTAGATTGTGAAATGATTTATTATTTAATTTGTATATAATGTCGATTGTGAATAGAATATGTTAAGTATTGTAATGTAGAACATCAAAAGTAGACCGACGACGTTGACCGCTGTTTCCAAGAAGCTGTTTTGTTACCAGATTAGGCTGGTTGGTAAAAATCGTAATGTTTCAGGTTGTAAAGTAACTTCTATTCTATTGTAAGTATTATGTTTGCGTATTTATTTTATCAGTATTTGCTAACAGTTATTATGAGAACATAAAGGTATTGAAGCTAGCTCTGGGATACTCAAATATCAGTATAACTGAATGTATATTTTTCTGTTTTTAGTGACAGCTTGATACGATATTTTGATGGTATGTTTACCTTCGCAATATTTTTTCTATCAAAGAAAACAGTTTGAAAATAAGTATCTTGTGCTCCATTCTTATTTGGAAAACCTATTTCTCATATTTATTTAACCACTGATGTATGCTTTAAAATACTTTTAACTGTTGATTATATATGTAAATAATGAGATACACTACTTATATCCTTATAGAGTGGTTGTTTTAATGAATAAAAAAAATTATGCATCACTTTCTGTGTCGGTATGTTCAATATCATCAATGGGCGTGCCGATGCTGTCTTTGTCGTCGTCATCTGTTGCAGATACAAACTTAGGTAAGTTATTTTCCATCGTCATTCTGAACTGACACTGCTCGAACTCTGGCCACGATATAAATCTGGAACAAGATGCCGAATGATGAGCACGTATCTAATCTTATCTTTTCCTCGGCATGGTTCCGTTTGATATTTACCTACATTCATCTGTATTAGGTACCAATGCCATTGTAAATAATTTGTCACTTTGGTCGTGTTACTTGTAATATCTAGGTAGGAGTCAGGGCCCCAATTCCACTAAATATCAACGGTTATAGTTGGATGACAATGATATGTCAATGGTTAGTTAATGGTGTCTATTTGCTCAGAAAAATGCGAAATAACACCATTGACTGGTCTTTGTAATCCAACTATAACCGTTGACATGGATATCAAAACGAGTCTAATGGACTTAACCATATTCGAGAAATAAATTAATGTCTGTGACGATAATTTGTATGACGGAGTGTTGGCCAACGGTTAACGATCGAACATAGCTATCTATCTTAAACGGATTGAATATTGGGAACGGTCGTCGTTAGTCTATCTATAAGGACTGCCTCCTGAGTCAGAAGTCGCGGATTCGATTACCGCCCGGGGCCGACATTCGTGTGCATGAAAATGTCTGTTGGTTTCGTGTCTGGCTTTTTCTGTCGTTTGTCCATCATAAAGGCTCTGCCTAGTGCCTAGATTGAGATTTGTCTCAAGTCAGCGCGGATTCGATTACCGCCCGGGGCCGACATTCGTGTGCATGAAAATGTCTGTTGGTTTCGTGTCTGGCTTTTTCTGTCGTTTGTCCATCATAAAGGCTCTGCCTAGTGCCTAGATTGAGATTAGTCTCAAGTCAGCGCGGATTCGATTACCGACCGGGGCCGACATTCGTGTGCATGAAAATGTCTGTTGGTTTCGTGTCTGGCTTTTTCTGTCGTTTGTCCATCATAAAGGCTCTGCCTAGTGCCTAGATTGAGATTAGTCTCAAGTCAGAAGTCGCGGATTCGATTACCGCCCGGGGCCGACATTCGGTGCATGAACATGTCTGTTGGTTTCGTGTCTGGCTTTTTCTGTCGTTTGTCCATCATAAAGGCTCTGCCTAGTGCCTAGATTGAGATTAGTCTCAAGTCAGAAGTAGCGGATTCCATTACCGCCCGGGGCCGACATTCGGTGCATGAACATGTCTGTTGGTTTCGTGTCTGGCTTTTTCTGTCGTTTGTCCATCATAAAGGCTCTGCCTAGTGCCTAGATTGAGATTAGTCTCAAGTCAGAAGTCGCGGATTCGATTACCGCCCGGGGTCGACATTCGTGTGCATGAAAATGTCTGTTGGTTTCGTGTCTGGCTTTGGAAAAAGCCCGACTTAGGTAAGTACATATTTTTTTATACAGTTGAGTCCCACGATGGCGTGATAATACAAATGCCATACGATTATTAATATAGCACGATTACCAGGCTATCTTGCTCGAACTTGTCCAGAGGCCAGGCGATGCCGCCGTTACGATGCTAATTATGGAATTTCATACAAATAAAATAATACTAAACAGCTCGAGGTGAGTGTTGCTAGTCCGTTTTGATGATGAGTTGATTTGTGTGAAACAACCATACAAACAGACGATAACACGATTTAATTGTCAATAGTGAGTAGGTTCTATTTATTATTCTATTGTAACAAAATTCTCAGTCCTGCAGGTTTCCTCACGATATTTTCCATCACTGTCCTGTCGAGCTAGTGATAAATAAGTACGTAAATTTATTTTCAAAAACCATTGGTACTCACATGCCCTCGCCAGGTATTTAAACCAGAGTCATGAATGAGAAGAGGTATTGTATTGGACGAACAATTGCCACCTTACATTTAACTCTTTGAAATAAGATTCAAAACCCATGAAAAAATAAAAAGAAGTATGCAGAGATCGAGCAAAGTGGCGATCCATCGTCTCTGCCTACCCTTGTGGGACAATGGCGTGAGCATTTATGTAGTTTAGTAAAGTATGCTTAATTCTATAAAACCAGTCCTCCAAAACAGTCTTGACGGTTCGACTGGGGGATAATGCAGTCTCATTTAGATATTATTATCTAGTCAAGAATTTATTTTTATAAGTATTATCATTTAGTTGTGTCCTAGACCCGTTTACTACATACTTTTTAAAAATTGTAATTTTTTGTCTGAGATTCAAATCGCCGAACTCTGTGAAAATTGTCATGTGAGGCAATACAGCATCGTCTTCTCCGGGGGCTAACTCCCTTTTGGTGTCTGGAGGGTCCTGTCCGGTGATGAGCCACACGCCGCAACCTGGTATCCATTGCCTACAAATGATTAAGCATGGATATGTTAAGCAAACACACATAAATATCGCTGATAATAATATTAAAGTTGTATACTGTAAGAAAGAAAGAAACAAGCGATATCCTGGAAATATTAATCTACAAAAAACTGTCCACAACCAGCTGTTTATCCAATTTATTAAGTCGTGGAACTCTTGAATCAATATCGCTACATAGTATAAAACAAAGTCGCTTTCTCGGTTTTTTTAATAGATAGAGTGATTCAAGAGGAAGGTTTTAGTATTAGCATTGCACCCGTGCGAAGCCGGGGCGGGTCGCTAGTTATTTATAAATATATGGTCTAAAATTTAGACACTAAATCATTGATTCATTAAGTTATTATTATATAAAACAATTTACTCACTCTAACATAGGAATAACTCTTGTTGATTTCGAGAAAACGTGGGGTTTAAAGAAATACCACAATAGTGGCAAGTAGTCTGGTGGACAAGGTATCTTTTGTTTTTGAGTTATATTTACAAGGTGCAGGCTATATTCATCCATCTGGAAAGACAAAACTTTATAGTAGTTCCCGTGAGAATACGGGAATAAAATATAGCCTGTTCTCATATTCTAGCTTTCCATCGGTGAAAGAATTTTAAAATCGATTTAGTTAGTAGTTTTTGAGTTTATTCTTAACAGAGATACTCTAAAGAGTCAAAAAAACCGACTTCAAACTTCAACTTATATGGTTTTCTCATGGATGTCGTTGTCGGAACTGGACGAAATTAAAATGGGACCAATCTGGACTTCGACTGGGTGAACCGATTTGGATGATTCTTTTTTTTATTTGAAAGCTGGTGCTTCCAGATTGGTACCATTTTAATTTCGTCCAGTTCTGACAACGGCATCCATGAGTAAACCACACAAGTTGAAGATTGAAGTCGGTTTTTCTACTCTTTAGAGTGGTTATTTTTAGTTCTGACTTTCGACATTTAAGGAATATATATATGTATATAGATATAGCCGTTTCGGCTGTACGATGATCGATCAGTCAGTTTCTTTTTTTTTATGGAAAAGAAGATAGATGTGATTTAATTTTAAAATCACTTTAACCGTCTACCCTATAGTTCTAATCTCTCAGTTTCATCAATCCTAAAGTTGTCTGGAAGAGATCGCTAAAAGCGATAAGACTGCCCATTGCAGTTTGGTTAAGCCTTTGTCAGTGGGCCCACCGTTTCCGGGAGGGTCAATCATTAGCGCTACTACTAACATGCAACAGGTGCTGCACTGACTAGGGGTATGTTGGTATACACATGTGTTGTTTTTGGTGTACAATAAAGAGTTTTGTTTAACATGATTTTTGTAGTAGGTGTGGGTGTGATCTATTGAAATTATAGCAAAGTTACTAACCACAGTGGCTTGTTTAGTAGCAGGAGGATAGGTCCATGGCAAAAAATGTACTGTGGGCACAGTGGTTAATACTCTGCAATCAAATAGTAATTGGAACAGCGCTGGAACTGATTTGTGTTTACTCATCTTAATTTCACTGTCTGTAAGGAACTGAACGAATAATTAAAGTAAACAGTTAATACTTTATTATTATCTAGTGAGAGCCTTACGGTTTAAGAGCCCGCTTCTCATGATGATAATCAGTGAGGCTCGGGTTCAATCAAATCCTGGCATGTAGATACCAAAGAGTTTTTCAAAACTTACGTACATATTCATCACTAGGTCGACGGTGAAAGAAAACATCGTGAGGAAACCCGCACGTCTTATAATTAATTCTGAGGCATGTGTAAAAGACCCGGTCCGGCGATAGGGTCATCACTTATCACCTTTAGGGGTCTAATACAAGTAATCTCGTGAAAAGTGGGTATTTCCAGAAATGGAACACCTCTGCCTACCCCGTCGGGGATAAAAGGCGTGAGATTACATAGGTATTTATTTTATTATATATTATACTAGCGGGTGCCCAGCGGCGTTGCCCGCTTGAAGCCCTATTATTGAATATGTTTTAATAGTTGATTCTGCTATTTGGGACCGAGACAAATCCATCAAATCTAAGATCATAAAAGTCGGTCCAGCCATTCTCGAATTATAAATGGTGTAACCTGACTGAAATCTATATATTATATAGATTTCGTGTCCAATATATTTAATGGCAGCAATCTCTTCTCTATGGCCATAAAATTTTATTTACGTAGGTAAGTACCTATTCCGAGTTCGAAATATCGTAAAATATTAGGATTTTGCAACATTAGTAATTCCTATCAAACTAATATCATAAACGCGAAAGTTTGTGAGGATGAATGGATAAAGAGATAAAGGATAGATAACTTTTTCACGCAAAAAAACTACTGTAGGTACCTGTTTTGATAAAAGCAAGAAAAAAAAGTTCAAAAGACTTGCGCACGAAGGGTTCCACACCATACCTAATCTATGAAAATGGCAAACAAATCACGTTTTTTGCCAATCCCCTTATATATTTTTAATTTATTCAATTTTTTGTATGTGTTGTTATAGCGGCAACAGAAATAATAATAGTAAAAGTATTTATTTGCCACAGAAACAACAACAGTAGGTACAAAAACATAGTTAGAAACATTAGGAACTCTGTGACAAAAAGGTCTATGACTCAGCTTAATTATCACTGGGGTCCAGCAACTGCTGTTATTCTGTCAAAGCCTACATCATACATCTGTGAAAATTTCAACTGTCTAACTATCACGGTTCATGAAATCCAGCCTGGTGACAGACGGACAGCGAAGTCTTAGCAATAGGGTCCCATTTTACCCTCTGGGTACGAAACCCTAAAAATTACATCAGAATAACAGGCAATAATTTAAAGATATCGTGTAAAATTTGGGTCAACTGTGCAAGCAACACCAGAACACACTTTTTACCACATCGTATCACCAATCTATGAAATGCTATGCATCAGCTCAAGAGCTGCTAGTGTATTAAATAAATAATAATAAATGTAAACAAAGCCTTAGGCGTCCGTCCACTCGTTAATAATAAAAGCATAAATTACTTATTTACCTCATAACTATGTCCTGGCATTGTGATAAAAAGGTCAGGCCTTCCTAAATGGTTACTGCTGTTATGGAATACTATAGTATTAATCAAATGTTTCACAAATGATAGGCTAGGCATGGAACCAACAACCTTTACTATTCTATCTGGAAAAAAAAAAGATTGTATCTTTTTAATCTATTTGCCAGCTTGCTCAAAAATATGCAAAAATATTTCAAAATTTTCTAAATATTTTATTGGTGTTGGGAAATTATTTCCCATGCTGCTTTTCGTGTAAAGGCTAAGGACTAATAAATAGCACAGCAGCCATTTACAAAAACTTCTCTTTGCCAATTTACAAATAGAAATATAAGATCTAATTTTCAATACTTGTACTAACCATTGTCTTCAGTAGAGAGATCACCTAACAACTCCTTAATCCTAGTGCCTTGATCCATTTTGTCTTGAAATGCTAACTTCCACATTCCAAAAAAGTCAGCGGTCTTGCTACTAATTCTGTTGGAATATTCCTTTTGTAAGTTCTGTAACCAAGAATTGAAACAGGTGACACAATTTGCCCAATTTTTTTAAATTTGCAAGTTTATAGCTAGAATAACATCCTCAGTCCATGTCTTCTACACCAAACATCACCAACTCACAG
This sequence comes from Ethmia dodecea, assembly GCA_963855545.1. NCBI lineage: Eukaryota > Metazoa > Arthropoda > Insecta > Lepidoptera > Depressariidae > Ethmia > Ethmia dodecea. Next base: position 8,701,436 of record OY979457.1, read on the forward strand.
CTCCCATTGAAATAACACTGATGTAGGATAGGCAAAATGTGTCATCCAAACACTTGCACTGAACTTCGATTCGGAAGGACTTTAGAATAAAGAACCATCCCTATTACCGCAAGGAAGGTGGGGAGAGGAGGGGGATTACCTACCGCTACAGCCTGTTAAAAAAAAGTTCATCCATTGAAATTGGCTTGGTTCCTTATACTAAAGTCGAGCCTCCGATTCTTATATTGCCATTAAAAATAATTTATTTGTCTATCTAAAAATACTTACATGCAAATACTGGGTGAAATGGTTTGAGGTTTCATATAAATACAACTTATTGCTACTCCCCTGTAGCAATTCCTGAGTTAGGAAACCAAATCCAGGATTTACTTCAACTACTGGAGCGTTATGCAGGTGTGGGCTCACATTTCGTGCAATTTCTTTTGCTGTTTTTCTATTTATTAAATACATACTTTCTGGTGCTTTGTACTTTCTGAGCAGTGAATTTGGTAACTTATCTATAATGTCTTGGTACTCTGGAGTACTTTTTAAGTATTTTACTACATCTGCTGCCAGTTTCGGAGCCGGTTTCTCATCTTTTTGTTTGTTTACTTTGTGTCGTAACCTCAAAGAAAGTTTAAATGGATTCCTTTTCACTAAAGCACTTAGTGAACAGGGTGCATTAGACATCATATTTAAAAAGTTTAAAGGAACTGCAATATTATGGAAAAAGGTGAAATCGGTGAAGGTGAAATGTTATGTACACAACTAAAGAGTATTAATAATTTCAACAAACATGCACAGTCTCTCACTGTCAAAATCAGCTGTGCTGTCAGTTTTTTTTTATTACGATTTGAGGAAGAATCTTAGAAATTACAGCCATATATATATTTTCTAAGGATTCTAGTTTCTATATACTTACTTAATCAAATCATTAAAATTAATAAGTCTAGTAATTCCACAGTCCCGATTTTTTAATAAAAATTTAATGTCCCGCGCGCGACGGGCTCAGAACTTTATTTTCAACCGAATAAAACTCAACTATTTTAACGATAGGGTAAATCTGAATTAAAATATCATATTTTTATTAATATACATTTTCTATGGCTATTTTTGTTATCTATTGTCACGTAGTTAAATGTAATTTGAACTCAAATAAAAAGGTAAATATTCGAAAACTTCTCATTATAAATAAGTTTTTTTTAATGTCCCGCTTTCAACGAAAGAATCCCGCTTTTTCCAAGCAAAAAAATCCAAAATCCCGACTTCGCAAAAAAAAATCTGACAACGCTGACCTAAGGTGTTGTTGCCAGCACAATTTGCAATGTTTTCTTCCCTATGAGAAAAGCCTCATTCGGACTATTTATCCTACTATGAATAAAAACAATATTAGCCAAATCGGTCCATTCAAAAACTTACGTACACTTATACACATTTATCACTAGCTCGACGATGAAGGAAAACATCGTAAGGAAACCCACAGGTCTCAGAATTAATTCTGAAGCATATGTGTAACAGCACCCCGCCCGGTCGGGCGATAGGCTCACCAGTTTCACCTCACTCACTCACCACATAACACGTTTAAAAGAATATAGGTACTTATAGTGATGCATGCTGGGTATTACCAGTAGATACATACATACATACATATAATCACGCCTCTTTCCCGTAGGGGTAGGCAGAGACCACTTCTTTCCACTTGCTACGATTCTTACATACTTCTTTCGCTTCGTCCACTTTCATTATTCCTTTCATACATGCTCTTCGGTTTAGGGTACTCTTGACCTGGCCTTTTTTCAAGACGTCCCCAATTTGGTCTCGAAACGTCCGCCTAGGTCTACCCCTTCCCACACTTTCATTCACACTCGCCTTATACACTTTTTTCGTCAATCGTTCGTCATTCATTCTCTCGACATGGCCAAACCATCTCAGCCTACCTTTCTCAATTTTTGTCACTACATCTTCTTTCAGACCACATCGTTTCCTTATCTCACTATTTCTTATCCTGTCACTCAGTTTAACTCCTATCATACTTCTTAACGCTCTCATCTCAACTGCATTTATTCTGCTTTCATGTTTCTTCTGCCATACCCAACTTTCACTTCCGTACATGAGTGTCGGAGCCAACACCCCCCTATGTACAGCCAAACGAGCCTTGTTAGACACCTTCATAAAAGAGTGCAAAGCTCCATTCACCATGTTTCCTGCATTCACTCTTCTTTCAATATCACTCTGGATTTATACCAACTTTCTCTGTGCCGAACGATGTTGGTACCTACCTACATATAAAATAGATATACTTAGAGATGACGGTTTGTCGCTTTGACAAAGGCTTCGAATCTACAATACTTACAACAATTTAATAACGAACTTTGATCGAAGACGAATGCGACATGTCCTTTGAAAAGGTGTTATGAATATTTATAAGGTTTAGTGTTAAATCAAGCTTCATTTTTTATTGAGATTCCACGAAATCATTAAAATGCTACGGCAGCATCAAATGCACCATGAATTATTAATGAAGCAAGTATTGTTTAAAACCGGTCTTAAATAATTCGATGTTTTTATCACAATCCCAATATATCTTGTCGCAGTGCACCTAATCTTATAGTTTTCCCCTCGTGTTAGTTATCAACCTTCTAAAGGAACTGAGCTAATATTGTGATAAGGTGAGGTAGCAGGTTCAAATCCACAACAACAAAACAAGTAGAACGAGACACACTTTCGCCATCTATTTTGAGTAACTTGAACATAGTTATCTACCTACTGAATACCTACTAAAAACAATTAGTTAAATGGTTTTAAATTTAACGTAAGTACCTACCTACCTCAGTATAATAATAACTAAATACTTTTGTAATGATTTAGTGAAATATAATATACCTATATACCTACTTACTAACCTGGGGATTACCAGCGTAACTACTCATACAACTGACAATGAGTGATTGATAGGTAATACCTATACCTAATAAAAATCATTTAAGTTGCCTGTAATTAAATAATAACGAAAGATTAATAATAATAAAGTTAATCAATCTAAGTCGATGCATCAATGAGTAGCGGGTGTTATCAGGCGATAATTACTTGGGCCCTGCCTGCGCGGGTGCGATGTATTTAGTCATAGAGATTCCAATAAATAACAGGTGTGATTTGTGCATTGCCGAAACAGATAAAATGTTTTTAGTGACATTGTTGGTGCAGCTGGCTTTTGTATCCGTCCGCGCCTACGTCATATTCGAGGATTGCGGTAAGTCACTTTTACTTTTCGTCTAAGAATTTGCATAACCACACGACATACAGAATTATGAATAATGCAACAAGTCTTAAAAATGACCATGATTTAATACAAATTGTTGGTCTGTTAACTAACTAAGCATTGTGCAAATTATTAAGTTTATTGTCAGTTGCTTTAGTTTGTCCATTTAAGTCCTACCTACTGAGTATCTGGGTACAGCATGAGTACCGAGACCAATGATGTTCTACCTAAATAAAATGAGGTAGATGCGTTCGCGATACTCGAAATAAGTAAGTAATTATTCTCAAGTTGCCTATATGACCTAGGTTTATCTCGCACTAGCCCTTCACGTCTTAGGAAAATATATTTTTGACGTGACAACGTCTTAGAATTCGATGGAGCCGGCTGCATGCACGAAAAAGTATGACGTATGCGGCGTTCCAGTGCAAGCGAGAGCGCGCAACGAGCGACAAAGAGGCACAAATCACAATCCATTCCATCAGTATTTTCTTATGACGTTGTCACGTTCAACTATCGTCAGTAAACCAACTTTACAGACAACCGATTTTTTCTGTAACATTAGGAGTATGAATAAGTTTACGCAAAATTAATTCAAATTTAATCATAAAGGAAGGCCACAGAAATTAATTCAAATGTAATCATAAAGGAAGGTCACAGCTCACAAATCAGCTCGGAAAGGGATCGTCACCGTATCGCCTTTCGCCGCGCCGCCGCGGTCAATCTAACGTAAGCACGTAGTAGGTAATCAAAGCGGGTATCAGCAGCTCCCGTAGGTACCTTACCTACGTCAACTTGCCTACGTACGGCTAGGCGACGACGAAGGCCGCACCGCGCTTTCGGCTCACAGACCGAGCTGGTTGACCTAAGAGACGTGAGGGGAGGGGTCCGGAGAGTCATAGCACGTCATAGGGACACGAGCCGTAAGCGCGCGAACTGCAAGTTGACCACGCATCGCAGTTCGGAGCTTTTTCCAAGCCGAGGCGAGGCGATTATGTTATGAGTCTCGTCCGGTGAGTGTGTGCAGTATGGGGGGCTTACACGGGTCGATTTTCGCCGTGCGGCTAATCGCTTCACAAAGCGCCTCTCAAAGTCGCATCGCTAGCGCGGCTAGCCCATTTACACAGCTGTTGTCTGAAATCGCAAGCGGCTAGGTCATATTTTCGAAAATGTAGGTAAAGCAGAACAGGTATGATACGTGCCTTCATGGAAATAGGTAGTTAGTGATAGCAAAACACGCCTGACAGCCTGCAATTGACCATTAAACCGGTCCATTTTAGTCACCAGCCGCATGCGGCCGGTCGAAGCGCAGCTAAACTCGGATGCTACTCTACTTTGGGGTTGCGGCTTATATCACTTGCTGTCTAGCCGAATTGCCATGTAAGCGGTCGAGTTTCGTGATGCGGCCTAGACGTGCGGCGGAAATCGACCCGTGTAAACCCCGTAGTATGTAGTTTTTAAAAAGAATACTGAACGGCTCGAATTTATACAACGACGATCTCTTTCCGAGTTTATATATGTGCAGTGACCTTAAAAGTGCACCTATTGTCTCTACAACCTGGCAAAAGGTGATTTGTGAAGTTCTTCGACATGGGCGTAGCTAGGGATTTTTCCTAGGGGGGGCCATGGCCCCAGCCATGAATCGGCCGGCCACGGTGCGGCAAGATGGCATGTAGGAATCAAGTATGGATTTCAGTTATCCTATCATATTATACTAATTCTTTTTCTTTTATCTGTGTCCTGCCCAAAACTATGTAGTTTAAGTCGCTAATATAGCTAAGTATATACTGACAAGAGCTCCGCTCTTAAACTACCAACATCAAGGTAAATCAAATCGACATTGAAGTAGGGAAAAAAGAAACCAAAAATATATAAATAGATCATGTGCATCTGGATTGAAGGACCATTTTTCAAATTATTGAGAAACGAAATGACCCTTACTTGCCCTTACAGGGCATTTCGTAAAAAAATGGTAAAACTTAAAGCAAAGATTCTTAAATTTCTTAAATGTGAAACAAAAGAGTTATGGTAAAATAACTTGAGCCCTCAATCCTGACTCCTCCATAAAGCGGCATAGCCTAATCTCAGAAAGTACTTACTATCCCTGGGATAATAATTTTTATTTGAGAATTTAGTTAAGATTTTCTTAAATACATTAAGAAATTCCCAAATCTTAAGAATGCGATAATACAGATTTATGGCGGTTTAGCTTGGGCCCTCAATTCGTGAATATCTGTACCTACTGATTAATCAGTAAAACATGAGTTTATCTAAGGAAAGAGATTAATACGACTTTAATATATTTGAGTTCAATATCGCTCAATATCGTTGGTAAATTAGTTAAAAAGAAATAACAACACAAAATTTAATTGTTAAAAAGTAAATAAAAATTGAATTTTCTTAAAACGTTTGAGGAACTGATGGCCCAAAATTTTTGGCAGTATTGTATTAGGTATTGTATGAAGCTTTCTACACTACCGCACTTTAGGTTAAGTATTTTAACCATTTTTTAATTAAAATGCAACAAAGCGTCCATTCTTCTAAATGCCATACTTAAAGAGAAAATTGATTTAGAATTTTATATAGGAGAAATTCTGTAGCGTGACTATAAAAATATAATAAAGCACTCTTGAATTAAAACTCAGTAACCAATCATAAATTCCTGATGATGAATTAGCAACAACATATACATAGGAAAAATAGGCAATTGACAAAATCAAACTAGTCTAGGTACTTACTTTGATATGACAAAACAGAAACACTAATAATAATAATATAAGCTGCACTATTTATTTTTTAATTATTGGATCACACAAAACGTAAGCGCTTCCGACAACAACTATTCGCTAATGAAATAGCTTCTATGGGGTACATGCTGAATAGTAGTATCAAAAAAGTAACAAAATCATAACTACCCTACAGAATTTTCTCATATAAAACATTGTAAATCAATTTTCTCCTAAATGATGCAAATGCAATGAACGCTTTGTTGCATTTTAATTAAAAAATGGTTAAAATACTTAACCTAAAAGTGCGGTAGTGTAGAAGGCTTAGCCTAGTCAATACTGCCGAAAATATTTGGGCCCTCGGTTCAGACGTTTTAAGAAACTTCGAATTTTATTTAGTTTTGTACAATCGACTTTTGTGTCGTTATTTGTTTTAACTAATTTACCAACGATATTGAGCGATATTTAACTCAAATATATTAAAGTCGCATTAATCTCTTTACTTAGATAAACTTCTTTGTTGGCTGATTCCTCAGTACAAATATTCACAAATTGAGGGCCCAAGCTAAACCGCCATAAATCTGTATTATCGCATTCTTAAGATTTGGGAATTTCTCAATGTATTTAAGAAAATCTTAACTGAATTCTCAAATTAAATTTATTATCCCAGGGATAGTACCTACTTTCTGAGATTAGGCTATGCCGCTTTATGCAGGCGTCAGGATTGAGGGCCCAAGTTATTTGACCATAACTCTTTTGTTTCACGTTTAAGAAATTTAAGAATCTTTGCTTTAAGTTTTACCAAATTTTAACTAAATGCCTTGTAAGTGTCATTTCGTTACGCAATATTTTGAAAAATGGGCCCTCAATCCAAATGCATATAAATAGGCCCACTCCACGACTCTGAAATTAGAAAAATATTTTTTCAAACTATTTTAAGTTTTCAGTGTTTAGCGTTTTGAAGATGGTTTTCGATTTTTGTAGTTGAGGATGAAGTTATTTTATGTATGAGGAAGGGTATTTTTCTAGGGTGGGCCCACAGCTTTCTAGGGTGGGCCCGGCCCACCCTGGCCCCCTCCTAGCTACGCCCATGTTCTTCGAGATTTTGAGAATATGAGTTTTACTTGATGACGATAAAAGCGACCTCAGAATCTCGAGTAAGGTACCTCTATAACAATTGACTGACGAATATGTTTTGGGCTTAGAATCCAGTTTAAGTATTTGCCTTTTTTGATTTTGTCTACGTTTATTTGGGATTTTTCACCAATGAATTCGACAAAAATTCTATCAAAGTTTTTATCTTTCGCAAATCCAGAAGGTGCAGGTTTGTTTAATCAGATTCAATCAATCATAACTTTTTTGATAATTCATGTCAACGACGTAGGTACGGCGTAGGTATGAGCCTACGAAGTAGCTACGTAGGAATGAAATATTTCTCCGTATATTCTGTCATAACCAATGATGTTAAATACCAAGATGGCGTATAGTCATACCACATGAGTAAAGAAACGGAACAGAGACAAAGCTTCTAAGGAGCGTGCAAAATTCTTACCTATTTTAGTAGGGTTGGCAAAGGAGAATAAAATAAACAAAACTTTTATTAGACTTTTATTTGTACATTAGATTATTTACAAATTACCTACTCTAAATATTTTTTTATAACTTTTTATTTTTAATAAATTATTAAATCTTTTATTCTAATGATGAATTCTAAATCTAATGGATATAAAGTTTTTTCAAATAATCATTAAGGACGCTTCCACATGGCATAATATTTTTACAATCTTACACTCGATTCAGAATATCATTAGGTACCAATATTTACAATGTTTACGTCGAGTTCTTTGTAATGAGTAATTAAAGAATCTTTGCCCATATTTATAGGTTGTTCAGGTCTATTAACAAACAATTTTATTTCGTCACATATGTGATTTTCGAGACATTCATGCAAACTGTACAGTAGGTAACCATTTTACACCTCCGAATCTAATTATTTACACTTTCTTGACTTTGTAGTTTAATACTTTATTCTACCATAAACAATTTAAAATAACCATTTCTCACTAAGCAGGAGCGCGAAACAAATACGGCAACCATTGCGCGGCCCTCGGCATTTCTACTGACCGAGCCGGTTTTATCCAGTTGCGGCGCGTATGTGACGCAGCGCTAGTAGAAACGCACACAAGCATTGCATGCTTGTAGTAGTGTACCTACGAATGGCGCGGTTGTATGAAGCTTTGTCTCTGTTCCGTTTCTTTACTCATGTGGTCATACGACGCTGGTTTAAATAATTGTTCCGCTACGAGTGACTACGACATGTACATACTTACCTCTTAGCGTATTTATAGGATACATCAATGACGGCGAAAGATGATACGGAACGAATGATATAGAAAGAGACAGTATCTGTCAAGAGTTGCGTTTAAAATACGTCAACGCAACATAGACTAGGTGAAAAATGCAAACAGTAGGGACATTAAATAAAACAAGCTATTGGCGTACAATCACCAACTTTCTTTCTTTCTTTGGTATGTTTGGCTTTTTGTAGGTAACCAATCATATTCACTTCTTTCCGCCTGTACTAAGTATGCTGACTATTGCTGATCCATTTATGTCGCATAAGCTCGTCACTAGGAAATCTGGATAACATTAAAACATAATAGTGGCTGCTAGTTATAATACTTAAATAATATGACACGATTATATTCGTAAAATTATTAAAAATATAACCAAAAAATGTGTAAAAAAAAACTTGAGAGGTGTCAAGGGACACCCGGATGGAACGAATTTTGGTCATCATCATCATCTCATCTCATCATCATTATCTCATCATCAGCATCATCATCATCAACACCATCACCTCATCATCATCTTATCATCGTCATATCATCATCATCGTCTCATCATCATCTCATCATAATCATCTCGTCATCACCATCTCATCTCATCATCATCATCATCGCATCACAATCAACCATCATCATCATCAGAAGCAGCACATAATCATCATGACATCATCATCATCTCATCAGCATCATCATCATTTCATAAACACCATCATCTCATCATCACCATCATCATCATCACCATCAACGAAGTTCCATCCGGGTGTCACTATCTTTCTGAGAGAGAGAGAGAGACACGCGCACGCCGCACGGCTTACAACTATAGCAAAATGTGTCGTTATAAAAAGTGTCGTTACAACTTTTGGTCTTAATTTTTTCACAACGCGCGTTAAGGAACTTCTTTCCAAAAACTCGGTGTGTTTTACACATGTCTCAGAATTAATTTTGGGACCTGCGGGTTTTCTCACGATGTTTTCCTTCACTGTCGAGTGTTAGTGATAAATATGTATGTAAGTTTTCAAAAACTCATTGGTACATACCAAGATTCGAACCCGAGCCTTACTGATTTTAATCATGTAAAAGCTGATTCATGTTACATTGGTTTCAATTTCAATTATATTTATTCCACAAACAATAAACACTGTGTAGGAAATTAGTCACAATAATACATAATATAGATACAATTATAAAAACCTTAAATAAAATTAATTATATGTTAAGAAATTCATTTACATCATATGTTTTAATTTTTAATATAACATACATGAATCAGCCTTAAAGCAGGCTCTTTAACCGTAAGGCTATAACTAAGTACATGATGTTGTAAATTGTGCCTACGACTTCGCTTCTGATTGAATAATCTATGAATGGCGGACGTGCTCGCTATCTGGCCACATGAGTAAAGAAACGGAACAGAGACAAAGCTTCATACAACCGCGCCATTCGTAGGTACACTACTACAAGCATGCAATGCTTGTGTGCGTTTCTACTAGCGCTGCGTCACATACGCGCCGCAACTGGATAAAACCGGCTCGGTCAGTAGAAATGCCGAGGGCCGCGCAATGGTTGCCGTATTTGTTTCGCGCTCCTGCTTAGTGAGAAATGGTTATTTTAAATTGTTTATGGTAGAATAAAGTATTAAACTACAAAGTCAAGAAAGTGTAAATAATTAGATTCGGAGGTGTAAAATGGTTACCTACTGTACAGTTTGCATGAATGTCTCGAAAATCACATATGTGACGAAATAAAATTGTTTGTTAATAGACCTGAACAACCTATAAATATGGGCAAAGATTCTTTAATTACTCATTACAAAGAACTCGACGTAAACATTGTAAATATTGGTACCTAATGATATTCTGAATCGAGTGTAAGATTGTAAAAATATTATGCCATGTGGAAGCGTCCTTAATGATTATTTGAAAAAACTTTATATCCATTAGATTTAGAATTCATCATTAGAATAAAAGATTTAATAATTTATTAAAAATAAAAAGTTATAAAAAAATATTTAGAGTAGGTAATTTGTAAATAATCTAATGTACAAATAAAAGTCTAATAAAAGTTTTGTTTATTTTATTCTCCTTTGCCAACCCTACTAAAATAGGTAAGAATTTTGCACGCTCCTTAGAAGCTTTGTCTCTGTTCCGTTTCTTTACTCATGTGATCTGGCCTTATCGCACTGCAGTTGCCGTCCATTTTCGCTATCCCTTTTCAACCATAATTTCAAATATTTAATAATATGATGTAATTTTGATAAAATATTAAAATATTACGACATTTTTATGTATTTACGCGTGGTATGTAACTCCTTGATCCTTTTTTATTTTTATACCATAGTTTTTGCATTTTCGCAGTACACAATGCGGCATTTTGAGAATATCGCGAGTAGTTATGATAGGCACATTCGGCACGCGCTTACTCATGCGCTGCTATAACGCGACTAAACAGTATTGCGCTAATTAGCAACATTTATCGGCCTCAGTTATCGCGCTGTAGTACGAAATCTACCTCTTTTTATATTTAACATCATTGGTCATAACTATGTTACGATTGTGACGTAGATATCTAAATACCTACTATCTAGATTTGGTATGATAAGTAGTTACCAAGGGTGGATCCAGGTTTTTTTTTCTGGGAGAGGCACAAGGGGCGGACGGGCAAGAAAACCAAAAATAACTGTTAGAAATAAACTTGAAGTGGGTATGATACCTACCAGCGTTGCCAGATTTTTTTTTTTGCCAAGTCGGGATTTGGGAACTTTTTGAGTAAAAAAAAGCGGGATTCTTTCGTCGAAAGCGGGACATAGTACAAAAAATAATATATAATCCTCTATTGCTTTTATCTAAGATATAATCAGAAGTTTTAAATTTTTTCTTTTTATTAGATTTTTTTAATAGAAAATAAAAAAAATGAAATAAAAAAAAGTTTTATTCATTAGATAAATATGGAGTTTCAAACATTAGAGTCTAATTAGTGAGTGTACAAATTGCAACTTACCTAGGATAAGAGAATAATTATTTATAAGAATTACTTATTCATTATATTTCTGTTAAGATTTAACTTCTTTTAAAGTTTTCTCTTTCTCCTTAATAAAAATGAAGAACTCTTTACAGGATAGCTTTGAATTTTGAATGAAAAACTACTGGATGAGTAATTCTGCTCTTATTAAATTTCCGGATCATTCATTTCTGGCATACGACCATTTTAAATTCATCTTATACCCTAAAAGCGGGACTGAGCCTGTCCCGCGCGGGACATAAAATTTTGATTTAAAAATCGGGACGTCCGATGGACGGACGATGTGCAAAATTTCAAGTCTCTAGACCCAGCGGTTTAGGCTGTGCGTTGATACTTCACCAATCAGTCAGTCAGTTTATCATTTTATGTATATAATAATATGTATAAGATAAGATTGCTATAACATAATTTTGCGTCTACTTATGTCAGTATAATGAATAATAATAGTTTAAAAAACTAAAACTGAAATAAAACTAAAAATATATTTATAGAAAGCATAAGAATTAATGGAATACCTCTGCCTCCCCCTCGGGGATAAAAGGCGTGAGATTTTTTATTGTTATTTATAAGAATTAAATAATTAACGATACAATTTATGTTATCGTAAATAACACTGGATAGACATTCGCACAATTAGATTTATTAGTAATAAAGTAATAATCTCACGCCTTATATCCCCGAGGGGGTAGGCAGAGGTTTTCCATTTCTGGATGTACCCACCTTTCACCAGATATTTTTTGAACCCCTAAACGTGATAGGTGGTGAGCCCTACGCCGAACCGGGTCTTTTACACATGTCTCAGAATTAATTCTGGGACCTGCGGGTGTCCTCACGATGTTTTCCTACATCATCGAGCTAGTGATTGATAAATATGTACTTACGTAAGTTTTGAAAAAGTCATTGGTACATGCCAGGATTACTGATACATATTTTTTATACTGTTAGAATCACCTTGAACCCAACCTCCTTAGGTTCGATTCGCCCCGGGATCTGCCAAACAGGAAATTAAAAATAAAGCAGGAAAAGCGGTAGGCCGATATCGACCTGAACTGCACTAGAAAGTATTTTTAGTGGTGATGGGACAGACAAAAATAAGGGAATATCTAAAACTAAACATATTTATCGTAAAAGAATTGAAAAACTTAATTATGTGCCTGTGTTAGAAACATTTCTTGCTATATTTTTTCACGTTTTTACTTCGGTACTTACTTTTAAATGTTCACCGCGGTCTATCGTAAGTCGTAACACCCTGCACAACTTCTCCGTTTAGTGCACATCTCAAGGACATTTTAATTGTCCTTAGGTTTTACTTGTTTTTTTTATATGATTTTTTTTTCCCTCTCTCCGTGTAATTTATTTGAGTACCATATTAGTTTTACCACAGGACTCACTGTTAGAAACTAATAAATATTTTCTTAAATAAAATTAAAAAGTTAAGAAAGAACTGTGTATTTTTCTTTTGCTCGCCATCGTTGATTATCGAACGAACGCTACGTCAGATCAGCTAGATAGCACAACACTAACTGGGGCGGGGCGCGCGCTCTGTGTGGTATCGGGTCGCCCGGCTGCCTGTTCGGGACGAGCGGCGCGCCGGAATAGGCCCACTGCTGCCTGCCGCACTCAGCGGATGTTTTTCACCGTCAGTGCGTGGTAGGCCGATAAGCACCTGCCGTGATGTTTTGATGAGAAACACCAACAATTTTGACCGTAAGCTGAAATAAATATTTGTCTCAGTCGAAGTCTTACAAACACCTGAGGTAATCGTTACGCACAAGCGAGAGGGACATAGTTTTCTTCGTCCGCACCAGCTGAAATACCATGGCAGGCCGATATGGGCCTGTTTAGCAGGGTTCTTCTCAGGGCTGATTTTTCAATCGTCAGATAAATCTTATCTGGAAAATATATTGATGCTGTCACTGTCTGACACAATAGAAAGGAAAAGTGACAGGTGATGATTATTCACTTTCAACTGACTATTGAAAAATCAGCCGTTAGATGAAATTAAGTAAGTATAAGGTGGCTTGATGTCCGTTTGGTAGGCCGGTTCTTCATTGAAGTCAACCTTGTGGTGGATATTATGACTATAATATTAGTTATTTGTTGTAAGGTTGTTATATAAATACTTATAATAAAACTTTGATAGCCTTACAACATTAGCAACGTATCGCGAATGTGATTTAACGTACTTACATAAACAATACCTAGGTAGGTACATATACAGGGTGGATATTTGAGATGGGTCGGCCAGGGCAGCTACCTTAACCGTTGTAGCTAGACGAAAATGGTCTGAAGAGACTATCCACCATTTTTGAAAATATTTAGAACTGCATTTAAAGATTTTTGAAAAATGGTACAGTCAGCGAGAAAATCGTCGATTCCCACAAAAAAATTTTTGATGCCTTTCGATCCAGTTTCAGATAAGGATCAAAAGTCTCTAAGAGACTAACTGAGGTCAAGGGGGTAGAAAAGTCAGGAAACGCAAAAAACGTTTTACATACATTTAGTAAGGAATAAAACTTCAACCGGAAAAAAAGTTCAATTAAATGCTAAAATCTCTTTAGTGGTGATTCAACTTATAAATCTGAGCAGCGTTCTCCTTGGAAAACATGGTAATTTGGGTAGTTGACAGCATTGAAATTAAATTGCGAGTAGTCATACATTAAAATATTATCCCAAAAAACTTCTAAATATGTATTTCGATTTTCAATTTACAATTATAGCAAATTTAAAAATAATAAAACAATCAAAAAAAGTGCTGCAATTGAGTACTACAAACTATGACGTCACGGTTTGCTATTTCAGTACATTTTCCATGGTAAAATTTCGTTTTGACAGATCGTAAAAAGTGACTGATTTGACTAGGTAGGACGCAACCCTATTTTAAATGTCAGTTAAGATCTCTTTTTTTAGAATACGTTACTGGCCACTTGGCAACTTGGCGCGATGTTTTCCAAGGAGAACGCTGCTCAGATTTATAAGTTGAATCACCACTAAAGAGATTTTAGCATTTCATTAAACTTTTTTTCCGGTTGAAGTTTTATTCCTTACTAAATGTATGTAAAACGTTTTTTGCGTTTCCTGACTTTTCTACCCCCTTGACCTCAGTTAGTCTCTTAGAGACTTTTGATCCTTATCTGAAACTGGATCGAATGGCATCAAAAAATTTTTTTGTGGGAATCGACGATTTTCTCGCTGACTGTACCATTTTTCAAAAATCTTTAAATGCAGTTCTAAATATTTTCAAAAATGGTGGATAGTCTCTTCAGACCATTTTCGTCTAGCTACAACGGTTAAGGTAGCTGCCCTGGCTGACCCATCTCAAATATCCACCCTGTATACGTTGGTAATAATAAAATTAAAACAATCAAATTATGCTAAGTCATACCTACTTGTTTATCGTTTATAACTGTGAAGCAAACGTGCTAATAAGGTAAATAATAAATAAAAGAATAAGCGAAGAGCTATCATTCCATGCACGTGCCAAGAAGACCCATTGCATGCATGTTCACGTGGTACTAACAAAACACATGGAAAAACCAAATAATATATACATAGATAGGTACATACCTTTACTTTTTAGTATTATGTAGATTGTGTGTACATTTACGTACTTATTTCGCTATTCACTGCAAAAGGGCGTTATCGGAAAATTTATATACCTACCTAGGTAGTCTAGTAAAAATCATAAAGCTATAATACCATTTATTTTCTAGGTACCTACCTACACAGAGATTTACTTTATGTAGGTAAAGTACTATAGTCTAGGTAGTCTACCGCCATGGACGTAGTATATGTATAAAATATGCATTATACTATTCATATATACCTACCATATGTCCATGTCTACCGCGTAGAAGCGAGAGCTTACCTACCGTTTATCGTCATCAATATTTTTTTTTACCACTCGGTACGTAGGTAGGTATTGTTTGCAGTGATTTATTTTCAATCACCTCAAAATTTATGATATTGTAATGATTACAGTCAGACGTTTGTCTGATTAGGGACTATTATATCAGTTATAGGTTGGCATATCAGTAAAAAAGATCTGGATAAGTGACGTTCTCACATACAGGCTGTGTAGGTAGGTACCTACTAAAACGAATTCTATACCTATTTGAGAATTAAAATAAAAACACATTTCTCAAATTCTGAAAAAAAAATATACAAAAATAGAATACCTACCTACCTAGGTACATATTTTTGATGTTTTTTGTTACATAGGTACCTACTTATAGAAAAAAAATATTTACATGATTCGGGGGTTTTCTCCACGGATCATGGTATTAGATTGCATTAGCCACGGATCACGGCGAGTTGTATCCACCGATACCGTGATCCGTTTCCAACAAAAAAATCAAATATTTTTACCCACAGATCATGGTACCGTAGCTACAAGAAATAAATTATATAAACAGGGTTACAACTTACAAGTTACAAAAAGTTTTATTGTAATACTTGGGACAGTTTAGTGGGTTCCTAATTATAATTCTAGAATTAGAAAGTGCTAGTGATAATTACTGCGACGCCTATTTTTTAGGTATCTACAATTGAGTGTTTCTATTTTACGTTTAACTGTACTTTAGGTATATTGGACCTAACTAATATAAGACGCGAGAGTTGCCAGACGCCCCGATTTTGGTGGGGACGTCCCGAATTTTAAATAAAAATTTAATGTCCCGCGCGGGACAGGCTCAGGCAGTTTATAAATTTTTATTTCGCGATTTTTTTATTTTATTAAAATACATTTTCTATTGCCGTTTTTGCTATCTATTGTCATGTAAACGTAATTTGAACCCAAATAAAAATGTGAATATTTAAAAACTTCTGATTATATTAAGTTTTTTACTACGTCCCGCTTGCGACGAAAGAATCCCGCTTTTTTCACTCAAAATGTTCCAAAATCCCGACTTGGCAAAAAAAAAAAATTGGCAACGCTAAGACGCGACTTAGAGGGAATACTTATATAAGTAGAGCCTTTCGGACCGTCAAGTAGCAAGCGTAAAAAACCATATAGGTAGGTAGGTACTAACGATCAAAACAAACCAAAACCAAAAACCATGAGAGACTCAAGCGACACGTAGCGGGAACAAATCGAGATAACAGATTTTGTTGATACCTAGGTAGGTAGGTACTGTGAAATAAACATGCTGTAGGTATCTTAGAGTTGATGAAGAACGTGATTCGATTATAGAAACAAATCTTTTAAGAATTGGTAATATATTATAACGTTCTCGTAAATAGCACAAAAAATATGAAAACCTATTAGGTAGGTACCAAGTTCAGAGATTAGCTTGGGTAAAAAAATATGATGAATAAAAAATCTGTTTGGGCTATATACCTACCTAGTTCGCGCTTTACGAGTAATTACACTAAAGGACGCGGTAAGGTCATCTAAACTACAAATACAAATAAAACTGTGAATCTGTTGTTTTATTTAAAAACGTTTGTTCAGCAAGAACTTTTAAAATCAGTTCTATCGCAATGAATGCAAAGTGCAAAATAGTTTGAGGTCTTGTCCAAGGGCCCGTTGACGAAGAATTGGCATTTGGTGAGCATAGGTATAACTATACATACATATATTATAGCACTATCGGGTGCCCAGCGGGCGGCGGGCGTTGCCGCTGCCCTGCCGCCCGTTCCAAAAATCGCTTAATAAGCGGTTGCCTACGTACAAAGAGATTAAAATATAATAATATATTTAAATCTCTTTGCCTACGTACGACATATTATAAGACACCTCAATCCCATAGGTAGGTATTTCAAGTTTCTAGGTGTTATACCTAGTTTCAGAGTAAGTAATATGGATTTCTCTTTTAACCAGTTTTATATTTTTCCGTGAGAATGAGATATTTTCTCTAGGTAAAAAGTAGTTAGGTAGTTACCTACTTATACTAGATGTAACCGAGCCACTTAACTATACTACACCAAATTTCATCAAAATCTGAAATAGTTTTTGCGTGATGCATGCACAAACAGACAGACTCAATTTAAAAAATTTGTGTTCCGATACTTCCGATATCTTCACTACCGCTGATATTTTCAAAAAATATTTCATGTTCAGACACGGTCTCGTTACAGTTTTAATAAATGTAAGTATAGATATAGAAAGATTTTATTTCATTTGGTAGGTACCTACCTAAAAGATATTATACAAATAACAGATCACAACAATAGACATGATTAAACACCCTGTAAAGGCACCTCAAATCTGATGGAGAGATTGGTTGTATGATAATAATTTTATAGAATTAGGTAGGTGAATAAACTGTACCTAACTTAAAAACTAACAACAAAATTTATAAAATTATTCAATTAACAACATTATTGACAAAGCGCTACTGAACAGTGGTTTAATAGATCTCAAATCTGAATCTCTCTGTGATAGATATATAGAATCACTATTATACACATCATTTTCGACAGATTTAGACGTAACTTGATGGAAGTCAAGAGTAACATAGATCTATATGTGACACCCTGGACGGGCCAGTTAGCTCAGCTAGGTAGTGTCCATGCCTTCTGAGTCGGAGGGGTAGCTGGTTCGATCCCCGCTCGGGGGATCGGACCCCAGTGCATGAACATGTATGTTGGCTTCGCGTCTGGCCGTTTAATATTTATTGAAGTATGTTTATCAGTTGTTTAGTAGGTACTCACAGTAAAGGCTCTGCCTAGTTTGGGACTAAGTAACCGTGCGTGTGATTCTCTCACAATTTATTATTTACTAGCGACCCGCCCCAACTTCGCACGGGTGCAATGCTTATACTAAAACCTTCCTCTTGAATCACTCTATCTATTAAAAAAAACCGCATCAAAATCCGTTGCGTAATTTTAAAGATTTAAGCATACATAGGGATATAGGGACAGAGAAAACGACTTTGTTTTATACTATGTAGTGATAGTGATAGTGATTTATTATAACAGCTCTGAGAGATACTTTTTATCATCTATGTCAAAACGCAATATTAAGGAAAATGTGCCCACTGACATTGAATAATGACTAGGTACTTCCTACGTTATATTATAACTATTCTTTGTTATTCTTTGTTATGAGGTCATCATCTTTAGTAGGTATCTACCTACCTATTCAATTGCTTCACTGTTGATTGTTTTATTAACTAATATTTTAAAATGATAATGACAATTAAATAGTAGATTATTAACCAAGGGGATAAAGCACTGTCTTCTGTCGCGGGTGACGATTTAAATCGCGAGCGTAACGAAGGACTCTAGGTTTACTCCCGAGCGTAGCGAGGGTGTTAAAAACTTAAATCACGAGCAAAGCGAGGGATTTAAGACGAGTCCTGATTGTAGCGAGGGATTTAAGTTCACTCAAGACTAAGACAGCTTTATCACCGAGGAAAATACTCTACTTTTCGTACCATTTGCGAAAAAATTTACACAATAATAATATGAGATACCTAAGCATTTATTAACAATAATGACAATTAAAAGTAAAAGTTAATAGACAAGAAGTACTGATTCTGAAATTGATAGGCCTTTCGCACTTCTCCACGTTGAAAATTCTTCATAAGTTTTTAAATAATTTTCCTTGGATTTTGTTGGAAGCAAATTATTTATAATTGCGGCAGTATTTGCACTGATGGAATCCGACAATTCACTGTCACTGTCGCTTTGATTTAACATCGTAACGTATTTTTAGAACATTGACTTAATTATATATATATATATATTTAAGTTTGTCCCTTTCGGGGAAAGGCAAAGGGATCTAGCCCATACAGCCTAGTCTGTTGTAAATTTTCTCTGATCCGAATGTGGTAAGGCTAAAAAGCCAATAGAGCTGTAACGAACCGTATGTATTCGTTACTGAGTAACGGGTACTCCATAAAGTAACGAGTAACGAATAAACTCATGAATTAATTTCGTTACTCGCATCTTTTTCGTTACTTGCATCTTTCGTCGTATAGGTGGGTACCCACACTATTTCAGTTCATGCAAGGACCGTTGTTGCGTCTATCAAAACGTTTGATGACTTTTTGTTTTACGCATGCGCGTACTTTTTCGTATAAAAACGTACGTTAGAAAGAAAAGAATCAAATTTTAACAATTTTGAAGTTGATTTATCGTTAAAATGTTGTTTAAATTTTATTGTCAATAAATAATGTTGGATACCTATTTGTTTCTTTTTCATTATAATCGATACCTATAGTAAGATAATAGATCGCGATGTTATTGTGATATAATATAAGCTCATGGTTAAAAAAAATATAGTAAATCCATTGCAAATTTGAGTTGATTTTGTCGAACAGTTCACTTGTATCAGAATTAACGAGTAACGATACGAAAGTAACGAGTACTAATTGATAAAGTAACGAATACATACGGGTACTGATTTTCTCGTTACTTTTACAGCTCTAAAAGCCAAGTCTTATGTTTTCAAGTTCAGGGTAAAAGTTTTAATCTTAGATAAATGGCTCTGCTTCAGAGACCATGCACAAAAATTATGTGTCTTTAACACTTCCTACATCCCTCCCTTGTTTATCAACAGTAAAATGATAGCAATTTTACTGAAGACTTCATTGTGACTTCTTGGGGCAATCCAAAAATATCCATCCCGCGCATTTTATCGAATTTCCCATTCACTGCACACCTAGTCACGGACACTTGCCACATACATAATAAACTATCACTATTAAGTATGAGTTAAAACCCGAAATACACAGCAAAATGAAAATTAAATAAAAAACATGACGTCCCTCTTCAGATTCCCGCCAAAAAGCCCTAATATAAATTAAAGTAAACAAAAACGCGGCAAATTTCTAGACTAATATTTTTTTGTCGGAAAAGCAAAGGCATCAAGCTCATACGGCCTCGTCGGTTTTCGTAATCATAACTGCATAATAAATGCGTATTCCTTTTTCAAAAAGATGTATATAATACTTTATATACAAAGTCAATGGTGTAAACACAGAACTAAACTACTTAATGTTTTTTTAATAATAATTTAATTTTGATGAAGTCAACTAGCCTATGTTATCTACGCATACCTTGACACATCCTGCTGTCCTAGTCCATATACCCTGTACATTAATTTATTTTTTATATCTGTCTAGTCTTAGACTCATACTGGAGTAGGTGCACACGCACTTCGTTTGTAGTTTATTTATAGCCTTATCTTGTAAGACTAGGGATTTAGGGTTTCATTTATCGGGCGATAGATACTTATATTAGACTCGAAACCTATTTGTAAGTAGGTATGGTCATTTTTTTTATTAAGGTACCTACCTACCTCCCACATTGGAATAGTCCATCCATGGAATAAGGTACAAACTCCTTGGTCCATCCATATCGGATCCAAGGTACCTACCTAGGGTATTTTACTGCACAATCAAATGAGTTTCTTTTTATGATCTGTCAAAAAGAAAATTTACTATGGAATAGGTATGTACTGAGTTCACTTGTGACGTCATAATTTTTAGAACTTAATTACTTACATCAAAAAACAGATTCGATTTTCATTTTACAGTCATTAAGAGGTGTATTGAGACAAGCTTTTTAAATAATGATTACTCACAAATTAATTTCGATCGATAGGTACTACAGTAAAAAATACCCTATTTCAATCGTATGTTACACGTGTTATTTAGGTAGTATAGGTAGGTACTTTCTAATACTTACTACAAAAATTAAAGAAAGACTTATCTTTTCGTAGTTACCTTCCTTGGTTTTATACTGACTTAGATTTTTTTCATCATTATTCATTTTTAGGGTTCCGTACCTCAAAAGGAAAAAACGGAACCCTTATAGGATCACTTTGTTGTCCGTCTGTCCGTCCGTCCGTCCGTCTGTCAAGACCCTTTTTCTCAGGAACGCGTGGAGGTATGAAGCTGAAATTTATATCAATTACTCAGGTCTACTGTCCCTTGAAGCTGTGAAAAAATCAAACTTCTAAGCCAACGCAATCAAAAGATACAGCCGTTTATGCCGCAAATTTTCGACACTTGCAAGGGAATCAAAACCTACAGGGTGCTTCCCGTGAACTCAGAATCTTGAAATTTGGTACGAAGCAACGTCTTACAGCATAGATAAAGGAAAAATTACGAAAACCATAAATTTGCAAGGTTGTACGGAACCCTCGGTGCGCGAGTCCGACTCGCACTTGGCCGGTTTTTTCATTTCATCTCGTGGCAGTTATAGCACATGAGTATTACCTACTCATGTGGTTATAGGATCTGTTGATGAATTTGGGTAGTACCTAAACCCGGCTCTTTTGGGTGAGGCTCGGGTTCAAAACCTGGTGAGGGCATGTACCGTCTAGACTTTTGTAAAATCTTACATACATGCATATTTATAACTAGCTCGACAATGAAGTAAAACATCGTTAGGAAACCAGCAGGTCCCCGAAATCCCAGAATTGATTGGGAAGCATAACACCACCCCGGTCCGTCGATTACATCTTCTGTTACCTTTGTGGCATAATATTATTTATGAAAGTCTCAATCCCTCCTGTTAATAAAGAGCATAAAACATATACCTAGGTACTTAAGTAATTTATCAATTTAGCACTAACTCTGACCTAAAAGAAACATTTGGAATTTTATGTAAGTAAGGTAGCTAAAAATAATACTTATTACCTTACAAGGATGATAACCGATAAGCTGATAGCGAATAAGAATACAAAGAAATTAATATTCCTGTTAATGACTTATGTAGCAATTATTCAGCAATAAACGTCGCTACACATCGCAGGGCACCGTTAAACAAATAATTAACTTCATTAATCGGTAATCCGTTACTAAAAAAATTTTGCCTTTCCGGATGATTTAACGCAGGTTAAAGTAAATCGTTAATCCGTTAACACGTGATTAAAATTGCATGTTTTATGTCGTTGCGCTAATGATCTACTTGTTTGGGATCTGGAAGTTAACAGGGAGTAGACTGAGTGACAGAATAGTAAAAGTCTTCTTCCTCATCAATGTCGTAGTTTTTCGTATTGCCTTCGAGTGTCCTTCGAACTTTCGGAAACTTCATGTCGTAACGCCTCTTATCTACCTTTTTCCATGCATTTTTTTACTGCATCCACTCGACTGCGGTCATACGTTTCCAGCCATATCAACCGGAACTTCGGGTGAAAAGCCGCGGCAAGTTGCCACTGTTCGTCGTCCAGAAGTGGACCAAATGTTACGGAGGTGGTTCGGAACCGAAGTCGGAGTCAAAGTTTTAAAATTTGGTTTTTCGGACTTGGAGTCGGAGTCGGAGATGGTGGCATAAGAAAGAAGTGTCCAAATAACACTTGATTTTGGCTTCATTGTCGAAATCAATTAATTGACGCCGCACAAAACAAAACAAACCGTCCGTATGGCGTAACAACAAGTGAAATATCGATGACAGAACGCGTGTTGAGGGGGAGATACTTAAACCAGTTCCGTACACGTTGACTGCCGAAGCAGCCGCTATGCTTCGACTTCCAATTTAACGTTTCGGAACCGGCGCGGTGTAAGAACTATTTTTGTAAAGCTGTAAATCATTAGGGTAAAACTTTTTAGTTTGCTAAGCCTTTAGTTAGACTGAATATTTTTATTTTAAAGACAGTTGCTGCTGTTATCGGTAGCAGTGACCCTTAGCCCCTTTTCACACGTGCCGGTTTCGGCCGGGCCGGGCGCGCGGCGAAGTATAATATACTTCGCCGCGCGGTCATATATGGCCATGTACGTACGCATGAAAGCGAACGTACATATGGCCATATACTTCGCCACCGGACCGGCCGGCGGAAACCGGAACGTGTGAAAAGGGGCTTAGATATGCTGAGCTTCTCCTTGAAGACGATCGGGCATTGTAGAGTATGGTAGTACCTACTAGATTAACGATTAACGGACTTATGGAAATTTAACGAAAGATAACGAGTCCGTTAACATTTTTTAAAGGTAACTTAATAGTTAATCGGTTAGTGGAATTAACTTCGTTAATTGACGACTACTTCACGGATCATGGACATCTTTACATTAAGAGGAAAATTTGCAAAAATACCTACTCGCACATTCGTTAGGTAGGCAATTCGTTATGTAGGTACTAAACTAGTTTGGTGTCTATTAAAAAAATAGTATTTATCTTAAATTTAATACGTTAATGTTAAAATAATAACGATTCCGTGTCAATATTAATTATTTTGTAACCTCCATCCTTCCATACACAAATAAACTATAATAATTACTTTAAGGTAAATTAACACTAATATAGATATTTATTTATGTTTTACACACGTGCGAATATGTTCCAGGGTCGGCATACAAGCTGCAAACAGTGAGCATAGCGGGGTGCAGCCTGAAGCTGCCGTGCTACGTCACCCTGGGGGAAGGAGTACCCGTCAACATAGAGTTTTATGCTGGTAAGATAAAAAAAACTCACACCTTTTAACCCCTAGGCTGTAGGCAGAGTATTAAATTTCTATAAATGCCTACGGTTCACCAGTATATTCTATGGACCCTAAACGTGAAACGTGGTGACCCCATCGCCGGAGCGGGTCTGTTACACATTCATCAGAATTAATTGTGGAACCTGAGCTGGTAAACCAATCCTTGCTCCTCAAGTTTAATAGGGTTATGCAGTACATACTAACTCGTTGCACCATTAACAATAACGCACTCAGAGACGCAAAAGACGAGAACGTAGGTGTAGTCGCTATCCGGGACAGATTTTTTGTTATTTTCGAGTTTGTATGTAGGTACTTAGTCTGGATATAATACTGTCACAATTAAAAATAAATAAAATATGGGTGTTATTTAAATGGTTAGCAGAGTATTCGAATTTTCGTAAGCAGAAAAATATAATCTGTAAGCAGAAATAGCTAATTGGTCAGCAACTCATGGCCAGCAAACATTACAAAACCTATCAGCAATTTATGTCATTCTGGATGGCTGTAATTATTTTTGAGCTGCAATGAGCTGCTACTGTTTAATAAAATTTTGGTAAGCACTCAGAGGGGAAGCCAAAAAATATTTTTTGCGCTTCATATAAAAGTAGCAAAAATAATCTCAGCAAACTTGTCATGCGCAAAATGGGCGCATTCCTTACATAGATTAGGAAGGACTTTGGATTATGCAACTTTTATGATTATGATTATTATTACGATTACAAGTGGTGGTGATGGTGGTGGTGGTAGTGGTGGTGGTGGTGTTAGTGGTAGTGGCAGTGGCAGTGGTGGTGGTTGTGGTGGTTGTGGTAGTGGTAGCGGGAGTGGGCGTGGGAGTTGGCGGTAGGAATGGGGTGTAGGAGTTCGGTGTAGGAAGGTTAGGAGGTAGTGGGAGGTAGTAGAAGGTAGTAGGAGGTAGTGGGAGGTAGTAGGCGGTAGTAGGAGGTAGGAGGATGTAGGACGAGGTAGGAGCTCCTACCTCCTACTACCTCCTACTACATCCTACTACCTCCTCCTACTTCCTCCTACCACCTGGAGGAGGTAATAGGAGGTAGAGGTAGGAGGAGGGAAAGGGGGTAGGAGGAGGTAGGAGGAGATATGAGGAGCGAGGAGGGGGTAGGAGGAGGTAGGAGGAGGTGGTAGTGGGTGGTAGGAGGTTTTAGGTGGTGGTAGGAGGAGGTAGGAGGATGTAGTAGGAGGTAGTAGCTCCTACCTCCTCCTACATCCTACTACCTCCTACTACATCCTCCTACCACCTGGAGGAGGTATGAGAGGGTAGGAGCGGGTAGGTGGGAATGAGAGTGGGAGTGGGAGTGGGAGTGGCTATAGTATAATTTTTTACGACATGTTTTCTCTGCTGTTCAATCATGAAGTCTTGCTGACCAAGTAGTTATTTTGCGGACCAAGTAACTATTTTGCGGACTGAATGTTTATTATGCAAACCCATGTTATTGTAAGCTGCCTATTTCTGATTCAATTTTTGACCATTATCAAAATTATTTGCCGACCAGGGATTGCTGCCTGATTTTTTTATTTGCGAACAAAATCTTTGTATGCCGACCAAATGATTTAAATGCAGATTTTTTGTGGCTAACCAAATTTTATTATTGCTGCCCATTTCATTACTTCTCATAAAATATTACATTTGAATTTAGAATCTGTAATTTTTTTAAGATTGTTCTTTGAGTTTTCTCATTTTGGCGCCAATACATTGTACATTATTTTGCGAAATTAAAATGGAGTGAGGTGATAAAGAGAACCGAATCGCTGTGATTGCATTACACAAAGTAGATATGGAGCCAAATAAAATGTTTAAAACTCTCCATAGGTAGGTACGCTTTGTGTACCGGTCTATTAATAGGTAAAATGAGACCTCCTCTCTATTTATGACAGAAAAAGATCAGGCCGTCCACGTAGTGTTCGTATGTACGAAGAAGCCATGTCGCGTATTTTAAAAGATAGCTTGCAGCCTTTAAGAGACGTATTACTTAGTCATTTTTTAACTGATAATTTAAAAAAAGTATACGGTGTGGTAAAATCAAAACAACTGAAGCGGTACGCAAAGGTAGGTCACAGAAAAATTTTGTTTACGGATGAGATTTTTTTTACAATTGAGGAACATTTTAACAAACAAAATGACCGTATTTATGCTCAAAGCTGTATGGAAGCTTCCCAATTAGTCGACAGAGTGAAACGTGGACACTATCCGACTTCAGTAATGGTATTAGCTATGAAGGAATGACTGAGCCATAGGTACTTACTTTTGTGAAAAAGTTATCAAAACATCGGCACAAGTGTATCAAGATACCATTCCAGAGAAGGTAGTGAAGCCCCTTAACAACACCATGTTCAACAGCTCTCTTATAAATGTGAAAAAAACTACAGTGATAGCCCGGACGGTTAAAGAGCCGGCCGAAAATCAGTGAGGCTCAGGTTCGAATCCTGGCATGTACCAATGAGTTTTTCAAAAACTTACGTACATATTTATCACTAGCTTGACGGTGAAGGAAAACATCGTGAGGAAACCCGCAGGTCTCAGAATTAATTCTGAGACATGTGTAAATAGACCCGGTCCGGCGATAGGCTCACCACCTATCACGTTTAGGGGTCCAATATATCTCGTGAAATGTGGGTATATCCAGTAATGGAATACCTCTGCCTACCCCCTCGGGGATAAAAAAAAAGGCGTGAGATTATATTATTATTATTATTATATATTATTATATGATTGACCGATCACTAGAACGCTTTGTAACATTCACCAATATGTTGCACAAATAACCTAATTAACAAAAAAAAATCTCTATAAGTAACATAATTAACAAAAAAATATCAATATATCAAAAAACAAATCACGAGTGCAAGAAAACCGTTACTAACTGGCTAAATAAATACACTCACCTATGAAGGCACAGAATCTTTTCTTCATCCGATAGTTTAACTTCTATAACTAACTTTTCTGCTACCTTGCCATTTACAATAATAATAAATATTCATACCTTATAGATTTACTTAATTTAATGTACCTAGTTACCAAGAAACTTTTATAAGTAAGTATAATGCCAAAAGACTAACTTTTCTACACCACCATATCTATAAAATACACAATCACACACTAAAACACACACACATTTATACACTTACGCAACTACCCCATACCCCGTCACCCGCACATCTCACCCTACACTTACCCCCACCCCAATACACATACACATTCATACACATACACATGTACTAGCAGTACTAGCACAGATATTAGGGTACAAGTTTCAGCTTTCTGCTTAGTTTTTTACCTCTTAAATAAAAGCAAAAGAGGTTTTACCTTGTTCTTTTATATTTTGGTAATTAAATAAAGATGGCTATGGAAGAGTGAGGTCTTCTGACACAGGTAATATTATACTTATAAGAAGGCCTCTACAACTAGATGATATACTTAACCTGTAATTTACTGAAATAAATTATTTTGTATTTTTGTAAGATTCAGCATCATGATAATATTAACGTTATTTCCGTTTCAGATTTTGCTTCACTCATACTGGATCAGGATGTAGTAATAAACATTAATCTGATTAACTTGAGCACGAAAGTGACTCCAGGTACCTTTACGATATGCTTTTTATTTTTGCTTATGGACTTATGTATGTATTTATTTATTTATTTGGCACACAGAACAGTTAACGATAATAAATATCTCAAATTTACATAATATTCCTAAGTCTAATCATTAACCTAAACATGCATTGTGACCATAAAAAAGCAAGTATGCAGCGATGGTTTCACTTTACAGCTACTTAACATTATTAAATAAAGAATAGAATTATTAAATAAAGAATAGAATTAGGTAGATTTTTTTAACAATTCGATCATCCAGTTTGACGTCCAGATAACGTGTCACTAACGTCCTCAACAATAAAATCGCAATAGTAGGTACTAATTAATCTTTATACATTGTATAAGTAGGTTGGTACCTAATTGTTAAAATTATTTATTTATTCAGATTCGTGCGAGATCGTGGACTGCCCGGTGAAGACAAACGCGAAAAGTTCCTTCACTAGCGTCATGTCGGTGCCGGATAAAATGGCCCTGGTAAGCTATATTAGATCTGTAATATAAAGTCTAAGTTTTTAATTCTGATTGGGTTTTATTATAATTGGCCCCGGGGTCCAAGAGCGGAGCAAGTACACTAACATCAATTGGGTAGTTGACAGCATCGAAATTAAATTGCGAGTAGTCATACATTAAAAAGATTATCCCAAAGCACCTCAAAATATGTATTTCGATTTTCAATTTACAATTATAGCAAATTTAAAAATAATAAAACAATCAAAAAAAGTGCTGCAATTGAGTACTACAAACTATGACGTCACGGTTTGCTATTTCAGTACATTTTCCATAGTAAAATTCCGTTTTGACAGATCGTAAAAAGTAACTGATTTGACTAGGTAGGACACAACCCTATTAAGGCTACATGGGCCTACATTTTTACGCCGCTTGGGCTAGAGCCAATATACTTAATAGGGTTGTGTCCTGCCTAGTCAAATGAGTAAATTTTTACGATCTGTCAAAACGAATTTTTACTATGGAAAATGTACTGAAATAGCAAACCGTGACGTCATAGTTTCTAGTACTCAATTGCAGCACTTTTTTTGGTTGTTTTATTATTTTTAAATTTGCTATAATTGTAAATTGAAAATCGAAATACATATTTTGAGGTGTTTTGGGATAATCTTTTTGATGAATGACTACTCGCAATTTAATTTCGATGCTGTCAACTACCCTATTAATTGGACAGTAGGCTTTCAGCGCGTTTGGAGGGCTGTAGCCAACTTCTGGGCACAGTTCCACACGGTTCTCTTTTGGAGGATACTTTTTAGCTATATATGTATCAACTTATGTTGTAAAACACCATGGTTCGACACGTTCGACGGGGCGGGCGAGGACAATGGATAATACTATTATGTCTATAAATTCTTACGCGACCGGTCGGTAAATAAGTCATAATGTGGGTGATCCATAACGAAACCACATAAAAAGTGTTTTTTACAAACGGCAGCGTTACAAAGGTTATTGTTTATAAGACGTAGGTCTAAGTTTAAAATTGTGGTAAACACAATAACCACTTAAGGAAATTAGTTCAAAGTAACGTGAATCATGTCAGTGAATCCAATTATTTTATTCATAATTACCTTCCCTTCTTTGTGAATCACACGCAACCTACAACCAGCGTTACCTATTCAAATTCATGAGTTCTGCGGGCGTATTCACGGAGATTCGATATTCGACTCGGAATTGGAAAATCTGTCGAAAGGATTCAATTAAATTCATTTATTTGCTTATCACATTGCACTTAAAAGATATTACAAATAATTTAGATCAATGACATGTGACACCCTGTAAGACGCTGACGCACTGCAAAACTGATGGAGATGGGCTATTCACAGATGTAATATTTGACATAAGGATTCGACAGATTTTCCGCTATCGAATATCAAATCTCCGTGAATACGCCCGCAGACTGTCTAGTAATATGTTTATGCTGTCTAGTGATTAGATTTACATTATGACAGCCCGGTGCACGATGTGTAGGTAAAGGCCAAAGATATTGTATGACAATATCTTTGGTAAAGGCAATAGGGTAGTGTCCTACCTAGTCAAATCAGTTACTTTTTATGACCTGTCAAAACGAAATTTTGGTATGGAAAATGGACTAAAATAGCAAGGTTAACAAGGCGTGACGTCCAATTGGGTAGTTGACAGCATCGAAATTAAATTGCGAGTAGTCATAAATTAAAAAGATTAGGTATCCCAAAACACCTCAAAATATGTATTTCGATTTTCAATTTACAATTATAGCAAATTTAAAAATAATAAAACAATCAAAAAAAGAGCTGCAATTGAGTACTACAAACTATGACGTCACGGTTTGCTATTTCAGTACATTTTCCATAGTAAAATTTCGTTTTGACAGATCGTAAAAAGTAACTGATTTGACTAGGTAGGACACAACCCTATTAGACAAGCTAATTGAAAAAAAATAGGCGGTCTTGTTCGTAGTCCATATTTCATATAGGGATGTAAGATTAAAAGAAAATAATCGATTAAATAAAAATCGATTTTTCTTTCTTCAAAATTAATCGATTTTTTAAAAATCGATTAATATTGAAAATAAACGATTATTCTAAAAAATCGATTTTTTTCTGATACATATTTAAAAATCTATATTTGATTTTCATATTTTAATAATAAAATCCTAAGATATTCATATTAACATTTTAACAGATTAAAAATGAAATAAAAAAAATAATAATAATAATCTCACGCCTTTTTATCCACGAGGGGGTAGGCAGAGGTATTCCATTACTGGATATACCCACATTTCACGAGATATATTGGACCCCTAAACGTGATAGGTGGTGAGCCCATCGCCGGACCGGGTCTGTTTACACATGTCTCAGAATTTATTCTGAGACCTGCGGGTTTCCTCACGATGTTTTCCTTCACCGTCGAGCTAGTGATAAATATGAAATAAAATAATATGAATAAAGAAATAACAAAGTAAAATTTCAATAATCTTTAAATGTAGGTAAACAATAAAATAATTAGTGTCACAAATGTCCAGTCCTCTTTTACATTTGACTAGTATTGAAATAAAATACTTGAAACAAGAATCAAAAAAACTAAACGACTACGTTATTTTCTCAAAAACTAAAATAAAAAACAAATTTTTCTTTATTTTTTAAGTTTAAGCACTCAAAAGACGAAAAATAATAAAAAAATAGTACTCGTAGTATTAAAATAAAATGAAACGATACGTAAAAAAGCTTAACGACAACGTTAAGGTTCATCTACCGCATAGATGGCGCTGTTTATAAAAAAATCGATTAAAACGCGAAATTTATATAATCGATTAATTAAAAATCGATTATTTTTATATAAGAAATCGATTATTAAAAATCGATTATTTAAAAAAAATAATCGATTATTTTAAAAATCGATTATTTTTTTACATCCCTAATTTCATAAGACTCAAGTACCTACGGTAATCAAGTATTATAAGCTATTATTTAATATAACCTATATTACTTACAGAATCAACGCGGTTATCTTAATTGGCGGGTATACAATGAGAAAGGAAACCTAGTTCTGTGCTACTCAGTCCTGGTGCAAACCCAGAGCCCCGTTCAAAAAAGCCTACGGGAGATCCTTTCTACTTTAATGGCGTCAGACGTAGCTGATGAAATCGTTGACAGCATCGACTTACAAGGCACTGACCCCGGAGCTAACATAACTAAAGAGTACATACAACAACTCATCAATCAGTATTACACGAAAAACAATCTTGCCCCGGACATCAAGTGACGCAGCAACGGATCAAATATGATATATCTATATATTTGAACACGGATATGTTACCTATGGATACTGGATTATAGAACATAATGAACATAAATTACTAACCTAGTGATTGTTTAACATTTTTTATCAATTTAATGGTGTTCCAAATTACTTATTTAATTATATCGACGTTTATTAAATTTACTCATCTATTGATTATTTATAGGTACTCAAAATTCGATCTCAAATGCATTTCCCAAGGCTTATTCGTGTGTGAATGACCATGATATTTATTGTGATATAAAATAAAATTAGGTTCTCGTTAATTACCTGTATTTGGCATTTTTTGATTCGTTTATTTTTCGTTAATAAAAGACTGAATTTTTATTGATTTTGTTTCATAGTACCTAAGTACTAACGGCTGCCCAGTGGCGTTGCCCGCGCGGATTCAGTTATCTATTCCCGTCCCCGTGGGAATTTACAAAAATCCCTTCATAGCTGTTGCCTACGACATATAAAACACCTTCCTACCATATTTCAAGTTTCTAGGTGTTATCATTTCGGAGTACCTACCTAGGTAGTAAGTATTTCTCTTTTTACCTAGTTTTTTAATTTTCCCGTAGGAATGAGACATTCTCTAGCTGTAAAAAGTAGGTCTGTACCCTAAATGTTGACCCGGTTACTCAGTTATCTCCACAACAACCACGCAATTTTCGATTGTGTAATTTGCGTGTATTGTGTTATGTGCAGCGTCCTAGATTTTCTATTTTTTTAATAATCGATGATAATTAGTAAAGTAGCGTATGAAAAATAAAAATCAATAACGAAAATAGTTTCTTAATCGTTTTTTGGTCTACCCTTTAAATATTTCCACTTAATTTAAAATGACCATATTATATGTATAAAAGGCCATTAAATCACGCATCTTTGCCCTTACTTATAGGCTGCGCATTTTAAATTCAATCTAGGTACCTAACTGGTAAAAACTTATAACTTGGTGTAGGCAGGGTTGCCAGAAGCAAGGAAACCGAACCACTCGAAATAAATTTAGTGTTTGACATACATCCATTTTTTTTATGGTTAACTAGGTATACAAGTTATTATTATTATTTTCTACGCTTTGACTTTGTCAGTGTATAGGTTGGTACATCTTATACAGCGCGTAACAGAAAAAGCGCAATTCCTCATACACCCCAATTAGTATATTAATATAAAAAAAATATTATGCAATTGAACTTTAGTTATGTCTAAACAATTTTCTTAAATATCGATTAATAATAGCACGATTTCCATAGAAAGCACTAAATTCAGGTACGATAATTCATTTTTTTTTTAATTTAACACATATTAAAAATAGCTGAAATCGAATAAGTAGTCGATACTGAACAAACTAATTTCAGGAATTGCGCTTATTCTGTTACATGTTGTATAGGCCAAGGGTTTAAGCACTGTGCCTGCACTTGTCTCTCCCGACCTAATGCTCTTACCAGTCTGTCATAATTTCTCTACACACACTAAGCAGTAAACTCAGAGTCACATCTGTAAGCAAATAAGAGATAAACATAGAAGACAAATACTTTTACCGCATTTTTAGCGAAATTACTTATAGGTAGTTTAATAGTACATTATGATATAAGTGCGGTAGGTTGAAAATTACAGCCAAGGCGATATTGCTAGCCCGAGCCGTAGGCGAGGGCTACAAGTAAGCAGAGGCTGTAATTATCAAAGCGCACGTATGTCATACGACGTTTTATAACACATTTGCGAGGAAATCAAATAAAACTCCGACTATGGTAAACGAATAAAAACAATACAGCGTTAAGAAAAAGCGCGCGGGGCGCATCATCATTTTTTTTAGGCAAAACACAAAAAACAGCCAGTTTTACTAATAAAGTAAATTAATATTTTTGTGTTTTTGTTACAGATTAATTGGTTGTTATTTACTGTCAAAATTAATTAAATTAAATAATTATGTACATAAATATTTCTTTATTATATTTTATCTCCCAAAGTTAACTTTAATCATAAAATGTTGACAACTTTTTTGACATAAAAACTCTGCTCAGATTTTAAAAAGTACCGTTCGTTTTGAGACGGAGCATCTTGATAAACCGTGCGTTTTACTTTACACTTACCGCACTTGGGCGTAATGAGATACAATACGATATTGAAATTGGTGAAATAAGACACCTTTTACGAGCAAATGTGTTATAAAAATAATTACTTAGCTCTTTTGTTCTTAGACGCGGTCTGCTATAAATCGTACAACCCTAGGTTATTTCTTAGGTGTCTGCGACAACCATGTAAGCAACGAGCGAACACGAGGCTCGGTCAGACAGAGCCAGCCCGGTAAACGTAACCATGGTGCCGTTGAGAGTGGTCGTGTGCTTTGCCTTCCTCGCCCTCGGTTCCGCCACAGAAGTGGAGCAGTGCGGAGGTGAGTTCAGCATCCTTCCTGACTTAAATAAATAAACAGCAAAATTTACGTTGACACCGAATTCTGTAAGTACGCCTTTATGTAATTCATTGCGGTCGACCTGCTTTCATCTTAACGCTTTCTTGGAAAAAAGAAATACAGGTTCGTCATACGTAGGTATGTCGTATAGCTTTCGTATTTCTTTGCTCAAACCACTGCCATGTATATACTGGGAATATTATTATTTTCATTTAAGTATAAGTAGTTATATTTCTTTAACTGCTAGCCTAGCAAACTATAACATTGTAAATATTTATTGTAATAATTACTCATATAAGTACCTACCTAGGTAGTAATTATAATATAACCTACCTACTCGTACCTGTAGGTAATAAAAATACCTACCTAGTGCGATTGTGTTTTTTTTTGTGGATCACATTGGGTTTTGGGCGTATGTACCTACCCGAGTATCCCACGGCACAGAATAAGTAATAGTAGGTACTCCTACGGTATAATAAAACTAGTTGCAATGATTTAATATAAACTATTCGCTACGATAATTAATTTTTTTGAAAAATTTAACACATTAAAATAGCTGAAATCGAATAAGTAGTCGATACTGAACAAACTAATTTCAGGAATGCGCTTTTTCTGTCACATGTTGTATAATAAATACCTACAATAGCATCTAATTGTGTTGCGTAAATTATGGACCCTGTACCTCCGATGCCGGAGCATGTTGTAAGATCGCGGTCATCGTAAGGCGATATAGGCCGCTCGCCGCGTTCGGCATGTCATATTTTACTTATCAATGCAGAATGCATCAATATAAATGGGGAATGGTCGCGCTCGCGGCTCAAGTTGTTTTGAACGGTAGTGGAAGCGCTCCGTAAATTTGAAAATAGTTTGTTACAAAACAAAAACTCTGAGTTTCTGTTCTGTTTATTGTTCTATGTTTACAATTATTTAAATATTTTTGGGCTGCTTGTTCATAATGTCTTGCTATATATTTCTTAAATAAGTATAATTTCTTATTATACCTATCTATATTATTATATATTTTTTTCATATCTCATACTCGGAAAGTAGTGTATGTTTGATCTGAGTACCGGGTCGGAAGCGATAATTCCCACCACAGAGAGATTCAGGGCTGTGATTCCCGCCCTCGGTCGGGAAGGGTCCATATTGGGTCGCATAAAATCAAAATTCCTAATTTTAAAATGCATAACTGGTTTTGGCATAATCATCTTTTCGCATAACGCTAATTCGGCATAAAATTTTGAAGCCTAATTTTCTTTCGCATATTTACTTTAGTCATAATATTCTAAAACCATAAAATTATAAAGCATAATGGTTTATCGTACAACGATATTTAAACATAATGTACGGAACGTTCACAAGTATAACTTCTTAAATTTTACAATTACATCTGAAGCGCACATATCACTTTGCTATGTTTATATGCATTAGCTTTTTTACCAGTGGCTGATATATCAATTTATTTTGCTGATTGGAAAACAAGTGTATCTCAAGAAGCAGGTAAAATTGTATAAAAATAAACAATAATATACTTTGTTTCGTTCGTGTTTGACTTTGAATTTGAATATACTTTGTTATTATAACAAAGTACCTATTAAAAAATATATTATAAACTAGTGGCCCGGGCAGACGTCGTTCTGCCACCGTATAAACCATCCCTGGACCCACTCTAACCCACACAAAAAGTTTCATCAAAATCTGTCCAGCCGTTCTGGAGTTTTATTCAGACTAACGAACATCAATTCATTTTTATTTATATAGATAATAATATATATTAAATATAAATGTGATTTATATTATAAATATAATATAAATCACAATATTCAAGACCACCCTTTTTGCAGGCTATTGCCGCCAACCTAAAATAACACTAGCTAATGAATAATGATTCTTTATTATTAATATATCAATAAAATCAATGACATTACACACTTTGATTTATCGTATTAGTTTCATTTCTCATCTCGGTATAACAATTACCTACTAACTACTTCTGTAGTTTATAGGTACGTTATTTTTAAGAATAGCTGTGCTGGTATCACTTTTTAAGCATTCGAGATACGTACTTTTATTAGGAGACAACTCTTTCACATGAGTTTATGTACGTTATGATATTATGACTTTAAAATTTATGGATAACAAAGTTATGGTTAGCACAATTAGGGCAATTGATAATTATGTCAAAGAATACATTATGCGTAAAGACCATTATGCCAAAAAACCATTATGCGAAGTGACTATTATGCTAATCATTTTATGCTATTCGATATTAGGACAGAAAATGTTATGCGAAAAAAGGGGCACCCGGTCGGGAAAGACTCAAAGTACTTAATTGCTTGTTTGAATTTTTGTAAAATTGTAATTTTTTTTGTTTAATTGCCTTGAATTCGAAATGAAAAGTAGAGTGTTTAACGCGGGTGGAAGTTATCAATTCCTACTCGGACTATATCCGCCCTCGCTACGCTCGGGTGTCTAAATATACCTTGTATGGGAATTGATTCCTTCCGACCCTTGTATAACAATCTACTATTATATACCTACATATAAGTTACAGTAAAAATAATTGCATAATTATAAATACTTACATGCATACCTATATCTATACAGGGTGAAAAATCAATATTCCGAATCGAACGTTGATTTTGGTAAAAAACACACCCTGTATTATTACCTACACTATTCGATAGTGGCACTTACGGCAACCATAAGGAAAATTTTGGATTTTTATAAACTTCAATACAGATCCGCAGCGTGGTCATCTTCAAAACGTTATGTTCTAATATCATTTTTTTTATTGTACCGTAATATCTTCGCGGTTAATGTTGTAAAGATGACCTCGCTTATTTTCATCTTTCGCATTGTAAATAATATATTTAATATATTATGTATAATTTCAGTTAAATATGGAATTTATTATTCTAAGATAACTTTATAACAATTGACTATGCATGGTATCAAAGTGCATCCACGTAACGTAACCCGCTGCTGAATCGCTAATAATTACGTGTAATTAGCGGGTAATTTATGATCTGAGAAGAATAATTTAATAAACAATAGGATTACAAATCGAACTAGGTATACCTACTGTACATATATAACTCTGTTTTTATTTTACACTGTTAGTTTAATTTTATTAACTGGTGTGGTCGATGTACCTATCTCTGACCTTTATTCATATAGGTTCTACCTAGTTTTTCGTGGATTATTTATATTGTTTAATTGATATGACTCACAGAATAATCGAAAGCTGTCTCGAAAATTCTAAATAGTAGACACGTATCTAGGATTTGTAGACACTTTTACTAGAAAGTTCTATAGTAATTTTCGTATTATATTTATAATATATAGTACCTAATAGTTTGTTTATTATTGTTAGTAGCTAGACCGCTGCGCTCTGCGAGCTCGAAGGGCACGGTCAGGGGCGACCAGTGCCAAGCGAATGCATGCTTGAACCCGTTTGATTACGTACCTATCTACATATCTATAAAATTAAAGGACTACAAGGCTACTTATAGTTTTCATCATAAAATAACAGACCAACACACTTAAATCTAAGATACAATAGGATAGTGTAGCGTTACATAATTAAACAATAACACTTTAAAAAAGAAAATTAGGTAAGTATACCTCTACCTAATATTTATAGAAAATATTAGATCATATATTTTATGCCATCTACTATGTACTTAAATCATATTTAATTTCAAACGGTGTTATATAATTATTAAGCGTCGTTCTATCTATCTATACTGTAGGGACACAGCAAAGAGATTTAAATGTAATAAGGCATAGAGGGGGCATTGGGAATATTTTCATACAAAACTTTGAAGTCTAAGCGTCATGTCCTTGTTATGTCAGTTTAGTATGAACGCGAGCTGTCATTCGGTCGAAATTGTATTAGACTTATTCCACTTGGAATAACTTTTGACTTCAATTTTTTCTCGCTTTGTCCCCTCTATGCCTTATTATATTTTAATCTCTTTGGGACACAGTCATGCAAAGTCAGCGCGTATGCGACGCCGCTGAGTTGGCAGTACATGTAGAGACGCGCCAGTTGTTCCCTATACCGCGCTCTCTCTACTCGTCTATACCGTGAACTTATAAAGTAAAAGATTAAAGGACATAGTTTAACCATAAACCTGCGTATTCATTCATAACCAGTCACCCAGCTCTTATACGGGACCAAATAACCCGTAAACTGGTGACCCCGACGTGATGGTTGTGACTTAAGTGTTTTGTAATTTGGTATTGTAAAAGTTTTGAAAAATTTTGTAATTTTTGGAGATGGAGGGGGAGTGATGTAGGGACACAGTCATGCAAAGTCAGCGCGTATGCGACGCCGCTGAGTTGGCAGTACATGTAGAGACGCGCCAGTTGTTCCCTATACCGCGCTCTCTCCACTCGTCTATACCGTGAACTTATAACGTAAAAGATTAAAGGACATAGTTTAACCATAAACCTGCGTATTCATTCATAACCAGTCACCCAGCTCTTATACGGGACCAAATAACCCGTAAAATACTAATCTATAGTTACCTACCTAGGTAATGAAAATTGCAATAGCAAAATAAAGTTCAATCTACTTTTTGCAAAGAGTACCTAGGTACTTACCTACTTCTTTACTATAACTGCCTCTACTGAGTATAATTCGATAAATGTACTTACATACACCCATTAATTGACACCCCAACAACTTTATTTAAAATTAACAAAATTACAATACAAAATTATAATTAGAATAATCAAATAAACACTGTGGTTTTATATAATTATTCTAAATATAATTGTGTACTTTTTGTAATTTCGTTAATTTTGAAAAAAGTCTGTTGGTATCAATTAATTCGTAAGGTGAACTAGGGTGTCGCCAATAATTGGGTGTTGTACCCTACATAGGCCAGACTCTGACTCAGTCAGGTACCTACCTACTTACTTGATATTTTGTAAGGCGGCTTGCGGCAATGCCCGCTAGGACCATTTTTATTTTCCACTAGCTTTAGCACGTTTGTTTCACCCCCTTATGGGTAGAATTTTGCAAAATACTTTCTTAGTGGATTCCTACACCGTATAAGCTATCTATTCGCAAAATTTCAACTCTCTAGACCCAGCGGTTTAGGCTGTGCGTTGCTATATCACCAATCAGTCAGTCAGTTTATCATTTTATATACATAAGATATAGATTCCTCCTTAGTGGATACCTACTCTATTCTATATCATATAGATAGGCTAATCTCTACCTACATAGTATAAAAAAGTTTCTTCGTCTGTAACCCACGCTTAGATCTTTTAAAAAGAGCAATAAAGTAGGTAGGTAGGTACCTACCTAAGTTTTTTTGATACCGAAGCGAGGGCGAGTCGCTAGTCGTAAATAAACTATACCTACTATACTCGTACAGCAGCTAGCAGGAAGTTCCAAGATGACAGTCCTTTTATTAGATTATACTATCTAGGTAGATCATCTCGCATTTGTATTCAAGTGCAGTGAGCCCATTAAATTATTCCGGACAGGATTCCGTGATTCAGCCTGTGAATACTTGTGTAGATATTCCTTTGTTTGCCCTGTCCACGAAATAAGAATTCCATTCAAAGAACTTACAACAAATGGTTGACATCATATCCGACATTATACAAGGTGACTTTTTTTACCGTCTGGAAAAAAATGTGGTGTGATAGGTAGGTAAGTGTAATAGATTCATTTGGCAATGTTACTTAAAAAAAATGTATTTTCTTAAAAAAAAATTTTATTGATTTAATTAATATACAATACTACTCAGTTGTAGTCAATAATACACACTGAGATATTTGAAATAGTATTTTAAAAAGAAACATGCCCGTAGCTTCCATTTATGCGCAAATTGCGCAATCTACCTACAACCGACAGCTGCGCGTAGTACTGTGCGGTAATTTTCTAGATTTTGTAAATTGCACTAAACATGACTATATTTAACAATTATAACGTTATATATGTTTAATAATATTTATGAAGATCCATAAGAACAAACAAGACAAGCAAATAAATGACACGATAGTAGGTAATTGCACCTGAGAAACGTTGATGTTTAGGTACTGTACCAATTATAATCAACCAGCCAAATGGCAATTTTGGCAATGTCATTCCGATTGTTAGAGGCATCCACTTGAGGGCCTGCAAATAAGTAATGAACATAGCGCAGCATTAAATAATTTTAAGCTCTTTATAAAATATGTAAATAAACGTTCAATGACAGGCAAGGTTGTTAATTATCTTCGAATAGATGGCATTTGGCAAAATAAAATGATCCGCGAAGTGAACAACGGAAGCAAAAAGTGGCCTTCACAGTCCGCAAACCACTGCCAGATTAACAACTTTTTTCTGGTATGACGTTCAGAGATGTAAATATTACATTCATTACCTATATTTTTTTATAATCAATCTGTAATAAGTATTAGGGGCAAACAAAGGCGGATCCAGGGAGGGGTCATTGCCCTGGGCTAGGTCTAAGTCCTGATCATTTTTCTAATTAGCAAAAACGCATATCACTATGTCTTATCGTTTAAATGTACCTAACTACCTAGATTTATTATTGAAATCGAATTGGAGCCTGTTCTGACTGAACCACGACTGTGTGAGTGAGCCCTGACTTGAAAGCTGTATCCTTCATTAATTAGGGGATAAATTCACAAAACTGTAATTTATTAACAAACCAATAGGTATTATCATGGTATGTATGTGCCTGCCTACAGTTACTACATAAGTATTAGACAACTAATAAAAGCAGACTATTATTGCTTAAGTACCTACCTACATAAACTTTGTACTTTTTAGGGTTCCGTACCTAAAAATGAAAAAAAAACGGATCCTTAGGCACGCTTCACACGAGCAGCACTTTGTTGTCGACGCAGCAAAACTGCAGCTGTCGACGCAGCAAACTACAGCTGTCGACGGCTGCAGTCCATCAATGTCGACAACTTTGTTATAGTACAGGAGTCATCAGTATCAAAATAAACTTAGAGGAAGAAACACTATTGCTGCTTTTACTCCGTCTTGACGCAAACGTCAAAAAGACGAAATCATTTGTTATGGTTTGACGAAATATTATAGATTTCGTCAAGATTATATAATATCTATACATATAATAAAACTCTAACGGGGCCGTGTCTGTACATTAAATATTTTTTGAAAATTTTAACGGTAGTGTGTATAGTTATTGATATAGATACAGAAACACCAATTTTTGAAATTTTTGTCTGTCTGTCTAGTTGTGCATCACTCAAAAACTACTGGACGGATTTTGATGAAATTTGGTGTGGAGATAACTGAGTACCCGGGTCAACATCTAGGGTACTTTTTATTCCAGGAAAATATCTCATTCCCACGGGAAAATATAAAAACTGGTTAAAAAGAGAAATACGTACTACTCCGAAACGATAATACCGAGAAACTTGAAAAATGGTATGAAGGTGTCTGATATGTCATAGAAAATTGGTATGAAGGGATTTTTGGGAATTCCCACGGGAACGGGAATAAACTAAATCCAAGCGGGAAAACGCCGCGGGCACCCGCTATTTGAAATATGGTAGGTATGTAGGTTAATATGTCGTAGGCAACCACTATGAAGGGATTTTCGGCAATTCCCACGGGAACGGGAATAAACGGAATCAGCGCGGGCAACGCCGCTGGGCATCCGCTAGTATATATATATATATATATATATATATATATTATATAATCTGGTACTTTATAATTCCAGATGCAGTCATATTTCTTACCCGATGCAATTAACATGTCTACATAAATAACGATATAAGACATTTTTATACGTGTGCGCTCTTGGTCTATTTGTACTCGAATGACGAAACATTGCGCGTGCAGCACGCCGCAGCATGCCGCGGCTAGCTGTCAGCATTGGTCGACGCGAAAATGAAGCTGCCGCTGCAACGCAAACCTTTGTCGACAGCTGCAGTTTGCTGCGTCGACAGCTTGCAGTTGGGTGGTCGACAGCAAAATGCTGCTCGTGTGAATGGTGCCTTATAGGATCACTTTGTTTTCCGTCTGTCGGTCTGTCAAGACCCTTTATCTCGGAAACGCGTGGAGGTATCGTGTTGAAATTAAAATCATGTAAGTAGTTAGGTACCCTATGAATTTTGATTTCCTTGAGAGTGTCGAAATGTACGTTTTTTGAGACATAAACGTCCGTATCTTTTTTGACGTTAACTTAGAGGTTTGATTTTTTTCAC
The DNA here is from genome assembly GCA_963855545.1 of Ethmia dodecea. Taxonomy (NCBI): domain Eukaryota; kingdom Metazoa; phylum Arthropoda; class Insecta; order Lepidoptera; family Depressariidae; genus Ethmia; species Ethmia dodecea. The sequence continues at coordinate 8,743,134 of OY979457.1, forward strand.
AGCATCAAGGGACCATAGACCTGAGTAAGTAAGTACTTACTTCCCGTTGACCTAGAACTATAAAAATTATTAATACACACACCGGCACAATTAGCGGAACAGAAAAAAAAGGGAGTATTTACGCATTTTTGCGTGTTACTGGCCGGCTAAACAAGCTTTTTTTAAATTTGGGTTTTAATTTAAAAATGGAATACTAAGCGACTGCCCTTTTTTTCATTCTTTTGTTTTAATTTTCATTGATTCATTTTTTCCACCGCTTGTCCGTTTTTAGAAGGTTCGTGAATTCCATTTGAAAAGCTTTGAATTGCAGTTTTTGAGGCTTTTGAGTTTTTTCGCATATTGATAATTTACGAGCATCTAATTATGCCTGATTTAACGCCATCAGAAATCATTAGGGCAGATCAAATGAGGAGAAATGGTCAAACCTACAGATCGATTGCCAGAAGCCTTCGTCGATCGTTATCAACGATTTATCGTAGCATCCAACTATACAGATTGACGAATGCTCTAGTGAGAAGGAGAGGACAAGGCCGGAAAAGGTGTACTTCAAGGAGGGATGACCGTTTTCTCCAACTTCAAGTCCGACGGAACACGAGACTAACGGCGGTGCAGGCTCGAAATTTACTGGAAGAGGTACGAGCAGTAAGGATGAGTGAGCGGACAGTTCGTAGAAGATTCGAAGAAGAAGTATAGGCTCGTATGTGCCCGCCAAAGCCCCAAAACTTGAGAGACATCATCGCACAAACCGTCTACACTTTGGTCGTGAACATCGTGATTGGGACTTCGACGACTGGGGACAGGTTCTTTTTACTGATGAATGCAGAGTTATGTTAAATCAAATTGATGGAAGGCAGCGAGTATGGAGACGCAAAGGAGAACGGTATATCCAGTCTAATTTTGAAAATACAGTTGCATATGGCGGCGGTTCAATTATGGTCTGGGGAGGAATATGTTTAGGAGCTCGTACGGAGTTAGTAGTGGTCGATGGCGGGAATCTGAATGCTGATCGGTATATCAGGGAGATTTTAGAAGAACATGTTGTGCCATTTGCCCCCTTTATTGGTAACAACTTCATTCTAATGCAGGATAATGCTCGGGCTCACAGTGCTCGCACAGTACAGACATACCTAAACCATGTTGGTATAACGGTGATGGAGTGGCCAGCACGGTCCCCCGATATGAACCCTATAGAACACGTCTGGGACTTGCTAAAGAGGAGTGTAAAGTCAAGAATGCCCCCTCCCAATAATCTCAACGAGTTGCGAAACGCATTACTTGAAGAATGGCAGAGGTTGCCCCAAGAAACCATTGATAACATCATCCGCAGCATGCCCAGACGGATGGAAACCCTCATCAGAGCACGAGGAGGAAACACTCGATATTGAACAGTCATTGAAATTGTTGTTAAACTTTGGAAAATCTTGAATTTTCTGCTGTTTCTCTATAATTAAAAATCGAAGAAAAATGCATTTTGTTTAATTTAATTTTTATTTTTATAAAATTTTAAGTATGGTGTTACAAATGAATGTCAAAACATGTTAATTTAATTGTTGTTTCATTTTAAATAATATATTGTTTAAAAATTACATTCATTGTTCTAAATTCCCTCTTTTTTCTCCTTTTTTTTTCTGTTCCGCTAATTGTGCCGGTGTGTGTAGATTAATTGTTAAATATAGTCATGTTAAATGCAATTTACAAAGTCTGGAAAAGTAGGTACGCACACTGCACTTTTTTTTTAAAGTAACATGCCAAATAAATCTATTACACTTTCCTATCACACCATATTTTTTTCCAGACGGTAAAAAAATACAGGCGGTATAGCGTAGTTCCCGTTCCCGTGGAAATATGGGGATAAAATATAGCCTATTATTACTCCTTGATAATGTAACTTTCCATTCTTAAAAGAATTTTAAAAATCGGTATAGGTAGTGGTGTAGGCATGAAAGCGTAACAAACAAACAAAGTCACTTTCGCATTTATAATAATATTATTAAGTTAGGATGTAGGTACATAAAAATTTGTACAGAATCCTCGGTGGGCGAGTCCGACTCGCACTTGTACTTACTTGTGTCACTTATTGCATAGTTGTTACTTACTTACTTAGTTTCGTTACGTAGTATACCTACCATCTTACTATTATTTATTCTAGGTTTCGAGTCTGGGCCATATGTCGTTTACCTGCCTAAGTATTTAAATATTTTTATGAGTTAATGTAATTCTAAAGTTAATTCCGTACGTATTAGGCACATAGGACTCTTTAACACAGAACTAGCAAACTTGTTCAGGCACACTGTCACATGAGTAAAGAAACGGAACAGAGACAAAGCTTCTAAGGAGCGTGCAAAATTCTTACCTATTTTAGTAGGGTTGGCAAAGGAGAATAAAATAAACAAAACGTTTATTAGACTTTTATTTGTACATTAGATTATTTACAAATTACCTACTCTAAATATTTTTTTATAACTTTTTATTTTTAATAAATTATTAAATCTTTTAATCTAATGATGAATTCTAAATCTAATGGATATAAAGTTTTTTCAAATAATCATTAAGGACGCTTCCACATGGCATAATATTTTTACAATCTTTACACTCGATTCAGAATATCATTAGGTACCAATATTTACAATGTTTACGTTCGAGTTCTTTGTAATGAGTAATTAAAGAATCTTTGCCCATATTTATAGGTTGTTCAGGTCTATTAACAAACAATTTTATTTCGTCACATATGTGATTTTCGAGACATTCATGCAAACTGTACAGTAGGTAACCATTTTACACCTCCGAATCTAATTATTTACACTTTCTTGACTTTTTAGTTTAATACTTTATTCTACCATAAACAATTTAAAATAACCATTTCTCACTAAGCAGGAGCGCGAAACAAATACGGCAACCATTGCGCGGCCCTCGGCATTTCTACTGACCGAGCCGGTTTTATCCAGTTGCGGCGCGTATGTGACGCAGCGCTAGTAGAAACGCACACAAGCATTGCATGCTTGTAGTAGTGTACCTACGACAGCGCGGTTGTATGAAGCTTTGTCTCTGTTCCGTTTCTTTACTCATGTGACACTGTCGTTGATCTCTGTCTGGAATGAACCCGCTACCTTTGACTCAGTAGCTGTCTACTCGGCCAATATTACTATCACTATAGCTTTTTATGTAGTACATTTAGTTAATCAACTAATTAATACTAGCTAACCCGACAGACGTTGTCCTGTCCAAATCCCATACACAACATCATTTTCAGATTTTCCCTATTTTTTCTGTGAACTACCTATTCCTTTTTTCTTTCCCGTTCTGAAACGATGTACTTACTAACCAATAGCATTTTAATTATTGGATAAGAAAAAATACTAAAAGTACCGTCTTACAGGTAACAACATCGAGGGCCTATCGGATAAAGTGGAACTGTCGCCATGTAAAAGCCCACCCTGCAAGCTCAAGAAAGGCACCAACCAGCACATCACAATCAAATTCACTCCAGGTGAGGTAAACCGGGGTTCAAAAGAGTTGATTAATTTATTATTACGTTCAAACTTAATGGCTGGTTTACAGTTTACACACTGTTTAGTTAAGTTTTTTATTTTTAGGGTTCCGTACCTCAAAAGGAAAAAACGGAACCCTTATAGGATCACTTTGTTGTCCGTCTGTCCGTCCGTCCGTCCGTCTGTCAAGACCCTTTTTCTCAGGAACGCGTGGAGGTATGAAGCTGAAATTTATATCAATTACTCAGGTCTACTGTCCCTTGAAGCTGTGAAAAAATCAAACTTCTAAGCCAACGCAATCAAAAGATACAGCCGTTTATGCCGCAAATTTTCGACACTTGCAAGGGAATCAAAACCTACAGGGTGCTTCCCGTGAACTCAGAATCTTGAAATTTGGTACGAAGCAACGTCTTATAGCATAGATAAAGGAAAAATTACGAAAACCATAAATTTGCAAGGTTGTACGGAACCCTCGGTGCGCGAGTCCGACTCGCACTTGGCCGGTTTTTTTATTATTATTACGAGTAGATAAACATGCTTGACCACTATGATATTTAGTCGCAATCCCGGATCTACGATTTTTTCAAACCGGGGTAGAAACTTGATAGTGGCGCCCCTCTTTTCCAAAAAAAATTTTTTTTGCTACATGCCTTGAGTAAAAAAAAAGTGTGAAAAAAATAATTTCGGTCGGCGAGCGACTAGTGGAATAGCCCGAGCTTCCGAGGTGGAAAATACCTTTTCATATCTCATACTCGGAAAGTAGTGTATGTTTGATCCGAGTACTGGGTCGGAAGCGATGATTCCCACAACAGAGAGATTCAGGGCTGTGATTCCCGCCCTCGGTCGGGAAAGATCTCATAGTAATTGCTTCCGGCCTTAGGGCGGGAATGAATTAAAAATATATAGTACTACATTTGGCAAAGACGTTTAAAGAAAAAGTTTCTCTAGGAAAGAGAATGACTTTCTTCCAACCACCACTTAGTAGGGATACGAAACTTTTTACATCAATTAGAATAAGAAAAAAAGGTGCGACCTAGTGAGGTGTAGGTATAAACAACAGAAAATAGTCCGCACGCGGGGCGGTACGCGTTCCATATTTAAAATTAAAAAAAGATTAATAATTTGGTAAGCTGTTACGAAATTTAAATTCTTGTTTTTCATCGGCACTAATAAGCACAGAACACTATTACTCGGCTAAAAGTAGGTACATATTATTATAAAGCGGAAGGATTTGTTTATTATTTTTGTAATGTTATTTAGGTTAGGTGGTACTCTATGATGTAGTATTCAAAGACGTTTAAAAGAAAAAGTTTCTCTTTCTTTCAACCTCTTTGGTTGTATTGTTGACAATTTTGTTTTTTTTTTGTAGGTGTTATTGCGTTTTTGCATGTTTGAATTTTTGTATAATAGTTTTTTTTTTTGTTTACTTTCCTTGAATTCGAAATGAAAAGTAGAGTGTTTAACGCGGAAGTTATCAATTCCTACTCAGACTATATCCGCCCTCGCTACGCTCGGGCGTCTAAATACCTCGTATGGGAATTGATTCCTTCCGACCCTTGTATAACAATCTACTTTTTACGCGAGGTGATTTTGGAGTACCTATGTACCTACTTGTTTACAATATAGATATTATGTTATGTGCTTTATAACAACAGAGTTTTAAAGTAGTTTAACCGGTCTTTCCAGAGACTGATCAAAAGGAGGTCAAGAACGCGGTCACAGCTGATGTATTTGGGGTCCCACTGCCGTTCATCGGCGTCGATGGAAATTCCATCTGCGACAAAATCGAGACCGAAGGCGGTGAGAAGGCCTCATGTCCACTCAAAGCCGGCGTAAACTACGTGTACAAAGACTCCTTCCCTGTAGAAAGCTTCTACCCGTCCATAGACGTGAAAGTTCATTGGGCACTAGTGTCACGTGTCAATAACAAAAACAAACAAATTATCTGTTTCGAGGTTCCCGCCAGAATCAAATAGTAAGTAGGTATAGTCAGAGGTTGGATGAAAAAAATCCCCTAAAATTTTTATATACCTAACCGTCTTTGAGTAGGTATACCTAGATAGTGCTCATATATGGTGATATTATTATTTTTTTACTGTAAAATTAAGTACTTAGCTAAGACAGTTACATGGTAATATAAATTTTGTATTATAAACGGTACAATTTAATTTTTCAAATAAAAAAAGAAAAACTATTAAACGCAATCATTTTATTTTATTTGGGTAAGATCTGCAACAAAGTCAAACTATTTTATATATTAAAAGTAAGTCAAGTAAGTTTATTTAATTATTGCATTGCATATACATGCCCCGCCTTAGATGAAAGCAAAAGAGGTCTTTTGCTTTCATCTAACTGCCCAGCGGACCCGCTTTTCTGTTCCCAAACCCTCTCTTATTTTATTTCCTGCCTAACTTCAAATGTCTATGTGTTTTAAATAAAAGAAATAAATAAATATCTTACGCCTTATATCCCCGAGTTAGACAGAGGTATTAAATTTTTGTAAATATACTCACGTTTTCACTAGTACCTATATTCTTTGGACCCCTAAACGTGACAGGTGGTGAGCCCATCGCCAGACCAGGATGCTGTTACACACACAGAAGAACTCATTCTGGGGCCTACGGGTTTCCTCACGTTGTTTTCCTTCACCGTCGAGCTAGTGATAAATATATGTATAACTAGCCGATGCCCAGCGGCGTTGCCCGCGCGGATTCCATTTATTCCCGTTCCCGTGGGAATTTCCGAAAATCCCTTCATAGTGGTTGCCTACGACATACTTAAGACACCTACATACCATATTTCAAATAGCGGGTGCCCAGCGGCGTTTTCCCGCTTGGATTTAGTTTATTCCCGTTCCCGTAGGAATTTCCAAAAATCCCTTCATACCAATTTCCTATGACATATCAGACACCTTCATATCATTTTTCAAGTTTCTAGGTGTTATCGTTTCGGAGTAGTACGTATTTCGCTTTTTAACCAGTTTTTTTTATTTTCCTGGAATAAAAAGTACCCTAGATGTTGACCCGGGTACTCAGTTATCTCCATACCAAATTTCATCAAAATCCGTCCAGTAGTTTTTGAGTGATGCGTGCACAACCAGACAGACAGAGAGACAAAAATTCGAAAAATTGGTGTTTCGGTATCTATATCGATAACTATATCACTACCGTTAAAATTTTCAAAAAATATATAATGTACAGACACGGCCCCGTTAGATTTTTATTATATGTATAGATACGTAAGTACACCTACTTATTACCTATGTAAGTTTTTTTAAAACTTTCTGGTATGTACTCATGCCCTCGCCAGGATTCGAACCCGAGCCTCACGAATGAGAATAGCGGGCTCCTTAACCACGCGGCTATCACACCCATAGGTACATATTAGGTATGTTATAATTTTGAAGATTTCTTAGTGAGTACCTAGTCAGAGGTATTTCGCTTTTATACGATAAACCTACTTATATATTATACTAGCAGCGCCCCGCAATTCACCCGCGTAGTTCCTGTTCCCGTGGAAATACGGGAATAAAATATGGGCTTTGTTATTCCCTGATAATGAAGCTTTAAATTGGTAAAAGAATTTTTAAAATCATGTTTGTGGTTTAGGCCTGTTCCCGTGGGAAAATTATAGCCCTGTTACTACCAGAAAAGTACGTTTTCCACTGGCAAAAGATTTTTTTCAATCGGTAAAACCGGTAGTAGGTATCGGAGCCTTTTCAATACAAACCAACAAAAAATCTACTCATTCCTCAATCCAGTTTATTTCCGTTCCCGTGGGAATTTCCAAAAATCACTTTGTAGTGGTTGCCTACGACATCTAAGCCACTACATACCATATTTCGAATAGCGGGTTCCCAAAGCGACGTTGCCGCGCACATCCAGATTATTCCCGTTCCCGTGGGAATTTCCAAAAATCCCTTCATAGCGGTTGGTCTCCGCTAGGAGTAAAAGTGTTCTGTGGCGGTTGGCTACGATATATAAGACACCTACACACCGTATTTCAAATTTCTAGGTGTTATCGTTTCGGAATAGGTAGTACGTATCTCTTTTTACCCAGTTTTTATATTTTCTCGTGGGAATGAGATATTTTTCTGGAATAAAAAGTACCCTAGATGTTGACCCGGGTACTCAGTTATCTGCATACCAAATTTCATCAAAATCCGTCCAGTAGTTTTTAAGTGATGCGTGCACGACCAGACAGACAGACAGACAAAAATTTCAAAAATTGGTGTTTCGGTATCTATATCGATAACTATATACACTTCAGTTAAAATTCTCAAAAAATATTTCATGTACAGACACGGCCCTGTTAGAGTTTTATTATATGTATAGATATTATACCTACCTAAGTTTAACTAGCAGTTGCCCTGTACCCGATTTACAATGATGTTACTTTTTATATTTAACATCATTGCCTACGTAGAGTTAATTATATCTACCTTGGCCATTTATGTATTCAACTAAGTAGGTAGATATATTTTTTTGCTTTGCTTATACAAAATTTAATAATTTTATTTAATTTAATTTATACAAAATCAAAACGCTTTTCTCTTTAGTACTCAGTTGAATTCTCCTAGCTTGAGTGTGCAAAGGTGTAACAAAGTTGTAAGGTGAGCATTATTACATGGATCCTGCTGCACCAATGCTCGTTATTACCTAACAGCGAGTAACGCGAGTGGAAACACGATACTGAGTCGGGTCGAAATCATCTTTGGTTTGCATGAAAGTGTTGCACGGTCAGATTTGACGAAACATACAGATAAAAAACCTGTTTCCTATGCTTGTTGAAGGTCAACTGCCGCGCACGTTCAAAGGTCTTAACTGAAGTGTTTTCTATTGAAAATATGAATATAAGAAATGATAGGTACCTACTCTAACAGTAAGTACCTACTCTAGTAAAACCATAAGTAGGTACCTACCTACTCTCAGTCATGCATTACCTAATAAATTGTACTATTTATAGAAAGAGTTTGTGTGTCATTTGTCGAATTTACCTATGTTATATACTTAACACATTTGAATAAAAAATTGAATAGAGATTTTTTTCTTCCAACCTCTATTTTTTATTGATAAAATTGTGTTCTTGCTCCATACAATAAACTAATTTGGCTGCTGAATACCTATTCGTTTGTTTCGACCCGCGAACCCTTGACCTTCACTCCGTGTCTTCCACATTTATCTCTTCTCATCTCTACGTGCCGACGGTTGCGGCTGAGGACTGGGCCGCAACGCCAAAAACTAGTAGCCGTACAATTATCATTCAAAAACATTCTAGCAGGCACCTCATAATCAATGACATTATTTAGGATTAAATAAAACTTTGGGTATTTATATCAAAACCTTTGTATTATATTGTGTGTAAAAGATAAATAAAAATAGTCAATATAAAAGCTACTTAAAAATTGAGGCAGATTGTCTTATAATAAAGTACCTGTTTTAGATTATCATACTGGAAAATACCCTACGATCACAAACGTCACGCCATGCATTTACGTCATAAGTTCTTTATAATGTTTTGCAATTAAAACAAGAACAGGAAAAACATAATGTTTAGCTGTTCAACGCGGAAACAAAACTGTGCTACTCTGTAGCTAACTGATATAAATACTTACAATACAATATACGCTGTAATACTGTAACAACTTACGAATAAATATGAGATTCAGAACAAACAATCCCATCATATTAAAACACAAATAGTTATAAGGCATCTTTAATTGGTAACATAATATTAATGTGGAAGTATACCATGGAAACAAATGTTACATAATTCATCTATTTTATATCCAGTCTCAGTTTTTTTTTGAGTACTTTAATAATAAAACAGATTTGTGTGAATGTGCATTCTGTACATTTTAATGATACGTGCTGATGCTGAGGTAAAGAAAAAACTTAATATACGTATATTTTATGAGTACTTAATCAACTAAAATACACACACCGGCACAATTAGCGGAACAGAAAAAAAAGGGAGTATTTACGCATTTTTGCGTGTTACTGGCCGGCTAAACAAGCTTTTTTTAAATTTGGGTTTTAATTTAAAAATGGAATACTAAGCGACTGCCCTTTTTTTCATTCTTTTGTTTTAATTTTCATTGATTCATTTTTTCCACCGCTTGTCCGTTTTTAGAAGGTTCGTGAATTCCATTTGAAAAGCTTTGAATTGCAGTTTTTGAGGCTTTTGAGTTTTTTCGCATATTGATAATTTACGAGCATCTAATTATGCCTGATTTAACGCCATCAGAAATCATTAGGGCAGATCAAATGAGGAGAAATGGTCAAACCTACAGATCGATTGCCAGAAGCCTTCGTCGATCGTTATCAACGATTTATCGTAGCATCCAACTATACAGATTGACGAATGCTCTAGTGAGAAGGAGAGGACAAGGCCGGAAAAGGTGTACTTCAAGGAGGGATGACCGTTTTCTCCAACTTCAAGTCCGACGGAACACGAGACTAACGGCGGTGCAGGCTCGAAATTTACTGGAAGAGGTACGAGCAGTAAGGATGAGTGAGCGGACAGTTCGTAGAAGATTCGAAGAAGAAGTATAGGCTCGTATGTGCCCGCCAAAGCCCCAAAACTTGAGAGACATCATCGCACAAACCGTCTACACTTTGGTCGTGAACATCGTGATTGGGACTTCGACGACTGGGGACAGGTTCTTTTTACTGATGAATGCAGAGTTATGTTAAATCAAATTGATGGAAGGCAGCGAGTATGGAGACGCAAAGGAGAACGGTATATCCAGTCTAATTTTGAAAATACAGTTGCATATGGCGGCGGTTCAATTATGGTCTGGGGAGGAATATGTTTAGGAGCTCGTACGGAGTTAGTAGTGGTCGATGGCGGGAATCTGAATGCTGATCGGTATATCAGGGAGATTTTAGAAGAACATGTTGTGCCATTTGCCCCCTTTATTGGTAACAACTTCATTCTAATGCAGGATAATGCTCGGGCTCACAGTGCTCGCACAGTACAGACATACCTAAACCATGTTGGTATAACGGTGATGGAGTGGCCAGCACGGTCCCCCGATATGAACCCTATAGAACACGTCTGGGACTTGCTAAAGAGGAGTGTAAAGTCAAGAATGCCCCCTCCCAATAATCTCAACGAGTTGCGAAACGCATTACTTGAAGAATGGCAGAGGTTGCCCCAAGAAACCATTGATAACATCATCCGCAGCATGCCCAGACGGATGGAAACCCTCATCAGAGCACGAGGAGGAAACACTCGATATTGAACAGTCATTGAAATTGTTGTTAAACTTTGGAAAATCTTGAATTTTCTGCTGTTTCTCTATAATTAAAAATCGAAGAAAAATGCATTTTGTTTAATTTAATTTTTATTTTTATAAAATTTTAAGTATGGTGTTACAAATGAATGTCAAAACATGTTAATTTAATTGTTGTTTCATTTTAAATAATATATTGTTTAAAAATTACATTCATTGTTCTAAATTCCCTCTTTTTTCTCCTTTTTTTTTCTGTTCCGCTAATTGTGCCGGTGTGTGTACATATAACCGTATTTTTAACAAAATAATTACTCTACATTTAAAAGCGTCTGCTACAAAAAAAATAGTTTTTATCTATCAGGTTTTGGATATAAACTATGAAGAGTTTCATTTGGTACTTTCAGAAATACATTTTTCAGGTTGCCACAGTTGGACTGTGGCGATTCAGCGAAATACTTTTCCGTATTCTCCACCAGATTCTTTGATGGATCTTCACCGATTTCATACTCGGCAATTGCTCTATACATTGCCTGAAACAATACCTAATTTAGTTACAATCATCATAAGCACCCCGTAGCAGCCCACGGGTCTTTTCTCACACATGAGGAAGTATGGTCGATAATCTCCGACGCGGGCCCACCGGGGATTGGGAGATGGTCACCCATTCACTGACTGACCGTGCCCAACTTTTCTTAAGGAGAGAGAACGAGCGAACTTTTCTAACAAGAGAACTTTTCTTAACCAGACGCTCGATCGTATCCCTGCGGTGTCAATGTGTTTGTAACAATCACACTGGTTAAGCAAAGTTTGGTGCGGTCAGTGAATGGGGGACCGCATAGTGGCATCTATAAACGAGTGCCTCCGTGTTTCGGAAGGCGCGTTGCCAGTTTTCGTTGTGGATGTCGTAAGTGTGTATCGTTGGGTGAAAAATTCTGACAGTTAAAGCCAATAAAATTAGACAAAATTGGTTTGCCAGCGGCGCAGGTCTGGCGTCCCAAGTTCCCGTTCAAGTGGGAATTTCCAAAAATCATGTGTTGCCTACGACATATAAGACACCTACCTACATACCAAATTTCAAGTTTCCAGATGTTATTGTTTTGGAGTAGTATTTCTCATTTTACCCAGTTTTTATATTTTTCCCATGGGAATGAGACATTCTCCCGCTGTAAAAAGTACTCTAGATGTTGACCCGGTTACTCAGTTATCTCCACACCAAATTTCGTCAAAATCCGTCCAGTAGTTTTTGCGTGATGCGTCCAGCAACCAGACAGACATACAAAAATTTCAAACATTGGTGTTTATTTATCTACGTCGATAACTATATACACTAAAGCTAAAATTTAAAAAAAAATATTTTGTAAGTACAGACACGGCCCCGTTAGAGTATAGACAACGTAATTTCTTTTCTCAATTTCAACGTATTTATGGTTCGTACTCCATACTCAATAAAAAGTGCTAATTTATTTGTGGTTTCTGGGCGATGTGCCACAAAAAATCACGCACAGTATATCTGTTTCGTGAGGACTTTAAAATCATTCTTTCATGGTGGCTGTCGATGTCAAGTTTTTGCCCTGGTTAGGAAAATCGTAGATCCGGAGCTATTCTGTCGTTCACGCCTCTCTTTCTATCCAAGTATACGGGAAAATAAAGTTCAAGAAAAACTTTAAGTTCAGATGGGCAAACGCTGATGCATACTGAAACATATTATGTTACCTCGAAAGCTGGTTGCCTATGACTGTGGAAAGCTTTGCGGCTGCCGTGAAGCAGGAAGACGCCGCGCGCAGTAGCATCCGCACAGGCGTCGCCGTACATGCACTGGTCCGAGCGGTAGTTGTAGCGACACGAGAGCACATACACGGCACGCTCATGGTAATGGAATATTATGTTTATTATATCCTGAAAATAAAATTTAAATATACTTATCAATGGATGCTGAACTTGATAAAACTAAAGACCTAAAAGACCCCGTCACGAGAAGGTATACAATAAGTAAGATGTAAGTAAACAAACATTCAGTGGTTTGCAACATTTGGATTCAATTATAAATACTATTTTTGTAAGGATTTTTATTTGAGTATGACGCCGATATTTTAAAATGACAGATCGAATGTTTACAATTCCGATTCCTTGTACAGTCAAGTAGTCAGCTGGTGGAGCTTGACACATTGGAATTTGTAACGTCCTTATTACAATCGCTGTAGAGGTCAGACTAGCACTACTTAAGTGTAAAGCTTCATGTGCTCTTGACTGTACCACAATAGTTGGTTGACAGTACTTTATATCCCTAAAACTTAATCAGACAATTTTTTTTTGCAATTTTTTGCATGTTAGTTTCGTACCCGTGAATTCAAATTGTTTGGATTAAACCTCATAACTGTCACTACATAACTCAGTAGAAGTTATCTTAGGTATCACCCAAACACGAAATAAAGAGTCATGTACAGTCAAGAGCAAGTCAAGCTTTACACTACCAGTTTAAGCTGAGCTCTGATTTATACTACGCGCCATAGAATACAGAGCCGGTTCAAAGTCCAAAGTGTCAAGCTTGGCGTGCTCTTGACTGTACATCCACATAAATGTTGATCATGAGCGAAAATCCGTAACTTTATGACTCATAGGACTTTTATTAAATAATGGAAATCTCTGTCAGTAACTACTGGAATGCTCAGAGTTTTCATAAAAGCACAGGATTAACAAAGAAAATGTTGCCTTTTTAGGGTATTATTACTCAAAAGTTGCAAAACTTGTAAGTGTTTTGCATACTTCCGATCCCACAGTCAAATTGTTAACACAGTTTGTGGGGCAATGTATGTAGCATTAAGAATATATAATAAATAAATAATCTCACGCCTTTTATCCCCGAGGGGGTAGGCAGAGGTATTCCACTACTGGATATGCCTACATTTCACGAGATATATTGGACCCCTAAACGTGATAGGTGGTAAGCCCATCGCCGGACCGGGTCTATTTACATAGGTTACGCAGGTCTCAGAATTATTAATTCTGAGACCTGCGGGTTTCCTCACGATGTTTTCCTTCACCGTCGAGCTAGTGATAAATATGTACGTAAGTTTTTGAAAAATTCATTGGTACATGCCGGGATTCGAACCCGAGTCTTACTGATTTTCGGCCGGCTCTTTAACCGTAAGGCTATCACTGCTCTCATTAAGAATATTTGTGTGCTTATTAATTAAATAAATAATAATAATACTTAAAAAAACTTATTGCTATTCATTAGATACCTGATCACCCCATGGGATATACAGTTTGTATTTCAGCATGATGGGTGTTACATAGTCGACCCAACCAAAACTTCTCATTCTTGTCAGATTCATTAACATCACCCCAGAATTTAGACCTACAACAGAACAAAATATACAAGAATAGTAACATAATAATAGCCATCCTCTCTTTGGACAATAAATCCAGAATAGGTACACAGCAACCAATGGACATCCATTTTTTTAGTAGATAATATGTATATTGTATATCTCAGCTCTATTGAGGTACTGATAAAACTCACTGATTACTTCTAGCTGTTCCGCTCGGTTTTACCCGCGTAATTCCCGTTCCCATGGGAATACAATATAGCATATGTTACTCAGGGATATTGTAGCATTCTAATGGTGAAAGAATTTTTGAAATCAGTCAAGTAGGTTTTAAGTTTATTTGTTACAAAAATAATAGTGTGTATGTTACATAGATATTAGTGGAACCATCGCAAAATGTCAGATTCGCAAAATGACAGATTACTATTGTTCCGTTTGCACTTGAATGTGTTATTTTTCTTTACAATGCCTTTTAAATCAACTGCACCTGGATAAGGATAATGTTTGTTGTGTAATGTATGTGAGTCTATTCTTTTCTATTCTCTTCCATTCCATTAGATTTAAAAAATTCTGAGGTATACCAATATATAGCTGGATTTTTCTTTCACTCTCCATAAACTACATTTTTAAACCCATCAATGAAATGCAATATAAGCTGTTGGTTTTTGAATTAATGTGTGTACTTTTAGAATTCTGTGTATAGAAAGTAATTACCATATTTTCCATAAAAAGGATGTTTAGCAAAACGAGGGTACCATGATACATTAGGGTTATCATCCTCCAGAGTCATAGCAGAGATCTGTGAGCTATTGAACTTGGAGAAATAATGCCAAAGCTCATCCACTGGGCCTAAGAACATGGTGTCCGTGTCCACATAGATCATAGAATCTATATGGGGTATTAGTTGCTGTAAAAAAAAGTAATACAGATCATTAACAAAGTACAAAATAAAACAACAGCTCAGCAGTGTATGAGTATTATGGCTACCTATATGTTTATGGGTGGTAACCAAATTGAGTGTAGGCTCCGTAATAATAATTGGTCAAGCCGCGTAATCGGGAAACAATAGGATTGTAAAAGATCGCCCATGGTGGGACATGGACAGTAATATTTTTATTAGAGATTTTTAAAATTAAACGTCAGCATCCGTATGGTACGCACACTGGTGCTTGGACATCAAGTAGTTGGTGTTGGCACTCTGGTGCCGTTTTCGCCCCTGCTGTTCCGGTTCACACATGGAGTAGTTATAAAATACCTGTGTAAATACTTACAGGTATGAATAGCCGTTGAGCTGCACATTTACTAAATAAATTCATCCAATCACTTTTATGAGCCTCTGGAAAGTTTATCTTTTGCAATTCAAAATCCAACTGGTTGTTGGTCAGAGCCATCCATCTAATTAGTGTCTCATTAAACCTAGGTTTTAGGATGTCATCAGTAAATATTACAAAGTGCACTGGAGATCTAGTGAATAGTAACACAGACTTCACTACATTTAAAGACTCATTGAATCTCGAGTCGCAAACTACAAATGATATAACTATTCTATCTACATGATTTTTCTTTTTGGTGGTGGTTCTGAAACAAATCAGTTTGTTTTTTAACTAGGATTAATTGTAAACAAACAAATTTTAGTATATGGCATAGGCCTTCTCGCAGCAGCAGGAGGGTTTAGAGATTATTAATTTTAATTAAATAATTTTATTTGTCACTCATATTTTAAAATAGCTATAGTAGGTACTTAATCAAATAATAATATTAAATTGTAGGACACAATTCACTCACTATTATTTAGTCCCTAACTAGGTAGGGCCTGTACTATGGGTACTAAACAACTGATTAACATACTTTTTAAATAAAAAAAAACGACCAGACACGAAGCCAAGCAGATATGTTCATGCACACAAATGTTGGCCCCGGGGATCGAACCCGCGACCTCCCACTCAGAAGGCAGGGTTCACTACCAACTGAGCTAACAGGCGCGTCATAATATATCGGTGACACATTCTCTTGGAATTAAATAGGTAAGTAAATACCGTTCTGTGTATAGTTGAGTTCGCTGAATGTGAGCGGTAGTGGTCCCATCGTGTGTACGATATATTTGTCTATAAATTAGTATCACTGTTATAGTAAGAAACACCAACAAAATGATTTTAAAGAGGGGCAACCTCCTCATCTTATATTCATTTATCTGCAAATAACATTACATAATTGAAAAATATTCAGAAATATACGAATACGATTTTTGTTTGGATTTGTTTCTGTCACGTTTCTGTCTATCTGTCCAAAGAACACTATTACTCCTAGCGGAGTATCTGTCTGTCCTTCCTTTGTCTGTCAAATGCACGCACGTCAAATGCAGTGTTGCCAACTGCTACCCTTACCTTGTAGCTAGACATCTTGCGAAAAGTAGCCAGATTGCCCGATTTGTTGACACAAAAAAGTAGCCAGAAGTAGCTAACACTTTAAACTAGGTAAAGTAAGCAGATTACGTGTATTTTTTCATAGGTAAATCAATTTTCAGTTTATTAAAACAGCGAGCAATAATTTTAAATTTATAAAATAAGACAAAGCAGAACGCAATTTAAGTTTTAAACGAAGAAATATGTTTATCCCCTTCATTTATCCAGGTATTAGTAATAAAATACATAAGCCAGCCACGTTTAGGTACAATTTAAGGACCGATACCCTACATAAAGTCTCGAAAGTACTCACATCTTGTAAAAGAGTAAAAGTAGCTAGAAAAAGTAGCTAAAAAATCTAGCTACAAGATTTTGTAAATTGTAGCTGCCTGATACCCAAAAATAGCTAGATCTAGCTTCAAAGTAGCTAAGTTGGCAACACTGGTCAAATGTTATTTTTTTTGTAAATAGTTTATGGTTTCTCTATTATAGCCTGCGCAAACGACGGACTTTGTCCCCTTATTTTTTTGTCCGCCAAAATAGAACGCTTACAACTGTATCGAGTAACGCACACGAGGGATTAAAAGTATGGCGTACAAAAAGTCCCCCGAATAATCGCGGACACCGACGGGCGGTACAGGACAAAAAGAGACGGATATATTTTTTTACGATTTGGGGGACTTTGTCCTCCGAGGACAAAGTCCGTCGTCTGCGCAGGCTATTAGGCCTTATATTTGTAAAGGGGAATTTGGAACAATTCCCCCTTACATTTGCTTTTACTTATCCCAATATAAAATCTATAAAATAAATGACCTTTCTATAATTAATAAAGAGTGTTTTTTATTAAATATGTTTCCTGATTAAAAATATCTTTGTTTAATATGATGAAACTGTTAAAATTTATGTATATTAAGCATACTAAAAATTATTCCAAAAGGGTTATGATATTTTACCTACGATGGCAACATCAACCATTAACATTTGTTTAACGTCAACGGGTGACCATATTGAAATATTGAACATGATATTTGTAGACATTCGTTACATTATAGGTAGGGTAGGTTTTTAGGTAGGTCAGACTTGTTGTCCGACTTATATTATAGGAATAGGAATTGATAACTTTCACCCGCGTTAAACACTACATTTATTTTCGATTACAAGGAAAGTAAACCGAAAGTCTCAAAGTACTAAAGTACAAAAATAAAAACCCTTCCGCTTTATAATAGGGGCAATCCATAAATTAAGTCACATGTTAAGGGGGGGGTCGACAAATTGTGACATTGTGGGTCAAGGGGTTGGGACCACTCCCATTTTGTGACGTCACATTTCAAAATATTTTATAATTTTTTTCAAATTTCTGATTTGTTGTTGATTTTATTTTAGTTGTAAAATTGCAACTTGTGTGACATCACACTAGGGAGGAGGTGGTCTCACAACTGTGACCAGTTATGATAAGAACGGGGAGAGGGTCAAAAAATCATAAAAGTGTGATGTAATTTATGGATGGCCCTATATTAGTGCAGATTATGACAAACAAGATATTGAATTTTGGAATAGCTTACAGACAGAGTGTCCCTTCAAAGTTCAAGATAGTATTTTATAAATTTTCACAACCAACCAAAACACTTCACTTTTTTTCGTATTTTAGTCGATGTAAAAAGTTTAGCAATGTTACTACCTTACCGAATGTAGTCCAATTTTTTAAATTTATTTAGGAGGGAAACAATTACCACGAGTCTTTCCCTCCCTAGAGCGGAAATCACATAGTAGTAGTCTCACTTTAAAATTTCAACCCTTCTTAGCTTTGAAATTCTACTAATACTTACGCGAAAGTTTGTGAGTATGGATGTGTATTTGGATGGTTGAACGGATTTTGATTAAACTTACAGATATATAGTTTTTACATCAGAATAACACATAGGCTATATTTTATTCCCGTATTCCCATGGGAACGTGAACTACGCGTGTGAAACTGGAGATGTTGCTAGTAAATAATATTTTAAAAATTCTTTATATTATTTAAACAATCTTTCAAATTAAATAAAAATCAAATACTTTATTTGCATGCCATAGGTTTAACAAGGTGTTACGGTACATAGTAGCTCTGTTCTATGGCACCCTGTAAGGGTGTAGCAAAGACAATTTATAGATTGTCTCTAGTGATCGTCATTCACACGGATTTCAAAGCTTAGTATTATTTTAAAAAATAAAAGCATTTTTCAGTCTGGCAGCACATATGTCACCCGTTTCCGTCAAAGTCCGCCATATGTCATTTAAGTTCAAAGTTTAATATTTTATGGGTAGATCCAAACTTTGGATCCAGGGTTGGGAGGGCTGGACTCGGTTCGGACACGAAGGCCTCATATAATTATGGGTCGAACTTCACTTATGGTAAGTTCGTTTGACCATCAATTATATTTCTGCCTTCATGTCCGAACCGAGTCCTAAATTTACTTATAGATAGATGTTCAAAGCTGTTTTATTTATAAAACAATAAAAAGTATAATATTACTAAATTATACTTCCCTGTCTAAGTAAATATATTTTTTATTTCCATATAGTAGGAAGGTACTTGCTAGGTTTTGGATAGATAACAGGTATCTTAAAGAATAATAAATAATCAGTAACTCTTACACTGTATGTACTACAATAATAATAAAATAAACACATTAAAAGTACCCTGCGCAGTCGGGTAAATAGGTGTAAGATAACTTTGAAAAGGTGTAAACAACCAAGAGATATATCTACAACCAAATGAAACCTTACGAATTAAGCAAATCATCTTTCTTTTAGCTATTGGGTCAATTATAGAGCCTTTTTCTTATAAGCCTACATTTTGGGTAGCAAGTGTTGCAGCCTACATAAATACGTATAAATCCCTCAATCAACTAGTATTGTTTTGAGCTATCTAACTACTCTAAGTTTGTGTTGAATATTTTCTGAATAGTTTTATGAAGCTTTGGAACAAAGAAGTATTACTGGAACGTAAATTTTTAGTCAATTTTAAATAACTAATCGAGCAAGGTGCAGGCTGGACAGTGGACATATTTCAGGATTGAACTGGAATTAGACAGGCAGAATCCCAATTATTCTGAAAACTTTTTTATGGAGCAGTTTTTATTCTTTCTGGATTTTATTAAAGTTGTGCAAACATTACTTTAAAAACTATTTCAAACTTCAAATCAGAGATTTGATGAAAATTGTGCTCTTTTCTATCGTGCACACTATAGTGCTAAATATATTTTGTGTGTTAATATCAATATTATTAATGTTATCATATATAGAAGACAGAGTAGGAGTGAACCCAATGTCCAGTAGCTAACACTGTAGGTAAAGAACTGTATATTTATTATGGTTATAATAATATACTTACTTATTCTTTATGAAACATTCTCTTCAGATGGTCCGAACACAAAAAAATTATCCCTATAGTGGCTATAGTATGGCATTTAGACAGATTAGGTCATAATTGTCATCAATTGTAAAATTTTCACATTCATCGTAATAGTGACTTAACTTGTGAATTTATAAAAGGAAGGGCCGATCTGCCTGAGTTTGGTGTGGCACAAATTGTTAACTGCGAAAAATTTCATACTGATATCCTAGACAGAAGTTTCAACATACAGGTATACTCAAAGAGAATATAACCACTAACGTTTTAGGTATACCTAGGCACAGATATTACAATACTGTAGGTACAAATAATATATGTTTTTTAATATATTTTTGAAAAAAAATATTACCAGTATATACATTACAGGATCAAATTGTTTTCATAAATGTCAATACTCTGAAACACAGAACACTTTTACAATACCTGGATGTACATACATGCCTGCCTGGCGTCTCCCTGCCACCAGAGTAAGCTGCTTGTATAGGTAGAGAGTGTAGGTTCCTGAAAGGGTAAACCAATAGTTTAGTGGGGCCTAAACATTGGAAATCGAGGAAATTTTGGTAAATCAAAATTCTTCTTGGACTATCAACTTAGATCAAAACAATTTTATCTAACACTATCAATACCCAATATTTTTCCTATTCTTAGAATGAGTCTTACAACTGTGCGAATACTACTGCAAATCCATTAATAAACCAATAAAAATACCTGTAACAGGTTTAATCTAGGTTCTTGCAAATAAATAAATTGTTGATTGTTCCAAAGTATTTATACTCAGTTAAAATCCTTTTTTGCATTAACATAAAGCTTTCTAGATTCCTTGTAATTTTCTTTAGAGGTAATATATGATGCAAGCATATTTGAAAATATACTCATTTTTAAATTCTAACTATTGCATGTAAATAGTAGTTTTTATTTGTAGATATATGTAGATATTCCTACTATATGTAAAGTACGTCATAAGCAGGAATGTATACAAATATACCTACTGCATCCATGGTCGTACGTAAGCGTAAGTGAGCAAATTGAGTAATACCTATATTATTTGTCTAATTCAGCAGTTGTCTTATTTATTCGAAAAAGTATTTCAGAATGATGATAGTCTTTGCTCTTCTGAAAAAGAACTCAAAAAACGCTATCGCCATTACTTCCAGGTAATTATGTTAGTTTCTTCTATATTCTACTCTCCTTTAACATTTTGTTAATTACGAGACTGTATTGATCTTATTCGATTATATTCTCACCTTACCGTTTTCATTATCACCATTATTTAAATAATGCAAGATATTTCGATCGCCCAATATTTCTGATGTCCCAACAGCCAGTCGTACTAAATGGCTGGGTATGCTGTTGTAAGGGTAGCAAAAATTTGAACAATCACTCTGGTCTTACAATGTCGTAATAGTTGTTTGAACAAAATTAATTTATATTTTAATATACCTAATAATTTTCTTGAATCAAACATTCTTATAGAAAATCCATCAGAATTTTAAGAATCCTAAAAATTTGCAAATCTTGCTTGTGTTATTAACTTGATTACCAGATATGGTACTGTGTTCAGGCCCAATGGGTGAACATTAATTTATACAACGCGTAACAGAAAAAGCGCAATTCCTCATACACCCCGGTTAGTAAATTAATATACTAAAAAAAAGATGCAATCGAACTTTAGTTGTGTCTAACCAATTTTCTTAAATATCGATCAATAATAGCACGATTTCCATAGATAGCACTAAATTCAGCTATGCTAATTCATTTTTCGGAAAAATTTAACACATTAAAAATAGATGAAATCGAATAAGTAGTCGATACTGAACAAACTAATTTTAGGAATTGCGCTTATTCTGTTACATATTGTATAATACAAACCATCCCAAAAAACAGATCTAAGATTTTATTGTATGTCATCTTCATGAATAAGTAGTTACCTATTAAGAAATATGTAACCTTTAAATAAATGCTGGACATCACTGGATTCATTAAACTAATGATAGATCTTACATCTTCCAACTTGAAATGGTTTTGTATGTATTTATTTATTCTTTCTATTTTTTGAGGTTAATTATGACTTTAAAAAAGTTATTTGGTTTTGCTATGTACTAGAAATACCTTAGAAATAAATTGATTAGAATTTGGGCCACTACGTGAGATTCCTTCACATTCTAAGAGTCTCAAGATCTCTGTAGGTAGGTATGCATCTGGTTATTGTATGAATTACCTGATTGATTATATACCTATATTTAGTCATTGTTTCGGAGGCTTTCCTAAAGGAATGCTGTATCCCGAAATGTAAGACAGATTCACTTTATCCTGAGTGTTTTCCTCCAGTTATAATGAATAGTTAAAGTCCTCCACAGTGATAAATTGACCTTTAGCGATGATTTTTGTGTATTTGTCTGCTGCTGCTGAAGTCTTTGCCCACCAGCTGCCACTCAACTTGTAGTCTCATCTGCTGTGGCTTTGGAGGCGGGCCCCTTCAGTTTAAAGTATCTGATTTGGGTTTGTTGTTGATGAATCTTACTTTGAAGATCATCTTTTGTGGTGTCTGATGTCGCAATTCTTAGCTGTTTTTGCTTATTTTATTTGTGGTTTTATACTTTCAAATAAATTAGGTATCACCGAACAAGAACTTTCTTGTCTTTGTCCTTTGCCTCAAGGATAGTTTCTTTCGCTGTCTTTAAAATATTAGCCAGCACCGGGCCTGTATTGTTTCACAGCAGCTGTTAATCCTTGAAATAATGCACTTAAGGATTTTGCAATATTACATAAGTATTTTGTTTCGACTTCTAGACATCTACATACCTATATTTATATATATATATTATTAATATTTTATTTATTTTCGAAATAAATAAGGGTCCAAAGAATATCTCGTGAAAAGTGGGTAAGTATATCCAGAAATAAAATACCTTTACCTACTCCATCGCGGATAGAAGGCGTGAGATTGTATTTTTCCGAAATAATAATTATTGTTTCCAGCATCAGCAAAATAACATCCTTTCTTTACAGAATCTCTTACCATACTCCTAATGGAAGTACAGTATACATAATGAGTAAAACAGCTTAGTTATAACCGCCACATACTCAAACTTATTAACCAAGTAGGTACATACATAGTCAGTTTCAACTTGTAGGCAACTTTTTAGTTTAGTTTTGTCTTCATGCAGCACCAGTAATTATGATTCGGCTCCATGACGCAGAAGTTGCGTCAAAGTGTCGCCTTAGGGACGATGCCCCTTAGGCTAACTTTATTTTTTCAGCTGTGACCCCAGTGATGGTGATACAGCTCCCTGATGCAGGATTTCGGTCAGTGTCGCCCTAGGGACGATGCCCCTTGGGCTAACACTACCTGTTGAACTGTGGCTCCAGTAATAGTGATACAGATCCATGATTCAAAATGTCGGTCAGAGTGTCGCCGTAGGGACGAGGCCCCGTAGGCTAACCCTACCTCCTGAACTGTGGTGTTAACGAGGTTAACTCCGCAGCAGGAAGAGCTATGGTGCTCTGATCAGCGATAGCAACAACCCCTAAGGCAGTGCGTAACGCGTGATCGAGGTGTCAAGGGTGAGAGCTGGAGCCCTGCAGGCAATGCGTAGCACCCAATTAGCAGAAGTGAGAATGCAATTCGACAACCTCTTGTAGACAGTTGTGTAACATGTGAATTTATGTGAAGCAGTTCGTGTTATGTTCAGAAAATTATCCTCGTCTGGATATTCTCTCATTTCTATCTCTTGTTATCTTCTACACAACTTGTGACTGACTCTCGACAGCTTAGACGAGGAGGATGGTGCAAGCCCATCAATTATTTCTATCGCACGAAATCCTGCTGATCAGCATCTGTCCTCTCTTTTAATGTCTTGAGTAACGTTTCAATATCCTCACGGAGTTCCTGCAAGTCTTCATTTTTCCATTTCAGCATCTTGAAGTCTTTTAAAACCTAAAAAACCAATTTTATAAAATTTACCGTAGTGAACAACGAACACGGAAACACGTAATGACATATGGCGGACTTTGACGGAAACGGGTGACATATGTGTTGCCAGACTGAAAAATGCTTTTATTTTTTAAAATAATACTTATCTTTGAAATCCGTGTGAATGACGACCACTAGAGACACATATATCTTTAAGTAAATTTAGGACTCGGTTCGGACACGAAGGCAGAAATATAATGATCTTAATTACACTATTATATTACACGTAATTAAAAGTATTATAAAATTAGTATATAGGTAATATTTATACAAGTAACTAAAATACCTATAAAAAATTATAAGTCGAAGTATTACTATTAAATATATTCATATTATTATTAGAAAAAACTATTATATTAATTATCTTTCAACAATCAATGTAAAATGCCAAATTGACCATGTGGTCTAAAAAGGTCGTTTCGGGTGAATCATAATAGGATCCTATTTCGATTCATATTCGAAATTTTCATTAAATACGAATCTGCTAATGAATTGAATTGTCAGTGAATCACTAAAATAAGGGAACATTTTACGAAATTTAGCGGAATTGCTTAGGGTTTGCTGGGAATTCAGAAAAGGAGAATTGCTCAGAGGAATTGCTCAAAGTGGCCATTTTAGACCCACATGTTTCAAAGAAAATTGTGGTTGCACTATAAGAAAGGGACACAATACTATTCGAGGGACTGCCTGCTCTCTCTTAGTAGCACTTGCTCACTTGCAGGGAACTACTTATAAACTACCTTCATGGCAAGATCTCAGCCCATACAGGCATCAATAATTATCTATTTGGCATTTAATGTCGTTTTCAAGTTATGACGACTTATATATAACTCGATGAACACCGGCTGCGCTGCACCACGGAACCCTATTACTCCTAGGCAGCACGCACGAAAAAGCATAACTCATTGTCGAGCGTGCAAGCGAGAGCGCGGAACAAGCGATATACAGCTTATACAACACACAGACCAGTAACCAGATATAGAAAGAGGCACGATCGGCCTAACTATAGGGTGGTGACGCATCTATCATTTTTTTTATTTACATAACTATCCTGGAGCAAAGAGTAGGTACCTAACCACCGTCCGACGGTTTTTATCACAGAAGCTACAGATGACCTACAGTATCGAAACGTAGCTATTTCCGACTGTCAATGTCACTCAAATAAGTCAAATACCTATAAAAAAATCCATTGAATCGAAGATCGAAATGTATAATATAGTAACGTAACAATTTTATTTATAAAAATTGGTCAATACTCGAGATACGTTTGTGATATAACCCTTACTAAGTCACAATGGTTGTCGCCGCTTTTCCCATAGCCAAATTATCTGTATTGTTAATCAAACAGATAAGTAAACCTATTGCAAATATTTGTAAGGAACGAGCGAAAAATCATCCTTTTTTCCGAACTTATGTTTGTATGCCTCCGGCTCAGTGTAAGTACTGAAATAGAGCGATTTATTTAAAATAAAAAACTTTTATTTGAGGCTTGTAATTAAATTTCAATTTGATTTCAGTTTATAACTGGTGTGAAGTGAAGACGAAGATGTGGATCTTAAACCTCGGCAAGCCAGTTAATATACCTGTCCTGAGTCAAGAAATGGCAATAGAACTTGGAGCTAACCTTCTAGGTGAAGGTGTTATATTTATAATTGGAGCAACTTTACTTATTATTGAGTACAACAGGTATGTTTTGTTCTTTAAAAGTTTTTCTGGAACGATTCACTCAGTTATTTAATATCAAAAGAACAGAACCTGTACCATGTGTGCCTCATTAGCAGATTGGATAGGTTATAAAACATGAAACTTATTCTGTGACATTAATATTTAAATATCATTTATTATACTTACATTCTAGGCAGAGTAAAAAAGAGTTTGCTAAAGAAACAAAGCGAGCAGAAGAGATGAACCACATCAACAGTACAATAATTGACTTGTACTTCACTGTTCAACAGCAACAGACTCAGCTCAAAGAGATGGAAAGACTCATTCATTCTTTGAGTAAGTATATATTAAGCAGTGTAGTATATTAAGTTAAGAGAAGTAATTAAATGGGCAGCAATAATAAAATTTGGTTAGCCACAAAAAATCAGCATTTAAATCATTTGGTCGGCATACAAAGATTTTGTTCGCAAATAAAAAAATCAGGCAGGAATCCCTGTTCGGCAAATAATTTTGATAATGGTCAAAAATTAAATCAGAAATAGGCAGCTTACAATAACATGGGTTTGCATAATAAACATTAAGTCCGCAAAATAGTTACTTGGTCCGCAAAATAACTACTTGGTCAGCAAGACTTCATGATTGAACAGCAGAGAAAACATGTCGTAAAAAATTATACTATAGCCACTCCCACTCCCACTCTCATTTCTACCTACCCGCTCCTACCCTCTCATACCTCCTCCAGGTGGTAGGAGGATGTAGTAGGAGGTAGTAGGATGTAGTAGGAGGCAGTAGGAGGTAGGAGGAGGCGGTAGGAGGAGGTGGTAGGAGGTAAGAGATAGGAGGAGCTAGGAGGGGGTAGGAGGAGGTAGGAGGAGCTAGGAGTGGGAAGGAGTAGGTAGGAGAAGGTAGGAGGAGGTAGGAGGAGGTAGGAGGCGGTAGGAGGAGGTGGTAGAAGGAGATAGGAGGAGCTAGGAGGGGTTAGCAGGAGGTAGGAGGTGGTAGGAGGTAGTAGGATGTAGTAGGAGGTAGTAGGCGGTAGGAGGAGGGAAAGGAGGTAGGAGAGGGTATGAGGAGGTAGGAGGAGGTGGTAGGAGGTTTTAGGAGGTGGAAGGAGGAGGTACTAGAATGTAGGAGGTAGGAGCTACTACCTCCTACTATATCCTACTATATTCTACTACATCCTCCTACCTCCTCCTATTACCCCCTCCTACCTCCTCCTAGCTCCTCCTTCCCCCTCCTAGCTCCTACCTCCTCCTACAACCGCCTACCCCCTCCTACCTCCTCCTACCCCATCCTTCCTCCTCCTACCTCCTCCATCATCCTCCTACCTCCTACTACATCCTCCTACCTCTACCTCCTATTACCTTCTCCAGGTGGTAGGAGGAAGTAGTAGGAGGTAGTAGCTCCTACATCCTCCTACCTCCTACTACCGCCTACTACCTCCCACTACCTCCTACTACCTCCCACTACCTCCTACTACCTCCCACTACCTCTTACACCGAACTCCTACACCCCATTCCTACCCCCAACTCCCACGCCTACTCCCACTACCACAACTACCACAGCCACCACAACCACCACCACTGCCACTGCCACTAACACCACCACCACCACCACTACCACCACCACCACTTGTAATCGTAATAATAATCATAATCATAAAAGTTGCATAATCCAAAGTCCTTCCTAATCTATGTAAGGAATGCGCCCATTTTGCGCATGACAAGTTTGCTGAGATTATTTTTGCTACTTTTATATGAAGTTCAAAAATATTTTTTGGCTTCCCCTCTGAGTGCTTACCAAAATTTTATTAAACAGTAGCAGCTCATTGCAGCTCAAAAATAATTACAGCCATCCAGAATGACATAAATTGCTGATAGGTTTTGTAATGTTTGCTGGCCATGAGTTGCTGACCAATTAGCTATTTCTGCTTACAGATTATATTTTTCTGCTTACAAAAATTCGAATACTCTGCTAACCATTTAAATAACACCCTTAAGTTAAGTGATGTTTTTTTTTGTGAAAATAAATTAGGTACATTAAAATATATGTATTTATATTTTTATGCATGGTCATCTAGTCCTAAATTTAACTATCCATAAACATACAAATACATTTTAACATTTATATCTATGTAGACAGATTTAGGACTATGGTGGGAATCAAACCTACCCACAAATCAAGTATGATCGATCACTCACTGCCAATATTTTTTTTCTAACTTTAATTTGTTTCCCTTCTTTTATTTTTATTTTTGTTTCTTATTTTGAGAGCTATAAATTTTGTCATGTTGTATGCATATGTTTTGGTTAAGTGGCTTGATCTAAAAATGTCTATTTTATATTGAACTTTATTGTCACTTTCTGTTTTGTTCATCCTAATAAATAAATAACTTACAATAGGCCTATATTACTATGCAAGTGTTATATTTTCATTTTCAGGTGACACACATCCAAATGGACCTGCTCCAACTCAGAAAGGTCCAACCAACCATCCGCCTCCTACACCACCAGCAACTCCCATGACTGCACCAAAAAACAATGGTTCCAAAATTGTAAAACATGACCATGACGGTTCTACAACACCTACCCCTTATCCAAACAAGGGAATAATACTTCAGTCACTGAACTACATACAAATGGATGTTTTTAGTTCAGTATTCCCTAACAATAAAAATGATACTGATATTAAAGACACGCAAGAAATGGACAAGAAACAATCTGTTAACAAAAAACGTGAGGCTGCTTTTGTCACTGAAGCATTGTTCAATATAGAAAATAACTTAAGAAGTTTGTTTTGAAGAATTTATCTTGCGCTTGTATGTATATGAAATGTACATGGGATAGATTGAATAGCAAAAGTAGCTAAATTAGTCTACACTTGCATTGTATTACCAATTAGCTTTATATATTTTTTATCGGAATCAACAACTTATTACTGCCTACCATAAAGGTTATTAGCATTTTTTTATATTACTGTTTATGTACGATAATTGATAAAGTAACTATGTACCTATAGGTCTGATAAATAAAAGAATAACTTGCATTATAAAGCAAAAATAATCCCAAATGAAGATGTAAACCATCCTAGTGAAAAAGTGTGTTAAGTTGCAATTCTTGTAGATATTGATTGTGTAAATAAAGTTTATTCTGTTCACTGTTAATTTGTTTGTTAAAACCATCATAACTCAAAATAACTAGATTTAATTGCCTTTACACAAAGAATAAAACTGGAATAATAGACAAATCAATCTAATAAGGCAGACCTTTTCAATAAAAAGTTAAAAACCACTTGTCTTGATTTAAATGTTATCTGTTTTATTAAATAAAAAGATGACTATAAGTCTAACCATTCATTCATATAAACACAGTCTTGTGGCGTGATTAGTCCAGTTGAGCAGCACTTGTGTATGAGGGGGCAGACACCACAAGGTACTTGCACCAAGCCTGGAGGAGGTAGGAGAGACTCGATGGCGCGATATACTTTGCTACCGTCAGGATACACACTGCTCTCAGCCTTGCCATCATATACTAGAGTGTTTAATATTGTTATTACATCTTCCACCTCCAGTTTCACCTGAAAGAATAAAGCTGTAACTTAGGATTACACTTTAAAGTCTAATGGTCTTATTAATCAAAAATGGCCTGTTCCTAGGATAATCAGACGTTACTAATGGCTAATCCCTGCTTAAACTAGGTGACACCAAGGCGTAACTTTTACTCCGGGTGTAGGCATGGATTAGGTTACTCCTTGCTTACTCTGTGTTTATTAATACTGAAATTGGTTAGTAATGAGTTAATACTTGGAGCAAAGTTAATCTTGCTCTAGTCTGCATTTATTAATAAGACTGTCTATCTATTCCATCTAGCCACACAACAAAATAAAAAAGTTTGGTATATTTGTAATGAATGTGAATATTAACTTTATAATTGTGCATTACTTTTCCATATAAAATACTACTAGACTAGAGGAAATTGAGTTTACACAATCACAGTCTTTTTTAATCTGTCGCAATCTTTCTATGGATTTGACGTTATAGGACAAGTTCTTTTAAGACCTTTTCTGCATTTGTCCATTTCTTACTATGTCCACTTCTGGCATAAACATCTATGACTTCTGGTTATGACTATTTCTGTTTGTGACCAATTCTGTATTCATGGATTTAAACTGTACCCAGTCATGAATAATTGGCCTTTGGACCTTCAAAGACAATAGATAATGCTACGTCTGGATATTGTGACCTACAATAGTAATAATAAAACTCCTTACATTACTAATTCCTAGATCAGTTATATACTTCTGAACTTCAGCAGCAGTAGCATAAGACTGTGTTCGGCCAACAATAGGACCTCTGGGATTATTCTTCATCTTGTCAGCTCTCTGCTGCAGGAACCTTAGGCATTGCCGGTTGAGTATGTCAACAAACTCAGATTCAAAGTCTTGGTCCTGATACCATGCTCCACCAGATATGGACCGGTCTGGTTCTAAATTAAATAGCATGTACACTTTTTTCTTCGATGCCTGAAAATTAATGTAATAAAAATATGTCTGTAAATAATACAACTTATTCAAATTAACTACCTTCCCTAAGAAGCTAAAGCGCCTTATCATCATGGAACTTTGGCGGTTTATGATGATGACAAAGAGCGTCCACCACTCAAAGCTCTCATCTTCTCAAAGTCAGGAGACTGATCAAGAAAAAACCTTTTTTGTACATATTTTTTGTTTGTCATTATGAATACAAAACTGCAAAATAGTAGTTGTTGTCATTTGTCTTAGGTATAAGGGTAATAATTTTTTATTTATCACTAGCTCGACAGTGTAAGAAAATATCATGTGGAAACCCGCAGGTCCCAGAATTAATTCTGAGACGTGTAAACAGACCCGGTCCGGCGATGGGCTCACCACCTATCATGTTTAGGGGTCAAAAGAATATCTTGTAAAAAGTTTGTATATCCAGAAATGGAATACCTCTGCCTACCCTCAAGGGACATAAAGCACGAGTTTTTTTTTTTATATTTTGATCCAAGCACATGTATGAAAAGAAATGCAGGAGTGAGTGAGAGGAAGAGCAAAAGAGATATGGGGGTATTATTCAATTGCAAGAATACATAGACATAGTATTTATGCTCAACACTAAAGTTCATTTATATATTTCTAAGTGATTTTCTATTTATCCCAATTTCATGGTAAATTAACTTACATTGACACATTTCACTGCCTTAATCAGTTTTTTGCTTTCCAAGCTCTTGAGTACTTTTATAAGTTGGGTGTTTGCTAGATTGGACCGGACCCTTATGTCCCTGATCCATATCCCTTTGTTGCCAGCTTCCTCTATGAGATTATAAACTACTTTCTCTTCATTGTCTGCCCCCTTCACCGCCTGCTTACTAGTTTGTGCTTTTAATCTGCAAACAATCGCTCTGGAAGTTATGACTTATAATGGTCAATCCTAGTCCTTGGCATATTCTAAGGCAATAATCTGAAGCAAGTTTTTCCTATAATATAAGACCTGCTAATATCTGTTAGTTTATAAACTGGAGTAACTGTTAGGGCATAAAAACAAATTACTAGTTTTTCAGTTTCAAACTATTTTCAACAATGTACACTAGAAAAAAAACCGGCCAAGTGCGAGTCGGACTCGCGCACCGAGGGTTCCGTACAACCTTGCAAATTTATGGTTTTCGTAATTTTTCCTTTATCTATGCTATAAGACGTTGCTTCGTACCAAATTTCAAGATTCTGAGTTCACGGGAAGCACCCTGTAGGTTTTGATTCCCTTGCAAGTGTCGAAAATTTGCGGCATAAACGGCTGTATCTTTTGATTGCGTTGGCTTAGAAGTTTGATTTTTTCACAGCTTCAAGGGACAGTAGACCTGAGTAATTGATTTAAATTTCAGCTTCATACCTCCACGCGTTCCTGAGAAAAAGGGTCTTGACAGACGGACGGACAGACGGACAATAAAGTGATCCTATAAGGGTTCCGTTTTTTCCTTTTGAGGTACGGAACCCAGACAAAGCGACGAATTTAAAAATTTATATAAGATTGTAATAAGAGTTCCATACACTTTACCTATACACTAGAGAGCCACCCTGGTTATAAATATCAAAAAAGCCTTGCTGCAGAAGTTTATTGATGGTCGCTACCAGTTCAGTTGAAGATAGTTCAGGTATTGCCGCAGTAATATCCTTGTCTGATATTCCTTTGGGATTTTTCTTAGCTATATTTAAGATTTTCTCCTTTATAACATCATCAGATTTATTTGCACTCATTTTATTAAATTATAATATTAAAGTAGGTACGTCTCTCGCTCGTCTTTTGCAACACACATACACACACAATTTTATGGTACGGTCCAAATTGCGCTTTCTGCGCTCGTGTGCGCTATATTCATGCAAACAACTGTTCAAATTGCGCTGTGGTACGCTGACATGAGCATTGTGACGTCATCGATGACGTCATCGATTGGTGCAAACAGTGCTAAGAACGAGGAGGTAGTGCAATGTCTCCGGATCTGTCAAACAGTTGTCAAACTTCAATGTGCGTGGTGTTTTTTTTTCCCGCGAACTTTTTTCATATTCGTTATGACATGTAATCGATTAATTAAAATTAGGTATGTCGTCATTAATATTAACAGAAGCATTACATTGTGAAGCTTCGGGGGACACTATACGACTCAAATACGACTGAATTTAACTTCAGAACAGTATCAACCTAAATATTAAAACAACTGTCATTTTTGACAAACAAATTGTTTGCATGCTAACAATCGTAATCATTTTGAACAGTCGTGTGCGTGCTTACGAACGTATTTACTATTTGCACAAAACAGACCGCAGCCTTATTCAGTTCGGTCATCGGTGACAGTTCACTGTTGACAATGGAAGTGATGTACCCTAATGAAATCCGATCGATTTTTCTAAAGTTTCGAGTAAGTTTGTAACGGAAATGGAATCGTTTATCAAAATATTTTTTTATTTTACAGGATAAAATTTGACAGGATATAAATAGGTAAGAGAAAAACGTGATAAAATAAAACGCAATCAATATATATTTTCTTACTAATATTATATATTTAAGTGTTATTTTCCGATAATCCATTATTTTCGCTGGTGGGATCTGAATCGCCGCTAAAAGAGATTATAATTTGTTAATCTTTCAACCAAAATATAAAACAAAACGAAAGTTTTACAAAAAATATTACATCTCTTTTCGAATTCCCGCCAAAAAGCTTCGATTCATCGATTTAATTTAGATTATGTAGCGTCAATCTCTATGAGTAAAAGTTCCGTTCCACGCAATACATATTTTTAGGATATATATATTTTTATCTGTCGTTTTTTATTTTTGTCTTGATTTATAGTCTGAGATTTTTATTTAGAATTTTAGAGGCGACAGTTATTGTTTTTCTACAATGACAAAATAATAATAAATATTTTTTTATTTTTGGAACCATCTATTTTCTTACTAGAAAGTTGTATGCGTACGGAAAAATGTGAACTGTCACCGAGTGTCAGAGATTGCAATTTTGATTGGATTTGCAACTTTACTTTATATCGACGTTTTGATTTCGATTACATCGACACATTGAATAAAACATCGAAAACGCAATAATTCTTTATAACACCAGTTTTTGGTACAGGCAGCGTAACACAGGCTTCAAGGTAAACCTATCGAAATTATTTTTTTTTTACAGTGTACAGTACACTGAGATTGCTAATTTTTATTTTTCCATATTTTTTTTAAATAAAAACACATTTTATAAAATATTTAGACCGTTTTATTTTTTTGCTACCAAAAACATCGATGTTTTAAAAATATATTGATGTTTTTCAATCATTATACAATAGTTTTTTTTCGAACAATGTTACATCCCTTACATTCTGTGCCAAAACCCCAATTGACTTTTTTTTTCGAAAAAATTGGTTAGACAGGCTAGTATCAAAGATCATACTGCCTCAATCTTCAGTATTTATTAAATCTCTCCTTTCGTATTTTTTTCTCGTTTACATTATACAAGCTTTTACCTGCCTGCGGCTTTGTTTGCGCACCTTTATTTCACCCTCTTAGGAGATGAATTTTGCAAAATCCTGGTGTGAGTGGATGACTACACTGTATAATAAATAAGCTATCTATGTGCAAAATTTCAAGTCTCTAGCTAGACCCAGCGGTTTTTTGGGGATGCGGTTTGTCATTTATATTATATAAAAAAGTGAACTAGGATGTTAATAATTGAGTGTTTTATGCTATGTATTCCCATTTTAATATTACAATAAAATTTATCTACATACATACTGTAAATTCATGCAATGTATAATATTATATCTAACATCCAATCGATTTAGCCTTACTCTAGAAACAAATTTTACTTAAAAACATTAATATCTTACAAGACAATAATCCTCATAATAGTTTTGGCATCTATAAATAGTCTTCATCTTCAAACTTGAATTGTGTAATGCTATCCTTAAGTGGAAAGCTG
The DNA here is from genome assembly GCA_963855545.1 of Ethmia dodecea. Classification (NCBI taxonomy): domain Eukaryota; kingdom Metazoa; phylum Arthropoda; class Insecta; order Lepidoptera; family Depressariidae; genus Ethmia; species Ethmia dodecea. The sequence goes on from OY979457.1 coordinate 8,777,105, forward strand.
CTACGTAATATAAACATATGATTTACTTCTGAAGTAGAGTCCAAAGTCTCCAAATATCCAAACCAATATATGACTAGCCCAGACCCAAATCTATTCCAGTAGCATGTGAGCTGATCTTTCAAATAGCCTGCATGGTTTTCTTCATCTCCAAATAGAGCCTTGCTTTCTACCCAGTTGACGATGAAGCCGTCCACAGCTATAGGAATATCCAGCTTGAAATCTGGTGTTTTGTCGTAACCACGTGTTCGAAGCACATTTTCATCAGAGAAGGAGATATTCATGAGTCTTAGCTCTCTTTCTAATTTTACTTCATATTCCAATCCAATAGACCTGTCAAACAAAATATTAAATGTATCATCAAAATCTTAAAATTTCAAATTTTATAATATATGGCTAGCTACCCATTTTTGCTGTTTGATGTGGTAAGGGTTTTAGCAATACATATTCCTTAGATTTGAGATTAGATCAAAAGATTAGATTAGATCTAGAGTAAGGGCAAATTAAGGTACTCACTGTTTTATTACATCTGCATCAGGGCCATACTGGTTATCATTTAAAATTGCCTGGAAATGTAATCATTACGTTAGCTGCTGCTACAATTCATAAAAACAAATAATAATATATAATATATCGCATAAGTTCACCATAAACACGTGGAAAGCTAGATCCATATCTTCAATAAGAGTGGTGTCTTTGATGCATTTCTTGGCCATGTTTGAATCAGGATACACATGCTGAAGTAACGACCGAGCAAATAATGCTGGGCTGATACCCTCTGTATTTGCTAGCCTGACAGAAAAAAAAGGTTTTGTAAGTAGCAACAAAACAAAACTTTTTTGTAACTTGAGGATATTGAAACAAAACTTTATGTAACTTGAAGATATTGAAACAGTAACATTTTATAAAGTGAAAAATAATAAATAAATAGTTACCCACCTACTGATAAATAAATATAATTATAAGTTCTCTTATTTTTCTAGTCCCACTTTATGTATGTTTTGAGTTTATTTACAAGCATACAAATCTTTCCTCTTTATATTATTAGTGTAGATTCAATTGTAGAACTTTTTACTGCAAAACAGTCACAAGACGACACTAACCTAAATATTTTACTCACTGTTCAATAACACTATGTTGCGGGTTATCACTTTTCAAAAACGTGTCATACATCTCATAGTATTTAGCTGATATCGAGGGTGATTTTCTATATTTTTGTTTCATTGCTCTCTGCACAAGCGCTGATATGATACTGCCCAAAGTGGCTGGTGGTAAGCTGTGGAGATAAACTTTACTTATTTTATCGAAATTTATGGGTTGTTTATAAACAAATTTTAGTCAAATAAAAATTTTACTGGTCATATTTTTTTCGCAGCTCATTTTCGGCGGTCCGACTGTAAGATTTGAGTTTAGTGAAATCTTCTACGATGATGTTGTATACTTCCAATTTCATAGGTTTACTTAACCGATGTTCCAACTCTGACTGTTCCATCTTTTTGAATAAATATATATATAAAATGACTGAATGAATATACGATTTTCAAGATTTTTTTTGATCCTTCAAAAAGGTTTTGTTTTTTTTTTCACTCCTTACAAAGGCATTACGCCATGCAGCCTCGTCATTAGTTAATGATATCCTTGAGTAAGTTCCAATAGTTAAACTTTAATTTCTAGTTAAATAGCTCTGCTTCAGAGTCCATGTCAATACTTATATTCTCTTTACTCTTTGCATAGAATCAGAATCAGACCAGCAGATCAAAACTAGGGATGTAATAATTATCGATTTTTAAAATAATCGTTTTTTTTTTAAATAATCTATTTTTAATAATCAATTTCATAATTAAAAATAATCGATTTTTTATTAATCGAATATATAAATTACGCGTTTTAATCGTTTTTTTATAAACCGCGTCATCTATGCAGCGGAGGAAAAAACTTGAAGTAAGTTTAAATTTGTTTCATATTTTAGTTTTCGAGACCATAGTAATGTAGTTTTCGAGATTATAGTAATAACGTATGTAGTTGTTTAGTAATTAGGGTTCCTTACCCAAAGAGTAAAACGGGACCCTTTTACTAAGACGTCTGTCCGTCCGTCTGTCTGTCACCAGGCTGTATCTCAAGAACCATGTTAGCTAGACAAATTAAATATTCACAGATGATGTATTTCTGTTACGCTATAACCAAATAAAGTGAAATACCTATTTTTAGGGTATCTGTTTTTATCAGTTGTTTTTTATATTTGTCTTGATTTATAGTCTGAGGTTTTTATTTACAATTTTAGAGGCGATAATTATATACTGAATACATTTATTTACAAAGAAAATATACTACAATTCATTTACAATAATTACAAATAAAAAATGTCCTCCAAAGAGGACCCATGTGGGACAGTGCCCAGAAGACTGGCCGCATTTCCCTCTCTGGATAGCTAGGCTGATCCTTTGACAGAGATAGCTGCTAGCCCTCTGGTCGCCTGAAGCCTTGCCTAAACGCACTGCATAATTATACCGCAATAGAACTCGACATGGTTGTGAGCACTTGCTATTGGACATGACATTTGAAGGTGGCGATCGCTCGTATAATTTTATCAGTTGAATAGCAGTTTCGTTGTCCATTGCGATCCGAGGCGACACGACCGTCTCCATCAAATGCACGGCTCGGACTGAGGCTCCTTTGAGCACAGTAAAAAAACCGACAAAATATTTCTCGGCTCGCGACGACGAATTTGCCTCGTGTGGCGGCGAGCCTCAGGTTGAGCAAGCGTCTCCACTTCCTCGGGCCGAGGCAGCCGCTCGACCCGAGGCTGCCTCTAATGGATACGCAGCTTAATGTTTTGCACTAAGAAAATACAATCTCAATTGTCATTACTTGACACTTGTTTATTCTCGATTTGTTTGTCTTACGAATACGTACAATATTATGTTGAGAATAAAACCTAATTTCCCTTGGTTTTGCACTCTTATTTCAGTAAAATTTTCATTTTGTTGTATATTTTGGGTTAGAGGTCTGGGAAATTACATAATACATAAACCGGATGAGAAATGAACAATGGATCATCGGAAAATGACGCTCAAGTATAAATTAAAATATACATTGATTGCGTTTTATTTTACCATCATTCTATCAATGAAGTATAAAATCGATTCCATTTTATTTACAAACTGTATCGAAACTTTAGAAAAATCTATTGGATTTTATTAAGGCACATCACTTCAATTGTCAACAGCACGTCAACAGTGAAATGTCACCGAACCCATGTGATGTGAAAATTATAGGAAACCGAAAAGCTGAAGAAAATGGGAGATGAAGATATTTCTTCAAAAACATGGGCTCGATCAGTCGGTCCAATACATAAGGTAGTGTTGTGTATTGAAATAATAATAATACTAAAGCTTTTTATTTCCCTAACATTATAGCAAATGTGTTGCTAATGATGTTATTATTTATGTATTGTATTTGAGTGTTAGTGTTGTTAGTAGATGATGATGGTATTGATCCCTTTTGGGTGAAAGCCTCTACCATTTTCTTTCATCTCTCCCTATTTCGTCCAGCTATTGCGACCGTCATCTGCCTACCATTTCTTTGGTCTGCCAACATTTCTTTTTCACTTTGGCCTCGTCCAATTCGTTGTTGTTTGTATGGTCCTCACCTGGGTTACGGTGATTGTTATTAGATGTCAACGTATGATGTTGTGAAAAAACTTGGAATCTCGTGATTATAAACCTAGTTCAATACTGCATGTATTTACTCTGCTTTAGCTTAGTTTCTTTTTTAGTCTATTTTCCAACAGACTGTTTGTGCCAGATTCTGACAGATGATAGCACACATAATAAATGAGACATCATTACTAGTATTACCACATGAGTAAAGAATCGGAACAGAGACAAAGCTTCATACAACCGCGCTGTCGTAGGTACACTACTACAAGCATGCAGTGCTTGTGTGCGTTTCTACTAGCGCTGCGTCACGTACGCGCCGCAACTGGATAAAACCGGCTCGGTCAGTAGAAAAGCCGAGGGCCGCGCAACGGTTGTCGTATTTGTTTCGCGCTCCTGCTTAGTGAGAAATGGTTATTTTAAATTGTTTATGGTAGAATAAAGTGTAAAATATAAAGTCAAGAAAGTGTAAATAATTAGATTCGGAGGTGTAAAATGGTTACCTACTGTACAGTTTGCATGAATGTCTCGAAAATCACATATGTGACGAAATAAAATTGTTTGTTAATAGACCTGAACAACCTATAAATATGGGCAAAGATTCTTTATTTACTCATTACAAAGAACTCGACGTAAACATTGTAAATATTTTTACCTAATGATATTCTGAAGCGAGTGTAAGATTGTAAATTTAATATTATGCCATGTGGAAGCGTCCTTAATGATTATTTGAAAAAACATTATATCCATTACATTTAGAATTTATCATTAGATTATAAGATTTTAGAAATTATTAAAAATAAAAACTTATAAAAAAAGATAGAGTTGGTAATTTGTAAATAATCTGATGTACAAATAAAAGTCTAATAGATGTTTTGTTTATATTATTCTCCTTTGCCAACCCTACTAAAATAGGTAAGAATTTTGCACGCTCCTTAGAAGCTTTGTCTCTGTTCCGTTTCTTTACTCATGTGGTATTACTACTCATAACCAATATTTTTTTACTTATGAAATATATAATTTGTAGCCTGGTTGCATGAGTCGAGTAGGTAAAGACAAAAATTTATTAAAACATCTTTTCTAACATGGCCTCTAAATCAATTCGTTTAGAAGTCCTATTTCTTTGTTAAGTATGACAACAAAATTAAATTCGCATTAAAAATTCATCCTTTTAATTATAAATGTGTTTTAAAACATGTTGACCAATTTATTTTTATAATATTTAACACCATACCTACCATGTTTTGTGCAATAAATTATTTTATTATTATAAAATTAGATGGTAAACAAAGTGGTGTTCTTTTCCAAACTATATTACAATAGATGGCCAAACTACATTATGATCAGAATATTAATTAGATTAGATGCTACTGCATACACATGGACTATTTTGAATGTCCATAAGTCGTTTGTTCATTTTTTTCGCACTTAAAACACGACACAAGTTTAGTCGGTGTTAAGCAGAATCCATTTATAAATTTCTTATCTAAAATAATCAAGGTTGTTCAACAAACACTGTGATTTTATCTAATTATTAAGCTGAACTTGTCTGTTTTACCCTAAATGTGTATCGTAATTTCGTTAATTTTGAATAAGGATGTTGGGGCTTCAATTAATTGGTGGGGTCTCAATAATTACGTGTTTTATAGCCTGCGCAGACGAGACACTTTTGTCCCCGTATTTTTTTGTCCGCCAAAATAGACCGCTTACAACTGCATCGGGTAACGCTCATGAGGGATTAAAAGTATCGCGGACACCGAGGGGCGGGTCAGATCAAAAAGTACGCGGCAGTCCCCGAAGAAATATAATATCGTGACTAGGTGCTGCAACGCGCACGGCACACTTTAGTCTTCGCTGCGCGCTCGATAGGGATGTGACATTGATCGATAAAAATATCGATTATTCTTTTTAATAATAATGGTTTTTTTTTTAAATAATTAATTTTCTTAAAAATAATCGATATTTAAAAATCGATTATACGAAAAATAAATACCAATTTATATGAAAAATTATCATTGAGGGATTTAATGTGGAATTAAGAAAAAACTAAATATGTTATTTTTTGCTTATTTATTATTATTAACCAATTAATAACAACAATTCTTTCTTCTGGACCTAAACACATCCTCATCATCACAGCTCATCATTGTCAGAATAACTTTTAGAGGGTTTCACAATTGACAAAAACTCCTCAAAAGTTCCAACCGACGTGTCAAATATTCTATAAATATTTGATGAATCTTTTTGGATATTGTTTCAACCATAGCAAAAAATTCAAAATTTATAGTTTCAACTGAGAATGCTTCGCATTAAAATATCCATTCATTAATCGATCGGATGTAAAGGGATGGACTCAGTATTCTCTTTTAAAACTACTTCTCTTTTTCTTAAACTTCATGTAAATTACAACACAACGTAATCTCAGAATATTCGCTTCCATAGCGTGCGCTTCTCTAAATTTTCGGGGGACAAATGATCGCACACCGTGTGCGTTGAGTCCGCGGCAAGTCCTCGGTGGACATATTTTTTTACGACTCGGGGGACTTAGTCCTCCGGGGACGTCCGTCCACGTCAAGTCTGTCGTCTGCGCAGGCTATTAGCGTGTCTCGGTAAGTCGGGATCCAGAGCATTTGTCGAAACTAAACCTACATTTAGTACTACTTGTAAGCCAATGGCACGAAATAAATATATTCCTGAATATTAAGTAATGTATATCTGGTCCACACGCCAATCAGAAGCTGTGGTGCTGCTAGGATGATACATACATACCATAGAAAAAGTTTTGTAACACCTTTGGCTTAAAATTTTCAGGCTGGATATATGGAGGGAGCTGCAGAAGGTCAATCTTCTACTTTCCAATCAAGTTTTGACGAGGGATACAAACAGGGTTTTTCCTTTGGATGGCAATCAGGTTTCATAGAAGCTACAATAAAGTATAACTTATAATTTTAATATGCACCTAGTACCTACAAAAAATTAATTTAGTAAAAACATATTTTTATATTTTATTTCTATGCCATCTTTACAGTGCCTTACAACAGCACAACAGACCGCTTCGAGAACATTTGACTGACCCAAGAAAAATAAATTGTCAAATATGCCTGAACAATGACATATCTCAGGAAAACATAATTAACCTTTACAATATTCAAAAGGAGAAAAATGAAGAATTTGTGGAGAACATGGACAGACTGGTCATGAGATGACAAAATAAAATAGAGTAAGTATTACTTCTTAAAGTCGAGGTTTTTTTTCAGGAGGTGGTTTCATATTTTCTTGTTTGATTTCAGTCTTAATTTCAGAATGCTGCATGTTGCCGTTAGTCAAATCTGACCCGCTGGGGTCCACAGGCTCCTGTTTTATTGTAATGTTGCCCACACTCCCATCTGTTGGTTTTTCACTTTTGTCATTAGTGTTCTCAGTTTTTACTGTTACTCCATTAGTCTGAAATAATAATAAAAAAATATAACTACAAATTTGTAACTGTTGTTTTATTCCCTGGGACATTAATTTATTGATTATTTTATAGTGTGAACCAATTAACATTATTAATATGGTAAATTAGTAGATTGTGTCATATGGGAGCAAAACAATATTTTTACAGCGAGGGTGTTTTTTTAACCGACTTCAAAAAGGATGAGGTTATCAATTAGTCTGTTTTTTTTTTATCTTTGTTACGTCAGAACTTTCGACTCGGTGAACCGATTTGGATGATTCTTTTTTTATTTGAAAGCTGGTGCCTCCTGATTGGTCCAATTTTAATTTCGTCCTGTTCTGAAAACTGCATCCATGAGAAAACCATATAAGTTGAAGATTGAAGTCTGTTTTTTTACTCTTTAGAGTGGTTATTTAAATCACGAACATAGTGAGGGGTTTAAGGTATGTAGCCCAAGGTAAAAATAATTTTGCGACCGAATGATACACTCTGCTTTTCATAAATGAGAAAAATAACAACGGAAGCGCGCGCATTGCCACAGCGAGTTTTTTCTGACAGTGTGGCACAACTATCGAACGCCATTCAGCCATGTCACCCTAATGCGGCGAAAAATTTAACTAATGTTTTCTTATAGTACTTAAGCTACAGTGGCGCCAACCTTAGATGCAAACTTATTTTGCTAATGTCTTTGGCGAAGAATGTTGAAGAATATTTATAATTCCAAATTCAAAACACTTTTATTTTCGCACTTATTAAAACAATATAGGAAAAGACTTACTTTGCTCCCTCTTATTGAGGACCAAAACGTTACTTTTCGAATAGATGGTATGAAAAAAATTTTATAAACTCAAACTCAAAATTCATAACTGTAGGTACAAAATTTCAATAGTCTGATAACATGGGTCATCCATGGAGGTTGGCTGAATGTAAACGGCAGCATCTCCACCAAAGAGTTGTATTCACCTGGCTAGGGGTAGGCTGAGTCACTGGCAATGGGAATTGTCTCACTAACTCAGCAAGCAACATGTCTACCCTTTGACGCTGGAACAAAGTAGATGGCTCTTCTTTAGGTGTAGTTGATGTTTCTTTGGGGCCCAACTGACTCGCATTGTATGGGTTCAGGCCTTTGTTGCCTTTGAAATCCCACCAATAACCTTTGCTTGGGTGATACCTTGAGTATGACATAGTTTCCTCAAAAGAACACTGTAAGTGATGTACTGCTGATAGCTGAAATAATGACAAAATTTAAGTTGTAGGTGATAAAACAACTCTTTTCATACACCCATAATAGATATGTGGTAACACAATGACCAACAAGAGTACAATGGATGGTGTTATCGCTTTAAGCTATTTCTTCAAACAACCTTAGGATGGATGTAACTAGTAAGTGAGTGGAACAGGCTTACTAGTAAGGTAAGAAAGTGTAAATAGCTCAGTTAAAACATCATTCATGTATGGTTTCAATTCTAATGTAATTATCAAATTTTATTATAAAACTAGCGACCCGTCCCAGCTTCACACAGGTGCAATGATAACACTAAAACCTTCCTCTTGAATCATTGTATCCATTAAAAAAAAACGCATCAAAATCCGTTGCGTAGTTTTAAATATTTAAGCATACAAAGGGATATAGGGACAGAGAAAGCGACTTTGTTTTATACTATGTAGTGATACCATTATACAAATATAAATATTTACCAATCTAGAGTTGAGCACACTGGCAAGGTCTGGTGCTTGGTACACTATTCCAGCAATTATGTAGTAGTCTGCAAGAGGTGTAGCATGAGTAGGGCTGTGCCGCAGCTGCTTTCGTATCACATACAGAATAGGGTCTTGCACATGTAGCAGTATGTATTCTAGTCCAGTCATGTTTCTGGAAACATTTTTTCAATTTAATGTATACTAGCGACCCGCCCCGGCTTCGCACGGGTGCAATGCTTACACTAAAACCTTCCTCTTGAATCACTATCTATTAAAAAAAACTGCATCAAAATCCGTTGCGTAGTTTTAAAGATTTAAGCATACAAAGGGACATAAGGATATAGGGACAGAGAAAGCGACTTTGTTTTATACTATGTAGTGATAAAAGACAAAACTGACTGGCTGACTGACTGATCAATCAACGCACTGCTGTCTTGCAATCTGAAATTTTTCACAGATACCTGAGGGAACTTTTGGAAATTCCTATGGGAACAGTAAAAAACCGAATTCAACATGAGCAACAATGCTGGTTACATTATTAGGATACCAATTAAAAATTGCCTTTTAGTTTCAGACACATTACAAAAGAAAACTGACCAACTTGCTGGCTCCAACAATAACATCAGGATATCAATTAACTATGTATCTTAGTACAAAAAGAGATTCCACTCACTGTAGTTGGTCCATGCTTAACCGCTGCATTTTAACCACTTCGTTATTACAGGTACGATCGAAAAATGGGTTGGATCTCTCAGAAAAGTAGTCCATTATGTTGGAGGGATTCAGCAGTGGAATCCAGGCTGAATCGTGCCAGGAGAGGCCTAGGGGATTCTCGGCTGCAATCGGAAGACTGCCAATTCTTCCAGGCATCATTATGGTAGTGGAGACACTGAGCAAGTGATCACCCGAGATTAAATATATATGTGGGAATCATTCAACCACAACATTGTAGTTAGTTAATTGTAATTTTTTTTCCTTGGCCTCCTTCGCGCGATCTCGATAACGTCAGATCCAAGAATGAAAACACAGATAACTAACTAGCTAGTCGGAATGAAAATCACAAGAAAATATAAAACCACAGAACACTATTATTACTCCTAGCGGAAACAAACAAACAAGAAATCACAGCAAGATTTTTTTTAAATTATGCCTTTGGATTCTAGTCCTTAGCCTAATATTACAAAATAAAGCAGTGTTGCCAAACCCAATCAGAACTTTTGCCCACACAGGTTGTCAATCTTTGCATAACAGTTTTTTAGTCATATTTAATATTCGTGTTTCATGTAATCTTCCCATTCTTTTCGATACTATTGTAGATAATTTTTTGACGTGACAACGTCTTCGGCTGCATGCACGAAATAGTATGACGTATGCGGCGTTCCAGTGCAAGCGAGAGCGCGCAACGAGCGACAAAGAGGCACAATCCAAAAAGTATGTCGTTGTCACGTTCAACTATCGTCAGTAAACCGAATTTACAGACAACCGATTTTTTTTCGCACTCGCGCTTGTACTTGGTTCCTCGTCAGAAGACATTTTGTGTCCTCAAGTTTAAAGTAGCATTTCGTTCGCAACTTTGAATTTGAGGACACTTAATCTTCGAAGTTTAAAAACATTATAAAACAAAAATAAGCGAATTTCTTATTATATAGAAAACTGGCAGCGCCCCGCGGTTTCATCCACGTAGTTCCCATTCCCGTGGGAATACAGGGATAAAAAATAGCCTATGTGTTATTCTGATGTATAAGCTATATACTTAACTGTAAAGTTTCACCATATCCGGTTTGTAGTTTTTGCGAGAAAGAGGAACAAACTTCCATCCAAACAAACTTTCGCGTTTTTGATTGAATTCCCAAGCGGGAAACACATTAAAACATCGAGTTTTAGGATTTAAGGGCCGCAAAATATGAAACATTCCCGCAATAACTAACTAAACTAACCTTCTGTCAAAAAAAGTGTCGGTCAACGGTCATACCTGTTATATACAACTAGTTTTTTTTGAGTTCACTGAGTGCTCGTATTGGTGAATGTATTTGTGTGTATCTAGTTCAAGCTAGTGTTTAATTGTTTTGTCAATAAATGCGTTTATTTTAACATTATTTCTGTGCATTTTCTCGTATCCCCCCGCAGAAATTGGCAGACTTTTGACGTGACAACGTCTTATAATTCGATGGAGCCGGCTACATGAACGAAAAAGTATGACGTGTGCGGAGTTCCAGTGCAAGCGAGAGCGCGCAACGAGTGACAAAGAAGCACAATCCATTCCATCAGTATTTTCTTATGACGTTGTCACGTTCAACTATCGTCAGTAAACCGACTTTACAGACAACCGATTTTTTTTGCAAAGAAACTAGTGCACATGACGTCTCCTGTTGGTATAATACAATACTCAAAGATCCATACCTTGCTGTAAAAGGGTTGCCAGCACAAAAGTGTAAAATCGGAAGAATTTCCATGTATTCTCTAAAATCGTGGAATAATCGTTGCGTTTCGGTATTTCGGTAGGACAGAGCCCATTTCGGTAGAAATACCGAAAAATCGGTAGGTTCGAGACCACCCAAAAAGTATGGACAGAACTGGACAGTGTTGCCAACTGCTACGCTAAACCCTTACCCTGCGGCCCTATAGCTAGGTATTAGTAGGTACAGGTAGGTACTGTTTAATACCAAAACAAAAGTATTCTATATATTGCAGTTCCATTCCCAGCTGCCACGTTTCGGTTTTTATCAAAGGTTTTTAAGCTATTGCATAGCTTCTATCGAGGGCCTTGAGCGCGGGGACCGAATCCTGAAATTCCGTAACGAAAAAAACCTCACGCTCCCCACTCCGACGGGCACGGAGGTGTGGCTTGAAGGCCGTGCATTGTCTAACGTCGTTTCTTTTCGGCAGTCTTGATACAAGATACAAAATACTATGCAATAGCATTACCGCGGCAGTCCCAGAGTGCCACACGTCTTTTTTATAATTTAAGGGCCGATACTCTACTTCGAAATCTTGAAAATATTTATATCTTGTGCAAGAGTGAAAGTAGCTAGGAAAGGAAACTAAAAATCTACGAGTAGCTAACAAGATCAGACGAGAATAAATAGTATTTTTGTTTGTGTATCTGCTGGGGCCCGTTCAACTAAACTACAAGTTACAAGCAACAAGTCAACAAGTGACAAGCCCCATTGTTAACAATTTACAAGTACAAGTGTCCATCGAACACTGCTTTCCTACCAGACTAGTTACTAGTTTTTTTTTTGCTGTATTACAAGTTGTTCTCCTCGATTTAACAATTGTTGTTTACATCACTATTTAAAAAAGGTAAATGTTATGGTAAATGCCTGTTGATCTTGTCAAATAACTATCTGTGGTTTCTGTTGTGTTTTGGGCTTTTGATAAACATGGAAAACAGGAAAGAATTGAAAAACTTAGCAGCCGCTAGATGTAATCAATCTACTCTAGAACTTAGCATTTTTGTTATGGAAATAGTATTTATTATCATTGTAGTTTGTGATAGTTTGGTTTTGTCAGGTATGTGACATGTATATACCAAGTGGGGGGCATTTTTGAACTACCTACTTCATTGGTTTTTCATTTATTAATTGTTTGACAAATATTTTTTTTATATATTATGTGTCTGAAATCTATCTAAGTTTTTAGAAAATTGTTGCTGTATGATTAGAAATAACAAAAGCCATTTTTTTATAACTTGTTTTATTCTTAATATCACGGATTAATCACACCTAATCCAATCATAATATACCTACATCAGGGATATACATAACATTTGCCGGCTAGAGCTCGGCCTCGGTTCGATCTTGGGTATGTATTGGAGAACTATCCGTTAGAACTCATGCAAGGATCTATCGGTGAAATGTTGGTGCTAAACTGGGTGTAAACCATGTTGAAACCATGAGCAAATACCTCTGAGATTCCTTGTCCACTTGCTCGGTGGTGAAGGAAAACACCATGAGGAAACCTACACACTTGAGATAACCGATTTAGTTATCTAGACCTACAGTAAACACTAAACAAGGGGCAAATTCTACTAAATTACAACGGTTACAGTTGGATGATAATGACAATGACATGGTCAGTCGATGGTGTTATTTGCTCTGAAAAGTGTCAAAATAACACCATTGTCTGACCATGGATATGTCAGTCATCCAATTAATATTAAAGTAAATAAAGAAACGCAGTGGAATATTTAAATATATTTACTTTATAAGCTTTTTCAACGTAACCATGTAAAAACCATATAAACAAACCCATAGCAACTGTAGGTATCCTAGATATAAAACCTAGCAGATCTAAACCTACTGGAAGTGCACAATGCTAGATGTGCCTCCTTAACATTCCCTCCTCTTTAAGCCAAACTCTTCACAGAGCTTTACCAATCTTGGCTTGAAAACTGGTTTCGTAAGGATGTCAGCAAGCTGATCTGAAGTAGGTACCTGTTCAATTGTTATTTCTCCTTCAGATACACACTGTCTAACATAGAAGTGTTTCAGCTTTATATGCTTTGTTTTTCTATGCTGTTCATATGGGGGATTATTTGCAAGTTTAATTGCAGATTCATTGTCAACGCGCAAAATAGGCGTAGAAGGGTTTGTTTTTAGGTTCTTGAATAACCTCTTGAGCCAAATCATTTCGCGACATGCCTCGCTGGCAGCCACTATCTCGGCTTCCGTTGACGAGAGCGCAACCGTGGTTTGCTTGACGCTCCTCCAGGACACTGCTGACCCAGCATATAGGCACAGCACCCCGCTAGTAGAGCATCCACTCGTGATGTCTCCACCATGATCTGCATCACTATAACAGATGAGCCGCTTTTCACTCTTCTTGTACGCAAGTCCGGTGGTGATCGTTCCTTTCAGGTAACGAAATATTCGTTTTACTTGATGAACGTTTTTTCTTGTGGGTTTATCTAGGGTCCTTGAAACCACACCAACTGCATAAGCAATGTCTGGCCTGGTCCCAACCATTAGATAGGCTAAAGATCCAACCGCTTGTCGGTAGGGAAAGTTTGTAGGACTATCTTCTTCTTCCATTTCATTGTCGGAATCTTTGATTATAGGCGTCCCAACAACTTTGCAATCACTCATTCCGTATTTTTCTAAAAGCTTTCTAGTATATGCGCCTTGATGTACTTTGATGGTGCCATCATTGTGTCGCTCTATCTCTAGGCCAAGAAAATAAGACGGTTGCTTTGTTGTTATCTTGAAACGTCTCTTAAGTTCGTTTTCAATGAAATTTTCAGCTTCTTTCTCGTCTGATGCAGCTATTAAACCGTCGTCTACGTAAAGCCCTAGAAGTATCTTCTTCTGTCCACACTCTCTTACGTAAAGACAAGGGTCTGCTTCACTTTGAATAAATCCGGATTCTATAAGAAAGTTGTGAATACACTCGTTCCAACATTTAGGTGCCTGCTTTAAGCCGTAAAGGCTTCTTTTTAATTTGCATACACGTCCAGTACCGTCATCGTATCCTTCAGGTTGTCGCATAAAGAGATCTTCTTTAACAGTTCCGTACAAAAAGGCTGTAGTGACGTCGAACTGTTTCAGCGTTAACCCTTCATTTGCAGCAATACTTAACAGAACTCGGATCGTGCTCATTTTTGCAACAGGGCTAAAGGTCTTGTCATAGTCTATCCCTTTCTTTTGTGTAAATCCAACTGCAACTAAACGTGCTTTGTATTTATCAATAGAATAATCAGGATTTCTCTTGATTTTAAATATCCATTTGCAACGTAATGCTTTTCTGTTCTGAGGTAGGTGTGTCAGTTCCCAGGTCTGATTCTCCTGTAAAGAACTAACTTCTTTGTTCATCGCTTCAATCCATCTATCTTTGTCAGTGCTGCGTAAAATATCTTGGTATGAAGAGGGTTCATAAAGAGATATGGCCTCATTGATAAACTGCTCACAATTAAACCTTTCTGGTGGTCTAATTTGCCTTCGATCACGAAGCTGCCGCCCGCTTGTTTCTGGAACTGGCACTGGCATGTCTTCGTTTTGTCGTGTCACATCACGGTTATCAATTTCATTATTTTCACCTTCTTCAGTTGACTGAAAATCTTCAACGCTTTCATTTGTTTCTGACTGAGGGTTCGAATAAACATCCTCGTGAACAGTTTGAGAACTTGTGGAAGGAACAGGTAGTTGAAAGGTGTTACTTTTATTAGTTTGTACTTCAGGTGTTTTAAAGGTTGAATCGGTTTTCTGTTTCTCTTGAAAAGGCGTCTTATCGAATACAACATCTCGTGATCTAATCAGTTTCAGGTTCTTCACATCAAATACACGATATCCTTCGTCACCATCATACCCTATGAGTATTCCTTTCTCAGCTTTCCTGTTTAGCTTCCCTGATCTTTTTTGTTTTGGAACATGCACAAAGCAGTTGCTGCCAATGATTTTGAGATAGTTGATCTTCGGTTTCTTACTGTACCAGAGCTCGTGCGGTGACTTTCCATCTATTGGTGTGGGTCCCGTTCGATTCAGTATGTACACTGAAGCTTTTGATATTTCAGCCCATAGACCTATTGGTATCTCATCATGAGCGTGCATTAGTGCTCTTGTCATCTCCACGATAGTACGGTTTTCTCTCTCTGCAGAACCGTTTTGTTCAGGAGTGTATGGCATGGTAAATCTTTGATTTATCCCAAATTGTCTCAGCGTATTGCGAACTTGCTCGTTTTCAAATTCTCCTCCATTATCACTCATCAACTCCTTTATAACGTGTCCAGAAGTTTTTACTTCAGCAAGGAAATCCTTCAAGCGTGAATGTACTTCAGACTTGTGTTTTAGGAAGTAGATCCATCGATATTTCGAGTAGTTGTCTTTGAATAAAACATAGTATCTGCACTTTGAGATCGAGTAAGGAAATGGTCCGCATACGTCTGTGCTAATTAGCTCTCCAGGTCTGATAGCTCTTGGTCTCTCTCCGAACTTCTGTCTGTGGCTTTTACCGAAGACGCAGCCTTCACAGATATCAGTAGAACCAGAGTTTAGTTTTACTCCTAGCTCTCTTTGTATCAATTTTGCTACATGTCTCTTATTTTGGTGTCCTAGACGTTCATGGTAGAGTTGCAGATTTTGTGAAGTTGTTAGCTGGTTTATCTCAAGTTTGGGATGTAGTACTTTAACTTTGAGTTTGTACAAACCGCCATACTTGTCGCGATTCCCGACTAAAATAACTTTTCCATTATTCTTCACATTACATGTCTGAGCATTTGACTGGAAGATGCCATTCTGTAACGTATCTTGCGCGGCCAGTACAGAGAACAAATTCTTCTTAATGCTTGGTATATACCATACGTTTGTTAAGGTTACTAGTTCTTTAAGCCCGTTTATGTCAGCTTCAAGTTGGATTGAGCCTTTTCCGATAGCTTCAATGACCTCTCCGTTTGCTGTCATAACTCTATGAGACTCATCAAAGTACTCAAAGGATTGAAATACATCTCCTCTATTGGTTACGTGACTGGTTGCACCATTGTCTACATACCACGAGTCTTTGTCGGTACCCTTATCGTCGCAGGCTAGAGCCAGTCCTGTCAACATCGCTACATTCGTAGATGGTTTTGGAGGTTTTGAAGGTCTACCGTCCGCTATCCACTTCTTGCACGATCTGACTTTATGGTATCCTTCTCCACAATAATTGCATTTTTTGTTCTTTTTCTTCTTACCTTCTGCTTGCATTTTATAATGCTTCTCACTTCGTACCATAAGAAGTTCACTGCTACTTTCGCCTTCACCCGAATTTCTCTGGTTTAATGACCTTTCATAAGCACACAGCTGTGTCGTCAGGTTTTCTATTGTGTGATCTTTTGATGACATTAAGGCCCCACTAGATTTGAAGCTAAAGTACTCGTCAGTAAGGGAATCCATAACTTTACATATTAGCAACATTTCTGGTAGTTCACTTTTACCTTGTTTGGTCAAGATCAAATTGACTTCATGCCATAAATTCTTTGCTGTAGTTAAATGTGTCCCCATATCATGATTAGGATCTAACTTGTAACTGAAGAATTGCATGCAGACATCATAGAAGCGATCCTGTGACACTCTCTCATAAAGCCGGTTTAATTCATCCCAAGCTTCCTTAGCTGTTGTAAAACGCATCACTTTGGCGAGCATGTTCTCCGTCATATTGGTAGTGAGTAGTAAAAAGGCAGTACTTTCGGTTCGTTGGTAAGCATCATATTCAGTTTTGTATTTCGCTATTGCTTCCGGTGCGGCTTTGGCATCTGGCTGTGTTGGCTTTGCGAGGGTCCCCTGCACCGCGTCTAGTGCACCGGTATGGGTCTTCAGCAGCATCACAATTTGAAATTTCCATGTTGGCCAATTGTTGCCGTCGAACGGTCGAATATCTAGTTTCAGAGACATAGTTTTTCTCACCGTTATTACCGAGCTCACGATATCGAATTTTAGCGCTCTGCTACCATATTAAAGTAAATAAAGAAACGCAGTGGAATATTTAAATATATTTACTTTATAAGCTTTTTCAACGTAACCATGTAAAAACCATATAAACAAACCCATAGCAACTGTAGGTATCCTAGATATAAAACCTAGCAGATCTAAACCTACTGGAAGTGCACAATGCTAGATGTGCCTCCTTAACAATTAAGACCGTTGACATTTAGTAGAATTGGCCCCCTGGACTCGAGACAAACAGATTCTTTACCCAATTTAATTTAATACTAATTTAAATCGCACAATCTACAAGTCTACCTAGCTCCAAAGGTAAGTAGAATTGTAAAATTTTTGACAGATATAAATTAACAAATCCACAAATCTTTGTTGAACGCTTGTTCGATTTGGTGATTTTTAACTATAAAAAAATATATATAGTCTATGGAAGGTAAACTTGTAGTTGTAGCAAGTTAATCACAAGTTGTAATTCGCAGTTTCCATGAACACTAATAACGGCAGTGTTGCCAGACTTTTCACCAGTGTTGCCATTTTTTTCTACAAGTTACAAGAATTGTAGTTTCGGTAAACAGGCCCAAGGAAGTATTGTCTAGGACCCGCATGGCCATTTCAAGTTGGGCAAAAAAAAAAGTAAATCTGTCAATGTCATCAAAGTAGCGCAAAACAATTTGATTGAGTTTTTTTCCTTTCCTTGCGAAAATTGCGATTTGTGCGCGAGACTATGATGGCTAGCTACAATTACCGCATAGTAATAATTAATTATGATTTCAATTGAATACGTGATTTATAATTAATTTAAGTAAAATTTAAATATCTTTCTTTTCTTTCTTGGAAAATACTATCTTGCGCAAAGCTTCTTCAACGATCAAGATTAACTGCAAAGGTTACGACGAGTATTTATAATTAGTCAGGTGCAGGTACCTACCTACTAATCTTCACCTCAGTAATAAATAGATCATGTTAGCACTTGATTCAAATTTCAATATCAAACAGTAGTGAAGTTCCGTCGTCTCTTCTCCTCAGCTGTAACACATTCCGAAGCGGGAGTACCTGCAATTACTTGAAATTAGCGGGGTTCTTACCCTTTACATTGTTGACTTTGATTTTGTATAACCTGTATGCTGTACCCAATTGCAGATAAAATGGAGAACCAAGTGAGATGTTTTGCAGATATTGTAGCTGAGTCTTTCAATTGTGAAAAAAAAATTACCGAAACTTCATCCGACCAGGTTAGATCAGATTAAATCATTGAATCTAAAATGTTCAGATCATGTTTCACTGTCTGCTTTTTCTTTTCAGATTGAGGTGGAGTCAAAGATATTGAAGATATATAGACAATTTGAAAAGAAAGCCTCAATTGATCCAGAATTACCAATACTCAATAAAGAAATCCATAGTAGACTGTTGAAAAGTTGGCTAGAAGGGCTACCAAAGAATTATGAATGTTTAGATGCAAGCAGGCCATGGCTAGTGTACTGGATCCTCCACTCGCTGTGGTTACTAAATGACATGCCTGATGCTGAGACACTGTCACACATAGTTCAATTTTTGTCCCACTGTCAACATGAAGAGGGAGGGTATGGCGGAGGGCCTTGCCAGATGCCACACTTAGGAACCACATATGCAGCAGTCAATGCCTTGAGTATTATTGGTACTGATGAAGCTTATGATTCCATAGACAGGAGCTCATTGCAGAAGTTTTTATGGACTGTTAGGGATGTTGATGGGTCCTTTGCTCTTCATAGGGGTGGTGAGAAAGACATCAGGGGTACTTATTGTGCAATTAGTGTAGCTAAGATTACCAATATTTACACAGATGCTTTGTTTGATAAGACTGCTGAGTGGATAGTGAGTTGCCAGACGTATGAAGGAGGGTTTGCTGGGTGCCCTGGCATGGAAGCACATGGAGGATATGCCTTCTGTGGAATCGCATCGCTAGCACTTCTGAACAGAACCCGGTTGTGTGATGTTGGTGCACTGTTGAGGTGGAGTGTGAATCGACAGATGAAAGTAGAGGGGGGTTTCCAGGGGAGGACTAACAAACTAGTTGATGGATGCTACTCGTTTTGGCAAGGAGCTATATTTCCTGTTATCAGTGCTATTTTGTCTGAAGGTAAATAACATACCTAGTTGCTATACCTGAAATCTGCTGAACATTGATTGTTAGCTCACAGCTAAACTAATCTTCACAAAGGCAGGGAGATAGTCAGCTTATTGAACCCTTGCTCCAGCAGTTGTCCAGAATAAAAGATTCCCTGAATGTGACTGAAATCTCAAGCAAAATATACTTTGATATAAATTATGAAGTATTTTTAAATACTTCTTCTGTGTTTTCAGATAATAAAGAACTAATTGAAAGAGTGTTGTTTAATCAAGGTGCCTTACAAGAATATATCATTATATGCTGCCAAGCCCCAGAAGGTGGCTTGATTGACAAGCCTGGCAAGTTAGTATGAACAACTACTTTATAGTTCCCATAAATCAACATCACCAGTGGGGTAAACTCTAGTATTACTAGCCTCAAGTATATAATTATGTAGTATGGAATATAAAATTATAAAATACATTATACAAAATTTTTAATTGTAAGATTGTTTTTTATTGTTTGCTGCAACGCCTGCAACCATAGAAAAGCAACAACCAAAAATGAGTTAATGCTTTTTTTTTGGTACAAATTATATTGTAGGTATGTAAATGTTCAATCACAGTCTACTTACATGCATTCTCATCATTACATTGTTTGGAAGATATTACTATCTAATTTATTGATGAGTAATGTTTTTTTTAATCTTTGATACTGCTTTTGGTGTACAATAGATATTGCATTATACCCATTGTTTTATTTATAGGCCTCGTGATATCTACCACACATGTTACACACTCAGCGGGCTGTCGGTGGCGCAACACGGCACGGGCGCTGGCGACCCGTTCGTGGTGGGCACGCCGCGAAACGAGCTCAATCGTATCCACCCTCTCCACAACGTCGCCCCCCACCTGGTCTACAATGCCGTGCACTATTTCATTAGGCACCCACCACCAGTCAAAGATAAAAATTAGTGAACTAGCTTTATCTGGTCTGGTAACAATTCCGAGACATAATAACTTTATATATTGTCATGTCATTGCCCCATGGAACCTGTTGCTTGACTGGCTATCAATTATAAGTATCTGTAGCAGTCCGTAATGCAGTTGCTGACAAGCAAGAAAAACCATTTTACTTTATTCTCCTTAAGTTCAATTTTACTTAATAATTTGTAATAAAACTT
Organism: Ethmia dodecea; assembly: GCA_963855545.1. Taxonomy (NCBI): domain Eukaryota; kingdom Metazoa; phylum Arthropoda; class Insecta; order Lepidoptera; family Depressariidae; genus Ethmia; species Ethmia dodecea. The sequence goes on from OY979457.1 coordinate 8,797,572, forward strand.
ATGTAAATACCTACTATATTCTCCATTTGTGAATGATACTTGATTATAGTATCTTGGAATTTTTCATCTCTTTATTATAATGGTTGATCTCTCATATTATATCTATTTTCACCTGCAGGATTGTTTAGGGACCTATTTTGTGACAAAAAACTTGTGAAAAACTAAAAAATTACAAACACTTTGTCTGTAATTTTTGAGTGTTGAGTTGTAAGAGAGATAAGTCTGCCAATAATGGGTTATATACATAGATAGACATATATTAACACATGTCTATGGTTACAGGATGTGTGCACTGTGCAGAAAACTTATTCTTCTTTATCAGTTTTATCATTCTGAATTGATGTTGTATATAATGTAGTATGCTTTATTTATTTAATATTCTATAAATGGGATTAATAAAGTTTCATATCAGAATCTAGAAAATCGCAACATGTTTTTCTTTCATTGTATGATTCATAACAATTTAATATTAGTAGAATGAAGGTTCGTTTGAACAGACCATGGGCAAAAAAAATTGCCCATGGATGGACCAGAACTCTGTGATAGGAGCATGGAGCATGGGCAACAAACAATGTACTTACATCAGTGGTTATATAATATTGGCAGAATTTATATTTGAAATGATGTACTCCAGAAGCAAAACAGGGAAATTTAAAAACATGTAAGCAGTAATGTAATTATTTTATTTACATAATTTAATAAATAATAAATAAAAACAAATAAGGCAGGGAGGACAGCTATCATAGCAATAACTGCACTATTTAACAATATAGTTTGTATAAAGAAACTTTGGACAGTAAAATTTAGGTATATAAGATCACTACAGTATTTAATAATTATACTTGTTTACATAAGTAGGTACACTGTTGATTGGTAACATTTGAGTGTTGCATCACACCAACACAAATTCCTCTGACTCAATATCCGTATCGCTATCATGTATACTTGGGGTCACCCAGTTTTTCTCAGTTTCATGTATGGAGAGTCTAAAATTAGGCAGGTTCATGACTGAACTACGAGATCCATTATTTAAGGTGAATATGGGGTACTCATTATTTGAAGGAACACCCTGTGGGACTAGGAATGACTTAATTATATTAACAAAGGTTTCCAAATCATGCTGTGTGGCGAGATAGAAACCTAAACAACAAGAGGGATCCATTTTATTTATAGGCATCTTCCTGGGAGACCTGCAATGGAAGGATTGTAGTGAAAAGTTTGGTTGCCAAACATCAACCATTTCTTGGCAGTAATGTGGATCTAAGTGGATCAATCTATCATCTTGATATCCCACAAAGTACAAAGAGTGTTTTGGTCTTCCTCCGATGATTCCTATACAGAAGTCCAGTGTTAGAAGTGAACTAAGGCAGGGGCCGTATATGGGATTGAACTTATCAGTGCCCAGTTTTACAGGTACTAAAAGTATAAGAGATTTCCAACCACCATTTGGTAGTTTACAGAGAGAATAGACATCTTGAATATACACTGTAGAATCTTGAGCAACATACACATCCAAATTATCAAACTCATAGTTTTCTTTAGATGCAGTAGCCATAACAGCTTTTAAACAGTGGGCCACAGAGGCAGGTCCATACCAGTCACCTGGTTTCTTTCCTAATGCCTCCCCCAAGCTCACCATCTGATGAATAGAAAGGGGGCTATTTACTGATGCTTTATCTCCAAACCATTTAATTATCATACGGTGGAGGCAGTCTTCTTGAAATTCTCTAGCATTTTGTATAGATTTTTCTGGTGTCCACCTCCAGGACCGACCAAGAAAATGACATGCTAATGCTTGGGCCAACAACATTTGTCCACTCCGCAGCATGCAGCCCCAGCCGCAGTCCGTCGTGAAAGTTGAGCCCGACATTATAGGAAATTCTCGTCTGTAGGTCATCCATATTCTACTAATAAAGTCAGATTTGAAGCCCTCAATGCCCTCTCCATATATCTGTTCCATTGGTTGTTGAGCAGTAGCCTCTGTTCCGATCTCTGTAGAAGACTCCAAAGAGCCAGTAGGACTCAACTTACGGTGGTAGCAGCGCCCGAGCAGCCACACTGGTGACTCCTTGGAAAAGCTTGTCTTCATCTTCACTGTCCAGCCAAACTTCACATTATTCCACATAGACAATAGCCTAGACTCCACCTTTCCTTTGAGATCAAGTAAATCTTCTGAGCTTTCGCGAGCATTCTCCTTAGAAGTAGCGGGCCTACTTCTATCCATCTTCATAGGCGGTGTGTGATGCGCAGCACCGCTGTTAGTAGCCATCAGCTCGGAATTTTGAGCGACTACGCTGCTGGATCCGTTCATTGTGCACTCACACTACAAACATTCGGCATAGAAATTTTAAACACCAGTTGTGTACTGGTATTGCAAAGCAGTACCAAAGCACAGTACCACTCCGATTGGTGACAACATGTCGATGTTTATGACTTATGAACTTATTTCTTGTCAGATTCGCAATCACAAAAAAGCAATCTTCAAAAAATACAAACGAAGGAAGGGAATTAGAGATGTGTACCGGTTCTACAAAAACCGGTGAAAAACCGGATAACGTCACTACCGGTTCTTAACTGGCGATTTTATTTTTTACCGGTATTTTTATACACGCGCGCGGAACCCAAAAGAGAGAATAATGGTGGTATTTTATTCCTCGAATTTTATTAACAGAACCAACATACCATTGGAAAGCTAATTTACTGCTATTTGATAATTGTAATAAAATATTATAGGCTGCCTATATTTGAAAAATTTAGAAATAATTGAGGGTTTAGGTCACTGATAACTAACGTGTTCCTTTTGGTCTATTGCCCCGAAATAATTTAAAATAATTATTAGCTACATGTTGATTTTTCGTGGTAGGGTATTGCATTGCATTATTACTCTCACAAAATCTCGTTTTACATGTGCGGGCGCGTATGTTATAATTTTTTTAAATGTTTGTAAATAAATGTTGTCTACTACGACTGTAGAAATTAAGCCAATTTCCATATAATATCAAGAAATTTCCCTATAGGTTTTTCTCCGGTGAAAAACCGGTTTTTGCTTAAAAATCTCCTAAAATCTCCGGAGGCTAAAATTGCAACCGGTACACATCTCTGGGAATCGAAGAAGGGGAAGTGGGGTGGTGGGGTTGAGAATGACAGCACAATGACAGTATTTGTTTTTATAAGTAGGTTACGTTCGGAAATCTTGATCCTGAGAGAGACATCACGTTGCAGATTTTAGCTCTGATAAAGAGTCTATGCACAAAAATACAATATGTTTTTTCAAAACGTATTGAATTGGTAATCGATAGCAAAATGATAGTGCTACTGAAGATTGAAAGCTTCTTGAGGTACTCCGAAAACGTAAATCCTACATATCTATCACGGATATTTGTGCCACTTATCACACTATCATTATTACGAACGAAAATCCTTTATCACTTTATCCCATTACATATCGCAAAGTTTACTAAAAACGTTTTTTTTTTAAATAATAATCGATTTTAAAAAAAAATATAAATTTTATTAAAAATACTCGTTTAATAAAAATGGATTTTAAGAAAAAAAATATTATTAGGAAAAATCATATACTTTTTTAAATTTTTTATCCTTTTATCAGTTTTAACATAAACTTTGTTAGTGAACTTACTTCAAACTTTATTCTTAGCACAGATGGTGCTATTTACAAAAATCGATTAATATGTGTAAAAATATAATCAAGCTATTAAAAAACGATTTTATTATAATTATAAGATACTAGCGACCCGCCCCGGCTTCGCACGGGTGCAATGCTTATAAGAATTTTCTTTGCTATAAACCTCACGGAGCCCGAGACCTATCCAACGAATGCAAAACCGTGGAAATCGGTTCGTTCGTTCTGGAGTTATAGCGTCAGGAAGGAAAACCCGACTTATTTTTATATATTAGATAAAATATATTTAAAAAATCGATAATAAAAAAAAAGACTAACCTAAACATCGATTATTTTTCCACATCCCTAAGTGACAGTGATAGGTGAGTGATAGCACGTGATAGACAGCAACTGACGGTGATAGTGACAGACAGACATCCATTTTTTTTTTTTCTTATTTTAAGGCATTGGTATTTTGAGCCATCAGCACTAAACACGATACGAAATTCAAGATTTTCAGCTCTGCTTCAGAGCTATGCACAAAAATACATGTTTCTTCAAAACTTTTCGAAATGTCACTTGGTTATCAACAGTAAAGAGATAGTGCACTTTTACTGAAGATTTTAAAGAGGCTTCTTGAGGTAATTCAAAAAAGTCCAACGCACGTATTTTATCGAATTTTCAATTCACTGCACACTATCACGGACATTTACCACATAATATACTATCACTATTATGAACTAAAGCCCAAAATATACGGCAAAACGAAAATTTTACAAAAAACATGACGTCCTTCTTCGGATTCCCGCCAAAAAGCCCACACACAGACATCCATCTGTCTGTCTGACATTTCTGACAAAAACATGTTCTCTCTCTGCCATGGAAGTATGAAACTCTGCATGTTCCTTAGTTTTACAGACAGATAGGACACTCTTCCGTTTATGCAATAGTTCCTAAAAGTTCACCGAGCGCTAGTGTCGCATAGTGTTGTGAAAGTACCCCTTTCAATTGTAATCGATATCGATATGGCTAGTGATGTGCTTATAAAAAAGATCGATATAGGGCCACTGTTAAGTTTTATTTTTCAAAAAGCAATAAAAAAAACAATTCGAAGTTATTTCTTTTTATTTCTTTATTTATATATGTAATCATTATAGAAGGCCTATGTCCAGCAGTGGACAAATGTAGGCTGATGATGATGATGAAATTGTTTATAATGTTATATCAATTATGATTGTGCGTTCTTAATATCAATTTCATAAAAAACTTATTAATTTCTTTTTTATGAATGGTGCAGCCCAACTAGTAAATTAGTTTATTAATTTGATAATATTATTTAAAGTATGGATCAAAGAAGTTACTTCTCTGTATATCATTAAAAAGTTTTTGGTAAGGATAAGCTAAATTGCTGTTCTTTAATCTCAAAGTTTTCTATTTCATTTGTAATATTTGTATGTTCTTTTGCAATTATTGCACTTAAATTTTGGGGACATAGAAATATACTAATGGGTCTTGATTTGGATTTCTTGGAAAAATGTACACAATATTATGCTCCTTGAACAGCAACTTTCCTATCCTTTCAAAGCTTTCTATTGTCGTGATCCATCCTTCTAACGAAGGAACACACCCATAATGTGTTTTATTATTTTTTATAGTTTACTGGTTGAGTCTACAAATGAAACATTTTTCATAATGTCCTTTGCTTCATGAGAAAAACTGAAATTCTCAGATTCAGGTTGAATAGAGCCGCAAAGCTTTCCTTGTTTTGTTGTTGTTTTTTAGCCATTGACACAGTTTATATATAAATTCTACTGCTTCCCCTGTTGTTTCCATGGTTTCGCTGACGGGCTATCCTTCGAAAGTTTTTCTGTAAGCATACAACATTATTATAGAAAATAAAAGATCCAGACTGCTTAGTAGACCAGCATGCATGGAATTAACCAACTCGACAGTAAGGCTATTAATCATAATTATTATTGTAAACCATATTTACTAGTAAGACATGAGATTAAAAAGAATTTGAGTTTCTTGCTGGTTCTTCTCGGGGTACTGCATTTGGAACCAGCAATCCGTCGGTGGACATGGGCTGCTGTTTACATTTAGCCAATCTTCATGGACGAGCTTAGAGTGCCTTGTTATTAGACTATTGACCTTTCTTAGTGTACTTTTTGTATGTTTAGAAAATAAATTATATTTGACATAAAAAAAAAATTTTAGAAGCAGAATATAAACAATGATACATACTTACCATCTTTTACTATTTTTACAGTGAATTCATTGACCTCCGTTTCAGATTTTAAATAGGTGTGTTTAGTTGAAAAAATGCCATCTGGAAATGGAAAATATACATATTTAATTAAAAATTAAACACTAATACAATTTGATCAGATTGGTCAGAAAATCTTAATATTCAAAAGCTTACCAGAAGTACTCAGTGGGATGCAATGCATTATTTCCGCTTCAGTGCACAGTAAGGTATTTTATTTGGTCTGAAGGGATACAAAACAGCCTGAATGCGATCACCCTTCCCGTCAAATTAGTATTATAACTCTTCATTGTGAGTATTTGTGAGGAATTAGAAAAGATAACCACAGTTCTTGTAAATCATCGTTTCTTGGAATATTATACAAGCGATGACGACACTCACACAACACTTTATAGTTTGTTTGTCCACTTTGCATGTTTACTGATTACTTTGTAACTCAAGCTTGAAAGCGAGGAATACACAAAGTAATCAAACTATAACGAAAATTAGGTAAAACAAATGAAAATCCAAGAAACAACAGAAAAACAGCCGGCCGGCACAATGACAGACAGTGTGACCAATATGACAAGTAAAATAAAAGTGTGACGTTTTGCAAGATGGTTGATACTTACTACCATACTACAAATAAAAATTAAATGCGATTGCAGCGCTTGGTGAACCAATCGGTACTAACAACTGTCAAGAGTGTCACAGGCCTGAGTTTTACGCTCTTATTGCCGCTGAATTTTGTTTCAATAATTTCGGCAGACTGAATTTATATTACAAAAAGAATCTTATCTATGTGAAGAATACCATAATAATACGTGGTTCATTGTTTTGGTTTTTAATATAACAAGTTGGACGCAGCTACTTGATAGAAACTCCTAAAAAAACCCTAAAATTGCTGCACAAAAGGCTCATGTGTTAACCTATAGCTGGTGTTGAGTATTTGATGAATATTTAAAATGAGTAAAGGAAAGAAGTTTCTCGGTAAAAAGAGGAAAGGCGCACTGAGGCCTACAACTAAGAAGAAACGGAAGCTGTTAAAAGAAAAAGAAGTTGTTAATAAAAAGGCTTTATTCAATCGGTACAAAAACAAACAAAAAGTCGAGGAGGTAATTATAAAGAAAAGGCAGCTAGAACGCAAGTTCCAGCAGCAGCAAGCCAAATATTCGGAGAGTGAGGAAGAAGAAGATGCATTTGGACAGCTGGTGTCTTGTTTCAGTAATACGAAAAGTAAAAATGCAGTAGAGAGTGACAGTGAGAGCAATGAGAATGAGGTTATGGATGAATCAGATGATGATGTCGAAATAGACAGTGATCATGGCAGAATAGAGCAGGTTGCAGAAGAAAATATTGGTGGGAGTGAGACAGGCAGCAATGAAGAATTATCCCAGGAAATTGAGGTTATTTATTATTAACTTGTCACGTACCACTCCTTGCGCTTTGGCTTATTAAAATAAAATATATTCCTGAATACTGCAAAATATCAAAAGAGAACACACATATGCATAAAAAAAATATCCTCCCTCACAATTTTTACCCGACTGCGCCAAAAGGAGGGTTATGTTTTTCGAGAGTATGTATGTATTTATGTATAATTGTTTGGCACGCTCTGCAGCCTGAACCGCTCGATGGATTTTAGCTTGAGAGGTGTCGTTAGATTCGTATTTACAGTGAAAGTGACACTGGGTACTGTGGTATGGTATGGTATGGTAACGCGGGCTTGTTTCCGCAACTCGACGTCATTTTTGCACCTATTTTGCGTGATGGTGGGAATGGCTCTACTCTTGCCATCCCAGCTCCTCCAGGAAGCCCAGCAGCGACTTGACGTCCTTGAGGGCTTCGGGGAGCGACCTCGGGGATCCAAGGTGCTTCGCCCGGTATTGAGCCACGCCTTCGCACTCCAGCGCGTGCGCAGCCGTTTCTTCTGCCTCCATGCACGCTCTGCACAGGGGGCTGTCTGTGACACCTAGAGTAAACAGATGTTTGTTAAAAGGACCGTGGCCTGTTATGGCCCCAGTTACCGTACGTAGCTGTTTCCGACTCAGGTTTATCAGGGTGCGAGAGAGACGCCGGTCCAGGTGTGGTACCGCCGATCTCGCCTGTCTACACTCACCCAGGCCGGTCCAGGCCCGTTCCTGCTCAGCCTGAGCACGGAGTCGCAGTTGTGTGCGGGACCAGCCGAAGGGGAGGGGCACCATGGGCTCTGGGCCTATCGCCGCCATACCTGACCCCTTTCTGGCCAACTCGTCAGCCGCGTCGTTTCCGCGCGACTCACTGTGACCCTTGATCCACTGCAAAGTGATTGTATTGTCGGAGCTTACCTCCGTCAGCTTTTCATGGCACTCCATGATGAGACTCGATTTGATTGAGTTACTACGGAGGGCCTGTAGAACCGCCATGCTGTCAGAGAGGATACGTATACATGCACCTTTTACTCTCCTTGAAGCTATGGCCGCTGCCACCATGTAGATGCCCACGCACTCAGCCTGAAAGACTGTATTGTGAGCCCCCAGGGGCCTGGATAGATAAATTTGTAAGTCTTCTGAGAACACACCGCACCCTGTGCCGGAGGCCGTTTTTGAGCCATCCGTGAAGACGCGTAGCTCCCGGAGGTTCAGACTCTCAGTCCCCTCCTCGAAGAGTTGTATCTTGTACTTTTTGTCAAATATAAACCTTACCGGTATCCTGTCGTTAACCGCCGCTAGTAGCGGCAGGTCCACGACGGCATTGTCCAGGATTTTCGTGTGGGTAACAGCTCTGTCACGCCACAGCTTTAAGGTTTTTAGACGTACCGCCGCTGACGCCGCCTCCTGTTGGAGGAAGAGGTGGAGCGGTGTTAAGTTCAGCATGGTTTCCAGGGCGGCCGTGGGGGTTGTCCTCATGCAGCCTGTCGCCGCCATGCATGCAAGTCTCTGGAAGGATTGTAATTTACCAGCGACCGTGGCGAGTTTTGTCCTCGGCCACCAGACCACAGCTCCATAACTTACCATGGGTCTTATCACTGTCTTGTACAACCAGAGTGTTATTTTGGGGGTAAGGCCCCAGCTTCTACCCAGCATCCTGCGGCAGTGCCAGAACGCTATGCTGGCTTTTGTGAGCTTCTGCTCGAGATGGCTACTCCAGCTCAGCTTATGGTCTAGCGTTACGCCCAGGTATTTTACCTCCGTAGAGAGGTGGAGTTGGCAGTCGAAGAGTGTTGGGAGTTTGTAGCTACCTATATTTCTCTTGTTAGTGAACATTACCTGTTCTGTCTTGGACGGGTTGACCGATAGGTCATACTGTTGGCACCATCTTTCCACAATGTGTAGGGCTGTTTGTGTGACACTGGGTACTTCAAATAAAAAGAACAAAATGGCGGATTTTTGGCGCCAAATTGTGAAAAGAAAAATAAGAGAATCTAAGAAATATGTAAAGCCGTATACAGAAAGAAAGCCGAAAGCTTGTCGGCGCCGATAGGCGCCGATGGGCGCCGGTCTACGCAGGTAACCGACGCAGGCATTTATATGAACAAGCGCCGACCGGCGCCTATCGGCGCCGATAAGCGCCGATCGGCGCCGACGCGCGCCGGTCAGCGCTGGTGCCGCCCGCCAATCATCGTACGACATTTTGCTCGCTCTGCTTCAATCTGCTTGCTTTCTGTAGAATGGACCGGAGCCGATCGGCGCCTATCGGCGCCGACTAGCTTTCAGCTTTCTTTCTGTATACGGCTTTAAGTGGGTTATAATTGAATAGGTATTTAAAAATCATGTTTAGGTTACTTTTACCATTTTCCATTTTGAATGACCATTTAGGACTTATAACGGTTTAAAGTTGGTTACTAACTAAAAAGTATGAAATAAAAAGTTAATTTAAAAAACCAAAAACCTGATCGCCTAAAAAGCTGGAAACAAGGACTATTAGTGAAGTAGGAAGTAAAGACCAAGTGCTGTACAATCTTTCAACAATCTCATGCAGTTGGCGGCAATGTCTTTATTGTTGAATTGAGAATATACCGCCGAGAGATTGCATGAGATTGTTGTAAGTTTGTGCAGCACATGGTCTTTACTTCCTACTTCACTAATAGGTCTTGTTTCCAGCTTTTTAGGCAGTCGGGTTTTTGGTTTTTTAAATTAACTTTTTTTATATAGAAATCTCTTGAGCCATTACATACCTATACTTTCAGATAGAAAATTGTCTAAAAAGGGAAATTTATTATTATATTTACCATCATATTATGAATAGCAGTTACATACCTAAATTACTGGTATTTATTTTGATGTCACAGACATACTTCAATTTTATTATATTGATGACTAGTGGGTGCCTGGCGGCGTTATCCGCGTAAATCCAGTATATTCCCGTTGCCGTGGGAATTTCTAAAAATCCCTTCATAGTGGTTGCCTCCCATATACTCATATAAGAGAACTACATACCACATTTCAAATTGCGGGTGCACAGCGGCTTGCCTGCGCGGATCTAGTTTATTTTCGTTTCCGTGGAAATTTTCAAAAATCCCTTTATGGGGGTTGGCCTACGTACGACATATGATACCTACATACATTATTTCAAGTTTCTAGATGTACTTAATTGTTTCGGAATAGTACGTATTTATCATTTTCCCATGGGAATGAGATATTTTCCTGGAATAAAAAGTAACCTGGATGTTAACACAGGTACTCAGTTATCTCCATACCAAATTTCATCTAAATCCGTCCAGTAGTTTATGCGTGATGCGTGCACAGACAGAGACAAAAAATTCAACAATTAGTGTTTTGGTATCTAAATAGATAACAACCTATCTATACTACCACTAAAATTTTCAAAAAATATTTTATGTACAGACAGACACAGTCCTGTATGAGTTTTATTATATGTATATAGATATAAGATAATGTTTATAACATTATAATAAGTTATAAATAAACTGTCATATAAATACATTTTTTTTCAGGCTATTGAAGAAGATACAGAAGCTGAACAAGATACATCTAGTGACCCCTTTACAAAACACCTTCAATATGATCTTGGAGACGAGCTGTTAGTGTCCCTGTCAAACACACCACCAACCACAGAACAGCTCACAAGGATATGGCCTTTACTTGGAAACATGACCGTAACCATTCCAAAACCTGTAGAAGTAGCATCAAAAAAACCAAAATCAAAATTTTCTATACTGGAAGAAAAAAATTATGCTCCAGTTGGTGAAATACCTCAAATAAATAACAAGATAGACTTTAAACAATTACACATAAAGTCTCAGATTCATGGAAACATTGTATCAGCCAATAAAACGAACTTGATAAAACGAGATTTGGAGTTGAGTGAAATATTTACCCCACTGCAGAAAGACTTGTTTGCTGTCATTAATAACTACCAGGACTTGTACTACCCTGAGAGGACCTTCACCAATGCCGATGAGCTCCGATACATCTACTGTTTGCATGTTGTAAATCACATGTTGAAGACTAGAACTAAAATTCTCCATCACAATGCAAAATTGTCCAAGAAGGCTGACTTGTCTGATGAATACAGAGATCAGGGATTAGTGCGTCCAAAGGTATGTATGTGCTTAATAATATACTTTATTATTAACACATAATTTTATAAGCTCCCATTTTATTATGGAGGAGCTGAGGTAGAATGCTCCTCCATTGTGAAAAGGGAATATCTTCCGCCAGGCGAGGTGATCGTGCCTGGGGACCGCGGTCCAACTGTTAATGTTGGACAGTTGTATTTATATAAACTCATTAGAAAACTTCGATAGCGCGGTTTAGGACTCGGCCGTCTATTGGCGCGTTCTATGTAGTGTCGCTACATTATCATCATTTTTGTTTTTTAAAAGACAGTTATACTTTAACAGGTTTTATTTTGTCATTGTTATTATTTTCCAGGTTTTGATAATGGTACCATTCAAAGATGCAGCCTATAGAGTTGTGAAGACATTGATTGACATTCTAGTGCCAAAGGAGGCAGGACAAGTGGTTAACAAACACAGGTTTGAAGAAGACTTCACTGGAGAGGAACTGGTAATGCCAAGGAAGAATCCCAAGCCTGAGGATTATGAGCTGCTGTTTAGTGGCAATACAGACGATACTTTTAGACTTGGCATGACTATAACCAAGAAAACATTGAAGGTAAATATTTACAGATAAATCTCTTTTTTGTCAGTCAGTCAGTGCATTTTCTTTTGTCACACCACAACCCGCACATTAATTTTATGAGCATTAGAGTGATAGGTAGGAGCATGGAATAAGCTATCAAAAGTAGTATTACCGATAAATGTAAATCAATTTTAAAAACCTGTAATAAAAGAGTAATCTTTGACCCTTAAGCGTGACAGGTGATGAGCCTATCATCAGACTGGGTTTAGGGAAATAAAACTAAATGTGCGTTTTTTTTTATAGGATGTGGACAGGACAACGTCTGTTGGACAGCTAGTATTAAATAATAATTGGAATTTTCTGTGCAGCTCTACACAGACTTCTATGGATCAGACATAATAGTAGCATCGCCTCTGGGCCTGCGAATGCTCGTCGGTGCGGAAGGTGAGCAGGAGCGGGATTACGACTTTCTCGCGTCAATCGAGGTGTTGGTTATGGACCAGGCAGATGTATTCCTCATGCAGAACTGGGACCACCTGCTTCATGTGTTGGACCATTTCCACCTGCAACCTAAGAAGACTCATGGGACTGATTTCTCGAGAGTCAGGTCATGGGCTGTGAATGGATGGGCGAAATACTATAGGTTAGTTAATTAAAATATTACCGTGAACTATAATGGGAAAACTGAAGTAATCAATGTAGTATTTAATTTTAACATACGCTTTACATTATTTTATAGACAAACACTAGTGTTTTCGTCAATACTTCTGCCGGAGATAAAATCTATAATGAACAGGAAATGCCAGAATTATGCAGGGAAAGTGATTGTCGCGAATCCCGTGGAAAAAGGCAGCATACAGCAAGTTCTACTGCAGGTGCCACAAATATTTCACAGGTGGGTATCATGTTATCTGTATCTTTTATAATGGGAACTTTAGTTATGGAGCCTGTTGAGCAGAGCAGAGCCAAGAGCAGTGATAGTGGTAAAAGAGCCTGCCTCATGCGTGAGGTCTGGAGTTCGAATTCTGGCATGTACTTATGAGTTTTTCAAAAACTTACGTACTTATTTATTACTAGCTCGACGGTGAAGGAAGACGTCGTGAGGAATCCCGCAGGATCCAGAATTAATTATGAGGCATGTGTAACAGACCCGGTCCGGCGATGGGCTCACCCACCACCTATCACGTTAAGACGTGACGTGACGACGTAAAATGTGGGTATTTCCTGAAATGGAATACCTCTGCCCACCCGCTTGGGAATAGAAGGCATGTTATAATTACAAACAAATATATAAAAAAATATCTTTTTATAATAAATGGTTAGATTTTTCTTTGGAAAGCTTTTGTTTGCGATAGTGTGATATCATAATATTCATAACTTAAAAAAAATATAATTTCGCAACCAATTTAAATACTTCGTACTTGTTTATATAGCACTTATATTATAATGGATGAATGATGCACTATTTGCTATGTATTATTAAAATTACAGATTTACTGCAGCCAATCCTTTTGAAGCGGTGGAGGCGCGGTTCAATTACTTCCTAAAGGAAATACTGCCAAAACAGCGTGACCCGCTGATGAGCCACACCCTTATCTACGTGCCCAGTTACTTCGACTACGTCCGTATACGGAACTATTTCAAAAAGGAGGACATCGGATTTGTACAAATTTGTGAATATTCTAAGGTAAAATATTACTTGAAAATAATAAAAAAGACTTTAGCAATGCTCTTGTAAACTAGTCTACATATTTAGGTAGCAGCTTCGCGACTCTTCCTGTCCCTTGCCTTTTTTTTTTATTAAAATTGGGCCTGCGACTATTTTTAAGGTCATTATTGGCCGGCCTTCTAACCTTCGGCTATCTCTAGAATGTTGTTTTCACTTTCCTCTCTTTTCCTTTTTTATTGTGTGATCTCACCATATAATTTTTAGTTATTTTATAGGCATTTGTGAATTTTTAAATTGGTTTTTGTTTCTCATATTATTATTTTCTCATTAATCCAAATCTGACCTTATTGTTGATTCCAGGATGGCAAAATAGCTCGAGCTAGAGACATGTTTTTCCACACAGAAGCGCATTTCCTGCTCTACTCGGAGCGAGTTCACTTCTTCAGAAGATTTAGGATAAAAGGCATTCGGCATATAATATTCTATCAGCCACCCACTTATCCGCACTTTTACTCAGAAATGTGTAATCTTATGCAGGTAAGCATATACACAATGTTGTCTGTACACTAAAGAGTATGACTTGTATCTACACTAATATTATCAAGAGGAAAGATTTGTATTTTTGTATGTTTGTTACAAACAAACTCAAAAACTACAGGACCAATTTTAAAAATTCTTTTACCTTTAGAATACTTCACTATCCCTGAGTAACATAGGCTATATTTTATTCCCGTATTCCCACGGGAACGGAAACGGGCGAAACCGTGCAAACCCGCTGGTAAAGTATATTAAGGAGCAATTATTGTTACAAAATCATCAAATCATCTCAATCAGCTAATACAATAAACTCGTCATTGAGTTCAGCTTAAACATCACTTGCCAGGCCAAATCCTCTTACTTTAAACAAGCCATACTTGTATGTATTTATTATATTACGGGTATCTCGGAAACGTCTGCCGTCATCTAAGAATTCGACTGACACTTGAGGGGCGATTTGATGAAATTTTGTATTTGGATACAGTTTTGTATTTTAAGGTGATCCGTCACGGTCAGCTAGGCACGACCACGCCAATAGATGGCGTTGATGTTGCAGTTTCACGTATTTTATTTTTTTTATGCATGAAAATGAGCATATTCTTTTATAGTAATATGTTTCCCGGGAAAAACGAAATATTTTTAATGTATTTAACTATGTTTAAGGTGTATTTTAGTTTCTAAAATACTTTAATTTGTGCCGAGAATGCCGGCAGTCGCGGCAGTACGACTCACGCACACATGCAAGAGCCTTGTGTTGTAAACGAAACTGGTTGCCAATTTCGACAGTTTAGCAAATTGAAGATTGGTTGGCGCGTAGAACTGAGCGATTCGATATGAGCGAATGGAGTTCAAATCCTACTTTTCGAACTTTGTTTTTTAAATTTAGTTTGAACTTTAAATTGCTATAAAGTATATTATTATATTATTTTATTTGTTTTGTAACCTATTTACCAACAAATATTCTTTAAATAAAAAATATATTATATAAATAATCTCACGCCTTATATCCTCGAGGGGGCAGGCAGAGGTATTCCATTTCTGGATACACCCACTTTTCACCAGAAATTCTTTGGACCCCTAAAAGTGATAGGTGGTGAGCCCATTCAAATATTCTTAAATAAAAATAAAAGACTAGTTGAAAAGAAAAATATTGTTTATTTATTTTACTTATTGTCTAATCAGCACATAAAGTCAAAGTCAAAATGTTTTTTTCAAAATAGGAACTTACAGGTCCACTTATTGAACGTCATTTCAACTACACCGCTTCATATAAGTATTATACCTCTGCGGTAAACCTTCAAATTGGTACATACATACATACAACTCACGCCTTTTTCCCACAGGGGTAGACAGAGACGATGGATCGCCACTTTCCTCGATCTCTGCATACTTCTTTCGGGTCCTTCACATCCATAAGCCTTTTCATGCACGCTATTTTATTCTTCGCACTCCGGACCCCAGCTTTTTGAAGGACGTCAATAATAACCGATAATTTGTGTGCTCTAAATGTTATGTAATTAAATTTTAGTAAACTTTAATTTATATCTTATTTTGTGGAATAATATCTAAGCAATTGAGATTACTGCGAACTCTCCTTAGTACCACTTCAGGCAAAACACAATTTTTTTTTTAAATTTACAAGCTTCGGTAACATAATTGAAATAAATTGTTCGTCACGCCCTACTTCAATTATTGTTATGTCATACATTGGAGAAATGTAGCCGACGAAGTAACATTTTTTCATTTGCGTTTCTCGCAGTTGTCCCTGGATCTGAAAATCTGAAATCCGAAGACGCAATACGAAAACAATGTAGTGTTGCCAATGTTGCCATCTTTTTTCCTCGGCATTTTTTGCAACAACTATATTTAGTACATAGATTTACTATATACTAAATCTATGATCTGCTATAATATACCTAAATACCTACTTATTAAATTTTATAAAGCGATTTTTTATTAAAAATGTTTTATTTTAAAACTGAATAATATTATAAGGGTATAACTTGTTGGTTGTCTGTAAAAGGGAATCACTAGAACTACTGAACCGAAACAAAATTTAATTTTATTATTTTTTATTACGTGTAATATAGGCTATTTTATGTGCAAGTTTATTTAAAATAAAGTGTCGATTGTATCAACGCACAAAACTGCTGAAATTTGTAACATACCTACTATGCGATTTACAAGAAAACTCGCACGTTTTTTTATTTGCTTTTCATAGTTGTTAACTTTCTATCAAATCGATGATCTAATATTCTACCATATTTCTTCCGAAAGTTCTTACAGTAGGCAACACACCTGTCGGGCATCTCTAAACTTCAAAACAATAAATAAAGCACTAAACATCGCGAACAGAGCGGCAACAACGCGCGCCTTCACGTTTTCGTCAAACTGGCAACGTAGCAAACAAACACTACAATCGAACGCTCTTAGCGTGCGACACTATCGCCGTCCACTCACACATTCGTAAAAATCAACTAAATTTTCGATTTCATTTAAGCTATAAATCTATTGTTTTCTTCAGACAAATACAATTTCACGTGAATAATGGTCAAAATAAATGCCGATGGTGTTGATTTCCATGTAAAATTGTGCTTTATTCGCCCATGAATGGTAAAATACATTAGTATGGAAAACGGATGACCTTAAATTGAATTTCCTTGTATTGCCTTTTTAACAATACGGCCACTCACCGGCAGATGGCGCCAGCGAACCTCGGTCTCCCAGGTACTCGTAAGTAATAACGGCAATATAACAAACACCTAATACGTTGGCAGGAGTTGAACCAGAACAAGTACGGCGGCAGCGAGTACAACATGACGGTGACGACGCTGTACTGCCAGTACGACGCACCTCGCGTGGCCGCGCTGCTCGGCGCCGGGCGGCTGGCGAGCATGCAGCGCTCCGACAAGCCGGTGCACATGTACATGACCGGCGAGTAGCGGCCGTCCACGTGATGAGACAATAGGGTATTTCACTGTATTGAAATGCAATTGCGAGTAATCCATTAAAAAGGTAGCAAACACCTTTAAAATGAATTTCGATTTTCATTTTGCAATACACAATATTTCATTTTCTGAACCCCCTTGAATTATAAGATTGTAAGAAGATTAAAAAATAGAGTACATATTTTGTGTATTAACTAGCGACCCGCCCCGGCTTCGCACGGGTGCAATGCTAACACTAAAACCTTCTTCTTGAATCACTCTATCTATTAAAAAAAACCGCATCAACATCCGTTGCGTAGTTTTAAAGATTTAAGCATACATAGGGACATAAGAACATAAGGGCGTAAGGACATATTGATATAGGGACATATAAAGCGACTTGGTTTTAAACTATGTAGTGATTTAAAAAAATGTTTTGTCTTTAAAAATAATAATTAAAATCAGCTTATTACAAATGGGAGTAAGTGCAAACTCAGGCATAATGCAGGCATACCTTTGCCTGAGTACACAAATCGATAAAATGTCAATACAACGATAATATTAATAATATCTAAGACTAACTATAGTCTATTTCACACCAAATGAGTTCGGTGACAGTTCACATTTTTCCTTTTTACGCATACAACTTTATAATAAGAAAAACAGATGGTTCCAAAAATAATGAATAATTTATTATTATGTCATTGCTAAAATACAATAATTGTCGCCTCTAAAATTCTAAATTAAAATCTCAGACTATAAATCAAGAAAAATATAAAAAAAACAATAGATAAAAAAAATATCCTAAAAATACGTATTGCGTGGAACGGAACTTTTACTCATAGGGATTGACACACTTAATCTACATTAAATCGATGAATCGAAGCTTTTTGGCGGGAAATAGGGGTGTCCACTTAGAAAATACATCGATGTTTTTTTTCGATGCAATACATCGAGACTGTGCATCGATGTTTTCCGATACATCGGATAGAAACATCGATGTTTTCCGATACATCGGATCAGTGGTCTCGAACCTACCGATTTTTCGGTATTTCTACCGAAATGGGCTCTGTCCTACCGAAATACCGAAACGCAACGATTTTTCTACGATTTCAGAGAATACATGGAAATTATTCCGATTTTTCTACCGATTTGACACTTTTGTGATGGTAACTCTATTTGTTTTACATGAATGTTTCATGTTTTACGGAATACTCTAGACTCCTAAAACTCGTTTTTTTTATTGTAGCCTAAAACTGGATGTTTTATGGTGTTTCCCGCTCGGTAATTCACTTGTCTATATAAACAGAAATTCTGGTAAGTAATTTTGTTTCATAATTGAATACCTAAAATAGGTAAGTACATAAAAAAATTATGAAACTTTAATTATTTTTTATAAACGAAGAGAAAGTGTCCTCAAGTTTAAAGTTGCGAACGAAGTGCTACTTAGTTAAAATGTCTTCTGACAAGGAACCAAGTAAGTACAAGAGCGAGTGCTTAGAAATTAATGCAATGATGACCAAAGAGTATTGGCATGATCCTAAATATTGTAAAAAATAATTGTACCTATCTAAGTGTGTTTTTATGTACCTATCTAAATTACTCCTTAGGTTTATTTTTGATAAATAAACGAATTGGATTGAATATTGAATTTTTTTGGTCGTATACCGATTTTTGGTACAAATATACCGATTTTAGTGGGCAGCTCTACCGATTTCGTTAAATGACGTTCGAGACCACTGCATCGGATAGAAACATCGATGTTTTTTCAAAATCGAGTATTTTTACCTGTTACTAACAAAAAAAAAATACTTTTCATGCAAACCCGCGTTGATTCAGTTGTTGTTAATTAATAATGTTGTTAATTAAATGCATTGGGAATATTTTCATAAAAAACTGTTTGAAGCTCAAGCGTCATGTCAGTTAGTATGAAGGCGAGCTGTCATTCGGTCAAAATTGTACTAGACTTATTCCACTTGGAATAACTTTTCGGCTTCAAATTTTCCTCACTTTGTCCCCTCTATGCCCTAATCTATTTTAATCTCTTTGATTCCACGCATTTTATCGAATTTCCCTTATTCGATGTTTTATGAAAATACATCGATACATCGAGTAAATCAATACCTTTTCAAAACATCGGATTGATTCGATGTATCGTATTGTAAACATCGAATGAATTCGATGCATCGATGTATATCGAATATCCCTAGCGGGAAACCGAAAAAAGATGCAATGTTTTTGTAAAATTTTCATTAAGTTGTATCTTTTGGGCTTAAAATAGTAATAGTGTATTATGTGGCAGGGGTCTGTGAAAGTGTGCAGTGATTTGTAGATCCGATAATGTATGATATTTTCGTATCGCATCAAAAAGTCGACGACATTTTATTTTACTATGTGTTTCCCTTATATAACCTGTGAAATTTAAACATATTATTCAATAAAAAGTAATCTTGAAAAATCATTCTATCAATAAAGAATAAAATCGATTCCATTTCCTTTACAAACTTACTCGAAACTTGAGAAAAATCGAAGTGAACTGTCACCGAACCCATTTGGTGTGAAATAGACTAACTACTAACTAATTCCACTAAGACAATCCACTAATGGCTTCGTGTAATGAGCCATTTACACGAGGGCAATCCACTAAGACTGCATACAAAAAAAACTTGAGGACAAATGGATTGTCCTCAAGTTTTTTTTGTGTGCAGTCTTAGTGGATTGTCTTAGTGGATTGCCCTCGTGTAAATGGCCTATAAATGGAGAGTCCATTGCAATGGATTGTCCTCAAGTTTTTTTGTGTATGCAGTATGGATTGGCTTAGTGGATTGTCTTAGTGGATTGTCTCAGTGGAATGGACTCGTGTAAATGGCCCCTTAAGGTCCTATTGAGAGGCACCTCGAATAGTAGTGTGTCACTTTCTAGTATTGACATCATCGCTGTTCCAAATTCCCCCCTACATTTTCTTACTTACTTATCCCAATATAAAATCTATAAAATAAATGTACTTTCTATAATGAACTAGCAGCGCCGAGCGGTTTCACCCGCGTAGTTCCCGTTCCCGTGGGAATATCGGAATAAAAAGTATCCTATGTCCGTCTCCTGGTTCTAAGCTACCTCCCCACCAACTTTCAGCCAAATCGGTTTAGCCATTAACGCGTGATGCCGAGACCAAGGGAAAAAGGGATTCATTTTTATATATATAGACTAGATGTCGCGCGGTGCGCGAGGCCGCAAGCGGCCACGCGTGTCTCTGTGCGTTTCAATTGTGACATAAAAATAAAGTCTAATTTTTGTTGGCGTCTTGTTTAAGCCATTTTTGAGAATTTTCTATGTAAATGTTGTCATTTTTTAGTATAAGTAGAAAAATAATACAATTTTGTTCAATATTATTTTTAATGGCAACACTATTTACTGAGATCCACAATCGCTTCATACAAGCCAACTTTAAAAAGTAATTCCAACTTGCTGAAAAATGTCTATAAAAATAAACAAAATTGAAATTTTTCAGAAAAACGAAAATTACGAGTCGGCCATTTTGTTTTTTCAGTTTTTTGGATTTTTCTAGTAAACTACAGGATACGCCCTATGCAATGACTTCAAACACGTGCTTGTAGCATATTGGCATCCAGGAGATCAATTCGTGTCTTTTGGGGTCTTTTCGTGATTTCGAGTGGTCATAATTATCAGTGTTGCCATTTAAATTTTACAAAATTTATTTTGTGGGTTTAGCTTAAGCGATTGTACCCGGTAAATATACTTCTGCATTTGTAAAGTTTAAATATTTTGGATTAAACATTTTTTTACCATCAGTCAAAAATTAATATTATTTTGTCAAATATTACTTTTTATGGCAACACTGTTTACTGAGACCCACAATTGCTCCATACAAGCCAACTTTCCAAAGTGTTGCCAACTGGCTGAAAAATGCCTATAAAAATAAACAAAATTGAAATTTTCTAGTAAAACGAAAATAACGGGGTGGCCATCTTGTTTTTCCTGTTTTTAGGGATTTTCCCGTAAACTACAGGATATTCCCTATGCGATGACACCAAACACGTATCTATAGCATATTGGAATCTGGGAGATCAATTCGGGTCTTTTGACGTCTACCCTAAAAATTAAATCAACCATAACTTTCAGTGTTGCCAGGCGAAAATCTAAAATCCTACTAAAGGTCATAGGGAAAGATAAAATGTACCGTTGACTGTTACTCGTTTTTGCAAAATGGTAAAATTTTGAGTTTTGACATTTTGCATTAAAAGTAAAAAAATACCCTAAATTTTGGGAAAATTCTTAAACACGGCAACACTACGTAGCAAGACCTCCAACCCCGCTTTACAGACCAACTCGCTCAGGTGTCGCCATCTTGCCGAAAATCAACAATCAAAATCTGGTAAAATCCATCCCTTTCTGTGAGAGCAAATCACCGGTCGGCCATCTTGGTTTTTCAAATTTTCGGGATTTTCTGATAAACTACAAGATATACCCTATGCGATGACACTAAACTCATCCCTTTAGCATATTGGCAACTGGGAGATCAATTCGGGTCAAGTGGGGTCTAAAACCACTCAAATTTTGAAACACTATTACGGGGCCGCCATTTTGTTTTTTCAACTTTTTAAATTATATTTGTAAATCGTCTGAGAAATTCTACAGATGCCAAAAATTTTAACCGAATCGGCCGGAAAACAAAAGAGATACGATAGGCAAGCTTGGCCGCCATTTTGTTTTTTTGAAAAGTCGGAATTTTCTCTAGGTCACCCCGCCATCTTGAACACTTTTTTCATATATGACTTGCCTCCAAAACGACTCCTTCTGGGAGAACAATTATGTCAATCAGTGAGTGAGTCAGTGGTAGTCGAGCTTTATATATTATAAACTAGATGTCGCGCGGTGCGCGAGGCCGCAAGCGGCCACGCGTGTCTCTGTGGGGTCGTATTTTGACAGAAAAATAAAGTCTAACTTTGGGCGCCCATCTTGTTTTAGCCATTTTTGATAATTTTCTATGTGAATTTTGTCTTTTTTTAGTATAAGTCGAAAAATAATAAAATTTTGTTAAATATTTCTTTACATGGCAACACTGATTACTGAGACCCACAATCGCTCCATACAACCCAACTTTCCAAAGTGTTGCCAACATGCTGAAAAATGCCGATAAAAATTATAAAAATCTTAATTTTTTAGTTAAGAGAAAATACCGGAGCGGCCATCTTGTTTTTTCAGTTTTTTGGATTTTTTTAGTAAACTACAGGATATGCCCTATGCGATGACACCAGTCACGTCTCTATAGCATATTGGCATCTGGGAGATCAATTCGGGTCTTTTGAGGTCTACTCGGAAAATTCAATTAGCCATAACTTTCAGTGCTGCCATGCGAAAATTAAAATACCTACCAAAAGTCATAGGGAGTAGTAAAATGTTTTATTGACAGTAACTTTTGACTGTCACCGTTTTTGCATAGTGGTCAAATTTAGAGTTTTGTCATTATGCATTTAAATTAAAAAAAATACGCAAAATTTTGGAAAAATTCTTAAACATGGCAACACTACGTAATGAGACCTCCAACCCCGCCATACACGCCAACTCGCTCAGGTGTCGCCATCTTGCTGAAAATCGACATTTAAAATCTGGTAAAATCCATCATTTTCTTTAAGAGCCAGCCAGAGAGAGGGCGGCCATCTTTGATTTTGAGTTTTTCGGATTTTTCTGGTAAGCTACGGGTCATGCCTAAAAAGACGACGTGCCATTTGTAACTGCACGAAGTCGACAACCATGCTACTAATTCGGGTCAAGTGGGGTCTACAATAGCCTAAACTTTGAAACATTACTACGCGGCCGCCATCTTGTATTTTCAACTTTTTAAAAAATATTCGTAAATCATCCTAAAAGTTTAACCGATTCCAAAAATTTCAACCGGATCGGCCGGAAAACAAAAGAGATGAGATAAGCAAGCCTGGCCGCCATTTTGTTTTTTTGAAAAGTCGGAATTTTCCCTGGGTCACTTCGCCATCTTGAACACTTTTCCCCTACAAGACTTTTCTCCAAAACGACTCCTTCTGGGAGAACAATTATGTCAATCAGTCAGTGAGTCAGTGAGTCAGTGAGTCAGTGAGTGGTAGTCCAGCTTTATATATTATAAATAAATATAAATAAATAAGGAGTGTTTTTTAAAATATGTTTTCTGATTAAAATATCTATGTTTAATATGAAACTGTTAAAATTAAAGTACATTTAGCATACCAAAAATTATACCTTTAGGATTACGATATTTTACCTACGATGGCATCATCAACCATTGACAATTAAAAAAAAAACCATTTGTTCAAAGTCTCTGAAGCAGAACCATTTAACTAAGATTATTTAAAGTGTAAATTAAAGACTTGGTTTAAAGTCAACGGGTGACCATATTGACCATGATATTTGTAGACATTCTTTACAATATAGGTAGGGTAGGTATTTAGGTAGGTCAGACTTATAGTCCGACTTATATTATAGGAATAGGAATTGATAACTTTCACTCGCGTTATACACTCTACATTTATTTTCGAACGCAAGGAAAGTAAACAATGAGAGAATGAAGGAATAAGTCTTATTCCTTATTCGTAGGGTTGGACCCACGCAATTGCTTCCGCATTGTTATAATTAATTGCTGGTAAGTTTTGTGTTTACACTTCATAGTGCGACGTTCATTCTCCCTATGAATTCTACTTCAAACCTACCGAGCTACCTCGTTGAAACCGCGTGTAATGTGAAATCCCTATAAGAGAAATTTCAGGAACTTCAGAAAAAAAATCTAATATCTGTGTCATATATGTGGCCCAAAACGAAAAGGTTTGCTATGGCTGTCTGTTCATGTGTGATGTGGGACCTCACGTTTACGAGATCTGTTTGCATATACGAGTGTTTGTATAGTATGTGTATATATTTACAATCAACTGTTTAACTGTTTTTATTATCCTACTAATAGGTATTAAAAAGTGTGCGGATGGATCAGGTGGATGAATGTTTCTCGCAGAAACTACTGAACGGAGTTTGTGTAAATTTAAATGTAACGTAGCTTTTAAAATCAGAATAACACATAAGTAGGCTGCAACTCGAACAAAGTCACGAGAAACAGCCAGTTCTCTATAGATAAATTTGTTTTAGTACCTAGCATTGTATTAATTCACGTCTTGCGAAGTTCTCTAAATTTGGATACAAATTATGATAGAGAGACAGTAGTTAAAAAACAACACAAAATGTCATGTTAGATAAATTTTAATATATATTTATACAATTATTTTAACAATAATTTGGAATAGTAAATTATAATAATAGTAAGTACATATAACTAGTACTTTATTGTAACAGACAAATCGCGTACCGCAGAAGCAGCGATCCTGCTCTCTACTCTTCTAATATATTTAAGAAAATAAAATAACAGTGATATAATTCAATTGAACCATTTCAATGTCAAATAACATTGGCAAAATAAAATGAGATCGGGAGAAATGACTCCTTACCTATAACTCGTAAAAATATCGCTATATTGTATAAACTTTAATACCTACGGTAATAGTCTTAAAATCTAAGTAGGCGTCTAATAGAAGATTCATGCACTAGGAATTCTTCTACTTAGTTTACATCTAATACACATTGGTGTTTTGGTTTCAGCCTTCCGATGCCAAAGGCGCCAGCTATCACGTACATTATGTTATTATTATATCTAAGTAGGGCGGCAGCGGAACTTTAAACTTCGTAAGTACAAGCTCGATTATAAGTATATAACGTATAACCGCTTATTCCAATAGGTGATAGTGTTTTGGGTTATTGGGTAAATCAGGGAAAATGGCTTTTCGGATAGGTACGTTGGGTGGATTTAACGCGAAAGGAATGAGGTCGAGATAACACCCATGTCCCTATTTTTAGTAGGACCGATTCTCCCTGTCTTACAGCCTAGCATAAGAGTGAACGAGGTGAAGAGATAATTCGGCCGTTATCAGTCACCGGTTATCGTGTGGCTCCATGGGCGTACCCAGGTGGGAGCAGCTGCACCCCCTGGAAATCTCGCAGAACATGCACGAACTTCCCTAATTACTAATCAAAGTGTAAACGGGGCCTTATGCTCTAACTTTTAACGCAGCAGACACTGGCAAATTGCACGGTGGAATTTCCAAAAAACCGCGCGCGACGATGGCGGACGAAGATTGCCGAATCTAGCCAAGCGTTCTAACGCTCGGCTGTATTCGGTAATTTTCGGTAGGGAGTTGCAGGTTATTGGTCTGTGGGGAGTTGCAAGCTGAGGTTAGTGTTTTAGAAAAAACTAATTGTAAACAGTATGGGCGATTCTTTCACGGAAGAGGTTATAAACTGTTTTGTAGAAGGTCCTCGAAAATTACTTTTAAAGTAGAAGCGATTTAAATAATATTAAAATGCATGCATAGTCAAGTTTACTTTTATTTATTTAACTACCTATAAAGCAGGATCATTTTGCGGCTGTTTGCCCTAAAAAACTACACTATACATAGGTATACCTACCTAATGTTAAATGTAGGTGTGTTTGTGTAGTGTGTATGACAAAACAGCCGCGGACGATCCGACCTACAAAAATCCGACTTGCCCCGCCCAGGCCAGGAGCTGGGTACGCCCATGTGTGGCTCTATAACAAGTTTTGAGAAACTACAAAGGTTTTTAATTATATTTAGTTTTTCGTTGTTACCTTAGCTCATTTAGTTTAGACCTGTATTACCATAGAATTGTTCCATCCATCGAGCTTACACTTTTTAACATTTATCTAAAATAACTATTCTTCGCTACGTTTTAGTGATCATCTTCAGGTACCGCCGTCATGTGCCTTCTTGCTCGGTGGGGACGCTGGTATGCGAAGTTGACGTCCATTCGGACGACGGTGACGCCGTTGACGTCAAGTTAGACGTCGAATCCGTCAGGTCGGTGGGGGAGGGCATAGGTACGTCGGTAGCGGCGGGATAGCTGGTGATGTTGTCTAATGATGAGTCGACATCGCTCACTGTGGAATTGCCTCCTCCTGAGAAAAAATATACATTGTTAAAGATCCTTTTCTTTTTATGCATTATAGTACTGGCTAATTGGTTCCTAGCTTTCGTAGATTTTATAACTATTTAGTAGGTAAGGGCCTGCTCGCTTTACACTGTTTGTAAGCGAGCGTTACCACATAATCTATCATTAAAATCAAGTGTAGACATTAGACACCAGCTTTACAGGGGCTTGGATTGGCGTAGATTACACGATGCCTCCCAAGTAATCCGGGTATCCACTCGATATTTTCCTTAACACAATACTTCGAGCTAATTATGTAACGTATAGACGTAATTATAGATTAAATTGGCTGTTATTCTTCACTCGGAAATCGGGATGGTAGGTACATAGGTGCCATTAGATATAAAACGTGTACCATAGTTTTTACCGACAACATATGAATAAAGACCTCTGGAAGTGTGTCGTACCTACAGTAGACAGCCTGTGTCAGTATTATACTAAAAATTGCGACAGTTCGGAAGTTTTAGCTCTCCCCTGGTAGACTTTAGCGTGATAAAACGCCGTATAATTTAAATATATAAGGTATAAAATTTAAATGTAACCTTCAAACAGCAAAAAATCGCGTCCAGTATAGGTACTCGTGCTAAATAATACGGTATAAACAAACGTTATAAATTATAAGATAATTTGACCTTAACCCTTTTTCAAAAATATATAATTTCAAGTTCTTCGCTATCTCCAGCTCCACTGTGGATTTCTAATATTATGCATAAATATACCTATAGATTGCATCGACTGATGTCTATGTTAGTGCTATCTAACTTAGTGTAAATGAAACTATTCGGTTCCAGTATAAGAGGCGAAGATAAGATAATTTAATGTAATGTTTAATAATACCTATTCGGAGACGAATTTGATAGCTTCAAAGAGTCAAATTAAATAGTTTTGTAATTTTTGTTCTGCAGTTTTGTTGTAAATATCAATCGGAGAAGGTAGGTATGTTTTATTCCGGTGTTTGTTGAGAACATCTATCTTCCAGGCAGTAAAACCGGACAAGCCAGTCGTGGTTCGACTCGACGTTTTACGGCCCCGAGAACGTAGTGCAGATGCATTTATTTACATTTGAACTAGTCGAGATATATGCAAATCCTTGTACATATTAATTACAAATAAACATTTACTACAGACAGTAGGTATTTTTATGATTTTTAAATGTTAGTGTTTGCTATAACAACTAAGAAACATTCAAACTACCTACCTACCTACACACGATTCTAATACTCGTTATATAAACTTAGCGTAGACAGAACACCCGAAAGTAATTAATGTTTCAAACCAACGCGTAATATGTACCCGAGCTTGAGGTTGACTACGAGTATGTCTACAAACTTGCATGAAAGCACCCATTAAATCCGTGTCATAATCATGAACGTTGACACCCTGACCAATTAAATTTTATAGTGGACAGAGTGCGCAATAAACCGTGATTCATGTTCAGGCGACACGTGGGGTAAACAGTAAGCGTAAACTTGGAAAGTGTTGCGATTGCCACTGGTTGAAATACAGACAGAACTAAAAGGTTTTTTATAAATCAAATAATTTAAAAGTTTTGTGTGTTTAATCTTACTAAACCAAACAGTTTTCATTTGAAATGTTTGTTATAGAAGGCAAACGTAGGCGTCAATTAAATAAATGTTTTAAAAACTTCAGCGTAGATGAATCTTCTTACTCTACAATGGATGCGAAAACTACAGAAGTCGAAAATAAACATTATAATGACCGACAGATAAGGGATTCGACTAATCCATAAATCAGATACCTACTTATGAGTAAATAATCTTTGACGGCTTAACTTGAAACTTCACTCAACGTTCCTAGCTTACAATCTTCTCACTATTTATCGGCATTGCTATTGACGCGGCTCTATTCCGGGCAATTCAACCGAACCGCTGGTGATTTATATCTTATAAACATGATCAGTGAATAGCCCGGCCGGTTATTGTAACTGTGTACAGTTATTTTTGGAGTTATTGCTGGCGCTTGTACGAGCACTTCGCGCCGGTTACTCTTCAAGAGTCTTCGACTTAAAAATCTTATTTCTGGATTTTCAAAATAACACATTAAACATTATTTTCACCTTTATTAAAGCTTTTCACATCTTCTAGATACGGTTTCTTGTTTTTTACACATACAACATGATTAAAAAACAAGGGACCGTTCCTAGAAGATGTGAGAACTCTTGAAAACTTCAAAATCTTTCTAACAGCGTGCTATCCAAAATCAAACACTCCAGTCGAATAAACGATAAACTTTTTATTTTATTAGCCAAATTTTTGTCCACTTCGGAGAATAAAGGCCTATCCTCCCTCCATAATCATAATCGATAAACATATAAATGACATCAAATCTACTGAAATCACTGTATCTAGAAATCGTAGAGAGTCGTTTCAATATTTTTATGCCTTTTATACGTTTAGTGTACAATTTCGTAGATTATACACCGACTGGATAAATGAGCAAATGAGTGACTCCAGATTTATATCCCGAGCGTAGCGAGGGTGTTACGAGTCCTGAGTGCAGCTTTATCCCAAAGGAGAATACTCTACTTAACTCACCTTTTGCAAGACAATAAAAACCAAGGCTACTTAATATGGCTTGTAGTGTAGTGGCCAGTTCGATTTTGTTGGTCTCTATCGAACAATTTTTCATACGAAGTCATTATAGCCCGCCGGGTCATAATATTGTACTGAATCTCATTATAACCCGTTGGTTAATAATGACTTGCTGTAGGTGAGATATGCATGATATAAGTATACTTATTTGGGCAATGTCGAGCATGTCGTGTGAAAAACATCTTACAATATTTTAGTAGATAGGTACTATTCTTTATTCTAACTTATAATTGCCACAAACCAAGGATTTGGCAATGGGGTAGTGTCCTGCCTAGTCAAATCAGTTACTTTTTATGATCTGTCAAAACGAAATTTTACTATGGAAAATGTACTGAAATAGCAAGGTGTGACGTCATAGTTTCTAGTACTCAGTTGCAACACTTTTAATGACTGTTTTATTGTTTTTAAATTTGCTAAAATTGCAAATGAAAACCGAAATACATGTTCAAAGGTGTTTTTGGATAAACTTTTTGATGAATGGCTACTCGCAATTAAATTTCGATGCTGTCAACTACCCAATTATAACATATCTATTATTCAATGGTAGAGCAGTAACCCTGCTGTTATACATAGTAGGTATACCGATACCTAAATTAGACTGGTCTACAATAATAAGGTTACAGAACAAGATAATAAATACCTATGTAGGTAATAATAAGTGACACATAACATCGGATAGGTACTTAATGGGCGGTCATAAGACCGCCCATTAAGTACCTATCCTATCTTAAATCTTAACTCACTGATAACAGTGAGTTAAGATTTAAGATAAATTTTTAACATTGCTCTTGATTCACCCGTGTGCGTAACTTTTGGATTTTCGATGGAACATATTTTAACTATTGAAAATAAAATGCTCCCGCCTTTATCCCTAAGGGGGTTGGCAGAGGTATTTTAGTCCTGGAAATACACACTTTTCTCCAGTATATTTTTGGAACTCCAAACGTAATGTGATGAGCCCTGGGTGCATATAAGGTACATACACATATCTCTATCAATTCTGAAACCTGCGGGTCACTAATCACGATGTTTTTCTTTATCGTCGAGCTAGTGATCAATTTTACCAATAGTTATCCAATTTACTTGATCCAAGTTATTGCATAGTCTTATATGTTATGTTGTGATTTGTGGTTATGAGACTTGGTTATTTATTTATTTCATATTAGCTTTTACTTTTTTTTTGTTATTTCATTTAGCAAAATCCTTTCTTAGTGGATGCCTACACTGTATAAGTTATCTAATATGTGCAAAATTTCAAGTATCTAGACCCAGCGGCTTAGGCGGTGCGTTGATACATCACCAATCAGTCAGTCAGTTTATCATTATATATATATATATATATATATATATATATAGATTAAAATGGCAGCCTAATCGTGCTTATACATTACACTGAAGCAAGATGTGTTTTCAAATCATACCTAAATTTAATATCAATTTATAATAAGCTGATGAATCCTACTACTTAATAACTTTACAATTAGGTATATAGCGTATATACCAGAATAACACATAGGCTATATTTTATCTCCGTATTCCCACGGGAATTACGCTGGTGAAACCGCGGGGCGCTGCTAATTAATAAATAATTGAACAATGGCCGTACATTTTCTCTTAATATTACGTTTGCTAATGGGTTCTTTCAATGTTGTTCTGGTTTTAACACGTATCTATTTAATTTAATAATGTAACTAAGCTTAAAACTGTTTTGAGATACACAGAAATCGTATGACCAAAGAGGTTGGAAGAAAATAATTCTCTCTTAACTTTTTCTTTAAACGTCTTTGCTTATGACCTTAATCCCATGCTATTAAACAGATGATTTTAATAGCTTTCTCAAAAACGACTGTAGCGATTTCGATTAAATTTGCGTAAATGAATAAATAATCTCACGCCTTTGATCCCCGAGAGGGTAGACAGAGGTATTCCATTTCTGGAAATACCCACTTTTCACGAGAATATTCGACCCCTAAACGTGATAGGTGGTGAGCCCATCATCTGTTACACATGCCTCAGAATTAATTCTGAGACCTGCGGGTTTCCTCACGATGTCTTCCTTCCGTTGAGGTAGAGATGAATATATACGTAAGTTTTGCCACATGCCAGGATTTGATTATCATCATGAAAAGCGGGCTCTATCGCTGCTCGAAATTTACCTACTTAGAATTTAAGACTTGACCGGGTCAAACAATCTACTTATCGACAACTCTTGGAAAAATCTTTATGTAGATCCCTTAGTTTTTACGAGTATAGAGCTCGATACATGTTTCGGTCTTGGAGCGTAACTAACGTAAATGCGGAAGTTACTCTGTCTGTTTTTCACAGCTAAATCCCTGAACCGATCTTCATGAAATTTAGAAGAGCAATAGCATCTTGATTTAGGGCATGAACTGCCTTTAATTACGGAACATGGAATAAGTCGCAGGCAAAATCTAGTTAGAAATATTCGATGTAAGTATTTTTTAAAGTTAGTCAATCGAAAAGTGATCGAATTCCGGAATTTACCACTTATAGCAATGGATTCACTTTGAAAATACCTAAATGTACCTACCTAGTCATTTCCCAGAACATTTGTGAGGATAAAATATTTCCCCCATATTCAAAACGTGGATCAATTTCAATCAGCCACTTGGTATTGCCGATCCGAAGTCTGATCAAGAAATAAACGTTTCAGTCAATGTCTAATAATACCTTTGTTTAAGTTTTCCATTCAAGTTTTCATTCGATTCAGAATAGGTATAACGTCACTTCCTAAAATAAAATTAATCCAGAGGCAGATCAGAGGTCCACGGTCACTGAACTGAATAATTTTGTTAGAATTTAACGAAACTTTGATGTTTGATTTTAATGCCTTTACATACTATCGTCAGTCAACACATGAAAGACGGACGGTGGATTATTGTTAAACTATAATGTGTTTATTAGTTAGTTAGTGTTATAATGAAACGTCGTAAAATTTACGCGCTTTACCATTAAAATTGTAATAGAATCCACTCCTAATATTTATCGATCGTAATGTTTACGAAACATTACTATAATGACTTAATAACTGATTAATCATAATTATCAATACGCTTTTAAAAACTAAAGAAAATAATGTTCTACCTAATTGACCTGATCAAGTTTTTGTTCAAAAACCAAACGCCGATTTAACTACTGCTTTGTTTCAGAAAAAACGTTCAACCATGGCTCAACCTGAACCATGTACGAGTAGGTAAGTAGGTATCTAGTTAATCTAATTCGGAATTTGTTTACACAAAAGGCCTTGGTAGTGATGGTAATGTGCACAGCGATTGATTCACTTTTATAAAACACATCTTACTAGGTACACAACCGTGCATGCGGTGTCGCTATTTGCAGGTAAGGGCCGAAGAGAGTGTTATAAGCGTTTATTATTTACAGTCGTCACAAGCAGCAGCTAGATTGTTCATTAGATTTATGTATTGTGTGGATTAATCGAAATGTAGAGCTATACATGCCTACATCATCATTATCATTATTGCTAATGTTTCTGTGCTTAGTAAGTATAGTAAGGATATTCATGTTGATCTTTAAGAAAATTAGGAGTGATTGTTAGAAAGGATTCTACTAGGAATCTGGGTAGGTACCTACTTGTTGTGAAATATCACTGTATTGCAATGTTTCTGTCAGGGCGCCAAGGAACTAGTCGTAGGTAAGAAAGCAAGGGGAGCGCGTCAGCTGTGTGACCTACCGGTGTGGGGCATTAAGCATGTGGGCATTGGTGTTGTGCTGGTTTGCTGGTCTACTGTGTGAGACACCTTGCGCTGCGCGTACTGCGCGTCCTTGGGCTCCCAGAAGAACACGTAGTAGAGCGAGAGCATGATCGCGGCGAGCGACACGCAGAAAACGTACACGATGACGGTGAGCACGCGCACGCTCTTGTTGTCGCGCTTGCGCTCGTAGAGGGCGTCGAGGACGAGCTCGTGCCCGCCGGCCGCGGCCGTGCCCAGCCGCACTGAGCCCGCCACGGAGCGCACGCTGCCCGACGCGCACGACCTGCCCGACATCGCTGCCGCCGCACCGCGAATGCACCACCACACCACCGAAACCGGGTAACTGGGGCACGCTTATTGATATGGCCCAGTTCGCCGCTGCGATATGCGCCGGTCGAGTCGCGCGCCGCGGGTCACGCCGCCCGTGTCTGCCGCTTGACACCTCCTGATGCAGACTGCTGGTTCATTATCGCCGCGCCCGCTCCGGACTTCATTGTTTATCCTTTAATTTCGAGCACGGTATATGTGAATCTATTCCAGTTCCTCTGACGTAGCCCGACGATCGCGATTCGTCTGTCATCAAGCCGCCCCTGAATTTTCATTGTTTCTAACAACGAGATCACGCCTTCATCGCGGCAACATCATTATGCACGAGTGGCTTCGAACCTCAGAGGAACAGTGACCGACAGGCCGGGTGTGTAGAGTCGTGCGGCGCACTGCGAAGCAGTGATTCAACGGGGTCGGCGGCTCGCGACCGGCGTTATTTGTGTCGAGTGAGGTCGCGGATAACAATACGCAAACAAAGTTAATTCAGAGAAGGGTGACGCGTTATTATGACAGCGGCCGTTCGGGCGGGTGTTGCGGGCGGAGCCGCTGCCGGCGAGGGAGCGGCGAGGAAGCGGCGTCGCGCGGCACCAGGCGCGCGCCGCCACCCCGCCGCCAGCCGCTGTCGCCGTCGGCTGCAGATCGATAGCCTTCCTTGCGAAATTCTATTTTTACTAAATTTTGTTCCTGCTTAATAAATGAGTAATTGGTAAATTCATGCAATTACTTATTACAAATTAGCATCAAGCTTTACCTACAAACTAAGCTGAAAAAAAATATGCAAGTAAAATAATACAGTTTATTAAGTACCTACCTACACGACCAGAAAAGTAAACGATCTCAAGTTTTTGTTATTTTCAAACTCAAGCAATCGGGCATTGACCTCTAATAGGTATAGTCGAACTGACGCAAATGAGAATATCATTAATTTATTTTGGGGATGGCTTTAGATAGGTACTTAGGTACTATTATCGTATGGAAAATTGTATGGCGGACCTATTCAAATAACATAAAATACTATTTATATTTAGCTTTAGTGCGGGATTTTTCGTTTTCCGAGATAACAAGCATCCCATGTTTTAGTCCAGGATACCTATAAGCTATATGCGTGCCGAATTTCATTTAAATTCTTTCGGCCGTTTTTGCGTGATTGTGTAACAAACGTCCAAACATGCATAAGTAATATTAGTAGTACTTATTATACGGACCGAGGTTAATCGCAAATGCTTTTACTTATACAGGATGTCAAAAATCAGTTTTATACCTAGGTGATTAGTAGGTTTAGGTTTTTTAAGTAAGTACCTATAAAATTGAACCACTTGACATTAAAATGATTTATTATTTCGTAGAATAATGAAAATTTATGAATGAGCCACACCTAACAATAGTAATTTTTTATGCAAGGTTGCAAAGTTGATTTTTGACTTGTATTTAAACCTGAGCGTACCTACCTCACTACAGCGAGAAAATAAGGTCAAAGAAAACCACCTTATAAACGAAGATCTGTATCTGATCTGTCCTATTGTAAAACTCCTGGCCCTCAATAAAATATTAAATTAATGTTTTTTTCCATTCAATCGTCGTACCTACCTACGATTATTCTCTGAAAACTTAAAAATGAAGTTGGCGCACTGACATGAAATACCTAAGTACCTATTAATTAATTTTCAGTGGGCTGGCAGAAAAGTTAGAATTTTTAAACTTGTTTTCACGCTTGCGAATGATGAACATAATCTTTCCGAGGTTATGAGGTGCAAAGGAGTTATTTTCTTGACCACTCACTCTGTATTCTATTTAGTCCCGAAATAAGAATGTCCTCCCCACTAAGAGAGATTCAGGTCTGTGTCCTCTTAACAAATTGATTTGTCGAAATTATTCGCTGTAGTGTAGACTTACAGTGACTGCAAGCTTTAGAAATCTGTTTTTTATTTACTTATTAAATTTACTTTTGTCATGGTTAGGTAACTATCCGTCTTCACTTTCGGAGGTCTTCACACATGTTTTCAATGACTTAAGGTACACGTTGTCGATTACTTTAAAAAATATACCTATGTCTAAGCGATAAGACCGCCCATTGTACTTTAGTTAATGTTGGTAATTGGTATCCATATATTGTGTTGTTTTTGGTGTACAATAAAGAGTTATTGTATTGTATAGTAGCTATAGTATTCTTATATCTGTGATAGTAGTTGCCTACCCTACCTATTGATTTCTTTGATCAGCTGTGATCTGATGGTTGCCGCTAAAAAATTTGACCTTATCTAGATTTTTTGTATGTATCCGAAGAACTCAAATGAATTCACGCGGAATGGAACCCGCCGGCCTGGTGCATGAGAGATATAGGCCCACTTCAAATAGGGCATAAGTATATGTTACACCACAGTTACATCACAGTTTTCTACATTTTCTAGAATGATTGTCTTGCCTTACCTAATCCTTGCCTTACTATAGCACCGAAAGTGCTGAGGCATATTTGGTCGTTTATCTCAATTCTACACATTAACTATCTTTCAAGTTGTCTTGATCTCTGTTTGTTAGGAATTTGCATGTAAACAATTCTTCGTATGTCTTTTAACTTTGATCCAAGTGTCTTTTACAACCAACGACTTTTCTGGGTTCTGTTTTTAGTCACTCCCATTGATTGATTAGGTTTAGATACCTAGGTACCTATATCTCACTGTGTCGATATTAAATTGAGAGGAATCATTAATTAAAAAGCTTATCCCAAAACACCTCTAAAAATGAATTTTTATTTTTATTTAACAATTAAAGCATTTTTTTAAAATAAT
Source organism: Ethmia dodecea (assembly GCA_963855545.1). Classification (NCBI taxonomy): domain Eukaryota; kingdom Metazoa; phylum Arthropoda; class Insecta; order Lepidoptera; family Depressariidae; genus Ethmia; species Ethmia dodecea. The sequence goes on from OY979457.1 coordinate 8,833,171, forward strand.
AAAACTATAAAAAAGTGACGCAATTGAGTACTAAAATTATGACGTCATATAGTCAGTAGTCTGTACCATATACCTGAATCTCACCACTACATTTTCCAGAAAGAAAATCTACCTATGTCATAAAGGTAGTGAATATACTACCTTCATGACTTATGTACAGATTTTCTTTTTGACGCCTCACAAAAAGTACCTAACTAATTTGACTAGGCAGTAAAATACCTTATTGACCGTGAAGATATTATATTATGTAGACCAGTAGGTCTAAAATGGCCACTTTGAGCAATTCCTCTGAGCAATTCCTCCTTTTATGAATTCCCAGTAAATCCTAAGCAATTCCTCTAAATTTCGTAAAATGGTCCCTCATTTTAGTCATTCTCTGACAATTCAATTCATTAGCAGATTCGTAATTGGTGAAAATTTCGAATATGAATCGAAATAGGATCCTATTATGATTCACCCGAAACGGCCTTTTTAGACCCCCAGGTATACATTAATACTACATACGTCCATGCTATTGACAAAGGTTGTGGAGCAGTGATAGCACGGTGGTTAAAGAGCCCGCTTTTCATTTGTGAGGCTCGGGATTTTCAAAAATCTTGCTAAACGTTTATCACTAGTGATGTGATAAACGTTTAGCAAGATTTTTGAAAGATCGAAGATGAAGGAAAACATCGCGATCGTAAGGAAACCGGCAGTATTATTTCTGCGCCATAATAATATGTAGTGTAACAGAGCCGGTCCGGACGATGGGTTCACCAGTCACCACCTATCACGTTTAGGGGTCCAAAGGGTGAAACGCGTATTTCCAGAAATGGAAAACATACCTCTGTCTTTTTGGGGATTATGGCGTGAGATTTAAAAAAAAATTTATAATATAATAGACACTAAGTAGGTACCTACATCTAACCTACCTCTATATATTTTATTAAGACTTAATAAAAAGCTTAATAAAGAGCAGTGATAGCCCGGACGGTTAAAGAGCCGGCCGAAAATCAGTGAGGCTCGGGTTCGAATCCTGGCATGTACCAATGAGTTTTTCAAAAACTTACGTACATATTTATCACTAGCTCTACGGTGAAGGAAAACATCGTGAGGAAACCCGCAGGTCTCAGAATTAATTCTGAGACATGTGTAAACAGACCCGGTCCGGCGATGGGCTCACCACCTATCACGTTTAGGGGTCCAATATATCTCGTGAAATGTGGGTGTATCCAGTAATGGAATACCTCTGCCTACCCCCTCGGGGAAAAAAAAGGCGTGAGATTATATATTTTATACTTAATAAAAAGTAACGCTTCTATTAGTTTTTATTTGGTTAAGTAAACAGTCTAGGTAATGATTTTTGGCAATAATGCTTCAAACTTTTGTGTAGATACTTAAAAAAATATCTTAAAAAGAATAGTAATAGTAATAGGAGTATAATTATTCTGAAGTTCAAATCTGTTTAACAATCTGATAGGTACACACTTCTCTGCCAGATAACACAAACTTTCTCATGTAAGTACATGTACCTGTTTGAGATGTTCTTTCTACCGTCTACTAAACATATATTTGTATGTAATTGTTATATACTTGTAAGTATTGTACTTTGGTATCGAAACGCTAAGTCGTGGGCAAGAGCTAGAATGTAATTAAAGCCATGAGAAGCATGTTGCTGTCACGATTCGAATACCCTTGCGTTGCGATTGTTTGGCGTGACGCCGAACGTCACACTTGAAATAAAACGAGGTAATTGGTGGTCAGTTTTGGACACAATTGGGTTAGAGTCTAATTGGATTACAGGAAACCCCTCGCGGACATCGTGGGCTCGCTACATGAATTGACGTTGCTCGGAGCGTATTTGCATTTATTTCGAGTGTAACGCGAAATGAGTGACCAAAAAGATTTAGATATGTAAAGTGACTTGGATGCAGCTTCACAAACGAATTGCCAGATAATAAGTAGAGTAGATACTTTCCATATAAAATTAGATGAATTATGAATAATATGATATTAATAGTAATCAAATAGCCGACTATCTTATCGATGATAGCAGAATAGAAGAATTAAAGATTTTTTTAAATCGGTCGGGTAGTATCGGAGCCTTCAGAACCTATTCAATACAAACAAACAAAACAAAAAATCTAATATTTTTTCCATTCTGTTTATTTTCGCTCCCGTGGGAATTTCCTGAAACCCCTTTATAGCAGTTGGCTACGACATAAGACACCTAAATAGGCTACATATACCATAAGCTCGCGGCCGGCGGTCGCTAGCATTTATTATATAGACTACTAAGTTACCTGTGTCCATAATGTCCCTTGAGAGCTGAAGTCTGTAATTAAATAATTCGGGCTAGCCCTTTACGATCGGCGATACTAGGTAGAGCACTACTTCATTGTGAAACAAAACGCTAAATTATAATAAATGTTTTTTTATGTTCCGCGCATGTTTGTCCCCTGACATGGTAGCACACATAGTAGTCAGGGTTTTTATGGTCGGTTTTTATTCCATTAGTGTAACAAAGAAAGAAAGAAGCATGCTTGCAAGAGGACCAACAGGATTTTGCTAAAGGATTTCATTTCATTTGGTCAGTAGGTCTGCCATCGGTGAGTTTCAATCACAGCACAGACCATTAAATGCCCTGCGGTTTCAAATAGTTTCAATGATATTTAAACTCATGGTAAACGGTGCAGTAGGTAGGTACCTACTGGCCGTGTCATCGCTCTCAATATTGAAATGTCGAAGCGTCAAAGTTGTCTTCTCTTTAAGCCGTATACAGAAAGAAAGCTGAAAACTAATCAGCGCTTATCGGCGCTTATCGGCGCTGGTCCATTCTACATATAAAGCAAGCAGATTGAAGCAGAGCGAGCAAAATGTCGTACGATGATTGGCGGGCGGCACCAGCGCTGACCGGCGCCTGTCGAAGATTGTCGGCGCCTATCGGCGCCGATCGGCGCTTATCGGCGCTGGTTCATATAAATATTATGCCTGCGCCGGTTACCTGCGTAGACCGGCGCCTATAAGCACTGACAAGTTTTCAGCTTTCTTTCTGTATACGGCTTTACTCTCTCAAAGTGATGAGGTTATTTATTACATAAGTAGGTACCTATATCTGTGCCTATATTACTCGTATATTCCAACTTTTCCGTATCGCTTAGGTACATTACTCTCAACCTTGCACTCGACATCATAATAAATGTGTTTCACGCAATAACCGAAGTTTATACACTTAGTAGGTATTTTTTGAAACCTTAAAGTCTGATAATTTTTATTTTAATGCGTGAAGTGCATACCTATGGCGGTCAGTGGGTACCATTATCCATCGTCCCGTCACTCACTCTGCACAACGAGCTTGTTAGTAAAGTCACGGCTCTAACAAGACTCTCACTCTTTTATGTTTAGTCGTTTGTAAAGGTTGCTGAGGTCTACTCAAAAAGAATATTCTTGCAAATTCATATTTTTCCAACACACCTACCAATACGCACTAGACCTAGACTACTCAAACAATGACAGCAGTAGCCTTACGGTTAAAGAGCCGGCCGAAAATCAGTGAGGCGCCGCTCGGGTTCGAATCCTGGCATGTACCTACCTACCAATGAGTTTTTCAAAAACTTACGTACATATTTATCACTAGCTCGACGGTGAAGGAAAACATCTTGAGGAAACCCCAGGTCTCAGAATAAATTCTGATACATATGTGTAAATAAACCCGGTCCGGCGATGGGCTTACCACCTGTCACGTTTAGGGGTCCAATATATGTCGTGAAATGTGGGTATATCCAGTAATGGAATACCTCTGCCTACCCCCTCGGGGATAAAAGGCGTGAGATTATTTATTTATTTTTAAACAATGACAGCTGTCCAAATTCCCCGGTCCAAAAATCAGACTTGTTACACTAAGTATCTATACTTAGTCAAATTTTTAGCTATCTGCAACCACACTAAAACCAACCTTCTTTACAAAATGTTTTGAAAAAGTTATTTCCAAATGGTAATTCAAAATTGTTTATGTAGGTATACAATACACGTATTCTTAATATTTTATTTCTCTAATATAATATTTTGCTTCTCCTTTTATTTTTTGGGGCAAATGTAAAGGCTCGATGGCGAAGTACGTACCTAGGTGATAAGTATGTCTTCTCTATCCGTTTAGTTTTTCCTTATCAATCGCCATATCTACCACAAAACTTACTTCTTGCAGCAGTACTCAGTCATAATGCAACATTTTATAGCATTGGGTAATTACCCCAAAAAATTATCGTGCGTACCTTAATAGGTACTTACAGTAATTGCCTTTCCCACAGTTAAGATAAACCTACCGGAACCGCCGAAGGAATGCGTGCTGTTGGAGTAGTACTCGGCGAGTTCGCCCAGCTGCCGGCTGACGGTGCCCTCCGCGGCGTCGCCGAGCGGAGGCAGCTTGGGAGACTTCCACACGCAAACGTAGTACACGGACAGCAAGATGGCCGCCAGAGATACCGAGAGCAGGTACGCCAGCACAGTCAACACGCGCACCACCTTGCTAGCAGACTTCTGCTCTTGCATATCCCGCGCCGCGCCCGCGCCGATGGGACACGGCTCCTCCGACACGCTGTCGTCCTCAGTTTGCCCGCACACCGACATCACACTACATTTTTGTCTTATAGAGGATTAGATGAACTTCTCAGACCTTTGTCTGGATGTAACAGTCTTAAATTTAATGTTAACAACGGGTTCGCGTCAACGTCGATGGCAGTAGCTCAAAAGCATCATTTGGATAGCTGTATGATACGAGCGGTAGTCCCGGATGGCTGCGACGAATGAGTGGCTTCCCCGAAGTCCAGTGCGGACTGCCCGATCCTCCCGCGCTAAACCGATCAACTGACTAGCGAGTGCGCTACGGCGGCCATGCTTCCCGATCTCACGCGGACAAATTCAATAAGTATAAAATTTAATTAAACAATACTTTCTGATGTTTACTTTGCTCTATCTTCATTAAGTAAGTATACAAACTTTTTGTGGCAATTAATTAATCATTGTGGATTACCGACACATTTGCAAAGTTGTACAATAAGTAAGGAAAGGAGTAAGTACCTACCTATACTACTACAGTTATGGTAAGCTTTAAAATAAATATTTGTACTCTGGTAAGTCGATATAAGGTAGTTATTCTACCAGATTTTTCGTTACTTTTCTTCTTGATCATGCACCCGAAACTAAGTATCATCATTTCAGCTAATTGCTGTCCACTGCTGGACAAAAGCCTCCCCCAAGGAGCGCCAACCATTCCGGTCTTGGGCAGCCCGCATCCATCCACTGCCAGCCACCTTCTTTAGGTCATCGGTCCATCGTGCCGCAGGGCGCCCTACACTTCGTTTGCCTAAGCGCGGTCTCCACTCCAATACGTGTCGACTCCAGCGGCCATCAGTCCGCCTGGAGACATGACCGGCCCACTTCCACTTCAGCGTGCTGATTCTCCGCGCGATGTCGGTGACTCTCGTTCTCTGTCGAATGACTTCATTTCGAATTCTGTCGAGCAGAGAAACCCCGAGCATCGCGCGTTCCATTGCACGCTGAGCGACTTTGAATTTGTGGACCAGTCCAACGGTGAGTGTCCACGTTTCGGCTCCGTATGTCATTACGGGTAGGACGCACTGGTTAAAGACCCTGGTCTTAAGAGACTGTGGGATCGCTGACCCAAAGATATGACGCAGCTTCCCGAATGCTGCCCAGCCCAGACGAATTCTTCTGTTGGCCTCTCGATCGAAGTTGTGCCGGCCGAGTTGAATGGTTTGACCAAGGTACACGTATTCTTGCACAACTTCGAGAGTAATGCCATTTACGACCACGGGACATGGGGAGACAAGATTGTTGTACATCACTTTGGTTTTCCCAAAGTTCATCCCCAGTCCCACGCGTCTTGAAGAACTGTCCAGGCTGTTAAGCATTACCTCCAGATCCTGCGGAGATTCTGCCATGATGACTATGTCGTCTGCAAATCGCAAGTGAGAGATATATTGCCCGTTGATGTTGATGCCCCGTCCGTTCCAATCGAGCGTCTTGAAGACGTCCTCCAACGCAGTGGTAAACAGTTTCGGAGAGATGACATTTCCCTGTCTTACCCCTCTGTGCAGATGGATTGGTCTTGTGCTCTGACCTTGTATTTGGACGGTCATCGTTGCGGCATCGTAAAGGCATCTCAGCACCTGGATATATCGGCAGTCGACAAGGCATCTCTGCAAGGACTCCAGAACAGCCCAGGTCTCAACGGTGTCGAAGGCTTTCTCGTAGTCCACATACGCTAGGCATAGAGGTTGATTGTATTCTTCGGTCTTTTGGATTATTTGCCTCAGTGTATGTATGTGGTCTACAGTACTAAAGCCCTTTCGAAACCCGGCCTGCTCTACAGGCTGGAAGTCATCGAGTCTTTGGGCGAGACGATTCGTAATGACTCTCGAGAACAACTTGTATACATGGCTCAGGAGTGATATGGGGCGGTAGTTCTTCAGGTCGGTCTTGTCACCTTTCTTGAAAAATAATACTACCACGCTCCTGCTCCATGCCTCCGGTGTGGTGCCAGTATGGATGACGGAATTATAGAGCTTCGTGAGCTCAACCAGCACAGGAGTACCTCCTGCCTTCAGGAGCTCTGTCGTAATTCCGTCATCTCCCGGAGCCTTGTTGTTGTCAAGTTGTCCGAGTGCCATTCTAATCTCGCCCAGTTCGATGTCGGGTAGCTCGTCTGTGAGATGGCGTGTCAGTCTAGCGCGTTGGTCATTCGCGATGTGGGTTGTAGGTGGTTGGGTTCGTGAGGTATACAGGTCCTCATAGAACTTTTCGACTTCAGCTTGGATCTCTGGTTTCGAGGTGACGGTGTTGCCTTGTGCTGTTCTGAGTTTGGTCAGGAGACAACAGGAAGGAACAGAGAAACTAAGTATAGTTGAACCATAAAAATCTATGCGGAACAGCTTTGTGCTGGGATAGTTATCCACATCGTGAGGAAATTATAAGTTAATTCCCACCAAGTCCACTGCCGACTGGGCAGTATGTTACGCATAAAATTGGTATGGTTATTTTGTTTAAATTTATTATTTCAAGCATCAAGCATTATCTATAAATAAATTTGTCCTAAAAGGAAATCCTGATATGCCGTCTCTAGAGTATATACGTCACGGATTTACGAACGCTACGTATTAACTTTTATACCTTGCCGAAGATGCTCCGAAGTGTTTCTGTATTCATTCATACCGGCGGAAGTACTAAAATAGTGCTATGTCTGTATTGCGATACAAGAGTTCATATTTTAATGCAAATGAAATATATAACGTTGAGCTTTGATACCTTACCTAACCTGCCCATTAATTCTCGTTTAGGTAACCTTTTTTTAAATCCGGGTGTTAATAAGAATAGCAAAGCGATGCCCTTTGGCTTGTAAGAGCGGATTATCGCCCAAAGCTACGCAATCACTGAACACGGGTATGACTTCTGTAAATGTTTTTTTTTAAAGTTGATACAATTCTTAGAGTAGGCTGTGTATAAAGTCATAAGCCAGCCAGTCGCAGCTGTAGCAAAGCTGCGACTGGCTGGCCTTAAAAACTTTATAAGCAAAGTGCTCTTATTCTTACATTTTATTATCTCAAACTTTTTCATAAAAGACGTTACCCTAAGTATGACCCAAGGGACGGCTTTTGTTTCGGTTCACCAAATTGCTTAATGTAATTATGTAAGTATTGTTATGTACGCCCGCTTAAACTCTGAACATTAGGGTCATTGTCCACACATGCAGGGAATTTATTTTGGTTGAACCACTTCATAATTTGTTCATGTAATTCATAATCGTCATAGAGACTGTGTCATTATTAGATACTTTCGAAAGAGATACCTACCTATTAAAGCCCGAGTGCGCTAACACTAAACATACATACGTTAAAACAATAATCAGGTGCCTAAGACCTACCATTGCCTAGGTATACCAACCCATCATCAACATGGTGATAAGCCAGTAATATAATGTTAATAATCGCCTAATTATTGTATATATAGATCAGATTTTAAATTGAAAAGGTATCTAAGACATAAGAATTAACATTTAATTGAAAATATTTGTACGCTAGAATGTTAGCAGATTTTGTATGGAACATTTTTTTCTAAAGAACCTATCTTACTACCCAAAATCAAGCAAATAAAATATTTCATTTCACGGAGCGGAGAGAGGCAGTGTGATTAAGTATATCTAGGTATCGAGTAATTTGTTTTAGTGGTCGTTTATTTGTTGTTGTTCATGAACTCTTACCTTCGTTTTCATTAGTTGTAGGTAATTCAATTTCAATTCAGCTTTAATTACCTTCCCCATTTCACATCGGTTATTTCAATGTGACTTCTTAGGTAGGTAGGTACTTTGTTTTCTTTCACTGCGTAAGTTTCGAGAAAGAAAGTCTATAAATAGGTATGTAAGGACTTTCTTCAAGTTCCTTCGTATTATGCTGATATCACTTCTCTGAAATTTTGAAATAACGTTTTATTTCAAAGTATATGTACTTAACATAAATACCTCACCACGTGATACAGCCGAGCCGTAATTAAGACGTCACAGCTTGACAAGGGCGGTGAGTCAGATTTTTAATTCAGTGGTATTCTTAAAGGAAAGAAAAAGAACAAATACCAAAAAGTGTTGTTAATGCTGAAATGACAGCTGTCAAAAATATCCGGTACAAAAATCTGACTAGCTACATTATGTATCTAGCAAAGAGATTTAAATATAATAGGGCATAGAGGGGGCATTGGGAATATTTTCATACAAAACTTTGAAGCCTAAGCGTCATGTCCTTGTCATGTCAGTTAATATGAACGCGAGCTGTCATTCGGTCGAAATTGTACTAGACTTATTCCACTTGGAATAACTTTTGACTTCAAATTTTCCTCGCTTTGTCCCCTCTATGCCCTATTATATTTAAATCTCTTTGGTATCTAGTCTTTCTAGTCTGATTTCTAGTTTGTCTGCAAGCTCGTCCCATCGTAGGCCCCGTCTTTGCCCTCAGGCTATATAGTCTTGGGTCAAAACTAAGCCCATCATTATTAAAAAAAAAAGATACACACACGGTGACAGGAAAGTTGATCATCCGAGTTAGCCCGCCCACAGAGTTCCCCGGTGCGCAGGGAGTTCGTCCATTATAGATAATTGGATCGGTGTCCGCAATATTATCCAGTAATAGTGTCGCTCGCATGCCCGGCTAGCAATCAATCATGCTTGAAACAACGCGGGACAACTGCCACCGAGGGACGGCCCTTCGCCTGTGTACACCAATTATGTTAAACTAATGGGAAAGTATTGGCAAAGTCTACCAACTATTGGAAATGTGTTCGAGAAATAGGTATGACGGTATTGCTAAACGGAATACTTTGCAGCCGCCTTCTATGGATGATTGCTGACGACAACGAACGACAAATCCTGTAATCTGAGAACTTATGGATTATGTTGTCTGAAAGAAATGGTATTATTAGATACCGTTGTGTATTGTTGTGATAGGGAATAAGCTTGGAACTTTTTTTGATCAAAACGACGAAGTTTTAGGGATAGGTACCTACTTCTTGTTAGAGAAGAGCTGCGAGTTGGGTAATAACAATCTGTATTTTAGGTATAAAAAGAACACATGACACACAACACATTTTATACAGAACAAACTGATAGCGTAAAAATAGCACATCAACATCTGAAAGTAAGTAGGTAGGTAAGTAATTTTGGTTCCTAATTCATTTACTACAAAGTTCCCCTCTTATCATAAAATATGGACCCTTGTAGGTAATCTTATCTAGTCACTACACAGCAATTTTTTTAACCGGCATCAAAAAAGAACGATGTTCTTAATTCGACTGCTTTGTTTTGGCTGCATGTTACGCGATCATTCCTCTAATGGTTCGATTTTGATAAATTTCTTTTTTGTTTGTTTGATCATATCTACTTCAGAGGTGGTCTCATTACAATTTTATCGAATTAATCAACAAAAATCTTAAAATTTCATACATCTATGATTTTTGGGGTCAGTGTTTTACTATTTTGAGTTCGGTTTTATTATATCAGGGTAAAGTAGAACACACCTATTTGCTGTTTTTGTAGATTACTTACCTAATTATTATTGAATAATTAGTACACCGGTAATTGATTAAACAAAAATATCTATATTTTATATGAACAAAAATAAGTTTCCAAATCATCAAATTTTACAGACATAATTATTTTAATTTCTAAATCAAAGTTTGCTTTTCCTTTTTTTCAACAGCTGTTGCTTGAGCACTCGACGCAGAATCTTGCCGGAGGGATTCTTAGGGATCTCTTTGACGAATATTATTCCTCCGTGTAGTCGTTTCTCCTTCGACAGCTGCAAAAATGACATATTACTTTTCAATAATAATAAACTCCTTTTAGCCCCGAAGGGGTAGGCCCTCTGCCTACCCCTTATTTGTGGATATACCCACTTTTCACGAGATATTCTTTGGACCGGGTCTGTTACACATGCCTCAGAATTAATTCTGGGACCTGCGGGTTTCCTCACCGATATTTTCCATCACCGTCGAGCTAGTGGTAAATATGTACGTAAGTTTTGAAAAACTCATTGGTACATGCCAGATTTCGAACCTCAACCTCACTGATCCTAATATCATCATGTGAAGCAGGCTCTTTAACCGTGAGGCTATCACTGCCCTATTTTTGAATAGGAACTCTAATTTTAAAAACAAGCAGCCGTTCGCGTTGCTGCAGCAGATTCTGCTTTTAGAAGGCTTCACTTCAGCGCTACTTTTTGGAAGTGCCACCCACTTACGGAATCTATTATATCATTGTGTGTGTTATTATACAGGTAAGCGATAAGGCCACACATTGTACTTTATTTTTTTCTTGAATCTTTTTTGTATAGTTTTTGGTGACAATAAAGAGTTATTAAATATGTTTTTCACTAGATTTGACTTCGACTTGTGTAAGTGGCCTTGCTTGACTGACAAAAAGTAGCCTATGAACCTAAGCTCTCGCTGATATGGTACTCGCTTTTATAAAGTACTAGCTGTTCCGCGTGTGGAAATACAGGGATATATAGCTTATGTTACTGCCTGATAATGTAGCTAACCATTGGTGAAAGATTTTTTTAAATCGGTTTAGCAGTTTCGGAGCCTTATTAAATAAGTACAAAAAATTAAATAAAAATAAATAATCTCACGCCTTTCATCCCCGAGGGGGTAGGCAGAGGTATTCCATTACTGGATATACCCACATTTCACGAGATACTTTGGACCCCTAAACGTGATAGGTGGGTGAGCCCATCGCCGGACCGGGTCTATTTACACATGTCTCAGAATTAATTCTGAGACCTGCGGGTTTCCTCACGATGTTTTCCTTTACCGTCGAGCTAGTGATAAATATGTACGTAAGTTTTTTGAAAAACTCATTGGTACATGCCAGGATTCGAACCCGAGCCTTTTCGACCGGCTCTTTAACCGTCTGGGCTATCACTGCTTTTTGTAAATAAGTACAAACAAACAATATTAGTAGGTATAGACCACAGGTATAGACTTAGTAAAGTATATTGAATGTTATGAATTGTCGGGCCTCTTGGTTCAGTTGATAGTGACTCTACCTTCAGAGTTTTCATTTGTATAATAAAAATGTCCGTAAGTATTTTATTAGTTAGTTTAGTTTAGACCCAGGCCTGGGCCTACGTTACGCTACAAAAAGATAACCACAGACAAAGAAAGCGGAAACCTCCTACTGAAAGCGGGAGTGACACATACTCAAAACATTAGGTAGGTACACAAAATTCCCGTCTCGAATCGCGACCGCTTTCCAATCTTTCCCGCCTCTGTGTGCGTTTACCTTTACTTTCGCATTTATAATATTATTGGAATTAGGTACTGACCCGGCTGTTGGAGAACTCGATGAGCTCGTGCTCGGTGAGCGCGACGCCCGGCCTGGCCACCACGAACGCCGTCGCCAGCTCGCCGGCACGCTCGTCCGGCGCGCCCACCACGCCGCACTCCGCGACGCCGCTGTGCTGCAGCAGCACGTTTTCTACCACAGCCGGTGGTACCTTTCGACAAAAAATTAATTCGATTGTCTTTGTCAAAGGCAAATATAACATAATACTTAATATAATTTTCAAATAAATATTTAATGACAAATGCTCGTATCCATGTCTAACACCATCTCCCAATCTATAGTGGCCTCCCGGAGATTATGGCCCATACGTTCTCATGTGTGAGGAAAGACTCCAGCTCAGCAGTGGGCTGTTGTTGATGATGATTTAATGATAGTTCCGTCCGCGACTTTAATTTTTTCTTTTTCACAAATTGGCGTCTGACCACCAGAAAATCTGTCGAAAGGTTTCGAGATGGGCTATCACAGATGTCATATTTGACATAAGGCTTCGACACCGAGTCGAATATAGAATCTCTGTGAATACGCCCGCTGGTTGTTGCCATATTGAATTTTGATTACTGTCATGTCTTTAGTTATCGGAGACTCGATTGAAAGAGTACCTAATCAAAATCGTTTGGTCTTATAGAGCGCCACAAAGGAACAAACATACTCGTACATACCTACTCGTACAGTCAAGAGCAAGTCAAGCTTGACACTACCAGTTTAAGCTGAGCTCTGATTTGTACTGCGCGCCATAGAATACAGGGCTGGGTCAAAGTCCAAAGTGTCAAGCGTAGCGTGCTCTTGACTGTACCTACATAGGCTGATAAACACATTAGATACTAAAAAGGTAAACTTTATTTACATGACAAATATCGTTTGTCATTTAATATCCAAATTATATAAGGTACCGTCATTTTAAATCAAGTCCAATCATTTTAAGGGTTCAAATATGTAAGTAAAATTGAATTACATAAAAATAGTAGAAGAGAAGAAAACAACTTTAGTTTTTTCTTGTTATTTTCTAACAAAAAAAATATTACTTACTTATTTTATAAACATGCTTTGCAGAAATCCTAAAACGTCACTTTTGCCGTTTTATTTATTTGTATTGTTACTTTCGCCCAATTTTTGATTAGTTAGTGTGCGTGTATTGTTTTGACCCCTAGTACCTTTTTCAATTGGACTTTGTAAGGTATGATTTGTTATCTAATAGACTTAATACTATCGTTCATATCGCTTGAGATAAGATATGAGAAATACTTAATACACGAGGATTATACCTATACACATACAATTTGATAATTATTATAAGTAGTTACTAAAGACGTAGATCAGGATGAATCAACTAACGTTGACAACACAAACCATCTTACGTTGCCTAAAGATTTCAGAATTAATTTATTTTAGTGACATTCTAAGACTAACACCACAAGTAAGAGCTTAATCTAACCTATAGTACTTATAAGAATTACCAAATATAAAATTAGGCATGATCTCAATACATTTCAGCTGACGTTAGTCCTACATTTGAAAAGCGTATCGCTCTTACCTGAGCTCCCTTGTACTTGATCAGCTCTTTAAGCCGGTCGACGATGAAGAAGTGCCCGTCCTGGTCGTAGTAGCCGATGTCCCCGGTCTTGAGGAAGCCCTCCTCGTCGATAATGTTCCGCGAGGCGGCCTTGTCTCCAGCGTACCCCTTCATTATGATCGGGCCTTTAATGCAGATCTCACCGTTCTGGTTGGGCCCTAACTTCTTGCGAGTATCTAAGTCAACCACCTGCAAGACAAAAAAATAATATTCAAAAGACGATCGTATGTTTATTTATTTGTATTTATACTTGGTGCAGTCGGTAGTTAGGTATGTAAGTTGTTTAGTTTTTCAATGCATTAATCGGATATGTAACTTTTTCATTGTAAATCTGCAATAAGCGCAGCAACAGTTGCAGGAGGTCGAAATTGGGGGAACTTAAAATTGAGGCAACATAGGTTTAAAGAACTTTATTTCTCAAAATAACTAAATAATACAGTTCACTTACCTACTTGAGATTAAGTAACACATATTATTTAAAATTAAGTTGGTTCCCTGGCCCAAGTAAACATTTACAAATATTAGTAGAAACATAAATATCTATCTAAATATCTAATTTACACAGTAAACTATTTTATTTTACGTTATTTAGAACATGGGATTTAAGTTTTTTTTAAATGAATACAAATTTTCACAATTTTTGATTTCGTCTGGTAAGTTATTAAATATCTGCGCACCCTCAAATAGTATATTCTTTTTACCATAATTTGTTCTTGGTGGTCTTAGGTTTAGTTTGTTTTTATTTCTTAGATTATGTTTAATTTTCCGTTTTGTTAAGATTGTAGTCGAATGGATAGTATCAGAAATAATTTTTTTGATAAGAACACATGTATTGTATGTATATATTTGGGTAAGATTGAATAGTTTGAGTTTTTTGTATAATATGTCTGTGGGTGTATAATAGTTTAGGTGATAAAGTACTTTGATTATTTTGTTTTGTGTAGTTTGCAATTTTTTTAGGTTAGTTTTTGAGGCTGAACCCCATACTTCGACTAAATATTCAAGATGTGACTTTATAAATGAATTATAAACGAGAGAATGTAATTCTATGGACAAACTTCCACCTGTTGACTGCCAACAACGAAAATGATGTTAATGATGATAATAATTTTGATGGTGACATTTTTTGACATTTTTTGACATTTTTTGACATTTTTGTAATTTTTTGTCATTTTTGAAACTTTTGACATTTTAGACCTTTTTGACATTTTTGAACTTTTTGACATTTTAACATGTTTGACATTTTGACATTTTTGACATTTTTGACATTTTTGACCTTTTTGACATTTTGACATTTTTTGACATTTTTGACCTATTTGACATTTTTGACATTTTTGAACTTTTTAACATTTTGACATTTTTGCCATTTTTGACATTTTTGACATTTTTTGACCTTTTTGACATTTTTGATCTTTTTTGACATTTTGACATTTTTTGACATTTTTGACCTTTTTGAAATTTTTGAAATTTTGTCATTTTTGATCTTTTTGACATTTTGACATTTTTGACCTTTTTGACATTTTTTGACCTTTTTTGACATTTTTGACCTTTTTGACTATTTGACATTTTTGACATTTTATGACCTTTTTGACATTTTTGACCATTTTTGACATTTTGACATTTTTGACCTTTTTGACATTTTTGAGCTTTTTGACATTTTGTCATTTTTTGACATTTTTGAAATTTGGACATTTTTGAAATTTTTTGACCTTTTTGACAGTTTTGGCATTTTTGAGATTTTTGAAATTTTTGACCCACGGGTCTGAAATGCCCAGTCCCTTTTGACCCACGGGTCTGAAATTCAAACTCGATCGAGGTATTGACCTAAGGTATCTACTGACCGAATTTGAAGTCAATCGGTCCAGTAGATCCGGAGATATCCTGTCGACAGACACACAGACACACAGACACACAGATACACAGACAGACATCTTACTCAAACCATTAACTTCCTCTTATAATGCTACGCAGGAGGAAGTTAATAACAGTTCGTGATTTATACGGTATACAATTTGCTACTCGTCGCAGGGCACCCGTAAGTGAGATAAGTTTTGATCTAATATGCTCAATGTGTGGCGTCCATGTCAGTTGGTCATCCAACCATAATCCGAGGTACTTTTCTTTGTTTGATCTACGTAATTGGAAATTATTTAAGGTGAGAGGTTCATAATGTGGGATTTTCTTATTTTTAGCTTTTAAAATCATGTATGAGGTCTTTGAGGTATTAATTGTTAGAAGGTTGTAAAGAAACATCCAAGAAATAATATGTCGGTCGAAGTTAATGAGCTTCATATACCCATCTAACAAATTTTGTGTTGTAGGTAATCGTACTTAGAACACGCCTTTCAGATTTTCGCAAGTTTATTTGGTTCGATATACCTATTTCAACTTCTAGAAAATAACTAAGTAAACGCTTTTCCTTTAGGTAGGATTCGATTCGATTCATAAAGGTTTGTCTTGCTTGTTTCGACCTGAGTAAGTAAATCCCTAGTTACCTTAACTTTGACGCCGCGCAGAGGCAAGCCACCGCTGCCTGGCTTAGGCTTCAAATCTCCCTCTTCTGAATCCTTTGTGGCTGCTAGCGACGTTTCGGTCATACCGTACGCTTGTAGAATACCAGAACAGTTTGGTAAACTGTGAGAGAGCAGACACGAGGATGTTACTCGTATTTTAATTATAGGAGCTTGCTCTAATGAGGTTAAGGAACAAACAATACATTGTCTGAGCAATGTATTGTCCTTAAAACTTAATCTTTAATCACATAACATTTATTATTTTCGGAGTTTATTCCTTCACAAATTACTCTATGCTAATAGAGGGTGCTGTTTCTTCCATTATAATCTAGGTAACAAAAACAGTTTAATGTAATGACTAATGACGTATTAAGTTAGGTACCTACTTAATTCCTTTTTAGTAAATTACTTTTTCGTTTAGTTATAAAAATATGTAAGTATATATGAACTTATTATTTACCGTTGCATTGCCAGCTCTATAGTCTCTGAACTAAGGGGGGCCGCACCGCACCAAACAATGTTGACTGAGGACATGTCGTATTTCGCTACCACAGGCGACTTTGCTAGGAATACCACAATTGGTGGCACCACTAATAACACATTTACCTGGAATAATGAGTAACTATCAAACGATCGTTGAGAGAAAAGCTAATGAAATTTCTTGTGAAGACGCTGATTTCTCCCGGGCGAAAAGCGATCACCGCTGACGTGGGTAGGTATAGGTAGCCTTGCCTTTTACTGGCTTTACCTTTATCGAAATTCACTTTAATATACTTACCTACTATTAAATTAATCATCATCATCATCAGCCTACATTCGTCCACTGCTGGACATAGGCCTCCCCTAATGAGCGCTATTAAATTAATAGGTATATTGAATGTTAATTATTATATTTTTTGGTCATAATTTCTAAATAATGTGACATGGTGCACGCAAATCAAGACTACAAATACTACAATCTTTGATGCGACAGGATTATGCAATTATTTGCAAGTAGTCTTAGTTCATCAGCATCAGTTGATTATATTTGGAAACAAATCGTTAAACCCATATTCCTACCTTGTGTTCCTGTATTGCAGTCAGATATTTGATAGGATGAAAACCAGCGAAGTACACCAGCCGCTTTCCAACCGCCAAGTTATTAAACGTCGATATCAGTCCATACGCGTGGTACCAGGGCACCAATGTTAACATTGTGCGATATCGCTCCTTTGTTTCAGTATCTCCTCTGAAAAATAGAAAAAATATAGTCTCTTCTATAAATCAGATAGATATAGGTACTTATGTGAATTGTGAACACATATCCAGAATTCTTATCACAAATAGGTAAATTGAACATTAAATCAATTTAGATGTCGGATATTTTTCAGTACAATAGTTTTCTAAATGTAGGTAGTTTCCTAAATACAAGAAAATAGATAGTCATAAGTAGAAATTCATCATTCTGCCCGCCCGATCATCGTATAGGGTATTCTAATATCTGTGGTATAGGTACGATTACTCATCCATTGGAATCTTACTACTCGGCTCGCAGGTACTTACTGAAAATTTGCTGCTGCATATAATGCATTTAGATGTGTTAACATGACCCCCTTCGGAAGACCAGTAGTGCCCGAAGAATACAGTATCAGGACATTATCAGACCACCCTTGAACTTCTGTCGCTTCAAAACCATCAATGCTGGCGTGTGAGATTATACTATTGAAAGAAATTACTCCTTTTTCAATGGGTTTTCCGTCGAATTGTATTATTTTCTTAATACTTGAAATTGCTTTGAAAGTCTTGATGTTCGGTTTCAGTGCCGATTCCGAGCTCAATATTATACTTGGCCGCGAAATGTTTAAAACATGAGTAATTTCATCTGAAAATAATTTTTGGTTTGATAAGTATCATCATCACTATAACATAAACAAAGTCGCTTTCTCTGTCCCTATGTCCTTATGTCCCTATGTCCCTTTGTATATGCTTAAATCTTTAAAACTCAACGGTTTTTGATGCGATTTTTTTTAATAGATAGAGTGATTCAAGAGTAAGGTTTTGGTATAAGCATTGCACCCGTGTGAAGCCTGGGCGGGTCGCTAGTTTTTTAATAAAATGAGCATACCTTGTCAAATAACATTTCTCACTACGCTATAGTTTGTAATTGTTTGATTATCTCTGCTATGCAAAGGCCCGATTGCACCAACACTAAACGGCCGTTAAAAGAATAATAAGGGGCGTAAAAAAAACCATACCTATGTTAACAGTAATAACATTATAGTTACAGGTAGGTACATACCTACACCTTATTAATAACGTATAATAATAATAAAATATTTATGGTGATATGATATTAAGCAGTGGTATGGTTTTGAGCACGTGATTATTGTTTGAACAGTCGTTTAGTGTTGGTAAACACGGGCCTAAACAGTCAAAGCGAATTTATAGAGTTGTTTTTATTTGATCTGTAACTTGAAGATTTAATTTGTTTAGCATGTCAACCAGTCATGAGAAAGAAAATAAAACCCAATCAAGTGCGAGTTGGACTCACGCAGAGGGTTTCATAAATTTTCTATCCTAGGTATTATTTGCACGCAATCAACTTCAATTTAAATTTTATGGGACCGCATTAGGTACAGTCACGAGCACGGTAAGCTTGACACTTTGGACTTTGACCCGGTCCTGTATTCTTGGCGCGCAGTATAAATCAGAGCTCAGCTTAAACTGGTAGTGTAAAGCTTTACTTGCTCTTGACTGTACTAAGTTTATAAGTAGGGGCGAGTATGTACAAGATTTTTCACCTCTCCTGAATTCGTATGAAAACTTCATATGTAGGTACTTACAGGTATTAACTATAAAGATTTTATTCGAAAATCTAACTGGTATTAAGTTTCTAAGTAGATGAACATCGCTTGCCCAGTATGAAGTTTGGTATTATTCATATACATACCAGTTTATTTATGTTCATATACTGAGCCACTTTTTTAACTAAACAGTCTGTATTCCATCCATTACAGATTTTATTAAAATATTGAAAAGAATAGCGATTAGCTATTAGCGAAATCCTAATAAAAAATATATGTGCAAACTTAGAAATATATATAAACTAGCCACCCGCCCCGGCTTCGCACGGGTGCAATGCTACAATAAAACCTTCCTCTTGAATTACTCTATCTATAAAAAAAGCCGCATCAAAATCCGTTGCGTAGTTTTAAAGATTTAAGCATACATAGGGATATAGGGACAGAGAAAGCGACTTTGTTTTATACTATGTAGTGATGATTCAATACCGCAGTTGAAGACCATGACAGTTTAGTTCCAGACAGACTTCATAGGTTAGTAGTTTCAAACAGACCGGATTTTTTCTTCTCATATTTACTGTTGATTTGGTCATTAGATGAAATTAGAGACTATTTTCTCTATTTTTTCTCAATTTTTAACCGCCTTCAAAGACCACTCTATCGATTTCAATAAAATTTCAATGGGAGTGGTCCCATTAAAATATATTCTTAAAATCCAAATCGGTTCAGGCGTCTTCGAGTAATCGCTGAATAACATACACCAAAAAAAGTTTCCGACGAATTGAGAACCTCCTCCTTTTTTTGAAGTCGGTTAAAAATAGAGATAGTACCTAAGTGGTGGTGGTAAAATAGTTAGTAGATAATTTATGAAAAATATGTATTTCTATTACATATGGGTACCTCTACATTCTCCAACTATTTAATTTTTTATCTTTACATTTGGATTACAATTTATGTTCACGTAACTGGATTAGGTTTTATAGATGTTGGAATTATTTCATTTTATTTAGTGCTCATTATAAAGACTCTATATACTGTACCTACCTACTGATAAACATGTTTTGTTTGTGTATTAATAATACAATAGGTAGGTAGGTACATTGACTTAACATTGGATTAGTTACGTCCATTTTTAATTAATCTCAGAGCCCTATTCTCGTGCATTCTATTGGATTGTTAGACGATAACTACTTAATAATATGTACCTATATAAGGCCCTTTTAAATCAAGTGCAAATATTTTAAGGGTACATAGGTAGATGAGAAATAGAATTAACATATAAAGAAAGACGTTAGATTATTTCTTGTGCATTTCTAAGAAAATATTTTTTTAAACATGCTTTGCATAAACCCTATATATACCTACCATAATTTTTAATTGGGTAGTGTTCGTTCGTGTATTGTTTAGGTATGTAAGTACAGCGTGTTAGTTTGTTATACATAATAGATGTTATCTAGTAGAGTACCTTATGAACATTAAAAATCAACGCTAAAAATAGTTTCTTGTTCATTATTTGATCTCTTCTATCTACCTCTAAATACGAGTAAGTATCTCTCTCTATCTACCCTTTAAATATTTGCACTTAATTTAAAATTACCATGACTGTACTTATACCTACTTGTCTCGCAAATCTACATCTCTACACTACGAGTATATTAAAAAGAGGAAAAATTTGTATTTTTCTACGTCTGTAACGAATAATTACTTAATAAATTAAAGGGGCTTACAAGAAACGTATTTTTTAGGATTTTTAATTTACGGTGAACGCAACCTTTCGTGTTCACTTACCGTACCTTTAGTATAGAGCACGTTAGCCGTGGTGACGGTGGCGCCACAGCAGATGGCAGCCATGCCCGCCACCACGTATTCATCCCTGTTCTCGGCACATAACGCCACTACTACCCCCCTCTTCACCCCCAGTTTTCTCAGGCCTGTTGCCACATTTACCACACCTTGCAATATCTGCTTGTACGTAGTTTGGCGACCCGTTTCGCCGTTAATCTGAAAATAATTTATGTGTTAAAAATATATAGGTACTAGTGACCCGCCCCGGATTCGCACGGGTGCAATGCTAATACTAAAACCTTCCTCTTGAATCACTCTATCTATTAAAAAAACCGCATCAAAATCCGTTGCGTAGTTTTAAAGATTTAAGCATACATAGGGACATAGGGATATAGGGACAGAGAAAGCGACTTTGTTTTATACTACTTATGTAGTGATGATATTACTCAAGCGGACCTGCGCATGTCCCGTTTATTCAAGTTCCCTGAGATTTTATTTCTAAAATCTTCCCGAACTTCGGCTCCACAATTAGATAATCAAAGTTTAATAATGGTTTTATGAATGGTATAGATAACGAACAAACATACAAACGTTCATTTTCACATAAGTATTATAGATTGCAATGTTGAAGGCAAAGAGATTAAAATATAATACGACATATAGGGGGCATTGGGAATATGTTACTACACATGGAATACCTCTGCTTACCCCTTGGAGATAAAAGATGTGAGCATACATATTCCCATTTATGGACAGGGTTTTCTCTTCTGTCTATTTAAAAACTTTTCTTCCTTACCAATGCAACATTATTTTCGTCGGCGGCATTTTCTCGTAGCATGTCTATGAGTAACTGTCCGTAATTCAGATGTCCAGGGACGGACAGCGCTGGACCCCCGTCCACGACATTATCGATTATTCTTCTGCTCATGGCTTCTGCTCAGTCTCAACTAAAACAAGTTCGAGAGACCATCGGCATCGTTAATTCCATAAAAGTAAAAAAAATAAGGGATATTTCGTAACTTCTAAAATACTTAGCTAAAATAATATACTGATATAGGACTTAATCTCGTACAATTAAACACTATCATATAGATCGGAAATATTTGATTAAAACGGTTGCAAACACTAGTCTATTTCACATAGCATGGGTTCGGCGACAGTTAACATTTTTCCGTTTTACGCTTACGGTGCGCTTACTACTTTCGACTAATAAAAATATTAGGACTAAAAATAATAATTATTTTATCAATGCAAAAATACAATAACCTTTATTAGTCGAAAGTAGTAAGCGTAAAACGGAAAAAAATTAACTGTCACCGAACCCATGCTATGTGAAGTAAACTATAATTAACAGTATTTTATCAGTATTGTTAGGTTCTATTGTGACTAAAATAGACCGCAACGGGGCATCGAGTTGGGAGTTGGTTCGAAGCCTAATAACATCTGGTCTATGTTAATTTAAACTGGTCTGTGCTGATACTAATCTACATTATATTGTACCACAGAGTACAGCACTAGCGGACTAAGGGAGGAGCGGAAGGGGCGGTCCGTTCTCTTAATCAAATCCTAAACAAGGATAAATGGCAGTTGGGTGTTGGTTGGAGGCATCATAGGTACAAATACGATTAAAGCTACGCTAAATTTGGAGGCCCCCCTGGACCAGAGGCCCGCCCTGGGCCTGGGGGGGCCTCCAAATCCAAAAGTTCAAGACCGTGGGGGCCTCATTCAGGTTTTCCGCCCCGGGCCTCCGACAGGCCTAGTCCGCCACTGGAGTACAGACTAAAGAATACCTAATTATTAGAACTGCCGCTCAGTCAGTATTGATATATTCAGTGAGAAATAAAAAAGACGTGTGGCACTCGGGGACTGCCGCGGTAAAGCTATTGCATAGCATTTTGTATCAACAGGACTGCCGGAAAGAAACGACGTTAGACAATGCACGGCCTTCAAGCCACACCTCCGTGCCCGTCGGAGTGGGGAGCGTGAGGTTTTTTTTCGTTACGGAATTTCTGGATTCAGTCCCCGCGCTCAAGGCCCTCGATAGAAGCTATGCAATAGCTTAAAAACTAAAAAATACGCGTCACACCTTATAATTATTTATACTGTTTAACCGTAAACACTACTAGCTACAAGTTTTATCTGAAACACTGTAACACTGTCTACCTACACTATTTAATATTCGTTTAAATAAACAAAGTTAATAGGACGTGCGTGAACATAATACCTATCTGACTTCACAAACATCAAGCAATTAACATATCCACACCGAAACTCAAATTGAAATAACTAACAAACATATTCGTAAATGTTTTTATCATATCGCGTTTGTAATACCAACGTACCTCCGCCAGTCTCTAGCGCTTGAAAACTAACAATGAACTAGTTACTAGATAGATAACATTGTGTTCCGTACACAATATCTTACCTTATATTGTAGTTTATATAACGCCACTACGACTGTCTGTCAGTATCAGTTGTTATCGGTTATTTATTGTTATGGAATTAATATAAAGTACCCAGGTAGGTAGTATTATTTTTTATTGATTCCATGATTATTGCACTGCCCATAACCATAAATTAAAATATAAAGGTCAAATAACTGCTTATTAAATAATAACATAACGCAATTGACAAATATCAAAAACATACCTGCTTGTGTTACTTATATACCTACCTATACTTAGCTAAGTAAAACCCAGATAATGGAATAAGAGAGTAAAAGAAGCTAAACTTATTGTGCTATCATATATAATAAATAATAAACCAACAAAACCACTTAAGTAGACGCGTCCGTTCACTACTGAGGCCACCAACCCATGTCCAGTGTAGTTTATTTAAAAACATAATAATTATGTATTTACTTTTCGTAGGTAGGTATTGAATGTGCGAGTATGTGTTATCATCACAGCTATTAAGAAGGTTTTATAGTAGTAATGTAAGCTGGATCGCGTACGATGCGCTGTTTTGTCATTTAGAAAAGTTAAAACGCTTTGCTGCCTAACTAGCCGGGTTTTCACGTTAAGCGCGCTCGGACCGAGTCTGCTCGGGTGACTATTAGAACGCTAGAAAAAAATCATTTATTTTCTGTAGTTAGGTACAAAAAGTACACTTAGAAATGTTAATAGTCTAATAACAAGGCACTCTAAATCTCCTCCATGAAGATTGGCTAAATGTAAACAGCAGCCCATCTCCACCGACGAGTTGTTAGTTCCAAATGCATTACTCTAAGAAGTACCAGCAATAAACTCAAGGGCAGCTCTATTCTCGTGTCTAACTAGTAATTATGCTTTACAATAAAGATTGTGATTAATAGCCTTACATAGCGTCAAGCGGTTAATCTACTATAGTATCATGTAAACACGTGACCCAGTCCCATATATAATGTACTTTGTGCCCAGTCCGAAGCCGGCATTCAAACATTGAAAAACTAAGTTTATGTTTTCATCACAGAGTCATCATCTATGAGAACGATTATGTCTCGGGGATTCCCGCGTGTTATTTTGTATTCCTCCGTCGCGAACTTTACTAAGATCGTTTTTGGACGGAATAAATATAAACAAAGAAGAAATGAAAGGCTTACGATAGAGTGAGAAGGAATGAGCTATGGTCAACACTGGCCATGCATGGGTTGAACCCTATTTTGGTGCAGAGTCTGAAATCCCTCTATAGGGATTCTAGAGCCTGTGTCCGAATTAACGGCGCGGCGCCTACACGGACTGGTTTGACATCTCTGTGGGTGTTATACAGGGTTGTGTAGCATCGCCATGGCTTTTCAACCTTTTCATGGATAGCTGTTTGACAGATTTGAAAGAGCGAGATTGTGGAGTACGAATGGGAGAGGTACGTGTCAAATGCCTGGTATACCTACGCCGATGATCAAGTAATACTTGAACCATCGGCGTGTAAGTTGCAGGACACTGTGACTCTCGTGAATGAGGCATTTAAGAAGAAAGGCATGAAAGTGAATGTAAGCAAGACGAAGGTAATGGTTCTGGAGAAAGATAGGGATATGTCTGCATGTGATATTATGATCGAAGGCAAGAAAGTAGAACAAGTTCAGAGTTTGTTTATTTGTGAAGTAAGTTTACAAGTGTACCTCTACGCAGCGGGACCCTCGGCCCTAGAGAGATATGGTTGGTATATATCTATAGTACCCTCGCCCAAACTTACTGAACGTGTATTGAAATAATTTGTACCCCGATGGTTTTAGAGTAAATTAAAAAATAAGAAAGTCTCTATCCAGCGGGGCCCTCCGTAAGTATGCATTCAATGGTTTTTTCAATTGCATTTAAGTATAATACCCCAAGACCCCTTTTCAAAATAACAAATACTTTTCATCTAAGAGATCTAGTTTTTATATAAAATCGAGTGGAAGTTCTAATCGATCCAGCGGGGCCCTCCCTGGATTGGCATTGAACAGCCGTTTTGTATTTTTTTTCGTTTAGTACCCTTAGTAAAAGTAACTCTTAACAAATAATATGTTTAAAAATACATACTGAAAAAATAATATGAACAAAATAAAATGACGCGCCTCTCCATACTATTTTATAGATTTTTTTTAACTGTCCTACCTATGCTAAAGTCATTTTGTGGTTTCTATATTATGTTATATAGATTTAAAATAAAAGCCCATACTTAGTTAGAAGCCTAACAATAAGTCTAGTTTTATTTGATTCTAAAATCATCCCTAGATTTATTTTTCTAAATCACGCTAATCGTATGGAGAGGCGCGTATTTTGTTCTTATTATTTTTTTATTATGTATTTTTAAACATATTATTTGTTAAGAGTTATTTTTACTAAGGGTACTAAACGAAAAAAAATACAAAAAGGCTGTTCAATGCCAATCCAGGGAGGGCCCCGGTGGATCGATTAGAACTTCCACTTGATTTTATATAAAAACTATATGTCTTTGATGAAAAGTAATTGTTATTTTGAAATGGGGTCTTGGGGTACCATACTTAAATGCAATTGAAAAAAAACATTGAATGCATACTTACGGAGGGCCCCGCTGGATAGAGACTTTCTTATTTTTTAATTTACTCTAAAACCATCGGGGTATAAATTATTTCAATACACGTTCAGTGAGTTTGGGCGAGGGTACTTATACCTAGATATATACCAACCATATCTCTCTAGGGCCGAGGGTCCCGCTGCGTAGAGGTTTCTTTACTCATGTGGTAGAGGTACACGTTTACAGTTTACAAGAGACGGAAAGTGTGACAGTGATATTGAAAGGAGAGTGAATGCAGGCAACATGATTAACGGAGCTTTGCACTCCTTTATGAGGAGCCAGAATGTGACAAAAAAAGCACGTCTGGCTGTTCATGATGGTGTGTTAGTAACTACGTTGATGTATGGCAGTGGGTGTTGACTGTTGGGTATGGCAGAAGAAGCATGAAAGTAGAATAAATGCAGTCGAAATGCGTTCATTAAGAAGCATTAGTGGAGTAAGATTGATAGATAGAGTGAAGAATAGTGTGATCCGAGAGCGTTGCGGCTTGAAAGATGATATAGTGACTAGGATTGAAAGAGGAATGCTGAGGTGGTTTGGTCACATTGAGCGGATGAATGAAAGTCGACTAACGAGAGAAATATATAAGGGTGTTGTGAATGGGCGAGTCAGTACAGGACGACCTAGGCCCTATTTTATAAAGCTACAGGTTACAATTTACAGGGAAAAACGCAGCAACACTGATTAATTAAACAGCAACACTAGATAAAATTACAGGTACAGGCGTTTTATAAAGCTACAGGTCATTTTATTTACAGTCTACAGGAACCCGTGCCTGTAACTTTCCATAGACAATTTAATGCTTAATCGAGCGTGATTCGAGCATAATCGACCTATTATTTACAGGTGTTTACGGAAAAACTTGTAAAATACAGTTGTAAAAAAATTAAAAAAATAAAAACTTGTAAACATTTCTACAGGTGAAGAGACGTATGTAATTTGGTTTCAGGAGGAAGTTTGTTAATTCGAATATTATGCTTACGTTTTGTTGTTTGTTAATTCGAATATTTTGAGTGATTTTGCGTGTTTGGAGCTCAGACTCGGACTCTGAGGATGGTGGTCAACATCCAAGAAGACGACTCCAAGATCTTTCGCCGTCAGAACCAATATGAACCCGCAAAACGATTTTCACCTTCAATGAGAAATTTAGAATGCGTTCTACTTAAATGCAATATGTTTTGGAGCATATTGAAGGAGATATAATTATTGGCTAGTTATATGATGTTAATTTTAGAGAAAATCATGTGTTTTTTTTCTATTACGTAAATAAACCATAGAAATACAAGTAAGTAAATAAACAAACATCTGTTTTTATTAAACTAGCGACCCGCCCTCACTTTGCTTCAGTTTATATTATGGTATATAAAAACCTTCCTCTTGAATCACTCTATCTATTAAAAAAACCGCATCAAAATCCGTTGCGTAGTTTTAAAGATTTAATCATACATAGGGACAGAGAAAGCGACTTTGTTGTATACGTAGTGATAAATATTAATATTTTATGGCGATAAACTAGAATTAATCCAAAAAACAGATTTCGATTCTGTCATTTTTTAAATTTTTGCGGGGGTTGTCCCCGCTACCACCCCTATTTTATAAAGCTACAGGTTACAATTTACAAGGAAAAAAGCAGCAATACTGATAAATTAAACAGCAACACTAGATAAAATTACAGGTACAGGCGTTTTATAAAGCTACAGTTCATTTTATTTACAATCGACAGGAACCCGTGCCTGTAACTTTCCATAGACAATTTAATGCTTAATCGAGCGTGTTTCGAGCATGATTCGACCAATTTTTACAGGTGTTTACGGAAAAACTTGTAAACATTTCTACAGGTGTTTAGACGTCGGTAATTTAGTTACAGGAGGAAGTTTGTTATATTTACTTACGTTTTGTTGTAAGTATGTTAATTCGAATATTTTGAGTGATTTTGCGTGTTTGGAACTCAGACTCGGACTCTGAGGATAGTGGTCAACATCCAAGAAGACGACGCCAAGAACTTTCGCCGTCAGAACCAATATGAACCCGCAAACGAGTTTCACCTTTAGTGAGAAATTTAGAATACGTTCCTACTCAAATGCAATATGTTTTGGAGCATACTGGAGGAGATATAATTATTGGCCATGGTTGAATGTTAATTTTAGAGAAAATCATGTGTTTTTTTTCTATAACTACCTACGTAAATAAACCATAGAAATACAAGTAAATATACAAACATCTGTTTTTATTATAAACTAGCGACCCGCCCTCGCTTTGCTTAAATAATTAATTGCTTAATTAATTAATTATGTACGTAAGTTTTTGAAAAACTCATTGGGACATGCCAGGATTCGAACCCGAGCCTCGCTCATTTTCATCCGGCTCTTTAACCATAGAAATACAAGTAAATAAACAAACATCTGTTTTTATTATAAATAAATATTAATATTTTATGACGGTTCACTAGACTTTTAGCCAAAAAACTGATGTCGATTCTGTCATTTTTTTTATTTTTACCGTTGATGCATAGTGCTGTACTCCGACTTGTTAACTGCGCCTGTAGTCGAGATAGTAATATTACAGGGGTCTTTATAAAACACCTGTTACCTGTAGATTGTAACTACAGGAGCACTACAGGCTTTTTTTTCCTGTAGCCTGTAGCCTGTAACCTGTAGCTTTATAAAATAGGGCCCTAGGCGTACCTACCTACTTATATCGACCAGATCGGCGATGTGTTGAAGAAAAGCCAGATAAAGAGTACCCGAAACCGACGAGCATGCATGAGTCGTTTGATGAATGTGGAGGAAGCACGAGAGATCTGCCAGGTTCGTAGCAAGTGGCGGTCTGTTGTCTCTGCCTAGGTAGGTACCCCAATGGGAAATAGGCGTGAGATTATGTATGTATGTATGAAGAAGAAATCCAAGAATCCGACAATGATGAAGATTTACCTAAACCAGCTTGATTCATAATCAAAAATATTGTTTTTTATTTATTTCATTGATAATTCCAAGTTATTTCATTAGAAAAAAATGTTAAGTATATATGTTTGTTTCATTTCATACTATCATAATTTTTTTCTCATTCTGATTTGTAGATGACGCGAAATAAAGCGCTTTTAAAAAAATTTCATTTAGCGCTTTTTTACAGCGCTGACAGCGCGTTTTCGCTAAAACTAGTTGGCAGCACTGACTGTGATGGTGCGGTTCGTTTTGTGCAAATGGTAAATACGTTCGTAAGCACGCACACGACTGTTCATAATGATTACGATTGTTAGCATGCCAACAATTTGAACAGGTTTTCGTTTGTTAAAAATTAGTTCTTTTAATATTATAATATTGTTATGTAGTTTTTAAATAAACTAGTTTTTACATTCTAATAGGTATTTTAAATGTTAGTACAAACCAATTGCTACTCGTTGATATTGTTGTGAAGTTAAATTCAGTCATATAGAATCCCGCGAAGCTTCGCAATGTACTTCTGTTAATATTGTAGGTACCCACCTAGGTTTACTTAAATGTGTCTACCCTCCTTATTTATGTACACAGCTTGTTTAAATAGAGGTAGCCCATTAAAGGAGGTCAGATCCGATCACCGATCACATTCGATCTCGACTCTCGACACGAGCAACATCTCTCATTTCTTCAACCCTCATCACCCTCGACCTCGCTTAGTGGCAGTCACCCTCGCTGCCCCTAAAATATCAATGACGGACGACATACCTAATTTTAATTAATACTTTAATGAAAAAGTAAAAGTTCGCGGGGCGGGAAAAAACAGAACAATCAAAAAACGAAAAAACACCATGCACATTGAAGTTTGACAGATCCGGAGACATTGCACTACCTCCTCGTTTTTGGCACTGTTCTCACCAATCGATGACGTCATCGATGAAGTCACAATGCTCATGTCAGCGTACCACAGCGCAATTTGAACAGTTGTTTGCATGAATATAGCGCACACGAGCGCAGAAAGTGCAATTTGGACCGCACCAAGTGACAGGCACTGGTGACCTGTCTAGTTTATGGTGACAGTGGAAAGCACTGACAGACACAAACTAATTAGAGAACTGACCAGACAGAACACTTTTACATTATATTCTCTTTGACTTTTACTACTAGGTGGAACTGGAATTCGCTCGCCGGATAATTTGAATAATTACGTAGTCGGTGTGATGTGATATCAATTATTTTTAGTGGAAGTTCTTTATCGAATTATCAGGCTTGCATATTATAAAGGAGTGTTATCTATTTAATATCATTTATAGTCACATAACCTGAGCGATAGGAAGTTTTATTCCTAAGCCGAATAATATTTAAAATTATTTGTGTCGGCTTATAGAGATGGTAGCGACAATACATAATAATGTGGTGTCTGGGCCCGAGGAGGAGCCTATCCCGGCCCACTTATCCTTTGGGCAATTCTTATACGATCAGATAAAGAAAGGTGGAGACAACATTGCTTTAGTAAGTTACCAAATTATTATTTATTTCCTCTTCCTGTCCTTCAAACTGACCTTATGAATACTGACACCAGTAGTTGTTTCGCAACTTTATAATTCCTTTAGTGCAAGCAAAACTAAATAAATTAAAAACACCATTGTTTTCCAGGTATGTGGTGAGACTGGCGACTCGGTGACGTACAACAATATTCTGCAGAGCAGTGTGAACTTGGCAGTAGCACTGCAACGTCTGGGCCTTAAGAAGGGCGATGTGGTGGCCCTCAGCAGTGAGAACAGGTTCGAGTTCATGGTGACAGCGTTAGCAGTCATTTATTGTGGAGGAGTGCTATCCACACTCAACATCACTTACTCTCCTGGTAATGCCACATTCACCTACCATCCTTAACAAAGAGTTAGTTTCTTGTAATGGTGTTTCTCCTGTTTCTCCTTTCCAATGTATTAATTTTGAAGTTTTATAAATTTGAATAATACAAGAATTCTTACTTGCTTGCTAAAGATTTTTATTTTTATAGGTATATTATATTTATATTTTAGATATTTTTGTAGGTTTGTAATGAATAAACTCAAAAACTACTGGACCGATTTTAAAAATTGTTTCACCAATGAAAATCTACAATATCCCTGAGTAACATTGGCTATATTTTTTTAACGGGAACTACGCGGGTGAAACCGTGCAGAACTGTTAGTACTAAATAATATTGTAGGAACTATGTTAAACAAAAGTAAAAAATATTACTTTTTATTGCAATACTTCATATTTTAAATAAATTCATGTTTTCTTGCAGGAGAAATCACACACATACTGAACATAACAAAGCCAAGATTCATATTTACATCACCGATTACAGCACAAAATCTGTATGACTGCAGCGTTAATCAGCCTTATGTGGAAAAACTTATACTGTTTGGTGATTTTGAAGTTGTGCCTGCATTGATGTATAACAGTCTTGTTAGGGAACATGTGAATGTAAATGATTACACGTTAGTTGATGTGAATGGTGTAGAAGACACAGTTGCTGTCATGTGTTCATCTGGGACAACTGGTTTACCTAAAGGAGTCATGTTGACCCATGTCAATTTCCTCACGCTTTGTTCTCATATGAGGTAATTATTTAAGATGTATTTCGAAATGCTTTATATGATATTAATTTTAAATGTATTGTAAGTAAAAATATCTAATCTACATAATGCAAGAACCTATCAGATTTACCACAGAATGACTAACAAATGCTGTAATTTTTTGACAATAATGTTGAAGTGACTATCTTCGAACATTGTCCTACTTTTCATCCCGTTTTGTGGTAAGGTCATACTAGCCACCCGCCCCGGCTTCGCACGGGTGCAATGCTAACACTAAAACCTTTCTCTTGAATCACTCTATCTATTTAAAAAAAAACGCATCAAAATCTGTTGCATAGTTTTAAAGATTTTAGCATGCAAGCAAGACAGGGATATAAGGACAGAGAAAGCGACTTTGTTTTATACTATGTAGTGATATATATTTATGTTATATATTCAGTTATTCCTCCTTTTCAGATATTACTTAGAAACCTCTAGGGCGGACAGAAACCTCATAGTGAAGAGTAGCATGTCTTTGATCCCATGGTTCCATGCCTACGGCTTTATTTCGACATTTGCTATGATAGCTAAGAACATAAAAGTGGTTTTCTTAGTCAGATTTGAGGAAAAACAATTTCTGGAGACAATACAAAACCATAAAGTAAGAATAAACTAACTCGGCATCTAAATTATTGGTCAAATCAGTTTAAATTTGTACATACTAAGTTCGGTCTATGTATGTCATTTGTAAAATTAAACAGAGATAAAAATTTAAATGAAACTATATTTCAGATAAACATGACTACACTGGTACCACCTCTGGCTGTGTTCTTGGCGAAGCACCCTCTCGTCTCTAAGTACGACCTGACTTCGCTGAAGGAGGTATGGTGCGGCGCCGCCCCGCTCTCCAGCGCCATCCAAAAAGCTGTTGCCGACAGGTCAGTTGTCAATGTTTTATATTTTAGTAATGTAGTTGTTGTTCAATTTTAAGGATAATAACAATATGTACAGTTCGGCCGTTTTAACTTAGCTTCTCTGAAGACTGAACATAGGCTGCCTCGCCTGCGCAACCTCCTCGTACCGAAAATGGTCACAAATTTTTTTTATTGCGCACCCATTTGCGCTACTTCAGAGCTGCCAAATTAAAACGTCTGTACTGTAAATAGTACTTATTGAAAATATTCTAATAAAAATATGGTGATGGAAAATAACATATTATTATATTGTACTTATATGGTTTGGGAGATTGAGTATTACATTCCTTTATGGTGTTATTTTAGTATTACGGTATTATGGTAGGGCAAAACTGAACTCTTCTGATCACTGGTGAGTGGCAGAATGGTATTTCGAGTTTCTTTACCTAACAAAAGCCCATTCATAGGACGGGGATAGCAACTATTAGACAGGGCTACGGGCTCACGGAGTTGACGATGGCGTGCTGCGTGCAATTAGCGAACCAAGTCAAGGAGGGCTCCTGCGGGCCGCCCGCGCCGGGCATGAAGATAAAGGTACACGCAGTCACCATCTGCTACATATTTTAGAATGCATGTCTAAGTTTTGCATCTTGTTTATTATTATTATTATTTAGGGGTATTAGAAGGGTTATATTAAACTTGTAATCATATTTTTAAATAATAAGTCACTTAGATATAATAATAATAAGACTGAATACATCCAACGTGAAATATAAGATAAATATTACTTACCCAAAAATAAGTCACAAAAAAAATATAGCATTTTGCCTTTCTTATCTCTGAGTAAGTCTTACACTTTGTTTAACAAATGCAGCTTAAAGAACATAATACATAATATTATGTAAGTATTGCATAATTTGTATAGATTCTTCTAAATCAATATAGTTACATACTTACTTAACTAAAAAAAATTAAATAACAACTTTCTGATTTACAACAATTTACCCCCATTAAACAGTTAATATACGACCGTGTCTGGAAAGTTTTCCTCATATCCCTCCCTTACCTAATAGGTTGTGGACATAGAAAATGGCACGAAACTGGGGCCTAGGAAGGAAGGCGAGCTGTGGGTCAAGTCCCCCCTGCGCATGAAGGGGTACATGGGCGACCTGGCCTCGAGCGAAGCGCTAATTGACGCGGAGGGATACGTCCGCACTGGCGACATCGGCTACTACGACGAAGATGGTTGCTTCTACATCGTCGACCGGGTGAAGGAACTTATAAAATACAAGGGCTTTCAGGTGAGTTATGTTATTATTTGTCCTGGCTGTTCCTCTGTGTTGAGTATTCAGATTCTAACATTTTGCGTTGATTCCGTAAATAAATCGTACCCACCCGTACCACAATTTAATGTATAACTTACTTACACTGATAATATGAATATAATAACAATATAGTAATTATTGAATAATCTGAAGCCTTTTATCCCCGAAGGGGTAGGCAGACATATTCCATTTCTGGAAATATGTTCACCTGTAAAAAGTTCCAATGAGACGGGCGCGTTGGATCAGTTGGTAGTTAGTGGTTGAGTACCTTCTGAGTCAAAGGTCGCGGGTTCGATTCCTGCTCTCGGCCAACATTTATGTGCATGAACATGTATGTTGGCTTCATGTCTGGGTCTACGAATAAGGTCTGGGTGTTTACTATTTAAGTATGTTTGTTTCGTACTAACTACTTGGGTACTAACCCAGAGTACAGGCTTTGCCTAGTTTGAAACTAAATAACAGGGTGTGAGTTGTGTGCCATGATTTATTTATTATTGTTATACTGTGGTATCATATAGGGTACCTATGTTTCTTATTTACCCTTTATTATTGACCCTGTTTAATAATTAGTACCTAACTTAGTATAAATGTAGTACAAGTCGTTTTATTGGTAAACCATACTGAATCCAATTAAATTGTGTCTGTCACCTATGCATATATCAATTCCCTTTTT
Organism: Ethmia dodecea; assembly: GCA_963855545.1. Taxonomy (NCBI): domain Eukaryota; kingdom Metazoa; phylum Arthropoda; class Insecta; order Lepidoptera; family Depressariidae; genus Ethmia; species Ethmia dodecea. The sequence continues at coordinate 8,867,128 of OY979457.1, forward strand.
ATCCTAAACAAGTTCATGATATTTTATTCACCAATAGTGGTCGAATGGTAAAACGAGTGAAGCAATTTTAATGCTGCTTTTTATTGTGCTGTTGACTTTGAGTATTAAACCAACACTCAAAGGCTGTTGACGATAAAATCGCAATAGCATTAAATATCAAAGTTTCAATATGATAAGAAAGAACGATCGTTGAAATGTGGTCGCTAAGCACATTATAATCTATCGAATTCTACTAATAACATCTGTATCTGATATGAAATAATTTATTAATAACGTGATTTCGATTATGCACCCACCAATCAGTACGAGCGAATGCGATTACGTAAAACCAACAAAAGTATCTTTAAAACTTCTTATTCAAATATCAAGTTAGGTGGATATTCTACACACTATATAGTATAAAACAAAGTAACTTTCTCTGTCCCTATATCCCTATGTATGCCTAAATCTTTAAAACTACGCAACGGATTTTAATGCGGTTTTTTTTAATAGATAGATATTTATAGAGATAGAGTGATTCAAGAGGATGGTTTTAGTGTTAGCATTGCAACCGTGCGAAGCCGGGGCGGGTCGCTAGTTGATATATAGGAACATGGGAAGAGTAACTTATAATCAACGCAGTAAGAATCAAAATGAAATTCGGGGGGCCTGTCGGCTCAGTTGGTAGATACTCTGCATTTCAAATTAGAGGTCAGGGTTTCGATTCCATCTTTACATAGTATAAAATGAATTCGCTTTTCGCGTCTGCGATCCGCTAACTCCTGAACTACGCAACGGATTTGAACGACATCACGTTTTCACTTACAAAAAGAGCGATAAACGAGGAAGTTTTTTTTAAAAATCATATAACGCGAAGCGAGGTCGGGTCGCTAGAATTTTTATAATTTGGTTTATCTGTTATTTAGTACATAATATATGACCATGTTTTATATTATTATATTACTACCATAATTGTGCAACTCGAACGCTTGTGCACCCTAATATATCCTGATCAACAGACTGCTTCCGACTAAAGGACTCAAGTGAAGTGGAAGGAAGACTTGTGCACTGAGAGGCATATCCATCTACACTTGACCCGCTCGGTGGATCTATCTCTTTCTAACCATAGTTAATGTATGAAATAGACAACGCCTCGACACACCAGCGCTCAATGTAGTTCTACATGTAATCGAGAGATTGTACCGCCAGGTGGCGCCTGCGGAGCTGGAAGCGCTGTTGCTGCAGCACGGCGGGGTGGCGGACTGCGGCGTGGTGGGTGCGCCCGATGAAGTAGCGGGGGAGCTGCCACTGGCGTTCATCGTCCCGCAGCCCGGCGCAAACATAACCGAGGCGGCCATCGTCGAGTACATAGCATCCAAGGTCAGCTCTCGCATAATGCCTGTCTTCTGTAGATCTATTTACATTTTAAATGTAAAAGCAGCTATTTTATATTAGTTTGTCCGTTACCTTCGTAAGGCTAAATCGACCGATCGTTAGGAAGGACATAGATCATTTTCGCGATAGCATAAAGTTCACGTTTGCTCGACAAACATTTCAAAAGATCATTCGATCAAGGGCGTGGTCTTCACTGCAAGGTTGTTGTTTAAATTTAATAAATAAATCATAACGCACGGCATTGCTTGGAGATCATGAGCTTAGCAAGCGATTAGGTACATATTTACACCCATTTCTAGATTAGTAACCGCAGGGCAGGCGCATTTTGCCGCTTCTTGCATTCCTGTATGCTTGGAAAACAAGTCAAAAAGCGCCATTTTGACATCTCATGTTAACATACTTAGAGATGTAGTAACGGTTAACCTGCTATCCAGTTTATTTCGTACAATGCTCATTTCAAGTAGAATTTGGCCAGTTGACAATTCCGAAACACATTTTATCGCACCACGATGTAGATCCTACCTAAACGGTGGTTACCTTACGGACGTATACTCAAAATTTCAAGGAATAGCCGATTTTAGTGGTTTACCGGTCGATTTTCTGACGAATCAGTATTTTTTTTTATGATAATGGTACCTATAGAAGCACTGGCCAATTGTCTTTATTTCATGTTGAGTGTTGTGTTTCATGTTAAAAGTTGTATAATAGATGTACCCGAGGTTCAAATGTCAATCAGTCAATCACATTGCCCCACAAAACTGTGTCAACATGTGAATATTTGTGTGCATAATAATTAAATAAATAAATAATAATAAAATAAACTTTACATTAAAAACAAAAAGTTTTATTGAGATATCTAAATTGCGTGTAATCTTATCGCAAATAATCACCAGTTTTGTTTTTGCTTTATCAGGTTTCTTCAGCTAAACGTTTGCGCGGCGGTGTGATATTTGTCAACGAAATTCCTAAAAATGCATCTGGGAAGATTCTGAGGCGAGAATTAAGAGACATGTTGAAACAGAAACTGAAGAGCAAACTTTAACTACACTTTGACTTTAGGTTAAGGATTAATGTGATAATAAATTATTGTCCCCAATTATTTGTATATTATTAAAATTAAATGTCTACATGAAAACATTTACTTAGAGAAAGTTTTATGACAAATTCTATATCTTACTCAATACAGAAATTTTGTTATTGCGAACTGAAACAAACAGGCTAGATTGATATAAATATATTTGTTCGTGTTAAGATTTATATTTACAAATATTTTTATAATTTGCCTAATAATAGTCATATGGACAATTTGTCCTTCAGCTCCTGAGGTATATTTTTTAGAGCGAAGCCGTGGAGCTCGTCGTTGACGGCGGCTAAGACGCCGGTTTTGTTCGGCTTCGACACTGAGGCGCCGTACTTGTAATGGTGGCCGAGAATGTCTGTCAATTTTCCCCCTGCAGCTGCTAGCACTGCCTCAGGGGCGCATGTATCCCACTTTTTGCAGCCAGGCGTCGCAAATAAGTAAACCGATGCTTCGCCCTCCAGTAGTTGGAGAACCTGGAATAGCAATATAACATGTGTCACAAGTAATGGGTACATTAGGTGTCCCTCACCTAGAGCATTTGCCTGTAGTGTAATGTTATATTACAACAGTGAGGGAGGAGAACCGAAATTGTAACATCAATATATGCAACTAAATGCTGAACATCATATCTATGTCAAAATCGAATCTAAATGTTACATTACAGGTGAATGCTCTCTGTGAGGGAGCACCTTTAAACACATTTTGATTATTGATTGAACTTCTAATTAACAATGTCTGACCTTAAAATTTAATGAATTCTTACAGGTACATATTTAGACATATAACTTTATAAAGTTACATTTCCTGACATTAATAGATCTATCAAGGCTCAACCTCCCACTGGACATACGAGTAATTAACTTTTAGGATGTGGACAACCACTAAGAAATTACTTTTTAAAGTCATGTCGGAGAGGAAAAACAGATTCCAATGTGTGTAATTCAACTAATATTATATGAGTCGTCTGGGTTTAATTGAGGTAACAAACGGGTAATGACGAAACCCATTAATGATGACAGTAAAAAGATATCATACCTTGTACCCAGCACCACCAACTCTAATTATCTGTGATGCATTCATAGCTTGTAGAGCCTTCTCAGCCAAAGGATTTGAGTGACTCCTGGTTGTGGTGATGATAAGGGAGTCGGGAGGAGGGGCCGCGCTGAAACCTCCGACGCCCGCCCCTTGAAGCCCCCAAATAGTTCTACCCATAATCTTGTCATCGCCCACCACTGTTTTAAAGTAGGGCTGATGGATCACACCTGCCACTGGTTTTTCATTCACAGATATACCTATCAAAACTGTCACATGTTCAAGGAAACCTGGAACAAACTATTGACATGCTTTATTCATATTTTGAATAAGTTTTCAACCACCGCAAGCCACATGCATTATTTTCTTAGTTTAGCTGTAGATAAATAAATAATTATATATAACATTATCCCCTCTAGTGTGGCGAGCCCCGCTGCGGGGTTCTGTCAAATATCAATCAAGTGTGGCAAACCCCGCTGCGGGGTGCTGCTTACCCGCTCATATTTCGCGCCCATACACACTGGGAGACTGTTTTGATCTCTGTTTCACTAATTAAAACGTGTTAAGCGAGAAGAGAGACAGCTAGCAAGCCGTCGTTTATGTACTTTGTAGAGGAAAAAACCCACTTGAGACTGTTTTAAAGATAGGCACCATTTTTGTTCTACTGTTATCTTTGATTGTGTAAAATATTTGTATGAGAGTTATAGATATTGTGGGTACTACATTTAGGTACCCCGGTTATACCACCTGTACAACTTTATTACTACACAAATATTACATAAGTACTTATTTCTTGGTAGCAAACTTAATTATAAAAACTTTCAGTTCGATAAAAGGGCTACTGCTAGACCAAGGGATAATAAAATGCAGTTTAAGTGGAGGATGGTCCCCTAAACCGCCTTGACTGTGGCGAACCCCTCTGCGGGTTCCACACTTAATGCAAATCGGCCATTTTGACTCCCACACTTGAGGGGTTATGACTTTAAAATATATTATCCTAGTTAATATAGAATTGAAATTAATGTGTCTGCTATTTCATATAGTATGCATTTAACCGAGGAACCTTCAAATTTAATTGTTTTGCAGGTGACCTTACCTTCACTGCAACGGGGTATTCTCACAAAATCGGAAATAGGCAATCTAGAGAATGATAAAAACATGAAAAGACTGACTATTTTTAGTATCTATATTATAGAAAGAGGAAAGATTTGTATGTTTGTATCTTTTTTACGATTAAACTCAAAACTTTTTAACGATTTTAAAAATTCTTTCACCAATGGAAAGCTGGAACAGGAACTACGCGGGTAAAACCGCGCGGAACCGCTAGTAGTTGATATAATGCATGCAGGCACCCTTAATTTTAACATGCTATTGAAATTTTCCATTTACCATAATTTGATTGTAGTAAGCTTAAATACCATTTGGCACTAACAAATGGATGTGACAAGTACATTTTCCATCTTTCCCAGCGATTTCTCTTCAACATAAGGGCACCTAGAATAGTTTTTTAGTTTAGATGTTTGGAAGCGAGAAATTGTGTAAACATACAGAATTGATCAAATGCAAATCAGGCAGCATGGCAGTCCGGTTGCAAACTTTTCGCTATCAATATCTAGTGTTCTGACCTTGAGTATACTCAGCAGTTCCATCGAGAGGATCCACCCATACCACCACTTCTTCCTCTGTCACATCCTTTAGATTTGCTGGGCATTCCAACTTGAGTATCTCTTTGTCTCCCTCCTTGACTATCCAGTCACTTGGTAACTCTTCCTAGAAACCATTTATGGTATTTTTTATAGATATTTAAAACTTATGTATTGGACTTCACTTTGTATAAAATGAAAAACTTACCTCAATTTCAGGATTATCTTCTTCACCAATTATACTTACTTTCGGGAATTGAGCCGACAGAGATGCAATAATGCATTTCTGTGCTGATCTGTCGGCCTCAGTCTGATAGTCATCTTTACCCTGTAATTTTTGAGAATCTAGATATATATATATTTCTTTTTTTGGAGATCAAACACTGCTCATAAACAAAGCTGAGGCAAATAATAGGCCTTTACACCTCTCAAGCCAATAAAATAAAACACAATTGATTTTTAATTGTTACGGTGTGTATTGGAAACGAGCGGTGCTCGACGAATTAAGTGCTCACATTATAGTGTTGAAGTACGATATACTTATCAATAACAACGGAAAATCTGAGAATGAACTTCAAACTTTCACCTTGACATAGCTTATGTATTTGGGATTGTTTTAAATTAAATGTGTTCCCTCTATATCTATGAAGGTAAAGTAGGCTAAGAAAAGTAAAAATCTATGAGGTTTGGTAAAAAATACAACAAAAAACTCACCTTTTCAACTATTCCTAACTCGCCTTTACTCATGACATCACGAACTATTTTTCCAGCCCGGTTTGCGACCGAAACTGAAGAAGCCAATATTTTAACAATAAGAGGAACACTTGTCGACATGTTTATTTCGCAAGAAAACTTCTAAATCTACAAGATTTATTGAAAAGAAACAGAATCAAAATCCCGTTCCAATGCAAAGAACCTACCCCACTATCACAAACTAATTAGAGAACTGACGTTCCCACTATCTATCAGACAAGATTAGGCTAGGGATGAGCAAAATATATCAATCAATATATAAATATCGATATTTTTCCATTCAAATATCGATACACATCGTTAATATTTTTATTAGATGTTTATTTGATACTCTCAAAGAGATTAAATATAATTATATTTTAATCTCTTTCAGCATTGAAGACGTCTACTGCTGAACTACTCTTCCTCTGTCTTACTTCGATATTTTTATCACGACTAATATCTATTCTAAACAGCGATATGAGGTATATCGATACATTTCTGACCCATCCCTACTCCCTCACTTGTAACTTAAATGACAGCTGAAATTCACAGTTGCCAACAAGAACGTATCGATTTTCTACTATGAGAATATTTTTTCTCACGTTATGAGGTATAAAATAGAATAGATACTTTTGAGGCTTTTATTTTTTTATGAAAACTTCTTACGCTGCAGAGTTATCTACACTAATAAACCTCCTAAATACTATAAATGCCAAAGTGACTTTGTCACCTAACACTTATATGAAAAGAACTTGACTGACAGACAGCGGAAATTCAGTGTTGCTAACAAGAGCGTATCGATTCTCTACATAATCTCTATGAGAAGTTTTTTCTCAAGCAAGATATGGCGCGGAGTACTAAAATAGATACAGTGAAGAGCACATGAAGCTTTACATTTTGAGTGCGATTCTGACCTCTATTAAGAACGTTACAAAGTCCATGTGCTCTTGACTGTACATACTGTTGCGGCTTTTTTTTTTTATGAATACTTGTGATGCTGCAGGGTTTATACAGATCTACAATAGTTTACACCAATACCTAAATATTATAAATGCCAAAGTGACTTTGTTACACTTTCAAGCGTAAACCACTAAACCGATTTTAAAAAATCTTTCACGGAAAGCTACATCTTTAGAGAGGAAATATTTGTATGTTTGTAACGAATAAACTTTGCAAATAAACTCAAAGATTACGTATGTACTGGACCAATTTAAAAAATCTTTTGCCAATGGAAAGCTTAATTTGCAGGAGTAACATAAAGGCTCTAATTTTAAACAAGGGGGTAACCACATTGATGCGGCTTTCCTGGACGAGTAAGATCCTAATATTATTAATAATTAGCAAAAAAAAACTCCTAGAATGTAAAAAAAATAAGACAAGGTCCAGTCGGAACTCTAGCAGGTTTTTGTCAAAATAAATACTCATTTTTTTTAAATTAGGACAACTTGTTCTATCTATTATCTCGCCCCTTCGCTTAGGTTTAGCGCTCTTTATTTTAGTAAAAACAACATCAAAATCAGTTGGGTAGTTCAGGGGGCCAATTCCACTAAATGTCAACGGTCATAGTTGGATGACATTTTGACACTTAACACTATCGACTGACCATGCCATTGTCTTGTCATCCAACTGTACCGTTGACATTTAGTGGAATTGGCCCCTAGGAGTTAGCGGATTATAGACGCGGAACACGACACTATGTAAAGAAGATAGTACTTATAAAAAAAATTAAACAGGTAAATTAATAAGAAAATATATTTACTAAGAAAAATAGTTTGTATTGAAATATCTTTCACAATTATTTTACAGTATATGTATAGAAAACATCCTGTAAACATGTATGTATTTAAAAATCTATCCTAAAGTGCAAATGATGATAACATAATAGCAATAACATCAAAATGAACAAATTAAAGTGTATTTTTAAGCTATTGCATAGCTTCTATCGAGGGCCTTGAGCGCGGGGACCGAATCCAGAAATTCCGTAACGAAAAAAAACCTCACGCTCCCCACTCCGACGGGCACGGAGGTGTGGCTTGAAGGCCGTGCATTGTCTAACGTCGTTTCTTTTCGGCAGTCTTGTTGATACAAAATGCTATGCAATAGCTTTACCGCGGCAGTCCCCGAGTGCCACACGTCTTTTTTTTATAATGTTTTTGCATTCTTCTTTTGCAAAGGTAAAATTTAAATTTAATAGATTTTATAAAAATGCTGGTAAAAGCTTTAAGGCATAAAATTGGAAGATACATAGTCAACAAACTAAATATGCATGTTAAAAATCACAATAAACTGAATTAGAACTGTAAGTTGCTTGCCTTATTATTAATAATAAACCAATGCTTATAACTCTTTATAAAATCCTAATAAGGCACAATTAATAGTAAGTAATGTGACACATTATAACTTATTTAAAAAAGTAATGCGATAATGTTGAGCTTATACACCTAAACAAAAGAAAATAATTATTCTTAAACTAAACTTTTGTTCCAATATTAATAATTTCGTATAATATTACAATATAACCCATTTCCCAATACTTAAAGACCATTATTTTAAACATTTCATACAATTTGGGATAGTGTTCATATTTCAAGTTTATTTGAATATTGATACCCCTGTTATATACTATGATTGATGTAACTACTCATTTTACGACTCTTGTATACTAACAATAGAGTATTTGAGTGCTCGGTCAAATGAGCTACTTTTATGATGACAAAACGAAAATTTACTATGAAAAATGTACAGAATACTGACGTCATAACTCATAGTACTCCGATAAAATGGCGTCACTCACGAGTCTCATAGTACTCTTTTTTATTGTTAACTAGCTGTCCCCGCGCGGTTTCACCCGCGTTCCCGTTCTCGTTCCCATTCCCGTTCCCGCGTAGTTTCCGTTCCCGCGTAGGTCCCGTTCCCGTTCCCGTGGGAATATCGGAATAAAAAGTATCCTATGTCCGTATCCTGGTTCTAAGCTACCTCCCCACCAACTTTCAGCCAAATCGGTTGAGCCGTTCTTGAGTTATAAATAGTGTAACAAACACGTCTTTCTTTTATATACATAGATTTCTTATAATTGTAAAATGAAAAACGAAATGCATCATTAGAAGTGTTTTGGGATGATCTGAAATTAGTGATTACTCACAACACTATTTAATTTCGATACAGTCGAATACCCAATTACGTCTAGCGATCGCCTTCAGTTTAAATGTCTATATCTTACGTACCTATAACTATTGTCTTATGATATCTATTTGTATGCAGTGGTCTAACTGTATCTGCAACATCCCTCAATGCTCAATAGGCATGAAGATATTATTTTTTATACCCTATTCTTAAGAGTCGTATTACAGAAAGAGATGCCGCTACATGAGTCGCATAAAGCTATCCTTTCCAACTTTCTGAGTTGACCGCTGGTTTCCGAAAAAATCAAACTAAAATTAGCTGACAGACTGTAAAATGTCATGTTAACTGTTCTGATTGGTTGTTGAAAAGCGAACTCCTGTAATACGACCCTAAATCACCCCCACTTTTCGAAAGGCTGAACTGAAAAACTGACCGACTGTCAAATCTCATTTTGGCTGTTTTCCGTTAAACAAAATCATAACGCTTCTCAACAACCAATCAGAACAGTTAACAAGCGATTTAAAAATCTGTCAGCTAATTTTAGTTAGATTTTTTCGGAAACCAGCGGTCAGTATACTAGACTATTACGGTGTGGTAAACTGTTAATACTTAAAAGCCATTTACATATCCTCCGTCTCGCCTTCGTCTCCATCGGGGTCGTTTTCGCTGACCTGATCAAGGATGTGTTTGATGATCTGGTCGATGGTATGGGTGTCGAGCATCCGAGCGAGGTTCTTGTCCTCGTTCACGTGGAGGAAAAGGTGCTTAGCGTTCTCGCGCAGCCGTTGTACGCGCGACCACTTGAACCGGTCAGCCGGCTTCTCGCCGCAACTCTCGATCACTCTCTCAAGCACCTAAGAATGTATTTTCGGTTAATGAAATCATGTCTCGTTGATTTAGTTATATTTGTTACGGTTACAGATTTTAAAGGGTAAATTACAATTTGGTTTTTAGGTGATAGAGAAAGATTTGTCAAGTATCCGTTTGAAGATAAATAAATATTTTTTGTTAGCCAGATATAAAATTTTACAATAGGAGAATTTGATTTGTCTCTCAAAGTATCTATTTCATAGGCTAGTTCCTACTCTATGTTAGTAAACGGCGCAAATTTTTTTAATTAAAATAATAAATAATATGTATGATAGACGAGTATATTTTGGAGTAGATTGACAGAGAGTAGTAAAAAAGGAATAAGTACATTTAAATAAAGAATTATGTAAATGTGCCAGGCTGTTTGTATAATTGAATATCTTACAAAAGAGGTTTCTTTCAACATTCCCCCGTAATACGAGCACCCTGTACAAGGCTATAGGTACTGTAATTCCTGCTAACTATTAGATATATCGATTATATATATTATTACAAATGACACATAATTCTAAAAAATCAAGTAGCCATACCTAAAGAGCCAATGTGTTTATACAATTTAATTTTGGGTACAGCCTTTGTTAGAATATCAGCGACCATGTTATTTGTATTTATATAATCTAACATAATACTTTTAGTCGTTAATGAATGTCGAATGAAATGATGTCTGATATCTATATGTTTCGTTCGACTGTGATATGTATCGTTATGCGATAATTTTAACGAACTTTGGTTGTCTGAAAAAATAACGATGGGATGATCTAGACAAAGTATTTCATTAATGAGTGTTTTTAAGTAGATAGCCTCTTTGCATGCTTCGCTAAGAGCCATGTACTCCGCTTCAGTGGTGGAAAGTGCAACAGTTCTTTGTTTTCGAGATTCCCATGAAACGGGTGCACCACTCATGATAAATACGTATCCTGTGAAAGATCGTCGATCAACTAAGTTGCTCCCGTAGTCTGCATCTGCATATCCTGTAGGATAACTATCAACTTTTTTAGTGAAGTGCAGTTTCAGGTCCTTGGTAGCTTTGAGATACCTTAGTACACGTTTAGCTGCTCTCCAGTGCACCTCCCCGTAATGAGTGTTAAATTGGCTCAGGAAGGACACGGCGTGGGATATGTCGGGCCTGGTGCCAATAGACACATACATTAGCGAACCGATGAGCTGCTGGTATGGTAGACTTAGTTGTTCGTCATTTTTATCTGGTATTGTCAACCTTTGACCAGGTTCCATTGGTGTAGAAACTGGTATAGCGTTACTTAGGCCAAACTTTTCGATTAATTTCTCAATGTACTTCGTTTGATCTAGAGAAATGCCATTTTCATTATGTATGACTCTCATTCCTAGACAGTCTTTTAATATGCCTAAGTCCTTTGTGATGAAAAGCTTTTTTAAGCTTTCTTTGAAGTCTAGCTTCATTTTAGCGTCATTACAAAGAATAAAAAAATCATCAACAAAGACGGCTACAAGGAGCAAGTTCTTTCCTTCTTTCTTGTAGTCGAGACAGTGCTCCTTAGAGCATTGAGTTAAGGAGAGACTGTCCATTGCTTCACATACTTTGATATTCCATTGTGGTGGAGCTTGCTTTAAGCCATATAAAGACTTTTTTAGCTGACATACTTTATTTTGTGTATCCACTGTGAAGCCTTCCGGTTGCTCCATGAAAATTTCTTCTTCGAGCTCACCGTTCAGAAACGCTGTTTCTACATCTAGGTGATCTAATTGTATACCCATTTTTGCAGCAAAAGCCATTAAAAGTCTTACGGAGGATAGCCTTGCGACTGGAGAGAACGTTTCTCCGTAATCCACTCCGTAAACTTGAGTAAAGCCTTTGGCTACAAGTCTGGCTTTATATTTGACAATTTCTCCGTTGGTATTCTTCTTTATTTTAAAGACCCATTTGCTTTTAATAGTTTTCCTATCTGGCGGTCTGTCAACCAGTGTCCATGTTCCGTGCTTCATTAAGGATTCATATTCTGCTTTTGCAGCATTTATCCATTCTTCCTTATGAACGTCATCCATTGCTTGTTTGTAAGTAGTGGGTTCACACTCAGTTGAGACCATGTAGCTGTAATCCATTTCAGGAAACCTTTTAGGTGAGTGTCTTTCTCTGAGAGGATATCTTCTTTCTTTGCGAAGGCTTTCCTCTATTTGAAGAACTGGCGTTGAGTCGGGTTTGTTTACTGACTCTGCATCTAAAAAGATTTCCGGTTCCGATGTTAAAATATTCGAATCTGTTGGTAGAGTTACAGTTTCTGGTAGATCTGTTGAGGGATCCTGAGTGTCAGGTTCATGTGCTGGAGGTGGAACAAGACCAAGAGGTTGTTCTACGGAGATTTCGAGAACATCGCTTACATTCGTAGGTGAATTACTTGAAGGTTCAACATCTTCTTTTGCAGGTAACTTATCTTCAATGAAGACAACATCTCTTGCAACTATTAAACGTCTGGGGTTCTGAGGGTCAATTAAGCGATAGCCTTTACACTCGTTAGAGTAACCAACGAACGTATATGATTTCGTTTTTGACTCAAGCTTAGTACGCTTTTCCTTTGGAATAAGCGCGTGTGCTTCGCAGCCAAATACCTTCAAATGTGAAAGATCCACTTTTTTTCCAGTCCAGAGTTCCTCAGGTATTTTGTTATTCAAGGTCTGAGTCGGCGAGAGGTTCTTCAAGTAAATAGCTGTGTTCACAGCTTCAGCCCAGTAAGCTAAGGGGAGATTCGAGTCATGAAGCATACATTTAGCTTTTTCGATAATGGTTCTGTTTACTCTCTCTGCGACACCATTTTGTTGTGGAGTGTACGGAATTGTGGTCTGATGCACAATTCCGTTTTTTCTTAAAAATTCCGTCATTTGACGGTTAACGAATTCTCGTCCGTTGTCTGAGCGAAATATTTTTATTTTCAGACAGGTCTGATTCTCGACTAAATGTTTAAACTCTACGAACTTAGAGAAGACTTCGCTTTTTGACTTAAGAAAATAACCTAAAGTTTTACGCGTGAAGTCATCCGTAAAAGTTAGTAAATATAAACCACCGCCAAAAGAGTGTGTGCTCATGGGTCCACGGAGATCCGAATGTATTAATTCAAGTTTGGCATTCGTCCTGCTTGTAGATTTTTTAAACGGTCTCTTTGATAGTTTGCCTTGTAGGCACGGTATGCAGGTTTTATTTAGATCATTGAAAGAATTATTCGCATAGTCTATACCTACTGCTTTGTTTTTTAAAACGTTCATGGCTTGCGTATGTAAGTGTCCAAGACGTCTATGCCATAATAAAGCTGACTTTTTGGTACTTGTGAGAAAGGCTTGCGTCTTTGGTTTTACGTCAAGCTTGTACAAACCATTCTCCTTAGAAGCCGTTGCGACGACCTTACCATGAACTTGGCAGCTATCTTTTTCTAGGATTGTGCCACCTTTTTGTGAGAATACGACCACAAAACCTTTTTGGACTAGACTACTTACTGATAATAAGTTTGTAGTTAGATCCGGGACATACAGAACATCTTCTATTTTATCTATATTATCACTAGTATTAAATAGTGACACCGTACCTTTTCCTTGAGCGGATTTGGGTACTATTCGCGATAGTAATAGGGTGCCGTTCCTGGTTTATGTCGGTAAACCAATCTCTCTTGTTACTCATGTGTATAGTAGCACCTGAGTCAATTAGCCAATCTGTTGTAGAAGAGGAAGTAGTACCTGTAGGAGTATTAAAACAAGATGAAAGTGTATCGTGTGTATAATTTGATGATTGAGATGTATGAGATGAATCATTATTAGATACTTTTTTCACTTTTTTCTTTAGTCTTTTCCTACATTGGGCCGCCACATGTCCTATCTTCTTACAGTACGTGCAGACAACTTTTGAAAATAACGCAGAGCTGGAACTAGTCGTAGGCTGCTCTCTGCGCGACGCTTCCTTCAAAAGCATGGTGGCCACAGAGTCTGATGTTATTTTGACTCCGGAGTGTTCAACTGCCATCACCATTGGATTATAGTCGTCGGTAAGTCCAGCGAGCATAATTACGCCCACAAATTCGTCATCAATACCTGCATCGATATTGTTCAATTTCTGCTGTATAATCCGTATGTCATTGACGTACGCATCTACGTTGGTATACGACTCTAGCTTGACTCCAAATAGATTTTTGAGAAGCTGTAGACGCCTGGAAAGACCGCTGTCTGCATAAGCTTCTTTGAGCCGCTTCCAGGTGTCGGCTGAAGTCTCAGCTGTCATTACGACTGGATACAGGTGTTCAGCAATACTTAAACAGATTTTGGATCTTGCCTTTGCGTCACGACGCTTAAAGCCTTCTACTTCTCTTGCATATTCTATCGGTCGATCCACGCAGTCCCACAGATCGCATTCAATTAGGGACATTTTTATTGCGAAGCACCAGGAGGAGTAGTTTGATCTCCCTTGCAGCTTTGCAATATTTTGTGGGTTCGAGGTGGATACAACTACAGCATTACCTGGTGAGGTTGTTGCAGCGATAGGGGTTGTATCACCATTTGTATTTCCATTTTTATTTATTATTAATAATCTGGTTGCAGCACTTGGAGTTATCTCGGCCGTTTATGTTACCAAGAATTGTTCTGGGCCCATAACCTTTTAATTAAAATAATAAATAATATGTATGATAGACGATTATATTTTGGAGTAGATTGACAGAGAGTAGTAAAAAAGGAATAAGTACATTTAAATAAAGAATTATGTAAATGTGCCAGGCTGTTTGTATAATTGAATATCTTACAAAAGAGGTTTCTTTCAACAAATTTGAATAACTAATCTAATTTGAAGAGTTATTATATTAGTCAGAGCGTCATTCAGAGACAGTTTGAATTCTAGTTTAGTTTTAATTCCAAAGTTCAGTTCTTAAAATCGATATTGAAAGGAAAACAATAGGTTGCACGTACCACGTCTACACTTTCGCTGTCCCACCCGAACAACTCCAGGGTCTCCGAGTCGATCAGTTTCGCGAGCAGCTTTTTCAGGTTCTCTGTGAGCTCTTCTTCCGACATCAGCGGGTTATTTTCACTCTGGAATTATGAGATATTTTTAAAAACGATAACGGTACAGAGGCTCATTATTTATACATAAGTTTGTCAAAAGCAGCAACACTCTATTAGACGTAAAGGTGTTTGCCCACTACACCGTATCATGACCGTAATAGGAACGTATAAGGCAAAAAAATACTTTGTATTTAAAAGTATGAGACTACGCCTACTAGACCGTCCCGTCACGTACTATCGAAAAAACTTCTGCCTGATACACCTAAGTGTCATTTTAGCGAGCAGCTATCTTTTCTGACCCCGTGTCGACAAAGCCCTCACATAAAGTAACAATGACAATTACAAAAA
Source organism: Ethmia dodecea (assembly GCA_963855545.1). Lineage (NCBI taxonomy): Eukaryota > Metazoa > Arthropoda > Insecta > Lepidoptera > Depressariidae > Ethmia > Ethmia dodecea. The sequence goes on from OY979457.1 coordinate 8,882,347, forward strand.
AGTGTGCCTTTCATGTTTATGACCATTTAGTGTCGATGAATGGATCGCAATAGAAAAAAGAGACGGTGTTACTGGCTTCTCATTGTGTAACTCTAATTAGGGTCGGGGTAATAAAATTTGAGCTTGCAAGCGACAAATTTTCCAAATGTATCAGGCTTAGCGTTTGCTGATAGTACCATGCGCAGAGCGTCAATAATTGTCGGCGAGAATATTTTGTCCGCTTTAGTGGGGATAATAAGCACTTTGTATTGTGTTGCTTATAATAATAATAATATATCTTTATTTCTTACCGATCCTGATACGTTCACAGCTCGGTCATAGTATGACACAGTGTAGTGGATAGACACCTTAAGCCGGCATCCAAGAGGCCTTGCGGGTCAGGGCACGTACCAATGAATTTTGAAGAGTACATATTTTACTCACAACACGTCTACAACTTAACTTAGACTGTTCCTGACATAGATTTAGTATACTGAGATTGGCATTGCAACAAAGAAAGAACATAGGTACTTGTGTGTTAGAGCGAGATAGGGAGACGAGACTATTTTTGTCAACTCTACGGGGTTCTACCGGGCCGACGACAGTTGTGAACAAAACAAATTTCGCTTATTTTCATTAATCTCGCGTATTAAAAGAGTAAGTATGATGTTTAATAGACGTAAACAGCTATGGTTACGTGTGCAGTACCGGTTGTAATTCATCTAGGAAAGAAAATCCACAGAATTTGTCATTTTACATGTAAGTGCGATTGAAAGATTTAATTCTCTAAATGCAATGGTTATAGAAAACTGAAAAACAAATCGTGCACAAATAGATAGGTAATAACATTGCTTTTTATTATATAAATGTTCTGAATGTATAAGAATTGATTTAGGCGAAATATTAAATACGTGAATTTCTTGTATTTCTAACCTCAATTTTATAGTGATTATCGTAATATCGATTAACCATATTTCGATAACGTGACTGGCAAAGGTATTAACTACACAATAAATCACACGCCTATTTTTTATCGAGAGCTACAAGTTTAGGGAGAGCACTATTTGTCTTGCACACATCCACGTTACACGCACAGAAGTGTAAATTTTTTTGGTCTCGCCGTACTGGGTCTATTGCCAATCTAAATCTATGGTTCCTGAGGTAGCTACGCGGCGCATTAGGGGCGACAGATGAAGTAACAGCATTTTCAATTTCAATCAATTCTTATACAGCGCGCCACTCTTGTGACGCTATCGGTGATCCGAGAGATTTGTAGATTGACAAAGTAAACATCGTGAGCAAACAGATTTAATGCGCCTAATGTTATTGCGCCTAATATCGCACAGATGCTTTCGTGATACTACTTTCACGTAACGTTTAGGTGAAATTAGTGGAATGTTTCATCAAAAAATTTCACATGGCACGAAACTACTTTTGTGCTTTGAGTATTAAACCAACCGGAGACGCTACTGACAGGCGTTCGCCTCTGCCAAAAAACAGTGTCGGTCAACGATCATACTTGTTATATACAACTATTTTTTTTGAGTTCACGGAGTTGTCGGATTGGTGAATGTATTTGTGTGCATCTAGTTCAAGTTCGTTTTTAATTGTTTTGTCAAAAAATGCGTTTGTGTTGACATTATTTGTGTGCGTTTCCTTGTCCCACGCGCAGAAATTGGCAGACTTTTTTGCAAAGAAACTAGCGCGCGTGACTTCTCCTGTTGGTTTAACACTCAAAGCTTCAGTGTATGCATTGATTACACGTGAAATTGACGACGAAATTTATGTCGTGACACTTTCACGCTACAAGTTTCGTAATGTGAATTCGGCTTAAACTCTCTCCCCCTAGTCCGTGATTAGTGGTCCATTACCTTGACAATGACAGGCACCTCCACAGTCTCCCTTTCGGCGTCTACCTCCTGCATTCCGCCGTAGAGCACGCCCTCGCCGTAGCTGTCGATGATTCGGTCGGCCTCAGCGTCCAGCACGTTCAAGATCGATTCCAGCTCAGACTTTTTCACCCGATCGCCAGTCGTCTGGGTGCCCTGTTGTATGCAGCTTAGTTATACGCAGTTCGAATATGAGTTTCATTTTCGAGTACTACATTTTAACTAAATTAAAAATCGCTATCTGCGTCTGGTTCTCGGTTTTTTTAGTCAGTGCAAGTCGTAGCTCTGTTATACTAGTATGTTTTTAACGATCACACTGGTTAATGGGTGACCGCCAAGTGGCATTATATCACGAGCGCCTCCGTGTTCCGGAAGCACGTTAAACCTTTGGTCCCGGTTTTCGTTGTGTTCACGCACAACGGAAGTCTTTAAGCAATGTCAGATACCCTTGGGTGGCTTGAAAAATTCTAGCGTAACACCATCTCCCAATCCGCGGTGGGATCAGACTTCCTGTGGAGAAAAACCCTTAGTTCAGCAGTGGGTTCCGGTTGATGACGATGAGGGTGCAACTCACCAGTACGACGCGCACGTGCATCAAATGCTCCCTGAACACGGTGGGGTGCACTTTGCGGACGTGCCTGACGAGCTGCATTCCTCGCACGTATGCCCGAGCCGCCACGCAGTACATGCAGCGCCGAGCTCGCTCCAGCTGGTGCGAGGGCACGTGCCGGCGCATGTCCAACTCGTTCCTGAACTCCTTGGAGCACACCTCGCATTTGTACGCTAAATACAATTCAACAATATAGTTACTAGCTGTTCGGCGCGAAACCAGCGTACTTCCCGTTCCCGTGGGAATAAGGGAATTCAAAATTCATTTATTTCAGTAGGTATATAAAATACACTTTGAAACGTCAATAACAAGGCACACTAAACTCGTCCATGAAGATTGGCTAAATGTAAACAGCAGCCCATCTCCACCGACGAGTTGCTGGTTCCAAATGCAATAAAATATAGCCATAGTATCGTGTCAATGTAGCTTTCCATTGGTGAAAGAATTTAAAAAACGGTCCAGTAGGTTGTTATAAAGCTTGAAATAGTCACTTTTAAAAGTATTGTACCTACTCGTATATCAAAATTATTAAAGTGCTTTGTATTGCAGCAACTGGGCAAAAAGATAGCGATCAAATAACGCAAAATAAATCTTAAAAATGATTTCATGTAAACTCACGTCGATGCTCCAGCGGTAGCTCTTTAACTGCATTTTTTTTAGCCCGACTCCGATGTGCGACTTGAAAGTGTATCACTAATCTGAAATTTTTTTTAGTACATTAATTTATCAATTTTGTAGGCTTTATCCAATGGCTATGCCAAATGCGATCCTATTACTAAGGCTGTCTGTAACAGGTCACAGGTTTTTGTAATACCGCTTTGGAAAGGAAAGGCACAGAAATAAGCGCCATATTTACAACGTCACAAATGTCAAAATACCAAAATTGAACCTTACTGACGCATTCAAATACACGTTTTTAGCAACGATGTAAGGAGGTCATGGATAAAAGTGACAGATAAGACATCAAATTAGTCGGTTTTTCCATGTTTGACATTACTCTATTATCTATGGTTTGTTTCTGTCCTTTTTCTTCCGTATTCCATAAAGAAGGATAGGTTAGAATTAGGAATTTTAGGTGGTTTGCAGAATCGAGTCCAATACTTACTCAGACTTGTTATCGAAGAGTTTGTCGCATTCGGGGCAAGTCGTCTGTTTGCAGCCGAAGCCTTTACGGGATAACATGTGGCGGTTCAGCTGCGCGCGCTGGATGAACGAGCGGTCACACTCGGAGCACTTGTACGGCTTCTCCTGCACGTGGGTTAACACGTGACGGCGCATCACTTCGATCGTGAACGTGCTGTATGCGCACTGCAAGTTAATGGTTATCTAAGTCTCATACTTATATTGGGAGGCGACAATTAATAAGATATTCACGTCTAATAGCATTTAAGTTTGTTTTTCTACTAATACAGTCACGCAGGATCACGGTAATGCCTTATCATAAACTAGCAGCGCCTCGCGGTTTCACCCGCGTAGTTCCACTTCCTGTTGTAATATGGGGATAAAATATAGCCTATGTTTCTACCTGATAATGTAGCTTTCTATTGGTGAAAGAATTATTACATTATCAGCGCGTAAAATAGTCTATATTTTATAACCCGTATTTCCACTGGAACGGAAACTACGCGGGTGAAACCTCGGAGCACTGCTAGTAAATAAATATTTTTCACACACAACTAATTTTTTTAATGTGGCATATGTACTTCTTTATATATTTTCCTTGTGATCAATTCTAATTACTCACCAATCTGGATTTGTCGTCCAAGGCAGCAATAAGAAGAATATATTATTAGTTTTCATTTTACGCAACCTTTGTTATAATATAACCTTATCAGTGTACATACAGACATGATAGAAAAAAGTATGCATGTCATATGCATACTTTTTTAGTTGGGTGGCCTAACACCACCTCCCAATTCGGGGTGTGCTCACGTCCAGCCGCGAACTGATCTAGCGTTTCATTCTAATGTCATGTCAATCAGAACTCAGGAGTGCAACCTCACTATCTACGCCAAAATCATCAGTACGTTCACCGTAAAACATTACCGTTGACGAAAACGTTTTCACGATTCCATTCTCCCTATTGTTATAGAAAAATAATACTTTTATAATTGAAACAGTACACAAAATTAGGAAGTTACGTTGCGCTTGAACAGTGTGATACGTAACATAATAAATCTCATCATTTATGCTGTACGACATCAGCTGTATACATTATCTATATAATAAAATTGTAACTGGTCAGTCTGTACATAGGAGAATCAAAACAATTATTTTTACAATTTTCGTCTGTCTGTCTGTCCGTATATTTGTATGCGCATGACGCACAAAGTAATGTTTTCATTTGTATTGTTGCAGGTCTAACTTAAAATCTGGTACATGTTTTATCGTGACACCCCCCCAGAAGCCGAGTTATTTGTGGTTTTTAATATTTTTTTTCAGGAATTTTTAAAATTTATTTGGGCTTGAGATCCATGCGGATGTCATGGGCAAAAAACACATATAAATACTGAGTATATGTTGCATTTTTAAACCGACTTCAAAAAAGGAGGTTTCTCAATTCGATTGTATATGTTTTATGTATGTTCGCAGATAACTTCGTCGTAATATATGAATCGATTTTGATGATTCTTTTTTTGTTGGAAAGGTGATATCCCAACAGTGGTCCATTTGAAGCCGTTTTGTTTGTTAAAATTTATTATGTTATGCAGCTTACCACATCGCAAGCGAACTTCTTGTCGCCATGTATCTCGAGGTGCTTGGCGATGGCCGCCCGAGAGCTCGTCACCTTTCCGCAGTAGTCGCACTCGTACTGCGGCGGCTCTTCTGTTATACAGACAATACAACCATTATATTGCCTGTAAAATCTTTCTCCAATGTTCTGTTAGTGAACTTCTTGCATAACAGAATGTTTTTTTTATGTTTTTTCGAAGACAGTGACTGAATTATTGACATTTTTGTCTGCCAAAAACATACCAGGAAATGAGCTAGCATTTATGAGTGGGTCAAACCGGCGCTTATGAGCCATTTACACGAGGGCAATCCACTAAGACATGGATTGCCCTCGTGTAAATGGCTCATTATGCATTGGAACACAGCCCAGTACATTTCGTCAGGATGTCACTTCAGTTAGACGCACTATGTGCAGTGCTGCACTGAAATGCGAATCATATAAATTGATTAAACTAGGTTTTGTCACTGGGCTCATAAGTATGCCTGTACTTTTTGATTACTTTTATTAATTTTTTCATTATTCATCATTGTCTATTAAAGTTTTCTTTTTGTGACACATCTGGTATGACAGATGTTTTATAAAAAACTGTCATCTAAATTGGTAAATATCTACAAATATAAAATACAAATCCTCTTCCTGAAGTCTTTTAAGAATATAAAAGATTCTAACTAATTCAGTACTTATGCCTTTTTATGAAGTCTGGTAAATATGAAATCTATCTCATACAAAAGTTTTGAGATTATTTCATGATCATTTACAGTACGGCCGTTTTAACTTGGCTTCTCTGAACATAGGCTTCGCCTGCGCAAATCCCCCTCCTACCGCCATATGGTCGCTAAAAAATGTTACTGCGCAGCCATTTGCGCAACTTCAGAGCTGTCAAGTTAAAACGGCCGTGCTGTACCTACCTGAATGTAATTTTTGTTTGTGAAGAATCAGCTTAGAGAAACTCCTAGTGCTGAATACGCATTCCTTGCAGCAGAATGCTTTTCGTTCAATATGCTGTAGGCGGAGGTGCACCATCAAGTTGTCTTTCCTACTAAAGCTGGCATTGCATATCTGAAATTACAAAATATGCAAACCTGAAGATACTTGTTAATTATTAATCTATTGTTAATTAAACTACTTGTTTTAATGTACCAGAATTTTAGAGGCTTTAAATGTAATTCTAAGCTATAATTCCCTTTCCCACTACTACAGTCTGGTTATAGGAAGAACTCTGACAGCTCTGAAATATTCCAAATTATTTTAGAATAGTCATCAGTCAGAGCTCTTCCTTCCTATAGTAACTGTACATCAACATAGATTGAGACATTTACAATTTTAAGTGTCTCAATATGAACTGGTTTATAATGGGCCATTCACACGAGGCCATTCCATGAGCCATTCCCCTAAGCCAATCCAAACTGCATCCAAAAAAAGCTTGAGGACAATCCAATGCAGTGGACTCTCTCTATTTACACGAGGCCATTATATTGAGAGAGGATTGGCTTAGTCGAATGGCCTCATGTAAATGGCCAATAACAGAATTTCTAAAGCATTATATCTCTTTAAGTGCCTTTTGTGAATGGTCTCATCTATCTAGCTGGCTAAATAGTAAATTGATCTCATACACTAGTTGTTCAAAATTATGAGTTTTTCAAAAACTTACGTACATATTTATCACTAGCTCGACGGTGAAGGAAAACATCGTGAGGAAACCCACAGGTCTCAGAATTAATAATTCTGAGACATGTGTAAACAGACCCGGTCCGGCGATGGGCTCACCACCTATCACGTTTAGGGGTCCGATATATCTCGTGAAATGTGGGTATATCCAGTAATGGAATACCTCTGCCTACCCCCTCGGGGATAAAAAAGGCGTGAGATTATACTATTATACTTATACACTAGTTATTGTGATTATCGTCAAGTGTTTCATTTCATTATACCTATCTTGCCTTGTTTTCCATTGACAAGTAGTTAAAATTAACAACAATTACTAATTTATTAACAAGTAGTGGCCCAGGTAGATGTAGTTCTGCTACGTATAAAATTATAAACCATCCAGGGACCCACTGCAACCCACACCAAAAATTTCATCAAAGTTGGTCCACCAATTTTCAAGTTTTAGCGAGATTAATGGATACATAGCAGGTAACAATTTAAAACATTCACCTCGCAAATAAATAATGGTAAACTCTTCCGTCCATCACACCCTTTCTGAGACAAGTGCCGCAATACGTGAGCATGTCTCACAAAATCTTTCTGGCAATGAGGACATTTAAATATTTCTCTTTCATGTACTTTGGCAATATGCTGCTTCAGGGTCGCTTTGTCTGGGCACCGCACATTCTTACACTTGTTACATGGGATGGCTCCGGGTAATGTTGAGTGCTCGTTGCGGACGTGTGCCATGTACCTCTCCTTGAATTTGAACTGTTTGGCCGAACATTGTTTGCAGTGGTATAAGATCTGAAAACAAATTGCAATTTGCTCTTATAATGTACATATGCTATTCATCTTACACAAGGCATATTTGTGGACCAATGAAAAGCGATATTTGGTGTTTTATTATAAATACGCTGCAACTGCAGGGTGTAACAAAAAACCACACCTAGTATTTGTTTGGGTAGGTATCTGAATTTTGACCTTAAGCTAACATCCGTTTACTGTTTACAATTTTACCGAGTATACCTTACCAGCTTCGGTTTGGCGACCTGTCTAGTTTCGATTTTAATGCTTTTCATATAGGGCTTTGCACCATTTCTGCCTTTCTTGCGTTTAGGTGCCATTATGTAGGGAGTTACTATTTGTTTACTATCACAAACACTCCTTTGCTACATATTCACAACAGTTCCCTTGCTTAATTTTGATATTAACTTTCACTCAGGCGCTACGTTGGTAAAATAGCTTGGCTGCCACGTTGGTAAAAGTCAGACACAGGTCACAGACACAGGTGCTGACGGCTATTTTTTTTTTTTAATTGTAAAAAAGCTGTAAGGACTAGTCCTTACAGCCTAATATTACAAGATAAAGTACTTATATCTAATTTACAATGTTCCTACGGTATTTACAATGTATTTATAAATAAACTTAAAATATAACGGGTTTCTTAATAGTTCCTGTAAATCGGTAGCCACTTCTGTACAAATATTTTGGAGTTCCGACACTAACAATAAACGTTGGAAATTAAACTTTTGACATTTCATAAACAGATGTTCAAGGTCAGCGACTTCATTACATAGTTCACAGTTTGGGTCCGTTATAATCTCATATAATAGTAATGTACTCTGTGGTTATAATTTTCAATCTTGAATTGTAGTGATAAAGTTTCTACTATCAGCATCTCTGTGTTTGTTGTACCAAGGTCTTTGCGGCGGGGAATTCTGAATTTTAGCATACCACTTTCCTTTTTCTTGGCTAATAATCTTCCAATAATCATGCCATAGCTTTTTTAACTTTTCAGTTAACATCTGATTGAAATCCGTGAAAGGAACTTGCAATATTGAAGAGTGGTCCTCAGAACACACTCCACGGGCTGCCTCGTCTACTACTTCATTCCCAGAGATGCCACAATGAGATGGAACCCATTTAAAAGTAATACATTTGCCTCTTTGGTCTAGTTCTAATAGTATTTGTTTTACATCATTGTAAAGAGTACGCATACCACTCCTATAATGTACTCTGTGGTTATGCAGCCTCATTGTCATAGATTTCTATTGGGTTGCCTAGATACCTACTTGTGTCTATGTTATTTGTTTACTTTGTGACAACGTCGGTCTTGTAAAAACTCTTGTCAAGTATTGTCTGTTGATTTTCTCCATAAATAAGACACTAGGTATTTTATCGTAATATTTCGTTTATTTCCACGGCAAACTCACAACAATCCCACAAGAATTCACATGGTAGCAGAGCGATGAAGATATTTTAACGGCTCGCCAGGAAAAACTGGAAGAAAAATGTCAGTCGTCAAAATACAACCCTTGTCAAAGGAAAATTACGATACGTGGGTAATACATGCCAAAGCATACCTAGTAAAGAACAAACTATGGAAATACATCATCAAGGCACCGACAGCGTCAAGCTCGCAGGATGAAACCAGCACTCAGGATGGAATCGAGGAAGATGAAATCGCAAAATCAGAGCTGTTACTACTCATCTCGGCATCCGAATTAAAACAAGTTAAAAACTGCAAAACTGCAAAGGATGTGTGGTATGCATTGCGATCAATCTACGCCAGTGCTGGACCAGCTCGCAAAGCAACATTGCTAAAACAAATTATCCTGACGAAACTTGGACCTAATGGTGACGTAAGAGAGCATTTAAACTCATTTATGGACTATGTAGATAAATTAAAAGATCTAGGCGTTGAAATTAACAGCGATCTTTTGTCCATAATCATGTTGTACAGTCTCTCAGATGAATACGAGAACTTTCGTATTGCCATCGAAACCCAAGACCAGTTGCTTAGTCCGGAGAAGCTAAAAATAAAGATTATCGAAGAGAGTGATGCCCGTAGACGCAACACAGACTTCAGTGAAGCCAGCACCTCCAATGATGAAGCATTTTACGCATGTTGCAAGATCTGCAAGCGAAAAGGTAACATTTTCAAGCGTAAATCTCACAAGATCTGCACAAATTGTTGGAAAAATAATGCATCCAATAAGGAAAGGTCCAAAACTAACAAAAACTCCAACGTATGTGACAAAAATAATTTCACCCAGCTATGTCTCCTATCCAAGCATGCCGCAAACAACGTTTGGGTCCTTGATAGTGGATGTACCTCCCATATGACTTACCAGAGACACCTCTTTAAGACCATGAAGAGTATATCAAGGAGATTAAGCTTCGCCACAGATGAAATAAAGGCTGAAATTAAAGGTACCGGAGTTGTACCTATCACTACAAAATGCGGATCATCTACAACAGCTACAGACCTCATGGACACGCTGTATGTACCAAGTCTCTGTACGAACCTACTGTCAGTCGGTAAAATTACAAACGCCGGTTGTTCAGTTGTCTTCACTAAAGACAAAGCAGTCATTGACAGTCCACAACACGGTACAGTCATAGTAGCTAAAAAGGAATCAGATGGCCTATACTACGTAAGACCTGAGAAATCAAAAGAAAGAAATAACTTAGCCAACGATGAAGTTCCAGAAACGAAGGTGAATACAAATTCAAGTACCTCAATGGAAGAATGGCACAAGAAGCTTGGCCATATGAACGCCAAAGATATGAAGTGCGCCCTTAAGAATGGCCACTTGATCGGATTGGACTTCGATGCTGATGAAACATTACCCGAGTGTGAAGTTTGCATTCAAGCTAAAATGTATCGAGTACCAGCCCCACCACAAAGAACAACTCCTAGAACAACAGAGCGCCTACAAATTGTCCACAGCGACGTGTGCGGTCCCATTAAAACGCCCACACTAGGCCAGAACCGATACTTTGTGACCTTCATCGACAATTTTAGCAAATACTGCCGAGTCTACCTGATGCAAAATAAGAGCGAAGTACTCGACAAGTTCAAAGAGTTCAAGGAATTATCTGAAACCTTCACTGGGAATAAGATTAAATACTTACAATCGGACAATGGCACAGAATATGTAAATTTCGACTTCTCAAACTACCTCAAGCAAAACGGGATACAACGCCGACTGTCAGCACCGTACACGAGCCACCAAAATGGTCTCGCTGAACGCAAAAATCGCACTCTTACTGAAAAAGCGCGGGCGCTGCTACTCGAGGGAAAGGCTCCGTTACATTTATGGGGAGAAGCCATTCTTAATGCCAACTACTTGTCCAATAGAGCAGTCAATCAAAGCATAGAAGGCATAACACCATTTGAAAAATGGGTAGGCAGAAAACCCTGCGTCAATCACCTTTATGTCTTTGGTGCCAAGACTTTCATACTAATAAAAGATTCTAATAGGCACAAATTTGCATCAAAAGCAATCCCTGGTATGTTTGCGGGATATTCGGAAACCTCGAAAGCATTCAGAGTATACGTACCTACCAAACGCAAGGTATTAATTTCGAAAGATGTCAGAGTTTTAAAGAAGATGTCCTACGAGCATAATGAAAAGAACACTGAAATCCTGAATGACACTACTGATGATGCAAGTGAAAACTGGATTGAAATATACAACGATCCCCCTAAACAACAAAATCATGCACCACCGCGGCCAAACACGCTGAACACTGATCAACCACAACTAAACTCAGACAGTAATGAAAACGCTGCTGAAAGCGATTACGAGTCTGCCCCTGAAGACGCAGATGAAAACGCAGATGGTACACATGATCGTGAGTCAACGTTGCCACCGCCACAGCATACACCACAGCCTGAAGTCAATGACGAGGATGATGAGCCTGATCCCCAACCTATACAAAATCCTGAATCTGACCATGACGAAGAAGAGTCTGAACCCGACCCCATCCCAGATCTTCCCCGTCTAAGAGACAGAACACGTATAGTACCTCCCAAAAAGTTCGATGACTTCATCATGGCTGCGATTGAATCTGAAAGACCTGTGGAACCACGTACTTACAAAGAAGCCATGACCAGTAACAGCAAAGCTGAATGGCTGAATGTCATGCACAGTGAACTGACCTCGCTTGCCGAAAATCAAACTTGGGAACTGGTAGACTTACCGAAAGGCAGAAAGCCCCTGCCCTGCAAATGGGTCTACAAGATAAAATTGAATCCCGACGGCACAGTCGACCGGTACAAAGCTAGGCTGGTTGTCAAAGGTTTTTCACAAAAACCCGGCTTGGATTACGATAAGACTTTTAGTCCAGTGGTCCGCTTGAGCACTATACGAGCAGTACTAGGCTTAGCTGCTCAACAAAATATGGTTCTCCAGCAATTCGACGTGTCGACCGCCTTCCTTAACGGCTCTGTAAAAGAAGAGATATACATGGCTCAACCGGAAGGCTACAGCGATGGCACAAAGAAAGTATGTCGATTGAAAAGAAGTCTTTACGGTCTTAAGCAGGCGCCCTTGTGCTGGAACGCTTGTATTTCAGAATACCTCATCGAATCTGGTTTCAAGCAAAATACGCAAGACCCCTGCCTGTATATCAAAGATCAAGTGCTGATCGCACTCTATGTGGATGACGGGTTGGTTGCATCTGTCAATGAAAAGGCTGGCAGAGATTTTATCAATCAACTGAAAACCCGTTTCAAGATAACCACTAAGCCTGCTTCCTACTTTCTTGGCATGGAAATACACAAAGCCAAAGATGGCACTATTACTGTTGACCAGAAAGGCTATACCAAAAAGATATTGGACAGATTCGGAATGTCAAACTGCAAACCTGTTCCAACTCCTGCCATAAAAGTTTCCCAAGCAGAAAATGATAAAAATAACGCACCCGATGAAAGTAATTTCCCATACCGACAAGCTGTGGGTGCTTTAGCCTACTTAATGGTAGCTACACGGCCAGATATCAGTTATGCTGTAAGTGTCGTATCTCGGCATCTGGATAATCCAAGAAAGATTGATGTTTTGAACTTGAAGAGAATATTCAGATACTTGAAGGGAACAACAGATATGGGACTTATATTTAAAAAGACAGGTGATGACAAAACACTCCTAGCATACAGTGATTCCGACCATGGTGGTGATACTTCTACTGGCCACTCCACTACTGGAATGATTTTCCTCTTCTCTGGCCCCATAATGTGGAAGAGTCAAAAACAAAACTCTGTCGCAGTTTCTTCCACTGAAGCCGAATTGATTGCCCTGACTGAAACAGCGAAGGAATTAATTTGGTTAAAAGCATTGCTTGAAGAGATCACCAAATTACAAAATGTACCGGTGATATATGTCGACAATGAATCTGCAATAAAACTAGCTGAGAATCCTCCCTATGAGTACCACCGGAGAACCAAACACATAAAGTTGAAACACTTTTTCATCCGTGAGTGTGTAGTTAATCAAGAACTCATAGTGAAACAAGTCCCAACAGAACTTCAGCTTGCCGACATGTTCACCAAGCCTTTGTTCGGCCCAAGACTCCTGCAGCTGTCCAAGAGAATTGGTCTCGAGAAGAATTGTTCCTCTTCTTCTTTTCTTCGTAACAATTCTTAAAAGTCAGGAGGATGTAAAGAGTACGCATACCACTCCTATAATGTACTCTGTGGTTATGCAGCCTCATTGTCATAGATTTCTATTGGGTTGCCTAGATACCTACTTGTGTCTATGTTATTTGTTTACTTTGTGACAACGTCGGTCTTGTAAAAACTCTTGTCAAGTATTGTCTGTTGATTTTCTCCATAAATAAAACACTAGGTATTTTATCGTAATATTTCGTTTATTTCCACGGCAAACTCACAACAATCCCACAAGAATTCACAATCATACACAATAAAATTCAAGCTATATCTAAATGGACTACTATTTAAAGACAATAAAGCACTCTTACTATCAGAAACAATTAAAATTTCAGAACTTTTTACATTATTATATACATACACTAATGCCCTGTAAATAGCATAACATTCTGCAGTGAAAATGCTGCTCTGACTATCTAATTTAAAACATTGTGTTTGTTTAATTTGAGGATCATAAAAAGCTGATGTTACACTAGTTGATGTCTTTGAGCCATCTGTATATATAGTATAAATATTTGGTAGATTTGACAAATAATCCAGAAATTCAGATTGATTGCTCAATTTTTTAAAATCAGTAGAAACATCTAAAGATAAGCACTTATAATTAACTTTATATAATGGTAAAGGATTAGATAAATGTACATTTTTACATAAGTTTTTAACATTAAGGGATACCTTTAACATTTCTGGTAAATGTCCAGAGACAAGTTCATCAACTGTGATCACTAAATTATTTGTAAATATTTCTGGGAGATCTTGATTAGGTAAGATCCTGTCTAAAACAAATCTGTTGTTAGTAGCAAATAGCTTAAGACAGAACTTTTCTGAAAGCTGCAGTCTTCTTAATTTTAAAGGTATTATACCTGACTCCGATTCCATCGCATTAATTGGAGTGGAACACATGGCACCAGTAATAATTCGTAATCCTTTGTTTTTGTTGGAGCAAAGAGTTTTAATCAAGTTTAATCTCCTGCATTGAATACTGGCTAAAAGCATGTCATGTCAGTGTTAGGTTGTCTTGTCGTTGTCAAGAAAAATAACAAGTGACTATTTTTTATTATGAGTGTCACTGTTGTATTGAGATATATTGAGAACTGTTTGATGATGTGTTTTTAAACTAATATATCATTTTATGCACTTCTTTTATTTGTTAACACTGTGTTACTATCCGAGTCTGCTGTAACTACAATAGGTTATGGGCTGTAACGCACAGATATAAAGATTTGCTAAAATTATGGAAAACGCTGGTGATAGTTCTGGGATTGGCAGAACAAATGCAAGTTCCTCTGGGGTAAGCAGTACCTCTAATCTACCAGCGATGGAGAAACTTGACGGCAGCGCCGACTATAATACTTGGAAGTTCTTAATGGAATTATACCTCATACACGAAGATCTATGGGAGTACACGTCAGTGACGCCGGCCATAGCTGATGCCGTGAGCTGGAAGAAGGATCAAAAGGCGAGAGCTAAGATATGTCTTATGATCAAACCGCACTGTCTCGTCCATGTGCGTCAAGCGAAATCAACCAAGGAGGCATGGGATGCCTTAAAGGCTGCTTTCGAAGACAAGGGACTTAACAACAGATGCAGACTCCTATCAAGACTAGTCAGCATTAAACTGGAGCAGTTCGCATCTATAAGAGATTACATCACCGCTTTGATGACTGTCGCACAACAACTTCGCGACTTAGGCAAGGAGGTTGATGATGAGTTGCTGGCTGCATTGATGTTGCAAGGACTTACAGAAAACTTTCAGCCCTTAAGACTAGCTATGGAGAACAGTAATGTCGCTCTGACTACTGACTACGTCAAGGCGAAATTATTCCAGATGGAAGAGAATTACCAAGCCAGCTCGAGTGTAACTCCAACAACGTCAGCACTTCTAAGCAACAAAGGCAAAGGCAAGAGTACGCCTGCCAAAAAGAAAGTGAAGGCTAACGTGAAGTGCTTCATCTGCGAAGGACCACACAAAGCTTTTGAGTGTCCTCATAACCCAAAGAAGAAGGGAGACGCCCTACATGCCTACGCCCTCGGCTCAGTGACTAAGCCCATGGCTGATGAATGGATCATCGACTCGGGAGCCTCTACTCATATGACTAACCAGAAGTCATGGTTCAAGACACTCAAGAACACACAGAAGCCGCTGAAAATAACGTGTGCAGATGGCAAAGATGTGTTAGGCACGAGTGAAGGAACTGTTGTGTGTGAGGGTAGTGATCTGAGTTTAAGTATTGCGAATGTGACGTATGTGCCAGAGTTATCTACGAACCTGTTGAGTGTAAATGCTATTGCGCGAAAGGGTCATATACTAGTGTTTACATCAACTGGCTGTGACGTATATAAGAATGATGAGTGTAAGGTTGAAGGTAAGTCTGTTTTTAAAGGTGTTGCTGAGAGGGGCATCTATAAACTGAAGTGCTGTTTTCAGGGTGCTGCACTGGCAACAAATAAAAACAACGCAGACCTACTCATGATGTGGCATCAGAGGATGGGACATCTGGGTATGCGAAACCTTAAACTACTCAAAAACAAAATGGCAATAGGGGTAAGTTTTCCCAACACTACTACTAAACTCCAGTGTGTATCGTGCATTATGGGAAAGCAAACCAAGCAGCCGTTCAAAAAGACTGGAGCTACGAGAGCTCAAGAGGTCTTAGGGTTAGTTCACTCGGATGTATGTGGACCCATGAGTGAGAACTGAGAACATATGGAGGGTATCGTTATTTCCTAACTTTTATTGATGATCTCACGAGAAAAACCTTTGTTTACTTTTTAAAAACGAAAGGCGAGGTTTATGATAAATTTGTTGAATTTGTGATGCTCGTAGAAAGTCAAACTGGTAAAAAGTTAAAAATTATCAGATCCGACAATGGTAAGGAGTTTGTAAATAAACTTATGGATGAGTTCTGCAAGGTACGGGGAATTCGACATCAACTAATTATACCCTGGAACTAATTATACTAGATTATACCCTGGAACAAAATGGAGTTGCAGAGCGTGCCAACAGAACCATTAATGAGAAAGCTAGGACTATGCTTGAAGAAGCTGGACTAGGTAAGCGTCTGTGGGCTGAGGCTGTCAACACAGCTGTCTACTTAAAGAACAGATCGCCTACTGTAGCCGTAAGAAACAAAACGCCAGAAGAAGCCTGGACTGGGCGTAAAGTTGATCTGAGCTCGCTTAGAACATTTGGATGCAGAGCTTTTCTTCACATCCCAGATCAAAAGAGAAAGAAATGGGATTCAAAGAGTAAAGAATTAGTCCACGTCGGATACTGTGAAGAAACTAAAGGATATTGGTTGATCAACCCAGTGACAGGGGAGCTGAAAAAGGGGAGAGATGTAGTATTCTTCGAAAATCAAAAATATGATTTTAAAGAAGAAAGCCAGAACTGCAGAGCTGCAGAGCCAGCTGTCCCGCTGACAGATACTGTTGACGAGGTGATACCAGCACCAGAAACAGAGGGTATTCTGGAGATCACCAGACCACAGGAACAGAATCTGAATGACACTCCTGGAGAGGATGATGAACCAAGAGAAACGGAGATAGAGTCTAGAGACCTAGAGACTGCTGATGAAGATGATATCTGGGTAACGTCTGATGAGCAAGAATTATCAGATGCGGAGGTTACACCGTCAACGCACACTGAGACTCAAGCGAGGAGATACCCATTGCGAGACAGGAAACCTAAACTACTCTCAGATTACATCACGTTACACGTACCAGGCGTCTACCGCGTCCGCAGACCCTGTTACTATTCAGGATGCATTATCCAGGAAAGATGGACCTAAATGGAAAGCTGCTATACAGGAGGAGCTAGACGCCCTCCGACAAAACAAAACCTGGACACTCGTAAAACGGCCCAGAGCGTGCAACGTCGTCGATTCTAAATGGTTGTTTAAAATCAAAGAAGAGGCGGGGGGAAAGACACGCTATAAAGCACGTCTCGTCGCGAGAGGGTTTAGTCAGCGCAGAGGCGTTGACTATGTCGAATCCTTCTCACCAGTTGTAAGACACAGCTTCTTGAGAACCCTGATAGCGTTAGCAGCCAGAATAAACCTCAACATCGATCAAATGGACGTAAAAACTGCCTTCCTCAATGGAGACCTTGAAGAGGTGGTTTACATGAAACAGCCAGAAGGTTTTGAGGTGGAAGGAAAAGAGGATCATGTCTGCCTCTTACAAAAATCACTTTACGGCTTGAAGCAAGCACCAAGAGCATGGAACAATAAGCTTCACTCCGAGTTACTAAAGTTGAAGTTTACGAGATCAGAGAATGAACCGTGTGTCTACACGCGCTCCTATGACAAAACCATAATCATCATTGCAGTTTATGTCGATGATATCCTGATTTTCTGGAACAATGAGCAGGAAATGCTCAAAGTAAAAGCAGACTTGAAATCGAGGTTCGAGATGAAGGACCTTGGCAAGGCAGAACTGATACTTGGAATTAACATTATCCAAAAGTCTTCTTGTATCAAACTGCACCAAGAGAACTACATCAAAAAGCTCTTGAAAACGTTTAATATGGAAGACTGTAAACCAGTTGCTACACCGGCTGTACCAGGTCAAAGACTACAAAAGCCTTCTCAAGATAAGAGACTAACAGAGAAGATTCCTTATCGTGCGCTGATAGGCTCACTCATGTACCTCGGTGTGTGTACAAGACCTGAAATATAGCCCATGCCGTAAATTCATTGAGTCAATTCAATGAATGCTTTGAGGAGCAACATTGGATTGCAGCCAAAAGGGTGTTGAGGTACCTCAAAGGCACTAAAACGGTCGGCCTTAGGTACTCCAAGGACAAACAACAAGACATTGTTGTTGGATACGCTGATGCTGACTTTGCAGGAGATAGTGATCGTCACTCATATTCGGGATCGATCTTCCTTATGCAAGGAGGAGCAGTCTCCTGGCAAAGTACAAAGCAGCGAACTGTAGCTCTTAGCACAGCTGAGGCTGAGTATGTCTCACTATCGGAGGCAGCTAAAGAAGCTGTATTTATACGTCGCTTCCTAGCTGAGATGATTGGACAGGATCCAGAGCCTATCACAATCAACTCCGACAGTCAATCAGCTATAGCAATAGCGAATAACCCAGTGCACCACCAGCGCACTAAACATGTTGATATACGCTATCATTTTGTGCGGAATGCTGTGGAGGACAAAGTTATTGTGTTAAAGTACTGTGAAACAAAGAGAATGATTGCAGATGCCCTGACGAAACCTCTGCCGAAAGGGAAGTTTGCATGGTGTACAAATGAAATGGGTTTGACAGTATGAGTATATTGTTTAAATGTTATTGTATTTGTATGCATGATGTTATGGAGGAGTGTTGGAGCAAAGAGTTTTAATCAAGTTTAATCTCCTGCATTGAATACTGGCTAAAAGCATGTCATGTCAGTGTTAGGTTGTCTTGTCGTTGTCAAGAAAAATAACAAGTGACTATTTTTTATTATGAGTGTCACTGTTGTATTGAGATATATTGAGAACTGTTTGATGATGTGTTTTTAAACTAATATATCATTTTATGCACTTCTTTTATTTGTTAACACTGTGTTACTATCCGAGTCTGCTGTAACTACAATAGTTTTGATAGACATCTAATTTTCTGAGTAAACTAACATTTGCATTCATGTATGCTAAGGAGCTATAATCAAAATGACTTCTGATAATACTCTTGTATAACATAGACAGAATCTTTGGATCAGATCCCCAATGAACACCAGCCAGAGATCGTAAAACATTTAAACCTTTACTAGCATTTTTTATAATGTAATTAATGTGAGTCTCAAATGATAATTTCTTGTCTAAATAAATACCAAGAAATTTCTTTTCATGTAAAAAGTTCAATATATTAGACTCATATGAAACTGAAGGAACAGAATCAAAATCTACTTGTTTTTTACAAAATAGCATTGCTCCACTTTTACTAACACTAATACTTAAGTTCAAACTATTATAAAAATTACTAATTTGAGATAAACCATTGTTTAAACTTCTAATAGCCTTATTTAAATCTTTATTTACACTATATCAACAATATCATCAGCAAATAACAGGCATTTCACAGAAGGATCTGTCAAATATCTGTTAATTTGCGAAGTGTATAATCCATACAGTAATGGAGAAATTGTAGAACCCTGCATAGTTCCTTTATAAACATGTCTAGGTACATGTAACACATTAATATATTTTACATACATTATGAAGTAAGGGCTCCCGCCCACAGGCGCGTTATTACCGCTCGCGATTGTTTTTGTTGCCAACTTAGTGGAATTTCCACTAAAACTGGTGGTTTTGACCCCCCTTAATTTCCTTTGTGGAACACCCCCCGATTCTCGTATGATGATTTTAAATAGGCCATCTGGTAGAGGAAACCAAAAGCGGTAATTTTTCCCACGAAGAAATTTTTTAAATTTAGACAAAGATTATGGATGACATCTAGAAGAGAATTTACACTTATAAATAACTAAATGTTGTTAATAAAAAAGCGTTTAGTGGAAAATTTAGCGACTATGTGAGTAAGGTCGTTTTTCGTTAGTGGTTTTCTGGTGGTTTTAGATGTTGAATCTGGTGGCAAGTTAATTTAACTGTTGGCAACACTGATAGAGATTGACACTACTACAATAAATCGATGAATCGAATCTTTTTGGCGGGAATCCGTAAGATGTAATGTTTTTTGTAAAATTTTAATTTTGTTGCACATTTTGCTAACAGTTTATTATTTCTGTTAGCGGCGATTCAGATTCTACTAACATAAATAACAAATGATCGGAAAAGTAAGAAAGTATAAATTGTACAAACTGGAAACAGCTAGACTTGTCTATTTCAGCTACTTCCACAGCTTGATGTCATATGGCATTCTACTGTGGGGGAATGCTGCTGATGTCCAGAGAATATTTATTTTGCAGAAACGAGCCATTCGTGCAATTTATAAAATGGGGTCTAGGATGTCTCTAAAGTAAAAATTCAAGGAAATTAATATACTGACACTGGCGTCACAGTATATTTACGAAAACGTATTGTATGTTAAAAAGAATATATCACTTTACAAAAAAAAAAGTGACAGACATTGTATAAACACTAGAATTAAGAATGAACTGGGTTTGTAAAAAAAGCGCGGGAAACGTAAAATTTGGCGGTCGTGTTTTTTATATGGGTTTTTTGTAAAAAAAACTATTTAGAGTTGATAATAGGATCAATTTGTTGTATATTGTACATAATTATCTTAAGTTGTTTTTATATATTGTAGTAGTGTCATAATATTCTGCATATACCTAGGTAAGTTTTAGATCTTTTAAGTATGGGCGACCCGCCCGAGGACCCCGGAGGGACGCCCCCCGAGGTATCTACTTTTGTAACTATTGCTCCGGACTGCGAATCCTCTATGGACACCGAAGATGGGGTCCCTACTCCATCAGAGCGTAGGAAGCGATCTATTCCAACTAAAATATGCAAACACTGCAATAAAAAGAGACGCCGATCATCGAGCAAAAAATCTAAAACGACTGATTGTCACTGCAATGAAGCTACTTCTGTGTTACCCAGTGTTGTTGAAAAAAATTCTCCCAGCCTTTCAGCTTCCAACATCCAGAGAGATTTGGAAGTTGAATCTGGTTCTGCTACCCAACCTCCTACACACACCCCTGTTGGTCGAATGCTGTATCAGGCTACAGATGCTGCTCCATTTGTAGTCCATGTCCAAAAAAATCAAACATCTGACAATGACGGTACTACACTACATCCAATAACTTTTGGCAAATTTTTAAAACAAAATCGATTTTTTAACATTGTTAATGGGAGTTTAAAACGTATTGGTAGAAACCGACTGTCTTTGTCCTTTTCCAATTATTTGGATGCAAATGCATTTCTTGAACACCCAAGCTTAGTAACTAATTATAAGGCATTTGTGCCTACATTTAATATCACACGAATGTAGTATCACCTAGTTAGGGGAATCCCTTCAGACTGGTCCGATGAAGAAGTTAAAGAGAACATTTCTGTCCCTATCGGGTGTGGATGTATTTTAAAAGTAAGACGTTTAAAAAAGAAAGTTTTTGAAAAGGGTACTAATCAATTTATTAACACCGAAACAGTAGTCCTCACTTTTGATGGTCAAGTCTTGCCAAAAAGAATTTACATGTGTTACAATGCATTACCAGTTGACTTATACATATTTCCAACTATACAATGCTATAGGTGTTGTAGGTATGGACATATCAAATCACAGTGCAGAGCTAAGTCCCCAAGATGTTTTCTATGTGGGCAGGATCACACAGGTGATAGTTGCTCAGTAGAGGATGAGGATATTTCGTGCTGTTTATGTAATGGCTACCATATGGCAACTAGTAGGAAATGTTTAGAGTTTGAGAGACAAAAATCAATTAAGGAAACAATGAGCAAAAGTTGCATATCATATGCTGAAGCTGCTAAGATGTATCCTTCAGCCCCTAAATTATCTTATGCGGAAGCACTTTCTGGTCCACCTAAATCTGCTGTAAACCCTGTATCTTATGCGAAAACTATATCAAATTCTCCACAATCTAGTTCATACAAGAAAACTGTATTATCAAACCCCGCCCTCCTCCCAAACTGGGCAAGGGTTATGACCGGGTAGCACATAATGAAATTGTATCTGAACAAGGTTTACCTACTTCACCAAATGGTTGTGCAGTGAATAATAATAGCATGCAAAGTACTGACCAGAGTAATAATTCAGAATCAATATATGATATTATTAAAGCTCTCATTGAACTTTTGAACAAATCTAATGTAATTAAACCGTCCAACGTTGCCAATATTATTGATTTATTTTCTAATATAATGTATCATTCTAATAATGGACAACGTGATTCAGTGGAATTGTCGAAGTGTAATAACTAAAAAACATGAAATAATTTATTTAATTAATAAATATAAACCATTTGTTATAAGCCTTCAAGAGACCTGGCTTAAACCGGATTCTATTTTTAAGATTCCTGGTTTTTCATGTCTCCGTGAGGATAGGAGTGATGGGTATGGCGGGGTTGCCTTACTCATCAAAAGCTCTGTAAACTTTAAACCCGTTCCTCTTCCTTCTCACAGCAGTGAAATTTCAGCTGTTGCTGCTATTGTAAATAATATTTGTTTTGTTTCTATGTATATTCCCCGTCCCTCTATAGTTTTATTTTCTGAAGTCAATGATCTATTTTCTTTTCTCCCCAAGCCATTAATTTGCATGGGAGATTTTAACTCCCAACATCAATCCTGGGGTAGTTCCATCTCTAGTAACTATGGTGAACGGCTCATAGACATACTAGATTCACAAAATCTCTGTATTTTAAATACTTCAATGCCTACTCGACGCACTGGTCCTACTGAGGGGCTAAGTGCTCCTGATTTATCTATTTGCACACCCAGCTTGGCTGCTACTCTATCTTGGTATCCTTTGTCGTTGTCGTACGGCAGTGATCATTTTCCTTTGTTAATTTCTTTTCCTTCCAAACAGCCTCAGAACAAACTTCATTCTTCACATCTGAAATATAAATTAAAAAATGTTGATTGGGATAGATTTAAGGTTCTAGTAGAACAAAAAGTATCATCCTTAGTTGAGGTGTCTCAGGACAATGATAATTTTGTTAAAGTGCTTATACAAGCGGCAGATGAATTATTCCCAAAGAAAAATCCCAAGTCTATTAATATCCCCTCTCCTCCTTGGTGGGATGATGAGTGTTCTGAGTCTGTTAAAAAACGAAAGAAGGCAGAAAAAATGTACAATATTCAGATGACTTCTGAAAATTTTGAGCTATATTGTCAAGTTGCTAAAGACACAAAAGATTTTCTACATAAAAAGAAGTATGAAGGTAGTTACCAAGCCATAAGGCTTGGTTAGTGCTGACGCCGCTTACCGTAGCTGCGTCACAATATGCAATCTTGTTAAATCGATGTTATAATTATTATAATAAATGTAATTAGTCTTAGAACAGCTTTCGTGTAGTAAACACATCCTTTTTATAATTAATTGTCTTTTTAGGGTTCCGTACCTCAAAAGGAAAAAACGGAACCCTTATAGGATCACTTTGTTGTCCGTCTGTCCGTCCGTCCGTCCGTCTGTCAAGACCCTTTTTCTCAGGAACGCGTGGAGGTATGAAGCTGAAATTTATATCAATTACTCAGGTCTACTGTCCCTTGAAGCTGTGAAAAAATCAAACTTCTAAGCCAACGCAATCAAAAGATACAGCCGTTTATGCCGCAAATTTTCGACACTTGCAAGGGAATCAAAACCTACAGGGTGCTTCCCGTGAACTCAGAATCTTGAAATTTGGTACGAAGCAACGTCTTATAGCATAGATAAAGGAAAAATTACGAAAACCATAAATTTGCAAGGTTGTACGGAACCTTCGGTGCGCGAGTCCGACTCGCACTTGGCCGGTTTTTTTAAAAACCGAATTCCCGATCGCCAATACATAACTGGCGCAGTCGATATTCTCGCGGTACACCTGTAAAAAGAACTCTTTACAATCAAGAGTTTGTGGTATAACCCTCTACCACCGGGTGAAGAAAAAGCAGCCCTGCTGTTGTCCGCGTGAGAACCTCCCCCTGGCGATCATCATTGGAGTCTGGAGTCGGGAGAATTGGAACCCAGCTGCCTGCCTTGCTGTCTAAGACCCGATAGGAGATGCAGAGGATACCATGGTGAGCGCTCCCTCACTATCCAAGTTCCCTTGCTCTATTTCCTATCGTATAGTTTGATAAGTTTTTAACGTGTCTGTCTATAAGCTATCATCGCTATAGATCTGTTTTGTTAGAATCCAAAACTTAGGCACGCGTAGGTAATAAATTGTTATAAAAATGTCGGAGTCTGATTTCAAAACCCTGCTGGCCGACTTGATGCCTCGGTACGACGGAAACCCGAAACTTCTAAATATGTACATTGATAGTGTAGATACGTTATTAGAGCTATTTAGTGTCGAAAGCCCATTAATGAGTTTAATAGTATGCCTTATTAAAAGTAGTCTTAGCGGTACCGCTCTCGACGCACTTGCGTCTGAAAAATCTTTGAATACGTGGTCTGAGATTAAGGAAGCATTGACACGCCGCTTAGGTGACCCCCGTAATGAAATTCAAGTAATGCAGGAATTAACCCACACTCGCCGTCAGAGGTCAGAGGACTCGGAAGCGTACGGTAAACGGTTACGCGAAATATTAGATACGCTCTATTCGGTTGGTAATAATTCGGATAAATCATATTAAGAACAAATGATTATTGAACAATACGTAAATCAGCTAGAGTTTCATGTGTCGCTAGGTGTTCGTATCTCTAAACCAGAGACCTTAGAATCTGCTATTACGGCAGCACGACAAGAAGAGGCGCGACTTGCATGTAACCCGCCCCCCGGAATTATGCAACATAAGGCGAAAGTTGAAATTACTCGTTTATCGATGTCATCCTTCGACAACAATAACTTCCACCCTCAAAATGTTCAACCCCAACTTAGCTGGCCGCCAGAGCAGCGTGCGCAGCTGAGACAGCCGATGTTGCCATGGTACCAAAAACCTAACCAAGGTAATTTTAGACCAAGTAATAACTCTGGTACATTTAGGAACCCGGGAGCCTTTAGACAACAGAATATTCCACAAAATACTGGAAACCCAGCACAAAAAGTCTCAGATGTGACCATGCGTTCTGTGTCTAAGCCCCATACACCTAACTTTGGACAACATGGTTTATATTACATGCCTCAGGAGCAACCGTTACAAAACTCATTGCCACAGGAGCAGTACCCCAGTGAGGGTCAGTGTTCTTATATTAATTATCAAGGCGGTGACGTCACTTATGACCCATCATATGCTCAAGGGACAGAGATAACTTCTCCTCAAGATTTTCCCGCGACTATTGACGAAAACGACTACGGTTAGTAAGACAAAATAAAATCCTCGAAGCCCAACATCGAGACCCCCGAAGCCCTTACGCAACTACATTTTCTAGTTATAATCGTTGAATTAGATTTTAGTTAAAAAAATATTATAAAAATGCCATTACATTATCTCGATTAGGTAGGTACTTATTATGCATCATAACATAATACATCATACTCGTATAAGGCCCTAAAACTTAGTGCATGTAATGTTACAAATACAACGAAATTTTTCTTTAACTACGGTAGCTGATATATAGATGTGAAAGCATATAGTACAGTACAGACTCTTACGTTCATCCCCTCTGTTGCATTCCCAGCCTATGATCTGGTTCACATTTATTCCATCCCCAATTCTTTAAATCTCACCGTTATCCCCAAATCCAAATTCCTTGCACTTGGAAGTGAGGAGTATGCTTATCTGGACAACGCCTGCCGGGAGATCACGGATTCCAGCCAGCTTTGCAAGCACTTAGAAACCAGACCTATAAAGGAAACAAACGATTGTGTGCTCTCTCTCCTAAACCACGAAACAGCAAATTGCACCTACGCCAAGATGAATCTGCGAAAAGGAAAAATTCAAAAACTCACGCCCAACAGTTGGCTGATTATCACGCCAAGAAACGAACTACTCCGATCCTTCTGCAACACTAAGACGGACTACAAACGCCTGTTAGGCACTTACATCATTTCACTCTCCGAACAGTGTCAAGTACAACTAATGAACATAACCACAATAGTAGCACCGTAGAAGTACATGAAGTTATACCGCTGCCTTCCGAACAGATCTCGCTTCCCGGAAATATTCAATATGATCTACAATTAGAAGACATCTCGTTGGATGATTTGCAGAAACTTGTCGAAAATGTAGCCGAGATGCGAACTGACACAAGCATGATAGACGATTGGACATCGATTCCTGCCACCCCCAGCTGGCCTACAGTGGTGATATATCGACGACGATGTTCGAATACCTCCTAACTGACACCCGGGGCCAAAATGAGTTATCTATGCCACTGTACTTAGAGTTCAATTTCGCACCGACTGGCAAAGACTCCGAAGTGATTTTGTAATAAATAACGCCACAAATTCATAATGAGAATACCTCCTAATATCACGCTTTGAGCGTGTTAGCCTGCTGCTGCTGCTAATATATTCTAACTTACCAAAACGAATATCTCCTAAGTTACTTCCGAACTAATTTTGCTGCCAATACCTCCTATCTACCATCAAACACGTGTTTCCATGTGAGTCTACGATCCAGATGTAGCCCGAGATAAGTGACATGGTCCAATTGAGGGACTTGGATATCATTAAGAGTGACAGATGGCCAAGTTTCTCGCCTAAGCGTGAATGTTACATGAACAGATTTTGCTTCATTTGCGTTTATGCGCCATTTTTTTAACCATCCCGAGATTTCATTCAGGTCGCCTTGTAGCATTTGTGATGCGGTTGAAGGGTTGCTGTGACATGCTAGAATAGCAGTGTCGTCCGCGAAGGTTCCCGTTGTTGAACTTTCACCTATTGGTTTATCGCATGTGTGCAGGAGATACAGAACCTAGTACACTACCCTGTGTACAAGGTCCGATTCTGTACTCCAGCATGTATGGGTTGTAAGCTTGTTATTTCCTCACCATACTTTATCAGGAATTGTCGGTCTCGCAGATATGATCGTAGTATATAGAACAGGCTGCTCGGGAGAAGATGTTTGAGCTTATATAATAGACGTTCGTGCCAGACACGATCGAAAGCTTGGAAGATGTCGAGGAACACAGCAGAGCAGTAGCATCTATCTTCGAATGATTGATGTATTTTATTTACCAGTCTATGGACCTGTTCGATGGTACCATGTTTATGCCTAAATCCAAACTGGTGGTCAGGAATCAGTGCTTTATTTTGGATTTGTTGCAAGAGTAGAGTTTCGAGAAGTTTGGAAGTTATAGGGAGGAGACTAATTGGTCTGTAAGATTTCCCGAGTTTTGGGATCATCTTAACTTGTGCCAATTTCCATTGTGGTGGAATGAATGCCATTCGGATTACAGCATTAAACAAATATGTGAGAAATAAAAATCCTATGTTTGGCTAAAAGTTAAAAGCTCGTACCCGGGGCTTTCTTATCTTTGACTTTGTAATGGCAGTCATTACTTCACCCTTTGTTATCTTTGAGCATACTTGGTCCGGTGATGATTGGCACAAGGTGAAAAGAGTACTCCCGAATTCTTCAATGTGTTCAAGAGGTTCGTCATAAGGATGTGGTGTGAATACCTTAGCCAAGTGCTTCGCAAATGTTTCTGCCTTCTCGGTGTCACTTCTGGCCCGATCGCCATTTACTTTGGCGCAAGGGGAAAGATGGTACAACAGGTTTTTTCAAATAATTTCTGGCTTTCCACAGTGAGTAGTCGGTGGCTGAAGTAGGATCCAGTGTGGAAACTAATTTTTGAATACTTGAGTTATTTTCCTTGTTCAGGAGTAGCGATAGTTTTTTCCTTAAGAAGTTTAGCTTTGTCTTCAGAGGCGGGTGTTTAGTTTTGTGCCATTCTTTCCTTAGTTTGCGCTTCTGTGCAATAACTTCTTCCATTTTCTGCTAGATTCTTAACGCCGTGTTTGGGCTATTTGAATTCTTTACTGGTGTAGCTTCCCAAGCAGCTTTTTGGACGGTAGTGTTAAATATCTCCATTGCTTCAACCAAGTCCTCCTCGCTTTTAAAGCGTACGTTCGCGTCAAGGGATTCATTTACCAATTGTACCAGTTACCAGTTGTTTAGTAGTCCCAGTTAGTTAGTTTTTTTGAAGTGAAAATTTCTTTAGCGGCGTTGAGCACTTTTGTGGGATGGGTAAAAACTGTGAAACTCGCGTCAGGTCACGTGTGCTGATCGAAAAATCGTAAGACGGTTGGAGAGTAGTGTTGTAACACCGAAATCGATAATCAAGTTTTCACTTTGCCGGCACTCCCGGAGTGCATGTTTTTTTAGAAGAAGAATGAAGTAATTTAACGTGGTTTTTGTGAGGCTCAGTAATAGAAATAAGTTTTCAATTACTAGTAGAGAGTTACAGACTTATTTTATTGGTCATCTAATAAAGATTTTCGTAATTATTTCCTAAAACTTTTATTAAGTAATACCTCTTAACTTCATCAAAATAAGTTGGACATGGATATTAGTGAAACTAATAACTCCTAACTAACACTAACTTGGAAACCACTTGTCTGTATGTAAAATCAATGCTAGCATCAATTTCGCAGCCCCATTTAATAAAAACTTGCTTTAGAACACATTTTCATAAAATAGGTACAAAAAGAATTAAAACGTTTTTTTCGCCTCCTGTAAAATTAGCTTTTTGTTAGTTAGGAGGTCTTCGAACATCGTCGTCGATATGTATTTGGCGTAATTCTGGTTACCTGGAAAATATATCATTGCTATAAAAGAAGACAACAGCGACCAGAACAAATTATCCCCGACGCTCTGGAGAAAAACATCCCTGCGGAGACCCCTAGAAGCTGCGGAGCTATCTTAAGGAGGGAAGAGTTACCAAGCCATAAGGCTTGGTTAGTGCTGACGCCGCTTACCGTAGCTGCGTCACAATATGCAATCTTGTTAAATCGATGTTATAATTATTATAATAAATGTAATTAGTCTTAGAACAGCTTTCGTGTAGTAAACACATCCTTTTTATAATTAATTGTCTTTTTTAAAAACCGAATTCCCGATCGCCAATACATAACTAGGTTGGAAAAACTTTTGCGCTTCTATTAATCCTGATATTAATCCTTCCACTGTCTGGAGGAATGTTAAACGTTTTAGATGTGCTTTTAATAACTCAACAGGTTCTAGATTATCTGCTGAAATGGCAGAGAAGGTTATGAACTATTTAGCTCCTGCTTCGGCCCCAGAATCAATTATAAAAATAAAATCTCTTTCTCCAGTCTCTATCTTACCCTCACTTAACTCTGATCTCAACACTCTTTTCACTTTAGATGAGCTTAAGGGTGTTCTTTCTAAAATCAAGGATTCCTCACCTGGGGAGGATGGTATTCCATATTCATTTTTAAGTCACCTTTCAAATTCTGTACTTACTTTTTATCTCAATATTATCAACTCTCAGGGCCCTGTTTTATAAAGCTACAGGTTACAGGCTACAGGCTACAGGAAAAAAAAAGCCTGTAGTGCTCCTGTAGTTACAATCTACAGGTAACAGGTGTTTTATAAAGACCCCTGTAATATTACTATTGTAGCTTAGGCTCGAAAATCTCGACTACAGGCGCAGTTAACAAGTCGGAGTACAGCACTATGAATCAGCCGTAAAAATAAAAAAATGACAGAATCGACATCAGTTTTTTGGCTTAAAGTCTAGTGTACCACTATAAAATATTAATATTTATTTATAATAAAAACAGATGTTTGTTTATTTACTTGTATTTCTATGGTTAAAGAGCCGGATGAAAATGAGCGAGGCTCGGGTTCGAATCCTGGCATGTCCCAATGAGTTTTTCAAAAACTTACGTACATAATTAATTAATTAAGCAATTAATTATTTAAGCAAAGCGAGGGCGGGTCGCTAGTTCATAATAAAAACAGATGTTTGTTTATTTACTTGTATTTCTATGGTTTATTTACGTAGGTAGTTAAAGAAAAAAAACACATGATTTTCTCTAAAATTAACATTCAACCATGGCCAATAATTATATCTCCTCCAGTATGCTCCAAAACATATTGCATTTGAGTAGGAACGTATTCTAAATTTCTCACTAAAGGTGAAACTCGTTTGCGGGTTCATATTGGTTCTGACGGCGAAAGTTCTTGGCGTCGTCTTCTTGGATGTTGACCACTATCCTCAGAGTCCGAGTCGAGTTCCAAACACGCAAAATCACTCAAAATATTCGAATTAACATACTTACAACAAAACGTAAGTAAATATAACAAACTTCCTCCTGTAACTAAATTACCGACGTCTAAACACCTGTAGAAATGTTTACAAGTTTTTCCGTAAACACCTGTAAAAATTGGTCGAATCATGCTCGAAACACGCTCGATTAAGCATTAAATTGTCTATGGAAAGTTACAGGCACGGGTTCCTGTAGACTCTGTAATTTTATCTAGTGTTGCTGTTTAATTAATCAGTGTTGCTGCGTTTTTCCCTGTAAATTGTAACCTGTAGCTTTATAAAATAGGGCCCTGGTAACATTCCTCAGTCGTGGAAAACACAATCATTAATCTTAATTTTGAAGCCAAATAAACCTCATTCAGATCCATGCTCATATCGTCCAATAGCTTTGTCTTCTGTCTTGGCGAAATTAGCTGAACATTTAGTCAAAAATAGACTAGAGTGGTTTGTTGAGAGTAATAACCTTTTGGCAGAAAGTCAGTTTGGTTTTAGGAAAGGAAGGAGTAAATAGACAATTTGAGTATTTTTTCCACTGATATCCGCTTAGCTTTTTCTTGCAATAACTCTTTGGTAACTGCCTTTTTAGATATTACTTCTGCCTACGACAATGTTATTATTTCTATTCTTGAGGATAAACTAAACAAGTTAAAAATTCCAAATATACTTATTAATTTTATTATAAACCTTACATCAGAAAGATTTATTCACTATTATCTCGACAATAATACTAAAATTTCTAGAACCGTTTGGAGGGGACTTCCGCAGGGTTCAGTTCTTAGCCCTATTCTTTATAACATTTATACTTTTGACTTGGAGTCTTCTCAAGAGGGTTCTGCTAATGTTCTGCAGTACGCTGATGACTTAATTTTGTATGTCTCTGGCCGTGCAATTGATAACATTTGTACCTCATTAACATCTTCGCTTAACATGCTTAAATCATGGATGGACAGAAATGGACTTGAGTTATTCATATCTAAAAGTACGGTGGTATTATTTTCCAGAATGCGTAGGCAACCAATGGTTATTGTTCTATTAGACGGGATCCCTATCCCTGTTCAATCGCAAGTAAAGTTCTTGGGCGTAATTCTGGATTCAAAACTTACTGGTCTTCCGCATTGTAATTATATAGTAGATAAATGTGAGCGTAACCTTAACATACTTAGATGCCTCTCTGGTGTTTGGTGGGGAGCTCATCCTTCCTCATTAAGACTGATCTATAATGCTCTCATTAGAAGTATTCTTGACTATGGTACCTTTCTTTTGGAACCGGGGAGTTCTGCTGGGTTGAAGAGATTGGATGGAATTCAGTCAAAGGCTCTCAGAATAATTACTGGAGGAATGAAATCTAGTCCCATTAACTGTTTACAAGTTGAATGTTGTGAGCCCCCACTAAATTTAAGACGTCAATTCCTTTGTGATAAATATTTGTTTCGACGTACCCAACTTTCTAATCATCCTCTTGTTCCGAAACTAGTCTGTCTATCTGACTGGGTCGCTAATTCCAGCTACTGGGCACATAAATCACACCCATGCCTTATTAAAAGCCTCTTAAGGTATAAAAATATTGAAGCCCCTACGTATAAGTCCCCTATTTATCCTTTGTTTCAACATAGTTTTTCATCTCTAATCTTCTCCCCTAAAATATTGATCAGTTTAGGCATTGACAAAAATGATATAAATCAGAATGCTAAATTTAAATGTATTATGGACAAAGACTGGAATGGTTTTCACCGTATTTTTACAGATGCATCCAAGCATTCAACTAGCTGTGTGGGCGTAGGAGTATTCCACTCCCAATATAAAATAGTCCAAAAAATTAAGCTTCCGCCAGAGACATCAGTTTTACTGGGGAATGTTTTGGAATATATAAAGCTCTAGAGTATGTCCTTATTACTAATTTAAAAAAAGTATTAATTTTTACAGACGGTATGAGCGCTTTGCAGTCCGTGGGTTCTTTTCCATATAGATCAAATAATCATTTTCCTATAGTTTATCTCATAAGAAAGTTGCTTTTGGAATGCTCACGCAAAGGTTTTGAAACTATGCTCGTTTGGATACCTGGACACTGCGGAATATCGGGCAACGAGAGAGCTGATTCATTAGCTAATGAAGCTATTTCTTGTGGTGACATACATATATCCATATCATAACTTTAGTCATGACCTCACATCTCTACCCAGGGTCTACTTACAGGAGTCCTGGAGTGGTCTCTGGGGTGAAGATAGGTCTAAGGGATTATATTACAAATCGTTGCAACCGACTGTTCCACGTTGTCCATGGTTTACGAAAACTTTTTTTAGTAAAAGAGCAACTTCGATCTTAATTCGAATGCGTTTGGGCCATGTTTGTAATCCGGTTTGGTTATCCAGGATTGGGTTGGCAGAAGACTCCACTTGTTTGTGTGGTGATGATTATTGTGATCTGAACCATTTGTTTTTTGCTTGCCCTTTGCTGGATCACTCTATATTTATAAATAGTCTTGTCGTTCATCATATTCCTTTTCCTACTTCAATTTTTTGTCTGTTATATATATCTTCAACCAACCCTAATATTTATAGTATTTTATCCTCTTTTATTGTACATAATGATATTAAAGTGTGAATAAATTGATATTGTAAATATTTGTACCTATACATATAATATTTAATTAATTTTATAGTATATTCCTTGATCCTATTTGATCCTTTTTTATCCAAATTTGTTTTATTACCTATCCGTTTCCTTACCTTACCTGACATTGGCATAATGCAAAACGCCGTGCCAAAAAAAAAAAAAAAAAGAATGAACTGGCTGCTTGTGTTAGTCGATTATCTAAAGTTACCAAATCCTTTAAGGGTCAATGTATACGTTTTTTCAATAAGATTCCCATTGAATTACAAAGGGGAATGCCCATTGGCCCTACAAAATAATGCCTGAGATAGACAAAGATGAACTCTACATCTAATTGTAACTACCTCAATTCAACAGAAATCCATTAAAATTTACTTTATTATCCCAAAACTAGGCCCAGAAGCTAGTTTAAAACATTTTAATAAAAGACATGTTATGTCAAATTAATTATATTTTTGTCACTTTTAGGTAATAAAGAGCTATAATTTAAAGAAAATAATATATGTATCTCAATACTTGCAGCTTGTGGTGATATCCATTCTTGTACCTATTAGAATAAGAACTTCATCATTTTGCATTGAGAAGTTGGTTTAAAGATTGAGAAGTAGTTACGTTTCATCCGTCTATGATCGAGATAGCAGTTAGCACAGTGCATGTCTCATCACCAACACATTTCTGTTATATTACCTATGTGTTTGGAGGCACAAATCCAAACCAAGAGCAGAGTTGTCGTGTGTAGCGGGTTTAAATCCGTTGTTAAAAAAAATCTGAGTTGTCGTGTTAGGCGAGTCTCTTCAAAGTCCTTGTTTGAAAATAGGTATCACGTGAAGAGAAAACATCAAAATCATTAAATAATAGTCAAAGTAGTAGAAAAGAAAAGATCGTAATAATAAATCTGTAAAAACACAAGTCGCAAACGAATGGAATCAACGATTGAGCGAAATGTCATATTTTCAAGTCAGTTATTGTATTCATAGAGCCCAAGAAATAAAAACTGTTTTGTTTTTCTTAAAATAATTAGACTTTATTGAAAGTTCGCAAGCTACATACTTTTTAGACCCAAAACCTTATGTCTGGTATTTCTGGAATAAGGTACAAACTCCTTGGTTATTTCAATGAACAGTGAATTTAACAGGAAATTAACCAACAATCAAAATAAGTATTAAAAAAAACGTTATATTTTCACCCTAGTTAAACAGATTCAAAAATACTTTGATTATTCATATTTTATTATGAATAAATTTTGGGGCTAGTAATGTTTTCTGTTTACTTCAGGCATTAAATGGGCATTCCTCTTTGCCTCTTGACAAATTTAAAATAATAGTTAAGCAAAAATTACATAAAAAAGGCTACTATAAAATTACAGACTACTTAGTAGACCAACATGCATGGGATTAACCGACTCGACGCTATGTAAGGCTATTAATTATAATTATTACTGTAAACGATATTTATTAGTAAGACATGAGATTAAAAAGAGCTGCCCTTGAGTTTCTTGCTGGCTCTTCTCGGGGTACTGCATTCGGAACTAGCAGCTCGTCGGTGGAGATGGGCTGCTGTTTGCATTTAGCCAATCTTCATGGACGAGTTTAGAGTGCCTTGTTATTATAAAATATTGACGTTTCTAAGTGTATATTTTAATACCAATAGAAAATAAACGAATTTGAATTTGAATTGATTGCGTTTTATTTAACCATGTCTTTCTCATATATTATACGTATCGTATTTACGTATATCCTGTGAAATTTTATCATATTTAATAAAAAGTAATTTTGAAAAAACATTCTATTAGTAACGTATAAATACGATTCCATTTCCTTTAAAAAGTTACTTACTCGGAACTTTAGAAAAATCGATTGAATTTCATTAGGGCACATCAGTTCAATTGTCAACAGTGAACTGTCACCGAACCCATGTGATGTGAAATTTATAGACTATAGGCACATGAGTAAAGAAACGGAACAGAGACAAAGCTTCTAAGGAGCGTGCAAAATTCTTACCTATTTTAGTAGGGTTGGCAAAGGAGAATAAAATAAACAAAACGTTTATTAGACTTTTATTTGTACATTAGATTATTTACAAATTACCTACTCTAAATATTTTTTTATAACTTTTTATTTTTAATAAATTATTAAATCTTTTAATCTAATGATGAATTCTAAATCTAATGGATATAAAGTTTTTTCAAATAATCATTAAGGACGCTTCCACATGGCATAATATTTTTACAATCTTACACTCGATTCAGAATATCATTAGGTACCAATATTTACAATGTTTACGTCGAGTTCTTTGTAATGAGTAATTAAAGAATCTTTGCCCATATTTATAGGTTGTTCAGGTCTATTAACAAACAATTTTATTTCGTCACATATGTGATTTTCAAGACATTCATGCAAACTGTACAGTAGGTAACCATTTTACACCTCCGAATCTAATTATTTACACTTTCTTGACTTTTTAGTTTAATACTTTATTCTACCATAAACAATTTAAAATAACCATTTCTCACTAAGCAGGAGCGCGAAACAAATACGGCAACCATTGCGCGGCCCTCGGCATTTCTACTGACCGAGCCGGTTTTATCCAGTTGCGGCGCGTATGTGACGCAGCGCTAGTAGAAACGCACACAAGCATTGCATGCTTGTAGTAGTGTACCTACGACAGCGCGGTTGTATGAAGCTTTGTCTCTGTTCCGTTTCTTTACTCATGTGCTATAGGTACATACGGGAAAGGCGGGTAATTTCGAAAATTGCCGTTTCGCAGATGTTTCGCTAACGCCAGTAGTTTCGCACTCGCTGCCTGCCGCCTCCTTTGAGTATTAAACCAACGCTCCGCCTACGAACGCGTTAGAGAAAGAAACTTTTCTTCAAACGTCTTTGGAACTTTATTACTCGACTGCACCAAAACGAGCGTAGTGTTTTTCGGGTAGGTATAAGTAGATATGTATACTCCTGAGAATGCAAGGATATATTTTTTAGCCTACCTATACGGGTTGACGGATTCGTCTTCATCGTCGTCGTCAT
Source organism: Ethmia dodecea (assembly GCA_963855545.1). Lineage (NCBI taxonomy): Eukaryota > Metazoa > Arthropoda > Insecta > Lepidoptera > Depressariidae > Ethmia > Ethmia dodecea. The sequence continues at coordinate 8,918,078 of OY979457.1, forward strand.
CTCCGGAGTGTCAGAATATGAAACCTTTTTACCCGACTGTACAAGAAGGCGGCTAATGTTTTAAATCTTTTCAGTGCCTTAAAAGGTAAGTATTTTTTTGGTGTATTCATGAATACGTATTCTACGCACTGTACGATATTTTTTGGTTCTAGGTAGGTAGGTACCTATTATGACATCTACCTATTAAAAAATAATACCTATACAGTTGCATGCCTCTGTTTCACGAGGTTAATTCAATTTAATTTAACACATGATGTTATGCCCGCCTTTTACCGTTCAATTTGATAGATACCTACTACACACTGAATGATGCGATGTAAGCCCCTTTTCACACGTACCGATTTCCACCGGGCCGGCGCCGGCTACCCGGCGGCGAAAATATGTATACCCGATTGCCCACACCGGTACGTATGAAAGCGAACGTACATGGCCTTAATATAATACTTCGCCGTGTACCTCTACGCAGCGGGACCCTCGGCCCTGGAGAGATATGGTTGGTATATACCTATAGTACCCTCACCCAAACTTACCGAACGCGTATTGAAATAATTTGTACCCCGATGGTTTTAGAGTAAATTAAAAAATAAGAAAGTCTCTATCCAGCGGGGCCCTCCGTAAGTATGCATTCAATGGTTTTTTCAATTGCATTTAAGTATAGTACCCCATGACCCGTTTTCAATATAACAATTACTTTTCATCTAAGAGATATAGTTTTTACATAAAATCAAGTGGAAGTTCTAATCGATCCAGCGGGGCCCTCCCTGGGTTGGCATTGAACAGCCGTTTTGTATTTTTTTTCGTTTAGTACCCTTCGTAAAAATAACTTTTATCAAATAATATGTTTAAAAATACATACTAAAAAAATAATATGAACAAAATAAAATGACGGACCTCTCCATACTATTTTATAGTTTTTTTTAACTGTCCTACCTATGCTAAAGTGATTTTGTGGTTTCTAAAATATGTTATTTAGATTTAAAATAAAAGCCTATACTTAGAAGCCTTTTTTTTTTTACTATAAAATGGGCTTGCTCTTGACCCCAGACTAGCCCTAACAATTAGTCTAGTTTTATTTGATTCTAAAATCATCCCTAGATTTATTTTTCTAAATCACGCTAATCGTATGGAGAGGCGTGTCATTTTATTTTGTTCATATTATTTTTTTAGTATGTATTTTTAAACATATTACTTGATAAAAGTTATTTTTACTAAGAGTACTAAACGAAAAAAAATACAAAACGGCTGTTCAATGCCAATCCAGGGAGGGCCCCGCTGGATCGATTAGAACTTCCACTTGATTTTATGTAAAAACTATATCTCTTAGATGAAAAGTAATTGTTATTTTGAAAAGGGGTCTTGGGGTACTATACTTAAATGCAATTGAAAAAACCATTGAATGCATACTTACGGAGGGCCCCGCTGGATAGAGACTTTCTTATTTTTTAATTTACTCTAAAACCATCGGGGTACAAATTATTTCAATACACGTTCAGTAAGTTTGAGCGAGGGTACTATAGATATATACCAACCATAACTCTCTAGGGCCGAGGGTCCCGCTGCGTAGAGGTACACTACTTCGCCGCCCGCCGCGCGGGCCGGCGCAAACCGGTACGTGCGAAAAAGAGCTTTGTTTCAGAAGCTAAATGACATCACAGACCACTGGTCTCTGATGACATTATGTATTTTGATCACCATGGCAACGATGTGTAAACAAATCCGATGACAACGTAGATTACTGTCAACAATCGTTGATTTCAATACACTCAACTCGTATTATTTTCAAAATAATATTTATACTTATCTACTACCTATATTGATTCAGAGATAATTACATAAATAATGTGCAATGGAAAAAGAATTGGATCCAGATGTGATAAAAGCTACACAAAGTTCACTGGGTAAATATGTGAAACGCCCTCCCTTAACTGAGAAGTTGTTGAAGAAACCACCTTTTCGATTCTTGCATGATATTGTGACTACGGTAAGTATTGATTTTGTATTAGGTAGGCATTTAAAAAAAATCTTCAATGATGGTGCACTTGGAGTGAACCACTCGTCGCTGGAGCTAGGGAATAACGCTGGCTCTTTAGCCTTGGTATGACTGAGTAGAGAAGGGCTTTGTAACTTATCATAATAGTACCTTCCTAATGTATTCATTCTACATTGGCCATAGACATATTAACACACATTGGCATAAATTGAGCGATTACCGATTTGATGAATGATTAGAATACCAACGGTTAACAAATGATTACGAATAAAGGATCTCCCTGCTCGACAAGTAACAAGGTCTGCCAGTACAGATTAATGAAATATTGAATTCTAAAAACCCTTGATTTGTAGATACTCGTAGGTAAGTACCTACTTGCTTTTTTGTGACTTGTTGCTGCCCTAATGAAAGTTCTTTACTTTCGTGAATAAGCTAAACTGTAATTTATTGATTATTTTTATTGGTGTAGGTACAATAAATAAGAGTTGTTAGGTACTTACTTACCAATCTAATTTCACATCTTTAAATTTCGTTAAATATTTCTGTAAACCTTACATGATTTACCAATATGCTATGTACCTACGCATAACATCCAACAATAAAACGCAGAATTCAAACGCATTTGTAAAGTTTTGTAGTTTTATAGGTTTTGAAGACGAATGGCTTTTTCGAGGGTTTATTTGACGATGAAGAACTCATCTCGGAGAACGTGAAAGATAGAGAGAGCAAGATATCATTTTTGAATAAAGTTATACATGTTTTAGGTGTGTATCCTGTTATTTTCATACTTAGCTGCTTTCTTCATGTATCTATTTCTTAGTGTAAAACGGGGTGCTAAAATAATAGATATTATTCGTTATTTTGTACAGGTTTAACCACAGGAAAGGCTTTAACAGTAAAGTCGTCTAAAATAGTCGCAGGACAAGAGCCAGAAAAAACTAACGAGTTGCTCCAGTGTCTTGCACAGGCGTTAGATAAAAAACTATCTTCAACCGAAGCTGTGAAGAAATATAAAGAAGGTGCAAAATTACCGCAACCAGAAGAGAAAAAAGTAAGAGAATCAGGGAAATCTGTTAAAAAGAGTAACGATATCAAAAAGTTAACGTCGAAAAGTAGTGAAAAAATTACAAGCAATAAAAGAGAAACCAGTGAACGGTCTGTAACTAGAAATGACAAAGATAAGTCAGTTATAAATAAACCTAAAGCAAAAGAAAACACTATCATAAAAAAAGAATCACCCCCGAAAAAAACAGCTCTGCAATCTAAAACAATAACTAAAAATAATTCTATCGAGAAACCCGTACAACATCAAAATGAAAATTTTGCAAATAAAAATATAAAGAATACAGAGATAAAAAACTTTTTAGATAAAAATGAGGCACAGAATATTACTACCGGCGATAATACTGATCAAGAATCAGAAAAAAACCTTCAAGAATTTGAAGATGTTGCACCTGCAACGCAACATAGTTTACTTGACAAACAATATGAGGAACAAGCAAAACTCAATACCTCTTACACCATCGCTGAGAATGATTTGAATTCTTCTCTATCTTCACAAGACTTGATGGAGGTCGATAATAATAAGCAGAATGAAGACGAACTTAATCCAAAATTATACGATGAAGAAAATGAAAACAAACCTTTTGAACAGCAACTTAGTAAAGATGAAGTTGTTAATTATGATAAAAATGAACTAAAATTGGAAGAAAATAGCTTAAAATCTAATACTAATGCTAGTACCAACAGTGAACTACAAAGTATGATTGAAAATAATAGTACTTATCACGAAATTAAAACAACGAAACCTGCTAATAATACCAATCTTCTTCGACCACCAAGTGTAAGACCTTCGTCCTCTAGACCTGGAGCTCCTCGATTAAGGGAAAAACATGACAATATTACGACTGGTTCCGAGAATCTACTTGTAGGCAAAGTCAATATTATTGTGGAAAATACGACAAATGAAGAGGTAGGTACATAATAATATACACTCCCGCCTTAGCGAGTAACCAGATTCCGTTTCTGGAAAAACTATCTAGACATTTGAACTTTCATCAGTGTTATATTATACTAGCAGCGCCCCGCGATTTCACTCGAGTAGTTCCCGATCTCGTGGGAATACAGGGATAAAATATAGCTTATGTGTTTTTGTGATGTAAGTATAAGCTATAACTGTCAAGTGTCATTAAAATCCGTTCAGTAGTTTATGCTTGAAAGAGCAACAAACATCCATACTCACAAACTTTTATAATATTAGTAATCTTGTGATAAATAAATTGATTCGTTCTTTCAGGATGAAGATAGTATCGTTATTTTGGATCAGCCGACGGATCAATCATCTACATCGCAGAATAAACAAGACCCATTAAATTTGTCATCAAACGAACATGGGCATCTTGTGCAACAAATTTTAGATTCACAAAGGGAATTTTCGCAAAATTCTGGCAAAACCGAAATTGTATGAAAATTCCTAGTACTTTTGCGCTATGCCTTTCTTTTTAATTAAATCATGTTGTTATAGAATCGTGTCAGTGTAACTACTCTAATATTTCTTTTTACAGGAATGGCAGTTCGGAGCGCAAAAAGCAAGGGAGGCGTTAAATCATGAAATCGAACAACTGCGATTTAACATACAAGCACTGTCTCGCGTGGCCAATCCTCTGGGCAAAGTGCTAGATCACATCCAGGAGGACGTGGAAGTCATGCGCCAGGAGCTACAACAGTGGCAGAAGACTTATGAAGAGGCTTCTAAAGAGCTACAAAAACAGAAGACGTTTGTATTTAAAGCATAGTACATTCATTTGATTTATTACAGGTTTTCGTACTTAATTTGCAATAAGATATATAATTTAATAAGGAAAAATTTAATAGTAAATCTAAGAAAATCATCAAATGCCCACAGGTGGACCAAGACAAAAGATAATCCTACTGTGTCTGCATCGTGACTTCTTTTTATCGTACAATTGGTACTCTTAATTTCAGTTATTTATTTCGTATTGATGCGAAATAAATAAATGAAATTAAGAGTACCTACATGTGTTTTTGTTTTCAGGGCAAATGATGATTCGTTGTTCCCATATCACACAAAGTTGAAACAATTGGATGCTGATATGGAGGAGAAACATGATAAAATCAATGATCTCAAAATAGTAATACATAAAAATTCTACTAGAATTGAAAAACTTCTTGCTAGTGGGAATGTGCAATAAATTTACATTTAAACAATGTATTTTTTTTATCACCTAGATACCTACCTACATTCACGCACACATTTAGTGTAAATCTAAATAGTTAAGTGAAAATAATAAGTAGTTAGTTTAACTAGAATATTTATGATATAATACACACACCGGCACAATTAGCGGAACAGAAAAAAAAGGGAGTATTTACGCATTTTTGCGTGTTACTGGCCGGCTAAACAAGCTTTTTTTAAATTTGGGTTTTAATTTAAAAATGGAATACTAAGCGACTGCCCTTTTTTTCATTCTTTTGTTTTAATTTTCATTGATTCATTTTTTCCACCGCTTGTCCGTTTTTAGAAGGTTCGTGAATTCCATTTGAAAAGCTTTGAATTGCAGTTTTTGAGGCTTTTGAGTTTTTTCGCATATTGATAATTTACGAGCATCTAATTATGCCTGATTTAACGCCATCAGAAATCATTAGGGCAGATCAAATGAGGAGAAATGGTCAAACCTACAGATCGATTGCCAGAAGCCTTCGTCGATCGTTATCAACGATTTATCGTAGCATCCAACGATACAGATTGACGAATGCTCTAGTGAGAAGGAGAGGACAAGGCCGGAAAAGGTGTACTTCAAGGAGGGATGACCGTTTTCTCCAACTTCAAGTCCGACGGAACACGAGACTAACGGCGGTGCAGGCTCGAAATTTACTGGAAGAGGTACGAGCAGTAAGGATGAGTGAGCGGACAGTTCGTAGAAGATTCGAAGAAGTGGGTATAGGCTCGTATGTGCCCGCCAAAGCCCCAAAACTTGAGAGACATCATCGCACAAACCGTCTACACTTTGGTCGTGAACATCGTGATTGGGACTTCGACGACTGGGGACAGGTTCTTTTTACTGATGAATGCAGAGTTATGTTAAATCAAATTGATGGAAGGCAGCGAGTATGGAGACGCAAAGGAGAACGGTATATCCAGTCTAGTTTTGAAAATACAGTTGCATATGGCGGCGGTTCAATTATGGTCTGGGGAGGAATATGTTTAGGAGCTCGTACGGAGTTAGTAGTGGTCGATGGCGGGAATCTGAATGCTGATCGGTATATCAGGGAGATTTTAGAAGAACATGTTGTGCCATTTGCCCCCTTTATTGGTAACAACTTCATTCTAATGCAGGATAATGCTCGGGCTCACAGTGCTCGCACAGTACAGACATACCTAAACCATGTTGGTATAACGGTGATGGAGTGGCCAGCACGGTCCCCCGATATGAACCCTATAGAACACATCTGGGACTTGCTAAAGAGGAGTGTAAAGTCAAGAATGCCCCCTCCCAATAATCTCAACGAGTTGCGAAACGCATTACTTGAAGAATGGCAGAGGTTGCCCCAAGAAACCATTGATAACATCATCCGCAGCATGCCCAGACGGATGGAAACCCTCATCAGAGCACGAGGAGGAAACACTCGATATTGAACAGTCATTGAAATTGTTGTTAAACTTTGGAAAATCTTGAATTTTCTGCTGTTTCTCTATAATTAAAAATCGAAGAAAAATGCATTTTGTTTAATTTAATTTTTATTTTTATAAAATTTTAAGTATGGTGTTACAAATGAATGTCAAAACATGTTAATTTAATTGTTGTTTCATTTTAAATAATATATTGTTTAAAAATTACATTCATTGTTCTAAATTCCCTCTTTTTTCTCCTTTTTTTTTCTGTTCCGCTAATTGTGCCGGTGTGTGTATAATGGTTACACGTTTTACTTACATAACAACAAATTCATGTTGGACTTAAATTTTATTATATACCTACTTATACCAGAGTGAGGTAAGCATTGATTCAACAACAGTTTCATAATAATGTTAACGAAAGATTTTATTATAAATAGGTAAGAATAAATTTATTTCATACTAGCGACCCGCCCCGGCTTCGCACGGGTGCAATGCTTATACTAAAACCTTCCTCTTGAATTACTCTATCTTTAAAAAAAACCGCATCAAAATCCGTTGCATAGTTTTAAAGATATAAGCATACATAGGGACATAGGGATATAGAGACAGAGAAAGCGACTTTGTTTTATACTAAGTATGTAGTGAAACAGATAAATTGGTATTTTAACAACTTGCTGAGGCCCTCTTTTAAACTTAATTAAGTTTGTGTCAGAGGACCCCGCTCTTCAGTAACAAATGTAATTTAGTTTAATTTAGGTCGTTACTTACACATAAAAAGTAAAAACTTAAAATCTAGGCCAGTAGTTTGTGTGTGGGGCTGAGTTAGTATGAGTGAGAGGGTATGTTAGTATGAGTGAGGGGGTATGTTTGTGTCTGTAAGATGTGTGTGGGGGTGTATGTATGTATGTGAGGGTGTGTGTATGTGTGGGGGTGTATGAGTGTCTGAGACAGAAAGAGAATTTAAGTAACCTTAGCCCTACGACATAGTCTTGGGATCGGCTCGTTTTTGCTACTAAGGTGTGAGTGGAGGTAGTAGAATAGCTGGTACTTAAAAGTGTAAAAGATTTCATGTACATTAATATATAATTCTAGTATCGAATAATGTATAGCTTCCTAAGGTTTATAGTTATGTATTTAGCCTCTTTCAAAATGTTTTCATGTTTAAAGTAGGCTCGTCCAGTATACTTATGTATACCTACATACTTAATTACCTACTCAATATATTATATCGGTAGCCCGAGGCTGTTATCAAGGTTGGACTGGAATTCCGTACCACATATATTATTTTCGATGGCGTGCACATCCCTTTCTGTGACCAAGTAAGAAATTTAGGTGTCCTATTGGACAGAAAGATGTCCTGGGCTCCTCAAGTATCGGAGGTCAGCAGGAAGATGTTTGCGGCATCTGCGTTTCTCAGGAGGCTACGTAACTTCCTACCCACTGCCACTAAAATTGCACTTGCTCAATCACTCCTTCTGCCAATTTTAGACTATGCCAATGCTAGCTATCTCGATCTGTCCGAGTCCCAGCTAGATAAACTTGAGCGTCTCCAAAATTTCTGCATTCGATTTATATTTAGGCTACGCAAGTATGACCATGTTTCTCATTTTCGGTCTCAGCTCAAAGGGCTTTCAATTCGTCTTCGCCGGAATGTTCACATTCTCTCCCTACTTTACTCTGTCCTGTTTATTCCTTCTACCCACCCCTATTTAAAAGTTCTTTTTAAACGTCAGAGCGAATCCACCGACCGGTCTTTGCGCGAGTCTCGATATTACTTATCTTCTACAATTTCCTAGTAACACAACTGAATTTTACAGTAACTCATTTACCGTTCAGGGTGTTCGGTTGTGGAACGCATTACCCCTGTGTGTCAGAAGTGCTGAATCGATTCACATTTTTAAAACTCGACTGAAGGCTCACTATCTTGCAAGCATTGAGGAGTATTTTCTATTCTTGTTTAATATATATATTATTTATATATTTATTTATTTATGTAATAGTATGTAAGAGTATGTTCAATAATATATAGTGCACCGTCTACCCTAGTTCTAATCTTTCAGTTTCATCCATCTTAAGGTTGTCTGGAAGAGATCGCTAAAAGCGATAAGACCGCCCATTGTACTTTAGTTAATGTTGGTATCCATATTGTGTTCTTTTTTGGTGTACAAAAGAGTTATTGTATTAGGTATATACCTACTTACCTAATTGTTGCATCTAATGCTATTGCCCTAAGTTATATTGCTTCGAAATATTTTGTCTGTTCTTGTTGTTTGGTGCCTATAATTAAATGATTTAGGTAACTTAGTAACATCGTTGGTATGAGATAATTGGTACATATTTCATAAGTAATTTATATTTACAACAACCATTTCTTTTTTTACTGCTCTCTATATTATGTACATAAGGAAATTGAATCACGGGCAATAACCATACAAAAAAATCCAACCCTATACAGTACGTAACAGAATAAGTTTGTTAGGTATCAACTACATAATCAATTTCAGATATTTTTAATAGTGTTCAATTTTTACGAAAAATTTATTAGCATAGCTGAATTTAATGCTACCTATGAAAATCATACTATTATTAATCATTATTTAAGAAAATTGGTTAGATAAAACTAAAGTATGAAGGCATCATATTTTTATTATAATAATAATACTAATTAGGGTGTATGAGGAATTGCGCTTATTCTGTTATGCATTGTATGTCCAATACTATTTTTTGAATATTCTGCAAGCTAAATTAAAAAAAATATGTTTTCACTTTTTTATTAGTCTTCTTGTAACAAGTCCAACTAGGTATCAAAACAATTACTGATACATCCAGGATTTCAAGAGTCGTAGAGTAAGACAAGGTGGCACCGCATGGCGTGTACCTAATTGGGTACATTGGACAGGCAACGTGTTAATATGTACATTGATTTATTAATGCTGTCTAGCAACCGGGTCCCACTAGCAGATGAGGATCATAGGTAATCCTATTATGTCTGCAAATGGTGATTAAGTGTAAAGTAGGTATAATTAATTTTACTGTTTAAATCCTTTAAACACTTTGAAGTTTGCTTTTATTATGTAAACGGTCTATACTTGCTCTGTTATGAGTTTTGTATAAATTTAAACACAAATATAGGTAAGTAATCATAATTTTAATTAAATAAAGTGATATTCAGTAGCAAGGCTATAAAATAACTAAAAACATAGGCAATTACTATGCATGTTAATACTATATTTTACCAAAATAATTACGATAACTCAATTTCTTGAAACATTCGTCATTGAACTCCAAGTACACATCAAATAATTCGATTTTGAGAAGAATAACTATAATGGAGGCAGGCCAACAATTTCATATCCAGATTATTCTATACCATAATTACGTAGACGAAACTGCCTGCAATATAGAAATGTGTTATCTTCGAAAAAAATGCAAAATAATAATTATTGCATTATTATGTACCCTAGTCCTTATTTATTATTAATCATTTATAAACAAATGGGATAATTATTATGTAGAATACTGTTACGTAAATAATGTGAATATTTTATTTGGGTATGGGTGGATGAGGAGGTCCATTGGAGTTATCGCATAAACTGACGTAGCATCCCCGGACAACTCTTGCGCGCCGCTGTCCCTTCAGCATATTTGCAGCCTGCTCTATGCGCATCACCAACCTGTGCTGGTTTTCTAATCGTTCCAGACAGTTTTTGCAAATCGTTTTCGGCAAGGGGTCTGACCGAGATACCTGTAATAAAGCATAGGTGTCCTTTTTATATATACAGCTGCCAATGCGTTCTATGGTAGTGCTCTGTGAGCTGCACAACGTAGTTATTTACACAAGGCTATTCAAGGTAGGTATATTTTTCCGGAATATTGTGAGGAAATGTTAATTTACTTACGTTTATAGACAGATATCTATTGATTTTTTCGGATATACATAAACGTATGCCTTCTTCTCCGTAGATATGAAGAACGACTCTATGCATTTCAGAACAAAGTCGACATATAAATCCAGTAAGAACTCCGCCGTCTAAGCTGCCCATTGTTGAATTAAGTTTATTGCACTAAAATCTCTGCAAACGACATGAATTTTACAATCACAGAAAATGAATTCAGTCAACCAACACCACACCAACATACATAGCACAGACCAATGTTTTGTGTGTGTGTTACATTCTCTTTGTTTGTACAATACACCCTCAATAAACCAACCAATGAACCAACACACAGTCAGTGTTGCCAACTGGTAAAACCCTTAGGGTCGCGCCACATCTGCGGAACGTACAGCGCCGAAGGTTCGGTGAACAACATAGATTGACGTTTCACTTTAAAGATGAGTGGATCAGCCACCCGCGTCAACCGCAACGTATGTTGTTCACCGAAGCTTCGGCGCTGTACTATCGAAAAAAGTTCTGCCTGATACACCTAAGTGTCATTTTAGCGGGCAGCTATCTTTTCCCACCCCGTGGCGAGAAAGCCCTCACTTATAGTAAGAATGACAATTACAAAAATGAGTTTCTTTCATGTTTATGACCATTTAGTGTCGATGAATGAACCGCAATAGAAAAAAAAGACGGTGTCACTGGCTTCTCATTGTGTAACTCGAATTAGGGTCGGGGTAATAAAATTTGAGCTTGCAAGCGACAATTTTTCCAAATGTATCAGGCTTAGGGTTTGCTGATAGTACGTTCCGCAGATGTGGCGCGACCCTAAACCCTGTATCATGAAGGTAGTTTAGGTAGTAGGTATACCCTGTATCTAGACATCTTCCGAAAAGTAAGTCCAAATTAGAGTAGTTTTTTTAGACGTTTGACATTAACTCTTCAATGTATGGTTTGTTTCTGTCCTTTTTCTTTCGTATTCTATAGAGAAGGATAGGCTAACTTATAATTCGGAATTTTAGTTAGTCAGCCAGAATCGAGTCCATTGTCATAATTAAATATGCATCAGGGATGTTACGGAGCTTCGACTTCGGTTCCGATATGTCGGAACTTCCGATTGATCTTACACCTCCGGTTCCGACTTCGGTTCCGATACTTTTAAATCGGAGGTAATCGGAGGGCGCGCGGCGGCTCTAGTCAAAGTGTACGAACAGGTTTACGCATCTCGCCCGGGGAACACGCGTTCTGTCATCGATTAATATTTCACATGGATTTACCTATTAAAAATTATTATTATTGCCCGCTGTTCTACAACACAATTCTATATCTATATCTACTACCAGGTTTTGTAAATTTTTACATCTTGTGAAAAAGTGAAAGTAACTAGGAAAAGTACCAAAAAAAATACAAGATTTATTAAGTTGTAGCTTACTTTTAGCTTAGACAAAAAAAATAAAAATAGCTAGATCTAGCTATGAAGAAAGTAGCTAAGTTGGCAACACTGCCACAGTCCGATTCCTTTTTTTTAACTTTTACGAAAGTTCGCAAAGGTCAACCATATTCAGTATAATATATATTATTATGTGTCAAACAAAGAATATACACAGTACATACAAACATAAAGGAGGCGATAGATTATCTCTTTTAATCCAATCTCTTTGATGGGCTCACTTTACTCTACCCTTTTTTTTGGGTGGGAATCCGGTCCGAAGTTGTGCGTAGAAAGCATAGCTGATATATTTGTGTAGCAAAAAAAAACTAAGTATATCTATGGTAGAACCGAAAGGTAGGACTGAAGCAGAGCTGAACATCTAAAGTTCGCCATACACGGGAACGATCGGTCTGTACGATCCGTCGCAACAGATAGATCGTATCGACGGATCGTCCGTGTATGTAAAGATCGTTAACGATTTACTTCATCGCAAGCGATATCGCAGATCGCAACAAAAACCCATATCGTAACAATGACAGCACTCTGAATGAAAAATCTTATTCACACTCAACTAACTTAACGTCGGACTTGTCAAACGATGCTAAAGCCATAATTGATAGTTTTTTACTAGGTTTTTAAACCAACTTTATTTTACACTTTATTATTAGTTAAAGGCTCTGCTTCAGAGTCCATGCACAAAATTTCATTGTCTTCAACACTTTCTACATTCATCCTTTGGTTATTGTACCTATAGAATATATTTGTAGTTTGGTTTACTTTGGTGCTTTATAGTTTTATATAAAATAAGGGAGCTATAGGTCTACACTTAATATGTTAAGTAGAAGTTTAAGTAAGCGACTGTTTGTTTTCCTAAATAAATAAAAAAAAATATCTACAGTAAAATTATTTGATTTTTACTTTTAAAATTGTAATGACTGAGCAAGTTTCCACCCGAACATACATAGTTATATTACATTGCAAATTAAATAAATAAAAGTATAAAATAAATAAATAATCGCACGCCTTGTATCCCCGAGGGGGTAGGCAGAGGTATTCCATTTCTGGATATACCCACTTTTCACCAGATATTCTTTGGACCCCTAAACGTGATAGGTGGTGAGCCCATTCGCCGGACCGGGTCTGTTTATGCATGTCTCAAAATTAATTCTGGGACCTGCGGGTTTCCTCACTATGTTCTCCTTCACCGTCGAGCTAGTAATAGATATGTACGTAAGTTTCAAAAAACTCATTGGTAGATGCCAGGATTCGAACCCGTGCCTCACTGATTTTCATTATGTGAAGCAGGCTCTTTAACCGTAAGGCTATCATCTATCACTGCTAATTAAATTAAATAAATGCTTTTAAAATTGCCCAGTCTGGCAACACGACAAAATCGAATCGTTGATCGTAGGAGAGCCATACACTGTCGATTCATCGTTACGATATGGGTTTTTGTAGCGATCTGCGATATCGCTAGCGATGAAGTAAATAAATGGCCCGTTACAGTCAGTAGGTACCACGGAACACTATATGTAGGTACCTACCCTCCATAAAAACATGTTCGAGGCACACGTAGAAATAAAATTATAAGTTTATTTATTTATTTATCAGTTACAATACAAGTTTACAGTAAACACCAAAGCACACGTATGTCAGAAATAGAACACAAATTACCTACATAAACAAAAATTACGAATGTTTTACAAAAATTACAAAATAATGTCAATAAAATGTCAGATTAAAATGTCGATAAGCAGATATCAATTTAAAATTACAAAGGTCAAAGGTCAAGTTATATGTAAATACATGGAGTATTCATTAATAAATAAATGAGATTACGTCACTACTACGAATAAGGAATTCCTTATTCGTAGCGTCACTATATTTATTAAAAAAAAACATCCTATTAGTCCGTGAGCTGGGACCTAAGCGATTTCTTCAGTAAGTTTTTCAGGGTGCTTAGGAACTAAACATAATAAAAGTTTCTCTACGCCACACCGTTTTAAAGATGTTAACGAAAAACTCAAAAGTGGGCAAGTACCTACCTACTTTAATTCCGCCCCCTCACTCCGGCGGACCTCCTAGACGCAGGGGGGACTTTTCGCCAAAGGGCCAAAAACTGGTTGCAACCTGATTTTTTAAAAATTACTTTATTAAATGTGAAATTTCTGTTACGATACCAATTAATGCCTTATTAACTTCTTTTTACAAGATTGTCTTTCAAACAACTCATTTAAATTGGAAGTAATACTGGACTGAAACAAAAAAATCGGGGTGTAACGTGTGCTGCATTTCTACTTTTAAAACTTTGACTCGGTGTACAAAAAAATTACTAGCAAATTTACACTTACTTAAGATTTTATACATTAGAATATAGTTTTAGCATTAAGTAAAAATAGAAAATAAATTTGTAGGTGCCTCATAAACATGTTATTTACAACGTTACAACTTCTGGTAGCAATTTTTGTCCTTACCGGTTTTCGTAACAAAATGTTAAAGCATAAGTAAACTATGCACCGCACACATACAGGCGCATCACTGTGCATAGGCAAGCTCGTCATTCGTCCGTTGAGCGTAGAAATGTTCGATTGCGCGCCTTTGTTTTTGCTGTACAAGCGTTCCTTCTAAAAATTTAAAAATATGTCCACACCGGCACCACATCCCGATTTAAGGTAAGTACTATTTATATATGTCTGAGTCCTAGATATATTATAAAAACAGCTTTTTTGAGCGTAATACGTCTAAAAAACCGGTTTAATATTGGAAAGTTTTAGAATGAAGTCACAAAAACCGTCGAATGTCCTTACCACGACTGTCCTCGCCGGGTCCTGTTAAGTAGAGCGGTAAGGACAGTTTTGGGATGGTAATGACATTTATTTTTTTTATAGAAAGAATTATCGTAATAGCCCAGTCATATTAGGTAAAAAAGGGACCTCAACCTCGGAATGAAAGAAAATAAGCTGTAAATTGGTATAAAACTTTGTTTTGTCGTCCTAAATATTGTCTCAAAAGTCACAAATGCTATCGTGTTCGTGTCTTAAGATGTTGAAGGTCAAAGGTAATAAAAATCGGTTTTTCGTTAATATATCGGTTCTTATTGCTTAAATGAGATTTGCACCTATTATAAAAGTTGTAAAGTATACAATTTCAAACAAAAGTTGTAAAAAATTGTATACTCTACAACTTTTATAATAAGTGTAAATCTCATTTAAGCAATAGGAACAAAGATATTTGCGAAAAACCAATTTTCACCCCTAATATGACTGGGCTATAAATGATATCAAGTTATAATATGAATATTAAAGTACTAAATGAACATTATTTATTTATTTATTTTTAAGGGTATCATTTAAAACTAAAAACTAAAGAATTATTGTTTGTTATTTAGAACATAAATATACATAAGCATTAAATGTTATAAAAAACTATTAGCATTTGAAGCAAGAGTGTTTTTGTTTTGTATCTTTCTTTTACATTTTGGAGAAAATACGTTTTAGTTAATTCAAGTAAAAGTCTTTTATTATTTCTTATTTCTTATGAATGTTCAAATTATATTATTTGTTTTTGACTGTTGTATAAAATAAAGTGCTTACCTAAGTTACGACAGATTTACAGTTTGGCAAAAAGTTATTTGTTTTTTTTATGTTTTTTAAAAAGGTTTGTTATTTTAAATTTGATACTAACCTAATCATATAAATTGTGGAGAGTTTATATGTTTTTAGTTATTTACAGAAAACGTTAGTATAAAGACTGATTCTATAACACTATACAATGTGACTGGAAAATCAAGGGAATTCTTCAAGAGGGTAAATAAAAAGCCGATACCTTTAGCATTTGTATAAAAAAACACCACCTTAATGTATGCGAAATGTTAATGGCTACCAAAATTTTACTAATTTTATTTTCGAATGTTCTTAAAATGTATATGTAGTATGTATACAGACTAGCCCAACTCATACAACTCGTCGTTATCCGTGGCTAATATCCGTGGATACAAACCCTTCAAAACATCTTCAGAGTTTTTAAAAGTTGTCATTACCGGTCCAAAAATGTCCTTACCAAAACTTTATTGCTAAATATCTCGTAAATTAAGATACAGATTCGGTGCAATCCAACATATTTTTGATGTTCAAATGATCCTTTATGCACTTTGACCCTTTTTACTTCTAATTTTGAACTTTTTTTCTCGTTCTCCCAAAACAGTGAAGTTGGCGAAAATGCCCAGAAGTTTGTTTGCTAAAAGAGAAGAATAATAGTGGTATTTTACTCCTCGTATTTTATTACCACTATTACCAGAACCATATATATATCATTGTAAAGCTAATTTACTGGGCTATTTGATAATAATGAAATATTTTAAAATGCCTCAATAATATGTTTGAAAAATTTAGTAATATTATATGAAGGTTCAGGTCACTGAGAAACGAATGTCACCCTTTTGGTATATGAACCCAAAATGATTTAAAATAATTATTTAGTTACGTGTTCAATTAGGCTAACCGAATTCTTGTGATATTCCCTGAATTATTAAATATTTTTTTGTTAGTCAAATATATAGTGGTGTGTTCGTTTCGCTGTGAGGAGTTATAGTGTTCTGTGCTCCATGCAGATGAAATGTCATATTGACATTGGCAGAGTGACAGAGTACAGACCGACAACCAACCAAAAAAATATTTATTTATTTTGAAGATTTCTTTTTCGACTCTGGATTCAAGTTTTGTTGATTCCTTGTACAAAAATATATGTTGGAAGGGATACCAGTATTTTTATAATGTTGCAAGCAGATTTTTCTACTTTGAAGAATTTTACAAAACAAGGGGCATTCTGGGGGGTGTTTTGTAGGAGATATTTGTTTAAAATAATATCTTCTTACCGCTCTACTAACTCAGATCTCTATAGTATTTTTCATTTATTACTAAACCACCCTCTATAGATTTTCTGAACATCACCTTTATTTGGGACTACAGTTTGGTACATATTAGTGTGATACCTGTGGTGATACCAATCTCTTAAAAAAAAATACATGACTTAAAATTTATTTAATTCTTCCAATAACGATTTACATTTGTCTCTCAATATTTTAACAGCCTCTACAAATATAACATTAGGTGGCATAGCTCCTACTGATTCCACATTAACTGAAACAAAAATAATGAATATTTGGTTAATTAAACTATAAATTATAGAAATAAGTACTATAAATAGGAATTATAAATTAAATTGTAACTTACAAATAAAGTGATCTCGTATCCTGCTCAATATTACAGCATCTTTAATTTCATCATATCTGAATACATTACGACTGCAAGTGTCATAACGAGCCTCTTTAACATAGGCTCTACCATCGGAGTCAATACCAATGACTCCTGGAGAGAAGCAGCTTTGCAGTAACGGTGCCTCACTGTCTTCTACTTTACGAGTCAGTGTTATATCAGGCAACAGACGATAAGATGCAGTTGCTGCAATAGGAATTTAATGAAAATTGTTGTGGAGATAACCAAGTCAACATGTTTACAAGGTACATTTTACTACAGGAAAATATGTCATACCCCCAGGAAAATATAAAAACTGGTTAAAAAGAGAAATACGTACCTACTCCGAAAAAATAACACTTACAATCTTGAAGTATGGTATACTAGCAGCACCCCGCAGTTTCACCCGCGTAGTTCCCGTTCCCGTGGGAATACGGGAATAAAATATAGCCTATGTGTTATTCTGATGTCTAAGCTATATAACTGTAAAGTTTCATCAAAATCCATTTAGTAGTTTTTGTGTGAAAGAGGAACAAACATCTATACTTACAAACTTTCGCGTTTATAATTTTAGTAGGATGTGTTATTCTGATGTCTAATCTATATAACTATAAAGTTTCATCAAGATCCATTTAGTAGTTTTTGTGTGAAAGAGGAACAAACATATATACTTACAAACTTTCGCGTTTATAATTTTAGTAGGATAGGTGTCTTGACCGCGATGAAGGGATATAAATTCCTACGGGAACGCGAATAAACTAGATCCGCGCGGGCAACGCTGCTGGGCACCCGCCAGTATTATATACGCACCAACAGGAGAAAATTTTGCATGGTCTTTGCCTATTCCTTTGACAGCAATTAATTGAAGATCTAGCTCATGTCCGGGTCTCATTTTGGATACAAGAATGTCACCATGCACTGGTCCAATATCAGCTTCCTTATGAACTGATGCCTGGTTTCCAATAGGGTGCCATTTCATCTGTGATGAGTATACTAAAATGAAGAAGATAATGTTAAAATAAATTTGCAACTGAGCTGAATATGTCGAACAAAGAGTAAGGCTTCCTCAGAGAAACTCGAAAATAACTTTTTATGATTTATTGAAAGCTGCAGCTGGCGAATGTCTAATAAGCTACAGATTGCAACATAAGGGATAGGCCTTACTCCTTATTAACTAAAACCAACCTTAATCTTTTTGGGATGGATTTGGAAGGACTAGAATAAGGAACTACCCCTATTGGCGCGGAGGGAGGGGGTTACCTTCCAACCCACCAAAGCATACTTCTCCAGATTAAATATCTGGAAAAGTATGCTTCTAGTATAAAGAAATTTGTATGAAAATCGCTTCGGCTTATTAGATAAACCACCATATGAAATCACTATGACAATTACTGTTTTTTTACAAAAATTTAAAAAATATCTCATAATGGGGTCATCTTACTTAGACAAGTGAACAGGGACCAATTCGGTTCTGGCATTGTGGTCAACATACTAACTTAACCCAGTGCTTAGGTGTAAGTAGATTTTTTTAGGACAGACTAATTAACAGAAGCCTATTCGGTTCTGGTACTCACCGGCTGTTGGCATGTCACGCTCGGCTCGTGGGTTGTGACTTGTGGTTAACATGTAACACTGCAATGCTGCAATGCTAACCTAACCTAACCTAACTCAGTGCTTTTCGAAATAGATAGTTAATTTTTTTTATATTATTATTAGCTTGAGATTAATTTACTATTTTTTTACCTAATTAAAAAAAAAACTTAAACCTACAAGAGCACTTTGAAAATTTGGAAAATACTATGTTTTCGCCATGCCCATTACAGAAAAAAATATAAACCCAATTGGTGTGGTGGATTTTTCCAACTAAGATATGGCTTGCTTGAAGATTAATTCTCAAAATGCTTCAGTTTTTACTATTGGTAATCAATGTCAGATGAATCCAGTCTTTGACTACTTATTATTAATATCTATATCAATGCCTTTTTCTATGTATTACCAATGAAAAAATTACATACCACTATGATTTTCATATAAATCTTCAGCTCTGTAAGAATCCTTTGGCTGTGCCTTGTTGGATGTGCATTTGACTTTCAAGGAAAATTCAAGAGTGTTAAATTCATTTCCTTCTGTTGCATCTGCAAAAACTATCCATGTAAGTTCAAGATTGAAAAACTTGAACAGAGCAGCCATCCACTATCACTAGATATTGCAATAAAAAAATACCTTCCGGTCGGTACTCAAACAGTCTCGGATCAGCTTTCAGTGGAATCAAACCCAGCCTGTGTGCAAGTACCTCATCTTGTATTATAGATGTGTTATTCCTTATCATAACCTGCTCAATGGCCATGCTAGGCACCTCACTCAACATAAGCCTTCGAAAAGCATTTGCAAAAGCTGGTTGAATACCAATCAAATCAAATTCCATTTCAAAATTGTTCATTCGTATCACAACAATACGGAATTTTTTCACGAATCTTTTGAAGCTCCATTTTTCGTCAGCCATACCATAATCGTCTGCTGCATTCTAAAAGAGTTCAGGTACAGTACAATAGTAATGTTTTAGGTTATAATCATGTGGTTTAATATTGCAAAACAAATAAAATAGTACAGGATAAATTAGGTTTAGAAATTATAATCAATTGTAAGTTTTTTAGGAAAATTATAAGTGTGAAAACAATTGGATGATAAATATTTTTAAATTACCTTTATGCGAAACTCTTCGAGTATAACTTTTGGTTTCTCGTCTCCTTTCGGCATTTTAATTTAAATTGTTTTCGTCAATTCTCTCTCTATGAGATTGGGTTTAAATAGGTTTAGTAAAATGTACGTAGGCGCGTTGTAAATAATAATTAGCAAAAGCCAAATAATCCTACATACCTACGATACAATGACACATAGAACTTCCCGGTATACTTTCCTCTATGCATAGAACCAAAGAGTGTCTAATGAATACTAAGTCTGTGAATGAATACAACCAAAATACAACACCTATCCCCGTCAACAAACCGAACCAGATTTTTGTATGCGCTCGTGTTGGACAGGCTAGAGTCATAGACCATACTGCCTCGTCTTCAGTTAATTTAATCGAGTTTTATGTATAACTAGAGACCCGCCCCGGCTTCGCACGGGTGCAATGCTATTAAAAAAGGCCGCTTCAAAATCCGTTGCGTAGTTTTAAAGATATAAGCATACAAAGGGACATAGGGATATAAGGACATAAGGATATAGGGACAGAAAAAGCGACTTTGTTTTATACTATGTAGTGATATATTATGTAATCTATAATGACTCTGCTTAAGAGTCCATGGATAAAAATACAGTGTCTTTAACACTTTCTTAACAAAATTTCACTGGGTACAGTAAAACGATAGTGCCATTTTACTGACGCAATTAATCGAATTTTCCATTTACTGTACACTATCACGGACATTTGGCACATAATGCACTATCATTATTATGAGCCAAAACACAGCAAAATGAAAATTTTACATTAAACTTGTCGTTTCTCTTTGGATTCCCGCCAAAAATCCCAAGTAGGATGGAGTATAATTATTTTGTCATATATCCACGTGCGGACTAAGCCTGTCGTAGGCCCGGGCGGAAAAACTGAATGAGGGCCCCGGTCTTAGAACTTTTAGATTTGGAGGGGTTAGAGCGCCCCCAAGCCAAGGGTTGGCCTCTGGTATTGGGGGGCCTCCAAGTTTAGCGTAGCTTTAATCATATTTGTATCTATGAAGCCTCCAACTAACACCCAACTGCCTGATATCCTTGTTTAGGATTTGGTCAAGAGAACTTTTCGCTAAATTTGGAGGCCCCCCAGGACGTACCTTAGTCCGCTAGTGCATATCATACCACCTTCATACCACAGATTAGTACCTAGCCAAGAGTCTTGTCTTCAGTTAACATACATAAAAGTATGTCAACTGAAGATCAAGACCTCCGCAAGGAGAAAAAGTGTTCTGTGACCAAGACTACCTAGAATAATAATAAAAAATATATTGCTAAATGATATTACCGTCTATGATATTTCACTATTCTATGCAAGCAAAAATTCCTGGATAATTTATGTGTGAATTACGAAATACTCTTTCGCTCGCCTTCGGTAGTAAGTAAACTGCAGCGTTATATATATATATATATATATATATATATATGATTTACATCATTCGTTGCATATGCATCAGAAGCTAAAGGTACCACTGATGCAACACAACACAAGAAAGTACCCGTGCGCTGTAGTAGGTAGGTACATACATAATAGTTAGGGAGGCGAATAGGGGAATTTTCGGTAATACTCGAGCGTGGCAGTTTAAGATATGAGAGATACCTTAGACCTAATAGAACAACCTTGTAAAGTATTTAGCTCTATAAGTAGTGACGCGCGCCTAGGATAGACGATCAGATTAGTAAAAAAAAATCGATAGTCTGAAATACTCAAGCGCGTCAGATTAAGATATTGGGGGTTGATTTTAGTGTTTTAAGACTAAATTTAACTAATCTGACGATAAGTCCTTGACGCCGCCAAGTTATAGGGTCGCGAACTTGTAAAAAAAAAACGTTAATCCGGCATTCTCGAGCGCGATTTTTTTATTTTTTGTTTTGAAGAATATAATCTAAAACTTACTAAAAATACAAAATCTGCCGGTTTCCGCATGACCGGAAGTGTGGAGGAGCCATTTCGTCTTCCGAAAAACGCGTTGCGGCATATAAGTCGCGAATGATACATTTTACACAAAAAAAGTTTAAATAAACAAAAAAGGTAATTTTATTTTACACAAAAAATGTCTCTTTACATTTTTGTCCAAAGTTAAAACTTTTTGACTTGAAGCATCATAAAAACTCAAACTCCCGGTTTTTTGAGTATATCTCGAAAACTGAGGTTTTTAAAATAAATTGATATGAAATAACGATGATTAAATTATTGAACTTTTATTATATCTCAAAATTTTTTTTTCTAAAGCTTCTCGACAATTTTCGTGGACTCGGAAAAAGTTACGCGTATCTGTATACAAAAGTTTTATTAACATGTACAGTTCCATGTATGTATATTATTCAATAGCCTGTTGATCCTCAAATTGTTTTTTGGACGTACCGTAACTCGTAAGCAAAACGAAGTGAAGAATTGAAGCAAAAAAGAGGAATTTGCCATAAACATGTAATACAGACTGAGCGCTTCGCGGAAATATGCCGTCTCACCAGTATTTTTCCTTTATTTCGCAACATTGATGGTGGGGAAAAAAGCGGTAGAAGGGAATTTTCGGTACACCTTAATATATATATAATTCCCCGTTTTATCAAGGAGAAAGAAAGGAAAAAAATAAAACAAAAAACCTTTTTCGGTCAGATTAAGAGAACCCACCAACATTTTTGTCAGATTAAGAAAATACGCTTTCTGGATACCAAGATAAACCTCCCCTATGAAAATCTGACGCGCTCGAGTATTGCAAAAGAACTATTTTTTTTTTGCATTTTCAAACATTCATCGTAACTTATCGTCACGCCCAAATCGTCAGTTTTTTTAAAGGGAGCTTCCTTGGGGCCTACTTAACACCCCTTCCGAAAATCTGACGCGCTCGAGTAATTTTTTTTTTTTGCATTTTTGACTACTTTTTATGCCTACCCCCACCACGCAAACCGGCAGATTAGTATACCGTTGTTATCAGAGGCACTTGGGGCATACGTAGTATGAATATCTGACCCGCTCGAGAATGCCCAAGTAACTGTTTTTTTTTACATTTTTGAAAAACCGTACACGCCAAACCCACCGCTAAAATGTTTTTTACCATATTAGCTTTTCTTTTCGAAATTATTTTATCTTTCGATTTTGATAGGTCTCGACGGCGCCGTTGAATTACGCCATTTAGCTACCTCGCCTCCCTAACTATAAGTTTTAACACAGATTACTAAATATACTTAGTACTTTCTATGTGAAAAAATACACTGATAAACAGAGGATATTTCCATGAATGGAACACCTCTGCCTACCCCTTCGCGGATAAAAGGGGTGAGTATATTTATTAATAGTACCTACACCTATCTGCGTAATATACCTAGTTATAACTTTATAACCAAAGAGGTTGGAAGAAAATCATTCTCAGAGAGAAAATTTTTCTTTAAACGTCTTTGTTTATAACAAACACAAACAAACGCGACGCGTAATTCGCGAGTTCTTTTCCCGTCTGTAACCAACATAACTATGTGTGTGCATGAAATTGAACATGTCTGTTGGCTTCGTATATTAAAGATGTTTAACAGTTCTTTAGTACACCATAGTATAGGATCTATACTATGGTGTACTAAAGAACTGTTAAACCTATACTATAGGTTCTGCCTAATTTAGGACTTAAGACTAAATAAACGGGTGTGAATTGTGTAACCTACCTACCACAATTGATGTATTGTTCCGTACCATTATCTATATTTATTAATAGTACCTACACCTATCTACGTAATATACCTAGTTATAACTTTATAACCAAAGAGGTTGGAAGAAAATCATTCTCAGAGAGAAAATTTTTCTTTAAACGTCTTTGTTTATAACAAACACAAACAAACGCGACGCGTAATTCGCGAGTTCTTTTCCCGTCTGTAACCAACATAACTATGTGTGTGCATGAAATTGAACATGTCTGTTGGCTTCGTATTAATTAAAGATGTTTAACAGTTCTTTAGTACACCATAGTATAGGATCTATACTATGGT
This sequence comes from Ethmia dodecea, assembly GCA_963855545.1. Lineage (NCBI taxonomy): Eukaryota > Metazoa > Arthropoda > Insecta > Lepidoptera > Depressariidae > Ethmia > Ethmia dodecea. The sequence continues at coordinate 8,941,971 of OY979457.1, forward strand.
GTACTAAAGAACTGTTAAACCTATACTATAGGTTCTGCCTAATTTAGGACTTAAGACTAAATAAACGGGTATGAATTGTGTAACCTACCTACCACAATTGATGTATTGTTCCGTACCATTATCTATAAAAATAATAAAAAGATAATAATATTAATAATCTCACGCCTTATATCCCCCAGGGGGTAGGCAGAGGTATTCCATTACTGGATATACCCACTTTTCACCAGATATTCTTTGGACCCCTAAACGCGATACCTAGGTGGTGAGCATATGCATCGCCGGACTGGTCTGTTACACATGTCTCAGAATTCATTCTGGGACCTGCAGGTTTCCTCACGATGTTTTCCTTCACCGTCAAGCTAGTGATAAATATATGTACGTAAGTTTTGAAAAACTCATTGGTACATGGCAGGATTCGAACCCGAGCCTCACTGATTTTCATCATGTGAAGCAGGCTCTTTAACCGTAAGGCTATCACTGCTCTCATAAAAACGGTTAAAAATTACGTTTGTTGTTTGCAAAGAGATAAAGATTTAAATATAATAGGGCATAGAGGGGACAAAGCGAGGAAAATTTGAAGTCAAAAGTTATTCCAAGTAAGTGGAATAAGTCTAGTACAATTTCGACCGAATGACAGCTCGCGTTCATACTAACTGACATGACAAGGACATGACGCTTAGGCTTCAAAGTTTTGTATGAAAATATTCCTAATGCCCTATTATATTTAAATCTCTTTGGTTTCGTTTTACCCTTAAGGTTCCTACGGAACCCTAAAAATGAAGTTGGCGCACTGACATGATAAGTATTAATTCATTTTCAGTCTGCTGGCGCAAAGGTTCCAATTTTAAAAACTATTTCCACGCTAGTAGACAAAATGCACTTTTGCATTTAGATTTCGAATGACAAACAATCTTTTCAAGCTTGTGAGGTGAAAAATATATACCTATTCTCCTATAGTCCAGTAAATTTGTCGGTTGAATGTATGGGCTCGTATGCGTCAAATCCGGTAGTTCTGATTTTTTGCAGACTTGTTTATGATGTTGGCCTAATGTATAATCCAAGTTTGTGACCTCGAGCGCCGAACGCAACTTTGTCAAAAATCGAAAAAACTGCGAAAAAATAGTTGTTTTTTTAAATTTTGGCGATTATAACCCTGAAGGACAAGTTTCTGAAAAAACTTTTTAGGACGTTTTTAAAGTAGATTAAATTAACTACAATATGATACTAAAATTGTCTCTGTAGACCCAATAGTTTCTGAGATTTAGCCTTTCAAAGTTTATATTTTTTTTCGAGCTTCGCAATTTTTTGCATTTCTGTCGTTTTAAAATGTTGCCTGCTACTTCGTTTGCGTTATATAGGGATAAAAAGTAGCCTATATGTTAATTCGGGTCCTGATCTATCTACCTATCAAATTTCATCTAAATCCGTGCAGCCGCTAAGTTTATTTTTGTCTTTTATCACATAGATATCTACACTAATCTATACTAATATTATAAATAGGAAAGATTAGAATGTTTGTACGTTTGTTACGAATAAACTCAAAAAGTACTGGATCGATTTAAAAAATTCTTTCACCGATGGAAAGTTAGAATATCCTTGAGTAACATAGGCTACATTTTATTCCCGTATTCCCACGGGATTGAAAACTACACGGGTGAAACCGCGCCGAACCGCTATTATATTATAACACTAACGGTATTTGTATCGAATAAACTCAAAAACTACTGAGCTGATTTTACAAATTCTTTCACCAATGGAAAGCTACATTATTATTGAGTAACATAGGCTTTATTTTATTCCCCTATTCCTACGGGAACGGGAACTACGCGGGTGAAAACGCGCGGAACCACTATTATATATGAAACTAGCGATTCTGCGCGGTTTCACCCGCGTCGTTTCCGTCCCCGTGGGAATATGGGAATAAAATATAGCCTATGTTACTCAGGGATATTTTAGCTTTCCATTGATGAAAGAAGTTTTTAAATCAGCCAAGTAGTTTTTGAGTTTATTAGTTACCAACACCGTTAGTGTTATAATATAATAGCGGTTCCGCGCGGTTTCACCCGCGTAGTTTTCGTTCCCGTGGGAATACGGGAATAAAATGTAGCCTATGTTACTCAGGGATATTCTAACTTTCCATTGATAAAAGGATTTTTTAAATCAGCCAAGTAGTTTTTGAGTTTATTAGTTACCAACACCGTTAGTGCTATAATATAATAGCGGTTCCGCGCGGTTTCGCCCGCGTAGTTTTCGTTCCCGTGGGAATACGGGAATAAAATATAGCCTATGTTACTCAGGGATATTCTAACTTTCCATTGGTAAAAGAATTTTTAAAATCGATCCAGTACTTTTTGAGTTTATTCGTAACAAACGTACAAAAAGTCTAATCTTTCCTATTTGGGTAAATTTTCAAAGCGGGCTTTTTTTCGTCATTACGGTGGCAATTTTTTTTTCTCATATTTTACCTAAACTAAATGCTTTAGATTATAGATTAAGATGCTGTGAATCTAATAATTTGTGAGGCGCCCTTGGAAACCCAGTACTTTCGGAGAAATATTTTTTTTAAAATTTTTGCGCCACCGTAATGACATTTTCTTAAATATTTCAAATAAAAAAGCGATATTATGTAACAACATGTTTTATTTTTTAGTAATCAACTTTTTTGGTGCCAAAAACATTACTAATATTGTTTATTTCTTTAATGTATGTAGCCTTATAGGGTTACAACAGTTATACCTAGATAGTACGTAAATTTTACTAAATGCTATTATCACGGTAAAATACTTACACCACAGTAATGATATATAAAAAAACAAGTACTGTGTCTTAATATATTATTAGTAATAGTATGGATTATACAGGCATTCATCATTACGGTGGCTCATTCGTCATTCTGGTGGCCTACTGCGCCACTGCAATGACGCCACCGAAATGACGACCAAATGGTTTTTTTCAAGATAATTACTCAACTACCTAATTAACTTGGAAGATATTGGCAGGTCGTAATATCGAGGTAATTATCCACAACATACTAAGTTGACGATACAATACATCACTCTGTTCATTATCTAAAACATGCCACCGAACTGGCCGCTCACGGTGACCAAAACACATTTCAGGAAAAACTTACCTCGGGAACATGTAAAAACTTGCGTATACGCCATCCTCTCTACACACAAGTTGGGGTCCGAAAAACGCTTGGGTGGTACGATACAAAAATTTGGCGTGAAATCGCTTGACTAATATGACACAAGTAGTCAAATGCGAGCATCAAAAGAGCAGTTTTACGCGGGACAAAAATATATTGGCTTCTCAGTATTTCTATTCAATAGTTAGTAAAGTTTTTGTGATTTTGAATATGAAATGGAGTAAGTATCTTTAAAATGAGATATTTTGATAAAAGATACGTTAAAATTTCGTGTTATAGTGAGTCGTTTTCTGAGCGCAATTTGAAGTGGGACAAGCCTCCCAGAGGTAGGTAAATTTACCCATTTATAATATTAGTATAGATTAGTGTAGATATCTATGTGATAAAAGAAAAAAATAAACTTGGCGGCTGCACGGATTTAAATGAAATTTGGTAGGTAGATAGATCAGGACCCGGATTAACATATAGGCTACTTTTTATCCCAAAATAACGCGAACGAAGTAGCGGGCAACATTTCAAAACGACAGAAATGCAAAAAATTGCTAAGATCGAAAAAAAATATAAGCTTTGAAAGGCTAAATCTCGGAAACTATTGGGTCTACAGAGACAGTTTTAGTATCATATTGTAGTTAATGTAGTCTACTTTAAAAACGTCCTAAGAAAGTTTTTTCAAAAACTACTCCTTTAGGGTTATAATCGCGAAAATAAAAAAAATAAAACATTTTTTCGAGGTTTTTTCGATTTTTGACAAAGTTGTGTTCGGCGCTCGAAGTCACAAACTTGGATTATACATTAGGACAACATCATAAACAAGTCTGCAAAAAATCAGAACTACCGGATTTGACGCATGCGGTAATGTATAATTTTACTGGACTACTAGGTAGATAGGTATATACCATTAGAGGAGACATTTTTATATTTAAATATGTATTAGTACAATGTCTTTTATAACCTGGTTCTCGAAAACGACTCTAACGATTACGATATTAGAAGTCCGGGCGCTTTTGGCTCGATTGGTTTTAAAAGTTGAACCGCCGGAAAAACTGAAAAGCAAAATATAATTGACTTTTTTTTAACCCTAATACATAACTAAGTTCTTCAAAAAACTGAAGTATACCTAAGTAATTTTGAACAGTCAAACAATCAATGAACAAAGTTCACTAAATTACCTTAAATTTTGGCGCCGATTCAAAATTTGAGGTGAACGCGAAGGGTGAACGTATGGTGAACGTCTAATGTAGGAAAATAATTACTCAATCGGTTTTAGTCTACATACAATGCTCGACATTGTGGAACCTTACAGCTGCTTTTAAAAGACAAAAAGAAGGTCAAAACCAAAGTACTAGAGCACAGTCACTGGAGCAACAAAATGTAGCGAAAGTATCGGTGTCCGCCAAAATGATGATAATCTGTATCACTGCGGCTGCGCTACGCCCGCTTATGCAACGAGGTGCGCGTGCGCAGCCCCAGCTCAGTGGCCATCTGGCTCCCGACCAACCAACAACCAGTGCCATTACTTGTGATCTAATGTGATAATATAAACAATCGGAAACTGAAGCGGCTATATTTTAATGTAACTTTAAGAGTATAAATAACAATGCAGTTGTCCAATGTTGTTTTTATGCTTGCGTTCGCAATTGGCGTCTGGGACTCTGGTAAGTTTGTATTTATAGGTATTCCCGCAACTTCGTCTGCTATCCAGGATAAAAGCCGGTGAAAGGTGTATCTATACTATTTGGCTTCAAAATTTTATCAAAATCAGTGTCGTTGTTTAGCACAGGTAGGTAACAAACATATCTACAGACCAAGTTATTTTCCCATTCATAATATGTCTGTGGATGAGCATCAATCATTTCCAAGGACACTGAAAGTTTAATTTAATTTAAATGACATCTTAAGCAATACAATTGCCAGATTGAGTCTGGCTTTTTAAATGACGAAACTAATTTTATGCCTAGTGCAAGATGCTTGTATATTACTAGCTGCACCGTTATGTCTTTTGGGAATAATGTAGCATTGTATCAGTGACAGAATTTTGGGAATCGGTTTATTAGTTCCAGAGATACAAACAACTGTACGTGTCTATAACAATAATAATATAATAAAATTCCAGAGTGTCTGTGATTTATTTACAAATCACAGACTTGCATCAAGTTGCCAAGCGAATATAGCCCGTAAAGACTATTCTGTGAATTACCTATCTCATAACATTGTCATAGTAAGGAAGAGAAAAGTAAGTGGAAAATGATCACAGCTATTGGTATTTACGTGCGGCTAAACAGCATGTCCTAAAGTGACCATTTTGTTGCAGATTATTTATTTTTGCCGCATTTAAAACTATTACCTTATCTAAGTGCATCACTACATAGTATAAAACAAAGTCGCTTTCTCTGTCCCTATATCCCTATGTATGCTTAAATCTTTAAAACTACGCAACGGATTTTGATGAGGTTTTTTTAATAGATAGAGTGATTCAAGAGGAAGGTTATAGTATTAGCATTGCACCCGTGCCCGTGGGTCGCTATTACTGTATAAGAAACAGGACAAGTGCGAGTCAGACTCGCCCACCGAGGGTTTCGTACAAATATATGTTTATAATCAAGAATCGAGTCGAGCAGTGATAGCCCGGACGGTTAAAGAGCCGGCCGAAAATCAGTGAGGCTCGGGTTCGAATCCTGGCATGTACCAATGAGTTTTTCAAAAACTTACGTACATATTTATCACTAGCTCGACGGTGAAGGAAAACATCGTGAGGAAACCCGCAGGTCTCAGAATTAATTCTGAGACATGTGTAAACAGACCCGGTCCGGCGATAGGCTCACCACCTATCACGTATTTTAGGGGTCCAATATATCTCGTGAAATGTGGGTATATCCAGTAATGGAATACCTCTGCCTACCCCCTCGGGGATAAAAAGGCGTGAGATTATATATTATATTATATTATATATATATAATCGAGTCTTGCAGTAGGTATAATTGATTACGTACTTTAAATTAAGGGCTTCCGTTTTTTTTCTTTTAAGGTACGGAACTCTAAAATACATAGAGTTGTAAAAAAATACATATAAGAACCTATGTAGTATTTCAAACCAGTAATGAAACAGACATGAACGCGAGCTAAAACAGTGATCGATAAAACATCAATGCGGGTTATAGCATTTGAAACCAGTGATGGAAAAGACATCAACGCGAGCTGTAGTGTTTTAAACTAGTGATAGAAAAGACATCAACGCGAGCTATAGCGTCTGAAACCAGCGATGTAAAAGACATCAACACGGGCTACAGCATTTGAAACTAGTGATGGAAAAGACATCAACGCGAGCTGTAGCTTTTTAAACCAGTGATGGAAAAGACATCAACGCGAGCTGTAGTGTTTTAAACTAGTGATAGAAAAGACATCAACGCGAGCTATAGCGTCTGAAACCAGCGATGTAAAAGACATCAACACGGACTACCACATTTAAAACTAGTGATGGAAAAGACATCAACGCGAGCTGTAGCTTTTTAAACCAGTGATGGAAAAGACATCAACGCGAGCTGTAGTGTTTTAAACTAGTGATAGAAAAGACATCAACGCGAGCTATAGCGTCTAAAACCAGTGATGTAAAATACTTCAACACGGGCTATAGCATTTGAAACCAGTGATGGAAAAGACATGAACGCGAGCTATAACATTTAAAATCAATAAGGGAAAGACATCAACGCGAACTAAACTATTTTAGACCCGTAACGTCTGATAAGCGCTGCCTGGTAGGCATCTAACATATATGATTAATTTTCTGTTAAATAAATATAACAACAAATTTAGTTTTTCAGAACCAATGAATGAATAGACAACGCGAACTCCGTACACCACCTCGACGTAGAATATACGAGTAACTACCTAACTCCTAGGAGTTGTAACCTACCTATTTACCCACTACGTTGCTAAGCCTCTTATGGCCTATGCTATTGCAGGCATTTTAAATATGCAGTTATTTCTATAATATGAACTGAACAACTTCCCTTATATTTGAGTTCTTTAGGAAATGTCGGATGATATATTTTTGAGTTCCATTACCCCTTCTATGACAAGTAGGTGAAGTGCGAACTCATTTTTGTATCACATTAATTTTTATATCTTCTCAATACTAATACGTTAATCAATAGGCTTCACATTAAAATATAATTTTTGCTCATAGCTGAAGCACTGTGGCCTCCTTTAAAATATATATGAAAGGTGATGTCCAGAAAATCTATAGAGGGTGGTATAATAATAAATGAAAAATACTATAGAGATCTGATTTAGTAGAGCGGTAAGAAGATACTATTTTAAACAAATATGTCCTACAAAACACCCCCCAGAATGCCCCCTGACTTGTAAAATTCTTCAAAGTACAAAAATCTGCTTGCAACATTATCAAAATACTGGTAACCCATCCAACATACATTTTTGTACATGAAATCAAAAAAAGCTTGAATCCAGAGTCGTAAAAAGAAATATTTAAAAGAAATAAATATTTTTTTGCACGAAAGTAGCGATTGATGTGCTATGTGAAAGAGATAGCGCTCTACTTTCTTTCTCAATCTTATCTGTCATTAGCATTTATGCGGAAGTGAAATAAAACACAGTTTTTTTTTATTAAGTTGTCGGTCTGCCATTCTGCCAATGTCAATATGACATTTCTTCACCTACATGGAGCACAGAACACTATTAGTCCTTGGACCTTGGACCATGAAACGAACATACCACTTTGACTAACAAAAAAAATATAATTTAATAATTCAGGGAATACAAAATAATCATACAAATTCGATTAGCCTAATTGACCACTTAACTAAATAATTATAGGCCCACAGGTTAAATCATTTTGGGCCCCTAGACCAAAAGGGTGACGTTCGTTTCTCAGTGACCTAAACCCTCATATATTACTGAATTTTTCAAACATAGGGTGGCATTTTAAAATATTTCATTATGTTATCAAATAGCCCAGTAAATTAGCTTTACAATGATATATATATGGTTCCGGTAATAAAATACGAGGAATAAAATACCACTATTATTCTTCTCTTTTAAACAGTAAAATTCTTGGTTTTATTAGTTCTTATATAGGATTAATGTTTAGAAAAACAAGAACATATAAATTTTTGGTTAAATGAACATTGATATTCACTTTAAACTTTTTCGTCAAGGTCGCGGGTAACCGGTGGATGCAAGCGGCAAGTTGCCGTTCGTTATAGCGTTCTATGGGGGAGGCCTTTGTTCAACAGTGGACGTCTTCCGGCTGATGATGATGATGATTCACTTTAAAAACCGGCCAAGTGCGAGTCGGACTCGCGCACCGAGGGTTCCGTACAACCTTGCAAATTTATGGTTTTCGTAATTTTTCCTTTATCTATGCTATAAGACGTTGCTTCGTACCAAATTTCAAGATTCTGAGTTCACGGGAAGCACCCTGTAGGTTTTGATTCCCTTGCAAGTGTCGAAAATTTGCGGCATAAACGGCTGTATCTTTTGATTGCGTTGGCTTAGAAGTTTGATTTTTTCACAGCTTCAAGGGACAGTAGACCTGAGTAATTGATATAAATTTCAGCTTCATACCTCCACGCGTTCCTGAGAAAAAGGGTCTTGACAGACGGACGGACAGACGGACAACAAAGTGATCCTATAAGGGTTCCGTTTTTTCCTTTTGAGGTACGGAACCCTAAAAATTGTCGACTGTTAGTTAGCCGCTAACTTAACATGTCCCAATCCGCTGTGGCTTTCACATGGGAGATAATGCCCATACTTCCACAACTGCAAAGGAAAATCCCCGGACTACAGGGTTGCTGACAGATTCATTGATATATTGTGAAAATTTAAGCGGTTTCCCCCAGATAACGGTCGGTATAAGTTTATCCGGCATCCTGTTCTGCACGTTGTCACCCTAGATCCTGTAGTGACTTACATTTCCTTTCCAAGAAACACCTTCGCTGTGCAACAGGTCACTATGTAACGGACCGGTTAATATTGCATAATGGAATTAACTCTGCACATTTATTTTCAACTCATTCTTTGCAGTCAAGCGAGTTTTATGCACAGCCACTCGTAAACAGTGACTCAAAGCATGTAAAAGTAGGTTTATTAAAATTTCTGACCGAATTTCAGTACTGCTCTTTCTATCACATCTTACTTTACGTGCTTACTGCTCTACATTTTTTATACGTCTCAGTTTCTTTGTGTCATCATCATACCATAACGGGCTTGTTCGGTAAAAGTTTCAGGTAGTAGTGACTAGTGACTGCCTTCTGAGTCGAAGGTCGTGGGTTCGATTTCCGGGGCCAAAATTTGTGTGCTATGTGGGTGTTTGTGAATCATTATAATAACGATAGTTTAGAGTACCTACGTTTACACCCAAAAAAATTTAATAAATAAATATCCCCAGGTCTTTTATACCCGAGGAGGTAGGCAGAGGTATTTTATTGCTGGAGATACGTTTACAACTTTACACCAATAGTATTAGAAATGTGCATTTTGTAACACAATCTGTCAAATCGTACATTTATTAGTGTATGTACCATTTTAAATTACTTCAAAAAAGGAGGAGGTTCTAAATTGGTCACGTAGGTACCTATGTGTTTTTTTTTGTATGTTAATCTATATTTTCATCAAATTTGAAACGATTTTGTTTTTTTTTAAATTTAAACTGGTATAGGTACTAAAGGGTGGTCCCATATAACTTTTGTGAAAATCTGATGAAGAACTTCAGGTGGAGAATAAAACTCGTCAACGGACATCAGCAAAATCACTCACTATCCGCGTAATAGGTAACAGGAGGTAATGGATGTTGAATATGCAAATAATAGTCTTTTTAGTGCTATTCATTATGTGACTCGACTCTCTTAAATAAGTGCGAAAGCTAAATCAAAACGAAGATGACTTACTATGAATAACTTAAGTGACCGCGTTATTAATATTCTTCGAAGTTTATATAATGAGTAGGTACCTACGCTTTGTAGTATAAGACGTTGCTCTACTTCAGAAAAATAATAATGTCTACAAATATACAACATATTAAAATTTCGCAAAAATGCTATACACATAAGTAATTTAAAAACTTAGTTGATAGACTTTTCTCTATATTTGTGGATGTATATTTTACTAGCAGCTGCCCATGCAGCAACGTTGCCTGCGCGGAGCCCGTTTTATCCCGTTCCTATCGGAATTTCCAGAAATATATCTTTCTTAGCCGATACCTCTTAGATGGAATCTAAATATTTAGAAAATTCTCTAAATTTAAAATTTTCTGTAATTGATATATATTTCACTGTTATCATTATTTATGTTCTAAAGTTGCGCTAGTTTCAAGCTTGGCTGCGCCCTAAGTAAAACAAGTCTTGCAGTTTTTGTGCGTTATCAATCAATTTATCATTAAATAATAATCTGGGGGCATGGCAGTGCCCCCCGCTAAGTCGAGCAAAAAAGCGGCATAGCTATTTACTCGTTTGCCTAAAGACAATATCAGTGAGTATCTAAGTACGTAGTCTACGTACCTAATAAAGCCAGCAAAAATGCTAAACAGGTAATGACCTCTGACCGCTATTAAATAGTCATAATTTGTAACTAACTAAATTTACAACGTCTGACACCATGGGTTAATAAAAACAGCAGCCTTTCACAACACGTAATGTTCATACAAGGACGCTGTTGGGAAAACATGGACTGTCGCTCGATGGACACCGCACGATTTATTTTGTTTATTGATGCATTTTTTGATCATCAGTTACAGAAATATATTACATAGTGTAACCAATAGGTATAATAAATAATTGATGAATCTGAAATACAGATAGATACCTATATTTGTTGTGCTGCTTTGTTTCAGCAGTTGTGCTGAGACTTTAGCCGTTTCATTAACATTAAGTACTTACTCTAGTAACTTAGTTTTTAGTTTTAGCCTAGCTATAGCGTTGTGTGGATGAATAAATGTCTTTTTATTTATTTTTTATTTATCTATATTAATTGCCAGTATTCCAAGGATAAATCTCAAAACTCTAAGGCATTTTGGATTTTTATCTTCGCTTGTTATTTAAGGGCACTTTGTTGGAGATATCCAGTCATAGAATATAGAAGCCACCCTAAAATTTATACAATGCTACTGTTATGAAAGCAACACAAGCTTTTTTTTGGTAAATCGGTGCAATATAAAAGAAAAGATGTTTGCTTAATTTCTTAAATTTTGCAGGTAGGTACACCGGTAACAAATATTATCTACAATATTTATAAAGACGAGCTACTTTGCTATGTAATTGAATAGTCGTATTATAATGAGGATCCGTAACGTTTTTAGTTGAGTATGCAGATTTATAGAGCTAAGAAATCCTTAACATACAGTACAAAAATTTTTGTTCTACGACAAAAATTGACAAAGTTATGACCGAATTCCTAGCGAAGTTCACCGAGTAGCCGCCGCGGTAGCGTCGCCCTCATTGTGACGTCATCACGCTCCCGCGATCATTGAGTGCCGGCCGGCCGGCCGTACTTGGTTCCCTCACAGTGACGTACACGCTCTCGCGATCATTGAGTATGTTTATTATTTAATATCTTCGTAAGTAATGGTCCGATTTGGATCATTCAAAAAGAGATATCATTCTTATATCATAAAGAATAACGTGGATAATATTTCTAATGGATTTGCTATAACTGTACTGATCCTCATTATATGTTTAACAATTACCTACAGGAAACAAAATGTACAGACAGGGTGTCCTTTGAGAGGCATGTTAAATAACGTAGGCGGACATTATGAAATACAAAATGGAATTAAGTAGGTATTACCTGCCAAAGGGTTTTCATTTGAAGGCGACCTAATTGGATTAAACGAAGGTTGTTGCTCAAGGTTGTCTCGAGAAAACTATTCAACAAGTGCCGCTAAGTAGGTGTCTACTTATTAATCTGTAGTCCGTACATTTCGCAAACAATTAACGCGATTAGTCATGTACAGAATTTTAAGCACTTTAGCATTATTAATAAAGTCAATATTTTTATTGGATATTAATCAAGGGTTTGGAAATTTAGTATAGGTACATAAAATAACATTGAAACATTATTGTAAGTATAGATATGCAAAATAATTCGTATTGTGAAATCGGAAATTGCAACACCGACACACAAAAGCATAGTTATGTCTACGGAAAGTTTCCTCATCGTGTGGTTCTTTCACTGTTAACATTACCCACAGTTTTGCATACCTACAGATTCGATTCACAAATAGAATTATTTTCAGATCAAGATGAGTTTAAATAGTTTTAATATTTCAAAACGATTGTAGACTCAAATCTGTTGTAAAACAGAAATACCGTGACTCACTCATAAATCTCCGAAACTAATTACGTTACACCTAGATTTTACTATATTTTATTAGAAACTTGAACTTTGGCAAGTAGTCTACGATGCAGGCATCAACTTAAATAAATTAAATATAGGTAGGTAACTAGCTGACCTGGTGGCAAAGCGGCATTGTCGGAGGTGATCCTGTTTTTTTCCGTTCCCAAATTTCACTACCACCTACCTAAGTACAAAAAAAATACGAACACACGCCCACCGGAACTTGATACTTATATAAAAATAAAAAAGTTAGAAGATGAGAGTTAATATAAAAATAAATGTGAGATGGAATTTACAGTCAAGAGCACGTGGAGCTTTACACATTGGACTTTGTAACGTTCTTATTACAATCGCTTTAGAGGTCAGATTCGCACTACAAGTATAAATCTTTATGTGCTCTTGACTGTACCTTACCTCTAGTAATACCTAATAACTACGTACCTAGTCTACCTACGTTAGTCGGGAAAGATACAATTGCATCTACATTTATGTAATTACAGGAAAGAGATTTGACTAAATTATTTAATTCACATAATCCTGTAGATAATTGACGTTAGTTTGCAACATTCCTTAAAAGGTGGTTATATTATAATCTTTGGTTTGCCCACTTAACGGTGCATTTTGAGCGACCTTCGTCCGCCGCTTACCGAGTGGGCCAGCCCATCATAGCTTATTCATCTTACAGCACCACAAAAACTGCCTTTATTGCAAGAAATACTAGAGACCCCGCCCTCAATCCCTCAATCGAAATGGAATACCTATACACAAAAATGTAGGTTAAAATTCCTATTTCGTAATCCTTAAATACTTAAATTTCGTAAATCTTAAAAAGTCGTTTCGGAGCCTACACAACCTTTATGCTTATCTACTTGATATGGCATTGTATAAATAACAGTTTTCACTTACATTGAAATAACAGACATAAACTTACACCTACATTTAATTATAGTGTAGATAAAATGCTTACCTAGATTAAGCCAGATATTGCAAACTCATACAATTTAACGCGCTCAATATTTTTGAGGTGGTACCTATTGTATGAAGTGGCTAGTGTTAGGTACGGTCGGCAATCAAATGTTTGAATTTCTGCAATCGAGTAGGTACCTACGTATAAACTTATAAAGATCTTATATGTTTGAACTCCAGACATCCTACATAAGAAAGGAGCATGAAATAAAGGGCAACGTTTAGGAAGGGGGATTTGTTTCACTAAAAACAGCAAATCGAAAACAATGAAAACGGCAGCGACGATACTCAAACTGCAATCGTTAACCCTTGCCCAGTCGTAACATATGTAATCTTTCAAATATATGTAATCTTCAACGGGGTATTGTCTTGTGATCTATTGTTATACGTCCAGCCGCGTGCGATTGCGCATTATAAGAAGATTGTGCGGCTAGTACCAACACTGCGTATTTTAATGCGCTATAAAGGCACAGCTACATATTTACTAAATGGCACTTTAAAAAGTATTTGTAGCATGTTTATGAAGAGTTCACATTTGCTTTGATATATCATATATATTATGATTGTTGTGAGTAGGTACATGCATAACACTTCCGCCAAGTAATAATATTAAGCAAACACGTTCAGATATACTTATAGACTAGAAAGCACACCCCCTTCCATACCAGTACAGCACCTCAGGCAGCATGCTAAAAATCAAGCAGTTTGCGATTTTGTAGAATGCTCAAATTAAGCATTGTCATTACTACAAGGAGCATGATAAGCATGCTATTTGCATATCTTATGTGAGTGACGAGGTACCCGGGTACCTTTAGCATTTTCAAATTTAAAGAAATAGTAGATTGTTATACAAGGGTCGGAAGGAATCAATTCCCAGACGAGGTATTTAGACGCCCGAGCGCAGCGAGGGCGGATATAGTCCGAGTAGGAATTGATAACTTCCACCCGCGTTAAACACTCTACTTTTCATTTCGAATTCAAGGAAAGTAAACAAAAAAATTTCAATTTTACAAAAATTCAAACATGCAAAAACGCAATAATACCTACGAAAAAAAAACAAAATTGTCAACAATACAACCAAAGAGGTTGGAAGAAAGAGAAACTTTTTCTTTTACTACACGTCTTTGAATACTACATCATAGAGTACCTAACCTAAATAACACTACAAAAATAATATACAAATCCTTCCTCTTTTTAATAATATGTACTTTTAGCCGAGTAATAGTGTTCTGTGCTTATTAGTGTCGATGAAAAACAAGATTTTGAATTTCAGAACAGCTTACCAAATGATTACTCTTTTTTTAATTTTAAATATGGAACGTGTACCGCCCCGCGCGTAAGCTATTTTCTGTTGTTTATACCTACAACCGACGAGCTTGTATGAACCGATTGATGAATGTGGATGAGGCACGTGAGGTATGCCAGGATCGTAGCAGGTGGCGGGCTGTTGTCTCTGCCTACCCCTTCGGGAAAAAGGCGTGAGCATATGTATGTATGTATGTATACCTACATTCACAAGGCCGCACCTTTTTTACTTATTCTAACTGATGTAAAAAGTTTCATATCCCTACTAAGTACCCAAAGAGGATGGAAGAAAGTCATTCTCTTTCCTAGAGAAACTTTTTCTTTAAACGTCTTTTCCAAATGTAGTACTATTTTTTTTAATTCATTCCCGCCCTAAGGCCGGAAGCAATTACTATGAGTCTTTCCCGACCGAGGGCGGGAATCACAGCCCTGAATGTCTCTGTGGTGGGAATCATTGCTTCCGACCCGGTACTCAGATCAAACATAACTACTTTCCGAGTATGAGATATGAAAAGTATGTTTTACGCCCTGTAGGTAGCTGTGATTTCCTGAGAGCTCTTAACTATTTATAAATTACTAGCGGTTCTGCGCGGTTTCACCCGCGTAGTTCCCGTAAGATGAAATAATTTCTCCCGTTTTTTACACATTTACCACTATATCTTTGCTCCTATTGGTCGTAGCGTGATGTTATATAGCCTATAGCCTTCCTCGATAACTGGACTATCCAACACAAAAAGAATTATTCAATTCGAACCAGTAGTTTCGGAGATTAGCGCGTTCAAACAAACAAACAAACAAACTCTTCAGCTTTATAATATTATTAGTATAGATATATTTTTTTAATGTTTTGACCCAGTCAACTATTTACAATGTTTTGTGGAATCCAAAACATATTTTAAAGTCACAATAGAGTGACAAGTTACCCGGGTACCTCTTTGTGTTTTGTATGACTTTTGAAAAAAGTATTTATAATTTCGTACAAAAATTAAATCAAGCCAAATTGTGGGTGATGTCCCATGTAAATAATGTATGCTGCCAAACAATGTCAATAATATTGTAAAAAAGTGTTGCAGGCCACTGATTCGTTCTGCGTTTTAGATTTCTTGGCTAAATATAAAAATTTCAGACTGAATGTAGCTACAGATATTTTTTTACGTATCATTCTCAACTGGCTCATTTCTTGATTTCATGGAATATGAAGTTAGTTGGAACAGTATGAAAACTCTTACGGTTTCTTCCTGCAAATATGCAAACACACAAGCATTTTTTTTTTATTTATTTGATTTCTTCTTCTAACTTCGCCTTTAGCAAAGAAGCAAAGCTGTGTGCTCCTACGTATTTAAAAAGAATAGAGTAGTAATAATGTTGTCATCAATGCACAAGTCACCAGTTATTGAAAGTAATAAGGAAACAGCTAAGCCAGAAATAATTTTATATTATAATAAAACCAAAAGTGGAGTGGACAAGGTGGATAAGCTGTTACCAGAATATACCCCACAGTGCATTCTCCAACACTTGTTTGACGTTAGTCATCACTTGACTTTCCTGTACAATTATAAGTATTTGCCTATTTAGGGGGAAGGAATTATTTGCATCACAAGCCCAGAATATTTTTATCAGATACTTTACAGGTTTCGATGGCATGTATTGAGTAAAGCGAGTCCGCCCACGATATCCATATAGTTTTTCGTAAACTGTTATAAAGTCACCAGACTTGTAGATTTTATTCATATTTGAAATGAACATAGTCCAAATATCTCGTGCTGATTTATCAGTAAACAATCGTTCAGGGCGCGTTACATCATTAGCAAACCTTATAAAGCGTAAAAGCATTTTAAATCTATAATGGGACATCACGGCAGATCGTCAACTGTTTAGTTTAACTAAAATAATAATATCCAAAGTATGTGTAACGTAAAAGCAGATCTTGATTGTTTACATTACGTATAAACTGTATGAAGGTACCCGGGTACCTCGTCACTCTGATAAAGGTGTTTTATTTGTCACTCACATAAGGGATATATATATATTTGCATGGTAAGTAGCACTTGTACTAGGACTTAGTAGCGTGTGTGCCTTTATGGCTATTACAGATGGTGAACATTAAGTGTGGTTTATACTAGCGTTTCTGCGCGGTTACACCCGAGTAGTTCCCATTCCCTTGGGAATACGGGAATAAAATATAGCCCATGTTACTTAGGGATATCGTAGCATTCTAATTCTAAAATATTTTTTTTAAAGTAGTTTTTGAGTTTATTCGTTACAAACATACAAAAATACAAATCTATTTAATATTACTGGCTATTCCGCATGGTTTCACCTGCGTAGTTCCCATTCCCGTTGGAATACGGAAATAAAATATAGCCTATGTTACTCAGTGAAAATGTAGCTTTCTACTAGTGAAAGAATTTTTAAAATCGTTCCAGTAGTTTTTGAGTTTATTCGTAACAAAGATACAAAAATACAAATCTTTCCTCTTTATAATATTAGTAGGTATAGATATAGATTAGCAATTTCATAATCACAATCCTAAACAACTTTATAACAGACGCGGGCGTGAACAGATGCAGTCTGAATGACAGTAAACTTTCCTTAATTTATCGCTAACGAAGGTCATTTGTTAGTAGGTCAGTAGATCACGAAAAACGTAACTTCTGTCTATCTTCACTAAGATAATAATATCTACATCTACACTAATTTTATAAAGAAGAAAGCTTTGTATTTTTGTATGTTTGTAAGGAATAACCTCAAAAACTGCTGGACCGATTTAAAAAACTCTTTCACCAATGGAAAGCTACATTTTCACTGAGTAACATTGGCTATAAGTATTTTATTTCCGTATTCCCACGGGAACGGGAACTACGCCGGTGATACCACGCAGAATCGCTAGTACGTAAATAAAGAGAAAATATTTGTGATCTTTATCCAATTGTCTCGGTACATCGAAGAGCCTTCACCTCAAAACATAATTTTGTGAATTACTGATTACTTAGTGAAAAATTTTATTTAGGTAAATCTTTGCTACATCATCATTCTGTTGACCGATTATTTGGAGACAACTCCTGGCCTCCCCTTCCATTTGTGCTTATTAACGGTCATATCTGCTTTCCCTTCGTGCCTGCCCATAAGTCGTTATCATCCTTATAGTTTTCGGGAAAAAATGTACAGCCCCAACCTACCGTAGCGCGTAGCACCGTTTCGTAAATCTTATATTTCCTAGCAATGAATCCTTTGATTGAACCTTATCCTAATAGGAGGAATATTTACGCATTCGGCATTAGGTAGGTATTATCTATAGTAGCAAGAATTTTGCTAAGTTGCTTCTTGAGCTAGCAAGCATAAGGAAAAAGCTACCTTACATTACATCATGTTATTTAGCGCTATGAGATTAATAAGACTAAGTAGGTATATACAATGATTTGTATCGTATTGAACAGTAAATGTGATCATTTACCGTTCAATCTATTCATAACTTCATGTTCACGCAATATTTAAAAAAGTAATATTTAAGTATTAAGAGAAACCTAATTTAATATTGGTAACAATTTCACATATAATTAGATCGGTACCTAATTAAGAAAAGTTGGCAACATGATACAAATCGGTAATTTGACGCAGCTCGATCCATCGGGAATGGCTACTCAATTACCCAGAAGTATCGACTGGAGAACCGCGGCGTCTGGCGGGGCTTGCAATCAGGTAGGGACGGCGTCGGGTCTTTCACCTTCGGGTGGCAAGGGCACGGCGGAGCTGGGGGAGCTGGTGTGCACCCAGCCTTGTGGATCCTTCCACGCGTGAAGTACCCGAAGTGGGGTCGCTGCATACAATAATTTAGTCTCATACACTCGTCGAAAATATGCATAGTCTTGCGGCAAGGCCACGGTTTATAGTCGCCAGAGCTCTTGTCCACACAGTTGGCGTACTGATTGAACTCGTGGAGGCATTTTGCTTTGATTTTCCTGAAGATTTCCATAGTGCAAGAAGTGACGAATTTGCCGAGCTCTAAGCAGCGACGGGGGTCCCCGGAGTTCTCTCGGCGGCACAGCATGAACTCGTTGTTGATGGCCTCGCAGTGCAGCCCCACGAACGGCGCGGCCGCCATCAGGGTTGCTGAAGACAGATTCACCTCCTCTACGTCCAGCTCCTGGTCACTGGGCAAATCTACTTCTTTCGTTATCACCATTTTGAAGATTTAAGACTATTTGAGAGGCCGAATTAGGAAAAAGTTTATTCTGTTTTGGTTTGATAAACAACAATTAATATAAATAATTTTGTGTTGTGTGAATAATCTCTGATGTCAATAAAACTGACATTAATGTCTCGAATTAATGTCAGTTTTATTGACATCAGAGATTATTCACAGGAGAAGAAGGAGGCTATTTGAAAAAAAAGAAAAGGTTTTTAGAAGCTACGAAACGTTTCATTGATATTAAAATTATATTAATCCTAGTGCAGATTTTCGTAATTTTTAGCCTAGCCGTTATAGTAAATAGGATGCGGAGAAACAGTTGGTAAGCGCGACCAATACCGGCTGGTTGGTATGACTTTAACGGGCGCTATAACCCACTTCGTAGTAAGTTCACGATGGATGTTGTAAGCCCAGACGTAAATGCACCTGAGCGAGTGCATATTTGTCCATGACTGATTTGACAACTTTTTTAAGCGTAGCTCTTGCGTAGGTATTACTCCTAGCAGTTACATAGTAGGTACAACAAAGTAAAAACACATCTGTACGAGCGACTGGCAAAAGAAACGGTGCAGGCTACTGACAATTCTAGGATTTAGGCACGATATTATGGGCATTACGAGCTCCTAGTGTCGTTAGCTACGAAAACCATAAATCGAAGTCCGCGGGCTGCCTTTTACTCGCTAAAGCTACAAAAAAACTACCTGTGAACATACATAGCAATATAGAACCTAATCGTTATTTGAAATCTGTTAAACATGTAGGTCATAACAATGTTACTCCCGTCTTTCCAGCGACTGCGCAGTCAGTGACATGCCCGGCCGTGCGAACAACCAGCGGTTGGCTGGACCTGTTCCCGCTGCCGTGCCGCAAGAACGCCGAATGCCGCGTCATGGGCACGCAGCACCTCTGCTGCAAAGGCTTCTGCACTAAGGGAGTCAAAGCCGCGGCCCTCCAACGGTTAGTGACGTGTAACATACTCAACCAGAAAACTCAGAAACCGCAAAGATATAAATAGATACAAAAGGTTTTTATAAATAAATTATTATTATTATTTTTAAAAGTTATAGTACTTATAACTTTCTATTTCTAACAGAGATTATTTCGTAAATCATTAATAATCCCATCTATATAGTCAATCGAAATAAGAAAGCTCTTTACCTATAGCGCGTGCATTAGGTTTATTTTAGATGGTGTGATGGTGAAAAATATTTACTTATAAACAACTTTATAAAATAGGTACATACACGTAGGTACCTACATCTTAATACAGACAGACCTACAAATTAAAAATTGATTAAAACGATCATATACTCGTATATGTACAGAAAGTAGTTTCTGCATTCTGGTTAATTATGTTACTCGTTGTAGGTATTTGTAGTCACAAAGAGCACAAATAGATATTTTCTTACGTCTGTAATAAATATTATTAGATAGGTACGTAGTCTGGTTTAAATTACTAACACTGATTCAATTATGTACATAAGTGAATCAGTGTTAGTAATTTAAACCAGACTTATTTAAGCTCCATTGCATCTGCAACTGCCATAAAACAATTTTATTTGGAATCCACTGAAGCAGAAAATACTCAGGTATATCTGGTATTCAAGGTATCTAGATGCCTAAGATAACATAAGTACTTAGTAGGTAGGTACATGGTATTAATAGCGTATCTAAGTAAGATATATAAACTTAATTTTTTCATAACTAATGATAAGTTATGAAAGAATTACGAATAATAAGTTAGCGCGAGTTAATACTACACAGATGAGGTTTGACAACACTGAATACGTGTTGCAAAAATGCGAGGCTGGAATAGATTGATTTTGGTACTTAATAAATTATGATACTGTTAAGCGATCTATCCCAACAGTGTTGGTCAGGTGTACAAACAAATTTTTACATTTTGACTACCTACCTTTCGCGGTTATCCTTTCAGTGACGACCGCAGGTAGGGTTGCAACGTTGCAAGGTCGACTCCTTGTCGGCCCAAATGTTAGTCTCAGTTGTACAGCACGGCCGTTTTAACTTGACATCTCTGAAGTTGCGCAAATGGCTGCGCAGTAACATTTTTTAGCGACCATATGGCGGTAGGAGGGGGTTTTGCGCTGGCAAAGCCTATGTTCAGACAAGCCAAGTTAAAACGGCCGTACTGTATGTATGTTTGGATATTCAATCCAATTTTGTTTCTGATTGGAGCCAAAAATGAATGTTGTGGCGTTACCGCTACTTTGAGACAAGTGATGTAATCAAAATATTGGAATGTAATTATATGCGGCTAAGTATGTCAGTCAGTTAGATATTCTCATTCAAAATCAGAACCATTAGAGTGTGACAGACAAATTAACATTAAATAATAATAATAAAATAATAAGACACATTAAAATTAAATAATCTTGATCTTACATGGGTAGGTAGGTACCTAACTACTTGTTTTTCCTTTGTGACAGAGCTATGAACTACTTAGTTTAAAGATACTTCCTTGCTTTATGTTATGATACCTATGATAATAAAGTGAGTGGTGGTTACCGCCCATTCGCTGGTTAAAGTAATTACTAACGAGCGGGTTAAGGTCGTCAACTAAAGTTAAACTTTCGATAGATTTTATCTCGCACTTAGTAGTAATAACTCAACCTAATATCGCACTTTTAACAACTAGGTACGCTTTGCACTAACGCCACTTATTACGCTTTCACGTGGTCTGGTTTCTACATTTTCTAACGTAACATTTCCTTATTAAATAATTTTATAGTTTTCGTACTAAAATATTTTGTTTGTATAAGTAATGTAATTTTATTCCGTAATTGCCTTATTCTACTTTCTTTAATTAAATTGCATGAGAGAAACACAAGTTACGCCCTTCATTATTATAGCTAAACTTAAAGTAACATAAGTGCCTTATTACCTATCTTGAGCAAGAAGTAATAAACAAATACTTATAAAGCCTACTTCTACACCACCTATATTAAAATCCACATAATATATATAATTCAAAAATAAATCGGCCAAGTGCGAGTCGGACTCGCACACGAACGGTTCCGTACCAACGTATCTACAATAAAAAACACGTTTCGTACGGGGGGTTCCGCATTGCATTTAATGTTATTATATAAGTAGTGCCTATAGTTTTTTCACCTTATGTAAAAATTTCAAATGAGATACAGCCCACTGACAGACAGACGGAGGCATAGTCCCTTACGTTCGGAACTCCAACAATCGTCGGGGTCTGAGAAAAGCGGTGGTTTCGTTGTAGAACCGACCAGCAGAATAGCGTAGTCCAGAGTAGCAGTAGCACAAGCACAAGCACCAGCACAACAACTACTACGACCACGACAACAACGACCACAACGACCCCCAGCACGACCACGTCAACGACCACAACGACCAGGCGGCCGCCAACGGAGGCGCCGCGGCCCTTCCTGCAACTCCTGCCCGTACAGACCACGCAAGCCACGGCCCAGAGAGCAGCGCCCAAAACCAGTAAGTTATCAAGTCAAGTATGAGTTCAAAATTTGCGTCCCTGTGAGTGCGTGAGATATAAGTAGGTAGTATTCGTTCAGGGACGGGTTTCGCCGCTTGCACCATCCTGGTTTATTATAAAAAGAGGTATTGAATAAGGTACTTTATTTATAGGGTCACGTCGATTGCGTCACATTTTAAATTCTTTTATGTATTATTTTGAATTAGCCTATACTTAATTGTAAAATTAAAATCCACATACATCTTTAATTTAATTTCGATATTGTAGTCTATATTATTTTCCTGATGAAAGTCTATCTGCATAAATACCTACTTAAACACTGAACTCACACAGGAATTTTTTAGGCTATCTTGAAAAAATATTAGCTTTCACTAAGTCTAACTGTATAGGTACCTAACGATAACAAAAAACAATGTAAGTAAACGAGCCCACTATACCACCCGTAATACCATTAGAGGTTAATTACCGACACACTGGTATTGAACTGCAGGCTCTGACATAACAGCTGACGTGACGTACTCACAATTTATGCACGTAACTCTGCTACCGTTTACGACTATATAACGTGGTATACTCGAGCGCAGGCAAGACGCAGAAGTTGGTGTGCCCGAAGGCTGGACGCTCGCCGGTGATTCTGTTCCCGATCCCGTGTGAGAACAACGCGCAGTGCCGCTCTAGCAGCGGTCCTGACCAGGTTTGCTGCGAGAACCGCTGCGTGAAGGGGATCCCGGCGCCGCGACCCACCTCGCCGCCCGTCTCGCATCAACGTATGAACTCTTTTGATGGCACTTGTACTAGATTAAGTTTTACCCGCGACTGCGTTGTGGAATAAAAGTTGTAGGTCCTTCCTCAAGATGTAAGCCATCTCCCTAGCATATTTCTTCAAGATCGCACTTCAACAATATTAGAGACAGTTAGGCTAATCTTATATAAAAGGAGGTAAACTCTAGGTAGATGTAGAACTTAGAAATAAGGTCATTTCTGGATAGCCTGCATCGTGTAGGTATTTTGACAATAATAGTACATTATGATATAAGTGCGGTAGGTTGAAAATTACAGCCGAGGCGACATTGCTAGCCCGAGCCGTAGGCGAGGGCTACAAGTAAGCAGAGGCTGTAATTATCAAAGCGCACGTATGTCATACGACGTTTTATAACACATTTGCGAGGAAATAAAATAAAACTCCGACTATGGTAAACGAATAAAAAGCAATACAGCGTTAAGAAAAAGCGCGCGGCGCGCATCATCATTTTTTTTTAGGCAAAGGCACAAAAAACAGCCAGTGTTACTAATAAAGTAAATTAATATTTTTGTGTTTTTGTTACAGATTAATTGGTTGTAATTTACTGTCAAAATTGATTAAATTAAATAATTATGTACAAAAATATTTCTTTACTATATTTTATCTCCCAAAGTTAATTTTAATCACAAAATGTTGACAACTTTTTTGACATAAAAACTCTTTGCTGAGATTTTAAAAAGTACCGTTCGTTTTTAGACGGAGCATCTTGATAAACCGTGCGTTTTACTTTACACTTACCGCACTTGGGCGTAATGAGATACAATAGGATATTGAAATTGGTGAAATAAGACACCCTTTACGAGCAAATGTGTTATAAAATTACTTACATAACTACGAACAATTAGTTACGAGTATTACTAACTACCACTACTAAGTTTTAGAATAGAACCCCGAAAACGACCTATCTATAGGTACGCCTTACATCTTCTGCCGCCGCCCATAAGTATAGTAGGTAGGTATATCTAAATTAAGAGGCAAGAGGCGTCTTATGGTAGATGCAATATAGCGTCACGGGCGTTATAAGACTTATAAGACACATCATTATCTAATCTACGAGTACTACACAATCTAGGCTAAAGAATTTGAAAGTACAAGGACAGTGAGCTAAGCTCTAAGTCCAAGGTAAATCAACTTACTTATTAAGTTATCACCAACAATCTAATGCAGGACAAAATGGGATAATAGCATTAATGCATTTACATCTAATGAGTACTTGTGTTCGAGCGAGCAAGTGGTTCCATTCACTCTTCCGAGCGACCACGTATAAAAAGTCGAGTCATAGTGTCAGTGAGGGATTTGGGAGTATTTCTTACATAGGTAGAATACTAAATCTGTGATTTTTATAAATTTTATATTTATCTTTCGCTCCTTTTTATAAAAGAAAAAAATAAATATGAATGTAAAACAAGGTTTAATTAGATGTAACCGGAATGAATGGGATACAGTGTCTCCGACGTTTTTTTTTATTTGAGCACATATTATGAGCTGAAATCCTTTATACCCGCATTAAGTTTAAGTTTAGTAACAAGAGGAACCTATCAATATTCTTTTTGTTCATAATCTGCTATTGGGTCCCAACTCCCGCCTTACGCACCCTAGTGGCATCAGGTTTATCACGAGCGCATCAGTGTTTCGAAACGCGCGTTAAACCGTTGGTCCCGGTTTTCGTTGGAAGTCGTTAGCCATGTCAGACACCCTCTCGAGTGACTTGAAAAACAGTTAGGTGGCCACTATAGGCAAACGTTATTTCCCAATCCGCGGTGGGCTCGCGTGGGAGATTATGGCCCATATTTCTACATGTGCGAGGAAATACCCCGAGCTCAGGAGTGGGCTTTACGGGTTGTTGATGATACTGTTACATGTTGTATTTTTTTTTAATATTCTACCTGTTTCCGAGGCAGCACTTCTAGGCGTGATACCACGAGAGTGCCCGTCCACTCCGCTGGGTGAGCTGCTTTTCGAAGTGCAGTCGTGTAAGACGGACGCAGACTGCTGGCCGCGAGTCTGCTGTCCCGATGGCACGCGCTCCTACTGCCGCACGGCGCGGGCCCGGCTGGACCTGGTGCCTATCGCCAACCAGATCGATGGACGTGAGTTACAACGAAATACTTTTCACTAGTATATTTTTTCGACCCCTTAACGTGATAGGTAAGAATCAATATCTTTTACCGTCGAGTTAGTGGACCGATTTAAAAAATTCTTTTACCAATAGAAAGCTATATCCATAAGTAATATAGGTTATATTTTATTTCCGTATTCCCACGAAACGGGAACTACGCAGGTGAAACATAGACAATATGTCTATGGGGTGAAACCGCGCAGAACCGTTAGTGATAAATATGTACGTAAGGTGTTCCAAAGACTGTGTTGTATTCCAATGACTGTGCTATATCCAGGATTCAAAACCGAGCCTCACGAAATAAAGGCGGGCAGTGTTACCACAGGGTTATAATTATTATATAGGTACCTACTAGCGGTTTTGCGCGGTTTCCCGTTCCCGAGGGAACATAATATAAGTAGCTTATGTTACTCAGGGATTTTGTAGATTGTCATGTGAATTTTTTTTTTAAATCGGTCCAGTAGTTTTTGAGTTTCTTCGTTCCAGTCAAAAGTACAAATCTTTCCTCTTTATAATATTAGTGTAGGTAGATACTTAACCCATTGGTCGGTACATACCAAATACCTTATCCGAGTCACTATCTCAAACAAACCCTTTATCCCAGGGGGTTGGCAGAGGTACATTTCTGGAAATACCCATTTCACGAGTACATGCTATATATTCTTTGCACCCTTTAATTATAGGTGGGAACCCATCGCCGGATTTCAGTACCTATAGACATCTAAACTTTTAATTTTATTCAAATAGCAAAATAATTACGAGTCCTGCATGTCTGCACAGCGATAGTAGGTAACCGGTGACACAGAATGTTGTTTTCTGTTTAGCTGTGCGCATGTTCGAGCAGTACCTGCAGTGCACACCGCCGCCGGAGTACGACCTCTTCCCCCAGCGCTGCAGCTCAAGCGTCGACTGCTTTCCCAACCTGTGTTGCGCAGAGGGCGGCAAAAGGCACTGCCGACCTCCCCAGAGAAGCCTACTAGCGTTGCTCGCTGGCGTTGGACAGGTGACCCTTATTTATTTTTTATTAGGAAAATCAAGACTACCACAGCATGTCCAGCCAACCCAAAAATTCACTTGCTCACATATTATCATGACTGTTTTGGAGTGATCAAGATGTTGATTGTTAACAATATTTTTTTTTTGTTACAGAGAGTTGGGTCAACCATAGGCAACCTACGACGAGCTCAAGCAAATAATAATAATAACAATCAGTTGTAAATATTTGTTATAGTATTGTTAATTTTAGGATACATAGGTACTTATTTTGTATTTTTATACTTTTGTACAGTTGATGAATAAAGTATTTCCTGTTAATTGAGTCATAGTTTCTGTTGTTTATATATATTGTGAAGTCTTAAATAATTGTATGATAGTGGATCTGATTAAAACTCATAATTTACTTAAACTTAAAGTTTATTTAGCGAAATTCTCAGCCATTTAGTCCAGCTGAAACAATAAAAAAAGCATAATTAGAGACATGTTCGAATATTCATTGCATGTTTCACCGACATTTATTCTTTTTTTCTTATTAATTGGTTTCAATCATTAGAAAAAATTACTGGTCACATGATGTTTATTTTTGCTAAACATTTATTTTAACATTAGCCTTAAAAGACTGGAAAAGTAAATTGAAATCAATTATCTGCAGTTCACAGTATGCAATCGCAAAATGTTGTTTTGAAATAACTATTATTGTCAACATAGGTACATAGATATCATAAATTAACAACAGCCCACTACCCGATAAAGCAGCAGGTTCCAACAGGTGGACGAGGACAATAGATAACCCTGACCAGCGGGTCTAAAAAGGCCGTTTCGGGTGAATCATAACAGAATTCTATTTCGATTCATATTCGAAATTTTCACCAAATACGAATCTGCTAATGAATTGAATAGTCAGTGAATCACTAAATTATGGGACCATTTTACGAAATTTAGAGGAATTGCTTAGGATTTGCTGGGAATTCAGAAAAGGAAAATTGCTCAGAGGAATTGCTCAAAGTGGCCATTTTAGACCCACAGTTACTGAACTGTGACATCTCCCATTTCACATTTGTAGGCTTAAAACTATTTGGCAATATAGCAATAGGCTGAACTGTACAATATCTGACGTGGAATTAAGGGGTGGATGGGGTGGGGGGGAAGGGGTTGGGGTGGGCGACCCACCCCCCACCACCCCCACCTGCCGGAAACGCATAGTTTTTTTTTTATGAATTTTCAAAGTTGACATGGAGCCTAGTGAAAAATCGCGTGACGTGGAATTTCTGCTTTATATTTTTTTTGTAGATCGAGGTATATAAGAGGGTTTATTTACCAAAATTGCAGAGCTCGGAAATCAATAGTTTTCGAGATATAATTTTTTGAAATTGTAATAAATTAACCTCAAAACTGTACAAATAGACGCAAGGTCATAAATCAAACTAGTGGAATGTTTAGGTTCAGGTTATTTTTTTTTATGACCACACAAATCCAACCCGCGCCAGAAACTAGTGGTATGTTTAGGTTCAGGTTATTTTTTTTTATGACCACACAAATCAAACCCGCCCCACAAACTAGTGGAATGTTTAGGTTAAGGTTATTTTTTTTTATGACCACACAGATCAAACCCGCCCAAGAAACTAGTGGAATGTTTAGGTTCAGGTTATTTTTTTTTATGACCACCCAAATCAAACCCGCCCCAGAAACTAGTAGAATGTTCAATTTTGAAAAATTCGAAAAAAAAAAAACTATGCGTTTCCGGCAGGCGGGGGTGGTGGGGGGTGGGTCCCCCACTCCCTCCCCCTTCCCCTACCAACCCTAAATTCCACGTCAGATATTGTACAGTTCTTCCTAGCAATAGTATTGTAGTCGGATGTTAGTAGTGTATGGGATAAATAAGTTGGATGAGACACAAATCCATTACAATGGTTATGATGAGTGACGGATAGATTTTATGGCAGCTACATATTTTAGTAATTATTATTTTATGATAGGAATTTTTTTTTCGTTTACCTTCTTGAATCCAATGTCGTTTGCGTATTCTCTGAAGCACTGTCTGCAAATATTCAGACCATACTTCCGAATAAGTCCATGCCTGTTGGAGCAGGCGCGGCTGAAAAACAAAACACGTGTTATAACCAAAGTGTTCTGCACATTTAAACTTTCTTATACCGAATTTTTATACATACCATGAACGGGATCCCTGACCGTATCTACGGGGGTGAGAATACCAAATATTCGCGTGACCCATTGTAAAATATTTAGGATTTTCGCAGCGCAACGACTAGCAAAACACGTCCAAAATGGCGAACGCACAGATTAAAAAGACCGATTCGATACATACATATAGTTTTATATGTTTATTTTTGTGAAAGGCAAAAGGATCTCGGTCAATACAGCCTTTTCTGGTTCGGGAAATACATCTTGACTTTCATTCAGAGCCCATGCACAATAACACTTCATCGACTCTGATTAATGATTACATACTTTAATGGTTCATGTGAGTAACCAGACGATTTATTAAATAATTTGAATATCTTACTATCTTTACCACATTATGGCTAATTAAGAGCCATTTCCAGAAATAGAAGTAAAATTAAAATAAAATTCGAATCACGCTCTCGAAAAAAACTCGATTTGATTACATTGAATGAATGAATTGAAAACTAGAGTCAGTGCGTTTAAGGAATCGATCGATTAAATATTGTGCTATGCTATAGAATACCTATGTATTCCATGTTTCACCGATTTTTACTCTGTGGATTCGCAGTAAAAACTCCTTGACATTGGTGATAGGTCAATGACTTTGTGAGTGTTGTAATAGTAAACAGTCGATAATTATATCGAAAAGTCCTTATGATATTGTTTTTTTACATAGAAGTTACAGTATTTTTTGATTAGGCTTGGTTGATACTATGAAAGTTCGTTATAGTCTATATTATAATGTTCTTTGTATATAATGTAATGTGATCAGGGTACCAATCAAAGTAGATTTGAACCTTAGATTTGAATAAACGTGATAAATCAAATAACTTGAAAGTTAAAAAACTTTGATGGGCGTGTAGGCTCAGTCAAACCCGCAAGTCTCATAATTATTCTGAGGCATTTGTAACAGACCCGGTCACCACCTATTACGTTTAGGGGTCGAATATTCTCGTAAAAAGTGTGTATTTCCAGAAATGAAATACCTTATTTATTGATTTTATTTTTATTATATTTATAATAAAAATTAGTCGATAAATAAATCATACAAGACTGTCGATATCGATAGCTTTGATTTGGTTGATAGTTTACAACTCTAGTATCTACTCACACTTTCTTCAGCCTCTTCAGGTAATTTTTCTCTTTTCGCTCAGAGGTGGTTTATTAAATGGTCAATACTCACTAAAGGTAAATGATTTCTTATTTTAACCAAATAAGTTAGTGCAGTGTCGTCTGTGATCATTTCTGAACCCGAATTGCCTATTTTGTGACGAATTCTAGTCCTTCTGAGGTGTTTTAGATGCAATTTTTTGTCGTGTCGAAAGCTCCACGTATTCTCGAGTTTACCGAATCACCAATAATAGGTCAGATAGTGCAAATGAAACGTATGCTCAAATTTTATATCATGAGATTCAATCCGATATAAATTAATTAAAAGAACCTTTTATGATTCTACTTGGTGGATCAAGTTCAATATATGAAATATCATTGTCTCGTCGAAATCAAATGTATGACCTTTGCATGATAATTGATAGTGCACATTTGCATGATAATTTATTCACTTACTTTAGAGGTTAAGTATTTTTTGTGTGATAATTAAATACAAAATAAAACTTTGTTTTAGGTACATGAAGATACTATCATGGGATTCCTGTTTGGTACTATTTCGTACCTTATCAGAAAGGCGATAAAATTGACATTGTTCATTGCTGGGTTCGCAGCCATTATTCTTCTCATTCCAAACCTTCCTCCGTATACTAAGTTTTCTAGTATTAAGTAAGTACACTTACAATACATCAATCCTATATTTTTCCTAAATATAATTAAATGATATATTCATGTATAATAGGCGCCAGGCTTGTTGGCTCCGTCGGTAATGAACATGCTTTATTAGTTGGCGATTTCAGTTTCCACTCTGCGAAATTTGTGTTCAAGAACATATCTCTTTATTCGTGTTCATGTTTATATGCAGACATCATGCAGACTAAATTTAAACAGTGAATTATATCACACAATTTATATATTTTAATCCCAGATGGATTGGACATTAATGAAACTAATACATCTACTTTGCCCATTGTACTTTTTTTGTATCACTGTGTCACTTGTTGCATATTTTTATTGGTGTACAATAAAGAGTTGTTACTTACTTACTTACATCAAACACTGTAAACAGAGTCACTACCAACAGAGCCGTTTGGCTACAGACGATCAGTTATAATAGAACCTCTTCATTATTCCACAGGATTGAGCCAACACAGCCAACAGTTGGTCCATTAGAAGTGAATGGTGCCCTCAATAATATTGAGAAGCTGTACAAAGATAAGTTGCTGGGACCGGAGGCATTCCAGTTGTTTGATGGAGAGGTTTACACTAGTGTAGCCACCGGTGAAGTGTTGAAATTGTCCCCAGGGGGACATGTCACATTTGTTACCAAAGTCGGCCAGACTTGCTGTAATTATATGATTTCATAACAATCCATTTTAATCAATTAATAACAGCTGACTGGAAAATTAGTATAATGCTTCAGATGATATTATAACTTTATTTTACATTTTTTATTCAAAAAGCTGTTATGCATGAATACAGATTCTTATAGTTACACACTTGTGTAGCTCAATGTTCTTCTGTTGCTATAGATAAATCCTTTTCCCAACAATGGGGTCAGCAGCAGGTACACCTGTAAGATATAGCTTAGCCTGATGGTTGACTGGTAGATAATGCCTTTAGGCATTAATTAAGTTCGCCATGTGTACATTTTCTTGGTACATGAAGTTAAATAAATAAATATAGGTACAGGTCATAGATATCTATGGTTCATAGGGTTCAACCTTTCCTGTGAAGAATTAATATTATACAATAAGTAACTACTACTAGTAACTACTACTAGTAGTAGACTACTTAATTGATTTCAGCTATTTTTAATGTGCTAAATTTTTCCGAAAATTGAATTAGCGTAGCTGAATTTAGTGCTTTCTATGGAAATCGTGCTATTACTGATCAATATTTAAGACAATAGGTTAGACAAAACTAAAGTTCGATCGCATCATATATTTTTTATATTAATATACTAATTGGGGTGTATGAGGAATTGCGTTTTTTCTGTTACGCGTTGTATTTAAAGTTTTTTGAATTAATACTAATCAAACATATTTACTATTAAAAATACATTGTGAATTTTCAAAGATGAATTGGTTAGATGACAGTATATTTCTATTGTTGTCTTGGGTCCTTACAAAGTTTCACCCTCACAAATTAAATGCAAAATATTAATCCATCGTAATTTTTTTTAAATAAATCGTAGCTGGCCTGGTACAGGAGCACAAATGTGGGCGTCCTCTTGGCATTCAAATCGACGAGAAAAACAGGCATTTATATGTAGCTGATGCATACCACGGTATCTGGAAAGTTGATCTCAAGACTGATAAAAAGCAACAGTTGGTTTCGCCAAATAAAGAGATTGAGGGGCTAAAACCCAAAGTGTTTAATTCTATTGCTTTGGCGAGAAATGGGGACATCTATTGGACTGACTCCTCCAGCGATTATGTCTTAAAAGATGGTTCATTTATTGGACTTTCAGACCCATCTGGGAGGTAAGTAAATATAATAGTAACATTATAAATACACTGTACATACACGCACGGGGCGAGGGCATGTACAGTCAACAGCATGTGGAGCTTGACACATTGGATTTTGATACCTTGTTATTACAATCACCTTAGAGGTCAGACTTGAAGTACATGTGTAAATCTTCATGTACTCTTGACTGTACAAATAAGTTCTTTAAGAAATGTTATGTTTGAATACACTGGTGAAAAGTGGATATATGCAGGATTGGAATATCTGATATATAATCCATAACAGAGCAAGGTTCAAATCGTTTGAAATTGAATGAATATATTTGTAATGTCAGTGTAATAATTATGATGTCATATTTTTCACTGTAATGCTCTAAAATGTTTATGCAAATTATTATTTCCCAGGTTATTCCATTATAATGCTGCCAAAAAAGAAAACAAAGTACTTTTAGATAACTTGTGGTTCCCTAACGGTGTGGTTATATCCCCCGATAACCAGTTTTTGGTAGTGGCAGAGACCCTTCGCTACAGACTGCTGAAATATTACATTGATGGGCCCAAGAAAGGAAAGTCGGAGGTGTTTGTAGACGGACTACCAGGTAAAAATTATTATCACTACATAGTATAACAAAGTCGCTTTCTCTGTCCCTATATCCCTATGTCCTTTTGTATGCTTAAATCTTTAAAACTACGCAACGGATTTTGATGCGTTTTATTTTAATAGATAGAGTGGTTCAAGAGGAAGGTTTTAGTGTTAGCATTGCACCCGTGCGAAGCCGGGGCGGGTCGTTAGTAATATATATATTAGAATAATTAAATTTAATTATTGTATATATTAAATAAATCAGAAATATATTTCTGATTCATTTACTCTAATAGTAAGGTAAAGTTGTTTGTATTTTTTATAGAGGTAATCTCCGGAACTACTGTCTTATTTATGACGTTTTATTGACACGGGACATAGCTAGTTTTTTTATAACTCCCAGCAGGAGATCTGATTCCTAAAATTAATAGATTTCTTAAATTCTTTCTTTACTTGTATGGATTATGACAAGCATTCTTATTTATAAGACTATTATGTAAAGTAGTTGAGATTAGTAAAGTGTTACTTAGAACTTTCTCATTTGATTGTGCTTCATACATAAGCCAGACATTTTTGATAGAATGACCATGACAGACAACTTGCAGCTGATTTGAATCGAAATAAGGTTTATTGAGGTTCATGTTTTCATAGATACAATGTGAAGTACTAAAATTATATTTATAGATAAGTGTTTGAAGAAAGTGATGGTTATAAGCAACCCTTTTAAACCTTTATTTTTTTTTAAAAACACATGATTTTCTACCTCAATATGGCTTAGTGCTGTCTTTAGCACTGCCAGAGCGGTTAAACAGTTGCTTAATCACATACACTTGGAGAGAACCAACCAAAAACATGAAGCCGATCTGAAATCCCGACCACACGTCCACAATGAAGGTGTCTTCTAATGCCAGGTAGCTGTCACGAGATTTTAGAGCGCCGTACAAGTCCATAGCATGGCGTGCCTTAACCACATGTCGCAATGTACGCGTCAGCGAGTCCACTATTTGTGTAACCTCTACATCGTACGTTTCTCCATTCTCGTACGTTCCCTGCCATTGGAGTATCTCTACCTCCTCGTTTTCCTGACCGTCGCCGTCGACCGCGGCCACTGTAGTCTCCGCATCCGGATTATTAGCCTCCTTATCTTCTACTAACACGTAGACGAACACAAGCTTCGAATTCATCAAACTGAACGAGTTATCCATACAGAACACGTAGTCACCGTCGATCTCTAAATCTATTATGACCGCGTTGTGGGACTTCTTGTAGTCGTTGAGGAGTACGACGCCGTTGGGGTCCTTAATCATGAAGGAGATGTCCAGGTCGCCGTGCTGGCCGTCTATCACCTGGTACTGCGCCTCCATCATCTGACCAGCTTTTCCTCTCTCGAAGAAGCATGTCGTTGAACCAGCCTCTATTCGGAAATTCACGTCACTTTCGTACACTTCCTGGGCACTGCATCGGTATATTATAATAAAAAATGTAAAAAGAGTAAATGCATACATTCTCACTAAACCCCTAGGTACAACATATCCCAGTTTCAAATAGAATGTCAGACAAAGGTTACACGATTCCAATAGCATTGTTTGCTCAGGTGTGGCTATAGTTTTAAATGAAGTATACAAAAATATTCTCTACTATGATCAATAGTCATGTGAATAAGATTTTGTTTGAAAATATTTTTTAATAATACGAGTATTTACGTAAAACATTTTTAAGCTGAATATATTCAAAAAGTTGTCTGGAGACGCGTATTTAGGTTTTAGGAGTCACAGTCAACCCCAGCGGGGTCAGCGTCCAACCTATATTTCGGAAAATAGGTACTTATCAGGGCACAATTTGGAAACTTCGGCACAAATTCACATATTTTGGGCAAACAATCTGTACTACCTATGCATTCATAATTTTATATACCTATTTATTCATTGCACAATGTAATACCACACATAAAACCTACTCGTACTCTAGTCTACGTAGGCATGTACATTATTGTACATACCCTGTCAGGTGTGTGGTGTAGTAATCAATAAGCTAGATTATATTCTGAGTCTCAACTTGCATATTCAGCACAGATGTTTGTTTAGGAAGCCCTGACAACGTGCGTTCACTGCCTGACGGCTCGGGCGTACTAGTCGGCCTGTACGCTACCTTCGACGGCGAAAACCCGCTCATCACCAAGTCCTTGGCCGAGACGCCGCTCGCGAGGAAGTTCATCGCGCGCCTTCTGCGGCTCATCGAGATACCCTTCGAGTTTCTCAACAGCCAGTTCCCTAACCCCGTCATCGAAGATATTGTTTACAATGTTAGTAGCTTTGTTATTTTTATAATATCTCACGCCTTTACCCCCACGGGGATAGAGGTATTCCATTCCTAGAAATACCCTCTTTACACATTAGTACATTTTTGGACCCCTAAAGGAGATAGGCGGCGAACCCATCGCCCGACCGGGGTGCTGTTACACCTGCCTCAGAATCAATCCTCACGATTTTTTCCTTCACCGTCGAGATAGTGATGAATATGTACTACATAAGTTTTTGAAAAACTCATTGGTATATCACCAGGATTATATCGACCTCGTGCACAATAGCCGGGCTCACTAACCTGTCGCTGCTGTTTTTGATGTATTTAGTATGATACAATGAGGTTATATTATAGTATCCTTTTTTTTACAGATCGGCCACATCCAAACTATGCATTCGTTCATGCCAGGCACGTCAGGGTTAGTACAAATAGACTGGAATGGCAAAGTGGTAGCTTCATACTATAACACAGACGGCAGCTTGGGCGCCATCAGTGACGCGGTCGTTTACAATGGCAAGTTGTTCCTAGGGGCCCCTCACAGTCAAAACTTCGTTGGCGCCGTACCTGCCCCTCCACTTTTAAAGAAGGCGTTCGCTTCAACCAAATCGTCGCCTCCGCCAAAAAATGCCGAAACCGTCACAAAGGAGATTCCCAAACCTAAAGTAGAAACAAAACCTCAAGCTAAACCTGTAGAAGCACCTAAACAAAAAGTTGCAGAAAAAAAGGAAACACCGAAAGTAGTTAAGCCAGTAGCTCAGGAGAAACTAAAACAGCCTCAGCCGGCGAAACCGGCTGAAGCTGTCAAAGTGACCACGCCTAAACCTGTTGAAAAGAAACCAACACCGGAACCAAAGGCTAAGCCCACACAACCACCACCTAAGCAAACCGAATCCAAAACTACAACACCCAAACCACCACAGACGAAGCCCGTGACGCCGGAACCAGCTAAACCAACTACGCCACCACCTAAACCGATAGAGCCTAAAACAGCTACACCTTCCAGGACTGAAACAAAACCGAAGGTAGAGAAACCAGCCTCTCCAAAACCACAGCAAACGCCACCGGAGGACAAAACTAAAAAAGCAAGTACTGAAACTAGAAAGCCAGTAAAAGAAAACAAACAAGCTCCCGAACAAATTCCAATTACAGAAGAAATTAAGTCTGATACGAGGAAACCGAACAAAGAGACGTTAAAAGTGATAAAGAAGAGTGGTCCAGCAGAGATCCCTAACCCTGAGTTGTAAATAATAAGGTTGTGGTATTGTGGTTATAATTTTCTTTTAAATGTCCAGAAGAGGTAAAGGAACAAATTGGAAGACAATTTTTAAAACATTTTGACGAATGTTAAGACCAGAGGTTGGAAAAAAAAAACTTAGGGGATAGAAACTTTTTCTTCAAAGTCTTTGGTTAAGATATAAAAAAATCTCACAATAAGTGATCATGATCAAGTATTTGAAATTCCAAAATAACATTCCATATTGCAATATTTGTTTAAAATCTTTTGTATCAAAAAATATTTACATTCTATTGTATGAAAATACATGTTAAAAATATTATTACCATATGTTATAGATAACTAGATATTTATTTTGCTGTTATGACTAGTAATCTCACTAATTGGACCAATATTTTTTATTTTAATAAAGTGGTCTAGTGGTTTGCCTTTTTTATAAAAAAGGTCATTTAAATTATTACGTAGTTATGGAGTAGATTTTTATATTAGTTCATATTTTATTGACTTCAATTATTTAGTCAAGTTTGTTACTCACATTATAAGTTACCAGTTAGTTCAACAGATATTCACAAACATGTACCTTCATACGTTTTAAGTCAGCTGCTTCTTATCAAAGCAAATTATCAGTAAGATATAAATGTATATTTTTTGACATCGAAAACTGGATGAGTAAAAAAAAACATCGCTAGTCCACAGATATAATTTTCTCAGATAATGCTGACTGTATTCATTTAGATATAGAAAAAGCACCAGTACTGTTAGTCTTTTTACGAATTAGTATTTATAATAATAAAAGTATGTTAGGTACATAACATTTTACATGTTCAACCAAAACACTGCAACTGTTTTGTAATGTATTTGTTGTTAATATTTTCATTTTTTAAACAGAGTACATTGCATTAGTGCAATGTTACTATATTTAAGCAATAATAAATATGTTTTTATAAAAATAAAATGTTTTACTGCTACAAGCCGGCAACGTTGGAAGGAAATTGAAACATTTTATGATTTGTTAAAAATGTTTATTTTTCATTTATATCCTATCAAGGGAAAGGATTACAGATAAGGTTTTCTTACTGAACAGAAATATTGTCGCTTAGAACTAGACTATAAAAAGTGGAATGTCAAGAACAAAATTTAATTAATTGTTGATAACAATATTATATTATATTCTCAGATTATCGTAACAAAAGTCGTTACATTATTATTTGGCCTTTTCAGTTCAAATGAGCGGTCAACTCGTACCACGCGAGGTGGTCTTATTCTTAACTTTTCCAGTGTTATTGCGGGTCTGGTCTTTATAAAAGAATTTATGAAAAAAATTGCAAGTAGCGTTTTATTACGACTAAAACTGGTTAGTGATGAAAACTGATAATCCAATTTAGTAGGATCAATATCTAATATTAGTAGATTTCAATAAATATAAAAAACTAACTATTTTCAATTATTATATACAATAGCGAAGTTTTTATTGATGTCTATTATTGCATTTTATAAAGCGATTTCACAATTTCGTACTATTTCTATAACCATTTCATTAACTATTTATTAACATTTTTGGTTAGCCTGCTGCAGTGGCAAAATTCAGTTGAAATAATTAAATCATTAAACAATTATTCGGTTACGATATTAACCAAATACTATTGACAAAAAGTGTTCAACCAATAACTATACCTAGGGAACTTGATGATTCGAACATAATTCTTAGAAGATTACTTAGATGAGCAACAAATCGTCTTTTCTGGATCGAATAAGTGTGTACTTTACAAGGTAAACAACAGTCAATTTCAATAGAATTCAATGATTATTTTTTGAACACCTTAATTCGTATCGCAGGCCTTACAAAACGTATGATTTTTTTTAAACAATATACCTATTTTCTAAGCGTAAGATCAAATACTAGTCCCAACTATGTAATAGCTGCGATCCTTCGACCCAACATTCCATTTCCTTACGTAACAAGATCTATCGATCAAGGCGCCTACATAAGGGTGCCGCCACACCCTACTCCGCTGTTTGTAAACATACGTGAAACTAAAACCCGACTACTTAAAAATCCTTTCGGAACGTTCTGACCGTTTCCCAAAACACCCGTTCCCAAAACATCCGTTCCCGTCACCACCTTTTCCCAAATAATCCGTTTCCCGATATAAGTGTTTCCCAAAATGTGCTTCTCCCAAAAGATAAGTTTTGGCTTCATATCCGTTTCCCAAAAAGACCTAATCCCGAAAAGACCGTTCTCGTCACTACCGTTTCCCAAAACATCCGTTTCCCAAATTATCCGTTTTTTTCCCAATTTTTTTAAAAATAAAAACCCACGCCTTTTATCCCCGAAGGGGTAGTCAGAGGTATTCCATTTCTGGATATACCCACTTTTCACGAAATATTTTTTGGACCCCTAGGTGGTGAGCCCATCGCCGGACCGGGTCTCAGAATTAATTAATATGTACGTAAGTTTTGAAAAACCCATTGGTACATGCCAGGATTCGCACCCGAGCCTCACTGATTCTCATCATGGAATCATCATCATCATCAAACAAAACATATCAAAAATTCAAACAAAAGATCATAAAAATGACGTAAAAAACAAAGAGTTCGTAACAATACTGATGCGATGAGAAACGGGTCTTTTGGGAATACGGGTGTCATAAGAGACTGATCTTTTGGCATACGGATGCTATGAGGACCGGGTGTTTTGACATACTGATGCAATGAGAAACGGGTCTTTTGGCATACGTTCATTTAAATCAACTGATATTTTGGGAAAGGGTGTTTTGGGAAACGGACAGAACGTTCCGAAAGGCTTAAAAATGTAGCCTATGTCAACCAGACCACGAATGTCAAATCGATTGACACCTCAAAATAACGAATCTATTGACACCTCATTCATCAAAATCTGATGAGTAGTTAGGCGCTACGGTGGA
Organism: Ethmia dodecea; assembly: GCA_963855545.1. NCBI lineage: Eukaryota > Metazoa > Arthropoda > Insecta > Lepidoptera > Depressariidae > Ethmia > Ethmia dodecea. Next base: position 8,981,126 of record OY979457.1, read on the forward strand.
ACATACATATATACATAGCCTGCTAGAAACACAACCCTTCCTTTTGACTTCGCCGCAGTCGCGTAAAAATATTTTACAGCCTTTCACACGAAAACCAAATCTTATACCGACCGCACTGGCCAATTTGAAGTTCCATTATCATTCGTTTTAAAATAAATAAATACTATGTTTGTGTCTAGTTATACGGCGACGTTTTTTTCTCCGCACAAGGTCTACTTCTAACGCGAAACATTTCTATATTTTTTGTTACCGCCGTAAATACCTAACGATATTGAGTCTTGTAATGGCTAAGTACCGACGGTGGCTAAATGAACACCTGTTCCGCTGCCAGCGAGTCCGCGAATGGCTTCACGACACATCGCGTCGCGAAGTAGAAGATCAGCCCGAACGTGATCGAGATGGGGAGAGCTGGCAACGCCTTCTTGAGTATTGCTAGAAGTAGCAGTGTGAGGCACAAACCCTGTGGATAAAAAATTACATTTAATGTGGAATAAAATAAAATCGAGCAAGTAATAATGTGAAAAGCCGGCCAAGTAAGAGTCGGTCCGCATAGGTAGGGTTCCGTACTAACATACAATTACTTGTATTCGGGGTACAAATGAGCGGACTGCCTGGGCTGATAACTATATCATTAATAAATAAAAGAAAGAAGAAATATTGAGACAAAATTTAATGGCAACTAAAAACGACATACAAAAACAGTGGGCTTGATTCTGCTTTAGAGCGACTAAACTTATTTTAGTTTAGTCCTGTCACTTTCTCTCTCTTAGAAAAGGAAAGAGACGAGACATATGTAGTCCTGTCAAATTAAAATTAGTCTTGTCAGCTAAGGCGTGATTGGCAATTTTAGCGACGATGTAACAAGGTGATGGATAAAAGTGACGATAAGCACGTTCATAAGGTTCAAATTAGTTGGTTTTTACATGTTTGGTTTGACATTTTGACTCTTCAATTTATGGTTTGTTTCTGTCCCTTTTCTTCCGTATTCTATGGAGAAGGATAGGCTAACCTAAAATTAGGAATTTTAGCTGGTCTGCAGAATCGAGTCCACTGTCAGTATAAAAAAAGTAAAAAAGAAATATAGCTATTTGCTGTCATCAACAGGGGGCTCCTTTAAATATTATATCCAAAGACGTTGGAAGAAAATCATTCTCTTTCCTACTTTTTCTTTAAATGTCTTTGATAATATCTATGTAATATATATTTTTTGTTGTTATATATAGCAATAGTAATATTCTGTGCAGTCTGTGCATTCCCATTCGGAAGCAGTCGGGTAAAACGGCACTCCAGGTAGAGTTAATTTTGAATGGCAAACAAACTTTAGTATGGTGTAAGTGATGCAATGCAACTCACAATAAGTATTGCTACGAAGCAGGCGAGCGTGGTGTTCCAGTCGCCGTAGGAGCTCGCCTTGCCAACGAGCACGCTGTAGAATATGAAGTCACCGAGGCCCAGCTTCACGCCCTCTGCAAGACGATGCGTTCTGTTACAGTACTCAAACATCTATTAATACTAGCTGTTCGCCGCGGTTTCCGTGGTAATACGGGAATAAATAACATAGAAATCTAAAGAGTAAAAAACCGACTTCAACTTGTATGGTTTTCTCAAGGACGCCATAGTCAGAACTGGACCAAATTGAAATGGGACCACACGGGAAGCACTAGCTTTCAAATAAAAAAGAATAATCAAAATCGGTTCACCGGTTCTTTTTTCAAACACCGTTCTTTTTTGAAGTCTGTTGAAAATAGCCTATGTTAAGCTGGAAACAAATTATCGGACGCGGCTGATGGACGCAGCTTACAGCCGCGACTGATAAGTGTGCAGTCTTTTGAGACGTGGCTTGCGGACGCGTTGTAACGCCTATTCCTACAGAACACTATATGAGTTTGATAACAGTTCACATTTTTCTATTTTACTTATACTACTGCTGACTGACTGTTGTAAATGGGAAATCCGATAAAATGCGTATGATGGAAATTTTTTGATGTCCTCAAGAAGTCGCTTTAATCTTCAGTAAAAGTTCACTATCAGTTTACTGTCGATTACCAAGTAACATTTTGATAAGAAAGTTTTGAAGATACTTTAGATAGTGTATTTTTGTGCATAGACTCTGAAGGCTAATGGCTAAATTGCCAATGCCTTAAAATAAGAAGAAAAAAATCGGCTGACAAAAACATCCAGCACGCCAGATTTCTTTCGGACGTCCAACCACTTTGCACAGCTCAGTCTATATTCATTAACTAGATCGCGGCAGTAAGCCGCGTCCATCAGCCGCGTCCGATAATTTGTTTCCAGCTTAACTCTCCGATAATGTAGCTTTCCATTGGCAAAGACAACTCACTCTCCTCGTCGGCGATCTGCTGCGGGGGCGGCGGCCGCTCGAGCCTGGTGGTGTATTGCGCGGGCGCAGTCCCTTCGACGCGCAGCCGCCGCGGGGGCTCCTGGCGGCGAGCCTGCCACGACGCGTCGAAGCCTCCGTCGCCGCCCGCGGACCGCTCGCCCTCCGACTCCCGCGCACCTGTACATTCAGAAACTATAATAATAAATAATAATAATAATATAATCTCACGCCTTTTATCCCCGAGGGGGTAGGCAGAGGTATTCCATTACTGGATATACCCACATTTCACGAGATATATTGGACCCCTAAACGTGATAGGTGGTGAGCCCATCGCCGGACCGGGTCTGTTTACACATGTCTCAGAATTAATTCCGAGACCTGCGGGTTTCCTCACGATGTTTTCCTTCACCGTCGAGCTAGTGATAAATATGTACGTAAGTTTTTGAAAAACTCATTGGTACATGCCAGGATTCGAACCCGAGCCTCACTGATTTTCGGCCGGCTCTTTAACCGTTCGGGCTATCACTGCTCTAATAATAAATAATAATAATAAAATGTGGGACACAATTCACACACGGTCATTTAGTCCCAAACTAGGCAGGGCCTGTACTATGGGTACTAAACAACTGATAAACATACTTAAATAAATATGAAACGACCAGACACGAAGCCAATAGACATGTTCATGCACACAGATATTGGCCCCGAGCGGGGAACGAACCCGTGACCTCCGTCTCAGAAGGCAGGGTCACTACTAACTGAGCCAACAGGCCCGTCAAACAAAAACTAGTAGAATGAAAGTAGTGTCATGACGTTAATTTTGACGACAATTTCACGTAAGGCTGCCTGGCCATAGATACGAGGAAATATTAACCAATTGGCTATCTCCGCTCATCTAATTTATTTATTTAAATTCATGTACCAAGAAAATGTACATATGGCGAACTTAATGCCTAAAGGCATTATCTACCAGTCAACTATCAGGCTAAGCAGAAACAATCTAATGTTATCTATCGTCAATGGACAGACAGCCTTAACATCAAGTTTCAAAATGCATGTGCCATAGTCAAACCTCATAGCTCCGGCGCTCCTAGATTTGACTATTCAATTCTCAGGTCTGACTTAAAAGTTCAAACCAATTGTGTGTTTTGAATTCGAAAACATGGCGCTCCTACCCATTAGTTGGGTTAGGTTAGAACTGTGACCACAACGATGCGAAGCGTATCGAGCGCGACTGGTAACGTGTGCCGAGGGCTATAACCAGTTTTCCTAAATACTATTTGTGCTCTATTATTTATTTCTTAATAAGTCGATTTTTTAAATATAAAGTTTTCCTAATAATCTCACGCCTTTTTTTATCCCCGAGGGGGTAGGCAGAGGTATTCCATTACTGGATATACCCACATTTCAAGAGATATATCGGACCCCTAAACGTGATAGGTGGTGAGCCCATCGCCGGACCGGGTCTGTTTACACATGTCTCAGAATTAATTCTGAAACCTGCGGGTTTCCTCACGATGTTTTCCTTCACCGTCGAGCTAGTGATAAATATGTACGTAAGTTTTTGAAAAACTCATTGGTACATGCCAGGATTCGAACCCGAGCCTCACTGATTTTCGGCCGGCTCTTTAACCGTCCGGGCTATCACTGCTATTTTCCTAGTAAATAACAAATCTTTTATTTTCATGTCACATGATCCACAGTTGTGGTTGTATAACATGACAGCCACGACATGAATTTCGCTGTGGTCTTTCTTTGCCGCAACGCGTCGTGAGCATTTTCATATGAGTCATAACACAAATTTCGCGATGTGGATGTTTTACGCGTTGTAAGCTGTTTTTTCGCTCAATGAGCGTTTTCGATCTTTGAGCGTAACAATGACTAAGTATATATATTCTAAAGCAGTCACAGGTCGTATCCCAGGTATTAGGGTGTGTTAATGTGATCAAGGTTTCACTTAAAAAATTATAAAACAGAACGGTCAGACAGAATATACTTAATGAAACTTATTCTAAATAAGCAGTCACAGTGAGGTCATATCCCAATAGGGTGTGTTAATGTGCTCAACGTTTCACTTGAAAAATTAAAAAACATAGAACGGTCAGACAGAATAAAAACTTATTCTAAAGCAGTCACAGTGAGGTGATATCCCGGGTATTAGGGTTTATATGGGCATGCAGGAGGGGAACGGACCGTGCGGGTTGAGCGGGTGCAGCTCGCGCGGTCGCTGCTCACCTTCGCCCGCTGTCGCCGTGGCCGCCAAACAGTACATCACCGTCGCTGCAACACAAATATTAACACCTTACTAACTGCTACGATTAACTGGACTATGAGTACATGAACAATAGTGCTGTACTTCTTCTTCATCATGAGGGATGTGACTACTTTTTTTCTCTCCTTTGTTTACTGTAACATTGCAATCTGTTGAGTTCAATGTTTGATGCCTTGATATCTGTGCAAATTGGTTCGTGTAGTCATTGTCCAGAGATGTACCGGACGTGACTACTGTTGGGTGTTTGCTAAAGTGCTGTAACAGCAGTGCTGTTCAGTAAGACTTACAACTCATTTTGGTTGTAAGAAAACCAATTTAAAATTCGCGCGTAGATTAATCTGTGAGAAGTGTTTGTCCTTGCAGAGTAGCATAGCAGAAATCTAACAATACATATATATATAAAAATACGGCCATGCCTTATCCCCGACGGGGTCGGCAGAGGTACTTCATTTCTTTAAATACCCACATCTCGTCATAGTATTTTACCTACCCCCTAAATAAGCACTACAACATTTTTGTAACAGAAATAACATTAGCAATACATATTATGTTTTTATATTAGATTTAATGATTTATCTGGCAAACTAGACTTGAGATTTGTGATATCAAGTGAGATGAAATAGTCAAAATACTTACAAGAATAAATTAGAGCAGGAAATATTGGTTCGTTTCTTTCTTGTGCAGTTTCAACTAAAATTCTGAGTGGTCCTTTTGGTGTGAGTACAGCTACTAAATCTGTAATAACAGTGACAGTAAACTTAAAATAAATGAATAGTAAAAACACCAATTATTTAATAAATTACTGAATTGTGTTACCATAACTTCTAGAAAACAATTTACACACCCCAAATAGATATAACAGCAAGCACAGCCCATGTAGTCCACTCAGGCAGGTACTTGATGAAGACAAGCGCCATGAGCGCTGCTATGAAGATCAGGTACGCTTGTTGAAGCCGCAGTGGCCCCTTCCAGTGGATGACAATCATTCCCATCACACCAAAGTTCCACATCACAAATGCCAGTGTGATGTAGTCCATAGGGATGTTGTAGGCTCTTAGTGCTTCTCTGGGAAATGTTGTGATTAGACTTATTAGGGTTTCATAGCAAGAATTGTTTTCTGAAGGTATACTATATATATTTTTTTAACTTTTCGTTAGTAAGTACATCATTTGACAACAGCTTCACTGATGGGGCTTATAGTTGTTTTAAAATGTTCATAATAGTTCGAATAGGGTTTTTAAAGAATAATTGGAAAAGTTGCCGGGAAATCTGGAAAATTCGGAATAAATCGAAATCACTTTTTAGTATGGGATTTTAAGAGAGCAATGTGTGTTGGGTCACCTAGTTTGATATAAGAGTATGCAGCAGCATTTGGGGTAATGCAAATTCTTATCTATTTACTAAGCTGTAGTATTAATATTAGGTTTTATAAATATTCAAGCTTACAAAAACAATAGTTTCACTTACTCTATATACAAATATGAGAACAGGAACAGTAGCATAAGTGAGGAGAGTATGAGCCACCCGTGTATAGTCTTGTAGCATCGCTTCTTGTATAAAACAATGAGCAGCACAGTCATCAACGCAATCACACTCAGCAGGATCATGGAATTGGCGATTGCATTCCAGACCTTGGTGACGGCAGACGGACTCTCTTCGTGGAATGGAGTGTAGGCCCTGGACAGACCAAGTTTTGTTTGTAGAATTAGAAAATAATAAATAAATAAAAATAATAATAATCTCAATGCTCCCCTGAAGGTGACAATCTGCCCCAGATTTAGTTGTTGGCTTTCTAAGCCATCATGATTACTGGCACTGTAGTTTCATGTAGTTGAAGAAACGTTATTTCGAAAACATAATAGTCAAGTTAAATACTCACAAGTACACATCCTTTACAGAGTAGAAACTGATCGAAGATATTGTGGCGACAACGACGAGCATGCACAGGGTGACCGGCACAAACAACTTGATGACGTGGCGAGCTCCATACTTCAGCTCCAGCTCCTCCATCTGGGGCTCCATGGGGGCACCGCCACTGGGACCGCTCGGGCCTGGCCCCGGAGCTGCCGTTGCAGGCCCGCTGCCTTCAGCTGGTTCCACGCTCTAAGTAATACATGCAATTATCTGAAGTTTTAGAAGAATCCACAGGCGCTCAAGGATCATAGACAATCCAACTCTGTCTGCATTACTTGATGGCATATGCATATAAACAATAAAACTTTATAAAATTATAAGCTTACAAATGCCTGCAGGTGATCTACATGTTGTTACTTTAATTTAACCAAAATTACTCACATTCCTAGTGACAAAAGAAGGAAAACCAGTGTTTAATTTACATACGTATATACAGTGGTGGTCAGATAATTAGAAACACTGCCAACGGTCCTTGACATTATGTAAGATACTGCTCCGCAATCGTTTTTATTTTGAAATTAAACAATAAATAGGACAACAATATGTTCAACGATTTATCAATGATTAGAAAAACAATATTAATTTCATTACACAAGTGCAGTTTCAATATTACATTACGGACAAACATTTGAACCAGTTTTAAGGTATGAACAATAATGGTCAACTAATTAGAAACAACAGCAAAAAAAGTATAAAAAATAATATTTTTTTAAGTATTACTAATTAGTAGTGTTATTTAAGAAATAGCTACTATCCCAAACCTATTAATAGTTATAATTAATATTAATTGGCGTATCGCTTATTGCCAATAACAGCACTGCAACGACGTGGCATTTTGATTCAATAAATTTCGTAAATTTTTCTAGGGGGATTTAATTCCATGCTTCAAAAAATGCTTCATTTAGTTCGTTTTGACTGGTGTTACGTTTGTTTGAGACTTTCTTTTTAACAATAAACCAGAGATTTTCTATCGGGTTTAAATCCGGACGATTTGCTGGCTAGTCTAAAATGGATATACGCTGTTTGCTAAGGAAACATTTGACGCTATTGGCCGTGTGTTTAAGGTCATTGTCATGCTGAAAGATCCAAGTCACAGGCAAATGATCGTCCGAGTAGGGAATCATTGTGTGCTCTAAGATATTTTTTATTGCCATTGATCCATTGTACCTTTAATCTTCCGAACGGGTCCAACTCCATTATCCGGAACAACACCCCCAAACTTTAATGTTACTGCCACCGTCCTTGACTATACTCCTTGTGTATTTATAATTAAAGGTACCTATTGTTTACAGGACGTCTAACATAGCGCTTTGCATCGAAATTTACCATATTTATTTTTGTTTCATCTGAAAATAACACTTTTTTCCATTCTTGTACTGTCCAATTAACATATTTTTTAGCGAATAATAATCGCTTCTCTCGGTGCTGCTTGGTAAGAAGCGGTACCTTTCAAAAGATTCTTCCAAACAATTTAGTTTCCACTAATCTTTGGCGTATCAATCTTGGGGAGATGTTTCTCGGGTCATCAGGCGAAAAAACTTCGTTTTTAATCTGGTTGGAGCCTTTAATTGAGTCTTTTTTAGAAACACGAACAACAACTTATCTTCTCTAGGAAAGGTTTTTCTTGGCCGAGCCTTTCTAAGAACATTTTCAACAGTTCCATGTGTTTTATAATGATCAATTGCATTAAAAACTTTCTTTACAGAACAATTTAAATGCTCAGCTATTCTTCTGTTCGACCACATATGATCTATACGTAAATTAACAATGATTTGCCTAGTTGACGCGTCCCATCTTTTATTTTTGCCCATTTTGAACAAAATAAAATTCATATTAAATTTTGAATTACAGCCAGAATAATAGAAAAAGCCAATAAAGAAATGTTATTCTCCAATTTCCAAAACAATAACGAACTATTGATCCTTTTTTTAAATGTTTCTAATTAAGCGTCCAAGCGGCAAGTAACAGAAAATAAACTCCTACAGGTGTAAGACTCATTTTGTTATTTAAAAGTAAGATATGTTTTATATTTTATGCATTTAATGAGTTTTTTATTTGAGTGGCTATATTATTGCATAATTATTAATTATTGAATGTGTATATTTTTTACGAACATTTGTACGTTGAAGGTATACTTTCCTTATTCATAAGAAGTGTTTCTAATTATCTGACCACCACTGTATATACATCGCGAAACGCAAAGATAGAGTGACTCAACCGATAGTGGGAGGGTGATGATAGGCCAGAAGCTGGCGTCGTTTGGAAAGCATTGCATTTTGCACTTTAGACACATTGTACTTACGCCATAGGTGCGCTGGCCCTCAGACTTGGTTTTTCGCTTTCTGGCTATGCGCTCAGCAACCTCCCTGTCCGGGCGCGCTTCGGCGATGTGGCCGTCCATCAGAGCTGTGTGCTCGGTCGCCTCCTCTAGATCGCTATCTGAGTCGTTCATTCATTAAACCTCATCGTCACAATTTTAATAGAATAGCACAACAAAGAGCCGTCTCGTATTCTTTTAAAATACCGTATTGTTCTACTTTTCGCAATATTTTATCTCATCGCATTTCACCCAAGCAAGCACAAACGACAAATCCACGACAAATCGCACAGACCAGTAATACAAATCGTGAATTGTGAAATGAAATTAATGACAATGTCACCAAAATGACACTAACCACAGACGTGCCACAGACGAGAAGACATTTTTTTTTCTTATTCAAGGCATTGGCAATTTAGCCATCAGCCCTAAACACGACACCAAATTCAAAAGTTGTAGCTCTGCTTTAGAGCCTATGCACAAAAAAATACAGTGTCATTTCTCATCACAATGTTACTTGGTAATCGACAGTAAAACGATAGTGCACTTTTACTGAAGATTGAAGCGGCTTCTTGTGGCAATCCAAAAAATATCCATCCTACGCATTTATCGAATTTCCAATTCACTGCACATATTCATGGACACTTGCCACATAATATACTATCACTATTATGAGTCAAAACCGCAAAACAAATATTTAAAAAAAATATGACGTCCTTTTTTCGGATTCCCGCCAAAAAGCGCACAGTTTTTTTTTTTTATTAGATTTTTTTTATGTCTTTATATTAGAAGAGGATCTTAGCGTATACAGCCTAGTCTTTCAAGCTTTCTTAGATATAAATAATATTTATGGCTCTGATTTAGAGACCCCGGATGAAAATACAGGATCTTCCAATATTCTCGGTCATCGATAGTGCAGGACTTTTTACGGAAGACTGAAGGGACTTTTTAAAGCAATGTTGTCGAAAAAAATCGAGTAAGAATTTGAAAATTTAATTAAATGAATGGGAATATTTTGTCCAATTTTTGAGATTCCGACAAACAAACAATTAGTATTCACTCGAACCGAGCTTATCAATCAAAACTAATCACTACATCGTATAAAACAAAGTCGCTTCCGCTTCACTAGTTTCATACTATTTAAAAGAACGGGATTTAAACAAACGTTGCCCAAGAGGATCTAGTGATCCGATCCGGCGTTTTACCGAATCAATGGAAGCCCCCGAGAATGTACAAAAATGATATTATATGAACCAAGTTTACAATAGGAATTTAATTATTCATCATATTACAGTAAATACTAGATGCAGTCTCCGAACAATCGCAATTACCGGAAATTAAATCTAGTGAAAGGTAGCAATATAATAAATACATTATGATAATATAATAACAGTGGAAAAATATTTATAGATACAGCCCCTCAGGCGTGCCTTCTTTCTTGCGGTACAAGACGCTCTCTTTGGACTTCTTAAAGTCTTCATTGGTGACCTTCATGCGTCGCTCGCGGAGCGCCATGAGTCCAGCTTCGGTGCAAATAGCCTAGAAAACAATGTAAGATCCATAAATACCGATAATTTCTAAGTACAGTGAGATGGAAACTTTAAGAGAGTTATGATGTTAAGGCGAGTAGTGTCGTGAAATGGTCATCTTTGAAGGCATAAGGCTTATAAACGAGCAATCACAAAATTCCAGAAAAAATATATCTTAAGCATTGATATATAATCTTCATTTTCATAGTTTAAAAATGTTGTAGAACATTATTTACTATATGAAAAAAAATATTGCAACAAGGCTGTTTTAAATTTTAAATTCGCTTCTTCTTCTAAACTAAAAGAGATATTTTCATAGCTCTTGCGGGAAAACATTGGTAATTCATCTATCTAAAATTTTATAGTTCAGCTTTTTAAAAGACCAATTAGTTTTTACGCAAATTACGAAATAGCAGTTTCACCACAAATCGTTTCTAGCGGATCCGTGCGGGGGCGACGGGAGTCAGTCGAGCGCTGACATTCAAGGAGAGAGGCTGCGCGCCGCGTTGTCGCATTTTATGTGTAGTACAGTGTGCAAAGAGGGATGTCTTTTACACTTATAACACAATAAATAAATATGAAAAATTGTTACTGGTTTATAAAAAAATTAAATTTGTCGAATTTCGTAATATTGGTGTAAATATAGTGATTAATAATTTTTTACTCAATTTTTTTTTTAAATCTCACCTCCTACCTCTTCTAAAAGCTTAGAATATGAACACAATAACTTGCATGTTCTTATAAAAATAAACACGTAAGGCTTTCGCAAAGAATAATTATAAATAAACATAATACAACTAAAACGTTGAACTATGCATTTCTATATATAAATACATATTATAATAAAATTGTAACTGATGTCTGTACATATATAAGATATTTAAGAAAAACGTATGTGTTTGGGGGTCTTCATAACGGCAATAGAAGCCGAAACTATTATTTTTAGAATTCATCATAACAAGTAATAACAAACATCATCATCCTTATGAGGCATTCGGGTAAGGGATACAAAACTTATAGATTGATTCAAGGAAACAATAGGGGTGTTTTATTTGTTGTTGGAAACCTTAATTTATTGAAGTGGAACTGAAGATAATGGATTTTCAACCGACTTCAAAAAAGGAGGAGGTTCTCAATTCGGCTGCATGTTTTTTTATGTTTGTTTCCTCAGAACTTTAGACTGGGTGTACCGAATTTGGTGATTCTTTTTTTATTTGAAAGCTGGTGCTGGCCGTGTAGTCCAGTTCTGACAATGGCATATAAAGATATAAAGAAAACCATACAATTTAAAATCTGTTTTTTACTCTTTAGAGTTCTATTTTATTAATGCAAAACATTACCATACGAACCATAGTAATGTAAGCAACGGATCCGATCCGGTCCGATGTGACCTCATCCGATCCGGTCCGATGTGACCTGATCCGATCCGCTGCGATGTGACCTGATCCGATCCGCTGCGATGTGATCTGATCCAATTCAGTCTGAAGTGGTCTGATCCGATCCGGTCCGATTTTATGTGATCTGGTCCGATCCCATCCAATATGATGCAATCAGGTCCGGTACTATCCGGTTTGGGCCTATCGGGTCCGATCTGATCCTATCCTACCTGGTCTGGTCTGATCAAATCGGTCAGGACCGATCCAGTTCAGATCAGATCGAACCCGAACGGATCTAACCAGACCGGATCGGACCACATCGGACTGTACCCAACCGGATCGGATCGGACGGAAAACACCCAATTCCCAAATCACTATAGATGTTCCTATAATATTTGAAGAGTTTCCTTGATTTCTCTAGACTCCCATCATCAGATCCTGACTTAATGATAGTGGGAACAACACCCGGAAAGTATACGATTTAAAACAAAAGAAGAATTTTCGGAATCTGTCCAGCCGACTTCGAGTAATTGGGGAAAAAAACCGACAAACTGAGAACCTCGCGCTTTTTTTGAAGTCAACTAATAACATTATTAGACACAATATAAAATGAGGAAAAGATGTACATAGACAATGTTTATTACAATGATCCATGTTAGCTTTCACGAATCTCCTTCATTAAATCGTTTTTTTTATTTAAGCAACTTAAAAAAAAAGAGAAAGTTATCAGTGTCGAAATCTTTTATTTCTTTTTTTGTGTGTTCCCAGATAACTCGAAGACTGCTTGCTGCGATTCGGGAAATTGTTTTTTCGTTTGAAATCGTATACTTTCCAGGTAGAACCTTACTCATCAGGTCAGGATCCGATGATGGGATCCTTGAGAAATCGAGGGAACTCTTCCAATATTATAACGCATCCCCAGAACGAAAGTGATCAAGTCAAAAAACGCAATTTGTGGGAAATGAACAAGAAAGTTTTCAAAAGCGTGTAAATTTGAATAAACTTAATGTATCTTTACCGTGTTTCATCGGAAATGATTTCTTTTTCGCGGGTATATGTATTGATCTTTAATGTACATATTAGTAACATCATATTCAATTTAAATGTATTTTAAATATTTATTTTGACATTAAACATAAAGTAGTTCCAAATTACGTCACTTTATGGCAAAAATATATACTACTAAAGAGGCCTATACCTATAAGTGTCTTTCTTCTTTTATTTAATGTTAGCACTAAAGTAACCCAATCTAAAAACAGTCCATAAAATCTAATAGATATTTTGTTATAAACAGACTTATTTCAAAAAAGTGGTCAGTTTAGTACAAAAAAAGAAATGTTATTTACTTTTACAGTATTTCCAATAAACTGGCATAATTCGAGATCCGTCGATGTTGTACTCGTCTACTCGCGACCTCTTCTGACGCAATACTAGTTCGGTCTCTTTCACACGACATGCATAGGTAAATACCGTGATCAACTAAAGTGACCGATTTATCGGCGGTCCCCCTTTTACTTATAGTTTGGTCTCTTTTTCTCCATAGGGGTTTAGAATAGGCTGTTTCAGGTCAGTTTATAGCAAAATCAGAAAATACAGGAATTTTGAGTTGGGTCACTTTCATTCTAAGGGTGCGATAAATCTATGAATAATATAGTGTACACCTATTGCAATTTGGGTTTAACTAGTACATTTACTCTTGGTAAGCACCATTTGGTGAAGTGGAACTGATGATGAAGACCAGATTGGGCTACCTGAACTACTCAATGATTAAGTATTTTATTTGTTGCGAATGTATTAATAATAATAATATTACTTTTATTAGTATTACTTTGATAGAGTTGCCAAGCATTTTATGCTCGTCCGTCATAATGCATACTACCTATGGTTAGTGGAGTTGATGGTGAAGTGGCAGGAGAACTCTTCCACAATTTTGCTTTCTAGGTTTTTGTTATCAGTTTATTATAATTACTAAAAGATTTTTGGTGTTTGAAGTAACGTTCCATTCACAAAATGTTTTGTTATGAATGTTAGATCAAAGATTCATTTTTATATTGATGCAAGTTTCGTTTTGTATTGTATATATTTTATTACTGACCCCACTGCGGTATCAAGACGCGTGGTCAAAATGCGGGGAAGCGCGGAGCGGGAAACATAAGCTCCGCCCTGAAGCCCAAGGCCGTTGGCGGCTACAGTCGCCTTAAGCCGTATACAGAAAGAAAGCTGAAAGCTTGTCGGCGCCGATCGGCGCCGGTCCATTCTGCAGAAAGCAAGCAGATTGAAGCAGAGCGAGCAAAATGTCGTACGATGATTGGCGGGCGGCACCAGCGCTGACCGGCGCGTGTCGGCGCCGATCGACGCTTATCGGCGCCGACAAGCGCCGGTCGGCACCGATAGGCGCCGGTCGGCGCTTGTTCATATAAATGCCTGCGCCGGTTACCTGCGTAGACCGGCGCCGATCGGCGCTTATCGGCGCCGATAAGTTTTCGGCTTTCTTTCTGTATACGGCTTTAGCTGCAACAACCGTTTTCAGCGCCATCCCATTACCGTAATGCCTATAAATAGCTACAACGATACCGCAAACTTCACAGCCACCGTAAAGTTTGTTAGTATCACACTGTGTCAGACATAATAAAATTCTAACTGAATTAGTACCTATGAAAATTTACAAAGTTTTAGCATGGATGCATACACATAAATTGTATTATAGGATTTGCGGATTGTAACTCTTGCACCAAAGTTAGTTTAATTTAGCATTCTAGTCATCAAGTTACTGTAATGTGCACTATATGATTTACAAAAAACTGATTTTGAGCCGAACTTCATCCACAAGAGGCGGGCTTACAACAGTTCTATAACTGTTCTCAATTTTTTATTATTTACCTTGATATCGGCACCAGAGAGATCATCCTTGGACATGATGAGTTCAGACAGGTTGACGTCATCAGCCAGCGTCATCCGCGAGGTGTGAATGGTGAAGATCCTCCGCTTGGTCTTCTCATCAGGCAGTGGAAACTCGATCTTCCTGTCGATACGGCCCGGGCGAATCAGTGCCGGGTCCAACGTTTCTATGCGGTTTGTGGCCATTATTACCTGCAGAAACGAATAGGAATTGATTGATTTTGCTGCTTTATTCAAATTACAAATGGGTAAGCGAATTGGTCTTGATATGACTATGAACACATTCTATTGCTTTTCACGAACTATCCATTAGGTTTCCAATGTAACCCACTATTTATGGCTATCTTTAATCTTGTGGTATTTATCCGATTGTAAACACGAAAGTTCGTGAATATGGATGTTTGTTACTCTTTCACCTGTGATGAAACTTTACAGTGACATAGTTCAAAACATCAATAACAAATATGGGTTAGGCTGGTTTCCGCTCGTATCATATAAACATAGTATTTAGACCTGTGAGGACCACTGACCTTAACATCGCCTCTGGAGTCAAACCCATCAAGCTGGTTCAGCAGCTCCAACATGGTTCTCTGAATTTCTCTCTCACCACCAGAATTTGAATCATAACTGAAACCAGAAATGCACTGTTTTATATCTGTCGAAATAAATAGGAAATATTTGTAATTTTTTATATGTGTTTGTAATAAATAAGGTGACGAAACCACTGTACTGATTTTAAAAATTATTTTACCAATAGAAAGCTTACTTTTATAGGCGTAACATGAGCTTTCCAATTTTCCCATGGGAACAGGACTTACACGGGTGAAATCGTGGGGTACAGCTAATATTATATAAATCTCAGAAAATATAACACCTAACTCGGCGGCGGGCTGGGCTTTGTTCAGCGATGAGCAGATTTAGACCGCCAGGCACTTCTTCTCATGCCACCGGGCGGGATGGCAGGTTGCGGATAGCCTAGCTCCGGCTGTGGGACCGACTTTTTGTAGTCGATCCCACATCCGAAGTGCCCCTTTTTGTGGCCCCGGACAAGAGAAGTTCCCGAACGCTAAATCCCAGGCGTAGGGTAACCCAAACCCTCACTCCCATGATCCTTTACCCAAGTCCTTCCCTCCTTTTCCCCTGTTTTCCCTTCGGTCCATGAGGAGTGGTAACCTCGATTCCAAAAAAGCCAACCCCAACTTGTACCCCGTGGTGCAATGCAGCAGAAAGATAAAAAAACTAACCAGGTGGGTCCCGGCAATGCCGGGGAATCCCATGCCGACTCGTCGGTCAGCCCCCCTCGTATTCTGGGAGGGGGCACCTATCTGCTCTCTAGCCCCGCGCCTTCTGCGCGGGCGGCGCCTTTTGCGCCCACAACACTGGCAGCGACCAACGCGCCACCTGACACCGACATGGCTGCGATCACCGCGCCCCACGACACCCCAATGGCTGCGATTACTGCGCCTACCATCCTGACACGCGCTGTTCCCTCTACGAGTGCCTGGCAACAGAGCATTGTAAGGAACAGCGTGACGAACAACCCCAACAACGACACCGAGAACGCACGAATCTCCAGTCTCAACGGCGAACTTCGCGCGCTGGCACTCCAGCGCGAGAAGATCGAAGTGAGATTAAGAGACACTGGACCCGGTGGTTCTGCCCGCACCTCTGAGGACGAAGTACGCTCGCTGGAATTTAAGCGCGAAAAAGTCCGACACAGAGAAAGGGAACTGAACAACCGTTTGCGCAAAATTCGCGAAGGCAATAGCCAGCGCGAAGCGAAAACGGCTGCTCAAACGGAAGTACGCGACCAGCCGCAAGTACGCGAAGGGGAAACCCAGCGCGAAAAGCGGCCGGACGCGGAAACACGCGGGAAGGGACCAGTACGGGAAGGGGAAACTCAGCGCGGAAAATCACTTCCAGCACCAGGACCATCTGGGACAAACAACGCAAGTCGTATGCGCCAAAAACAATCCCGACCTAAAAAGAAGCGAGGAAAGCGAGGTGGTTTCTTGCGCAGAGCGTCATTGGCCAGCAACACCACGCCAAGCACCTCGGAACCGCAACCTGGCCCAAGTGGCCAGGGAACGGAGAAGAGGATGCGCCCGGACGACTCGGCTTCACCGAGTACGCTCCAGGGTGACGCCAAACGCGTAAGAACCCAGACCGCCCAAGGGGAGCAGCGAACCTACGCACGGGCCACAAAGGATATTCCTGCGCGGCTCGCCGTAGCGATCTGCCTCCCGCCTCCATCCCGTGATATGACCACAGAGGAGGCCGAGCACATTAAGCTCAGCCTGGAAGACCTCGTCATGGACACCGACCCCTCAACACCGCTCCCGGCCTTCCGTGGTAACCCACGGGTAGCGGATGGCACGGTACAGATGTGGTGCGAGGACGAAATGGCCCTGACCTGGTTGTTCCAAAATGTGCCCAAAATAAAGCTCCCCAACTCACACGACACTCTAGTCGTGATGAAACAATCGGACGTACCGACCCGTGTCCGAGCAGCGCTCTTCGTACCGAGGTATAACGGAGACATAGCGCGGCTCCAGAGTGTTCTGACCCGTCAGAACACTTGGTATGACATCGGGAGGTGGTCGCTGTACAGGGCGACTTCAGTCGGTGGAGAAAACCACGGGACTTACCTGACCCTGGGTCTCCCACCGGACGAAGTTGAAAAGGTCTTGGGGCGGGAACGACGTGTATCGTACCTACTTGGCTCGACGTGCGTTTCTACCCCAATACCCAACCCCCAAACACCCCGACTACTAACCCAAACCCCGCACCGAAACAACCGGAAGCGGACCCCACGGACATGACACAACTTGAGGAGGAGATGGCCAGAACGGCGATGGCTGATGCGCAGAGCGTGCCGCCCACATCACCCAGGTGGACGGAACAACTGCTCGCCTCGTCGCCGGGAGACGACCGGCTTGGGATGGGGGAGGGGGGAGTACTTTCCGATGGATCGGACTCCTCCTAACCCCGCCTCACAGCCGCCGTCACCCACGCCCAGCCCCCTCAACTTCATACAAATCAACCTCCAGCACAGCCAGACTGCAACGGCTTGCTTACGCAGAGCGCTGGAGGTTCAACCCCGAACCATTGCACTGATCCAAGAGCCGTGGATCAGAAACAACAGAATATGCGGCCTCAGTAACATCGGAGGTAAGCTAATTCTCGACACACAGGGCACGGACAAACCACGAACCTGTGCCTACATACCCAAAGATATTCCTACCACGACACTCATCCAATTCTGTTCCAGAGACTTAACAGCCGTTAGACTCATGACTGATGGCGACGCACCTGACATCGTCCTAGCGTCGGTGTACATGCCAGGCGAGACCGAGGACTGCCCACCGGAAGACATGGCCGATCTGGTGAAGTACTGTGAGGGTGAGGGGACTGAACTGGATCTGGTCATCTGCACGGACTCGAACGCCCATCACCCGCTTTGGGGTTGCAACAAAGCCAACCATAGAGGTGAGGTACTATGCACATACCTTTTTTCTACTAACCTTAACATCCTAAATCGCGGCTCGGAACCCACTTGGGTCACATCTCGCGCACAAACAATTATCGACCTAACACTAGCTTCAGAAAGCGTAACAAACCATATCTCCAACTGGCACGTGTCCAACGAACCCTCATGTTCCGATCATAGGTGGATTCGATTCTCACTGTCAGCCAACACCAAAAAACCTGAACCTAGACGCAATCCGCGCCGAACCAACGTGCCTGGTTACAAACGCCTTCTGGCCTCCTTGCTATCCAGGCACCCAACACCCTCAAACTTAACGGACCTTAAAGAACTCGAGAACACTATAAGAAAACTCTCAGAATATATAACAGAAGCATACCACGCCTGCTGTAAACTAATAGATCCAAACACCAAGAGCAAGGGAAACTCCTGGTGGAATACGGAACTCAGTAAACTCAGACAAACGGTACGCAAGCAATTCAACAGAGCCAAAAACTCTAGGCTCCCAGAAGACTGGGAGCTTTACAAAAGTATACAATACACCTTCAAAAAACAAATCAGGAAAGCCGGTAGAGCAGCCTGGCGAAAATTCTGTGAAGACATCGAATCAAACAGCGAGGCCGCGCGAGTAAGGAAGATCCTATCTACGGACCATAACCGCACTCTTGGCTCGCTGAAAAACCCAGACAACACATACACTAAATCAGACCACGAGACGAGTAAAATTCTCCTAGAAACACACTTCCCAGACTGCAGCCTCTCTGAGGACAGAACATGGGCAAGTGAACCCTCACACATACCCAACGACCAAGACTGGTCCAGAGCCCGTACCGTAGTAACAGAAGAACGAATAAAATGGGCAATTACAACCTTCAAGCCGTATAAATCCGCAGGCCTAGACGGCATCTTCCCTGCCTTACTGCAATGGGGAGTGGATTTCCTATCACCATGGCTGGTTGTAATCTATCAAGCCTGTCTAGCACAGAACTACATGCCGCTTCCATGGCGAGAGGTGAAAGTCATTTTCATCCCCAAACCAGGCAAAACCGACTACACTCAACCAAAGGCGTACAGACCAATAAGTCTGACATCATTCCTACTGAAGACCCTGGAGAGACTCTGTGACCGACATATTCGGGACGGGCCCCTTCGAGAATTCCCACTACACAGACAACACGCCTACTCCACAGGAAAATCGACAGAATCCGCACTACATAGTGTGATCTCCAAGATTGAATGTGCAGTAGACCACAAATGCTCCTCACTAGCGGTTTTTATCGATATAGAAGGTGCCTTTGATAAAACCATCTTCGACAGCATCAGCGCAGGTCTCGAGGAGCACGGTGTGGACCCGACCCTGCGAGGATGGATCACAAACATGCTCAGACTCAGAGCCGTACAAGTCACAGTGAACAGCACCACGAGGGCCGTTGTGGCGAAGGGATGCCCACAAGGAGGCGTCCTCTCGCCACTCCTGTGGAATCTAGTGGTAGATAGCCTCATCAAAAGACTAAATAATAAAGGCTACTTCACTGTGGGCTACGCTGACGACATAACTATAATAATAAATGGTGCACATGAAAACACTTTGTGCAACCTCATGCGCCAAGCCTTGAAGGTAGTAGAGGATTGGTGCAAGGAATGCAAACTAACAGTGAATCCCACCAAAACCGAACTTGTTCTATTCACAAAGAAAAGGAAGCTGGCAACCCTACAATTACCGCGCTTCTTTGGATCCACCCTAACCCTATCAACTGAATCCAAATACCTGGGCATCTTTTTGGACAAATAGCTGAACTGGGCAAAACACACCGAACACATCACTACAAAAGCCAGCATGGCCCTATGGCAATGCAAAAGGCTACTAGGTAGGAACTGGGGCTTAAGCCCCAAAATCACCTACTGGCTATACACCACAGTTATCCGACCAATTATTACATACGGCTCTTTAGTGTGGTGGCCCAGGACTAACATGAGCACAGCCCAGAAGGACCTCGAGAAGCTACAAAGACTTGCCTGCGTTGCAATTACCGGCAGCATGAGAACATCACCCACGGCTGCCCTACAGGGGATGCTGGGGTTGCCACCCCTACATCTTGTAGTAAGGGAGGAAGCAACCCTAGCGACACTAAGGCTGGAGCTGTCCGGAACCCTAAACAAGGCCTCCAGAATCAAACACACACGCGTAAAAGAGGATGCCCTCTTGCGACACCCGATGATGGCATCACCGAGCGATAGAACCCAGAAAACACACTGTTTTGTAAAATACTACAACGTGGAGCTCACAGCAGAGTTGCATGATCACCCAGGTCCAAAAGAGCTAAGGATCTACACTGATGGATCAAAGACCGACACTGGAACAGGAGTCGGAGTCTACTCAGATGATCTCAACATCAGAATATCCAGACCACTAGGGATGCTCAACACTGTCTACCAGGCAGAATGTGTGGGCATTATCCAGGCAGCACACGCCATAGAGGCCAGAGAAGTCACGGATACTCATATCCGCATACTCTCAGATAGTGCCTCAGTCCTTCAATCCCTAAAGAAAAACCAGATCACCTCGAGACTTATATTGGAGTGCCATAATGCACTAGAACGCATTACGGTACCAAACTACAACACAGTGACACTACAATGGATTAAAGGGCACAGTGGCTCACGTGGGAACGACGCAGCGGATGAACTCGCCAGGAGGGGTTTTGACACTAAGCCCATCGGACCCGAACCCATCGTACCCATCCCGTTTAACCAGCTCAAGAGCTGGTTAAAGGAACACACTCAAACTCAAGCGGAGATTTGGTGGACTTCGACGCCAGGATGTAGGCAATCCAAGGAGGCTATGCCATCCTTGAATAAGAAACTGACCAAGCGCCTTCTGCGCCTGGACAGGGACAGCCTGAGAATGGTGTCGGGGACCATCACCGGACACTGCTCACTGAACAAACACTTACACACCCTAGGTATCACAGACAGCCCCCTATGCAGAGCGTGCATGGAGGCGGAGGAGACGGTAGCGCACGTGCTCCTTGAGTGCGTTGGCGTTGCCCAGATCCGTAAGGAGATTCTCGGCTTGCGGACGCCCTGAGTAGACTCGGAAGTCTGATCTGCTTTTGGAAGGAGGTAGGATGGTTGGAGTAACCGGCCGCCATGGCTCACGTACAATGGTCCACTTCAGGACTAAGTGCGGAAACCAAACCCCTAACAACAACATAACACCTAACTCAGAAAATTAAATAAAGGGATTTCGCTCGGGCAACGCCACAGGGTACTTTATACAAATTATATTTGTAATTTTAAATACTGAGGTATACAGAATACAACTTACCGTTTCGTGCCCACAGCATCAATCTCGTCTATGAATACAATTGACGGGGCGTGTTCCTCCGCCACTCTGAACAACTCGCGCACCAGTTTCGGCCCATCACCCTGTAAAATTAGATTATTAATATGTGTTACATATCAATCCTAAAATACCCACTGAATTTAATGATTATTACTTTCATCTTAATCATTATTTTAAATTGTAGGTCCGAAAAATTGATAGGAAAAATACTTCAATATTGTAATTTTTGAGTTTATTTTAACAATATTGTACACATATACTTTAGGGCTGCAATGTTTCATTACAAAGCTTTTTTAATTGTAATCTGTTTTGAGTGTCTAATGAATAAATCTACATTTCCTTTTTTTACTTTTTTTGGTCAAGAACAACCATATCTGATAATGTTTAAAATCCTTATACTATTTATGAATTTACATTCTACTTCATGTTTAAACTCTAAGTGCACTTACCAGATACTTCTGGATGAGTTCTGAGCCGACGACACGCAAGAATGTGGCAGAGGTCTGGTTGGCTACAGCCTTTGCCAGCAAAGTCTTGCCTGTGCCCGGAGGACCATACAGGATGACACCCTTTGGGGGCTTGATACCCATCTCTTCGTAATACTCAGGGTGCGTAAGAGGCAGTTCTACTGATTCCTGAGAAAAAAGTAAAAATTATTATACAGCAAGCAAGTGTTTTCTCTATTCAAACTGTCTTCTTACAGGATATATATTTGCCCAGTATATTTTTAAATTAATTAACATTTAGTGATGAGTGATGACTTCTTCTTTTAAAAGTATTTACAGAATATATCTTGTTTATAATTTAACTTCATATCCTAAGTAAATATACACATGTTAAAATTAGTGACTAAAGGTAGGTATTATCTACCAGTTAACGATCATGATATGCATATTTCTAGCGGAATTATTAATTTACGAGAAGTAATTAAATGTGCAGCAATAAAAAAATTTGGTTAGCCACAAAAAATCAGCATTTAAATCATTTGGTCGGCATACAAAGATTTTGTTCGCAAATAAAAAAATCAGGCAGCAATCCTTGTTCGGCAAATAATTTTGATAATGGTCAAAAATTAAATCAGAAATAGGCAGCTTACAATAACATGGGTTTGCATAATAAACATTCAGTCCGCAAAATAGTTACTTGGTCCGCGAAATAACTACTTGGTCAGCAAGACTTCACGATTGAACAGCAGAGAAAACATGTCGTAAAAAATTATACTATAGCCACTCCCACTCCCACTCTCATTCTCACCTACCCGCTCCTACCCTCTCATACCTCCTCCAGGTGGTAGGAGGATGTAGTAGGAGGTAGTAGGATGTTGTAGGAGGTAGGAGGATGTAGTAAGAGGTAGAAGGATGTAGTAGGAGGTAGTAGGAGGTAGTAGGCGGTAGTAGGAGGTTGGAGAATGTAGGAGGAAGAAGCTACTACCTCCTACTACATCCTACTACTTCCTCCTACCACCTGGAGGAGGTAGGAGGATGTAGGAGGAGGTAGAGGTAGGAGGATGTAAGAGGAGGTAGGAGGGGGTAGGAGGAGATAGGAGCAGGTAGGAGGGGGTAGGAGGAGGTAGGAGGGGGTAAGAGGATGTAGGACGAGGTAGGAGGAGGTGGAAGGGTGTGGTAGGCGGTGGTAGAAGGAGGTAGGATTATGTAGGAGGAGCTAGGAGGAGGTAGGAGGAGGTAGTAGCTCCTACCTCCTCCTACATCATCCTACCACCTCCTCCTACCTCCTCATAGCTCCTCCTACATAATCCTACCTCCTACTACCACCGCCTACCACCTCCTCCTACCTCGTTCTAGATCCTCTTACCCCCTCCTACCTCCTCCTACCCCCTCCTATCTCCTCATCTCCTCTTACCCCCTCCTACCTCCTCCTACCTCTACCTCTTACTACTTCCTCCCAGCTCCTCCTACATCCTCCTACCTCCTCCAGGTGGTAGGAGGAGGTAGGAGGAAGTAGTAGGATGTAGTAGGAGGTAGTAGCTATGTCCTCCTACATCCTCCAACCTCCTACTACCGCCTACTACCTCCTACTACATCCTTCTACCTCTTACTACATCCTCCTACCTCCTACTACCTCCTCCTACCTCCCACTACCTCCTACACCTTCCTACACCGAACTCCTACACCCCATTCCTACTACCACAACCAAAACAACCACCACCACTGCCACTACCACTAACACCACCACCACCACTACCACCACCACCACCACTACCACCACCACCACTTGTAATCGTAATAATAATCATAATCATAAAATTTGCATAATCCAAAGTCCTTCCTAATCTATGTAAGGAATGCGCCCATTTTGCGCATGACAATTTTGCTGAGATTATTTTTGCTACTTTTATATGAAGCTCAAAAAATATTTTTTTGGCTTCCCCTCTGAGTGCTTACCAAAATTTTATTAAACAGTAGCAGCTCATTGCAGCTCAAAAATAATTACAGCCATCCAGAATGACATAAATTGCTGATAGGTTTTGTAATGTTTGCTGGCCATGAGTTGCTGACCAATTAGCTATTTCTGCTTACAGATTATATTTTTCTGCTCACAAAAATACGAATACTCTGCTAACCATTTAAATAACACCCTAATTGTTGTGCCCTGGCAGAGTTCATGCACTAATACTATAGTGTGTTATAATTATGTACTACTAACAAAGATTCAAGAAAGTAAAAAGTGAGCTTAATTTGAAATTCCAGAAAACCCGAAAACAAACCTTGATCTCCTGAATCTGCGTGTCCAGCCCCCCAATGTCAGCATATGTCTCCTGAGGGGCTTTCTCCAGCTTCATCACTGACACCATGGGGTCTGTGTCATCTCCCAGAACACCCACTACTGCATGGACCTGAACATTAAAGTATCCTGAGGTAAGTGTTTGTCATATAAAAAACTTGCGGTTTCACCTGCGTAGTTCCCGTTCCCGTGGGAATACGGGGATAAAATATAGCCTATGTTACTCAGGGATATTCTAGTTTCAAATTTGTGAAAGAATTTTTAAAATCGGTCCAGTAGTTTTTGAGTCCATTTAATATACATATATAATTTTATCTGTTGTATTATATTGAAACAGAAATAAATTACACTAATAATAATATTAAATTTATTAAAAACAAATTTAACCAGAAACATCAAAATCAATTAGAGGTATGCATTGGCAAGTGTTTTGTTCACAACAAATATATCATAACATTATTATATATGGATTTATTAACAATACAAAAATGAGTTGCATAGAGTAAACATAATAAAAAAGCTGTACCTTGTGATTCAGCAGCACAGAGCACCCTGGCTCCAGCTGGTCCTTATCCACAAACGACAGGATGCTGACATAGTGCTCACTGCCCACTGACGTGGAAACAATTGCATGGTTGTCGTCTATAATCTCTTCAAGGTTGCCAACCGACATGGGTGTGCCTCTCAAGTCATCAACCTGCATCAGATATAAAATTACATAGGCATTTTCCAATTTTCATTGCTTTCAACTTCACAATCTTTGGTCAAAGTGTCTTTGTCTTCTTTTAGGGTACTATGTATTCCTTGAGTAATGGAAGTGGAATTATGATTATTTTTAATTAAACTTAAGTAAATCTACAAAATGATGGATAGAGTGAAAGTACGGCTCGACTTTAGAACAAGGAACCACGCCGATTGGCTTCATATTTTTTTCTATAATAGACCTGGCCAAGACATAATAATTCCCAAAATTTCAACCCGCGGAAACTTTTAGTTTTTAAGATATATATTTTTTTATATTGGTGAAAATACAGTAAATTATTCTCAAACTGCACGAAAAAGACAACTATCCATGTCAAATTCATTAGGTTAGGTTAGCATGTTAACTAGAACCGAATTGGCCCCTTTTAAAGTAGTCTGTCCCAAAAACAAATACTACTCACACCTAAGATCTAGGTTAGGTTAGGTTAGTATGCTAACCACAACGCACGCGCCGAGCGAGCGGAGCGAGCGTACCGCGGCAGCGGTCGGCGCGTGCCAGAACCGAATTGGCCCCTGTTATGTAGTCTGTCCCAAAAACAAATTCTACCAAAAAAAAACACTTTTTTCAATAGGCGGTAGCGATTTTTACGCCGATTTCAACTAATGAGCTTTTTTTTTAACAGGCGGTAGCGATTTTCATACAAACTTATTTTTCAAATATCTAGGAAACTAGGCATCTCCGCGCTCTGGGAGGGGGTGGGGAAGGTAGGTAGCCTCTCCCCCCCCCTCCCCCTCCGCCCCCCGCGACAATCGGGGTGGTTCCTTGTTCTAAAGTCCTTCCGAAAGTACTAGTTTACTAACAAATGTTTATGGTTTAGAAGAACAATCATCATAATCATTATCATCAACCTGTAACAGCCCACTACTGAGCTAAGGGTCTTTCCTCACACATGAGGAAGTATGGGATTTAATCTCCCACATGAGCCCACCGCGGATTCGGAGACAGTGTTAAGCTAGTGGCCAATTTAGAAATTTTCAGCGAGAAAAATGCTTTGTCTTTATTAATCACTTAATCCTTTATTTATTCAAATTAGACTGAGTAATAATATTCCGCTTGTGACTTTACAGTTTTCAACGCATAATGGTGTGATGTGAATTTTTGCTGACAATGATGTAGCAATTAAAACTGATCAGAATCTTGAGACTGTACCTTAGACCGCTCCTCCTCAATCTTCTCCTCCTGCGGCTTCAGCCTCTCCTGGTTCCGAATGAACTCCTCTTCCATCAGTAAGTAGTCCTTGATTCGCTCTAGTTTCAGTAGTTTCAATCTACACCGAGTATGCGGCGTCACTTGAGGTAATTTCAAGGCGGCGTCAGGACCCTTCGCCTTGCGCTTCTTCTTACCAACCCTCGTGGGAATCGGAGGCTCATATTTCTTCTTTTTATCCTTGTCATCTTTTTTATCCCCGCCGCTTCCTCCGCCCGACTGATTTTGACCCTAAATCAAAAATGTTCAAAACAAACTATTAGATATTTCTGCGGCCATAATATAAATTGTTAAATAAAGTGTGCTATTGAGGTTTCTCCACTTACCATCTTATTTATTTAGCTTATTTTATTCTAATCTTATTTTCAGCATTTACACAACAGCAGGGATTACAAAGCGAAATTTACTGCACAGATAAAAAATGGTGAATAAATGAATGACTTGTCATCTATTGCTAGAGTTATCTCTCACAGTCTAGATTCTCGATTGTATCAATTCAAGAAAGATGGACTAAAAAATATCTACCTACTAAAAGTTGAAAAAGTTTTCCACGTAAAAGTTGGTACTAAAAAATAGCAGCTACGTTTTGTTATTGCAAAAAACTATTTTATTATTTTGACTAATAAAGAATTCGATAAACGCAAAAACGAAACGTAACTTTTGACGTGTCGAATCATCGTGTACGTCTGATGTCAAAATTATAAAGAAGGCGATTATAAAGAAATAGAAAGTGTTTTCCATTGAGTTGTAATCATTTCGTGCAGGAACGATGTTATAAAATGTCACAAAAGCTTTGCATTTGTCCTTGCTACTTCAATGTTTGAAATCTGTGCTTCTTGAAAGTCGGCTGAAATTTTTGCCATAAAGTAGGTCTACCTATTCAAGATGGTTTTAGCAGATTTAGGGCGGAAAATTACGACAGCCCTGCAGTCACTCAGCAGGGCTACGATCATAAATGAAGAGGTGGGTATTGAGTGTGATTATATTTAGGTAAAACTACTTTGAATGGGCTGACTAATTTTGCTATGACAATGTTTTCCAACAGGTTTTGAATTCTATGCTAAAACAAATATGCGCCGCGCTCTTGGAAGCAGATGTAAATATTCGTCTAGTGAAGAACCTCCGTGAAAATGTGCGTGCCGTCATTGACTTCGATGAGATGGCTGGCGGGCTCAACAAGAGGCGTATGATACAATCCGCCGTCTTCAAGGAGCTTGTGAAGGTAGAAACAGACAATTTTGTATATCGACCTTTGCCTGTAATTGTACCACAAAAACTATTCACTCTGTCACAATAACTTGGAAAATACTGTACCTATATTTTTTGCAGTTTATCTATACTATTACTTGACTGAAGGAGGGAAATGTTTTATAATTTGTATTTCTTATGACAATTTCAGCTAGTAGACCCCGGTGTGAAGCCGTACCAGCCAGTGAAGGGCAAGCCGAATATAGTCATGTTCGTAGGGCTCCAGGGGTCCGGTAAGACAACCACATGCACAAAGTTGGCATACCACTACCTCAGGAAGAACTGGAAATCCTGCTTGGTGTGTGCCGACACTTTCCGAGCTGGTGCCTATGATCAAGTAAAACAGAACTGTACCAAAGCTCGCATACCTTTCTATGGAAGGTAAGTTGAATGCTATTTATATGTTATTATTTATGAAAGAATGTAAAACATACCAAAATCCAGGACAAAATTTATGTGATGCATCGAAATTATTGAATTTATTCAATAATTCACTCCTTCTTGTAAAGAAGCACTGATTGTTTTTAAACATTACTATTGTTCAAATTTTCTATTTACATGCATAACTGTATTGCATTTGTTTAAGTGTATGCTGATAAGAATGCATACTGTATGGTTTTTATTTAAGTTGCCTGAAATAATTGTATTTTTTTATAGCTACAGTGCAATGTGGCTGATTTGTCCTGTATCATTCAGAACCGTTCTCAGCACACACACACTAGCCATTACTTGAACAGGGCTGTAACTGAGTCATGTATACCATCCCTGCTACCTATCTGCAAAGACATCCAATACATGCAAATATATAGACTCAACTTGTTTCCTTTAGATGGTTTGAATACCATGAATGTAATAAATCTTAGGTGATATTCACTGCATCTACTTTTACTTACATCATTCATTATATTATAATGTATAATGGCTTGCCATAAATAAATGATTATATTCTAGTTACACAGAAGTAGATCCAGTAGTCATAGCGACAACTGGTGTGGAAATGTTCAAGAAGGAGGGCTTTGAGATGATTATAGTGGATACTAGTGGTCGGCACAAACAGGAGGAGTCACTATTTGAGGAGATGTTGGCAGTTGCCAATGCTATTGTAAGACCTTTCTTTTATATCTTGGTATTATCTAATAGTTTAAAAAAATATATTACTTATGGAATAAAAACATTAAACAAAAAGAATTATTTTTTAAGAAGTAGATTAACCAAAAAGTTTCATATTCCTATTTCAAACTCTCTAACCACATTGTATTTTTTAGCAACCAGATAACATAATCTTCGTGATGGATGCCACAATAGGGCAAGCTTGTGAGGCACAGGCGCGGGCTTTCAAGGATAAAGTGGACATTGGTTCAGTGATAATCACCAAGTTAGATGGACATGCTAAGGGTGGTGGTGCTCTATCTGCGTAAGTATAACATGCATTCATTAAAAAAACTATTTAATTAATCAGGCAGGCAGTTGATCGAACTGATGAGTGTTAGTATCCTACTATTATTTTATTTATTTATTTTGGCCCTTTTAGTCTGTGTGTGTACTAACACAGTTTCAAGTGTTTTGTTATAGTTATGACTCTTGGCGAAGGCTTCTCAAGTGTCTGTCACTGACTTAAAATAGGGTTACTGAGCTAATTCTATGTATATGTATGCATATTGGCCTAATTTATAATGTTCAGATTGTGGTGAACTGTATACTTTTGGTTACTGAAATATCCAAATAAATTTTAATTTCCAGAGTTGCAGCAACACAGAGTCCCATCATCTTCATAGGTACAGGAGAGCACATTGATGACCTTGAGTCATTCAAAACAAAGCCATTTATCAACAAATTGCTGGGTATGGGTGACATAGAAGGTCTCCTAGACAAAGTAAATGAACTCAAACTAGACGATAATGACGAACTTCTAGAGAAATTAAAGCATGGACAGTTTACATTGAGAGCTATGTATGAGCAGTTCCAGAATATTATGAAGATGGGTCCTTTTTCACAGATCATGGTATTTTTTTTATATTACTATTAACAGTTAAATTTTAATTAAATAGCATAGTACAGTCAAGTTCAGTTAACCTCCCTTCTTATTCTTGTTAATGGGGAACTTGCATAAAATTTTGTTTTTAATTTATCTTAAAGATTCAAGGATTACATAAAGATACCAAAAAGAAAAAAGTTAAAATAGGCACAAATAATTTATTTATTGCAAATCAAAAATTTACATTTCAAAGTTCGCGCGTAAACGCCTACCGCATTGACGACTCGTCACTCCTCATCTTAATAAGTAAACTTTTCATGGCGCGTGCATATATTATTTATTACAGAAATAATATATTTTCAGTTTCATTTAATACTAGCGGATAATGTAGAATCCTATTTGTGAAAGAATTTTTGAAATCAATTCAGTAGTTTTTGAGTTTATTCGTTTCAAACATACAAGTACTTCCTTACTTCTTTTTCGCTTTGTGACAGAGTGACGTCACTCGTCGCTGATTGGTGTTTCAAATGTTTCAAATTACGTCTCATATAGCGTTAAGCCGTATACAGAAAGAAAGCTGAAAACTTATCCGCTGGTCCATTCTACATAAAGCAAGCAGATTGAATCAGAGCGAGCAAAATGTCGTACGATGATTGGCGGGCGGCACCAGCGCTGACCGGCGCCTGTCGGCACTTATCGGCGCTGGTTCATATAAATGCTTGCGCCGGTTACCAGCGCCGATAAGTGCCGACAGGCGCCGGTCAGCGCTGATAAGTTTTCAGCTTTCTTTCTGTATACGGCTTTACTTAGAATTCAAATATATCGCGAAAAAAACATAATTTTAGATTTTTTTTTTTCAGCAATGCACTTTTAGCGACTATCATTATTGAATTATTAAGATAATTATCAATATAATTTTAGTGCAAGTTCCCCATTGGCCCAGCTGACTTCTCATAAAGATCAAAATCAAATGAGGAAATTTGACCCTGTACTATTATCTAGAACTAGATTGTGGGAACATTATTTTGAAGTAAAAATCTATTTCTAGGGTATGATCCCAGGCTTCTCTCAAGACCTAATGTCGAAAGGCAGTGAACAAGAATCAATGGCTAAACTGAAGCGACTCATGACCATCATGGATTCCATGAACGAAGGCGAACTGGACCACCGCGATGGCGCCAAACTGTTCTCCAAACAGCCAACGCGCATCACCAGGGTCGCGAATGGTGCAGGTGTGACAGAGAGAGACGTCAAAGATCTTATTGCACAGTACACTAAGTTCGCAGCTGTCGTTAAGAAAATGGGTGGGATCAAAGGATTATTCAAATCAGGTGATATGTCAAAGAACGTTAACCAGACTCAGATGGCAAAGCTCAATCAGCAAATGGCCAAGATGATGGATCCGCGAATTCTGCAACAAATGGGCGGCATGTCAGGCCTGCACAACATGATGAGGCAGCTGCAACAAGGCTCCAGCGGAATGAACAGCCTCATGGGCGGCAAATGACACTAGGTTCACATCGTTAGTAAGCCACCGATAATAATCTGTAATTATTATACTCTAAATATATTCATTAAACACCTGGATGTGGATGCAACTTTTTTAATTAGACTTTAATTGAATATTTATGTACCTATATCACATTTCATTACATTTCAATAGGTTTCATGCAACCGTTTTTCTACAGCTACTTCCACTAATATTCCATAGATGTTTCTTATAAAAAGCCACCGGAATGTTGTGTCCTCATACAAATTTTATGTACTATGGTATCATTAATTGAACTAAAGTAGTACTATTACTTATTCTGTGACTAAAGGTAAAATGTATCACCACGAGCAATTTATGTATTTATATTTCGGGTATCTCGGAAACTGCTCTAACAATTTTGAGTAAATTTTGTATACGAATACAGTTTTGCAGTTCAATTTCAAGTTCAACTGCATTTTCGCTATTTATTTATAATATATAAAGCTCGACTACCACTGACTGACTCACTGACTCACTCACTGATTGACATAATTGTTCTGCCAGAAGGAGTCGTTTTGGAGTAAAGTCTTGTAGGGAAAAAGTAAGCAAGATGGCGGGGTGACCCCAGGAAAATTCCGACTTTTCAAAAAAACTAAATGGCGGCCAAGCTTGCCTATCGTATCTCTTTTGTTTTAGGGCCGATTCGGTTCAAATTTTTGACATCTGTAGTTTTGCTTAGATGATTTACAAATATTACTAAAAAAATTAGAAAAACAAAATGGCGGCCCCGTAATAGTGTATCAAAGTTTGAGTGGTTTTAGACCCCACTTGACCCGAATTAGACACATGGTTGCCGACATCGTGCAGTTACAAGTGGCACGTCATCTTTTTAGGCATATTCTGTAGTTTATCAGAAAAATCCGAAAAACTGAAAATCAAAGATGGCCGCCCTGTGATTGGCTCTCAAAGAAAAGGATGGATTTTACAAGATTTTGAATGTCGATTTTCGGCAAGATGGCGACACCTGAGCGAGTTGGCTTGTATGGCGGGGTTGGAGGTCTCATTACGTAGTGTTGCCATGTTTAAGAATTTTCCCAAAATTTGGGGTATTTTTTTACTTTTAATGCAAAAAGTCAAAACTCAAAATTTTACCATTTTGCAAAAACGAGTAACAGTCAACGGTACATTTTATCTCTCCCTATGACCTTTTGTAGGTTTTTTTGAATTTCACCTGGCAACACTAAAAGTTATGGCCGATTGAATTTTTAGGGTAGACCTCAAAAGACCCGAATTGATCTCCCAGATGCCAATATGCTATAGGGACGTGATTGGTGTCATTGCACAGTGCATTCCCTATAGTTTACCAGAAAAATCCGAAAAACTGAAAATCCAAGATGGCCGCCCTGTGATTGGCTCCCAAAGAAAAAGATGAATTTTACCAGATTTTGAATGTCAATTTTCGGCAAGATGGTGACACCTGAGCGAGTTGGCTTGTATGGCGGGGTTAGAGGTCTCATTACGGAGTGTTGCCATGTTTAACAATTTTCCAAAAATTTGTGATATTTTTTTACTTTTAACGCAAAATGTCAAAACTTTAAATTTTACCATTTCGCTAAAACAAGTGACAGTAAACGGAATATTTTATCTCTCCCTATGACCTTTTGTAGGTTTTTTGATTTTCGCCTGGCAACACTGAAAATTATGGCCGATTGAATTTTTAGGGTAGACCTCAAAAGACCCGAATTGATCTCCCAGATGCCAATATGCTATAGAGACGTGATTGGTGTCACTGTATAGGGCATATCCTGTAGTTTACCAGAAAAATCCGACAAACTGAAAAAACAAAATGGCCGCTCCGGTATTCTCTCTTTACTGAAAAACATGGGTTTTTATAATTTTAATCGGTATTTTTAGGCAAGTTGGCAACACTTTGGAAAGTGGGGTTGTATGGAGCAATTGTGGGTCTCAGTAAGCAGTGTTGCCATGAAAAGTAATATTTTACAAAATTTTATTAGTTTTCGACTTAAACTTAAAATTTACTATATTCACATAGAAAATTATCAAAAATGGCTAAAACAAGATGGACGCCCAAAATTAGACTTTATTTTTCTGTCACAATACGACCCCACAGAGACACGCGTGGCCGCTTGCGGCCTCGCGCACCGCGCGACATCTAGTCTATAATATATAAAGCTCGACTACCACTCACTGACTCACTGACTCATTGACATAATTGTTCTCCCAGAAGGAGTCGTTTTGGAGAAAAGTCTTGTAGGGGAAAAGTGTTCAAGATGGCAAAGTGACCTAGGGAAAATTCCGACTTTTCAAAAAAAACAAAATGGCGGCCAAGGTTGCCTATCGTATCTCTTTTGTTTTCCGGCCGATTCGGTTCAAATTTAGGGAATCTGTAGTACTGCTTAGATGATTTGAGTGATTCCACCGTTTCGTTCAAATCGTCTTTCCAGGGCAAAAGTGTATATGAATATTAAAGTTAACAAAAAAGTAAAAACGTGAAAACTTTTTAATTAGTTTCATACAAAAGGAGTACCTTTCATATTCAATGAAAATACAACGACAACATTTTTTTTTTAACAAAAACATGCCAAAATTTCATTCCCTTCCTTGGTCAAATGGTCACTCGGAATGATTCTTGTCATATAATTTCACTTGTTCACAGAAATAATCAAGTTATTTGTACGTAGGGATTAAGTTATTAGGTAACAATGATTTATTAAGAACATGGGATTTTTTAACAGTACGCAACATAAAAAGAATCGCTACTAAAATTTTGTCACACGAAAATCTTCATTACCTTCCACACAAATAGATATCGTCTTAACTTTTTCGTACAACCCTATTGATGTGTTAGCTAGTCGCCTTCACCTCCCACGGACCCTATACTACCGAAACATTGAATTGAGGACAGACGCGTGACGCCGTGGAAAAATATATATTCATTATTAGTTCTGAATATCGAGTTTGTCACGGATAAGTACTCATTACACTCCATTTGTTTATTATGAAAGCGCTTTTAAAAAAAATATGTTTTTGCGATAAAAATGTAGTTCACAGGTAGCCATCTAACAGTAATTTTTACTAGGATAAATGCCCGGTTTGTTTTAAAATAAATCGAGATAATCATCCAAAATCTCATTCCCCTCCGTATCATTACACTCCATATTCTTAAAATTTTAGACGGAAGGGAATGAAGTGTTTTGGAATGTAATGAACACATTTTAGTAATAGCTCATAATTTATTTATTTATTGTTTAAATATTACACATCACTTGCAGCTAAGACAAACATGATGATATCTTTAATTATTAAGGTTAGTTATAAAATAAACTTATAAGTAGTTCGGTCCAGAATGGAAAATTAGTCTCAGGAACGGTGGTCGAGGGTGCCAGTTTTTCTAGGTACCTACTCGCAGAACCTATTGTATTATAAAATCGTTTATTTTGTTAATAGGTATATATTTATCACTAGCTGGAAGGTGAAGGAAAACATCGTGAGGAAACCAGCCGGTCCCAGAATTAATTCTGAGACATGTGTACACAGACCCGGTCCGGTGGTGGTCTCACCACCTATCACGTTTAGGGGTCCAAAGTATATCTCGTGAAAAGTGGTTATATCCATGGAAATGGAATACCTCAGCCTACCCCCTCGAGGATAAAAAAGCGTGAGACTATTTTTTATTTATTTAGGTATGAGGTACGACTATGGCTAGAGAGATTAAAGCAATTAAACAAGAAAAGTTAGCCAAAAAAATAAAAAAGGATCCAGAAAAATATAGACTAGAAAAAAGATAAAGAAAGAAAACAATATCTAATGAGAAGGAAGAAGAAGAAAATGACCGACGCGACAGGCAAAAAAGAGACCCGATAAAAAGATGGCAGAAAAACTCTAGTGAATATATTAATAAGTTAAAGGAAGAAAAGAAAATACAACTTACTTTGATATAAAATTCGCCACCTGTCAGTGTAACTGAAGATCGTATTCGTAATTTAACAGAGCCTGCAGATTTTGATTCTTTTAGTTTAATATATGGTACCAGAAGAACAACACAAACTACGCTTAAAGTATCATAAAGTAAAAGTCTGAACGAAGGTAATTCAAGTGTCGTTATTATTTGAAAATTATTTGAAATTTGCAGAAAGAAATAGATAAACTTCAGAAGAAAAAGAGTATGCTAAGAAAACAAATTAATCAAGAGCGACAGCAGAGAATTAGGAAGACTAATAAAAAATATATACTAGATCAAGTAATTGAAGATATTGAGACTGATAAAATAGAGAGTGTAAAGAAAAAACTTTTATTTAGTGAAATACTGAATCGAGGAGTATCGAAAAAGTAGAGGTCTTTCTAAAAACGAGAAAAGATCTTTTGTTGATGGATTAGTGTACAAATTTGTGTACCTATCTTTTGTTAAATTTTATAATGTTATTAATAATGCAACAAACGTTCACAGTTTTTGAACATACATTAACAAATTATAAAGCTTGTTGTATGTACCACGTATATTATTTTTACAAATACTGGTGTTCAATGTCATTTTTGTGTTGATTATAAATAATATAATCCTCAAATGAAAAAAAAAAAACTCCCGCCTTTTATCCCCGAGAGGGTAGGCAAAGGTGTTCAATTTCTGAAAATACCTACCCACTTTACACGAGTATATTCGACCCCTAAACGTGATAGGCGGTGAGCCCATCACCGGACCGGGTATGTCTTACACATAATGCCTGCTTCAGAATTAATTCTGGGACCTGCGGGTTTCCTCACGATGTTTTCCTTCACCGTCAAGCTAGTGATAAATATGTAAGTAAGATTTGGAAAAACTCATAAAATAAAATAAACTTGATGATTTATATGATTTTGATTGAATAAAACAAATAATACACTACGCATAAATAACTTACCTATAATTTTAGTTAGATAGACCCATTAATTAATACAATATACTCTATTTTAGTAGTAAAATTTTCATTCCATTCTGCACTAAATCATTACACTCTCACCACTTCTCATTACCCTCCATACCATCATTACATTCCATTTATTTTTTTGAAAAGGAAAGCATTTTTCCGGGTGCCTTCCACGATAGACTATACCTAGATAGTATCCGAATAATTTAATTGATAAATTACGCGAAACCATTACAAATAAAAATATTCCACAATTTAGCTAAGATTTGGACGAACCTGTGGAATCACTCATTTACGAAAATTATTATAAAAGTTGAAAAAACAAAATGGCGGCCGCGTAGTAATGTTTCAAAGTTGGAGTGGTTTTAGACCCCACTTGACCCGAATTGATCTCCCCGATGCTAATATGCTAAAGGGATGTGTTTGGTGTCATCGCACAGGGCATATCCTGTAGTTTACCAGAAAATCCCGAAAATCTGAAAAACCAAGATGGCCGCCCTGTAATTTTCTCCCAAAGAAAAAGATGAATTTTACCAGATTTTGAATGTCGATTTTCGGCAAGATGGCGACACCTGAGCGAGTTGGCTTGAATGGCGGGGTTAGACTCAGAACAATAACTTGAGGGGTTCGAGGTCTCATTACGTAGTGTTGCCATGTTTAAGAATATTCCCGGAATTTGGCGTATTTTTTTACTTTTAATGCAAAATGGCAAAACTCTAAATTTTACCATTTTGCAAAAACAAGTGACAGTCAGTGAAACATTTTATCCCTCCCTATGACCTTTTGTAGGTTTTTTGATTTTCGCCTGGCAACACTGAAAGTTATGGTTGATTTAATTTTTAGGGTAGACCTCAAAAGACCCGTTTGATTTCCCAGATGCCGATATGCTACTGGGATGTGTTTAGTGTCATCGCATAGGGTATATCCTGTAGTTTACTAGAAAATCCCGAAAAATAGAAAAAACAAGATGGCCGTCCCGTTATTTGTTTTACTGAAAAAATTCAATTTTCCTAATCTTAATCGGCATTTTCTAGACAGTTGGCAATACTTTGGAAAGTTGGCTTGTATGGAGCGATTGTGGGTCTCAGTGAACAGTGTTGCAATGAAAAGTAATATTTAACAAAATTTTATTTTTTTTCGACTTAAAATGGCTAAAACAAGATGGCCGCCCCAAAAGTAGACTTTATTTATCTGTCACAATCGAACCGCACAGAGACACGCGTGGCCGCTTGCGGCCTCGCGCACCGCGCGACATCTAGTTTAAAAATAATATTTAAATAATACGGCCACTCACCTGCAGATGGCCTTACGACACCGGTGTTAGAACAAGTGAAGCTCTATTTTTGAAATAATACGGCCACTCACCGGAAGCTTGAATATAATTAGGCTGATGGTTAGATTAACAATGCTTCAGTAAATAACAAAATAAACCGTCAATGTCACGCTCTTTGATGTCACGCGCACGGTATGTCAAACGGTCTGCCTGTGAGTGTGATGTCAAACAGACATCGTTTTCTGCTTAGCTTGCAAATTAAATTGTTTTTGTGCTTTTCTGCTTTTACTACACACAATTTTATTTTATGAGAGTTATGTTTAAAGGGTTGACGAAATTTTTTAAGGTAAGTATTTACAACATAACCTATTTCGATTTATTATGATATTATAATATAGTCCTTCGTTGTTATTGTGCAGTTATAAATGTGGCAATTTTTAGGCTTACTGCAGTGTTACTGTTCCCAGTCGCCGAAGAGTTCGATCAAAAATGGACGTAGAGCTAAAGTCGCGAGAAAACCCTGTGGTTGTGAAGTTGGACTCTGATGAATTCAAGGGCTTGTTCACTAAAGAAGTAATGGATCTGAAACAACTTTTTGACAAATACCAATACGAAATCAGAATAGCTGGTGGAGCTGTAAGGTAATTTAGTTTGAAAGATAATAATATTATAAGTAGGTATACGTAATTCAAATTTTATTACAGTTTAGTACCTAGTACAAAATTTTGTATGAGGCATAATCTTTTCTACTTTTGCAGAGATCTACTAATGGGTCAGACACCAAAAGACCTAGACTTTGCAACGACGGCAACACCACAACAAATGAAAGAAATGTTTACAACAGAAAATATTAGAATGATCAACATGAGTGGCGAAAAACACGGCACAATCACGCCGAGAATTAATGACAAAGACAACTTTGAAGTGACCACACTGAGGGTGGACATGGTCACTGATGGCCGGCACGCTGAAGTAGAGTTCACGACTGACTGGAAGCTAGATGCCAACCGGAGAGATCTCACTATAAATTCCATGTTTCTAGGCAAGTATTCACAGGGAGGAGTAGGAATACAAAATAAAAAGATAATAGTTTTGTAATCAATAATTTTTTTCATATTAAAACATACTGATTAATGTTAGTAAAAATTATATTCCTTTTTGCAGGATTTGATGGCTCTGTGTATGATTATTTCTTTGGTTATGAAGATCTGCAAAATAAAAGAGTGGCCTTTGTTGGGGACCCAGATATCAGAATAAAAGAAGATTTCTTAAGAATAATGCGTTACTTCAGATTTTATGGCCGGATAGCAGAAAAACCAGATAGTCATGAAGAGCATACTTTGGAAGTGATAAAGAATAATGTGACAGGATTGCAGCAGGTTTCAGGTGAAAGGATTTGGATGGAGTTAAAGAAGACACTTCAAGGAAATTTTGCTGGAAATCTATTAAAAACTATGATAAATGTTGGAGTTGGAAAATACATAGGTAATTTATTGTTATTGACAGTTATAATAAATGTTTACTAGTACAATATAAGTTAACATTGCTTTAACAAATTTCTAGGTTTGCCGCTTGACCCTAATATCGGAGAACTGGATCTTGTGCTGAAAAGAGCTCATCATTTAAATTTACACCCAATGAGCTATTTAGTTGCATTACTGAGAGATCTGGATGAGGTCACCATGCTTCACAACAGACTAAAATTTTCCGGTTATGATAGAGATATGGGCTACTTTCTTGTAGAACATAGGGGATCCCAATTAGCTGATAGACCACTTTTGTAAGTCAATATAAAAGTTGTAAATACTTCCAAAAACATGATCAAAAAAGTTCATTTAGTTTTCCATTGCAGGCCATATGAAAAGCTAGTATTAAATACAAAAATAAAACAAAAGGATGCTGTTGAATATGTTTCTGAAGTCTTGAAGTACAAAGGAGATGAAGTATTACTAGAAGAATTCAATAAATGGGAAATTCCACGATTTCCAGTGGGTGGCAAGGCCCTGAAAGAAAATGGTGTCCCTCCTGGAAAAATGTATGGACCTATAATCAAAAGACTGAAAGATATTTGGATAGAGAATGAATACAGACAAGGCACTGAGGATTTAGTGAAACTCATCCCAAGCATTATAGAAGAAAATAATAGTAAAATAAAAGAAGGGAAATAAAAAATGTGTTTTATTCATGTTTTCTGTGTAAGATTTCAGAATAATTTCTTTATGCAAGGATTTTTATCTATACATATAGTATAAAATAAAGTCGCCCCTCCCAGCCCCTTCTCACACAATGTCAAAATTCGTCGACTCCCCCCCCCCTAACGCGTGACGTAATTTATGGGTGAACATCTAAACCGAAGCGAAGCGAGGACAGGTCGTTAGTTTTTGATAATTTTTTTATCAATAGTGGCTACCCTTCGGTGGCGTGTATGGTTCGTATCTATCGCAGCCATCGTCGTCGTCCTTATGATCCAAGAGGCAGCGCTTACAGAACAGGTATCGGCAACCCAGACAACGCATCCTCGCGTCTTCATTACATATTTCACAAAATGGCAGTTCGTCATTTGTTGATGGTGGTATTACATCATCTTCTAATGAAGCCTCAGCTGTTATCTGTCCGATAAAATAATTATAACCTAGTTTAAAAATACATTCCTCTAGATTTTGGAGATAATATAAGAAATAATAATAATAATAATTTAAGAAAATTATTTTATTATGCATAATATTTATATTTAAAAAATATATATGTACTGTCATATGAGACATGTGTAAACAAACCCGGTCCGGCGATGGGCTCACCACCTATCACGTTTAGGGGTCCAATATATCTCGTGAAATGTGGGTGTATCCAGTAATGGAATACCTCTGCCTACCCCCTCGGGGATAAAAGGCGTGAGATTATATTATTACTATATATTACATTACAGTACTGTCATCACATCACTATATTGTGCTTTGGTATGAATATCAGATTCAGAAAATTGTTATAGCAACCAAACCAACATTATGTTACTTTTAAACAAGACAGGATAAGACACACCAAGATATTATGAGTAGATACAGCTTTGAGTGAAGATTGTAAATATGTAAAAAAATACCTTTTTAACAATCTCATTGACAGTTTCATCTTCATCTTCTGACTCTACCAATGCAGCAGGCTCAGAAGATTTAGACCCACTTGGACCAGCTTCCTTCAATTTGTCCAATCGAGACTCGATATCATTAACCAGGCTATCAAACTCATCCTTATATTTGCCATCAATTTTAGTTTGCTCCATGAACTGTTTCATTAAGTCATCAGCTTGCTCCTGCTCTGTACGTAGGTCTACATTTGGCAACACTGGCTGAAACATAATTTGTTTATTAACTTTTTCTTCTGCAGTAACTGCAATAAGTACTAAAGAGATGATAATAATAATATATTAACTGACATTGCTGTGAACTGCACTGACTGGCACCCCCCTGAGCTTGGCTAGTCGTTCTTGTAGCCTTGCATCTGTGGTTTTTGGTATATCACCTTTAATTTTCTGTAAGCGGTTAGCTATTTCCTCTTCTGATGCTGTTGTTTTCTTGCTGTCTTCTTTTAACTTCTTTAATCTGTTCAAAATTTCTTTGTCTTTTGTGGTTTCCCCGCTTACTGAACTAGGTGAGTTGTTAGCATCTAGAGAATTAACCTTCATAAGCCCAAGTCGCCTGTAAAAAGAATATTAACTATAATCAGATGACTTGGATGCTTGTTTGCTACTTTTTTAATATAAAAAATATATTTATTGTTTACAAATTCAATATTTCTTACTTATAATATGCATCAGGAGGTTCAATCGTTTTGGGTTCGTTTGGTTGGGTAGATCTTTTACATTTTCCACACACCTGCAAGAAAGAAATAAATATTTTTTTTTAATCTTGAGAATTTTATTAATGCATAATTAAGGTTATTTATTCACCTTAGCTTCACAATTCAGTTTATCTAAAAACACTTTGTTATTTAGACATTTGGAGCAATAACCAAAACCACAACCAGGGCAGCCTTTCTGAAATTAATTTTGTATTATTGTATTTATAGGACAAACTTAAGCAACAATTAATAAAATAAATAATGCTGTGTTATTAGTACCTCTTTTCGCAGCAGCGAATACGGTTTTGCACAAGAATTACAGGACATTTTATATTAAACTGTTTAATTTCTGATCATCAAGCTCTTAGATGAATCATGTTAGATTTGTTGATCACTTGAAGTTTATAACAAATTGTATTTTATATTGTTGTATTACGGTCTAGTTTTCAGTGAACATAGTATCTGTCACCATCACTGTCACAATCAGCTGATGTTACTTTTTAATATAAGGTTTGGACTATAGATGCACTTAGGTTTTTTTTTTTATTCCTTCCTTTAAGTAATAATTTTATGTACATTGTATATACCTATGTTTTATCATTATGAGATTGTGTGAATCCCAGAAGGAATAATTATAAATTTTGTTGCAGAATTAGGTAAATTAGGTGCAAAAATTACTTTCAATTCCCTAATATTATGTACATTCTGATCTACCATTGGGACATTATGGAAGATAGTTTCTTTAGTTTTTTTTAACCACAACCTTGCAGTCACCATGTTAGACCACGCCAATCCCAAGGAGGGCAGCACATTGTCAGTATCATTAAAAGAAGCCGTAACTTGATTAATACAAAGCACTGCCAGATTATGCTTCTGAGCTACACTCATCAATAAAATGGCCAGTTCTCTCAATTCTTCAGCTCTCTGCACATAGTTTGTGTATTCTGATCTAAATGGTGCAGCAACCGAGTCAATTATAATAAGTGACAAGTTGTTTTTTTCCAGTAGTTTTGGCAAGCGCACCCGCACACAAGACAGCAGTTCATGTGCCTCAGTCACATGTTCAACAAATATATTTTTCCCATAATCATCATCAGGATTGTAGTTGGGCAAGCTCTGCTTCACCTGCTCAAATCTCTTAACTGGGAACAAATCTTCTGTACAAATAAATACACATCCATGGGGCCAACTGTGTGCTGCAGCTTGTATTGCTATCTGGGTTTTTCCAGACCCACTTTCGCCATAGATTTCAGTAATCGTACCTTTTCTAAGACCTCCATTCAGCATTTTGTCTATTTGACTGCAACCGGTAGTGACCATCATTTGGAGGTTTTTTTGCATCGCTAATTTATCGCAAGGTACACTTTGTGGAGTCACATGATCAGCAACTATATTCTTCAGTAGTAAAATATCCTCAGTACGCAAGTTTGTTAACTTCTTTATGTCCCAAATAGATAAAATAAGGACTTGTTTGTAGGTGCTCAGTCCTGCGCGGTCAACAATTTCAAATAATTTCGGAGGTAGAATATTTTTCAAATCAGCCATTTAATTTTAGTATAAAATTATTAGATTTATAATAAATAACTCTTTAAAACACAAATATTCTCTAAAAATAAACTTTCTACAAAATAATTCGCTTTTTCGCGCTGCACTGCTTACTACAGATAATAAAAACTTTGTTTTGTTTTTTTCTCGGATCGGGATTTGGCTTTGGATTCAAGCTTTCCATGCCCATTTTGAGTTTTCATTGCTGGGGGCTTATTGATTGACAACCTTAATCGCAATCAGCTTCATTTTGACGTTCATTGCTTCTGACACACATCTACCGCTACAGTGTGTGTTTTCAGAACAAGCGCTGGCCGCGTATCATATCTTCATTTAATTTGAAATAAAATTTAAATATTTTGTTTGTTTGTATTGAATAAGTTCCAAAAATAGGTACTAGACCGATTTTAATAACTCTGTCACCAATGGAAAACTTACTTTTCTGGGAGTAGCATGGGCTTTACAATTCCCACAGGAACGTGAAATCACGCGGAAAGGAAGCTGGTGTCAAATAAAGAATCTTTTCTTCTTAGTTTTAAAAAAACTACAGCCTTCATAAACATAAAAAAAAAGTATGGGTGCTTGGTGGGTGCTTGATCTTCTGGTTATTGGTCTGTGCTGTGTGCATTATAAAACTTGACTTGCTTGACATAACAGAAAAAAAACAAACCAATAAACAACCTCAAAAAGGTGTTGTTGTATACAAAAGCTTTTGAATTTGTATTGAGAACCTAAGAAAACAGCAGGACTGACGTCTTGATTTGATAGTTACAAAGAATGTGACTAACTATGGCATTGACAAAAAATCTGTGCAAGGCGGGCAGGTTCTATGCGATTGCGATACCCTTTCACCCCGCCTTGCGAATGGCCCAATGCGCTGCTCGGACGTCGTCGATCAATGCCAGTCGAGTCGCCGGACTCGCCAGTGTGTCTCAGCCGTTGCCCACCACGAGGAAAATGGTAAGTACGTTAAAAATTGTTTTGTAGGCAAGCAACAGGTGGTAATACTAAATTCGACGGAGATTTTCGGAGTAGTAATCTAAAAGGAAGCAAGTGAAGTCTTGCAATCATTTTTATAATTTAGTAGCAATAATTTTACACATTTTGCAACAGATTGCAATTCAATATTTTGCAACAAGTACTTTTTTATATTTAAAAATTCCACTGTTACAGTACTCAATACTCTTCCATTTTTAGTCCTAAATGTTACTGTTATTGTTATTTTAGCTGGTAGGTCGTTTTGTTATTGTATTTAATTTAAATTTTATTTGTTAAAGCTAGTTATTGTAATGTGAATGTGTATTTTATTGCAAATAAAATGATTGTCTTTTGCTTTAAGGCTGACAAATTGAGCCAAGGAGAGCGTGACACCCTGCTGCAACCTCTTTTGCAGTCAGGTTGGAAGATGCAGAGCAATCGGGATGCTATAGAGAAAGAGTTCCAGTTCAAGGACTTCAATGAAGCATTTGGGTTCATGAGTCGGGTGGCTCTACTGGCTGAGAAGATGGACCACCATCCCGAGTGGTTCAACGTTTACAATAAATTGCAGGTAAAATATGCTAAACAAACTAATACTTACAACTAAGCATTGGGAAATTTATTATGACTCATTACTACCGGTTTAGATCATTTACTCACTCAACAGAATTATTTGAACAAAGTTTATTTGAAAAATTGCACAAGAAATCTTATACCTATAGTGCAACTGCATTGAACAGTTAATTGAATTGAATAAAGAAAATCTGTTTGTATTGGTAATTATCAGTGATTGGAGTAGGTAGGTATTGATTTTATGTACTTGCATCAGGATATCATAATGTCGACATGACATTTTTCGGAAATGGTACCAACATTTTCAGAAATTTAAAAAGTGCAATAAAATAAAAAA
This sequence comes from Ethmia dodecea, assembly GCA_963855545.1. NCBI lineage: Eukaryota > Metazoa > Arthropoda > Insecta > Lepidoptera > Depressariidae > Ethmia > Ethmia dodecea. Next base: position 9,025,476 of record OY979457.1, read on the forward strand.
CTTACAAGTAAGCAAACAAAATCATTTACTAATATAGGTACCTACAACATCCTTAGTTGCTCTTGTTTGTATTATTATATTCATAAATTGAATTGATTTTATTGTATTTTTAAACACTACATGTTAGGTACTTGAGAGTACATGTTGAGATCTTTTTTTTTCACTTGGCTCCATTCAATAGTTTCGAAATTCTTCAAAATAATTTTAAAATTCCCGAAATTTCGGAGGCCTCAAATCAATCTACCTACTCCGATCACTGGTAATTATAAATAATTTGATACTGAATTTCTTTCTAGCCTTTTTTAAAAGACTGCCTCAGAAGGAGGATAGTGCTTTTTCATATGTTTTTTTTTCCAATTTGTGGCCACTTGCAATCGGTTTTTAAGGACCATAAGCAGGTTTTTTTCAGGGTATTATTAATAAGTTAAATTTAAAATTAATACAAAAGTTTTACAATAATAATAGTAACTATGTTTGTTACAGGTAACATTATCATCTCATGACGTCAATGGCCTCAGCAAAAGAGATATTCGAATGGCCACTTTTATGGATAAACACTTTAATTAAACCTTGAACAAATTGTTTTAATATTTTAAGACACCATCTTGTGTTATTTAAATAGTGTGATGAATCTTGTCTTAGATATTGTAGTATGTGTACTTATTTAATGAACAGTTCTAAATTATGTGACAATAAATTATATTTGTTGATATATTGAAATTGCATAAATTATTTGTGTATTTATTTTTGTAAAGTTTATTATAATTATGACACCATATTTATTAGTAGATATTAATTAAATTGAACCATTACTGTAAATAAGCATAATCACCATAATGTCCTGTTGTGTATAATATAATGCACCTCATAACCAAAAGACGATAGACAGTAAGAAAACTAGTTTGGTAATAGATTTCGAATACTATTTAGCAAAGTATGTATAGCTTGCGTTGCGGTTGCGTATAAGTTAGAAAATATGACAAAAATATAATTTATGTAGCCGTATGCTATACAAATAACCGCCGCGTCCACTTCAAAACGTCATTGACTTCCAGACGTAGCAGGGGCAGGTCCTCTTGTCGTTGAAAGGGGCCGTCGCGAACTGCACTTGGTCAGGGTACGCCCGCTCGATCACTCTCTTCAGCTCTAATGCGTGCTCCAAGTTTTTTGCTTGGCATACTATGTCCATCTGCACATAGAATTATCCAATACAGATGTGTGTTTGCATGTCTGTCATCTCTCGTTCCTATATAATAATTACAAAGAAACTTTGAGTTGTAGAAAGTACGCATGGTTACAGGGAGATAATTTTTTTAATAAGAAGTTCCCATGGTAACCGAAAAAAAACTATTTTTCTACAGGAACCCTGTCATATTCATATCCTTATGATTCTGGTTCCTGTACAAAATTTCCATTTTTTTGGTTTCCGTGGGAATTTCATAAAAAATATTATCTTTAAGTAAATAATACGCCGCTGACGGGTGGGCTAGTCTACTCGTATAGGTAATTATATAAAATAATATTTATTATATTAGAATATTTTGTATAAGATTAAGAGCAGTGATAGCCCGGACGGTTAAAGAGCCGGCCGAAAATCAGTGAGGCTCGGGTTCGAATCCTCGCATGTACCAATGAGTTTTTCAAAAACTTACGTACATATTTATCACTAGCTCGACGGTGAAGGAAAACATCGTGAGGAAACCCGCAGGTGTCAGAATTAATTCTGAGACATGTGTAAACAGACCCGGTCCGGCGATGGGCTCACCACCTATCACGTTTAGGGGTCCAATGTATCTCGTGAAATGTGGGTATATCCAGTAATGGAATACCTCTGCCTACCCCCTCGGGGATAAAAGGCGTGAGATTATATTATCTACTATATAAAAATAAGTCGGGTTTTCCTTCCTGACGATTTAACTCCAGAACGGCCGGACCGATTTTGATGAAACTTTTTGTGTGGGTTCGAGTGGGTCCAGGGATGGTTTATAGCAAAGAAAATTCTTATAAGCATTGCACCCGTGCGAAGCCGGGGCGGGTCGCTAGTTATTATATATTATACAGCAGTTGTGAAGAAATAGCTAACATAGGTCACAATATAATATAATAGTTACTCATGTAAAAAAAAATGTATTTGCTCTCGGCCACCATTAGTCAACTTACAGTCCATACCTCATTACCTACCCAACAAACTTATACACTAGGAAGTTGATTTTACCTGAATGGTTTCGTTTTCGCTTCCCATGTATGTATATAGATATGAACCACTTGCTTAAGTAGGTACTATAGGTGTGTAAGTCTATCCACAGCGAACTGCTTCTCACAGAGGGGATGCATCTCTACAGTTTGCTGATGATCCTATGATATCTACTTACATTTAAACGATACTGTTCGTCTTCGAGCCACCGATGGTTCTGAAACTGGTGAGTCAGGTTATATCCTCCGTTGGCAAGCAGCCGCAGCAGTTGCGTCTGAGCGGCCGTGGTGTCCTTTATGTTTATCTACAAGAGATAACAAAGCTGTTAGGTACTTGAGTTAGTTTGGAAATTATATTTTAAATAACGTACTAAGGCGCATTTCAAGCAACGTAGGTACTTCATCATTGCTTCAAGGCATACATTTTTGAATCGAGCGGTGGAGACGCATTCGCAAAGTGATCATATCGATGTTTCTCTAGAATATAGGTACTATTTTTTAATTTTGTAGATGAAGAGAAGAGTGGTCTTGGGTTCGTTGATTATTCAAATTATATACCTTTTTAAACAATTCAGTACATTTATGTAGGAGAATTGAAATCAAATTATAAAATAAGTACGTTAACTGATTTAATTTATCGTACCTACCTACCTATCGAGTAAACGATTGAAATGCTGATGGAGCTTCAAAGGATTTTTAATTTTTCTGTTGTAACTAGTCTAGTCTAAGATAGCTGGATTGTAGCTATTAAATTTATCTATGACTACGAATTGTCAAGCGAAGTACATATATGAAAAAATCTGTTCGGGAAAAAGGCGTGAGCATATGTACCTACCTACCTATGTATGTAAAAATCAAACAAAGCGAGCATTGTTTTCAAACAATGATTCACTTGATTTTAACTTTACTATTACTTACTGAAAACTTCACCAAGCGGCCTTCAGCTGACAATCCTCTCTCTATGGACCTTGTAAACGGTATCAAGTCAACGTTACCCCCGCTTAGAATGCACACCACGCTGTAAAAAAGTTAAAGAGTACCTACCTACAGTAGGTATAAACAATAATATTACCTAAACTAATTAAAAAGGATTAAACTCTTACAAATATTTATCTTGAAGAGTACCTACCTAATAGCAATACCAAATATTCGTATAGATATTATTAGTTCGGGGTTATCGAGTTTTTTGGCATAAAAATGAACTCTATTATTTGTCTCTCCTTATCTTATTTTCGGGAAGCGCGTTAATGTTCGTTCGCGTCAACTGTTAGACGTATTCTTTGCTTACGTTTTCACTTTGAATTCTGGTACAAGGTTCCCGATTATGGCGGCCAATGGACACGCGCCAGCGCCTTCTACGATAATATGTTCCTTCTCGAGGAGATGCAACATCGCGCGGGCAATCCAGTCTTCTTTGACCATCAACTACAGAAGTTTAATAAAAAGTGTTAAACGTTATTAAATGAAAATGAGACTTGGGTGTCGAAAGGGGAAGGCAACCCTTTCCTTAGTAAATTTGAATGGAAATTAGATATGTGAAAGTTAGGTTTTGTATTTATAAAGACGTAACCAAAAATTTGTATATAAATAGATATTATTTCAATGGTATTTCTACAGTCTACATAATCTCACGCGTTTCCCCTTCGGGCTGTGCTACGATTTAGATAGAGACAATAGACCACCTCTTACTACAAAATGTGGTCGACGTATGTAGACCTATCGTCCTCAACCGATTAGCAGATTTCATTTAGGTATCTGCTCAAAATGACAACCACCTCAGTATTATTGTATATCGTCTTTCGGGGTTCAACCACTCTCGGATCATTGTACCTATTATGATATATAATAACATATTCATTTGACTTTCACGACTATGTTAAAATACTTACTTATAAACATTGTCATTACCATTTTATCGAGAAGTGGCATAGCAGTATTGAAAGCGTTGACACCCACGGTGGGTACCGCAATGCTCTCGGCGATGGACGGTGCTATCGGAATTGGTACTGACTCGCCCTGTTCCAGCGATTTGAAGAAAACTGGCATAGCCTCAGTATTGACGCCCTGGATCGGGAATCAGACCATCGATCATAACTCGTTAGCTTCGATCGATATAGATGGTAAAACATACCACCTTTTTAATATACGTATCACATTTTGAAAATAATGAAGTATATCTTGACCTAAGTATTAGTAGTAGTATTATAAGTAGGACTTTGTAAAGAAAGATGACTGTCTAGTAAAGTGCCTTTACTACTAAAGACATACCTAAGTGTACCTATAACCTACCTTCTATATTATAACGGGCAACGATATGAAAAAATGTTGATGAATGTAACATTTCAGTGTATGGTATCAAATGAGGCGACATATTAGTCCAGGCAATGAAGCGGATTTTTGTATGAAGACCAACATTAATTCCTCAGTCGATGAAACTTTGCAGGATTGTAGTATTGTATGAGACAATACTTGCATAAAAAAAAACAAAAAAAAAACCTAACCGAAGTTAGGCATTTTTACTGAAATACTTATTCATTTTATATCTTTGTTGGGAAAAATGCTCAGTCAAAATTTTCTTCGCCAGCAATATTCATGTGTGTTAAGAAAGCTATATGCGAAATATCCAAAAAAATCTCCTGGTAGAAACAACACAACTCAGACATATAATATGTTTTTTTAATGTACCTACCTTGCACGGAAAAATTGCTCAGTCCATTTTTTTAACTGGAATGTCATTTAATTTAATAGTTGCTGTGGACTTACAATACGTACCTATATTATTTTCAGAAATTCTCAAATTAAAACCACAAAAAAATTTTTTTGGTAAGCATATTTTGGATTTTCTTACCTGTGACTCCAAACTACATTTTAAGGACACGAGAGAAATAAAATTTGACGGAGCAATTTTCCCAGCGAAATGACGGACCATAATAGGTATTTTGTCCAGTAAGTACCTAATAGTTCTGTTTGGACAAAGTTTTGGATTTTTATCATGTTCCACATTTATTAAGTTATCTAGTAAAACAATTTTTGACTGAGGAATTACCTACTCCGTCGGCTATTTGTACTTTTAGGTATAAAAACCTAACTTCGCCATTGTTTTTTTTTGGATTTTTTTATGCAAGTATTGTCTCATCGTGGTCTCATCCTATACTACAATCCTGCAAAGTTTCATAGACTGAGGAATTAATGTGGGGGTCCACTACCTTTATTGCTTAGACAATATTATGAATATAAGGCAAACGCTCGCTTAGAGCGTTTAGCTCAAGAGTCATTTATAACTGACTTCAAAAAAGGAAGAGGGTCTCAATTTGACTGTATTTTTTTTTGTATAGATAATTCGTTTAAGTCGGTTTTTTACTCTAGAGTTCTATGTTATAAGTTATTACTTACTTGTATTCTGTCCCTGTTTTATTCTATTTTTAATTCATATGAATATAAAACAATTGACTCTAAACAAAGTCGGAAGCCGTGAGCTCGCGACGTTGCGTTAGTCAATCTCGCCATTAGCAAAACTAACGTAAACTTGACAGTCGGGCCTGTCGTGCTTGATGACGGTGGCGACGGCGGCAGCCAGTCCGCCGCTGCCGACGGGCACCACTACTGCGTCCACGAAGGGCATCTCTTGGAGGATCTCCAGTGCCACAGTGCCGTACCCTGCTAGCACGTCCGGGTGGTCCCGGCTGTGGGACCAAAGAGCCAGATAAAAATGCCAGAAGGGGATTCAACTACTGCACTATACAAATTTGATACCTATGTTAGAAAAACTTAAAAGTGAATATGTAATATCTTACCTGTTGATATATGTAAGGCCTTTATCTCTAGCAACGGCCCGTGCAATTCTCTGGGAGTCGAATATAGAGCCACCCTGCACCAGTACTTTAGCGCCTAAACTATGACATTTCTGAATCCTAGAAATCGGCGTATTGATTGGCATCACTACGATAACGGGTATTCCTTGTTTAATCGAGTGGCTGCAAAGGGCGTACGCCTCGTTGCCTAGAGAGGCAATCACTATACCTAGTTTCTTCTTGTCTATAGGCATTCTTTGTAAGGCGTTCAACATTCCCCTTTCTTTGTAGCTGTTAAGAATACGGATGATTAACACGACAAATAACTCAAAGAAAATGATTGGCAATATACGTAATTCGTTAGCGGTTAATCTTTAACTTTACCTTCCAGACTTTTGCCACATTTCCATTTTATAATAAATTGAAATTGTAAATTCTTGTTGACAGTGTGATGCCTGAAATATTACGTGTGGTAATTTTATGTACACATAGGTTTATCTACTCGTATATAAATTAAAATTAAATCATATTCGTTGGTAATCGAATCACTTGATAAATGGGTGGAACGATTTGGATGTTTGTTATAATGATCGTAATATCTAGTCCGACTAAGGTTTTCAAAGAAATTGAAATTGGAAAAGTTGTCCGGAACATTGGAAAATTTAGCAAAAACCAAAAGTGCTTTATTCTATGGGATTTGAATGGGACAACGTAAAATGTTACGATCTAAAAATTATTCTACGTACTTACGGGTATTAATTGATTACAGGAGATTACTCACCATACACGGCATATGCATAATATGTGGACGTATTAGAGTAGCTGCTTCGACCACATCATCGTATTTAATAATCCTAGGATTGTCAGGATCGCAAAGTTCATCAAAGTCTTCCTGTTTGAAAAGCAGTATAACAAATTAATGTAGCTAAACTTAGGTAGGTATGGGCTGAGCTGATTACAAATAAGTAAAACTTAAAACAACATTTACAACTACCTAGCTAGGTACAACATTAAGAGTATCTAAATAATGATCTGTATAGGTACACAATAAACAAAAACTAAAATATTTTGTAGTCTAATGAAATAAGTAATAGGTAGGTTTCGAACTTCCCCAGCCCAAGATTTCTTTTCTAAGATAAACGTGGGAGATAAACATGTAACATACATTTCGACGAGTCATCTGGATTGTTCTAGTTAGGAAGATCAGTATAGAGCCCTTTGGTTGTCCCTGAAATTATTTATTCAAAACCTACAGTTTTTGGGTAATTCTGTTTCTTGGCATTTAGTTAATTTATGCTTTAGTTACGGAAAATGTGTAAAATAATCACTATAGATTTCGGAAGGTACCTACGTCAAATACTCATTGAATCAGCCAAATATTCAACTTTCCATAGTGTCCAAAACCTCATGTAAGGACTCTTTTTACCCGATTGCGGAGGCTAGATAACTGCATTACTCAAAGCACATACGTCAGAAAAAAGTTTTCTCTTTGGTTTTATAGGTATGTGACTCAAAGCATTATGATCGCCTTTTCTCCAAACTTTGTCTTCAAACTTCTTTAGACGTATTTTTCTATGGCACATAAGTATAGAGTATGTTTTTCTAAGCTCTTTTATTAGGGTTTGTATCTACGAATAAGGAATAATCCTTATTCGTAGGTTTGTATCCACGGATCTTATGATGATTCTTTAGAAACGGATCACGGCGAGTCGTAATCGAATCTAATTAACATTTTATCTGCTGATCACAATATCGGTGGCTACAGAAAAAGAAATAAATTTATTTTCGAGGCTAAATACGATTTTCGTTTGGCTCTGTTAATGGTTTAGTAAAAAACCTCGCTACCGTAACAACTACGCTATATCATCATCATCATTAACCCGTAACAGCCCACTGCTGAGCTAAGGGTCTTTCCTCGCACACGAGGAAGTACGGGCTTTAATCTCCCACGCGAGCCCACCGCGGATTGGGAGATGGTGTTAAGCTAGTGGCCACTTAACAGTCAGAATTTTTCAAGCCACCCAAGGGTATCTGACATGGCTTAACGACTTCCATTGTGCGTGAACACAACGAAAACCGGGACCAACAATTTAACGTGCCTAATACGGAAGCGCTCGTGATATAAATGCCACTAGGCGGACACCCATTCACTGACTGACCGCACCCAACTTTGCTTAACCAGTGTGATCGTTACGAACACACTGACACCGCAAGGCTACGAGCGAGATGCTAAACGTCTCGTAAAAACGCGTAACTAGTATAAAACCAAAACAAATAATTTTATTTAAATTTTATAATGACAAATTGAAGTATAATTCAATCTACAATTTCATGTTGGTCCTTCATTTAATGTAAGCTGTGATTAACCGCCTAGATGACCCAACTAGATGCTCTATTAAAACAAAAAAAAAAAATTGTAGGTTGTAAAGTGTATTCACTGTTTGAAATCCCTTGAAATCGATTAAGTTAAAGCTCTCTTTTTTGGATAACAATGACAAATGGGCACTGGACTCAAGGACTCCTCCTGGAACTCGCAGATGTCCGGGAATAGCGTCATCATGACGCGCCTCAGCTGGGCGGCGTGCTCCAGGCCTCCAGTTTCGCAAATTATGCTGAGCTGCAAAAGTTTATCATTATCTAGTTTAAAGCGACTCACAAACTCTTGGCCCTCCTACACCGAAGCTTCTTCTCAAAGTGATGAAACGATATTTTATTATAATGTGTGAATACATTGACAGAAATATACATACATATGCTCACGTCACGCCTTTCTCCCGAAGAGGCAGACAGAGACAACAGACAGCCCGCGCCACCTGCTACGATCCTGGAGTTCCTTCCTCGTGGTCAAACTTAACGGTCAAACTGATTTGACCGCGAGGAATTCAGTTCCGGGCACTCCTCCACTTGCCATAAATATGATATAAGTATTAAATCCATGAGAGATATTTGCTTTTGCAACATTACTTTCCGTACATCTACTAAGTACTAACAATAATTTTACATAGTATAAATCAAAGATAAAGCAAACACCTAAAGCTAAATGGAAATCAGTATTTGAATGGTATTTTTTAGAAATTATTCATCAGTCGAAAACTTTACGGAAACCTCTATTATGACATGAAACTTCAAATTTCTAGTCGATACTCGTACCTCTTGTAGTATATTCTGGTTTAGTCTGGTATGGTTTCTTTTTACTAGTCTGATATGAAACCCTAAAAGGGACAATATCAGGTCTTACTCCTAGGTGAAAACGGCCTTTTTTATACGACATTAGAATTATTGGTTCTCGCAATTATTCAACAAAACTTCTTACATGGATAGTGTACAGATCATTCTCTTCGAACCAAGCTGGCTCGGCGTAGCATTCGCGCACGGTGCATCCTACGTTAGCTATAGCGTTCAACACAGCTAGCTTCTCCTTAGTTCCGTCGATTGGTACAGTCACCTAAGAAAAAATACTGTTAATTAGGCTATATAGGAATAAATAATGTATTGTCGTATCTGCATTTACCGTGACTTTTATTAGTCGCCCTTCTATTGATTTTGCTCGCTCCATGCATCGGGGTAACGTGATAATGTCAATATTACCGCCAGTCATGACACACACAACACTGAAACAGAAAGTTTTAATGCTCACTCCAAAACATTTACGAGAGCTACATCCAATTGAGGAAAGGAAGATTCATGGATATAGAATAATTTTATTTTTTATTTTTTACACATCTTTGTTGAAGTTCTAGATTGTCTGAAAGCGTCGTTTATACTTTCGGCATCAAACTTACGTTTTCTTCCTTAATTCTGGAAGTACAGTAGGGATGGCTTGTAAAGCGCTTAGGCTAGTCGCACCGGCACCTTCGAGGATCATCTTCTCCTCTTCTGCGAAATGCAGAACCGCTCGTGCTATCCAGTCGTCATCCACCAAAACCTTACATCAAATCAGATCATCTGTTTAATATCAAGAATTCTGGGACATATGATATGGTAATTTTAGTGTAATTTACCATCCAGAATCATCTGTATTACTCGTATCTTGCATGAAATTTAAATAGGTGCATTTATACATAAAGTAAAATCAAATATGTTTAGTTAACATTAAAGTGTTCTAGCAAAGGAGAAGAAGCTGAAAGTGACTCAACTGACCATCTTGTCGATAAGTGACTTTGCAGTGTAGAAAGCGTTGTACCCCGCTGTTGGTATTGCCAGCGAGCTAGCTACGCTGGTGGCGGGTATCGTGTCATAAGGCTCGTTCTTCTCCATGGCTTTGAAGAAGCAACAACACTTGTCTGGCTCTACACCCTAGTAGAACAAACCGTCAACGCCATGTATCAAAAATTATACTTTTTCTTTAAGATCACTGAATCTTTGTAAAAATACCTCTACTACCAACACTAAACGACCGTTAAAACATCATTTGACCAAAACCATAACAGCTCGTCACCACATATCAATCATGTGCTTAACATTACATCACCTTATGTTGATGAGCGTGGGGTGCATAAGCACCTGATTAGTTTTATGAGTCCTTCTAGTGTTGGTGAACTCGAAAGCAAGATGATACAGGAAAATTTTGCTGTCCTTCATAAAGAAGGCAATGACTGTTGTTGATCAGGAATGAATTGTTGATCAATGAATTGTTGATCAGGAATTCTAAAGTATAGGTATTTCTGTTGGTGACTATTTGGATGTGGCATGAAATAAATGTAATGGGTTCAGCCATGGTATCTTACATAAATTAATACTTCAGGTTTGATATGCTTGGCGGCTTCGGCTATGCCCGCTATAAGGCCTCCCCCGCCTACGGGGACTATTATCGCATCTGTCTCTGGTATCTGAGTCATAATTTCAATACCGATGGTGCCCGCTGCGGCTATAACATTTGGGTGGTCGTATCTGACAAGAATAAAGTTCATAAATGTTTTTTGCAGGTATCTTTCGAAGCAAACACTAGATAGAGAACTAACCGAATTTTATTAGAAGCTGCAGAATTTAACGTTAGCGTTTTCTGTAGAAATTACTTTAATTTTATCGAAAGGTGAATAAATTCTACATAACGTACCCATTTAAATAAGTGTGTCCTATTTGAGAGGACAACAGGAATGCTTGCCGCTTACTCTCGGCGAAAGTTTCTCCGTGCAACACAACCTCGGCTTTCATTTCCCTGCATTTTGTGACCGTCTGTAGAATCGTATTGGTGGGTAGCACGACTATTACCTTTATATTCATTTTCTGGCAGTGATATGCTAATGCCTGAGAAAATGTAATAAAAATAGAATTTCCTGTTACGGCATACTCTATATTTTACTATAAAGGAGATTCAACCAAACCAAGTAGACTCTACATGTGATGAATTGTGGTATTCTAATGATTGAAATTAAATCTGACAAGATATTGTGTACGTTTACATTATTACATTACCATAGCCCAGTTTCCTAGAGAAGCAGTAATAACTCCGGCTTGTTTTTGCTCTGGTCGTAGCATATGTAAAACATATAAGGCCCCACGTTCATGAAAACTAAAAGACGTGAAACTTCAATGTTTTCTAATATCTACAGAAAACTAGATAGCATATTCATTAGTATTAGTGTTATTACAAGTAGTCATATCCATTAGTATTGTGTTATTTACAAGTAGTGGAATAAGTACCTTCCGGTTTTGTATAATGATTCCATTTTATAATATAAATCCATTTCAAATTGCTTGCAACATCTAGATAACTGGAAATAAAATTTTATAATAACTCAGCATTTCTTACAAACAGACTTATAAACAACTTTACCAAAAATTATTAATATTAGTACTTATAGATTTAGAGAACCAGTCATAATTTAAAATTAATATTCTGCCTAGACCAATTTTGAATATTTTTCTTAATTATTGTGTTAGTAAAAAATATATTTAAAATATTTTCAGATAAAAAAATACTTTTAAATAAAAACCATGTGAGATAGTGCTTGGAAAACTGGCTGCATTCCCTCTCTAGGCTGATCTTTTGACAGAGGTAACTGCCAGCCCTCTGGTCAACTGAAGCCTCGACCAATCGCATAGACAGATCTTTGATAATCTGCCGAGCCATTATGCGCGTTCCATGGTCTCCACCCCAAGCCCTCATTGAGGTTGGCATATTTGCTTCGCTTTGAGGAAGAAAGTGTCTGTCTAATAAAGGTGGCAGGTGGCAATGCCCGCAGCCAATACCTCGATTCTTTTTGAGACACTGCGAGGTGATGGGCACGCGCAGAGGAGCATGGATCTGGTTTTTTTGATACCAAATAAAATTACCAGGATTGGGGTCTGTGGGCAGGTGTCCTTGATAGTATTAGCGGCTCTCATAATTTCTTTGTACGTAATAGTTTTAGGGTTGTCTGGGTCGCAGAGACTGTCAAATTCAATGTTTGATTTCTGAAATTTTAAATAAGTAATAAATACATTACCATTCACAGACCTCTATCTTGTAGATATACCACTAAAGGAATACGAATTGAGCATGAAACTCGCCTCAGATTTTTTTTCTCAACCAACGGTATTCCTCTTTTCTTTCTTCTTTATCCAGATAGTGATAAATCTGTTCGTTCTGTACCTAGAGTCTAGACGTATGCATACAAGCCATATCATAAAAAAGCTTGTTCACATGGGCGTAGCTAGGGATTTTTCCTTAGGGGGGGCCATGGCCCCAGCCATAAATCGGCCGGCCACGGCGCGGCAAGATGGTATGTAGGAATCAAGTATGGATTTCAGTTATCCTATTATACTATTTTTTTTTTCTTTTATCTGTGTCCTGGCCAAAACTTTGTGGTTTAAGTCGCTAATATAGCTAAGTATACACTGACAAGAGTTCCACTCTTAAATTACCAACAACAAGGTAAATCAAATCGACATTGAAGTAAGGAAAAAAGAAACCAAACATATTTATATAGATCATGTGCATCTGGATTGAGGGACTATTTTTCAAATTATTGAGAAACGAAATGACCCTTACAGGGCATTTAGTAAAAATTTGGTAAAACTTAAAGCAAAGATTCTTAAATTTCTTAAACGTGAAACATAAGAGTTATGGTCAAATAACTTGAACCCTCAATCCTGACTCCTTCATAAAGCGACATAGTCTAATCTCAGAAAGTACTTACTATCCCTGGGATAATAATTTTAATTTGAGAATTTAGTTAAGAATTTCTTAAATACATTAAGAAATTCCCAAATCTTAAGAATGCGATAATACAGATTTATGGCGGTTTAACTTGGGCCCTCAATTCGTGAATATCTGTACTGATTAATCAGTAAAACGTGAGTTTATCTAAAGAAAAAGATTAATACGACTTTAATATATTTGAGTTCAATATCGCTCAATATCGTCGGTAAATAAGTTAAAAAGAAATAACAACACACAATTTAATTGTTAAAAAGTAAATAAAAATCTAATTTTCTTAAAACGTCTGAACTGAGGGTCCAACATTTTCGGCAGTATTGTATTATATGTAGGTATTGTATTAAGCCTTCCACACTACCGCACTTTAGGTTAAGTATTTTAACCAACTTTTAATTAAAATGCAACAAAGCGTCCATTCTTCTAAATGCCATACTTAAAGAGAAAATTGATTTACAATATTTTATATGATACAATTCTGTAGGGTAGTTACGATTTTGTTACTTTTTTTTGATACTACTATTCAGCATGTACCCCATAGAAGCTATTTCATTTCTTAACCTAAAGTGCGGTAGTGTAGAAGGCTTAGCCTAGAATTTTATTTAGTTTTTTACAATCGACTTTTGTGCCGTTATTTGTTTTAACTAATTTACCAACGATATTGAGCGATATTGAACTCAAATTATATTAAAGTCGTATTAATCTCTTTCCTTAGATAAACTCCTTTGTTTGGCTGATTCCTCAGTACAGATATTCACGAATTGAGGGCCCAAGCTAAACCGCCATAAATCTGTATTATCGCATTCTTAAGATTTTGGAATTTCTCAATGTATTTAAGAAAATCTTAACTGAATTCTCAAATTAAATTTATTATCCCTCGGATAGTACCTACTTTCTGAGATTAGGCTATGCCGCTTTATGCAGGCGTCAGGATTGAGGGCCCAAGATATTTGACCATAACTCTTTTGTTTCACGTTTAAGAAATTTAAGAATCTTTGCTTTAAGTTTTACCAAATTTTTACTAAATGCCTTGAAAGTGTCATTTCGTTTCGCAGTATTTTGAAAAATGGGCCCTCAATCCAAATGCACATAAATAGGTCCACTCCACCACCTTGAAATTAGAAAAAATTGTTTTCAAACTATTTTAAGTTTTCTGTGTTTAGCTTTTTGAAGATGGTTTTTGATTTCGGTAGTTGAGGATGAAGTTATTTTATGTATGAGGAAGGGTATTTTTCTAGGGTGGGCCCACAGCTTTCTAGGGTGGGCCCGGCCCTCCCTGGCCCCCCCCTAGCTACGCCCATGTAGTCAAAACCAATTTTACTGATTAACTTCAGCTTCTTTACATTGTGGCTAATCATTAAGGGACATACGTAGGATAGATTGTGACTTACTGGACACCATGAGTTCCCTTTCGCCAAATTGCGCTTTGACATTCCTGCTGGAGATATACCTAGAGCGTTTCTAGAGACTTGGACTTGTGGTGAACCTCTCTTGGAAATCTTAGGCGCCATTGTGTATAAGGTATTCTGATTGTTGTATTTCACGTGTCATGCAGAAGTGATCTGGTTTTGTGCTCGTATGCCTACATTTTGAATTGTTAGTTTATGAGATATTTTTATGGTTTGGGGATATAAAAATAGTTGGGGGTACGGTGCTTTGCACAGGTGCTTTGTCTACGTTTTGTCATAAATTGTCACTGACAGAGACAAACATATTTATTCTGTTTTATTTATGTAGAGAAGTTGCTGCCAAAGAGTTTTTCTTTCAACCCTTTAACGCAACTTGAAAATATGCTGACGTCTTTATCCCCCATTCCCCCCGAAGGGGTCTTCTGAGATGATCCATACCTACTAGGTATATACGACGTGGACATTTTGTAATTTGAACATTCTGCTCTTAAACGAATAAATCATCATAGTGAATAAGCAATGTTTATTGTTTAAATATTTTATTATAAATGTAATAATTGTATCAAAACTATTCAAAACACGGCAATTAACTTCAAAAATAAATTATTAAATAAAAGTGGTACAAAGGACATAAAAACATTGTTCGGGATTGTGTTCGATCCCAGCATTTGCTGGACTACTTCTGCATGCAGACCGGGTTGGGAGCCAGGCAGGGGCCGCGCCTGATGCCTGGAGACTTGTCCGAGCGCTCGCCCATTTCTTGGAAGAAGTACTCTTTGTAATGTTTCTTTATTAATTCGACTAGTTCTTTCGTATGATCCCAGCCTTTCGTTTCAGCAAGTACTTTTAACTAATAAACAAAAAAGGAAGAAGCATCAAACTAGGTTAAAAGGTCTTTGTCTTGGTATGACTAGTTTTCAGTACTAGAATGAAGTAATAGCCCACTGCTGAGGTACACAAATCAAGATAATGGTTAGAAGTTTTTGATTAAGTTTTCTGAAAATTGGAGTAGGTATCCGCTTATAACAGCTGTTCATAATATGAAAGGCACCTCAACACTGAAGACATCGCTCTTGACCCAAGCGCGTTCGGGCACGCAGTCACGCATGGTGACGCCGATGCCGGCGAGCAGCGCACACATCTCAGCCATGCCCCCGGGGCGGTCGTACACCGTCACCTTGAATTTCACTAGCCGCCCCTCGGCCGCCATGCCGCGTTCCAAGGCCCGCGCCAATATAGTTGGGTCGATGTTCCCTCCAGTCAATATGCATACAACTCTGTGAATATTACAGGTAAATAAACAAAAGGACAAAAATGCTAAATAGAAAGGCATTAAAGGCTCATACATATTACACCAGGGCGGGTCCGGGCCGGGCCCCGTCCGGGGCACGGTCAAAATCTATAGTATAGTTTTTCAATATTGCTCTGGCCCGGACGGGGCACGGCGTCGAAATGTCGAGGCGTGTTGTTAGGATGATTCACCCCGGACGGGGCACGTCCGAGCCCGACGGGGCCCGGCCCGTTGTAACATGAATCAGCCTTTATGGTGATAGTTAAGTTTGAAATCACTTTAACCCTGACGTCGCACTGGGTGGGACAGCCAATGGTAAGTAAGTTTCTGGCTATGTAACCCTAACAACTTTGTTGACTCTACACGTCATGTTATACACACCAACTCGAGTTGTAGGTGGTCACATAAATCTTACTTTTTTCCTTTGAGATTCGGGAATAGTCCAGCCATGATGGCGGCCATGGCTACCGCGCCACCTCCTTCCACGACAAATTTTTCTTCCTCAACGATGTGCATAATAGCGCGAGCTACCCAGTCTTCCTTTACTACTATCTATAACAATGTATATCTCAGTGAGTTAATATATGGTTCTTGATGCACAATTTGCTTTAATGAAAGTAGTAAATAGTTCGTTACCATTTTATCCACTATTCCTTTAGCGTTATGGAAAGTGTTAACTCCAACTTGGTTAACTGCTAAGCCATCTGCGATGGTGGAATCAATTTCCAGAACTACCCGTTCATTTTTTCTGAGCGATTCTACCATAGAACAAGTTTTATCCGTTTCGATACCCTGTTAAATTAAAATCGATTTACCCGGGCATTATTATAACATGAATACGAAAAAAAATTAAAATAAAAGTGGCCGTAAATTTATGGGGTTTGCCTTTTGGAGGCTACAAGTTATGAATTTACTGAATTATTCTGTGATGTTAGCAAAATGGTTTTCAGATGCCTGCAATAATGCAGGTCTTTAAAATTATTTATCTTCTCTTTACTCAGCCCCAATTGTTTGCCAGAGGGATATGACTCACGTAAATTTCCGTATCAGGTTTGAGGTGCTTGGCGGCGATAGCTACGCCGCACAATAGACTCCCGCCCCCGACAGGGATCAATATTGCATCAACTCCAGGAACTTGCTCTATGATTTCTATGCCTATAGATCCTTGACCTTCAATAATATTCGGGTGGTCATACCTTTATGAGAAAATTTGCAAATAGGTAATTGCCATTAGTTTAAAAAAAAACTGTCGAAAATCCTTTGATTTTATAAATTTGCTAAATGTTACCCATTTATGTAGGTCATCCTTTTGTCTCTTGCAATCGTTAAAGCGTGTGATTTAGCTTCGCGTATGTTGGCGCCGAGTTGTATTACTTTCGTGCCAAAAGATTCGCACTTCTTGAGTTTGTTCATGGCGGCCGTTGTCGGCATCACCACCACGCAAGGCACACTCAGTTGGTTGGTATGGTAGCTAAGGGCTATGCCGTGGTTGCCGGTTGTTGCAGCTATGACGCCATATTTCTTTTGCTCATCCGATAACAGGATTAACGTGTTACGAACTCCACGTTCCTTAAAACTGTTCATTTGTATTGTTAGGGCGATAGTAATTATTTAAAGTATTATCGAAATTGAAAACGTATTACCATCCTGTGACTTGCAAAAATTCTTGTTTCAAAAATATATCCATTCCTAGTTTTTCAGATACATGTGCTTTCTGTGAAAAGTGGAAATATATTGAAGGATCCAAATTACCAGTGTAGTCACTACAACGTAGTACCTATACAAACAAAGTCGCTTTCTCTGTCCCTATATCCCTATGTCCCTATATATGGTTTTTATAATTTTTAAAACGAAGTACACAACGGATTTAGATGCGTTTTTTTAAATAGATAAAGTTATATATCTAGATATTAAGCAAAAATATTTGTAAAGAGCGCAACGCCTACAAACTGCTCCTGCAGTTTGGCGACTTTAAGTTTCTGTAAGTGTAGATATTTATGAAATGAATAAATAAAAAAAAAAAATCAAGATGTAGGTTTTAGTATTAGCATTGCACCCATGCGAAGCCGGGGCGGGTCGCTAGTTAAGTTATAAATTTATACAAAAACAAATATCAAGTTCTATGTAAGTACATAATAATATAGCTTTCATTTCATTCATTTCCGACGATTTTTATTATTATGGCTTTCATATAATATTATGAAAATATAGTTTTCATTTTCAAATGGGAACATTGGCGGTTTGTAGTTTATAATGTTAGTAAGTGGTCACCAAATGCTTTACATTTAAAAGATAAATAAGTTGTGCCGCAGATTTGAAGTCGCCGAAATTATTGAAGTAATTTTATGTTGTAGGTTTCCAACAGCCGATTGGCTCTTATCAGTGCTATTCAAGGGTTATGATTTTCATTTCATGTTGTATTTGGGATTTTACTAAATATTTATAGTATTAAGTTCAAAACAATTACACCACATGGCGTCCTGACCACGGTCCCCACAATTCGTCGCGCGGCAGCCAGTATGTCGTCATACTTTATTTTTCGCGGGTTGTTGGGATCACAGTATTCATCGAAGTCTGGATCCTGCAGGAACGAACCATCAGTTAATTAATTTGTGTTTTTGGAACCTTCCATATTTTCAATGTTCAATTGTATTATACCTACCTATATTATACATAATAATAATATTATTATACATACCTGATTCATTTTGAATAACGTAATATTATTATTAGGGTAATTTCACAATTAATTTTTCATATTTCCTGCAATTTTTAAGAATTAGGCGATAAAATAAATATGATAAGAGCTAAAAATTTTGACAACAGAATGATCATAAAAATTGTGTGCAAGAAGCACAAATACTCTTTTAGTAAAAATGTATGTGGAAAGATTTTACGTTCCGGGTAGGAGGTAGTTATTCCAAATAAGTTTAAAATAGATCCAAAAAGGGTTGTTACTGCTGAAATGACAGCAGACATAATCATCATAGAGTTACTTCTATACGATAATCATCTACTTTAATAAATTTATTATCTAAGCATAACCGATAATAAGTTTATGGGAGTTCACGGTTTCCGTATATACATATAAATGTTTCACGGGACACCCTTGAACCTTGTGCTTAAGATAGGTATATATATCGATTATAATTTCATAAGTAGGTATGAGTAGCCAAGCCATCAAAAACTAAATCGGCAAAAACATTGTTGTTCAACAATTTATTTTTAGAATAATTATGTAAGTAACAAAGTTACCTAATAAATATTATGAAGTTATTCTTAGTCTTTACATTTCATGCAATACACATTTGATGTAATATACCTATTAAATAATAAATAAATAAATAAAATATAAAATAAATAAAGTGTTCTAGTACTTATTTAAAGAAACAAAAAACTTAAGGCTAGTGTTAGTAATGACATAAGATATTATGATCTATTTTTGTTGACGTGGGCTTGTACCCAATTCTTACCGAGTGTTAAAAACAGTTTCAGTTAAAATATCTTAAAAAACAAAAGAGTTAGGTAGATACATACTTTACCAACTTGTAATGCTATTATTGTCACCACAGATTTTCAATAACGTCGTAGTGACGCCGTTGTCGCAAAGTCAGTATAAAGTATTTATTCATAGGTATGTCATAATAAAGCTTAGATTATATAAACAGTAATCAGTAAATAATAAAATTTAATGTAAAATTAAAACTACAAGCCCAGATTGTACCTACCTATTTATGTCTGTATTTTCATTCCGTTATTACATTTGTATTTTGTGTTTACATAGATTTGAAAAATAATAATAAATATGCCTACCGCTAGATGATGTATTTTTTTTATGAAAGAATAAATCATAGGGAACCACCCGGAGTATCGTGAAATAACATAAATCGTCTTCCGATTCGGTTGTCATCGTCTTAATGCGAAACATCGTCGTCGTCCAGGAAGTCGGTGCTGCAGCGGCGGGGGCGCTCGTCGCTCTCCCGCGAGAAGGACCACTCCTTGTAGGTGTCCGCGACCATATTGCGAAGTTCCTCCATGTGATCAGGACCTCGAGTTTCGCATACCACTTTGACCTGCAAGGGAATTTACCAATTATTTTGAAGGGGATTCACAAAATCGCAGTTGGTGTTTCGGGGCACAAAGCGTTCCAAAATATGTCATGTAATAGCAGCTGCGTTAACTACAGACTCAAAGGCTGTTACATATTCCATACGACCATAACAATATTTACATTTTCAGAACATATTTGTGTGATATAAGTTGTTTTACATTTGTCGCACTTGGCAAAATTTTAGGGTTTCGTAACTCAAAAGGAAGAAACGGATCCGAACGCATAAAAATCTAACTTCTAAGTTAACATAAAAAAGATACGACCGTTCTTTCCGCAAAAAACGAATATTTCGACACTCTCAGGGTAATCAAAATTTATAGGTTACTTTCCGTTGACCTAGAACTATGAAATTTGGCAAGTAATATACTAGTACAAGGTAGTTAGTATTATACTACAAGTACAAGGAAAATATGAAAACTATACATTTGTTAATAAATCACAAGAATATAGTCTTTATTTAAAGTAGGTACTTAATCGATCATACTGCGACACTCGATTCCTGAACTACAAATTTGTACGGAACCCTCGGTGGGCGACTCCCACTCGTACTTGTCCGGTTTTTTTTTCTATTGGTGAGACTACAACCATTACCCGTATTTAATTATAATAATTATATATTTTTTACTAATTTTTTATTTATTAATACAACGATTTTATAATAAACAATGTACACAGGGCATTGAGTACAACTATAAACAGTATAGAGGTAAGTGTGTTAGTTGGTGGGTAGGGGGGGGGGGGGTGCATAAATGAGTATTAGTTACTTACACGGACACTGAAGATGTCCCCATACACCCAGGCGCGCTCCTGCATGATGTCTTTAATGGAAACTCCTATAGACGAGATGAGTTTGCAGAGCTCGGCTATGCCACCCGGACGGTCGCTGACGGTTACTTTGAACTTGACAAGCCGCTGCTCAGCGGCCAGACCACGTTCTAAGCACCGACCTAGGATCGTGGAGTCAATGTTTCCGCCAGAGAGGATGCAAACAACCCTGAAAAAAATAAGAATGTTTAAAACAATCTTTCCACCTGCAAGGTGGATGAAGTGCCTGGTGAATGGCAGGCGTGTTTAATTAAGTTTACAGAGGGCCTCAGCAAATTGTTAAATCTAATATTCTGTTTTTTGAAATAAATTTGTTTCTTATTTCTTATGTGGTATGGCAACTTGAATTCTGTGAGATTGATCAGCCATTTCTGTAGCTGATGGGCTGGCTGTAGTATAAGTATGGAAACGTATCCTTAGTAATTAACAGTGAGGCACATAATCATAGAGCTTTTAAAATGTTTTAAATAAATGTCCTGAAAATGTCCCGTTACTTATAGTTTGTTGGTTAGCATTGCGTGCAGGCCGTAGGCATTCGACCGTTCGTTGCAGATGCAATGGGGATTCCTGTCTTTGACCAAAGAGATGATAATGACTTTTAATTTCTTTGCTTTCATATGTTGAAAAGTCAGGAAGATTGAAGATTTTTAATGCAACGTGAAGTAACGAAATGGAACCAAATTGCTTGTCAGTTGTGACTCACATTTTGTGCATGATGATATGTAGAAAGGAACAAAGAGTGTAATTGTTCATTTAACCCGAGATATTGACCGATTAATGGACCGGGACCTTAATATTTAACCTTTTATCAAGTCCAATTGCATCATAGTACTGCGCCTATCACAATACTTTTCTTCGTTATCGATCTTAATTTACGTTATGGAAATATCCTATAGAATATTTTCCGTCGATTTATTCATGATCCAAGGTTAATGTAGAGGTTTTTCCCAATATTGCTATACCCACCACCGTCGACTGTTTTTAGGGATCGATTCTAAAAAGTTACAAAATGAATCCTTCAACGTCTGCCTGCCTGTCCGTTAGGTTTTTAGAGCCTACCTAGGGAAGGGGTAGTTTTATTTTTTGCTTCACAAAATTTACGAAAACAGTAGGTATCTATACTTACTTTTTGGCCGCGAGCTCCGGCACGAAGCCAGCCATTATGGCAGCCACACCTACCGCGCCGCCGCCTTCAACCACGTACTTCTCTTGCTCCACTAGGCGGAGAATGGCGCGTGCAAGCCAGTCTTCCTTTACCGTAATCTGTTGTACCAAGATTACAGCGGTTTAGTCATAATCAATCGGGCATTGATTAAAAATATTATCTCAAAACACCTCTACAACCATGTACTTCGGTTTTCATTTTACAATCAAGTAAAGCAAAATAATTAGACAATGAAAACCAAACATGATGACGTCGTAAAGTAGGTATTCTCATTGAACCAATTATTTCACTCTGAAAACAAATAACGTAGGTACCTACTCGTAGTCAGATGTGCAAATTTTCTGTCCATAACTCATTTTTTAAGCTGATTCGTTAAACTCTACCATCGAGAAATCTATGAACCATCTCTGTTTAATCAAAGCACTTATAATAATTACATTTAATGTTTGCTTAGAATTTTGTGTTTCAATAATATGATAACGTGTTTACCATTTTGTCGATAAGAGAATTGACAGTCTCGAAGGCGTTGTAGCCGACCATAGGTACGGCCAAGCCGTCTGCTAGAGTAGACTTGATCTCAACGTTCGTCGGCTCGCCGTTGTGCATCGCTCGCTTCATACTCGGACACTTTTCTGTTTCGACCCCCTGTTGACAATGGCAAGCCTCAGATTTATGTGATCGATCCAATACACATTAAAAAAAAGTTTTTGTGTTAGTTAACGAACCGGCCGAATTTGATTAACGGGCCATCATTTAGGTACCTTACTGAAGGAGAAGAGGTAAAGCCTTCCTTGTACGTCATTGACGAAGGAAGATACCTACTTACGCAAGTTTTTGCTAGTAGGTAAAGCATTAGTGACCCGCAGGGGTCAAGGGCAATTGGTAGTTCTATTATTTATTTATTTGGGTAATCAATAAAATATACACTAACACATTTAAATATAATTAGGGACTACAATAAGGTCAATTATGTCTGGATTCCGTTGCTAGGCGGGCTAATTTAGATTACAAAGAAAACAACATACTTAATTACTTAAATTACCTATCCAATTAACTAATTATCTATTCGTACGATTGTTAGTAATATCATTACCTACCCAATTCAAATATTATTTGTTTTATTTTAACAGATACCTAATACAATTTTAACGATAGTTGCCTATCTACCTACTATATTTGATAAATCGTTCAGAAAAGTTCAGTGATCTAAATATAACATTAAAGGTTTAATTGGATTCATCATTTTCATAATATCATTAGGGTTCTGCATCTGGATCCGCACCTGATGCATTTTTTTTAACCAAAATGCTTAAATATATAGTTTCGAGTTTTAACTGTCGTAGATCCGCACTCGAAACTATTGTTACCGTATTTTTATCGACCAATATTTTTGTTAAAAATTAAATAAATAAAATCACGCGTAAAACAAGAGGGTAGGAAGAGGTATTCCATTTCTGGATATACCCACTTTTCACGAGATATTCATTGGACCCCTTAACGTGATAGCTGGTGAGCCCATCGAAGGACCGGGTCTTTTACACATGTCTCAGAATTAATTCTGGGACCTGCGGGTTTCCTCACGATGTTTTCCTTCACCGTCGTACAAGTGATAAATATGTACGTAAGTTTTGATAAACTCATTGGTATGCCAGGATTTGAACCCGAGCCTCACTGATTATCATCATGTGAAGTAGGCTCTTTAATTAACCGTAAGGCTATTACTGCTATCTAATATTTTTGATATTTTGAACTTTTTGATATTTTGAACTTTTTGACGTAGTACTAAAAATGCCTACGAATTCATGGAAAAGATACGGAACCCTCCGATGACGAGTCCTACTCACACATGGTTAGTTTTACATTTTATTTTTCTTATGGATCAAAAAACAACAAAAGCTACATAACTAATAAGAACGAAGTTGACGATAATGAAACGATTGCTATGACTGACCCTTGAACATCTTAGTTTATCAAATAACCCATGCATGTTCTGTTGATACAGTTATCTGCTTATTCACGTATCAAATGCAGAAAAATCTGGATGAGAGCCAATTAAATAGATATAGATAGAGTACTTACGCATATTTATGTACTTACAAATTTTTACGCATATTTATGATTATGAGAATATAATATATTTACCAGGGTGCCCTGTAAAAATATGGCCGTTAGTATTTTTAATATTTTTTTTATAGATTTTTGAGACAAAATTTCATTCACTTGTCACAAAAATCAGCTGATTTTTCAGTCTTAATGTATATTGCCGTGAAATTTCGTCCCAAAAATCAATATTTTTTTTTTATTAAGAATACTAGTTGGTTTGTAGCATATACTCGATCCCTACACCAATAATTCTGCACCGGATCTTAGGCTAACACGGGATTGATAAAAAAAAAATTTGAGTTTCAGTTCTATGTATTGGCACAGTTTTGTTAAACTGTGGTATTGGTATGGGGAACCCCCAAAATTTATTGTTTTTTTTTTCTCTATTTTTGTGTGAAAATCTTAATGCGGTTTACAGAATACATCTACTTACCAAGTTTTAAAAGTATAGTTCTTATAGTTTTATAAAAAAGTGGCGGTAACATACGGACGGACAGACAGACATACACGACGAATCCATAAGGGTTCCGTTTTTTGCCATTTGGCTACGGAACCCTAAAAACACGATCCGCGCGGATATACAAGACTTGATGCACAAGAGCTCCGTAATGTTCTGGTACCTTGACCGTTCTAGCAAAAAGGCATCTTATCATTGAACATACTCACATAAATAAGAACGTGGGGCTTAAGGTGCTTGATGGCTGTCGCCACGCCTGCCAACAAGCCACCGCCGCCAACGGGAACCAGCACGGCATCCACGTCGGGAACTTGCTCCAGGATTTCAAGACCCACAGTTCCCTGTCCGGCCATTATATGCGGGTGATCATATCTATAAATATGGACACACTTTAGTTTCTGCTCTATGGATAGATGTACTATATATTAGTTGTAAATTCGTTCGGAATTAGAAAATAACTTTGCGAAATGAATCAAAAAATAGAAAACCACCCTTTTTCTCGAGAGTCAACATATAGCTACTACAGTAACTTAACAAATTTATATGATAAAAAAACTGTACCTACAGAAAGTTCTGTCGATTCAGAGCAAAAAACAGACGTAAGTGTACTAATTATGAAGTAGGTAAAACCTAATACCAGTCTCGGACACACAATTTCAATTCAATGTAGGAACTAACTGACCCATTGATATACGTGAGCTTTCTCTCCTTAGCCAGCATCATCGCATGGAGTTTGGCTTCCTTCATGTCGTCTCCGTGGACGATCACCTCAGCCCCGTAGGACCGGCACTTCTGAATCTTCATGATGGGCGCTACATTGGGCATCACGACTGTTGTGGGTATGTTCAGTAGGTTGGCGTGGTAGCTCAAACCTTGGGAGTGGTTGCCCAGGGACGCGGAAATGACACCGTTATTTTTCGCTTCGGAAGATAACAGGAGCAATGCGTTGCGAGCCCCGCGCTCTTTGAAACTGTGAGTTAAAAATGTATTTATTTTATACACTTTACGTTAAAAACCAATCAGTGCTAATGTACCTATAGCAAATAAATTCATCTCATTTTACATATAAGTTTTTAAACAAATATTTTAGATTATGTTGTTGCTGAAATATGTTTCATTTAAGAATTAAATATAGCAACAAGTCCTTTATTTGGTATACCTACTTAGCAAATTCTGTGGCATATACCTTCCTGTATGTTGCAGAAAATCATTTTTGAGGTATATTTCCATACCGTAGTTAGTCGACATGTGAGATTTCTGAAATAAATATAATTATACCTATACTTAGAGTTTTACATAGAAAAGGATTACCTTTTAGAATTAGTAAGACTGTGGGCACACAGTGTGATGGATAATTTATTTATTTAAAAAAATCTTCGAATGCAGTTTTACTTATTTTTTTTTGAAAATAAAATAATAAATCCTTTAAGTCAAATTTACCATTATAAATATTAAGCATTTTTTATCCACCGCATGTACCTACTATATACAATTCATTTACTTACCACTTATTATGTAAACTTGTTATTGACTTCTCTTATTACTCTTTGTAAAAAAGAAGAAACTCACCACGCAAGGCGTTTTAATAATCCCACTCTGAATCCTGTAAGCTGCAGCAGAGACATCTTCAAACGATATCTTCTGAGGGTTCTCCTTGTCGCACATGGGGTCGAATTCGACCGTCTGAAACACCATATTTTTTATGTTGTGTTGCTGGGAGCGTGACTGAACTATCACCCTTGCCAGTGCGGTGGCATACTCTGGACTAATTCAAATGGAATGAGCAAGAGTAAGTTAAGTCTTATCAGCAGATAATTATATTTATAAGATACAAGCTGCTGCTACCGGCTTTGCCCATGTGAATACGTTTTTTCCCATACCAGTTAGGACTATCAAAATCATTTCTAATCTATGACTCTACCTTCAATGTAATAATTTTTTAGTCTCTATCTTTAAAATGTCGGAACTCCCAGAAATACTTTCACGGTTACTAAATTTGTAGAAAAGATAATCTGAATACGAACTTCCACGTCAATTTAAAGATTGCGACATCTCTACTAAAAAAAGTCTCACACCTTACCCGAGGGGGCAGACAGTTATTTCATTTCAGGAAATACCCACATTTCAACAGTATAATCTTTGGAGCCCTTTACGTGATAGGTGGTGAGCCCATCGCCGAACGGTCTGTTAGAATTAACTCTGGGACCAGCGGGTTTCCTCACGATGTTTTCCTTCATCGTCGACCTAGTGATAAATATGTACGTGAGTTTTTGAAAAACTCATAGGTACCAGAATTCGAACCCGAGGCCTCGCGCATGAGAGGGGGCTCTTTCATCGCCGGGCTCTATCACTACTAAATTAGTATCTACATAGATACTCAAAGGTGAATGGGTCCATCGTCTGAACACTTTGAACTCGAACTATACGGGGATCAGTAATATAATAGATAATACTTACAGAAATGTCACATTTAACGTATCGCTCCATTTAGATGAGCACGAAACAATAGAAAATTATGTTAGAAATACACCGACCGCTGTGCTGCCCGGAAATGAAGTAATGTTTTATAAAAATCTTGTTGTAGCATAAATGCGTAGTCGAGGTTTATTACGAAATATAAATTAATCTTGCAAAGTCTGTGTGCGGTAGCGTTACTTAGCTAAAGAATGTGAAAAAAATATGTATTTATAAATACTTATTTATATATATTTTGAATAAAACAATTCTGAACCTACTTACACTCCAGACCAGTTGATGTATGCTTTTTCATTTTCTTATTATTGTTAAGAACTATTTTTGTAAAGGATTGCTGGAAGGGATTCCCTTTAGAAATATTTTTAAGTTTTTAGGTCTTACTTTGTAGAACTGTATGTACCTACATCTTTGTAATGTATCTACCTAACGATCTGTAACTGTGAACGACAAAATTTCCCTCTAAATTCTTTTCCTCATGTAGGTGACCGTAGGTTTTTAATGAGAATAAAATAGTATTTAAACCCAAATATGATTATCTTTATAACATCTGAGTTGGAAATGATATCTAACTATAGCAGCGCCCCGCGGTTTCACCCGTGTAATTCCCGTTCCCGTGGGAATACGGGGATAAAATATAGCCTATGTGTTATTCGAGTGCGTTACTCCAGCGGAAATTTGTCGAATATCGGCATTTGAGGGATACAGATAATTAGTTGTCCGGCTTCTGTAAATGTTGTGCAGATTTAAAAATTTGTAAAAACAGTTTCCGCTGGAGTAACGTTACCCCAGCGGCAATTTTTTTCTAATGGGAATATTGAAATAATTTTTATCTACATAATTAGTTTTCATGACGGAGTAAATGTTGCGACTTAATTTGAATTTGTATCGTTAATGGTTCCGAAGATATTCAAAAATTTCAAAATGCCGCATTTTTGATGTTTGCGTTTTTCGCTGAATTTCGGAAATGGTTAAGCGCACTATCATAATTTTTTGTACATGACTTCTTATGTCTTATTCCTAATTAGTTGTAAAATAAAAAATTAAAAATAATTTACCGTTTAGGAGTTATGTAAGCAAATAGAAAAACCCTCTAATACGTCCTAGCACTTCGAATAAGAGGTCTAGAGACTTGTTTGAAACGTTATTTTGTAGCTTGCAACTGCTTTCAGGTGTTTGTGAAGTTTCATTAGTATCCTATAAGTAATTAATAAATTATAATGAAATTTAGCTCAGTTTGGGCCTCGACGCGCAAAGCGCTATTTAACCCCCTATTAATGGACTTTCTTGTGGGATTTTTTAACCGAATAATAATTAGTTATATAGTTCAATTTTATACTTGTGAAATTTCAGCATCGTACAATCAATAATTAACGAGATAATCAAAAATACACATTTTAAGTTATCTACCGTGATAACCCGACCGAGTTTAGATGGTCACAGAAAAGCGGCCGTTTAGTACATTATGCTAACATTCTAAAACACGTAGTATAATAGTCTTTCAAGTTCGGTACAGACGAGCACATTATCTTTTGAGTACCTATTGATTTAATTTTTTTTTTTTGGAGTTTTACATAAACATTTTATATATTATGCCATTATCCTAGCAGTCTGCTATACTTAAATCGAGCTAAATCTTCGTAGGTACCTATTAACAGTTATTATTAATGTGTAGTGCTTCTTAACTTTTTTCCTTTTTCTGTGGGTTACTTGTTCCACCAAGAAGGACATTGATTGGTAAACAAGGTAGGCTACAATGTATAAATATACAATATTATTATTATTGGATAGGATACCGAAGGATACCGAGTTGGCAACACCGACCGAGCTAGAGGATACCGAGTTGGCAACACCGACCGAGCTAGACGTTATTTTGTCAGCTGTTCCTAAATATATAAAAAAAAAAGTTTTTTTGCTTTAATTTATCAATATTTATCGTGAATACATTACGTGTAGTAATTATTTGTCTCTTAAACATAAATTGTGTCGTGATTCTAAGTGTAATTATTCGATATTGTGATAACGGACTGCGAACAAAGGCCGGCTGTCAACTCGGATTCGAATTCAACGGATTGTAAACGGTATTGCTTTCTTTTATTCATTGATATTTATATACTACATAAAGAAATCAGTAACGTAGGTCCCTAAGCCCAGACACCTCTCATTATCTGACTGTTTTAGCTAATTAATCACATCTACAAAAAACCACTAGGTTTTGTCATACTTAATAAAATCTATTGCCAAATCAATACGAAACATCAAAATCGTTATAAATATATTGTTAAGCATATGTACCTACTATTATAAATATAATTGTTTAGTAACTATACTGGTCTAGAACCTAGGTATAACCTAAAATTTTGCATAGATTATTGTTGCTGGCACAAAGTGTACACTAATTGTTTATTTAATTCAGTTCAATTAAATTACATAATGACTACTCGCAGAATTGCTGCTACTCTCGAGATGGAAAGAAAACTACAGTTAGCATTAGATGAATTAAAAATGTCTAAAACTTTGTGTGACCAACTGTTAGCCGAAAGAAATGACAGTGAGCAAGAGGTCTTGGCTATATTAGATACAAATAAATTGTTAAAGTCTGAGATGGCAGAACTGCACGCTAAGAACATTGAGATGACTAACCAACGAGATCAGCTCCAAGGTGTGTTGGATGCGTTCGACCGAAGCAGCTCTGCGCTCGAAGAGGCCTTCTCGCGCATTCGTTCACTGGAGTTTGAACTCCGTGACGCGCACAAACAAATATCTGAGTTGGACCGCACAAGACAAGAGTTCCAGTCATCACGAACGCACTCCCTATTTGAGGAGCTGGTCGGCAGCCAACCTGGCACGCCATCAGCTGTTTCTGCTGTCTCACACTCACGAAACCCCTGTGTAACCATTGACCTCACCAGTGAAACCCCGACCACTACACCAGTGAAGTCAATGGAGCCAAGTAGTAGTACTAACAGTAATAAGAAATTAAAAAAATATGTAAACATTAAAAAGTACATTACAAGTACTCAAAAACTAATTAAAAAAAATAGTAAATTTTGCAAGAATATGGATTTAAGAAAGGAACGTCGCGAATTAATAAGCGAGTTAAACAGTTGTAATGTAACTTTAGAAACAAGTAGGACTACTTATGAATGCGACACACAAAAGCTTCGGATAAACTTTAGTATATGGACCGCTGATTTAGATTACGGCAATTTTATAGCAAAAAGGTCTTACCCTAAAGAGTCTTTCAGCAAAGTTTCAAATTGCGGAAAATTATAGTTTTTCCAAAAAAAAATCATTAAGTTTCGTCTTTTGTATGAAAAAAAACGCAACTATGGAGGTTAGGGTATATGGACCGCTGATTTGGATTCCTGCAATTTTATAGCAAAAAGGTCTTATCCCAAAGAGTCTTTTTGCTAAGTTTCGAATTGCGGAAAATTAGTTTTTCCAAAAAAAATTATCATAAACTTTCGTATTTTTTGCGTCGTTTCACTTTTTTGGGATACATTAGGCCTCGGTTTCAGAACCGAATCTGCTTACCCCGAATGAGATAGATTAGGTCACTAACAGTTTCAGAACCGAATCTGCCCACCCCGAATGGGATAGATTAGGTCACTAACTGTCTCAGAACCGAATCTGCCCACCCCGATTTCCACGTGGTCTTATCTGTCCTACCCCTAGAGTGTTTTTTATAAGCCGGAGGCGCGTAGGGAATGCAGCCCCCGCCCGCTGTGACTAAGCACAGGCATTGCGCGAGCCGAGCGGCGGAGGCTGGACCAATAAAGCCGAAGCTGCGTAGGCTGGCGCATATGCCTGTGCTTAGTTACGCTAGGGCGGAGGGGCTGCAATTTCCGCAGCGCCGGAGCCGTCACGAATTCGACCTTTTTTTTAACAAGCGGTAGTGATTTTCCATACGCAACATAACCTCAAAATTAGTTTTTTGTTTTTTTTTCAAAAACTATAGTGTTCCGCAACCCCTCCCCACCAGGGGGGGGCTCCTACCCCTCCCCCCCTCTCCCTCCCCCCCCCCCCCCTTAAATCGACGGTCCATATACTAAAGTTTTACCAAAGCTTCAATCACAAATTAGCGGATTGAACGATTCTTTGAAATGTATAACTTCAAAATATGAGACTGCGCAAAAGGAAATACACGCGTACTCGCTGGCACTGGACGAATTGTTAAAATCAACTAAAGATAACTACGATCGATTTGAATCTCTGACTAAATATAACACTAATTGTAACTGTCATCAGAGTCCCAATTCGCCCGTGCCGTCCGCGGGTACCGCCGCCACCAACTATGAGCCGCAGGCGGCGGCGGGCCCTGCGCAGTCTCCCCGTCCCCCGTCGCCCCCTAGCGGGATAACTACTGCTATGCGCGCCTCTTTCTCACTGTCAGGTAATAATATAAGCAATAACAAGACCGAGCAAAACATTGTGATGTACAGTGATGAAATAGGTAAAAACATGGGTTTACAGCTTAGCAGCAAGCTGGGGCATGCAATTAAAAACAATTGCATGCCAGGGGCCACTTATTTAGACATATTAAAAAATATTCTAGATGCCAAGCATAACAAAAATACAACTATTATTATATTAATTGGCAGGCGGGGAAATGCAAACAAAAAATGTCTTACAAACATTTTTGCACAATTAAATGACCTAGAAAATGTCACTAACATAATATTGTTTGCACTCCCTTATAGTAACAGTCACACTGAGTGTGAAAATAAATATAGACATAATTTAAATATGACATTACATACTTTGACATGTCGTCATACTCATAAATTTAATATTATTGACACTAATAATTTTATTAGTAAACATTTTTATTTGACCAAAGATAAATACTATCTTCCTAAATATTATACGCGACAGTTAGCAGATATGCTATCTTATTTTATTACTAATTCAGTCAATTCGTTGACTAACCCGACGGCTGACCCTATTGGGCAATCGATTAATTTGACATTAAATTGTAACAGCTTGGAATTTGCTCCAAATAATAATTTAAATTAGAAATAGAGACAACAGAGATTAACTCTGGCTATACGTCATGTCCTATTAATAAAAATGTTACTAGTAAAAGTAAAAAATTAAATTGCATTACCCTAAATAAAATAAACCTGGTGCATCAAAATATTCAAGGTATGTTAAGTAAAGAGCTAGAAATTGAACTATTTATGAACTGTCTTAATACTGATATAATGTGCATTACAGAACACTGGCTAAAAAAACACCAGTTCATTTTTGGTTTTAACCACCACCAGGTTGGCAGTTCGTTCAGCAGGGAGGTCTCGATACGCGGTGGCTCTCTAATACTTGTACGTAACGGTCTGAAGTGTAAAGAGCGCGCGGACATTGTTGGGCTCTCTGTTGAGCGAACTGTGGAGATAGCCTGCACAGAGCTCGAGCGGCTTATTGTAATGAGCGTGTACAGACCCCCCAGTTCTTGTTATGAACACTTTGAGAAAATCATGGATGAAGCCATATGTAAAATTAGCAATAAAAATAAATACATTGTTGTGTGTGGAGATTTTAACATTAACCTTTTAGATACTTCATCCAGTATTGGTAGTAGGCTTGTATCATTTTTCAAATGTCATAATCTTGTAAATCTTTTTTCAGTGCCTACCAGAATTACTGCGACCACAGCAACATGCATCGATAATGTTTTTACAAACCTCGTGCCTGATGATACAGCTGTAATTAATAAATTATCCTCAGATCATTGTGGCCTGATGGTAACTTATCAGATGTGTACTGAAAAGGCACTTAAGAAAGATATTAAATGCAGACCAGTAACGTGTACTCGCCTTCAGCAATTTAGAAATAACATAGAAAATAAACTTTTAGATTTTTCATACTGTGATGACCCTAATGATTTGTACAAGTCAGTATTAACACTAGCTAAGAACGAATGTAATAATGTTTTTAAAACAAAAAGTGTAAAAATCAATAACAATCTAATGTTCAGTGATTGGGCGACGGTGGGAATTCATAAAAGCAGACAAAGATTATATGAACTATACGAGGAAAGGACGTATAACACTAGTGATACCTTTTGCAATTATGTTCGTCAATATTCAAAAGTCTTTAAACGTATTTGTACCGCGGCTAAAGCTAACCATGTAAGTAATAAAATCAAAAATAGCACAGACATTGTAAAAACTACATGGAAAATTATAAATAGCGAGACTGGAAAATTTAAATCTCAACATTTTGACTTTCAGTTGAAAGTTAACAATAGAATTTTAAGAAATGACAAAGATATATCTGAAGTGTTTGTAAATTTTTTCTCTGATATTCCAGTCTCGACGACCAAGTCACTAAACTCGTCACCCGCACTCGCTGAATCGCTACTACAAGAACATACCGCTGCATGTAATACACGCAATTTCGTATTCGATCATGTAAATCCTTGGGACATCCTAAAAGCATTCAAATCAATACAAATGAAAAATACTGCCGATCTCGACGGCTTATCTGTAAAAATCATATCATCCATAATAGACTTAATTGCCTCACCTCTAGCTTGTTTATTTAATAAATGCGTTGATGATGGCGTGTTTCCTGATCTGATGAAATATAGTAAAATTATTCCATTATTCAAAGCCGGTAGTAGATTAGACCCTTCTAACTTCAGACCAATATCAATTCTACCGACTCTTAGTAAAATTTTTGAGAAAATTATTCTATATCAGTTGAGTGCACATTTTTCTATCAACAGTATAATGTCTGTAAAGCAATTTGGATTTACTAGGGGTCGCTCGACAACCGATGCCGGTGTTGAGCTAGTAAATCATGTTTTTGATGCCTGGGAGGAGTTGCAGGATGCTGTTGGGGTTTTCTGTGATTTATCTAAGGCATTCGATTGTGTCCATCATGAAATTCTCATCAGAAAACTACGTCATTACGGAGTACAAGGCCGCGCTCTTGATTTAATAAAGTCCTACTTGAGAAGCCGGATACAATGTGTTGATGTAAACGGTTCAAGATCGTCTGGATCGGCGGTTTGTATTGGTGTACCGCAGGGCTCCATTTTAGGCCCCTTTCTATTTCTGGTCTATATAAATGACCTACCCAACCGAGTGCAACATGATATTGTACTGTTCGCAGATGATACATCTCTACTTTTTAAAATTAAACGACCTATTAAGTCTTATGACGAAGTGAACAGTTCAATTAATGATGTTGTCAGTTGGTTTAACGTTAATAATTTACTTCTCAATGAGAAAAAAACTAAATGTGTACATTTTTCTTTATCAAATGTTAAACGAACTTTAAACTCAGTTACAGTTAAAAACGAAAAATTAGAATGTGTAAACACTACAGTATTTCTAGGAATAACTCTAGACTCTAAGTTACAGTGGGGACCGCACATTGATACGTTGGCGAAAAGGCTCAGTTCTGCTGCATATGCCGTAAAAAAAATACGTAATATGTCAAGCGTAGAAACAGCTAGACTTGTCTATTTCAGCTACTTCCACAGCTTGATGTCATATGGCATTCTACTGTGGGGGAATGCTGCTGATGTTAAGAGAATATTTATTTTGCAGAAACGAGCCATTCGTGCAATTTATAAAATGGGGTCCAGGATGTCTCTAAAGGAAAAATTCAAGGAAATTAATATACTGACACTGGCGTCACAGTATATTTACGAAAACGTATTGTATGTTAAAAAGAATATATCACTTTACAAAAAAAATAGTGACAGACATTGTATAAACACTAGAAATAAGAATGAACTGGCTGCTTGTGTTAGTCGATTATCTAAAGTTACCAAATCCTTTAAGGGTCAATGTATACGTTTTTACAACAAGATTCCCATTGAATTACAAAATTTGCCTCTTGACAAATTTAAAATATTAGTTAAGCAAAAATTACATAAAAAAGGCTACTATAAAATTACAGACTACTTAGTAGACCAACATGCATGGGATTAACCGACTCGACGCTATGTAAGGCTATTAATTATAATTATTATTGTAAACGATATTTATTAGTAAGACATGAGATTAAAAAGAGCTGCCCTTGAGTTTCTTGCTGGCTCTTCTCGGGGTACTGCATTCGGAACCAGCAACTCGTCGGTGGAGATGGGCTGCTGTTTGCATTTAGCCAATCTTCATGGACGAGTTTAGAGTGCCTTGTTACTATAAAATATTGACGTTTCTAAGTGTATATCTTATACCAATAGAAAATAAACGATTTTTGAATTTTGAATTTTTTGAATTGTTTATAATTGTATATTAAACTTATACATTCGCATCATGAAAATAATAGAATAATCTAATAATATAATATAATAATATAATCTCACGCCTTTTTTATCCCCGAGGGGGTAGGCAGAGGTATTCCATTACTGGATATACCCACATTTCACGAGATATATTGGACCCCTAAACGTGATAGGTGGTGAGCCCATCGCCGGACCGGGTCTGCTTACACATGTCTCAGAATTAATTCTGAGACCTGCGGGTTTCCTCACGAATAATCTAATCTCACGCCTTTTTTTATCCCCGAGGGGGTAGGCAGAGGTATTCCATTACTGGATATACCCACATTTCACGAGATATATTAGACCCCTAAACGTGATATTTGGTGAGCCCATCGCCGGACCAGGTCTGTTTACACATGTCTCAGAAATTCTGAACGGATTTTGATGAAATTTGGTATGGAGATAACTGAGTACCCGGGTCAACGTCTAGATTACTTTTTAGTTCTGAAAAATATCTTATTTCCACGGGAAAATATAAAAACTGGTTACAAAAGACAAATACGTATTATTCACCTCGAAACATGAAATATGGTATGTAGGTGTCTTAATGTAGTAGGCAACCGCTATGAAGGGATTTTTTTAAATTCTCACGGGAACGGGAAAAACAGGATCCGCGCGCGCAACTCGTTGTTTGAAATATCGTATGTATAGGTGTCTTATGTCGTAGGCAACCACTATAAAGGGAATTTCAGAACTTGCTACAGGAACAGGAATAAACTGGATCCACGGCACCCGCTGTTTAAAATATCATGGTCTTATATGTCTTAGGAAACCACTATGAAGGAATTATAGGAAATTCCCACGGGAATGAGAATAAACTGGATCCACGGCACCCGCTGTTTAAAATATCATAGTCTTACATGCCTTAGGAAACCACTATGAAGGAATTATAGAAAATTCCCACGGGAACGAGAATAAACTGGATCCACTGCACCCACTGTTTAAAATATCATGGTCTTATATGTCTTAGGAAACCACTATGAAGGAATTATAGGAAATTCCCACGGGAATGGGAATAAACTGGATCCGGGCGGGAAAAGCCGCTGGACACCCGCTATGTAGTAAAATTTTACACGCGAGATTTAAAAAATCTTTCACCAATTGAAAGCTTACTTTTCTGGGAGTATTATATTATAGATTAGAATTTTCCCACGGGAACGGAATAGAAACCCTGGGGTTAACTCGTCGAACCACTGAAAGATCAGGATGAGGCTACGATCGATCGGCAAAGGCAACCTCTCGACTCGACGATGACAAGTCAACATTTAATTCTATTTCAGCAAACATTCTTTTTCGAAATTTATATAGGTAGGTATGGCAGAGACAAAACATCGTTTTTGAAAATTAGTACATAACTTAACAAAAGCAATGAAAAACAACAATATTTTTTTCATACCATCTATTCGAAAAGTGTCGTTTTGGTCCTCAATAACAGGGATCAAAGTAAGTCTTTTCCGATAGGATCTTATTAAGTGCGAATAAAAGTGTTTTGAATTTGGAATTAAAAATATCCCGCAACATTCTTAACCAAAGAGATTAACAAAATAAGTTTGCATCTAAGGTTGGCGCCACTGCAGCTTAAGTACTTTATCAAAACATTAGTTCTATTTTTCGCCGCATTAGGTTGACAAGCATAGAGTAACTTATATGCTGACAAGACTGAATGGGGTTCGATGATTGGGTTCGATGGTTGTGTTGTGCCACACTGTCAGAAAAATTGCTGTGGCAATGCGCGCGCTTTCGAATTCCGACATCGCATTATTTGTGTATTTTATATTTTAAAATGTATTCAAGTAGCAGTCACTGCAGTGATAGTTAAACACCTTAAAACTCACTACGTTCGGGATTCTATCCTAGAATCATTCACTATGTTCGTGATTTAAAAAAACGCCCTCGCCGTAAAAATATAGTTTTGCTCCCTCATGACACAAACTACTATTCCCACGTTGAAGTGTTATTTGTTTTATTTTTTCAATTAACAGCTTTTTATTTGCAAGCCATAAAAATATAATTATATAATCAAAATACTTTTCCAATAAATAAAAGCAAGTTTCATTGCGATGGAACATTAAAGAACATTTAGCACAATTACACCTTCAATATGTTTCTTTTTGCAATCATTATGTAACATGCTTTTATTTATTAAAAAAGTGTTGATTATATTATAATGATATTTTTCTTATCAGGTTTCAATTACTATTTTTAAATTTTTAGTTCTTTTTATATTAACAAGAACATAATAAAAGCTTGTTTTAAAAAACTATATATTTTAATTTTTCTGAATAGTAATGCTATTTAATTTTATTATTGATAGCGGGTGCCCAACGGCGTTGCCCGCGCGAATCCAGTTTATTCCCATTCCCGGGAGAATTTCAAAAATTGATAATAATATCTAAATTGATAACTTGTGCAAACGCCAAAAAAAAATTAAAAAAAAAATTGATAACTATCTATACTACCGCAATAATTTAGTCCAGTAATAATTATCTGATTTTGTTTTTGAATTTGATTTATATTTATGTTGTATAAAAAGATACTCTCAGAATAAATATACCTAAGTTCAATGACTTTTTATTTTTCGTATTTTTTATTAAAAGGTTTTATAGAAACGACTATTATTACCTGTCAATAAGTTTTTTAACACTTGTGTACGCAGTTGTAAAAAACCTTATAAAACTATCCTATATATTTAAAAAGGTTAGCATAATGTACTAAACGGCCGCTTTTCTGTGACCATCTAAACTCGGTCGGGTTACCACGGTAGATAACTTAAAATGTGTATTTTTTGATTATCTCGTTAATTATTGATTGTACGATGCTGAAATTTCACAAGTATAAAATTGAACTATATAACTAATTATTTACGTATTATTCGGTTAAAAAATCCCACAAGAAAGTCCATTAATAGGGGGTTAAATAGCGCTCTGCGCGTCGAGGCCCAAACTGAGCTAAATTTCATTATAATTTATTAATTACTTATAGGATACTAATGAAACTTCACAAACACCTGAAAGCAGTTGCAAGCTACAAAATAACGTTTCAAACAAGTCTCTAGACCTCTTATTCGAAGTGCTAGGACGTATTAGAGGGTTTTTCTATTTGCTTACATAACTCCTAAACGGTAAATTATTTTTTATTTTTTATTTCACAACTAATTAGGAATAAGACATAAGAAGTCATGTACAAAAAATTATGATAGTGCGCTTAACCATTTCCGAAATTCAGCGAAAAACGCAAACATCAAAAATGCGGCATTTTGAAATTTTTGAATATCTTCGGAACCATTAACGATACAAATTCAAATTAAGTCGCAACATTTACTCCGTCATATGAAAACTAATTATGTAGATAAAAATTATTTCAATATTCCCATTAGAAAAAAAAATTGCCGCGGGGGTAACGTTACTCCAGCGGAAACTGTTTTTCTTGAATTACTCAAAAACTATAAGCAATACAAATTTTTAAATCTGCACAACATTTACAGAAGCCGGACAACTAATTATCTGTATCCCTCAAATGCCGATATTCGACAAATTTCCGCTGGAGTAACGCACTCGTGTTATTCTGATGTATAAGCTATATAACTGTAAAGTTTCATCAAAATCCGTTCAGTAGTTTTTGCCCGAAAGAGTAACAAACATCCATCCATACAAACTTTCGTATTTATAATATTAGTAGGATTTATACTTGAGGTTTTGTAATCTTTATTTAGGTGTCCAAAAAATACACTGATGAAATCGGATTTTTTAGAAATCATCTTCAGGAATAGAAAACCTCGCCCAACTCCTTTGGAAATAAAGCGATGGCATCATTGTAATATAGAATAGATTTATTTATTTCTTCGTAATCTAACCCAGACGACCTCATGGCAGAGATTTTAAGTAATATGGAAATAAACATTTTTTATGTTCACCAATTTAAATTTTTGTTGACTAAAATAAATTCGTAACAATATCATAGTGGGGTTCAGCGTAACAAACTCAATATCAAGGAAAATGAAAGGCCTAGGATGATTTCATTATTGTAAATTATTCGATGTTTTTTTATGTTTTAATTAATTTACAAAGTGAAATAAAAAATCTTCAAAAAATTACAATAGAGTTTCGAAAAAAAATATTTTTAAAACTTATCGGGTTACGGCTACGGCGGTAGAAGAGATTCCCGCCTGAAAAAACTTTCATCGTAATTCTTCGAAATCAATTTTTTCAGTTGCTTCGTGTGTTCAGGACCTCGAGTTTCACATACTACTTTTGCCTGCAAGAGAAAGTTGCACATCGTGTAATTTTATTCTTTTTCTATTTGTACTGACAATATATAACAATATAGAAAAAAATATCACGCCTTGAATCTCGAGGGAG
The DNA here is from genome assembly GCA_963855545.1 of Ethmia dodecea. Taxonomy (NCBI): domain Eukaryota; kingdom Metazoa; phylum Arthropoda; class Insecta; order Lepidoptera; family Depressariidae; genus Ethmia; species Ethmia dodecea. Next base: position 9,065,067 of record OY979457.1, read on the forward strand.
GGAGGCAGAGGTATTCAATGTCTGGGAATACCCACGTTTGCCAGTAGGTACTTATATGCTTTGGACCCCAAACGTGAGAGGGAGTGAGCTCATCGTCGGACCGGGGCAGTTATTTTACCTTTACATAACGTCTGCATTCAATATGGCAAATCCTTTCGGTATATAATAAATAAACTAGCGGTTTTGCGCGGTTTCACCCGCGTAGTTCCCGTTCCCGTGAGAATACGGGAATAAAATATAGCCTATGTTACTCAGGAATATTCTAGCTTTCTATTGGTGAAAGAATTTTTACAATCGATCTAGTAGTTTTTGAGTTTATTTGTAACAAAGATACAAACATACAAATACAAAAATACAAATCTTTCCTCTTTTTAATATTAGTATAGAGTATAGAAGTATTACACACAAGTTTATTTAGTTCCCGGCTAGTCGGATTCTGTACTATGGATACTGACTGAACAACTGATAACATGATTAAATACTTTAAAAAAATACGCAGACTCGAAATCGACAGACATGTTTGAGGAGACAAATGTTGGCTCCGGGCGGGAATCGAACCCGCGCCCTCAAAAGCAGGATCAGTAGCTGAGCCAACGAGCCCGTCCACCTAACGAAAACTTAACAGGGATAATAATGGTATAATTAAACTAGAGCGTACCCCGTTTATTCTGCGAAATACCAACGAGAACGGGTTCTCGTCGGTATTTCGCAGAATACTTTTTTTATAGGACTACTAGATAATAAAAGGAATCTATTATCCAAATTTCAAGTCTCTAGCTTCAGTATGGTCGCGGCAGTGCTTTGATGAGATAGTCGCTTTAGTCAGTAAGGTTTTCTTGTATAATAATATAGAAGCAGACACCTTCAATAGATTTAGGGCTGATTTTTCAATCGTCGGATAAATCTTATCTGGAGAATATATTGATGCTGTCACTGTTTGACACAATAGAAAGGAAAAATGACAGGTGATGTTTATTCTTCAGATAACTTTTAACTGACTATTGAAAAATCAGCCCTTACCCGAACAAGAAATATGTCCCCCAATATCCAGGCGCGCTCCTGCATTATATCCTTTATAGTGATGCCGATAGAGCCAATAAGTGTAAACAGGTCGCCCAGGCTGCCGGGCCGATCGGGCACGTTGACCTTGAACTTGACCAGTCGTTGCTCTGCGGCCATCCCGCGGTCCAGCACGCGGCCGAGGAGCGTGGTGTCGATGTTACCCCCGGACAACACGCAGACAACTCTGACAGTACCAACGAACAAAAGTTAGTTAAAGAAGATAGTTGTGATCTTTAAAAATTCAATTGACTAACTCTTTCGCAGGGGGGCAATTCTACTAAATGTCAACGGTAAGTAAGTAAGTAACAACTCTTTATTGTACACCAATAAAAAATATGCAACAAGTGACATAGTGATACAAAAAAGTACGGTAATAGTTGGATGACAATGATATTATAGTCAGTCGATGGTGTTATTTGCTCAGAAAAGTGTGAAAATAACACCATTGACTCACCATTTACATCTCATTGTTATCCAACTTCATAGTTAGCTGCCATATAGAAATTATGTGATATAACATTTGTGCAGTGATATAGCCTGATAGCCCCGTGGTTAGTGAGCCCTCCTCTAATGCGTGAGGGTTGGGTTCGATTATGAGTTTATAGTTCTAGGTGATAGAAAACATTGTGAGGAAACTAGCAGGTCCCAGTACCTATATGTGTTACAAATTCTCGCTTGTCCGGCGTTGGCTCACCACGTCACCGTCACGTCGGGTCCAAAAAATATACTTACCTACAAGTCCCTCTGTCAACCCCCTCCTAAAGCGAGAGTGTGTATTTTACTCTGTCGACCCCCTCCTAAAGCGAAAGTGTGTATTTTATTATTTATTAGTTAGGATTTCTTGCAATTGAATACCTTTGATATAGGTATGAGCATATTGAGTAAATTTTTATGTGATTAATTAATGTGCACTGACTTTTTGCCTTTGAGTTCTGGCACAAGGCCCGCTAAAGTAGAAGCCACAGCAACAGCGCCGCCGCCTTCCACTACATATTTTTCCAGCTCGATTATACGCAAAATTCCGCGAGCTGCCCAGTCTTCGGTCACTACCACCTTTCAAAGAATTCAATTAAACTATTTTACATATATTATCATATTGTTTCCATCAGATGGAATATTGTGCCACTTTGTTACCATTTTATCCACGAGCGGTTTGATATTGAAGAAAGCATTATACCCCGCCGTGCCCACGGCGAGGCCATCTGCTAATGTGGATTGGATAATCGTGGGTACTGGTTCACCCTTTTTCAGTGCTTCCGTCATGCAGCAGCACTGCTCTGTTTCTATACCCTGTCAAATATTTTGAATATTTATTTATATGTAACGTCTTATTGCCAAACTTGAATAGGTCTAACGTGGGAGAGCCATGCTTCGGCACGCTTGGGCCGGCTCGACCGGAGTGATACCACGGCCTCACAGAAAACCAGCGTAAAGCAATGCATTGCGTTTCGTTGAGTGAGTGAGGTAACCGGAGGCCCCAATCCTCCCTCCCCCTCCCCCCTCCCACTATTCCCACCTCCTAAGGCCGGCAACGCAGTTGTGACTCTTGAGTTGCAGGTGTCCATGGGCGACGGACGTCACTTACCATCAGGTGACCCCTACGAATAAGGAATAAGGTGACCCGTCTGCTCGTTTGCCCCCTTTTTTATCATAAAAAAAAAAAAAGGTTGGAAAAGAAATGAAAAATATTATGATGATGATTCGACTACTGAAAGAATTCTCTAAATTAAAATATTAACTCGAAATGTTTTCGTAATTTTAAGCTATAAGTATCACTACATTGTATAAAACAAAGTCGCTTTCTACCAAAGAGATTTAAATATAATAGGGCATAGAGGGGGCATTGGGAATATTTTCATACAAAACTTTGAAGCCTAAGCGTCATGTCCTTAAAATGTCAGTTAGTATGAACGCTAGCTGTCATTCGGTCGAAGTTGTACTAGACTTATTCCACTTGGAATAACTTTTGACTTCGAAATTTCTTCGCTTTGTCCCCTCTATGCCTTATTATATTTTAATCTCTTTGCTTTCTACTTACCTATATCCCTATGTATGCTTAAATCTTTAAAACTACGCAACGGATTTTGATGCGGTTTTTTTTAATAGATAGAGTGTTTCAAGAGGAAGGTTTTAGTATTAGCATTGCACCCGTGCAAAGCCGGGGGGGGGGGGGGGGGGTCGCTAGTTTTTCTATAAAATAAAAAGTTTGCACTTATACCTACTTAATTAAAATCATCTTAGCCGCCGTCAAATCCGCTTCTGCCGAAGTCGGCGATACATCTTATAAAATAAAATAATATGAAAGTCTTACGTATACTAGGACATTTGGTTTTATTTGTTTTATAGCGATGACAATGCCGGCGAGCAGTCCGCCGCCCCCGCACGGGACCAGCACAGCCTCCACATCGGGCACCTGCTCCAGGATTTCCAAGCCTATAGTGCCCTGCCCCGCTATTATGTCTGGGTGATCGTACCTGGAATAAAATTCCTGATAAATCAAAACGCACCCATTTAAACTGTTCAAAACTTGTCTTGAAACTTAGCGAAAACCAGCATGACTGAGGCAGGTTTAACGGCACCCTATCTGTTGGCCTGATCACCCAGTCAACAGCAGGGCGTTTCCCCTAAACGCCCTGCTGTTGACTGGGTGTCCGAAAACTACAATGGTGAAAACTGGGTTCTTCCAATAGTGTAACTGTGAAACTGGGTTCTTCCGAAGCGTGTGTGTGTACTCACGGCTCGCGTGTCGTGTTCGTTGGCTTCGAGCCTTAATTGAAAAATAATATTAGAGAAATGCTTCAAATGGGAAATTAAACCCGCTTTTGAATTTCCTATTATATTTAGGTACCTAAATATTATATAATATCCCACTTACCCATTTATGTAAAGAAGGCCTTTCTCCTTGCCTAATTTTAGAGCATGTAGTTTAGCCTCTGTCATGTTATCTCCGTGGATAACCACATTTGCGCCGAATTTGCGACACTTATCTATTTTCATGAGGGGGGCAACGCAAGGCATCACAACCGTCACCGGTATATTCAGCAGGTTGCCGTGGTAGCTCATGCCCTGCGTAAAGAAGTTATCCAATAATTTAAAATCTGTATCTATCTGTATATACATTACCTAATATTTCTTTGGGTACAACTCTCAGATCACGAAAATTAACCAGCCGTTCGGTATTGATTGACGGTATAAATATTTTTTGATGGAAGGTTGATGGGTACATTCCCCAGGAGGAAAAGCATCTTTGAGAGTGCGGAAAGTGAATAAGGATCACTAGAACTATATAACTAGGTACTATAGTGACGTTAAACGTTGAATTATACCTAAGTAACTACTTACTATCAATCACCTATAGTAGCCAGCACGGTGCGCGGCGTTAACACTCCTAAAACTAAGAAGGGCAGGCAGTCGCGTGATAATGCAGCACGATTGCATCGTACCATCAAAATACGAACGTATCAAGTCCATACGATCAATGCCATTATATCGCAAGTTCGACAGGTTAGGACAACGCCTCTGTTTTCTGACGAGCCTCTTACACGAGGGCAATCCACTAAGACAATCCACTAAGACTGCATACAAAAAAAACTTGAGGACAATGGAATGGATTGTCTTCAAGTTTTTTTTGTATGCAGTCTTAGTGGATTGTCTTAGTGGATTGCCCTCGTGTAAATGGCTCGTTACACGAGGGCAATCCACATGATATCAAACTACGAAAAAAGAATGTAACATTTCCACGCTCTACACTAATTCTGCAGCCGGATCTTAGGCTATATGTACACAACTACGCATCTATTGTTTCTACTTTTCAAGAGTGCAGTATACACCTGGGAGTGGTTCCCCAGCGAGGCAGCGATCACACCCCGCTGCTTGTTCTCATCGGATAGCTGCATCAAAGCATTCCGAGCGCCCCGCTCCTTGAAACTGATTACAATATATTTACTATACAATACACACTTTCTAAACAGCAGCCGACTGCGGGAGATCTGTTACAATAGATAATAGCTTAACCGGCTAGATCCTACGTCAGTTTCAGTGATCAGAGGCTGATTCATAAGATCATGCTGGTCAGTGGCGTAGCGTGGATGTCGGTCGCCCGGGCTGAAGAAAATTTTGCCGCCCTCTTATTTATGTGTTTCAAATGTATATTAATAATATAATCTCACGCCTTTTTTTTTTTTATCCCCGAGGGGGTAGGTAGGTAAATGTATATTATTACACATTAATACATTAATTCTAGAGAACTTTTCGGCAATAAACAATCATAATTCTTCTTAATACAGGTTTGATTTTATATTAAAAAGTTTATTGAAGTTTTACAATCACGTTTAATAACAACTAGGGGGTCGCCCGAGCGGATTCACTTATATCTATAAAAATATATTTAATGTTTAAATATTTTTATTCTTTATTGTCAAATTTTGCCGCGCCCTAAAAAGAGGCGCCCGGGGCCGACCGCCCCCCCTTGCACCCGCCAGGCTACGCCACTGATGCTGTTTATTGTAAGGCAGTTGTAAGGTTGTTGATGGATTATAAGTATGTTTCTAGCTTAATTACGAGAAATGGGAGTAATACAAGAGCCGGACGCGAGTCTTTATATGGCTTACCTTCCAGAGTGTTGCAAAAACTCACATTTCAGGAATAAATCCATATCAACGGGCATGTGAGAAAGCTAAGTAAGAAAAGACAAACAATCTGTGATAAGTAAGCGATCAAATGCGCAAGAATATGTTTTAAACAAGCACAGAACATTACATTTGGTAGGGAGGTAAAAAAATCTTCAATTTTTTTCTGTAATACTTTGAATGAACTTTGTAACCCTAAATATTCCATTATTTAAAGTTATAATAAGACAGGAAAATTTACCACGCACGGTGTTTTGAGAACACCACTTTTTATTCTAAAAGCGGCAGCAGAGATATCCTCGAATTTCACTTTGCGAGGATTATCCTTGTCGCACATAGGATCAAAATCATCTGCCTAAAAATAATATAGGTATTATTTACTAATATAAGCTAAGTACTAGATGTTCGGCGCAACTCGTTGAAAGAAGGAAGAGATGTAGGAGAGGAGGATAGTCACAAATTGGTTGAAACTCACTTGCTTCGACATTTTGTTGGTGTTCTATACCTAATATCACATAAATTTTAAAATAAAAGCGAAATACTTATTGACATGGAGAAATTTTGTTCTTCTGTACTAACATCATAAACAAGGAGAGTAAAGGCATAGTAAGTAACAAAGAGGTTGGAAGACAATCATTCTCTTTCCTAGAGAAACTTTTACTTTACGTCTTTGGTAAGTAGATAACTTTCCGTAGGTATATACAACATGTAACAGAATAAGCGCAATTCCTGAAATTAGTTTGTTCAGTATCGACTACTTATTCGATTTCAGCTATTCTTAATATGTGTTAAATTTTTCAAAAAAATGAATTATCGTAGCTGAATTTAGTGCTTTCTATGGAAATCGTGCTATTATTAATCGATATTTAAGAAAATTGGTTAGACATAACTAAAGTTCGATAGCACCATATTTTTTTTATATTAATATACTAATTGGGGTGTATGAGGAATTGCGCTTTTTCTGTTACGCGTTGTATAAGTTACTCTATAGTAATAACATAACCAGTCGTTTAAAGAAAAAGTTTCTTACTCCTAAAAAGAAAGAGAATGATTTTCTTCTCTAACCTCTTTGAACATAACAATAACGTTTAAAAAAGTCTCTCTTTCTTTCGGCACATAGATCAAAATTTAGATCGGCTATCAAATTATTGTGACAACACAACAAAAAATTTTGTTCACGAGAACAAAGTTTTTATTAGTTGCATGAAAAATACACATACTTACGCCACCCACCACATCAGCTGCAAGTATATAAAAGTTTATTAAGTATTATAAATTGTAGACTTACCGTAGTTTTTGTATTTAAATTTCAGTTGGACTAAAGAATCTTTTGATCACAATAAGAAATATGATTGCAAAAATAAAGAATTATTTCGAGTTGATTTTCGTTTTTCAGTTCAAAATGTATGAAAAAAGTTTTGACGTGACAACGTCTTATAAATTGGTTTGCCGGGTGACACTTCAAGAAACTGCGTTACGCTCCGCTCACGTTATGCGCTCACAATGAGAGCGAGTGAGAGGCACGCGTCCCTTCCACTCGGGCATGGTTAGCCCGCCTAAGAGCGAGAGAGACAGACATAAAATCGTTGTCACGTAAAACTTTCGCCCGTATACCGACTTTACAGGCAACCAATTTTTTTTTGGCGATTTCTGTCATTTCTATAGTACTCATACCTTAAATGGTCCCATAGTCTTTTGATCCCCACACGAAATAGGATCGATAGGCATAAAAATATATTTTTTGTATTTTAGCATTTTTTTCGGTGACTGTACATTTTCTTCAAAATCTGTGAATGCAGTTCATAATATCTTAAAAAGTTAGGGATGGTCTCCTAGGAACGTTTTCCTGTAATTATAACGATTGAGGTAACTGCTCTCACTGACCCATCTCAAAAATCCACCCTGTATATGCACACAAATGTTGGCCCGGGGTGGGAATCGAACCCTCAACTCAGAACAGCTTAGAAGGCGGTCTCTACCCAACCAATGCAGCCAAAAGTAAAGAGTCTGGTTAATTATTTTCAACACGAACCACTAGACGGCGGTCCCCGATTGTCGTACACCTACCTGGTTGGTGGAAGGTATTCCCATTTGATGAAACCTCTGCTCCGGGTGACTCCGATGTGATTTTAGTTATTCTTCCGTTTTTCCAAAGGTTCGGAACACTTTATAGGACGGGATTAAATATCGATCATCATTACCGTAAAATGGACATATTTGGAATTTGAGGGGTTATTTGAAACACTTTGGAAAAAAGATTTAACCCAAAATATTTTTCTAACTGACAGTAGTACGTTTTTCATTCTATTTTTTTACAACAGTGGACTCGATTCTGCAAACCACCTAAAATTCCTAATTTTAAGTTAGCCTATCCTTCTCTAAAGAATACGGAAGAAAAGGGACAGAAACAAACCTTAGATTATAGAGTAATGTCAAACATGGAAAAACCGACTAATTTGATGTCTTATCTGTCACTTTAATCCACGACCTCCTTACATCGTTGCTAAAATTGCTAAAACGTGTATTTGAATGCGTCCATAAGGTTCAATTTTGTTATTTTGACATTTGTGACGTTGTAAATAAATATGGCGCTTATTTCTGTCCCTTTCCTTTCCAAAGCGGTGTAAAAGAATAGAGCTAACTTAAAATTAGGAATTTTAGCTGGTCTGCAGAATCGAGTCCATGACCACTAAATGACAATGTCATTAAACATTTCTGTAGGTTATCGGTGCGTGTGTTAGGCCGTGAAGAGTTATTTAAAAAACTTGAAAATTCTTGTAATTTTTTTTTCGTCTTACTTCTGGGTGGAAACGTACGAAATATTATGGTAAGAAAACTGTTAATATATTCAAGTTACCACACGTTTAACGCTCTTTTTAATAACAATTAGAACGCAGCTGTAGCTTTTATAGATCGCCATGATTTTAATGATGTTTTCAGTGGGTTTATTTGAAACGGTATTTTAGGATATTTGGAACGTTCCAAATATCCCCACTCCAAATATCCCCTAGTACGATATTCGTTAGTAGTAGGGCAAGACAGCTTATTTCAATTATCCCCTGTCCAGTATTTAAAGTTACAATTAAGGGGAAAGCTGTATTTTTTTTTTACAGATATCAATGTAATAATGCCGCGCAAATACAAAAGATCTTACACGAACAACATAAAAGGTAAATCGTATAAGCCCTACACACACTACTCAGAAGAAAATTTGCAGATAGAACTCCAAGCAGCTAAAAATCACACCCTTATTATAGGATAAGCTGCTAAGCTGCTGCTGTATCGACGCGCCAAAGTATTAGATTTAATAAGTTCGTTAATTTTGAATTTATTTGTAGTTTTTTTTAATTAGTTAAACTTATCTGTATGTTTTTTTTAAAGGTATGTGTTTCATTTGTTATTATAATAATAGCCTTAAAAATCTACCTTTCTAATCATTAAACACTGACTGTGATATTTAACAACAATATTGATTTAATACCCTTAATGTCCTTTAGTTTCTCAACAAAATTAGAAAAATAATTTTCTAAATCCTAGTCTAGGTATATATCGATTAAAAAAATGTTTTTTTTTTATGCAAAATCTTGGCCTTAATTCGTTCCAATTATTGCTTGCCAGGTTTAAATCGAAGAGAAGTAGAAAATCTATTAAAATAAGGTGAACAATTATCAAAATCCAAATATCCCAAACCTAGTAATATTTGGAACAGCACCTTTAAAAATATATAAAAAATTTATATGCAGGCTAGCTTACTGCAAAGGACAGCCACGTTGTAAAGCTAAACATAGTGATGCCATTAAAAATATATTTTGGTCACTAGCTATTTTAATTTTCGTTAAAATGACACTTTTATGCAAAAAACTGTTTTAAATATCCCCACTTTACGGTACCTTATTCGTAGATCATCATCATCACTCATCGCATCATCAACATTCATGATGACGATGACCATCAGCCACCCATGGATGACTATGAGATAGGAATATATTAGCGCACTTATTGATGACTTATTGGGAATACCGCTTATTCCTTATTCTTAGGAATACCGCCCATCTAAATATTTTGCTAGGTACTTGTGAAGATCTCTCCAGGAGTGCGATTTTTGAATCTCACTAGTGATATCAAAATCACCGGTGACTAAAATTATCACCGATGACTTTTATGTCACCATTTTCCAAAAGCCATATTTTTGAAAGTCACACGCTGTTTTCAATAAATCGTCGCAATCACAAAATATGACAATCGAACCCCGCTGCTAATTCTTCCAAAAGACATACTTTGGCACTTTTGGCAGATGTCACATACGTCAACTGTAGGGGCATTCGTAAATCGATATCATCGGTGACAAATGTAAGTCACCGATGAGTTTCAAAAATACGAACTTTCGGAAATCACTCACATCGACCCCCTTGATGTCTAAATTCATTGCTCATTATTATTATTATAGATGTAGGTCTTCTAAATTAAGTAAATAAATAATTAAATAAATTATATTTACTTAGATAAGGACGTGTGCTGATGCCTTTAATGACGCTGTCAAAACTAAGGTAAATTTGTCTGGGAACGACAGACTAGTAGGTAATTTAAATAAATGAATACCAGTGCATTGTTTTGTAAATATATTTTACTATCAGATAATTTAAAGAAAGTTTGAATATGCCCCCATATTAAAATTATAATGAGCACTAAGAAATCGTTCGTTGCGAACCTTTGCATCGAGAAATCATTTTGAGAGAGTCTGTCAACGACTGGTCGGAGGCCCGCCTGAAGAAGCACTCGTCATATGACTTGGAGATCACGTCCTGTAGTTGCTGCGCGTGTTCAGAATTTTGCGTCTCGCATACTATTTTTATCTGTAAAGAGATTTACTTAGCGATTATGATATCTAGTATACAGGGGTAGACGAAACAATCTAAACCGGCCAAGTGCGTGTGGGATTCCTGCATCCAGAATACCTTGGAAGGGATTAGGTACGGTACGTTTATTAAATTATTAGTAAGGAACAAAGTTAAATTTCATTTCTCCTTATACACATCTCGTTTTTAGGGTTCCGTACCTCAAAAGGAAAAAACGGAACCCTTATAGGATCACTTTGTTGTCCGTCTGTCCGTCCGTCCGTCCGTCTGTCAAGACCCTTTTTCTCAGGAACGCGTGGAGGTATGAAGCTGAAATTTATATCAATTACTCAGGTCTACTGTCCTTTGAAGCTGTGAAAAAATCAAACTTCTAAGCCAACGCAATCAAAAGATACAGCCGTTTATGCCGCAAATTTTCGACACTTGCAAGGGAATCAAAACCTACAGGGTGCTTCCCGTGAACTCAGAATCTTGAAATTTGGTACGAAGCAACGTCTTATAGCATAGATAAAGGAAAAATTACGAAAACCATAAATTTGCAAGGTTGTACGGAACCCTCGGTGCGCGAGTCCGACTCGCACTTGGCCGGTTTTTTTAAAAAACTGTGCCAGTAGATACCTATACATACCTACATTAATCATAATATTTTTCGTAATATTTATTTACTTAGGTATTCCTCTTTCTACTCTAATTAATTCGGACAGAGCAGTGATAGCCTTACGGTTAAAGAGCCGGCCGAAAATCAGTGAGGCTCGGGTTCGAATCCTGGCATGTACCAATGAGTTTTTCAAAAACTTACGTACATATTTATCATTAGCTCGACAGTGAAGGAAAACATCGTGAGGAAACCCGCAGGTCTCAGAATTAATTCTGAGACATGTGTATTGTGTAAATAGACCCGGTCCGGCGATGGGCTAACCACTTATCACGTTTAGGGGTCCAATATATCTCGTGAAATGTGGGTATATCTAGTAATGGAATACCTCTGCCTACCCCCTCGGGGATAAAAGGCATGAGATTTTTTTATTTTTTATATTATGTACAATTTGAGGTAGTAACAAAAGATTCAAAATGTTGACCAACTGATTGGGGACCTTTTGTTATGAAAATAAAAATATTATTGACATTCTTTTATTTCAATGTCAATGTATCTCGTGAAATGTGGGTATATCCAGTAATGGAATACCTCTGCCTACCCCCTCGGGGATGAAAGGCGTGAGATTATATTTATTTTTTTTATTTTTTCTTTCATTTCCGAGTCCGAGTCCGAGTCCGAGTACGAGTCCGACTCCCACTCCCACCCCACCCCCAACCCCACTTCCACCCCCACTCCCACTCCCACGCCCACTCCAACTCCCACTCCCACCCTACACCCACCCCCACTCCCAATCACACACCCTCACTACAACCACCACCACTCCCACTACCACTACCACTACCACCACTACGAATACTCTGCTAACCATTTAAATAACACCCGTGTGGCTTGAAGGCCGTGCATTGTCTAACGTCGTTTCTTTTCGGCAGTCTTGTTAATACAAAATGCTATGCAATAGCTTTACCGCGGCAGTCCCCGAGTGCCACACGTCTTTTTAGGGTTCCGTACCTCAAAAGGAAAAAACGGAACCCTTATAGGATCACTTTGTTGTCCGTCTGTCCGTCCGTCCGTCCGTCTGTCAAGACCCTTTTTCTCAGGAACGCGTGGAGGTATGAAGCTGAAATTTATATCAATTACTCAGGTCTACTGTCCTTTGAAGCTGTGAAAAAATCAAACTTCTAAGCCAACGCAATCAAAAGATACAGCCGTTTATGCCGCAAATTTTCGACACTTGCAAGGGAATCAAAACCTACAGGGTGCTTCCCGTGAACTCAGAATCTTGAAATTTGGTACGAAGCAACGTCTTATAGCATAGATAAAGGAAAAATTACGAAAACCATAAATTTGCAAGGTTGTACGGAACCCTCGGTGCGCGAGTCCGACTCGCACTTGGCCAGTTTTTTTTTATTCTTCTATCATTTTAAGAATTTTATATAGGTATGTACTAGCGACCCGCCCTGACTTCGCACGGGGCATATAAGCATTGCGCTTATACTAAAACCTTCCTCTTGAATCACTCTATCTATTAAAAAAAACCGCATCAAAATCCGTTGCGTAGTTTTAAAGATTTAAGCATACATAGGGACATAAGGACATACTAAAACTTTCCACTTGAATCACTCTATCTATTAAAAAAAAAACCGCAGCAAAATCCGTTGCGTAGTTTTAAAGATTTAAGCATACATAGGTAACATAGGGACATAAGGACATAGGGATATAGGGACGGAGAAAGCGACTTTGTTTTATACTATGTAGTGATTCAGTAAACCAAACCAAACATTGCTCACCCGAACGAGGAAGATGTTGCCCATCACCCAGGCGCGCTCCTGCATTATATCTTTTATACTGATACCGAGGTTGCCGATATGTCTACACAGGATGCCCAGGCTGCCGGGGCTGTCAGGCACGTTGACCTTGAACTTGACCAGCCGTTTCTCCGAGGCCATCCCACGGTCCAGCACACGACCCAGGACCGTGGTGTCGATGTTACCCCCGGACAACACGCAGACCACTCTGTCAAGCAGTAATCAAATGGTGACAGCTGAGTACCTACCACTCACACCGTTATTTTAAGTAGGTGTAAGTATATTTCCAAGGATCTGGAAAAACGGCATATGTTAGTATATTACCTATTCCTATGGGAATGGAAAAACAAATCCCAAGGACGGGTTCTTTCGAAATTGCGAAGCCGGCTCATGATTGTATTTCAGTGGGAAAGCGGTCGCGATCCGGGACACCATTTGTTGTTTGAGTTTGTTTTAATGCAACCTGTCCTGTTTGAAGTTGGTATCACATTCGTTTTGCTAATAAAAACCAAAGGATATGTAAATTTACTCACTTTTTGCCTTTGAGCTCTGGCACAAGACCGGCTAACACACAGGCAATTGTCGTCGCACCAGCACCTTCTAATACAAATTTCTCCAGTTCGATTGTTTGCAAGATTGCTCGCGCCACCCAAGCTTCAGGCACGACCACCTTTTAGAAAGTTATTTGTATTTAATAGAAATACAAATCCGTGAATCAGGTACCTAATCGTTATACTTATAAAAATAGAAGTACTTTTTTTGGTCAGCCTTAATCGCTGAAGATTTAAGTAATTTTGATGTTAGATTAATCCAGAGTCTCTAATAATGTGCGGAGCCGCCGCCTTAGCTAAGGGTCACTGGCGTCAAGAGCGAGATTAAAGATTAAAGGTAAAGTATTTATTTTATTTATTTTCTCTCTCGAATTGTAAAGAATATAAATCCTTTGGATGGGAACGCCCCCGTAGTTACCTATTAAAAAAGGCTTCCAAAATTTTGAAAATATCGCATTTATAAAGACAAAATACATTTATTTACAATATTTACAGATAATGTCCTTCAAAGAAGAACCATTTGGGACAGTGCCCAGAAGACTGGGCCGCATTCCCTCTCTAGATGCCTGGGTAGGTTAATCCTTTAACAGAGATAACTGCCAGCCCTCTGGTCACCTGAAGCCTCGACCAAACGCATTGACATTCTTCAAAATTCAACCACTTAGGTACCGATATCATGATATTGTAATGTGGTTTGCATTAATACCATTTTATCCACGACTGACTTGATGTTGAAGTATGCATTATACCCGGCCGTCGGCACTGCAAGTCCTTCTGCTAATGTGGAGTTGATCACCGTTGGGACTGGCCCTCCTTTCTTCATTGCTTCCGTCATAGAGCAGCATTTATCTGTTTCTACGCCCTATCAAGTAGGTTTAGTGGGAGGTTAGTAGGTTTTATGGCATTCTTTAATGTCGTAGGTAATGAATGCTCGTATAGTTACGTAGAGAGATCCTAAAAAATAAGATCAATTAGGTCTCATTATATTATCTCATCCGTAGTAGGTATGTTGGAAAAAGACCACCAAGATAGGGAACGGGCACCTCGCAGGCAACTCCGCTGGACATCCGCTGGCTCCTTATATTTCAAGGCCAGAAGTTTAAAAGACTTACGTAAACTAGGACATCTGGTTTCATATGTTTTACTGAGACGACAGTACCCGCAAGCAAGCTACCTCCCCCGACTGGGACCAGCACCGCCTCCACGTCAGGCACCTGTTCCAGGATTTCCAAAGCTACGGTACCCTGGCCCGCTATTATGTCTGGGTGATCGTACCTAGAACAATTATGTACAAAATCAAATAAAAAAAAAACTTAAAAATACCTACCTACATAAGTAAAACTTTTATTTCAGAGCTTTCACTTTGCAAACTGCGGAGATAAGGGGGCGGGAATAGTCAAAGAGATTCAAATATAATAAGGCATAGAGGGGACAAAGCCAGAAAAATTTGAAGTCAAAAGTTATTCCAAGAGGAATAAGTCTAAGTAGTACAATTTCGACCGAATGACAGCTCGCTTTCATACTAACTGACATGACAAGGACATGACGCTTATAGGCTTCAAAATTTTGTATGAAAATATTCCCAATGCCCCCTCTATGCCCTATTATATTTAAATCTCTTTGGGAATAGTGTTTTTGTAGATACGTACGAGTAGGTATATTTCACCACAAGCCGAAAGCAAATGAAAATATATTTTGTAATGTGCAAATGAAGCCATTTCATAGTAATCTAGTAACCGTCCGAGTCGTCCGACTCCCTTATATTTCTGTAAGTACCGTTTAGCCTAAGACCAGAGAGTCAAGCAGAGTGTTCACAAGATACACAAGCTATTATTATCTCACATATATGTTACTTGACTGGTATTATATACCTACTTAATACGAGTAACATAAATCTTTTCTAAATTATAAGTCGATAGCATTAGTAATTGCTAACATAAGTTTGTGACAAACAGCACCACAGTAATATTTTTACTAAGTATTTGGTTTCGTATCCGATCCAAATATCCAAAAAATACACTGGAACCGACTGGAATAGAATGCCTCTTATTCAGGATTATAAAACATACCTAGATGTTAGATGCTTCCCAATTGAATGCTATGTGAGCGATCATTATCAAATTTTACTCACCCGCTTATGAAGAGAATCCCTTTTTCCTTAGATATTTCTAGGGCATGTAGTCTTGCTTCTGCCATGTTGTTACCGTGGATGATGACATTTGCGCCGAATTTGCGACACTTATTTATTTTCATGAGGGGGGCGACGCAAGGCATCACGACCGTCACCGGGACATTTAGCATTTGGCCGTGGTAGCTTATGCCCTGCGTAAGTTAGAATACCCGGTCAAGCATTGGGTTCCCGCGGGCGCAAGTTAACAAAATGTTAACAATGCTTATGCTATTATCTTATACATATTATATAATAATGAAACCCTATTTCCCTTGGTCATAGCATCACGCGTGAACGGCTGTACCAATTGCGCTTATTCTTTATTTTGTTGAGTTTGTTACTGTCAGGAGAAGGTTCCTACGAGAAAAAAATTAAGAAAGTTGCGCGGAACATTATAAAATTTAAGAAAACATAACGACTCTAACAGTTGTACAGGACAACGTCTGTCGGGTCAGCTAGTCTCATATAAATGTTAGGTATACCTGACCTGAACGAAACCTCGGACTTGACAATTTCCCAAGTATGAAAATTCAAAACTTGATTGACATTTATAATTTCCCACTTAAAAATAATACTTATTTATTCAAGCAACAAAAACATTTTTTTTTATTACACTTAAACTATGATAGTACCTTACTTAAAGTTACACAAACGGGGGATTCCAGCATTGGCGTATTACATTTGACATACATAATGCAATTCGGATTATTTCAGTTGTTTGCGAATGATTGCATAGAAATAGTAATTATTAAATTAATCACGATAATAAGAGCTTTCTGCGTGTAATTGGTCCACAGCGCTCACGTGTTAGGAGGTTGCGCAATATATCTTTGCATCTTTACTGCAGAGTGTGTATGATTCGTTGATGACACTAATAAGGACATCTCTTTTGTAAAGAGATTTTCACCTGCGAGTGGTTCCCGAGCGAGGAGGCTATCACACCCTTTTTCTTGTCCTCTTCGCTTAGCAGCAGCAGAGCGTTTCGAACGCCGCGCTCCTTAAAACTGATTAGAAAGCATGTTTTTTTCAGTCAGTATAGCACCGCAATGCGCGGTCTAAGGAGCCATTTACACGAGGGCAATCCACTAAGACTGCATACAAAAAAAAACTTGAGGACAATCCATTCCATTGTCCTTACGTTTTTTTTTGTATGCAGTCTTAGTGGATTGCCCTCGTGTAAATGGCTCGTAACTTTGATTCTCATGTCCAGCTTAGGATTCGAATGGATTTTTATTATCTACATGTATAGGTATCCAAATAAGTTTTTAGTGTTTTAATAATTAAATACCTACCTAGTTTTTCAAAATAATATAATAATTTCTAGAATTTCCTAGAAATGTCTGTGGATTTTTATCTAAGGATCTGGCCTGTAAGGAGACCGGGATGCAATTTGAATTCCATCTCCGAGATACGAGTAGGTATATCTATTCAAGTAAGTAGGTAGTTTTCTTACCATCCAGTGTGTTGCAAGAACTCGCATTTTAGGTATAACTGCATATCCACAGGCATGTGAGAACGCTATAAAAGAGTAACATTTTTATTTGACTTATCACCAGCACCTGTCCCAGCTACTCGCAGGCTATGAGTAGGCAACATGCGCCCCCCAGAGCAGTCGCCCGTCTGGCCAGCCCCTAGGTGTGACGCTGAACATAATTACATGATGAAAACCACCAGGCAAGCAGAGTGGCGGCGAAGATATAAATTCAGTAACTTAATATCCGAATTTATTTTGCCTGATAATATTTATTTTTACCAAGTTTTTTAGGTAGGTAGGTAATATTTGTAAGGGATAGATTTTTCATGCCACTACAACTTATTGAAGTCCTCTGAAAGAACCGCTTTTTTGGACGTAGGTAACTGTTTAATATCTACCGATTAGATGTACCTACCTAATAGTGACGTAACTATCTAATCTAATATAACTATAAAAAGGTAAATTTATAATAACGCTTGACCTACCACACATTGTGTTTTTACAATACCGGATTCTATTCTTTTGGCAGCGCTAGAGATGTCCTCGAAATTTACTTTGCGCGGATTATTCTTGTCGCACATAGGATCGAAATCCGCATCCTGTAATAAAAGTGATATAATATTTGGTATATCATTCCGTTTTTCATGGGGTCTGGTTATTTTGATAGAATAAAAAATACCGTAAAGTTATAATGTAAAATATCAACAAAATATAAAGTAGTTAGGTACCTAAGTATATTATTTTACGATACGATTGAATGAGGAATGATTATTTAGTTGTCTTATTATTCAGAATACTGATAAAATGTTTTCAAATAGCTACTCACTTGGTTTGATGGGCCACTCATTTTAGTTTTACAAAATTTCTATTATGCTAAGTAAAGCGTAGCGCAGTGAGTATATAAAAACGAAAAATTTAACATGACTGAATAAGTAGGTATAATTAAATGACAAGATTATAGAAGATACTGACCAAAGAGAAAATAACACTGACATAAGTTACTCTATGATACTGACATTCGATTAGTAACTAAATAATTTCAAAAAGTTTAAGTACAAGAAGGATTCATAGAGAAAAAAATGTAAAAAAAAAAACTACACCAGGCAAAAAGATTTCATCTTGTTCCCTGGATTCGGAAGAATTCCCCTTACACCCTGTATAATAAATACAACAGCGTTGCTGTTGTAAACAAAGATACTTATCCACTAATGAAAAAAATTAAATCAATTAAAATCTTTATTTCCCTACTATGTTAAATACATAAAAAACAAAATCGGTTAAAAGCAGAATATAAAGTTACCCAAAGTACCTAGGTAAAATCGCAAAAAAAAAGTTTCCTAATCCGTTAAACTTTTTTTAAGGAATCCGTCACCGAATCCTTGTGCACGGATTCCCGTCTAAAATAGCAATCTTCGTAAGTCTTCGAGATCAAGTCACGGAGTTCCCTCGCGTGTTCAGGACCTCGAGTTTCGCAGACTATTTGCACCTGTAAAATAAGTAATTAATATAACGTATAGTCCCCGTGCGAAATAGATCTGGATAAAAGTGCATTGACACCTCTCTACCAATGTATGCCATTTTTGCAAACGATACGATACAATGTCTATGACAAGTATCGCAAATATGTCCTACCTTGCGTATCGCAGTAGAAGTCGGGGTGAGCAAATGACCTTGCCAGACGTGAAAAACATTTTTTAAATGACATTAGATTAAAAATAGAGCTTCTCAATTAGAATAAATGTTTATTTATTTATATGGGGTTGTATAATAGTAGAAGTATTTATTCATCAACAATGTACATTGTATTCGAATTCAATGATAAGTCAATGAAAGTCAATATGAAAGTCAATGATAAAACAAACAATTTAACACAATAAATTATCAATTTTATATGTTAACTAAATATAATGTAAAAAATATTCTTCAATAAAAATAAATAATAATAATGCAATGTTTCAAACCAACCAAATTAGTCAATAAAATAAATAAATAAAAATAAGCATAATATTATTCAAAATAAACTCCGCAATGGAATATAAGCACTTTTCTATCATAGAATTAGACTTAATTATGCTTAAAGAAACTGTAGAAAACTAAAATCAAATTAAAAAGCAGTAAATCTACATCTTTATATTTTTCTTAATTTGTATTATTTGATTCTAGTAATAAATAAATTACATCAAGGGGAAGGAATTAAAAACAAAAAAACATGTAATCTAAACCTAAACTAAAACTGAGAGAGTTTTCAAAAATCTGTAGCAATACAGTAAGAACTAAGTTTGACTACACTGCGAACCAGTGGCGTACCCCTGGCCGCAGGACGTTTGCCAACGAATGCGCGTAACTTAAAATATTAAAATTTTGAGTCTCAAAAATACAATTGTTAATTACTATTATGTAATAAAGTATTTTACAGTCTATAATGAAATACGCATATAGAATTGAGGGTTCCATTTACAAAATATTTATTTAACGTATCTAACTAAATCGTCAATTATAACAAAAATACTGAAAATTGCGGAATTTTATATGTATTCAACAACCATATCAACTTTAATTTCTGTAATAATAATAATTAATGTCAAAATAATAATAATGTTATATACCAAAAAAAAACTGATAAAGTGCAACTTTCGAGGTTACACTTTTCACATTTAATTTTGTCCGACGTATTATGAAACGCGTGTCGCGTCATGATAGCGACAGTTTGTATGACGAGCGATAAAGCACGTAAATGTTTTGTGAAATGTAGTAGAGGTTGGGTCAATGCACTTTTATCCAGATTTATTTCGCACGGACTTATAGTTATAACCCAAAAGATGTTTATGTTTTGAAAAGCGTTTTACACTCAGTCCGGTTTTTGGTTTTTCTAATGTACTACTTGTTCATGTTATAAATGTGCGTTGCTTTTATCTAAGAGTACCTACCTAATAGGTACGTGTGTTATATTGAAATGTGAATAAGAGAGAACGCGTAGTCGGGATTTGTGGGCTGAGCCTTTACTTATTTGAACTACTTAAGCCTCCGAGGAGTAAACCTGCAAATTCCATTTCATTTTTCAAGGTTTTTATTTTATACAACTCTTTTGTGCGAAAATTTTAAATTGGGCGCATTAATTTTATATTAATATAAACGGTCTTAATATGCCCATAGGGCAGGTGCCCCTCTAACCCCCTCGCCGTGTCTATGCGCTAGAAAACTAAACAGCAATGATTTATACGTTAAATGTGTAATCTCACCCGGACAAGAAATATATTTCCCATTATCCAGGCGCGCTCCTGTGCGATTTCCTTTATGCATATTCCGATGGAGCCGATAAGTAGACACAGCTTGCCAACGCTGCCCGGACTGTCGGGCACATTGACCTTGAACTTGACCAGTCGATGCTCTGCGGCCATCCCGCGGTCCAGAACGCGGCCGAGGAGCGTTGTGTCGATGTTACCCCCGGACAGCACGCAGACCACTCTGCACGTAAATTAAGGTCAACCCACACAGAGGCGGGAAAAACGTTAAAACTGTCGCGATCCCTGACTGTTTTTTTTTTGTAATGTTCGAGTTTGTATGCTACCTGTCCCACAGAATGCGGACTAGATCGCGACCGCATCCACCTACCCACCCCGTCTCTGTGCGTATTGGACCGTAAAAATTATAATCAGAAACCCAAAACTGCTAAAGGCCATAAGCATCAACGTAGAATACCTTATTAGGGACATACTCCGTAACTTTTCCGGTTTCGTTAGGAATAAACTGAATAGATTGGAATATACCTACATTTTTCTTATTAGACATTTGGTATAGATAGCATGATATTAACATTTTCATCAATGACATAACAGATAATTTGCAGTTCTCAACACCATTCTTATATGCCGATGACCTAAAAATTGTCAGAGTAATAAATTCTCCTGAAGATGCTATCCTACTTCAAACTGATTTAGACAGGGTTAACACTTGGTGCAAATCTATTGGCATGCAATTGAATGCAAAAAAATGTAAGCACATAAAATTTACCCGTAAAATCAACTATATTCCTACATCGTATAATATAGATGGCGTTATGTTAGAGGAAACGAATTCTATTAGAGATTTAGGCGTGCTTATGGACAGAAAACTCACATTTGTACCACACTTAGATAACATCATCAAGAAAGCTTCCGGCATGCTAGGCTTTATCATTCGGAACGGGAAAGTATTTCGTAAATTTAAGACTAAAATATTGCTTTACAATAGCTTCGTCAGAAGTATATTGGAGTATTGTAGTATTGTGTGGCGACCTCACTATTCTGTACACTCACTGCGAATGGAGAGGATACAGAAATGCTTTTTATACCACTTGGCTTTTTCAAATTCAAAAAAATTCAAAATTCAAAAATCGTTTATTTTCTATTGGTATTAAAATATACACTTCGAAACGTCAATATTTTATAATAACAAGGCACTCTAAACTCGTCCATGAAGATTGGCTAAATGCAAACAGCAGCCCATCTCCACCGACGAGCTGCTGGTTCCGAATGCAGTACCCCGAGAAGAGCCAGCAAGAAACTCAAGGGCAGCTCTTTTTAATCTCATGTCTTACTAATAAATATCGTTTACAATAATAATTATAATTAATAGCCTTACATAGCGTCGAGTCGGTTAATCCCATGCATGTTGGTCTACTAAGTAGTCTGTAATTTTATAGTAGCCTTTTTTACGTAATTTTTGCTTAACTATTATTTTAAATTTGTCAAGAGGCAAATTTTGTAATTCAATGGGAATCTTACTGTAAAAGCGTATACATTGACCCTTATATGATTTGGTAACTTTAGATAATCGACTGTTGAGCTAAGGGTCTGGGATATAACATCCCATGCGAACCACCTCAGGTTTGTTATGACAGTGGCCGCCCGTCAGAATTTTTCAAGGCACCCAATGTGAATGAACCGGCGAGTCGGACTCTTACACGAAGGGTTCTTTTACAACATTTTGTATTTTTATTATTTGTAGCGTTATAGCGGCAAAGCACACTGAAAATATTTCAAGTGTCTACCTAATACGGCCTATTAAGATACAGCGCTGTAACAGACGGACAGATAGACACTTTCTTATAGTTTCCGCTGGCACCATTTGGGTACGGAAGTTTTTCAGATTTTACAGACTTGTCAACTACACCTGACGTTACACCTAACTTGTCCCAACAGATGCATAGTCCTGGAGTCCCCCCAAAAGAACGAGGCAGCGTGGCTAATGGCCTCCTACAGCCCGGTACTAGCCAACGGGCTGGCCGATGAGCCTCCGAGGCGCGCGGCTCCAGCCTCTGAGCGGTCTCGCCTGGCGGGGGCGCTTCGAAGCGCTCGAAGGGCGCTAGTTGACTCCAGCATACTGAGGAGGCCTACTGAGGTCTCCGCTGGGAACTTCTTGAGGAACACACTGAGGAGGTTTGCTTTTACAATACTTTTGGTACTGATTTAGAAATTCCATGAAAGCGTCTGTACTTATGATGCGAATATATTAAATTCACGAGTGCATAGGTTTGTTCTGTGTAGCTAACATGAGGGCTGTAACAACATTTTCTGGACGCTTATTATGTGCATTTGTCTCGTTCGCATAAGAAAGATCAAAACATTAGACATTTTGTTGTGCCCACAGATTAGACCACCGGGAGAGCTTGTTCCATGGCTGATCGCTATGTCCTTGGGCTAGATTAGGCCGTCTATAAATAATAATAAAAAATACTTGAAGAGTGGTGTTGGCATAGGTTTTCGATGAAAAGTTCCTTCTGTATTGGATTATAAAAATGCCTGTAACTTTTATGATGAACTGCCGTGATACTTGTACGTACCCCGTTCGTAACAGTTTATTTTATTTATTTCAGAAGGTGTAGCAAGTAAAATGACATCGTACCACTCCAGACTCGAATATTTTAAAATGAATTCCCTCGATGCACGAAGGAAACTGTTAGATCACGTCTTTCTGTACAAACTTCTCCACAACAAAATTGATTGCTCATTACTACTTAAAAAAATTAACTTTAAAATTCCGGCTAGACTTCCTCGTTTCTGCATAACTCCCTTTCGCCCTCCCTTACGGAGGACTGTACTTGGCTCCAACTCCCCCCTGTGTCGCATTTGTAAATTGGCTAATGAGTGCAGTGATTGCTGTGATATATTTGCTGAATCTCTGCCTCGGTATCGTACAAATGTTCTTGTTTACCTCACTGTTATATCTTAGTGTACCGATCATTTATGTATCATTGGTAGGTTTTACTGTAGTTTTTTTTTTTAAATTTATTTAGCGTATGTTAGTTGCCCTACGTTTTTACGTAACTGTCCTTGTTGAGATTTTTATTAGTGTAATTACTTACGCATGTGGTGTTTGCCTATAATTAGTTACGCATTTACAAAGTTATTTAGTGTAAGAAATGTTTTCTTTTGCTGATGTAGTAACTGTTGGTGAACCAAATAAATAAATGACTTTGAGTATTAAAGTTGGTTTAATACTCCAAGTAGCATGGTCAAATAAAATAAGGCCTGTAAAAATTACATTGAAAGTTTTGTCGATAGAAAAAGCTTCGGTCTCAACGAAAAACATAGAGAGTATGTGGCCTTATGTTTAAAACAAGCACAAACTTTTTGCCCTTGAGCTCTGGTACAAGGCCCGCTAATACAGCAGCCACACCCACAGCACCACCGCCTTCCACTACAAATTTTTCCTGTTCCATTATGTGCAAGATTCCGCGAGCTACCCAGTCTTCATCCACGATCACCTTCAAAAATTACCTCATTTTATTGGTTGACCTTGAATTAGCTTCATATGTACACGTTCTAAACCCTGTTAAATTATAAATGCGTAAGTAACTGGAAAGGTGAACAGATCTTGATGAAATTTGGCATGATAATGGCTCTACAAATAGTTAATAAGACAAGTATTATTAAATATTACTACCTATTACATAGATTTTATGTCAATATGTTAGTAATTTAATTTTAGATTGTTTTGTTACCATTTTATCCACGAGCGACTTGATGTTGAATAATACATTATAACCCGCCACCGCCACGGCAAGACCGTCTGCTATAGTGGAGTTGATGACTGTTGTTACTGGCTTGCCTTTCTTCATTGCTTCCGTCATAGAGCAACATTTATCTGTTTCTACGCCCTATGTTAAGAACAGTTAAGTTACTCGTACTCGTAAATTGACATTATGGATTGAATGAATGTCAACGCACATAACAATAATAAACTATTTATTTCGGATAACATTGATCCACATCAAAGATATAATATATTATCTTTGGATCCACATGCTTAAATAGTTTAATGGAAATGATTAAAGAATATGTTAGTAATTTATATATTTAAGAGTTAACTTAGTTTTAATATCATATAGAAGCGGGAAAGCGATAGTAATTCAGGACAGAAAGCGGTAGCGATCCGGGAATACATTTTTGTATTAATTGAGTTTGCGCGAAATTTGCGGAAAGTGATCGCGATTTCTACCGCTTTCCCGCCTCAGTGTGCGTTGACATAATAATAATAATCATTATGTCAACGCACACTGATTACAGACATATTAATTGTAGCATATAGTTGTACAGATTAAATAGGTATTTGCGGTAACTCCTGTTTCCCAAACTAGGAGGAAATCCTGTGTCTTGGGATACAGTGGTTCCTGGTGGGATCTATCATCATTGTTGTGTCAACACTTACGTATACTAGGACGTTTGGTTCGAGGTGTTTTATAGCGATGGCAATGCCGGCCAGCATCCCGCCTCCCCCGCACGGAACCAGCACGGCCTCTACATCTGGCACCTGCTCCAGGATTTCCAAGCCTATCGATCCCTGTCCCGCTATGATGTCTGGGTGATCATACCTGTGTCATCCAAGTAGGTATAGGTAGGTAGTAAATCTTTACCACATTGATTCAAGATTGCAAAAGCGGCCTTGTCAGAATAAAATGCACTAACCCGTTTAAATAAAGAAGCTTCTTCTCTTTAGCTATATTCATGGCGTGACTCTTAGCTTCGGTTATGTCAGCTCCGTGGATGATGACATTAGCGCCAAATTTGCGACAATTGTCTATTTTCATCAAGGGGGTAACGTTAGACATTACGACCGTCGTTGGTATTTTAAGCAGAAGCCCGTGATAGCTTATGCCCTTGCGTGAAAAAAAGAAGAATCGATGTGATGGGAAAATATGGGTAAGTTTTTGAGTGTAAGTAGATACGAAAGCAGTACTTAGATAAAAGCATTTATCGCATCACAATAACTACCTAATGAGTGACCATACATACTTTAAAGCAATTTTACCTGCGAGTGGTTCCCTAACGAGGCAGCGATCACACCCTGCTTTTTGTTCTCTTCGTTTAGCAGCATCATGGCGTTCCGAGCACCGCGTTCCTTGAAACTGTTACATTTTGCGTATGTATTTTTCTGAGCATTATGAATAGGTTAAAGATTCTACTGGTCAATTGTCCAACTACGCCAATAGGTAGATATAAAGTTTTCTAACCTTCCAGTGTGTTGCAGAAATTCGCACTTGAGGTATAATTGCATATCGACAGACATGTGAGAAGGCTGCAAAATAGTAAATGAACATAATAATCCGAATCAAAAATATTTATATACCTACTTATGCTTTCCTTATATAGAAAGAAAGAAAGAAAAATATTTATTAGGATCACCTTTACATAGGAGTTAAAAAATCATAAAGATAAAAAACAGAACATATTTGAGTGTCCTAAAACGGGACCCCACTCAGCACAAGCTGCGGCGGTTATATCGGGGCAAGCAGTTGTAAAAAATGAAGCTGAGCAAAGCGACTTACCACACACTGTGTTTTTAAAATCCCACTTCGTATTCTAGAAGTGGCTGTAGAGATATCCTCAAATGTAACTTTTCGAGGATTATTCTTGTCGCACATAGGATCGAACTCCTCCTCCTAAAAAAATGCCTTAATTTTCATCGCAATGTCATTCGCAAATTGTAATCGCAATCGTCTTTATTCGACACTATCTGTTCCGCGTGATAACACCCGTGTAAGTTCCGTTCCCGTGGGAAAATTATACCTAATCCTGTTACTCCCAGAAAAGTAAGCTTTCCAATGGTGAAAGAATTTTTAAAATGAATTCCTCGTAGCCCTGGGGTACCATTGTGTTTGTAACCTTCACACTGGTTAAGCAAAGTTGGGCGCATTAAATCAAGTGTTTTGGAAGGCACGTTAAAATTATTGGTCCCGGATTTCGTTGTGTTTATGTACAATGGAATGGCAGATACCTTTGAGTGGTTTGAAAAATTCTGACTATTAGTTGGCCACTAGCTTAACACTATCTCGCAATACGCGGTGAGTTCGCTTGGGAGATTATAGCCCATACAAAGACGTTTAAAGAAAAAGTTTATCGAAAGAGAATGATTTTCTTCCAACCTCTTTGAGCCCATACTTCCTCCCTCATGTGTAAGGAATGACCCTTAGCTCAGCAGTTGGCTGTTACGGGTTGATGATGAGTTTTAAATTGTTTACAAACCTAAACAAATTCAGAACTCAGACCAAATAAATGTAGAAGCACATACTTAATCTATACATATAATAAAACTCTAACGGAGCCGTGTCTGTACATTAAATATTTTTTGAAAATTTTAACGGTAGTGTATATAGTTATCGATATAGATACAGAAACACCAATTTTTGGAATTTTTGTCTGTCTGTCTGTCTGTCTTTCTGTCTGTCTGTCTGGTTGTGCACGCATCACTCAAAAACTACTGGACGGATTTTGATGAAATTTGGTATGGAGATAACTGAGTACCCGGGTCAACATCTACGGTACTTTTTATTCCAGGAAAATATCTCATTCCCACGGGAAAATAAAAAAACTGGTTAAAAAGAGAAATACGTACTACTCCGAAACGATGACACCTAGAAACTTGAAAAATGGTATGAAGGTGTCTGATATGTCATAGGAAATTGGTATGAAGGGATTTTTGGAAATTCCCACGGGAACGGGAATAAACTAAATTCAAGCGGGAAAACGCCGCTGGGCACCCGCTATTTGAAATATGGTATGTAGGTGTCCTAAGTATGTCGTAGGCAACCACTATGAAGGGATTTTCGGAATTTCCCACGGGAACGGGAATAAACTAAATCCAAGCTGGAAAACGCCGCTGTGCACCTGCTATTTGAAATATGGTATGTAGGTGTCTTAAATATGTCGTAGGCAACCACTATGAAGGGATTTTCGGAAATTCCCACGGGAACGGGAATAAACGGAATCCGCGCGTGCAACGCCGCTGGGCATCCGCTAGTATGTAATAAAAATTTAATTCTTCAAGTAAGTACCTACTTCTACTATAGTACCTACCTACCACCACTACAGTACCTACTAACTGGTAGAAGTGTAGATTTGTTACGCGGTCAGTGCTGGCTCTAAGTACACTTGCGCCCTGACGGTAGTGACAGAATTACGGAAGAAGCTCTCAACGCAAGTCTAAATAAAGTTTAAAAATAAGCCAGCAAATAACAACTCCCCCTTCCTCCTCCCTTAACTACTTTTAATCACTAATTTGTATCTAAAACTCGTATGTAACAGCAATTTAAGTGACTTTTAGTAGGTAGGTAGTTAGGTACTTTCAGAATCGCGAACGTATCTACTTGACGGCTTACCAAAGCGAGGTAGTGAACTCTAAAATTTGCTGCCCCTGAGTCCTAAACACAGAACACTATTAGGTACTCCTAGAGACCGCTCTATCACATAAGCACGAGCCTTTTGACAAATCCAAGGCCAATCCTCAACCCCTCCCTATACATATAATGGATACAAATCCATTCATTATCCTCTTAGTTAAATTTGTACTGACGCATTACTTTAACCAAATACAATAATATTTTACGACGACAGCGGTTGCGATGTAACCGCTGTACCTACTTATGTAAAATTTTACAAAATCAGTTCGTAGGTATTCGTCTAACCGGAATCCTAAATCAATAAGTAATGTACCTAGTTACTCACTCTTTTTGGCAAAGCCGAGCAACCAGGACAAAAAGAAACACTCATTTTTTCGTTTGATTTCTACTGTTAATTTTGTGCCCCACTTTAAAGGGCCTTGATACTAAAATATTGAAATAATATTATGTCAAAGGCAATCAGTGTGGTTTCGAAAATTTCGCTATAAAATCAATGTGTAACTTTTGGCTCTCTAGATTACTTTATTGTTCGAAATTCCGCCTGATCTTAAAATCATCATGAATAAAGATATGGCTAACACCCACCTTAAAGATTAAGTGTGTGGTAGGTAGGTATAGGAAATAAAATAGTAATTTTCACCTCGTTCATTTTTAATGAGGCGTTTTTTAAAAAAGAAAAACTAGTTCATTCTCTAAAGATAGATGGCGATGTCCACATACCAATAACCTGTCATCGAATGATAGCTTTTTAAGCTATTGCATAGCTTCTATCGCGGGCCTTGAGCGCGGGGACCGAATCCAGAAATTCCGTAACGAAAAAACCTCACGCTCTCCCCACTCCGACGGGCACGGAGGTGTGGCTTAAAGGCCGTGCATTGTATAAAATAAAATAAAGTGAAGTAAAGTAAAGTAAAGTAAGTCGAAGTCGAAGTCGAAGTCGAAAGTCGAAAGTCGAAAGTCGAAAGTCGAAAGTCGAAAGTCGAAAGTCGAAAGTCGAAAGTCGAAAGTCGAAAGTCGAAAGTCGAAAGTCGAAAGTCGAAAGTCGAAAGTCGAAAGTCGAAAGTCGAAAGTCGAAAGTCGAAAGTCGAAAGTCGAAAGTCGAAAGTCGAAAGTCGAAAGTCGAAAGTCGAAAGTCGAAAGTCGAAAGTCGAAAGTCGAAAGTCGAAAGTCGAAAGTCGAAAGTCGAAAGTCGAAAGTCGAAAGTCGAAAGTCGAAAGTCGAAAGTCGAAAGTCGAAAGTCGAAAGTCGAAAGTCGAAAGTCGAAAGTCGAAAGTCGAAAGTCGAAAGTCGAAAGTCGAAAGTCGAAAGTCGAAAGTCGAAAGTCGAAAGTCGAAAGTCGAAAGTCGAAAGTCGAAAGTCGAAAGTCGAAAGTCGAAAGTCGAAAGTCGAAAGTCGAAAGTCGAAAGTCGAAAGTCGAAAGTCGAAAGTCGAAAGTCGAAAGTCGAAAGTCGAAAGTCGAAAGTCGAAAGTCGAAAGTCGAGTCGGAGTCGAGTCGAGTCGAGTCGAGTCGAGTCGAGTCGAATCGAATCGAATCGAATCGAATCGAATCAAATGAAATGAAATGAAATGAAATAGTCAGACCAACCAAGACAGTCAACTTTATTATTTTATTGGTGACTGTACTTTTGGCGAAAAAAGGGGTTATTGAAACAACATAAAAACAATCAGAGCAGTGGAAAAAAATATTCCCACTCGTCCCTACCAATCGGAGTTCCGATCGGCGGACTGGGAACAACCCGTTTCTTTCGGCAGTCTTGTTGATACAAAAATATGCTATGCAATAGCTTTACCGCGGCAGTCCCCGAGTGCCACACGTCTTTTTTTTTTGTTCTAATGAATGCAAGGGTCATGAAAATATACAGCCATTGATGCCGACAGACGTGTTGTTTATTAGGGATATTATTTATTTTTCACTTCTCATGCTCTAAAAGTACGCCAATATAGCCCTACGAAGCGGGACTAAAGTGACCACTTTAGTCCCTAGGGAGTATAAAGTAATTTTTAGGGTTCCGTACCTCAAAAGGAAAAAACGGAACCCTTATAGGATCACTTTGTTGTCCGTCTGTCCGTCCGTCCGTCCGTCTGTCAAGACCCTTTTTCTCAGGAACGCGTGGAGGTATGAAGCTGAAATTTATATCAATTACTCAGGTCTACTGTCCCTTGAAGCTGTGAAAAAATCAAACTTCTAAGCCAACGCAATCAAAAGATACAGCCGTTTATGCCGCAAATTTTCGACACTTGCAAGGGAATCAAAACCTACAGGGTGCTTCCCGTGAACTCAGAATCTTGAAATTTGGTACGAAGCAACGTCTTATAGCATAGATAAAGGAAAAATTACGAAAACCATAAATTTGCAAGGTTGTACGGAACCCTCGGTGCGCGAGTCCGACTCGCACTTGGCCGGTTTTTTTTAATTTCCTTAATGAGAAAAAGACAACCTCAAACAGCCAGTAAATATCTGTAGAGTGTGGACCATCTTCAATGCGAAAATGTGAAGAGTTTTAGTTCCATGGTTTTTCCGCGAAGAAGGTGGCGCCATGTGTTTTAAATTGTTTACCTGCAAAGAGATTTAAATCTCTTTGTTAATCTGTGACAGCCTGACAGGTTTAGAAAAAAAAACTGACCGCGAAAATTTCTGAATTTTTGTCGAGTGTAAATTTGTTGGGTTTTAAATAAATTTGTACTAAATTGACAATTTTTCTCGCACTCAAAGTGAAAAGTACAGTTTCCACCTCGAGACTAAACGCCAACTTAATATACCCTCGGTTTCATGACTCCCTCGCAGCTCGGGAGTCAAACCACCTCTGCAAATGGCTTCGTTTAGTCCCTCGATATAAAATATACTATTGTGTTGTGGTTTGTGTGTTATCTTCTGCTTTACACTAGGTTTAAAGTGGTTCGAACAAATACAGGAATGATTCCACCCGACTTTGCGTTGAACATCTATCCTAGCTGGTAGTTCTAATCCATTGTTGTCTTAAGGTCTCATTAGTTGGATATGTATAAAATTTCTACAGTTTACGATGCCGATGGTTTCATTGACTTTAGTGCTTTTGTGCCGACTTTTAAATATTTAAATGCAATTTTTCCCTTTTTGACAACTATAGAATTTGGGAATGCAGAGTTTTCTTTTGGCGATTTTAATACAGTCACGTTCATAACATTTATCAATCAAGGAAATTAATATACTGACATTGGCGTCACAGTATATTTACGAAAACATATTGTACGTCAAAAAGAATATATCACTTTACAAAAAAAATAGTGACAGACATTGTATAAACACTAGAAATAAGAATGAACTGGCTGCATAAGTTAGTCGATTATCTAAAGTTACTGTAACGTTCCGTTAACTAGTTTAGTTAAAGCTAATAAGTCAAATCTAATAATCGAACTAAAGCTACTTAAATACAATTATCAAATAAAATTAAAATAATCTAAAATATTATCCCTTTTTAAAACTAGCCTTATTAATAAACGTACAAACTAAATGTCGCGATTGTCGCGACAGTTAAATCTAATCCATCAGAGTAAACGCTCTCGCTTCGATCAATTACCGGTTTTTAAACAGACCTTTTGTCCTCCAGCTGACCGTGACACACCTTTGCGCTCCGCGATTGCGAGAGGATCTCACTAATTATTTGAGAACTACCAGCTAAATAAAATCAATTTAATAATTTATACCATTTCTATCTTTTAAAAGTGTTAAGTAACCCCGATATTGGGTAAGTGTTGTATTTTTACAATGTAATTAGTAGACTTAGTATATCTATGCTTTAGTTAAAATATTTGTAGTAAATTGTGCTAAGCTGATAAAATTTACCTATCGCATTTAACCCTACGCATACAATTTCATTGCTTTAAAGCTGATGATAGTAGATTTAGTTAATTTTTGTTCCACTTTTCGTCCTCACAGTATTTGACATGACCTTGACTTATGCAAGGTCATGCACCTAATTTGTAGTTCAATTCTATAGTTAATTATTTAATTATATTTGTGTAACGTAAATATCGCTGCCGATGTCATTCTGTATCTTATTCTATACAATAGGCATTTTTCCAAAATTATAATGTGATTTGTCAACTATTAAGAAAGTTACCTATGTTACGTAATCTTTTCTGTGAATTGCCTAGTTCACCTCATCATTGACTGCTATTTAGTGCTTTTAACGTCTGCCCGCCCCTGCTACGCTGCGCTTGCACTTTTTGAAAAACAGGCCGAATGTTGCAGTCAGTAACATGAAACTGGACTTTTCGCAAAATGACTATTCCGACTGAATTTCCAGGGTTCACTGCTCCGGCAAGAAGGCCGACTACTTGGACTCCTGTCCTTAACCAGGAGTGTCCCGGACCTATCCCGTGACAATTTAGACTTAAGAAGATCTCAAGCAGCAGCGCTCCATCATCGGACTTCACCTCAGGGCAGTGACGTTGTTTTATAACCGCTCAAATCGCGCTCGATAACTACCCATTAAAGATCCTACGACCCCGCTCACCGGCTACTGTGGAAACATATTATACGTTATTTTTCTTAATTCTACCCTCTTTTATTTTTTCTCTAATCTAAATCTACTTGTGACGCCTACCCGTCACAATGGCGCCCACTAAGCTTTAATGCGTGGTTTCGAGAGCGATTTGTCAGGTTTTCTGCATTTTGTAGTTGTCCCTGGTGATGGTTGTGCTAAGGCTTTCTAGCTAATTCTATATTTGTTCATTGATTGTGCATTTTTATTAGTACCTAAAAGCTAAAATATATAGAACATTTACCCAATACATAATGAATTACGATATCAAATATTTGTCCTTGCAAAAGACGGAATTAGAATACGAGGTTGTTGTTCGTGGTGGTACACCTGGAGAATCTGTTGCTGAATTAAGAAAACAAATTGTAAAGATCGCTCCCGGTTTTCCGCCAGAAGACATACTCGAATCTCATTTAGAAGCGTCGGAGGATGTCAAAGCAGTAAGAGAGACGTTACTAAAAACTCAAGCAAATATCGTAACTTTGACAAATAAGTTTGATAAAAATTTGTTCCTTAGAACTGAGAATACTCTACACCATGTTTATCACAGATTGAATAGAATTACACCTAAAGCTAATTCTA
Organism: Ethmia dodecea; assembly: GCA_963855545.1. Lineage (NCBI taxonomy): Eukaryota > Metazoa > Arthropoda > Insecta > Lepidoptera > Depressariidae > Ethmia > Ethmia dodecea. Next base: position 9,097,973 of record OY979457.1, read on the forward strand.
TTGAAACTTATAAAGTCTGTTCTGAAAATTTTAAATCTCAATATAAAGGATTGTTAGCTATGAAACCTCAGAATGCTCAAGGTAATTCTAACGATCCCAACCCTATCACGGTCAACTGCGAGCGCAACTTGGTTTCTGAACTAAGTAAAATTAAATTTTCGGGAAAAACCTGCGTACGTTCTTTCGTACAGCGGATGGACGAATTTATGCAAACTAGAGGCGTTTCCTCTGATAAGATTATAACTTATGCCTACGAATTCTTTACTGACGATGCACTTCATTGGTACCGTTATATTAAAACAAAGATTACTTCCTGGGAGGAACTAGTGGTACTACTTAAACAAGATTTCAGTCAGAGCGACTACGATTACAAACTCTTGAATGAAATTCGTTCTAGGACACAGGGCGAGAATGAAAATATTACTATTTACCTATCTGTGATGCACGGTATGTTTTCTCGTCTAAATAAACCTCCCTCAGAAAATGAACAGCTTGAAATATTGCTACACAATATACGACCTTGCTATGCGAGTACTATTGCTGCATCATCTGCTGTAGATACCCTTGAAAACCTTAAAAGTGTTTGTAGGAACTACGAAAACATTCAATCACGATTGAAACAGTTTCACGAACCGCCTAAAGTGAGTTTTGAAACTCTGGCACCGGATTTTGCTTACGATAAACCATCCTTTACACCTGGAAGCTCATCCTACGTCCATAGTAGCAGAAAACCAAACTATCCAAATACTTATCCTAATAACTACTCTAAATACAATTATAATAAACCTAACTACTACGGCAACAATAATAATTATAAACAACCTAAACCTAATACAAATTATAATAACTACAAAACTAATAATAATACTAACTATACCTACAAAAATCAACAAAGTGAACAAAATAAAAATATACCAATTGCTGTTGTAAATTCTGAAAGCAAAAGTGTCTTCTGCCCACGATGTAGAACTAACAATCATTCTCTTAAAGAATGTAAGGAACCTCACTTTCCCATCTGTTTTAAATGTGGAAAAAAGGGTTTTCGTTTTCCTGAATGTTTAGACTGCCAGTCTAAGGAACCTAATCAAAAAAACTAGGTACTTTGGATTGCCGTGATAGTAACACTAAAAATAACTCAAAAATTAATCAAGCTGAATGGAAAGAATGGTTAGAAACTATTTCGAAATTCTTTTCTTGTTATACTGTCACTTCAATCCGAACTACAAAAACTCCTAACAATCTTCGACCCTATGCACCTATTAAAATTAACAGTCTCTCGATGTTGGGTCTTTTAGATTCGGGCTCTTCAGTCACTATTTTAGGGAATGAATCTCATTTACAGTTTATTAATAATGGATTTAAACTCCACGACTGTGGAAACCTTCAATTCATTGCTGCTGGTGGTCAACGTCTGCAACCTGTTGGTTTGATATACCTACCCATATCCTTTGAGAACCAGACTCATGTTATTAATACCTATGTTGTTCCTGATATATCAAACAATTTAATTCTTGGAATGGACTTCTGGACTGCTTTTGGTCTCTTCCCAAAGCACCTCAATACTATAATACTCTGCAAACCAAATTTCTCCTTAGCTGAACTAACTGCTCACGAGTCTGAACATCTTTGCTCTTACAATCATCTCACTGAACCTCAAAAGGTAACTGCTGACCATGTAATTAAGCAATTTCGAAACATATCCTACGAAGAAAGAGGACTCGGTCGAACTGGGTTAATTACTCATTCCATCGATACTGGTGATGCTGCGCCTATCCGTCAGCGCTATTATCGGCAGTCGCAAGAGAAACAGCGTCTACTAAATGAACAACTCGATGATATGTTGAAGGAAGATGTCGTAGAACCATGCGATAGTCCTTGGTCATCCCCTGTTTTGCTGACTCCTAAAAAGAATGGAGAACTCAGATTCTGTTTGGATAGTCGTAAACTAAATTCAGTTACTAAAAAAGATGCCTATAGCTTGCCTTATATATCTGAAATATTGGATAACCTACGTGACGCTAAATATCTATCCAGCATTGACTTATCTAAAAGTTTTTGGCAAATTTTAATAAAAGAGGAAGATCGATGTAAAACTGCCTTTTACATTCCTTCTCGAGGTACTTTTCAATTTAAATGTATGCCATTTGGTCTCACTAATGCACCAGCTACACAGCAAAGATTGGTAGATGCCTTGTTCTATGGTCCTGAATTTGAGCACATGGTATTTGTTTATATCGATGACATTATAGTCGTCTCTCCCACATTTGAAAAACATATTTCCCTTTTAGTACACGTTTTAGAAAAATTAAAATCAGCAAACTTAACTATTAATTTCAAAAAAAGTCAATTCTTCAGAAACAAACTTAAATATCTAGGCTACATGGTTGACTCGAATGGCTTACATCCTGACCCTGAAAAAGTTGAAGCAATTTTAAATTACCCTGCTCCTTCTAACAGAAAGGAAGTACGACGATTTCTGGGAGTAGCGTCCTGGTATCGCCGTTTTATCCCTAATTTTAGCTCATTAGCAGCTCCACTAAATAAATTGACATCTCAAGGTAAGAATGCTCCTCCATTCTCATGGACTTCCGAAGCTGATACCGCCTTCAAAAAGCTTAAGGACTGTCTGGTGACTACCCCAGTTCTCTCTTGTCCAAATTATTACGAACCTTTCCAGGTAAATACCGATGCTAGTGACTACGGTATTGGTGCTTATCTGACTCAGAACATAGACGGGAATGAGAAAGTGATCGCGTACATGAGTAAGACGCTGTCTAATCAAGAACGCAACTATAGTGCTACGGAGCGCGAAGCGTTAGCTGTCCTAACTGCTGTCGAATACTGGCGATGCTATTTAGAAAACGGAAAAAAATTTACGGTCTATACTGATCACTCTGCCCTAAAATGGTTTCTAAACCTTAATAATCCTACTGGACGTTTAGCACGCTGGGGTGTTAGGTTGTCCGCCTACAATTTTGAAATCAAACATCGAAAGGGTTCTGATAACGTTGTCCCTGATAGTCTTTCCCGCATAGTGCCTGTTAGTGCTATTTCTAATGATGGTTCTGCTCCATCATCTCAATCCCCTAGCACGTTGGATACTTGGTACCTTAACATTTTTAACGGTTGTCAAAATTCTCCTACATCATTTCTAAACTATCAAGTAATGAATAATAAATTGTACCGTTTTAGAAAAAGTCTAAACCCATTAAAACGAGAATTCGAATGGAAAGAAGTTATACCGCTAGAACTAAGATCAGACGTAATAGCTGAAAACCATTCAGAACCTACTGCTGGACATTTGGGTATTTTTAAGACATTTAAACGTTTAGGTCTAAAATATTACTGGCCAGATATGCTCCGCGATGTCACTAACTTCGTGTCGAGATGTGACACTTGTCATGCCCATAAGCACCCTAATCATGCTACCCTAGGTGTCATGGGTCGACCTAAACAATGTACTAGACCGTTTCAAATGATTAGCATGGATCTTGTAGGACCAATGCCAGCGACTAGATCTCAGAATACTTTTTTATTTGTCGTCACCTGCTGCTTCTCTAAATATTGTTTATTATTCCCCATACGTCGAGCAACAGCTGAAATAATTGCTCGTATTGTTGAAGAACGAGTTTTTCTTGTTCATGGTATCCCTAGCACTGTTCTAATGGACAATGGAAAGCAATTTATTAGCAACACTTTACGTCAACTATTTGCAACTTACAAAGTCCCGAATGTTCACTATACTCCGAAATATACTCCACAAGTAAACCTTGTTGAGAGATATAACAGGACAATTATGACTGCTGTTTCTTCATTCATTGAAAATGACCACAGATCTTGGGACGTACTTATACCTAAAATTCAATTTGCCCTTAATAGTTCCGTAAATGAGGTCACAGGTTTTGCTCCTTCATTCTTGGTATTTGGACGTGAGTTAGTGAGTTGTGGATCACACTACATTGATTCCGATTTGACTGAGATTATTTTTGCCCCTCGGGATGAATATGCCGAAGATTTTGGAACGCTGCACAAAATTTTCGACAAGGTCCAAACATGTTTATTAAAAGCTCATTCTCGCAACGCTAAACAATATAATTTGCGCAGAAAAGATGTCGAAATGAACGTCGGAGATATAGTGTGGAAACGCACTTACTACCAGAGTGACAAAGATAATAAATTCGCTAAGAAACTAGCTCCAAAATTTCTAAAATGCCGAGTTGTAGTTAAGAAATCTCCGTTGGTCTATGAACTTGAAGACATGGATGGTAATAACTTGGGCTCTTGGCATATAAAAGACCTTAAGCTGACTAACTACAAAGATAATTGTATTTAAATAAAAAAATGCAAACCCCACAATATTAAAACTACCTAGGCACATTCTATTAGTAACTGAAGCCTTTCGTTGATACATCCTAAAAGTTTCGTGTATTATTCTGGCAATTCTATCTTCATTCTGCTAAAGCTAAAACAAAAAAATATATCTTAACGACCTAAAAGTTAAGGTAAAATACTACCTGTCGTTTCTCAAGTAGCTAAGCTTGATATGAACCGATACCTAATTGCTTCTAAAACGCAATTACTCCTAAACATATAATGTATCAGCGAAAATTCTTAGTTACTTACAATATCTATTTAATGTGGTGTGTGAGTATATTAGTACATAAACTAAATACTCAGTATGTACGTGAACAGTGTCCTATCTTTAAAGTGCAGTTGTTGATTATGAATGAATGAGGAATGAATGAGAAAAGGTACCTTGAATGTGGATGAAAGTTAGAAACACACTACCTTAAGTTTAGACGATAGGTAGATAAGAAGGGATTTTACTAAGGAAAAATCCAATTCTAAAAAGGGGGGTATGTAACGTTCCGTTAACTAGTTTAGTTAAAGCTAATAAGTCAAATCTAATAATCGAACTAAAGCTACTTAAATACAATTATCAAATAAAATTAAAATAATCTAAAATATTATCCCTTTTTAAAACTAGCCTTATTAATAAACGTACAAACTAAATGTCGCGATTGTCGCGACAGTTAAATCTAATCCATCAGAGTAAACGCTCTCGCTTCGATCAATTACCGGTTTTTAAACAGACCTTTTGTCCTCCAGCTGACCGTGACACACCTTTGCGCTCCGCGATTGCGAGAGGATCTCACTAATTATTTGAGAACTACCAGCTAAATAAAATCAATTTAATAATTTATACCATTTCTATCTTTTAAAAGTGTTAAGTAACCCCGATATTGGGTAAGTGTTGTATTTTTACAATGTAATTAGTAGACTTAGTATATCTATGCTTTAGTTAAAATATTTGTAGTAAATTGTGCTAAGCTGATAAAATTTACCTATCGCATTTAACCCTACGCATACAATTTCATTGCTTTAAAGCTGATGATAGTAGATTTAGTTAATTTTTGTTCCACTTTTCGTCCTCACAGTATTTGACATGACCTTGACTTATGCAAGGTCATGCACCTAATTTGTAGTTCAATTCTATAGTTAATTATTTAATTATATTTGTGTAACGTAAATATCGCTGCCGATGTCATTCTGTATCTTATTCTATACAATAGGCATTTTTCCAAAATTATAATGTGATTTGTCAACTATTAAGAAAGTTACCTATGTTACGTAATCTTTTCTGTGAATTGCCTAGTTCACCTCATCATTGACTGCTATTTAGTGCTTTTAACGTCTGCCCGCCCCTGCTACGCTGCGCTTGCACTTTTTGAAAAACAGGCCGAATGTTGCAGTCAGTAACATGAAACTGGACTTTTCGCAAAATGACTATTCCGACTGAATTTCCAGGGTTCACTGCTCCGGCAAGAAGGCCGACTACTTGGACTCCTGTCCTTAACCAGGAGTGTCCCGGACCTATCCCGTGACAATTTAGACTTAAGAAGATCTCAAGCAGCAGCGCTCCATCATCGGACTTCACCTCAGGGCAGTGACGTTGTTTTATAACCGCTCAAATCGCGCTCGATAACTACCCATTAAAGATCCTACGACCCCGCTCACCGGCTACTGTGGAAACATATTATACGTTATTTTTCTTAATTCTACCCTCTTTTATTTTTTCTCTAATCTAAATCTACTTGTGACGCCTACCCGTCACATTACCAAATCATATAAGGGTCAATGTATACGCTTTAACATTATGATTCCCATTGCATTACAAAATTTGCCTTTTGACAAATTTAAAACAATAGATAAGCAAACATTAAATAAAAAAGGCTACTATAAAATTACCGACTACTTATTAGACCAAAATGCATGGGTTTAACCGACTCAGCGCTATGTAAGGCTATTCATTATAATTATTATTGTGAACCATATTTACTAGTAAGACATGAGACTAAAAAGAGCTGCCCTTGAGTTTCTTGCTGGCTCTTCTCGGGATACTGCATTTGGAACCAGCAACTCGTCGGTGGAGATGGGCTGCTGTTTACATTTAGCCAATCTTCATGGACGAGTTTAGTGTGCCTTGTTATTGACATTTCAAAGTGTATTTTGTATACCTACTGAAATAAATTAATTTTGAGTTTGAGTTTATCGACTACGATATTCTATACACCAACAGAACACGATTTTCATATACTTAAAATTTTCTCTTAAATGCAATAAAGGGGTGTTTTCTTTATCTTTTCACAAGACAAGAAAAAAAAAAGATCTGTTTAAAAATTATTTGCATTAAACTGAGTATTAAAACAGGTCAATGTGTTCCGTACCGTTATGAATAAAAACGGCAAAAAATATTATAAGACCTACAATATGTATCTACTACCTGTTAACACAAATAAATGATGATTGATAATATATATAACGTAGTGGCACCAATGATCGACAAGAACCAGTAACCGACACTTTATTTTTTGATTCAATAAAATAAGAGTAGGAAACCGATTTTTTAATATGTCATCACTGTACCATAGAAAGCACACTTTTGACTGGCTCCCATTAACATTTGTGCTAAATCCGCCGTTTGGTTGAAAAATGGCGGTGTGACAACTGATTGCGGCTGGAGTACCGGTGAAAACAACAACATTTCTTAGTGAAATCCTTAAGGAAGTAAGTACATTTTTTTGTTAATTATACTAATGTATTGTAACCTAATTGAATTTTATGTTTTTTAGGGGTTATTATAAGAACTATAGGATCGATTTTTGTTATAACGAAAGTTTAATGTTATTTTGATATTAGTAAAATGTTGGTGTCGATCACTGGTTTTCACAAACTTTTTCAATAATCGACACGTGTCGATAATAATTTTTTGTAACATTTTTCATTTTACAAGTGATTATAGTTCTTCTTACTTTGCGTATTTGGTAGATATTTGAAGTAAACTAATCAAAGTCGAGCTACCAGTAATCGACAAGTGACGATTATTTGGGAATAGTACGTGTCGGTGATTAGTTCTTGCAGATGGCTCCAAGAAAAAATTATACTCCCGACCAGTTTGAAACAGCCGTAGAAGCTGTAAAAATGGCGAAAAGCGAGGCAAAGAAGAGGCAATAGAGCGAAACCGAGAGTCCAAAGTATTCACTCAGCAGCTTGGCAGGAGCCAACTGACGAAACTTAAAACGCTTGAAAGAAGGACCGTATTATTGTCGAAGCCGAAGATATCCGCCGAGATTTCTATGGCCGGTTGTACGCTGCTCATGGTTCCCAACGAGATGACCAGGATTCCCGAGCCACCCTGACACGCCACTATACCGACGAACTGCCGAGACGAGATCGTGTTAGCTCTGAGGCAACTTAACAATGGAATAGCCCCCGGTGAGAACGGAATAACATCAGAACTTTTGAAAGCTGGAGGAGCCTCTATTATACAGGAGCTACAGAACCTCTTTAACACCGTCCTTCACAGTGGGAGAACTCCAAAGGCCTGGAGCAGGAGTTTGGTGGTGCTCTTTTTTAAGAAGGAAGATCCTTTCCTTAAAAACTACAGACCCATCACACTCCTGAGCCTCCCATCTATAAGCTGTTCTCACGAGTGGTCACGAATTGTCTCGCACAGGTTCAAGAGCACATTAAGCTTTACACTTGTAGTGTGAGTCTGACCTCTAAGGGGTAAGAAGAATAAGAACGTTACAGAGTCCAATGTGTCAAGCTGCACGGGCTCTTACATGGAAAAACATGAATTTGCGCAGTCAACGCCAGTGACGGTTCAGAACAATACTATTATTAATCTTTACTTTAAGCAATACCTCGACGAGTTCCATTCGCCGGAACAGGCCAGGTTCCGAGAAGGATATTGCACCATAGACCACATTCACACAGTAAGGCAGATTATACAAAAATTCGGTGAGTATAATCAACCCCTGTGTTTCGCTTTTGTGGACTATCAGAAGGCCTTCGATTCCGTAGAAACCTGGGCTGTTCTGGAATACTTACAGCGTTGCCAAGTAGACTATCGTTATATCGAGGTGCTGAGATGTCTCTACGAGGCCGCCACCATGATTGTCCAATTATAGGGTTAGCAGTATAAATCCATCCAATTGCGCAGAGGAGTGAGACAGGGGAATGTCATATTCCCGAAACTGTTCATGAGCGCGCTGGAGGATATGTTTAAGACGCTGGACTGGAAAGGTATGGGCATTAACATAAACGGCAATTACATCTCACACCTGGTCTGCGATTCGCTAATACTCTTGAAGGCGGAGTCTAGAGGAGTTAAACCGGATGCTAGATGACCTAGCCTCAACCTAGCGATGCATCGGTCTTGGCATGAATTTGGATAAACCAAAGTCATGATCAATGGCCACATTGATTCAGGACCGGTCGTCGTACATGGCCACCGTCTTGAAATGGTTTCCGAGTTTACTTATCTCGGGCAGATTCTGCAGTTAGGTAAATACAATTTCGAGGAGGCCAAAAGGAGGATCCAGTTGGGCTGGGCAGCATTTGTGAAACTGCGTCGAGTCTTCTCGTCATCCATCCCGCAATGTTTGAAAACCATGGTTTTCAATCAGTGCGTCCTATCTGTTATGACCTACGGAGGTGAGACGTGGACACTCACGGTAGGGCTGGTCCACCAGTTCAAGGTTGCTCAGCGATCTATGGAAAGAGCTATGCTCGGAGTTTCTCTGAAGGGTGTGATTATTTTTATGATCACTTTAGAAAGAAAAATATGGACATTGTACTGTGGACAATAAATGAATACTTATTAAACAGTTAATTTTATTTTAATAACTCACTAAGGGGGTGGTGATTTGGCAGATACACATTATAGGTAATAGTCGATAACTGCGTGTCGGTAACTGGTAACTGTCGATGACTGGGTGTTGATTACTGGAGATTCGGTGTCGAAGATTGGAGATTTATACACTTTTTACTTTTTTGGGATTTTTTTCTAGTCCGTGTATAGTTAAAAAATATAATACATCCTATTCTTATCTTAAGAATATACCTTACCATACTCAATCGTTACTTTTGGTTTAAGATGACTAAATGACCTTTAATTTTATGAAGAAGCCCACTATCTCCTTAAAGTGTCGATCATTGGTGCCACTACGTTATAATCTCACGCCTTTTTTATCCCCGAGGGGGTAGGCAGAGGTATTCCATTACTGGATATACCTACCCACATTTCACGAGATATATTAGACCCCTAAACGTGATCGGTGGTAAGCCCATCGCCGGACCGGGTCTGTTTACACATGTCTCAGAATTAATTCTGAGACCTGCGGGTTTCCTCACGATGTTTTCCTTCACCGTCGAGCTAGTGATAAATATGTACGTAAGTTTTTGAAAAACTTATTGGTACATGCCAGGATTCGAACCCGAGCCTCACTGATTTTTGGCCGGCTCTTTAACCGTCCGGGCTATCACTGCTCCTGATGATTGATTGATTGAAAAATCACGTTTGTTTCATAAGAGCCATCTTAAATATTTATTTTATTCAATTTTTTAGTATTTGTTGTTATAGCGGCAACAAAAATACATCACCTGTCAAAATTTCAACTGTCTAACTACACACACCGGCACAATTAGCGGAACAGAAAAAAAAGGGAGTATTTACGCATTTTTGCGTGTTACTGGCCGGCTAAACAAGCTTTTTTTAAATTTGGGTTTTAATTTAAAAATGGAATACTAAGCGACTGCCCTTTTTTTCATTCTTTTGTTTTAATTTTCATTGATTCATTTTTTCCACCGCTTGTCCGTTTTTAGAAGGTTCGTGAATTCCATTTGAAAAGCTTTGAATTGCAGTTTTTGAGGCTTTTGAGTTTTTTCGCATATTGATAATTTACGAGCATCTAATTATGCCTGATTTAACGCCATCAGAAATCATTAGGGCAGATCAAATGAGGAGAAATGGTCAAACCTACAGATCGATTGCCAGAAGCCTTCGTCGATCGTTATCAACGATTTATCGTAGCATCCAACGATACAGATTGACGAATGCTCTAGTGAGAAGGAGAGGACAAGGCCGGAAAAGGTGTACTTCAAGGAGGGATGACCGTTTTCTCCAACTTCAAGTCCGACGGAACACGAGACTAACGGCGGTGCAGGCTCGAAATTTACTGGAAGAGGTACGAGCAGTAAGGATGAGTGAGCGGACAGTTCGTAGAAGATTCGAAGAAGTGGGTATAGGCTCGTATGTGCCCGCCAAAGCCCCAAAACTTGAGAGACATCATCGCACAAACCGTCTACACTTTGGTCGTGAACATCGTGATTGGGACTTCGACGACTGGGGACAGGTTCTTTTTACTGATGAATGCAGAGTTATGTTAAATCAAATTGATGGAAGGCAGCGAGTATGGAGACGCAAAGGAGAACGGTATATCCAGTCTAATTTTGAAAATACAGTTGCATATGGCGGCGGTTCAATTATGGTCTGGGGAGGAATATGTTTAGGAGCTCGTACGGAGTTAGTAGTGGTCGATGGCGGGAATCTGAATGCTGATCGGTATATCAGGGAGATTTTAGAAGAACATGTTGTGCCATTTGCCCCCTTTATTGGTAACAACTTCATTCTAATGCAGGATAATGCTCGGGCTCACAGTGCTCGCACAGTACAGACATACCTAAACCATGTTGGTATAACGGTGATGGAGTGGCCAGCACGGTCCCCCGATATGAACCCTATAGAACACGTCTGGGACTTGCTAAAGAGGAGTGTAAAGTCAAGAATGCCCCCTCCCAATAATCTCAACGAGTTGCGAAACGCATTACTTGAAGAATGGCAGAGGTTGCCCCAAGAAACCATTGATAACATCATCCGCAGCATGCCCAGACGGATGGAAACCCTCATCAGAGCACGAGGAGGAAACACTCGATATTGAACAGTCATTGAAATTGTTGTTAAACTTTGGAAAATCTTGAATTTTCTGCTGTTTCTCTATAATTAAAAATCGAAGAAAAATGCATTTTGTTTAATTTAATTTTTATTTTTATAAAATTTTAAGTATGGTGTTACAAATGAATGTCAAAACATGTTAATTTAATTGTTGTTTCATTTTAAATAATATATTGTTTAAAAATTACATTCATTGTTCTAAATTCCCTCTTTTTTCTCCTTTTTTTTTCTGTTCCGCTAATTGTGCCGGTGTGTGTATTACGGTTCATGAGATACAGCCTGGTGACAGACGGACAGCGAAGTCTTAGTAATAGGGTCCCGTTTTACGCTTTGGGTACGGAACCCTAAAAATGAAACAAACGAAAACTCAACTCTTAAAAGAAAAAAATTAAGATTTGATTTGAAAAAAAAAGGTACTTCCGAAGTCCCTAGGTATTTAAATGCCAAAAATAATTATTTTGGTCAATATAGCTGTACAATTACAAAATCTACAAGTTTGTGTATGATTCCGAATCGCACTTGGCCTGTTTTTTAAATACCGTGGACCATGCCTATAGTTTACTTTGCAATTAAATATTGCACACGACTGTACAAATAGTCGGCATAACGGTAGCAAAACTAAACCGTTTTGTTGTTTTCGGCATAATAATATTACAATTAAGAAAAGTCGTAAAAGTCGGCGGCAAGGGAAAGTATACAAAAGGGTACAAAAGGCGATAAAATCTAATAAGACGGCATATCGGCAATAGAAGTACCTATGACTTTACAAAAAAGTCGGTAAAATGGGAAAGTCGGCAAAAAGGGCAGTACCTACCCCCAAAAAGCCCACCCTACTTTGCTTTACTTTACGGGTACGATCCTTTGAGTATTAAACCAATCGGAGACGCCACTGACAGGCGTTCCCCTCTGCCAAAAAAGTTTTGAGCAACGGTCATACCTGTTATATACAACTAGCTTTGAGTATTAAACCAACAGGAGACGTCACGCGCACTAGCTTCTTTGCAAAAAAGTCTGCCAATTTCTGCGCGGGGGATGAGGAAACAAATACAAATAATGTTAAAACAAACGCATTTTTTGACAAAACCATTAATCACTAGCTTGAAGTAGATGCACACGAATACATTCTAATAACTGCATACAAAAAAAAACTTGAGGAAAATGGAATGGATTGTCCTCAAGTTTTTTTTGTATGCAGTTATGGGCCATTTACACGAGGGCAAGCCACTAAGACAATCCACTAAAACTGCATACAAAAAAAACTTGAGGACAATGGAATGGATTGTCTTCAAGTTTTTTTTGTATGCAGTCTTAGTAGATTGTCTTAGTGGATTGCCCTCGTGTAAATGGCCCGTTAGTGGATTGTCTTAGTCGATTGTCTTACTGGATTGCCCGCGTATAACGGGCCATTTACACACAGGGCAATCCACTAAGACAATCCACTAAGACTGCATACAAAAAAAACGTGAGGACAATCCATTCCATTGTCCTGACGTTTTTTTTGTATGCAGTCTTAGTGGATTGTCTTAGTGGATTGCCCTCGTATAAATGGCCCATAAATGACCCATTACCCTGTAGCTAGACATCTTGCGAAAAGTAGGATAGCCAGATTGCCCGATTTATTGACTCAAAAAAGTAGCTAGAAGTAGCTAAAACTTTAAAATATTTAAAGTAAGTAGAGTAAGAGTGATTCCACCGTTTCGTTCAAATCGTCTTTCCAGGGCAAAAGTGTATATGAATATTAAAGTTAACAAAAAAGTAAAAACGTAAAAACTTTCTAATTATGGGCCATAATGGGCTCATTATGGGTCATTTACACCATATACTACAATCCATTCCATTGTCCTCAAGTTTTTTTTGTATGCAGTCTTAGTGGATTGCCCTCGTGTAAATGGCTCATAAGGGTAGCAACTAGCAGTTGGCAACACTGACGTTACGTACGTCAAAACAGGAAAATTATCGTTTACCTGTCGACGACGCTAGCATTTTTATTTACATTTAGCAAAGTTTCGTGTCCAGTACTTACAAATCTGATTGGTTTGACATAAAAACAATCGGCGCCACAGAATGCCGTACGCCAACCAACCTTCGGTGCATATCACCGAACTCACCGACGACAATGTAAAGTTTGTCGTTGAGGACACCGAGCTGAGCGTCGCGAATAGCATGCGGCGTGTGTTCATCGCCGAGACTCCCACTATGGCCATAGATTGGGTACAATTAGAAGCAAATTCGACAGTGTTGAGCGACGAATTCTTAGCCCATCGCATCGGGCTTATACCACTTATATCCGACGATGTTGTGGATAAAATCAGGTATTCTAGGGACTGCATGTGTGCAGACTTTTGTTCCGAATGTAGTGTCGAGTTTACGTTGGATGTCAAATGTACAGATGAGCAAACCAGACATGTGACCACCGCGGACTTAAAGTCGAGTGACCCTAGAGTAGTCCCCGTCACCTCGCGCCACCGGGACGAAGATCAGGCTGACTATGGCGAGGCAGATGAGATCCTAATAATTAAACTCCGTAAAGGACAGGAACTAAAGTTGAGAGCATACGCCAAAAAAGGGTTTGGAAAAGAACATGCAAAGTGGAATCCAACAGCGGGAGTATGCTTTGAATATGACCCAGACAATATTATGAGGCATACACTGTACCCGAAACCTGATGAATGGCCTAAAAGTGAACACACTGAGTTGGATGAAGACCAGTATGAAGCAGAGTTTAACTGGGAGGCCAGGCCAAATAAGTTCTTTTACAATGTGGAATCGTCTGGAGCCCTGAAGCCGGAGAACATAGTCCTGATGGGCATTGTAGTGCTGAAAAACAAATTGTTAAACCTTCAAGTTCAGTTAGCACAGGAAGCTCAAAATGATGCTTTAGCTATTAATTAAAAACTAGTACTATGTATGAATTAAAGATAAAAGACAGCCATTGTTTTACTTAACAATTCACTTCATGATGTTAAAATATAATTGATTCTTTTTGATAGTACATGCATAATTGACAACTGACAACACAAGAACAAGGTGTTTAATTAATATTTAATGTATGTTAGTAGTACATAGACCTACATAATACCTAATTTTTCCTAGATGTATGAGCTTACTGTGCATATGGAAACCATAAACTTATTATAACGACAATCAATTAGTGGCCCGTTACGTGCTTCGCAATGTATAAATGAAGAACCACTCGACAGATTTTAAGCAAACTTCACATATACCATCTGCTAAATAGTCCGAATAAAGCCTAAAAACCCGTTCTTGAGTTATAAAATAACAATGAAAAATGGCATTGATTTTTATATATATTACTAGCGACCCGCCCCGGCTTCGCACGGGTGCAATGCTTATAAGATTTTCCCGCTTTTCTGTTGAAATATTTCCTGAATTTTCTTTGCTATAAACCTCACGGAGCCCGAGACCTTTCCAACGAATGCAAAACCGTGAAAATCGGTTCGTGCGTTCTGGAGTTATAGTGTCAGGAAGGAAAACCCGACTTATTTTTATATAGTAAAGAAGATATAGATGTGGTCTAGGTATATAATCTCAGTCTTCTTCATAATCGAATCTTAAAAGTAGCATATTATGTTACTCAATCCAAGTCGTCAATCATAGAGTAACTTATGTCGTCAATAATGTGTCAAATAATCGTTTGTTGCTGCAAAATTTAATAATACAAACAAAATATTGTTTCCTACAAAAATGGGTGATAAAGGTCTTCAAAATCCTATAGAAAAACCAATTGAGCCAGCCTACTGGCATGTTATTGGAGACAGTTTTCCATCAGTAAAAGATCAGGTGAAAACTAGATCTCATGAGCATTTTCTACTTTTACTTATGTATATATAATAATAATAATCTCACGCCTTTCATCCCCGAGGGGGTAGGCAGAGGTATTCCATTACTGGATATACCCACATTTCACGAGATATATTGGACCCCTAAACGTGATAGGTGGTGAGCCCATCGCCGGACCGGGTCTATTTACACATGTCTCAGAATTAATTCTGAGACCTGCGGGTTTCCTCACGATGTTTTCCTTCACCGTCGAGCGTGAGAGTGATAAATATGTACGTAAGTTTTTTGAAAAAACTCATTGGTACATGCCAGGATTCGAACCCGAGTCTCACTGATTTTCGACCGGCTCTTTAACCGTCCGGGCTATCACTACTCTTTTATAAGTATATATTTACACATTAAATATCTATTGACGTAGAAATTTACTACTAGCTGTTTCGCGCGGTTTCACCTCTCGTAGTTCCCGTGGGAATAAGGTAATAACTGATAACACATGTCTCAGGGATATTGTGGCATACTAATGGTGAAAGAATTTTTGAAATCACTCCTTTTGAGTTTATTCGTTACAAACATACAAATCTTTCCTCTTGCTAGCTTTTTCACCCGCGTAGTTCCCGTTCTCGTGGGAACAAGGGAATAAAATACAAATCGGTCCAGTAGTTCTTAAGTTTATTCATTACAAAAATACAAATTTTTTGTTATGTTTATTACACCATCTAAGCTACCTTATTTCTTTGCGAATTTTTCTATCTAGTATGATACATAGAACAGTATATTATACATTAAGTATATAATATTATCTGTGATTAGGCTGTGTATTTGTGAATGAATGAATGTAATGAATTCATAAAATATAAAGTCGCCTTTCAAGGTAGGTAATGCTGCTTCTATGCTTATTCTATTTAACTTAGGTGGAACCAGTCGAAGAAAAAAAAGATGGTGTTAGCAAATTAAAATTGAAATTACATGATATTCAAGAAACACTTACCCGAATAAGTCATGATATCGTGTTTACTCCAATTATAGTAAGTAAAGTTTATTTATTTATTTTACACTAGGTACGTTCATAACTCACAGTTATTAGGTACAGGACAAGTAGAAAAACAAAACTTTGTTTCGTTTAATTTCAGGCGGCAAAACATGTGGGCAAAAAGTTTTGTTCCGTTTATCTCAAGTGTGAAAATTTGCAACATACCGGCAGGTAAGGTCTCCAAAATTCGTAACTTATTTATTTCTATAGAAAAACTCGGTCAAGAGTGGGTTCCCGCGGGCGCACATAAAACGTAGGTAACTAGTGCTTGAATTTTCGTTGGGTGCACTATAACAATAGTTAGGTACTTACCTAAGTTATTATATCGCAGAATACCAGTTGCTAGTTTGCAGTTTTCACAGATTACCTCTAAATGGAATAGGTACTTACTTATACCCCCAATGCGAAAAATAAGAGGTAGAAATTCGTGGTGCCCACACCGAATTAAGACTTACCTAACTATTAAAATTCTCGATCTCGAAATTTCTAACCACATATGTATTTGGCTCCTTCCTTAATAAAAGCTTGCATCTAATTCCTATTAAAATAATATTTCTCGTCAGTTTTAAAGCGCGAGGAGCTTGTAACGTGCTCTCTTGCATGACATCATCGGAGAAAAGCAAAGGATGCACGATCTCCGGCGGGCGGAACTTCATCGCGGCGATGACCTACTATGGACACCAGCAGTCCATCCCTATGAACGTGATTGTGCCCAAAGACTGTCCCCTAGGCGAGAAGCAGCGGTACAAGGAGAACTTCGCGATAGTTAAGACATTCGGCAATGACGTCAACGAGGCTAGCCTCCACGCGTTGAGCTACTGCGATGAGATTGGATCCAAATACTTTCATGGGTGAGAGTGTTTTATTTTTACACCCTGGTAGACGAGCTCCTCGTTTAATATTTATTCTATGCCTTTTGCAAGCGGCAGTAGTAATTTCTGAAAATTATTTGAGTTTTTCGTTTGTTAGGTACCTAAGTAACTCGTAGGTATGATTTGATGATTGATATGGGTATATCCAGAAATGGAATACCTCTGCCTACCTCTTCGGGGATATAAGGATTGAGATTATTATTTAAGATTATATTAATCCCAGTTCGGACCGGTTGGATCTGATTGCGGGCTACGGGACGATTGGCCTGGAGCTGTTGACGCAGATGGACAAGCTGGACGCTATCATCTGCCCAGTCGGTACTGGCGGCCTCGTCGCCAGCCTCATCCTGGTCGTCAAGAGCCTCAAGCCGAATTGCTTGATCTACGTGAGATTTGTGAAAAAAGTTTTTTATTCATCGAATGAGGCTGAGTCAGCCGCTTAGTAGCCCCTTTATTTTATTATTTGTGTTTCTAGCGACTAGAATAATACTACTACCTACACATTCTGTACGTGTCTGTCGGTTCATGAGAGCAGTCACCCACTGACAGCGGAGGCTTAGTAATAGGTTGTCACTTTTTGGGTACCTACGGACGGAACCCTATATGACGAGAGCTTCCCCGGCGTAATTACTTTACGCCGGGGAAGCTCTCGTCATATACTTACCGATATCGTAGTTAATATATTTGAATGTTATAACACTCATATACCTTCAAAAGACATTGAATCTGCCGCGTCCATCCGTGTGGTCTTAAATCTATTTCGGTTGGGCAATCTTTAAGTAATTCACAAACTTGAATCCTTTACCTAAAGCACAGATATTAGAATACCTACTATAGTCTAAAGCCAGATTCAAGAAAACCGAATGTTCAATGCGCGAGTTGTCAGGCAAGGTAAAAGATGTACAACTTTTCATTTTTATTTTTCAATTGGTAAAAAAGGCGACAAGATGACAAAACAGTAATACATTTAAATATAAAGAGCGATAACACGGCCAGCACAAATTAATTATAAAAAAATAAATATTAAAAATCCTTCTTAAACGTATACCCTCTGTAGGGTGTGGAGAGCGCCGCTTCGCCGGCGATGTCACGGGCTCTGCAGGAGAAGAAGCCTATTATGGTGCAGAAAAAGGCCACCATCGCCGACAGTCTGTCCACGCTCATCGCCAGTAGCAATGCCTTTAACATCGTCCGGGGCTACCTGGACAGGATGGTTAATTTTTTGTTATGTCTATCTATTGTTTGTTAAATTCAATACTTTTGTTCTTATAAAGAGAGAAGCCTCATTTAAAGCTCGCTTCTCATGCATGAGTCTCGGAACACTCAGATTCGTATCCTTGTAAGGCATGTAAGCGGTTTTTTATTTTTAGGTATTACATATTCATGTCTTCTACCGAGTGTGTGTTTCTGATGTATAGGTCATCTATATCTATACAATATTATAAAGAGGAAAGATTTGTATTTTTGGATGTTTGTATCTTTGTTACGAATACACTCAAAAAGTACTGGACCGATTTAAAAAAATATTTTACCAATGGAAAGCTAGAAGATCCTTGAGTAACATATGCTATATTGTATTCCCGCGGGAACGGGAACTACGCAGGTGAAACCGTACAGAACCGCTGGTTAGAAATACAATTAGTGTTCGTTCAAACTATAACATTTCTATCAGATAACAGTAGACGAGACGTGGATATCCCGCGCTATGATCACGCTTTTGGAGCGGGAGAAGATGGTCGTAGAGGGTGCGGGAGCTGTCGCTGTTGCTGCTATCTTAGCTGAAAAAGTACCCGAACTTCATGGGAAGAAGTGAGTATAGGTACAAAACGACGAACATAATTAATATGTACCTACCTACTTAGATTATGTTGGTATATAATAATAATTTAATTAAGACATGGTCCTTAAAGACACTGCGGTTGCATTTCTTTGCTCTTTAAAGGGGTGGTCAAACATTGCAAAAAGAAGGGCTATTTACAAGGGACGAGACACGTTGTGACATGGCAGGGAGGAAGCTTGCCAAAGCCTGGATGCCCTAATAAAAAAAACCTAATTTCAGACAATGCAGTCCATAAATGTGACAAGAAGACTTATAACTATGTTAGTTTTAATACACAAAATGACGTTACCACCTTTACACGTTTTACATATACCTAACTCGAGGAACCTGGCGACGAGATAGGAGAGTCAAATCTCTCGTAATAATGAGTACCTAACCGAACATTAAGTATTCTATAAAAAATACAGCGTTTAGTTAGATTAGACTATCAACAAAATTAAGGACAACCGTTTGACTGGACTCAACCAGACTCCTGGTAGGCCTTTGCTCAAATAAGTAAAGAACATTCCAGTTCTACCCCTTATCTTGCTGTCTCAATTGGATTAGGTATTTGTAAAATATTTAATTCCTTCGTTTTGCCCATATCGTAAAACAAAACATTGCTAAATTCTTGTCTAAGTATTTATCCTCTCCATCAGTGAGACTACGGGTGGACGAGGGGTCCCGGTTGTAGGTACTTAAGACCTAAACTAAAACTAACCTAACCACAAAAACTTTTTCTTATGCCTTATCATCTCTGCGGGCTGCCAGTGAGAGTTCATAGTCCAATAACACATTATCCACGTCCATTTCTCCACTAGCGTGGTCTGCATCCTGTCGGGCGGGAACGTCGATAGCACGCGGTTATCCCGCGTGATTGACCGCGGTATGGCGGCAGAGGGTCGACTGATCAAGCTCGTGGTGACCTTACCCGATGTTCCCGGCGTCATGGCCAAGCTGCTGGCCAAGGTCACCGACACCGGCGCCGACGTGCGCGGCTTCATGCCCGAGCGCACCTGGATGAGGGAGGACATCTTTAACTTTTCCGTTAGTGTTCATTTGAGTCGTTCGACAGACCCGGTCCGGCGATGGGCTCACCACCTATCACGTTTAGGGGTCCAATATATCTCGTGAAATGTGGGTATATATCCAGTAATGGAATACCTACCTCTGCCTACCCCCTCGGGGATAAAAGGCGTGAGATTATATTGTTAGTCGTTCATGCTGCATAAAATTTGTCTAAAACCATGCAGGTGAGACAATAATAAAAGTATGGTCACGCCTTATCCCCGAGGGGGTCCTTGGGCTTACAGGTAACATTCATTGAAATACCAGTTTGGCGTTTGTAACCAGTGTATAAACCCCTAGACGTGATAAGCGGGGAGGACTTTATAGACCCCAAAACTTAGATTTCTTATCTACTTTTATTAAATTTTAGGTAAGCATGCTGATTGAAACAAGCGATATGAGTCATGCCAAGGAGGTGGAGAAAAAACTGATTAAGGATTATCCGAATTCGCACATCACCATGCTGTAATTTGGTTCACTCTCATCTAAATTTACTGTTCTGTCAAGTGCAAAGTTAACTATTTCGGTACATCGCTACAAATAAATGATATTTGACACGTTTCCTAAATTCGTTTCATTGTAGTTACCATTATATCCTACTATTAAGCGCTCGAACGCCTGCACGCCAGTGAAGACACGCCTCCATCGCAACCGGGAGAAAGTAGAGATAGGTATTTATGGGTAAGGTACAATCAAAGAGGTTGGAAGAAAATCATTCTCTTTCCTAGAAACTTTTACTTTAAACGTCTTTGGGGTTCATACTCTGTACTTTTTAATTGATGGACCTAAACTTCACTGTCAAGAAACTCATAGAGAATTTAAAATTACAAGCGAAAAGTCATAAGGTAACACTTTATAAAAAATAAAGAAATTAATCATGAATAAAGTAAATAGGAATTTTATTAGTGTTTAATTAAATTTGAAACAATTATATCTCTGGCAGTAACAGGAACTTCAATATTTCAGTATGGTAAGCACGTTCAGACTTTTGTTAGAAAGGAATCATAGAACTTGTTGCACATATAGGTACATAGGTAGGTACTTATTTCATATTATTCCATAAGAATTTTATCATCCATAGTGTGCGTGTCCTCCTGCAAACTTTTTAGGTAAAAGTAGAATGGAGAACACTTATTGCACGAAAGCAGTTTATTTTAGATTTGAGATTTCTACCGTAGGAAACTACATAGGTACCTACAGGGGCGGATCTTATAGGTAGGTAACTAAACTCAGTACCTACTTACCTATTACAGGATGACATGGAGTTAACTGTATCTTCAAAACCGCACGTTTTATCGTTCAATGAAATCAAACAAGCAGCAGACCGGATTGAAGGGGCAATAATACATACTCCATTATGCGTAAGTCTTGAAATTCTTGAAGTAGGTACTTACACCTAATCTAGATACCTACTGATTCCTTGGAATACTTTTACTATGTTTATTTTTAGGAAGCAAAACTTAGTAAATTTATGGATTACAATATATATCTCAAATGCGACAACCTACAATACACAGGAAGGTAAGACTACGTACCTACCTACTTAGATGTTTATTTTTAAAATCTAACCAAGTCTTGAATTAGGTACTTACCTATTTAAACAGGTAGGTAATAGGTACCTATAACATTTCTATATTTTTTTTTATACCCTTTTATTTTGGGTTACAATCTAAATCGGAATAGTTAGGTATATATTGCTCCATGTAGTTTTGCATAATTAATTAGGTAGGTACACAAGTAGGTAAATAAAATATTAGGATACCTAATAGTTAGGGCTGCCATCCGTCCGGAATTCCCCGGATTTGTTAGGACAAATCCGGGGAAACTAGGGTTTGAAGGGCGTCCGGGGGCCGTCCGGCAGGGGTTTTTGGAAAGAGTCCGGGTATAACCCGGACACTTTTGTTGTCAGGGGAAATCCATTTTTTTATAGATAAATAGAAAGAAAGAAACTCGTTAAACATACACACGATTTCTTCTCTGATCAAAATCAGGTGTAGTTTCAAGGACCTGAGTGGTTCCGACTTTCGGGAAGACTAAAAATACCAAAATAAGTAAAAAAAAATGATCTTGTTAAAATTAAATCTTTTGGCAGTTACCTACATAAGTACTTTTTAATTAATAATCAACAAATAATATAGGGATTCGCCTACCTAACTAGATGACTGACGGAGTATTTAATTTTAAAATTATAAAGTATTACAATAATTTCTGAGGTAATAATATTACCTCAGAAAGAGTGTTTCATTTTATTAAAAATGTCTATTATTTGTTGCGGTTACATACGTACTTCATTCGATTGTAATAACAAGTTGTATGAAAAAAAAAACTATTAAATATTAATAACTATTAACTATTTGTATTAGCAAAAAATATTTTTCATAGGTGTCCGGGAAAAAACCCATATTTTGCCCAAATGTCCGGGATTTTTGCCGTGTTTATCCGGCGTCGGCAATTTAGGTGATGGCAGCCCTACTAATAGTAAACGCCTTAGTAAGATAGTTCTTTAGGGATGGACTATTTTTTAATAGGTAATCTTCTAGAAGAAAATATTATCTATTAGAAACCAGAGTCCACACTAGCTGTGTTTAACTGTAAGAACTGTAAGTGTGCGTTTCGATTGATACGGAGCTGGGTACGTGGAGCGGTGTTTTCCACAGCTACATTTCACACGCGCTAGCGCCGAAATATATAAAAATCTCGCTAGGCTCATCAATGGAAACGCACCCTAACCACAGTTTACCTAACTGTGGGCTCTTCTTCTCTTTCTGCATTCCAGTTCTGCAGAACGCGGTATCCGTAACGCGTACATGGCCTGTGGCGAAGAGCTGGTCCAGAAAGGAGTCATCGTGCCTTCCAACGGCAATAATGCGCTGGCCGCGGCCTACCATGGCGGCCTTCTGAATATACCAGTAAACATTCTCGTCCTTTATTAAGTTTTTTCGTTAAGGCCCAATATTTTATTAAACTAAGCTCCTCGTTAGACATAACGTGTTATAAGTGTGGTCACCATGTGTCCAACATATTTCGTTGGACTGGTGATGAATGATCTGCCCTCGTACCAAAACATTTCACGCTTCTAGATTATAGACTAGACTCTCACCAGGATATTTTGCCTCGTAGACCTAACAAATGGTACGCCAAGGTGTGCCTGACACATGTCACATAGAAGAACAACTAACTAATTTGTCGGGAATTTTCGCAGACGGAAGAAAATAGAAGCGCGAAGGTACAGACTTACCGATAGAATTCTGTTTCTTATAGGTGACGGTGGTGCTACCAGATCGCATTTCGCCGGCGCATGCACAGCGATGCTCAGAGCTCGGCGCCAACGTGGTGTTCTGTGGAGAGAACATCGACGACACCATCACCTACGCTAAAAAACTAGAAAGTAGCAGCAAGCAGATGTTAATCAAGTAATGAAATGTGCATACAACACAATGGCATATTTTATTAAGTATTTCCTTTAAAAAAGCAATTTTAGACATTTTAGATTTCTACATATATATATATAATACTGCCATTCACCGGCAGATGGCGCTAGCGACACTGGTAAAAAGGTTGGAAAAAAATCATAGGAGAGAAACTTTTTCTTTAAACGTCTTTGGGTATTTACATTCATTATATGACGACCGTAACTAAAATTCATTTCCCCATAGGGATATGGAGAAATGAATTTTAGTTACGGATTTACAAATTATTCGAGGTCAGATACAAAGAACTTCTCCTTGTAGGTACACATTCCGTTATAAAGTATTTACCTAATGAATTTTAGTTACGGATTTACAAATTATTCGAGGTCAGATACAAAGAACTTCTCCTTGTAGGTACACATTCCGTTATAAAGTATTTACCTTTCCGTTGTGTAGGTAAGTATTTGGCCCCGAGCGGGAATCGAACCCGCGACGTCCGACTCAGAAGGCAGGCTCACTACCAACTGAGCCAACAGGACCGTCAATAAACATTTTATTATTAACTTTTATCGGTTCTCCAGTGCCGACGATCCGCTAATAATGGCGGGGCTAGGCACTGTCGGGCTGGAGGTGATTACGCAGCTGCCCGAAGCAGATGCAGTGATAGTGCCCGCCGCCTCCGGGGGCATGCTTGCCGCCGTCCTCGTCGCCTGCAAGAAGCTCAAATGCTCCTGCCTCGTCTACGTAAGATGTCATGTCGCATGTCTTGTTAAATTACTTACCTATCACGACGCGTAAAAACCGGAGGGAGTTGACTACCGAACCTTAGCCAGTGCTTTCGGACAATAAATGTAGAAACCCCAACCACCTAAGGAAGGATCATTCAAACCAGAGAGCAGACAGAATGTATAGCTTTTGTGGCTAGTAGGTAAACTAAACCTAATAGACATTACCTACCTGTTAAATCATCGATTTCTAAATAAATAAGTTAGTAGAACGGTATTATATTTATTTATTTATTTATTTAACTTCATGTACCAAGAAAATGTACACATGGCGAACTTAATGCCTAAAGGCATTATCTACCAGTCAACCATCAGGCTAAGCAGAAATAATTATATACCTACAAATAGTTACTTATAAAATAATTGGGTGACGAGAAAACATGAGAATTACCTAAGTAGGTACATACAACAAAATACAATGTAATTAGGGTAGTGGAACCAATAAATGAACGATTAAGCCGAATTGCCAACTTTGAATGCCCATGATTAAAATATCTTAATAGTTAAAGGTTATTTTATTTTTGGTTTTGACGCCTGAAATCTACAAGATTATTTAAAAAATAAAAAAAGTAATCTCACGATACCACGTTTTGTATAAAAAAATAATTTAGAAAAAAATATGGGTTTTCCCCCTATACTTGAACACTGAACCCTAATTATGAACGTTTTACACCCAATAGTTGAACTAACATTTTGAGATGATTTAAAGAGGCGTATTAAAAGAGAATTACTGTATTTTGAACGGATTTATTTAGATTTTATACGTGGGCGCACTAAAAGTTTCCGGAATGAATAAGAAAAAAATACTATTAAAGGTCAAAAATTAATTGATTGTTTCTCAAAATATTCTCCCTTTGCGTCAATGCACTTTTTCATGCGATTAAACTAATTTTGAAAACTTTTGTGCCACTCCTCCGTGGTGACATCAAAAACGTGTTTTTCATACTCTTCGACAGCCTCTTCTGGTGATGAAAATAGTTGACCGCGTAATTGGTTCTTAATTTTTGGGAACAGAAAAAAGTCACAAGGTGCCAAGTCGGGGCTGTATGCAGGATGGCTCTTAAGTTCTAAGTTTTAAACCTTCAAAAATTCGTTTGTTTGTCTGGCCGTGTGGGAACTAGCATTGTCGTGGTGCAAGATGATACGACGTTTCCGGTTATTTTTACGGAGTTTGTCAATAATTGCCGGCAAACAAATGGTCGTTTACCAGTCACTATTCACGGTACGACGATTCTCTAAAGCAACAGTAGCCACGTGTCCAGTTTTATTAAAAAAAGAAGCAATCATCCGCTTAGATGCACTTTTCACGCGCGCCGCCTTGGTTGGCTTCGGCTCATCTAGAAAGACCCATACGCGTGATTTCTGCTTTGTTTTGGGATTGTAGCAATAAATCCATGTTTCGTCACCTGTTACTATGTCCCACACCAAATTTGACGTACCTTCGTTGAATCTGGTAAGCATGGCACTGCACCAAGTGACGCGGTCCGTTTTTTGAGCCTCGGTCAAATTGTGTGGGATCCACCGTGAGCATAGCTTTCTCACACCCAAATGTTTGTGTAGGATTGATTGTATTTGTCTCATGCCTATGTCTAAGGATGCGCGAATCTCATGGTAGGTCACATGCCTGTCTGTTTCAATCATACGGCGCACAGCATCGATGTTTTTGTTGTTCACAGCGGTGGACGGGCGACCATCGCGAGATTCGTCAATGAGATTGACACGACCGCGCTTGAATTCTGGAAACCAGCTATAAATAGTCGTCTTGCATGGTGCTTCATCCCCAAAAGCATATTGAAGCCGAGCGATGCTCTGTTGAGCTGTCAAATTATACTTAAAATCGTAGAAAATCATACTACGAAAATTTTCCCGAGTTTAATCCATGTTAATGTAGACACGCAATTTTTAAAATAGCGCCACAATGTAAAAACAATTGACAGTCTGATGAAACAAACTGCATTCTACAGCCAAAGAGTTAAATTTTCTAATGTTGTAGTTACTTTTTAAATATTGTTTATGTAAGTGGCCAGTTCCGGAAACTTTTAGTGTGACCTATGTACTATGTACTTATACTGAAAATAATACAAAATAATCACGTTCATTTTTTAACCGACTTCAAAAAGGAGGAGGTTATCAATTCGTCTGTATTTAAAAAAAAAATTTAGTACCTACATAGAAATCACAACCACAAAATGTTCTTTATTTAGGAAACTTGGTAATATTCTGGTGTGAAAATGAAAACTGTATTTTATTCCTGTAGGTAATTAAAAATTGTGTCTTTGTAAAAACCTGAAGTAAAAACAATGTCATCCATTTCTTTCTGTTAGCTTTAATCCTTATAATTTAAAAGCAGTTCTGTCAAAGTATCCACCACATCAGTTGCATTAACAGGATAACTAGCTTTAGCCATATTCAAAATCCATGTCTCCCAGTTTCTGCTCTTCGGCATCGGACAAAAGTGTCTGTGGTCCCTTTCGGCGTTTAATGGGAGTCTTGCCATGAATACCTTTAGAAATCTTAAATTCAACTCTTGCTTTAGATAAGCCTATCTATCTGCACAGCGGTCTTGAGAGCGGTCAAAGATTTGAATGATATCCTATGATTATGTTTGTCGACTTTAACACCTAGTACCTAAGTACAAATACCCGCGCCATGCACAGTTTTGATGACACGCTATAGGTACCTACTGGTTAAGCGTTCAAGTATAATATAATTATACCAAATACAAACAAAAAGACAGACAGGCAGACAAACTTTGATAGTTATAATATTATTGTTAACATTAGTTCAAATTTAGGACACAAAGCTAAAAGTTGGACGAACCAAATGTTAAGCAAATTTTTGGGTTCAACTTTTTGTATCCTAAAGCTGAACACTTCAGATTTCATACTTCATTAAAACCAATAAATTTAGCAAAAAATACAATTAAAGACCCGTTCAACTTTTGGTTTTTAGTTACTTAAATAAACTTAGATCGTCATAAATGATATTGTGTTAATTTTTAATCATTAGGTAAATTATAATGATTATTGTAAATATTCAACTTTTCGCCATTACATGAACGCCGTTCATCTATTGGAGTAAACTAAAAATAATAAGTCCATTACTTGAACAGTGTTTTATACACTAAATATGTTAAATAATGTAAATATGGGATTTCATTTCAGTAGCTTAGTAAATCAAGATTTTACATGGCAAAAAACCTTTTACTTGTATCAATAATTCTTCTTCTTAACAATTACCTTAAATCTGAGGAATACTCACCTTAAGTAGGTTTTCATAGAAAGATGATTTTTGGCGGGAACTACACCTAGAACGATTTAGTGCAACTCAACCTGACGCGTGATTGGCGATGTTTTTATGGAAGAGGGTGAAGAAAACGTTGCCATATGCGAGAAAAAAAAGCGCACTGATAAACGTTAATGAGCATTTTTATTTTTCAACTTTTATTACGGTTGTTCATCTTCTGGGGGTCGTTCATCTTTTGGTTCCACTACCCTACGTGCTTTTTGACGATACGATGTGAGCACGAAAATGTTGAACGGTTAAGTATGTAGGTAATAAACACTCTCCAGGGTGCAGAATGTTCTAAAGTGCCCAAGATGATGAAGGCTTTGCAAGCGGGGAAACCCGTCTCGGTGCCGCTGGTGCCGAATCTCGCGGACAAACTGAACTCGTCCATCGCCGGAGAGAACGCCTATGCCACGCTCAAGGGCAGGCTGGACAGAATGGTAAAGCAATCTGATAATATTTATCCCCCTTTTCTCTTGCGAACTTGGTTGACACTTGACACTCTGCATGTGTGTAGTCAACATAACAAACACTATTTAGAAGGTTTATTTGAGGCTACCTATTCGAGGGTCAATCTTAGATAAAAGTGAACTTTTGCATTTATCTAAGGGGTTAATAAAATCTGTAGGCAAAAGCTAGTACTTACTTAGGTAGGTACTTTTTTTATAATGTAGGTAAATGGAAGAGGGTAGGTACCTAGAGGGTATCGTGTCGAGCCGTGGTCAATATCTAAGACAAATGAATTAAGGTGCCTTGATTGGGACTAAATGAAACGATCGTGTATAAATGGTACCTGTCTATCGCAGAAAACGTTACCTTGCTTCCAGCTGGTAGTAGACGAGGCGTTCATAGCTCGTGCGCTGATTAGCTTGCTGGAGCGCGAGCGGCTGGTGGCGGATGGGGCTGGCGTCTGCGCCGTCGCCGCTGTTATGCAGGGGCTCGTGCCGGAGTTGCGCGGGAAACGGTAGGGACATTCACATTCACACTTACGTAGCACATATTTTTGAGTACGTTATTAGTCTAAAATTCGAATCTACTAAAATTGAAAGGTCACCGACGAACCTGCTTTTGGTGTTCTGGCCTTCAAGAGCATACCTATTCGAAACTATCTTTCAGGGCTGTATGCATAGTAACTGGCGGAAACATTGAGGCCGGACGCCTAGCGCGAACCATCCAGCGAGGTTTGGGCGCCACGGGCAGGATGCTGCGGTTCGCGGTGGCACTGCCCGACCACCGCACCGGCCTGGAGACCCTGGCTAAGACCCTCGCCAGCGAAGACGCCGTGCTGAAGAGCCTCGTCACCGAGCAGATGTGGCTGCACAGCGATGTAGGCACCACTTGGGTACGTAGAGAATTAGTCATTTAGCTAGGTAAAACCAGGAAGTGAAAAAATAGGAACGCATCAACACCGGAGTAACTAGTGTTGTTGATTTTTTTTATACTTGTCTTACTCTCGATCTTTCGAAGGATCTTATAGTATGGTCCAACATCAATCATTCTCTCCTTAGAATGAATTTCAGAAACACCTTTTAAACAAAGAGTCATGAAACTGTCTTTAATTAAAGTAGCGTTCCCTACATTGGTTGTGTAGACATCACTATTTTTGTATAAGATTCATTTCACCTGTATAAAGCAAGGTATTTTTTCAGGCCAATGTGGTCATAGAGACAGTGAACGAAGAACACGCTGTCTTTATCAAGGATCGCCTGCGGGAAGTCTACCCAACAGCGAGGTTCGTCGTCACTGATCTCGACGACAAGCATAAACTTTCCTTGCGATGACTGACTAATGATCTAGTTATTCAGAAAACAATAATTGCTTTTGTTCCATATAATATGAGAATGCAGGATTTCCTAACAAAAAAAATTACTATTTAACTTTCTACAGAAATATTTATACATTTAAAAATATTGTGGTATGTACCTACATAACAGTATTATAATTTATTTTCATGACATTTATTTATTTAAATTTTTATTATATACCTGTCAGTTTTGTAAATACTTATTTTTAAAATTATTTAAGTTTGTTTTGGTTTATATATCTACCACTATACAATATTACTTGATAACTCTGGGAAAATACAATAATTAAAACAGCATAATTTTATGATTTTTTTTATTTTTTATAACTTATCCATAATTTAGGCAACTGGATCATCACCCTTCGTCGCCCGCGTGTAGATAACCTGTCCGTGGTGCTGGACTACCTGCTTTATTAATCCTGAAACCAAAAATACTTTTGTTACTAAATAATAAGCACAAAACTAATATCTATGGTGGCAGAAACAGAAATCAGACTCAATATATCAGTTTGTAACTGTCATGGTTATCCAGAAAAAGTTATCATCATCAGAGACAATTAAATTATAATAATTTGTAGTCACAAGTCTTTTAAAATCATAAGTTTCTATGGACTGTGTGCCTATAGGAATAATTTTTATACAGAAAATAATTTTTAAATTTGGCTTTAAAACACATTACTAGCAAATTATATTGTTGGTTTGTCGAGCAAGAGGCATCTTCATTATACAAAATATGTTAAATTCCTTAAGCCTAAAAATAGTGGAAACTATTTTACTGTGTAAAATAAATTCAACTATTTTTAGAGTACCTACAGGAATTAGCTGCTGTAAGTTATATTCTTTCTTAGGACAAACCAATCCCAAATGTAATAAATCTGAAATGAAATCTTTATTTCCAATGAATAGGGTATCAATCTAGGTGTTATAATTTAAATAAGTCTCATCTACCCAGCCAATTTAAATAAAACAGCTGTATTATAAAATGAATGACTGACGAAACAGACTCATAGTATCATAATTTTTATTATTTCTACCTTGCCTTCCTAAAATTAATAAGTGATTCAAAACAAACCTTTTTCTCTAAGTTCAACGAGTGCTCTCCTCGCAAGGGACCCGCGGACCTTCAACCTTTCAGAGACAACTGCGGGGGTGATCAGCTTGTACTGTGGCACTTCCTTGTACAGCTTCTCGTATGTAGCCTTGTCGAACAACACCTGGTTGTTCAACTTGTCACGGACTTTTCCTTTGGACCACTTCTGCAAAAAGTATTACATGTGTGAGGATTGTTGATGGTAGTTCCACGATTTGATCCTGGGTTTAGAGATGCCATCAGCCTCAATATATCAGTCCATTTTACTCTCACAAAGGTCAAGGTGAAGGTATAATCATCTGGCAATAACCGAGTGCAGCCTGTAGCCTTGCAACTATTGTAATAGTCAGTACCTACTTCGGTTTCAATACACTTGACATGTTCACATAACCTCACTTTGAACAACGCAAACTTGCTTACCTTCTTCTTGGCTTTGCCGCCGCCAGATCCCTCCTTCTTCTTCTGTGTCTTTTGGGGCTGCTTGGCCGAAGTCTTCGTGTCCTTCTTGGGCGGCTAAAATAACAAAAATCATTGTTGACAACAAGCCCCGCCACGAGGTTTTGAGTAACGCACAAAATTCATATAAAATCCCAAAGTTGCAGAATTTTGAACAATACATAATAATCAATTTATTTATTGTTTTGGAATCACGTAAGACAAATGAGAAATTCCGCGTTTACAATTTATTTTCGTAAAATAATCACACTTCCACTAAAATACTCACCATCTTGGAACCGGAAAGAAAGATGGAGGAAAATTATCTATGGCTTTATTTTGACGTTTAAAGTGCTGCGCTGCAACCGCAACCAAGCTAGAAAATCGATAAGGTTTATCGATATGCATGAAGCAAAAATACATTTACACATGCATGATAAAATAAAAAGGTCCTTCATTCATAGACAAACCATGTGAGACAGTGCCCAGAAGACTCGGGGTTTGTTTGTATCCACGGATAACGTGATCAGATTGTGTTAGCCACGGATAACGGCGAGTTGTATCCACTGATAACGTGATCCGTTTCCACGCAAAAAATAATTTAAAACTTTTCCCGGTGATCACGATATCCGTGACTATAAAATTAAACTAATTTTATTTTCGGACTCGATTCAGCAGACAAGCTAAAATTCCTAATTTTTAGTTAGCCTATCCGTCTCCATAGAATACGGAAGAAAAAGAACAGAAACCAACCATAAATGAAAGAGTAATGTCAAACATGTAAAAACCAACTAATTTGATGTCATAACTGTCACTTTTATCCATGACTAAATATGTAAGTACGTGTATTTGAATAAGATGTGAATGCGTTCATAAGGTTCAATTTTGTTATTTTGACATTGTAAATAAATATGGCGCTTATTTCTGTCCCTTTCCTTTCCAAAGCGGTGGAAAAGAATAGAGCTAACTTAAAAGTAGGAATTATAGCTGGTTGCAGAATCGAGTCTATTGTTTCATTATCTAGTAAAACTTTGTTGTCAAACCGAAAACTAGTAAAGGCAAGCTAGCTAATTTACTAAAAGACAAATTTAAATAAAACCAAGGTGAAGTTGATACAAACTTTTTAATTATCACCTTATATTATTGTCAAAACAATTTACTAGCTCTTCTACTACTAGCTCGTTTCAGAATTCCCGTCCCAGAATTAATTCTTAGGCGTGTGTAAAACAGACCCGTCAAACCGCTCAGGCGCCAGAGGTTTACTTTGCTCACCACCTATCAAGTTTAGGGGTCCAGAGAATATCTCGTAAAAAGTCGGTATTTCCAGAAATTTAATACCTCTGCCTACATGCTCGGGCATAAAAGGTGTGAGATTATTTATTTATTTTCATCAAAACTGAAAAAATCGAATGTCGATTTTTCAGGGTGAAATATCGATTCACTGCTACATATCGATTAAAAAGACCGAAAATACATTTTTGTTTTCGTGTGGCATTACTTTTGTGGGGCATTGGCCCCACAGACCAGATTGGCCCATAGCCATACAGCTAGTTTACCCATGTAGTACAAGATCCGGCCTCAAAAAAGTGTAGGGATCGAGTATAATATGATTTATGATCATAAATATGCGTAAAAATTTTGTTTGTAGCTTGTACTCGATCCCTAAACTTTTTTGCGGCCGGATCTTAGGCTAATGGTTGTGTTGAGTCCGAAAGAGTAGTAGGCAGAGCCTGTATTATGGGTACTAGGTAATCAACTGATTAACGCACTTAAACTAATAGTAAATACCCAGACACGAAGCCATGTTCATGCACACAAATGTTGGCCCTGAGTGGGAACCGGAGTTCTAGTCTCAGAAATAAAACACTTTAATTTCAGCTTTGTATTTTAACTATAAAATGTTCATGGTTTTCAGTAGTTCATCTGTAATGAGCTCTTTAATTAAATTTATTTGCGGATTTGTGAATGTAACTGGAGCGCATGTCCAGAAATCCATTTGTTTAATGCTGTGAATGTAGACTAATATTTTGAAAAAAAAAGTTTCACCCAATATATATTTTATTTGACTAGTTACATTTGTGACTGTAATGATTCATAATAAGCTAGCTCCTCATCGGTGACTGACGGCCGAAACGTGTCCACTCCTTGGAACAGTTCTGGTTCACCAAGAACAACAGAGTCTGGACTTAGTTCGCTCTCCTTTACTGTACCTTAAAAATAACATAATATAAATAAATAGCCATCACACCCTTCCCTCTGTGATCTATACCGCATTATTACTTTACTCCTCGGAATGATTAAGATAGCATTCGATACTTTCCAAATTATTACCAAAATTTGTTTAGAGTTAGACATTGTTTTTTTCCAATCCGCGGTGCGCTTGCGTGGGAGATTATAGCTCATACTTTCTCATGTGTGAGGAAAGACCCTTAGCTCAGCAGTGGGCTGTTACGGGTTGATGATGATGATGAGACATTGGGTTCAATTCTACGCGTCCACTGCCTAAATAGCTTAAAACTAAATTTCTTAAATTATATTTAGTTTTACGCAGCCGCTAAGCCAAATGCAATTCTAGAACGCCATGGTTACTAAATTTAGATAGTCTATAACCACAGCGTAAAATGCCTAAGTTGAATAGTGTTGCAATTACAAATAAAAAAAGAGCCGAGTGAACGAATGAATGAAATCTAAAAAAAATACAATAATAAATGTGTATATATTTATTATTATGTAAATAAAGTTCTCAACGATTACTTTCGATGCCATTTTTATCATTTTAACATAGGTTTAATTTATATTTTCTTGTTTTACTTCAAATACTAAAGTCACTATTATTCGGGCAACACTGAAAAGGTATTATCAAATAGATTTTTTTTCTTTGGACAGGCTAGAGTCATAGACCGTACTGCCTCGTCTTCAGTTAAGTTTATCTTTAAATGGACATGTGCCTCGTCCTCAGTCTTTGTTTTCTTGTTAATTCAATAACATCTCCAGCAATCTTCAAATTTCTTAGTTAAACGGCTCTGCTTTGGAGTCCATGTACAAAAATACTGAGTCATCAACACCCCTTTTTGGATCATCGACAGTAAAATTATATTACTTTTACTGAAGACTTCATGCAATCTAACAATCGATTATTATCTAGTCAAAACCCAAAATATACAGCAAAATATAAATTTTACAAAAAAACATGATCCCCCTTTTCGTATTTCCACCAAAAACCCTCTTGACTATTTCTAAAAATATGGAACATATCTTGAAAAATAACACAAACACAAATATGTCGGGATTTTTCCTATAATCTAATTTAAGCGACACCATTTTAATCGCCGCTAAGTTTAGGAGGTTTAGTCGTGATGACATTTCTAAAATGCTTAAAATGGCGTCCACAGAATAGCCATAAGGTCGCTAAACCTAAATTGAATTGGCCAGATAAATTAAGAACGTCAGATTCATTTTTAGTCCTGTCATTTGATTTTGACAGTACTGCCTAGAATAGCAAAATGCTTTAGCAGCTGTCAAATAAAATTAAGAGGTTTAGACGGTGTTGTAGAATTGAACCCATTGTTTCGAGTTTTTAGAAGTCGGGTTAGAGAATTTTTGGAACCGAAACTTATATCATTCTTTTCAGTAAGTTTATTTCAACGCTCGATTGATTAGGTAGTTTAGCGGCGATGGACGCATTCACGCTACTCGGTGATACGCAAGCACAAAATGCTTTTTATTAACAAAATTTCATGTATAAAGCATTGGCAATATGGACTATAGTGCCAATTTCACAAAGATACATAATATTTCAGTTTCTTCGATATCTTTTGGTAATTGACAATAATAGTCAGAGTTTATGACAGTACTATATCGACTATATAGAAAATGATGAGTAAAACGCAAAAATAAAACTTGACATCTCCTAATCCCCGCCAAAATGTTAAATGTATACCTGAGTGCAGTTGCGCGACAAGCCCGCGCACAGCGGCGGAGCGCGCGGTTGAAACCACGTGCAACAGGTCGGCGCCCGTGCAGCGATCTGGTAGCGCTGCCGCCACGCGTTCCAGCTCCACTTCTGGCTGCAGGCGATAGCTGTTGACGACCACCATGTGTAATGTAATGACACAGAAAGTTATTAATATTGGATTTTTAAATATCGAAGCTAATAACCGGATCATATTTCTTTGGATGGCGGTAAAGAAAGGCAAGGAAGGAAAGTGGTGAAAGAGCAAAATACCTAATATACTAAATATTGATGAAGGCTAATACTGAAGGGAATATCTGCTTTATTTTCAAAAATAACAAATTTCGTTCAAAGATGTTTATAGATTACCTTCCTGAGAAACTGTTTTTTTTCTATTTTGTCTTCTATTGTAGGTAATTACCAAACAAGTTAATTTATTTATTTAAGTAGGTAAGTACTTAGTTACTTTTTTTTTCAATATTTTTATTTTTGTATTTTAGCCGTACAAGTAATTTTAATTTAGTAGTTACTTATTTATTTACCACCTTACAACAAGATGTTATTCAAAAAATACTTGTAATATACCTTCGGCAAAGTGCACGCAGCACTCCGGTCTTCTCCTGGAGGCCGCAGTAGGGTCCTACATATATGAGCTTGTCGAGTCGTCCCGGCCGCAGCAACGATTGTTCCAGCAGATCAGGTCGATTTGTCGCTCCCATTATAAACACGAGGCTCGACGTATCAGAATCTATAGAAATACGAAATAATTATCAGGAATCTCCCTTTTTAGAGTTGTGCTATCGTAAACACAAGCACTTCGTATGATTATAGTGCAAACACAAAAGTAAAACATAAAATACAAAAATTCAACTGGTTTGCGTCAAGGATTCAGAAGTGAAGCACAATTTCTTTTGAAAAATACCTACATAAAACAAATGTGGTAGGTACAGAACGAAACCCTCACTCCGACACGAAGTAGGCCTTTTTTAAATGTATTCTTTTTACAAATATTAATATTGTTTAAATTATCAGCAATTGGATGTTTGTCTAAAACAGCTTGTCTATCGACAAAGGTCTCCTCTAAAGTTTTCCACTTATTCCTGTCTCTTCCTAGACGGGTCCATATTGGACCAGCTTTTTGTTTGAAGTTATCTTCCGATCTTTTAATTTGTCTACCTCTATTTCTCTTGCCCCTTGGATACCATTCTGTTGTCCCTTGGATACCATTCTGTTACTAACTTAGACCATTTCTCTTTAGTTTAGTCCGATAAATATACTACGCAATATAGGTTATTAACTAAAGTACCTTCACCGCTTAAGAGCAGTGATAGCCCGAACGGATAAGGGTCACAGCACACATATCAACTCGGAAAGGGATCGGCACCGTATCGCCTTTCGCCTCGCCGCCAACCAGGCGTCAACCTAACGTATGCATGTAACCAAAGTGTAGCAGCGGCTCCTATACGTCAACTCGGCTACGGCTAGGCGTCACCGCGCTTACGCCTCGCCGACCGCTGGCTGACCGGGTTGGCACCAAATCAACGAAGAGCCGTGAGCTCGCGTACGGAGAGACGTAAGCAGGGGGACAGCGAGCCGTAAGCGAGGGAACTGCAAGTTGACCACTCACCGCATCGCGGTTCGGAGCCTGTTCCGAGGCGAGGCGATTACGTTACGTTTCCAATTAGTCTGCGTTGCAGTAGGGAGTTTCATACAAACAATACTGAACGGCTCGAGGCGATACGGTGACGATCCCTTTCCGAGTTGATAAGTGTGCTGTGACCTTAAAGAGCCGGCCGAAAATCAGTGAGGCTCGGATTCGAATCCTGGCATGTACCAATGAGTTTTTCAAAAAACTTACGTACATATTTATCACTAGCTCGACGGTGAAGGAAAACATCGTGAGGAAACCCGCAGGTCTCAGAATTAATTCTGAGACATGTGTCAACAGACCCGGCCCGGCGATGTGCTCACCACATATCACGTTTAGGGGTCCAATATATCTCGTGAAATGTGGGTTTATCCAGTAATGGAATACCTCTGCCTACCCCCTCGGGGATAAAAGGCGTGAGATTATATATACAATATGTAACAGAATAAGCGCAATTCCTGAAATTAGTTTGTTCAGTATCGACTACTTAATCGATTTCAGCTATTTTTAATATGTCTTATATTTTTCCGAAAAATGTATTAGCATAGCTGAATTCAGTGCTATGTATGGAAATCGTGCTATTATTGATGGATATTTAAGAAAATTGGTTAGACACAACTAAAGTTCGATTGCATCATATTTTGTTTATGTTAATATACCTACTAATTGAGGTGTATGAGGAATTGCGCTTTTTCTGTTACGCGTTGTATATATATATATATATATATGTATATACAGTGGTGGTCAGATAATTAGAAACACTTCTTATGAATAAGGAAAGTATAACTTCAACATACAAATGTTCGTAAAAAATATACACATTCAATAATTAATAATTATGCAATAATATAGCCACTCAAATAAAAAACTCATTAAATGCATAAAATATAAAACATATGTTATTTTTAATTACAAAATGAGTCTTACACATGTAGGAGTTTATTTTCTGTAACTTGCCGCTTGGACGCATAATTAGAAACATTTAAAAAAAGTATCCATAGCTCATTCTTTTTTTGGAAATTGGAGAATAACATTTCTTTCGTGGCTTTTTCTATTATTCTAGCGGCAATTCAAAATTTAATCTGAATTTTATTTTGTTCAAAATGGGCCAAAAAAAAAGATGTGACGCGTCAACTAGGCAAATCATTGTTAATTTACGTATAGATCATATGTGGGCGTACAGAAGAATAGCTGAGCACTTAAATTGTTCTGTAAAGAAAGTTTTTAATGCAATTGATCATTACAAAACACATGGAACTGTTGAAAAAATGTTCTTAGAAAGGCTCGGCAAAGAAAAACCTTTCCCAGAGAAGATAAGTTGTTGTTCGTGTTTCTAAAAAAGACCCAATTAAAGGCTTCAACCAGATTATAAATGAAGTTTTTTCGCCTGATGACCCGAGAAACATCTCGCCAAGATTGATACGCCGAAGATTAGTAGAAGCTAAATTGTTTGGAAGAATCTTTCGAAAGGTACCGCTTCTTACCAAGCAGCACCGAGAGAAGCGATTATTAATCGCTAAAAAAATATGTTAATTGGACGGTACAAGAATGGAAAAAAGTGTTATTTTCGGATGAAACAAAAATAAATATGGTAAATTCCGACGCAAAGTGCTATGTTAGACGTCCTGTAAACAATGCTTTTAATTATAAATACACAAGGAGTATAGTCAAGGACGGTGGCAGTAACATTAAAGTTTGGGGGTGTTTTTCCGGATATGGAGTTGGACCCGTTCGGGAGATTGAAGGTACAATGGATCAATGGCAATACTAAAATATCTTAGAGCACACAATGATTCCATACTCGGACGATCATTTGCCTGTAACCTGGATCTTTCAGCATGACAATGACCTTAAACACACGGCCAATATCGTCAAATGTTTCCTTAGCAAACAGCGTATATCCATTTTAGACTAGCCAGCAAATCGTACGGATTTAATCCCGATAGAAAATCTCTGGTTTATTGTTAAAAAGAAAGTCTCAAACAAACGTAACACCAGTCAAAACGAACTAAATGAAGCATTTTTTGAAGCATGGAATTAAATCCCCCTACAAAATTTTACGAAATTGATTGAATCAAAATGCCACGTCGTTGCAGTGCTGTTATTGGCATTAAGGGATACGCCACTTAATATTAATTATAACTATTGATAGGTTTGGGATAGTAGCTATTTCATAAATAACAATACTAATTACTAATACTTTAAAAAAATGTTTTTTATACTTTTTTGTTGTTGTTTCTAATTAGTTGACCATTATTGTTTATAACTTAAAATGGGTTAAAATGTTTGTCCGTAATGTAATATTGAAACTGCCCTTGTGTAATGGAATTTATATTGTTTTTCTAATCAATGATAAATCGTTGAACATATTGTTGTCCTATTTATTGTTTATTTTCAAAATAAAAACGATTGCGGAGAAGTATCTTACATAATGTCAAGGACCGTTGGCAGTGTTTCTAATTATCTGACCACCACTGTACCTTCACCGCTGGTGACGCCGTCGAGCTCGGCGAGCAGCTGGCTGACGACACGGTCGCTGGCGCCGCCGGAGTCTCCCGCCGCCCCGCGACGAGGCGCCAACGCGTCCAGCTCATCCAGGAACACGATGCACGGGGACGACGCACGCGCAGACTCGAACACTAAAATACCACTTAAGATTAATATTAAAAAATCACTTTTATTTATCGACTTCGGAAGAATAACATATGTTTGGAGCAGATTTCCTTAGTGATTAGATTTGTGTTAAGGAGTTTCTTGACCAGCTTCTTCTCAACTATAGAGACATGCCGAAATGGAGTTGCAAATGTTGCGATGACTTTCAATAATTAGATTTATAAGTCCCAACTTTAAATAAAAGCATTATACATTTTGAAAACTTCCGGAGTATAGTTTGGCTACAGGTTTACAAACTCTCATGTTTAGGGGGTCCATAGAATACTACACTAGGGAAAAGCGAGGTATGAAATATCTACTAAAATTTCGTATGATCAATTGATCAAGTATTTGTGTTTTTATTCTATAAAAATAATTCATCAGTAATAACAAGTTTCTACAGTTAATTTACCTTTTCTAACATTTTCTTCTGACTGACCAATGTACATATTGAGTAACTCTGGGCCCTTCACACTGAGGAAGCTGACATTGAGTTCTGTGCTGACGGCTTTAGCTACCAACGTCTTTCCGCAGCCCGGCGGACCATACAGCAATATTCCTGAAAATATAACAATATATCATGTTTAGAGATCATCAGTAAAAAGTTTGCACTTCCAGAAACGAAAAAAAAAATACTTCTTGCAACCCCGTTGGGGATAAAGAGTAGGCAAAGGGCACGGGTGATCTGCCAAGTTTGTAGCAAGTGGTGGATTAATGTCTATCCCAACGTGAAAGAGGCGTGAGATTATGTATGTATGAAGAGAAAAATGGAGATACATACCCGATCTCTTTAGTGAAGAATTTTTGAACAAATGTGGATACTTGATTGGAAATTCTATGGTCTTCAACAGTTCTTTTTTCAGCTTTTCTAAGCCACCAATATCTTCCCAATGAACTTTGGGAATTTTCGGCGCGTCTAAGTGTTGGCTTTGTAGACTCCTAATAGATTCTGTAATAAAAAAAGTATGTAATAATTTTATAAAGTTGATGAATCTGTAATTTAATTAATATAATACATAAATAAACAAATTGTGGAACAAGATGGTTATTTAGTCCCAAACTAAGCAGAGCCAGTACTATGGCTACTACATATCGGATAAAACAAACTTAAATACAGTACTGCTATTTTAACTTGGCTTCCCTGAACATAGGTTTTGTTCCCTTCGTACCGCCAAATTTGCGCAACTTCAGAGCTGCCAAGTTAAAACGGCCGTACTGTACATACAAATGCCCAGACACAAACCAACAGACATCCACATAAATGTTGGCCTCGGACGGGATTGATCTCGCGGCCTACGACTCAGAAGATAGGATAACTACCAACTAAGCCAACAGGCATGTCAATAGGTCAATTAATAATAAATAGGTACCTAAAGCTGAATTGAAGTCTTCCTCCTTGACTAGTTGCAAATCCGGATCAGTCGTCAATTGACTATAACTATTTTGCTGCTTCAAATAGGACTCTCTCATAGCAAAGTGTACTAATGTATCAAGATCACCATACAAAAAAGTTTCGGTTTTAGCTGCGATTCTTTGCAGCACATCTTTGGATTGTTTACTTAAACTATCAATTTCTAAATCTATTGTCTTTGGATTTGTGTCTTCATCTATATTTAGTTGCATTACAGATGTAAACCACTGTAGCATTTCAAATCTTTGCTGCACATTCAGTCTGGGTATGTGGAATTTTTCTAGGAACATTCTCAGTATGTTAGGCTTCAAGTCAACTCGTTCTGTTACTGCTATGAATATGATTGGGTGCTTTGTGTAATTCTGGTATAAATCTGTTATTGTGTTCAGGAAGTATTCCATCACTCTGCAGTCTTCGTTGTTTTCAGGATCTACTGCAAAAACCTGTAGTCGTAAAAGAGTATTAATACAACTTGAAACAATGTTGACAAAAATATAAATTAAATCAACATTCATTTGTTTCTGTCCCGGTCCGGCGATGGTATCACGTTTAGGTTACCCCTCCTACCTAAGAATATCTCGTGAAAAGTGGATATATACATTAATGAAATACCTCTGCCTACCCCCTCGGGGATAAAAGGCGTGAGATAATTATTATTATTATTACTTATTTCTGTAGGTAAAAAACTATACTTAGAAATTATACTTGGCCGTGGAGGTTGGCTGAACGTAAACAACAGCCTCTTTCCATAGATGAATTGCTGGTTCCAGTACCCTGTGATTCCTGTGAAGTACTAGCAACAAACTCAACGACAGCTCTTTAACTAAGAAAGTATGTTTTTCATCTAGTGCTGTTACCTCAAAATTGTCTAATAAGACAGTAACAGGGGCAGCCGCCTTTGCTTTTTGTACCATTGAATTGATTTTGCTTTCAGTCTGCTTAGCTGTGGAGCTCTGCAGCGCATTGCAGTCTATTGGAAGGCAGTTCAGTCCTGAAATAAATAAAAAGATGCTCTTTAGTTTTTGCTGATATAAAAATTATGTAAGTGTCTAATACTGATATATAATTATCATTATAGATAAGGAATATTCAAAATGTTGAATATTGCTTAGTACAGTCAAGAGCATGTGGAGCTTAACAAATTGGACTTTGTAACATTCTTATTACAATCGCCTTAGAGGTCAGACTCACACTACAACTGTAGTTTCATGTGCTCTTGACTGTACTACCTTTTTTAAATGACTCAAATGACAAATAAATGAAGGTTTGAAACCCAGTAACAAACATTTTAAAATTTATGTTTACCATTATATTTTGCTACTGTTTTAACTAATAAATGCCTGCCAGATCCTGTAGACCCAGTCAGCAGTAGCATTGGAATGATTGGGCTTGACATGGAGGAGGACAGCTCATCTGCAACATTACTGATTCATGAATAGATGAAACCAAAGAATATTATTATTATATTATATTTGATGAAAAAAAAAAATTATTATTATATTAATTGTTTGTATTGTAAGCAGGAACAGCATACTCATTTCTCCAGTCAAGAAAGGGCTGATTGTGTCTTGAATTTGATCAAACCTTTGCTTCAAGCCAGCTGGGCATAGTTGAAGAAAACTTAAATTCTTTTGTCCACCTTCTTGTACTTTAAAATATTCGTCTTTTGGTTTCAGCATGTGAATGTTTTCTCCTAATGTCAACTGAGTTACACCTCTCACTATAAAATATGGCTGCACTATTTTCTGACAACTATTTGATAAACTCTTTGCATTTTCTACATCACTAGATATTTTGATACATTTAAAGTACAATTTTCCAGCTGATTCAACTAAATCTAGGTATTTGTAATAGTATTTGGCTGTGATCACAGGAGTAAGGTCTATGCTGAATACATCATTTATGTTTACCAGCTTGGGCTCTTCAAAATAATTGCTCAAAACTTCTTTGACAAAATCATTTGATAAATCATAATCATTGATGATAACACTCACTTCAGCTATTGCTGCTATTTTTGGTGCATTTTCAAGTGAAGGTATAGGGTGGAATGAAACTTCAATGTCCTTATAATTATCTAAGCCATAAGAAGACACAATATTATAATACTCATTCTCCGTTGTAAGAGCTACATTGTCTTGCACTAACTTAGATCCAACAACTGGAACTATCCTTATAGACTCCAAACTACTGGTTTCGTTTTCCGTCCATAACTTTCTATGTATTTCGGAAGTCATAAAGCCAAGG
The DNA here is from genome assembly GCA_963855545.1 of Ethmia dodecea. Taxonomy (NCBI): domain Eukaryota; kingdom Metazoa; phylum Arthropoda; class Insecta; order Lepidoptera; family Depressariidae; genus Ethmia; species Ethmia dodecea. The sequence continues at coordinate 9,140,581 of OY979457.1, forward strand.
CCAAATTTTAACAGTTTATTTTCTTTTGAGCCGCTAGACATTTGTTTATGCTTTCCTTTAATGCTAGGAGTCAGTTTCAGCCCTAGCCAAACTGCACCGTGGTCTAAATAAAACAAATTCTCTGCGCACAGTTGTATGTATTGTTCCCTGGATACGATAATACATTTATGTTGCAATACCGGTAGGTTAGCATCTAGATGGTCCTTCAATATTAGTCGTAGTACGAGGGGTGGAACAGTTTTCACCACGAACTCATCCATGGCTCTCTCAGATAAGAGTTTCTTCAAATAAATCTTATACTTTATCGCGAGAAACACCAAGAATGTGTAGAGATTGTACTTTGGATAGATAACCTTTATACAAAACTTTATCACCCATAGCTTTGTGGAAATTTGTTCATTCATAATAACACAATAAATAGATATAACACAATACTTTTTACTTATGGTTTAGACAAAAGCAAACGCAAAATAAAATAAAATGAATAACACAGTACAGTTTTTTTTTTTTTTTGTTGTTTCACCCCTTACAGGGTAGGCAAAGGCATTACGCCATGCAGCCTCGTCATTAGTTAATGATATCCTTATGTAAATGGCTCTGCTTCAGAGTCCATGCACAAAAATACAGTGTCTTTAACACTTTCTACAACCCTAACGTGCCCTAACTTGGTTATCAGTAAAATGATAGCACTTTTACTGACGACTTTATTGTGACTTTTTGAGGCAATCCAAAAATGTCCATATCTCGCATTTTATCGAATTTCCCATTCACTGCACACTTTCACGGACACTTGCCACATAATAAACTATCACTATTATGAGTCAAAACCCGAAATACACAGCAAAATGAAAATTAAACAAAAAACATGACGTCCCTATTCGGATTCCCGCCAAAAAGCCTCAACACAGTACAGTATGTAAGACCGACTTTTTTTTTTTTTTTGTTGTTTCACCCGTTACAGGGTAGGCAAAGACATTACGCCATGCAGCCTCGTCATTAGTTAATGATATCCTTATGTAAATGGCTCTGCTTCAGAGTCCATGCACAAAAATACAGTGTCTTTAACACTTTCTACAACCCTAACGTGCCCTAACTTGGTTATCAGTAAAATGATAGCACTTTTACTGACGACTTTATTGTGACTTTTTGAGGCAATCCAAAAATGTCCATATTTCGCATTTTATCGAATTTCCCATTCACTGCACACTTTCACGGACACTTGCCACATAATAAACTATCACTATTATGAGTCAAAACCCGAAATACACAGCAAAATGAAAATTAAACAAAAAACATGACGTCCCCCTTCGGATTCCCGCCAAAAAGCCAGAGCGACGACTTAATATCAATATCTGTCATTTCTGTCAATATCATTTATTTGTCAATGTCAAAATTACGGATGTCAAAAATAATCGATTTTCATATTAAAATGTTACTATTCAAATCGATTTTTTTAATAATCGATTCACGAATAGTGATTAATCGTTTTTTATTAAGCAATTTTAGGCCTAACTGTACAATACGTGACGAGGAATTTCTGCTTCATATTTTTTTATAGATTATACTAGGCCATTCCACTGAGACAATCCACTAAGCCGATCCACACTGCATACAAAAAAAAAACTTGAGGACAATCCATTGCAGTGGACTCTCCATTTACACGAAGCCATTAGTGCATAGTCTTAGTGGAATAGCCTCGTGTAAATGACCCGTAAAACAAGAAATCGTATCTAGAGCATCTAGAGGAAAAGATTGCCAAAGCTATTATTTCTTCAGTGTTTTTGCCCATAGAGTTGTGGCAATAGGTAACTAACTGTTCTGTTTCATTCATTATTATTTCATATTATATATTTTCATAAAGTAGATTTTTTGTACTTTCAAGCTGTTTAATATCACCTCTTATAAATCTATTTTCATGAATATGATTTTATTTTAACCGATTATAAGGCAGCAACAAAAAAATCGATTATTCAAAAAATCTATTTCTCAAGCACCAAGTTATATCCCTAGTAAAAATATGATAATATTTTTTTTCGTCACCAGAAAGGCAAAAACATCAGCCAATAGACCCATGTATTTTGTGTTTTTAATAAAATTATACAAAAATGCAGTGTCTTCAAAATTTATCACGGATATTTTGCTACATAAAAATACACTATCACTATTATGAGTCAGACCAAAACTGCATTGTCTTTTCGGCCATTCGGCCAAGCTGCTACTCTATGCAAATAAAATTATACAAAAATGCAGTGTCTTCAAAATTCAACACACTCTATAGTTTATTTGATTTTGTGTGGAAATTTATTGAAGAAGTGATTTTTTAAGAAAATATACTGCACTTCTAACACGGACTTATCACGGATATTTTGCTACCTACATAAAAATACACTATCACTATTATGAGTCAGACCAAAACTGCATTGTCTTTTCGGCCATTCGGCCAAGCTGTTACTCTATGCAAAGTATATGAACAAACTAGCGCGTACAACATAAGAAACGCAGTACCTAAGTGATATTTCAGTACCAACAAGTTAATACAGACTGTTGAACAAGTGCAAACATTAATATTTTTATATTAATATGTTTAATATTTGCACTTTTTCAACAGTCTGTATTAACTTGTTGGTACTGAAATATCACTTAGGTAATGCGTTTTTTAAATTAATAATTCTAATTAAAAATAAACTAGCGCGTACAACATAAGAAACGCAGTACCTAAGTGATATATCAGTACCGACAAGTTAATACAGACTGTTGAACAAGTGCAAATATTAATATTTTTAATATTTGCACTTGTTCAACTTAACTTGTTGAACTGGCCACAACTGTCAAGGTCATTGGATCGGCAATCAAAGTTACAGTGCTCAACCAAGAATTTTGAATGTTATTTCTTTGTATGAATGTCCAAGACAAAGCAGATACAAAACTCACAAAATCTATATAATTTAAAAGTGAAAGGCTTGCTTCATGTATCTAACATGGCCTTCGTTCAACAACATAAGAATGCTGATGATGGCCTGTATGCCCATAGTTATTTTCTACCTAATTTGGCTAGTGAATACTTCAGAAGCTATTCGGAGTGAAGAAGGCACATTACTTGATCTTGTGTGCTGGCCGGATGGCAATGCGATTCCTGTAATTATCGCCTGTAGCTCTATAATTGCCGTTGTTATTGAGGTATGGACAACCCCCTCCTTTTGCATGAATAGAGCGTTACCTTTATCCATATAGCACTTTGTTTGTGTTCCTACTTTAATGAAGTATTATTACGGTCAAGCTGTATCTCTGAGGGGGTTCGCAGAGTTTATTCCATTCCTGGTAATACCCTCATATTATCACCCGTTTCTTTTTGGAACCCATCGTTATGGTAGGTGGTGGGTGAGCCCGTCACCCAAAACGGGGTGCTGCTATATACTCACGCCTCAGACAGATATTTTCGTTGCTGTGCTACTTATAAATAAAATAAAAATCTCACGTCTTTCATCCCCGAGGGGGTAGGCAGACGTATTCCATATATATATACCCACATTTCACGAGATACATTGGACCCCTATAAACGTGTAGTCGAGCTAGTGACAAATATGTACACTTACGTAAGTTTTTGAAAAACTCATTGGTACATGCCAGGATTCGAACCCGAGCCTCACTGATTTTCGGCCGGCTCTTTAACCGTAAAGGCTATCACTGCTACTTAATTAGGTAGGATTATAATTTTGCTCCGCCAGCTCTACGGGTTGTACCAGCTATTCAAAGCAGGATTACCGAAAAAAAGAGAATACAACGTGACGAATGGCCTCTTCTATTATTTATGGGCAGTTATTATAATGATCATTATATTCCTCGCCATTATGTTCTATTCCGGACTGCAATCGGCGATTATACGAGGTAGGTATCAGTACTTTAGAATTGGGCTTAGACAACGATTAAACCTTCTCGAACGAACGGGGGTGGTTTCTGTTACTTTACAAAACAACTAGATACCTACGCATTCCGTAATGGTGTATTTTCAGTTCGGTGTAAACAAGGGGTAAACGAAAAGTTGAATAAAAAGCAGAAAACTAAGTACATGACACTCTTAACAGCTCCATCCATCGTGCATCGGTTTACAGTAGTTAGGTAGGTACATATGTTTAGTAAACATCACTGACGCTCCGTAGATACGCACATGTCTCTCAGCTGTCTTGCAATTTTAGATATTTCGCTTACTGTCCAAAAGTGACGCTCCCCATAGTGAAAGGGCGTAACTGCCTACCGCAAGACGTGTCGCTAATTACGAGAAACGTAAATCAGGGAAGATGAGAAGCCGCTCCTGATCGCAATTTAAAAGCGTTATCTACTGTCAGCATCAGTGGTGGCGCGTTGACCATAACGTCCACGTTAGTCGATATTAGCTTTTGCCAGTCCTGCGGGTCTAAAAAGGCCGTTTCGGGTGAATCATAATAGGTAGAATTCTATTTCGATTCATATTCGAAATTTTCACCAAATACGAATCTGCTAATGAATTTAATTGTCAGTGAATCACTAAATTATGGGACCATTTTACGAAATTTAGAGGAATTGCTTAGGATTTGCTGGGAATTCAGAAAAGGAGAATTGCTCAGAGGAATTGCTCAAAGTGGCCATTTTAAACCCACTGGTTTATATCCCAGTCAGTTGAGTAACTGATGTAATGTACCTCCTTACCTATTCAATTTGCAGTAGATATACCTGTAACTGTAACTGCAGGTATACCTACATTGTTGTTCCAACTTCAAAGTGAGCCTGCTCGAAGTTGGACACTCTAAATACCTACGTTACGATTGGTGTGAACACGGGTTAAGTAGATATCTACTTAGGTTATCTATATAGGTACCTACTTAAGTTACCAATTCCACTATTTTTCCATAATACTTAGCCAAAATAAAAGGAGGCATAACAAAAGCGATGCTGAGGTACTCCAGTCACCTGCCCTCCAAAGTGGCGATAGACCGTCTGCAGACGAGATTCCACTGCTGCGGCCGAGTTTCCTACCACGAGTGGTTCTACATACCCTGGTATAAGGTGGCGGAGAACATGGATTCGAGTAGTCTGTTAGTGATCACATAAATACCTATCAGATCAGTGTACAATAAAATAGATCCCTCTAGTTCTATAAATCGGGTTGTAGGTACCTAAGTGAACACGCATAGAAATGCATATACCTATCTACTGATTTACAATGTAGTTCTAGATATTACCTACTTTTAACATACAAGTTATTAGGTACCTAAGTATTTTTTTAACTAAGTATATATAAGTATTTAATAAATGGAAAAAGAAAATTAAAAACTACGGACCGGATCCGTTCTCCACCTACTTAGCTATTCACTTTTATAATGTACAGCTACCTATGAGTTAACCCGAGTTACCTAATCATACCTACTTAAGTAGGTGTACATAATAGAATCTAAATTGGTATGAGATTTAGGTATGATAATTTATTAAGAGCCAATATCCTCCATCTCCTATCATTTAAGAATTACATTCACAGTACGCATCACAAGTTCGTAGCAGACAACGTCCCGTACAGCTGTTGCTCTATGGACGACCTGTGCCCCTGCATCCACCACGGAATCACCAAAATGGGCATCATCTATAAGTATAATCCCTCGGTATGCTTCTTAAACTTAATCGGTCAGCAACTCGTCGGTGGAGATGGGCTGCTGTCTACATTTAGCCAATCTTCATGGACGAGTTTAGAGTGCCTTTGTTATTAGACTATTGACTTTTCTAAGTGTAATTTTCAATTACAATACAATAACTCTTTATTGTACACCAAAAACAACACAACATGAATACCAACATTAACTAATTTACATATGGAAATAAATACCTTTTCATCTTCAATCAACATAATATGGGTAAAAATCTTGCGTGCTTCAGTCAACATCATACCTACCTACCTAATTGTATTTTACTTTTACTGACAGCAGTAGGTAACAGCTATGATTTATTATATCAACGGCAGGTACCTAGTGGTAATGATACATTCCTAAGCGACGGTACCTACTTACACACTACGATTTATATCCACAGGCGGTGGCAAAGTAGCGATACACCTACAATTTATATTTACGTCTGGCAAAACGTATATTAATTCAGTTTTATTTCAGAAGCAATTGACAATATGGAGGGACGGCTGTGAGGAAAAACTGATAAACGAAATGATGTCAGTATCCTGGAGGTTCAATGCTGTGATGGCTTTAATTATAATAGCGATGGTCTGTCTAATGGTTATTAAAGTAGCTTTCCTTTGCAATAAAGTTGGGGTTATTCACATCCGGAGGTGAAAGTAAATGGTTTTACGAGATTGGTTCAACCAACTACCACCAAGACGCTACGCCACCTGCGCACAGTGGTGGACATTTGTCCGACGGAATTCGGAAAGTACCTACTTCGTCGCCGCGTTAGTAAATGCGGATAAAGTACGAAGAATCTTATGAATAAAATGAAAAATAATATGATCACGCATTTATCTTCGAGGGGGTCGGTAGAGGTATTCCATTTCTGGAAATAGCCACGCTTCACCTGTTTATTTTATGTCTACTTTACTATATCTACTATCTTTCGTTACCGTTTCGATGTTATAGGTATGTACCTTACGTCTTTCAGATATTCCAAGTGATAGCAGTCCGCTACCTCCACACGGCGTACAGGAACGGCCTTCACATCGGCAACCAGATTATCTCCAACGCGTACCTACTGCGCTCTTTGACAGACACGGAGAGCAGAGTTTTCCTCGCCAAGAAGAAAGTCTTCCGGAAGAAGAAAAAGCATCAAGCGCGCACACTGCAGTGGGTTGCAGGAGAATACCGATACAGACGGTGTAGGACATCCTCTGCTTCTGATCTCAATAGCTCTGATGAACTGCTGAAGCCGATTGACGAGTGACTTGTCGACTAACAGTTGTTGCAAATACGAATAATTGTTTATTGATATAATAGTCCAGTCAATCTAGATTTCATTTATGTGTTATATCAAGTTCGCAGGGGATGAAATGTGTACCAATGTGTACTGAAAAATCCTTTAATTATCATATAAAAATCTTTAAACTGGATGTGGATTGGAAAAAATATAATTACTTAATAAAAAACAAATGTGTAAAATTTATATTTCACTTATTATTAATTACCTTAATAAAATAAGGGAAAGAAATATCAGCTTGTAGGATTCTATAATTCCCTTTGATACGGAGTTAGGAATGCATGCAAAATAATATGAAAATAATGCACCGTTTATTTACAATATATTTTTTTAGTCTTCTACTTCATGTAATGCTTCCACGTTAAATATATAGAGTCACCAATGATGCTTTTGCTAGCTATAGGTTAACCATATTTTTTTGCTTTCTGTGTTTAAGAAATAAAATACATAGTTAGTTAGGTATAAATCTATATTAGAAGCACCTGTTTTTACTTTTACTGAAAAAAGATAATATAACCATTGTATAGGTATTGTTCTAGGTTTAATTAATACTATAAGTTGATGACATTAACGAAAATAACAACCTTCTATACAAGCAGCCATCGCGAAATAGATGGACCTTTGATTGCAGGTCAAATGAAAGACTAGAGTTACGAAAAAATATCAAATTATTATGATGAAAAACTTAAGATAATATTAGAAATATGGTGGGATGAATTGATGAACTATCTTAATAATAATATTTTTTATAATGCAATTCTGATTCACTTGCTAACTAGTAGAAACAATTTCCCAGAACAAATTAAAAAAATAATGTTCAACCTTTTAATATCCAAATCAGATTATAAAACAATATATTATAATAACAATATTCCTTAATACAAATTACAGAATGCAGAAAAGGTGCAGTAATTTATACGTTCATAATAACCTCATTGTAGAGTAAAATAGTTTTCGTAACCACTTCAAAAAAGGTTGAGGTACTTTTCGAAATCGCTTAAAGCAATAAGACCGCCCATTGTACTATTTAAATCATTGTGTCACTTATTGCATATTTTTATTGGTGTACAATAAAGAGTGGTTACTTACTTACTCAATTCAACAAGTTTATATTTTGACGATAGTATTACTGTACCTTTTTAACAGTAAGTATATAAAATTAGTTGTTTACTTATTCTCAGCGAATTTCAGTATCTTATCTGGTTCGGCGAGCTCTTTGAGGCGGTGCAGGTTGTCCCACCACAGCTTGAGTTTGTGGCGGCGCACCATGTTGAACCACGGCGTGATCGGCCCCTCAAGCGTCGGTATGAAACTGCCCACCGAAATTATGATTCATCATCAACCCGTAACAGCTCAATGCTGAATTAAGGGTCTTTCCTCACACATGAGGAAGTATGGGCTTTAATCTCCCACGCGAGCCCACCGCGGATTGGGAGATGGTGTTAAGCTAGTGGCCACTCAACAGTCAGAATTTTTCAAGCCACTCCAGGGGATCTGACATGGCTTAGCGATTCCATTGTGCTTAAACACAACGAAAACCGGAGCAAAAAATTTTACGTTCTAAATTATGATTCAAAATTGCTATGGTTTTTTTGTGAAATTATGATTTATATATTGAACATCTTTTTATTACTATACTGGTCGGACATATGTCTATGGACATATTATATTACTAGCAGCTCCCTGCGCTAGCTTCCCTAGCTTTCCATTGGTGAAAGAATTTTTAACACAAGTTCAGTAGTTTAGGCGTGATTGCGTAACAGACAGACAAGGTTACGCATTTATTATATAAAAAGTAAGGAAGTAAGGTTAGTAAGGATTTAGTTCCAAACTAGGCAGAACCTCTTCTATAGGTACTAAACAACTGATAAGAAACAAATATTAAACGCCCAGACACCAAGCCAACAGACATGTCCAATTATTATTGTCCATGCACACAAATATTGGCCATGAGCGGGAATCGAACCTGCTACATAAATCATTTTGGGAGCTTTTTTATGTTCAATTATATTTTTCCTTTACAGTGTTCTACATCCTGGGCAATGGTCTTCAACTAATTATTCTTTTAGCCATACATAGGGCACACATTCTATATACTATAGGACACTTCTCCCTATTTTACATTACATTTTGCACGAAAAAGAGCGAATAAAACTAGTACAAATCATTCCTTATTCGTTGTACAAATCTCGATATATAAATGCAATAAATTAAAAAGTGTGGGCTTATAAAATACTACTCACTCTTTGAACTCATTCTTCGGCACAAAGCAGTACTCGGAAATCTCATCGGAGTTGGGTTTGACTTTGACGTCGGCCTGCAGGAACAGGATGTGGTCGATCTCGTGCTCGCCCCACACGCCGTCGCCGGGGTCGTGGTAGTGGATGCGGGTCAGGAACGTGAACTGCTCCGGATCCATCTGCATAGAGATTCTTCTTAATATTTATAGTTCTCTACAAAGCTCGGGTACAGTCAAGAGCAGGAGCTTGACATTGGACTTTGTGACGTTTTTTTAACAATCGCCTTAGAGGTCAGACTCGCACTACAAGTGTAAAGCTTCATGTGCTCTTAACTGTACCAATGAGTTTTTCAACACTTAAGTACACATTCATCACTAGCTCGACAGTGAAGGAAAACATGGTGAGGAAACCCGCAGGACCCAGAATTGATTCTGAAGCATGTGTAAATAGTCCCGGTCCGGCGATGGGCTCACCTCCTATCACGTTTAGGGGTCCAAAGAATATGTCGTGAAAAGGGGGTATATCAAAAAATGGAATACCTCTTCCTACCCTCTTGGGGATAAAAGGCTCGAGATTAATGTATGTATACTCTACAAAGGTCAAACTTACATGTTGCAAAGGGCAGTGCAATCAGACAGGGTATTTGAGTGTATAGAAATTAAATTCTGCTCATTTTACAATTATAGAAAATTTTAAAACAATCAAAAAGTTAATACAATTAAGTACTATGAGTTGTTATGTCACAGCTCAGCTCAGTACGCATAACATTTTCCATTGAACATTTTCGTTTTGACAGATCATCAAAACTTATTTGACTAGACAGTCAGAATGTACCTCTACGCTGCGGGACCCTCAGCCCTAGAGAGATATGGTTGGTACCTATAGTACCCTCACCCAAACTTACTGAACGTGTATTGAAATATTTGTACCCCTTTGGTTTTAGAGTAAATAAAAAAAATCTAAGAGTCTCGATTCAGCGGGGCCCTCCGTAAGTATGCATTCAATTGTTTTTCCAATTGCATTTAGCATTTCCAATGCTAAATGCAATTGGAAAAATGCAAATGGAAATGCTAACGGTCAAGGAGGAGGTAAACAAATACTGTGCCAAATACAAGGAGAGGCTTCAAAATCACAAAAACCAACTAGCTAGAGATCTAGTTGATACCAACAAGGACACTATAAGATTAAAAAGATGGCAAATACTAAAGTTAGACCAGAGATGCTAGAAGGCAAATACCGTAACATCAAGACTGAGGGAGACAATTTACCGAAATGCCCCTCCAACAACAATTGAACAACCAGTCCCAACATCTGATTATGACACAGTCGATGGCAGATATAAAAAAAAAAAAATTGCATTTAAGTATAGTTCCCCAAGACCTCTTTTTGAAATAACAATTACTTTTCATCTAAGACATATAGGTTTCATATAAAATCAAGTGGAAATTCTAATCAATCCAGCCCTCCCTGGATTATCCATTGAACAGCCGTTTTGTATTTTTTTCCGTTTAGTACCCTCAACAAAAATCACTTTTTAAAAATAACAGGGCACTAAATTGCGATTTCTTTTAAAGAAAAACTGTAACCACGTTGAAATGTGCAGGCAGTCATTTTAGGTAAATGGAATTTCACAATAATTTTGGTAAACTGACATGGTCTAGAGGTATGCCCAGTTCGAAGTTGAGCCGACGCCTCGCCGCAGTGATGACGTCCTCTGGCTTGTTGTCTATGTACAGGGGATGGCTGCAGCATGCGTTTGTGTAGTAGTCTGGATATGTAACCTGAGTAAATAGCACAATTATATATTGACTAGCTGACACCCGCGACTTAGTTCACCAGTATTTTACACAGTATTAAAAAAAGATTATAAATTAAAACCTGTTATTCTGATGTATAAGGTATATGACAATCAAGTTTCATCAAAATCATCAAACATCTGTCCATCCACACAAACTTTCGCGTTTATCATATTATTTTAGTTGGATTGAACTTGATGTACTAGGAAAAGTGGACACATGGAACTTATTGCATGCCATTCATATAATAATAAATAATAATGAACATGTATGAATGAAAATATTTACGAACTTAAATGAGATGAGCAGAGGATTATTTTTTTGCACTCAACATTATAATCGTGGATAAATAAGAATCAAGAAAGATATCAGTAATTACTTTTAGGTTCGATCTTCTTTGTAACAGCATGTCGCCTCTCTTGTTAAACAAAAACACACTAAATGCGCGGTGTAGCAACACCTTGCCTTCTTGATCCACCCTGTGACATTCTCTCTTGGTAGCTGTGCCAATAAAGTTGTCTTTCTCATCCACTAGTAGACAGATGTCCTTGTCTAGTGATTCAGCCTGCAAATAAAATTTTAATACACTTCTATTAAACTTCTGTTACATATTGTGCCCTACCTGCTAATGACTAATGTAGACTTTTGTAAATTTTTAGCCCATTGATGACATTTAAACTTTAGGGATTCATGATAGTGAATTGTAGACATTTTGAGAAACAGGATGTTTTGGGATGAAAATGCACTAAGACATATTAACAATAGAAGAATAAAATTCTATTTATAAAGCCACTAGCAGAGCGAAGTTCCCATACCCGTGGAAATACAGGGATAAAATATAGCCTATGTGTTTTTCTGATGTATAAGCTATATAACTGTCGAGTTTCATCAAAATTCATTCAGCCGTTTTTGAAAGAAGAACAAACATACATAAAAACTTTTGCGTTTATAATATTAGTAGGATTTAACATCAATAGAAACAAATAATCTGTCATGCTTACCTGAACTGGATCAACAGATTCATTTTCATCTGTTTGATTTTGAGGCTTGAGAGGTTCCGAAGATAGGAACCTTTTTTCCACACGCAGTGTATTCCATAGCGACCGAGTTATGGTCCGCACAAGCATCTTGAATGAAGATATATAAGGAATAAATAAGTTATAAGATATTTTTCACCAACTTCATTATGCTAAAAGATGATAATGTTAAGCAAGATTACCACAAGGTGAAGCTAAGCATCAGATATTCTCTCATTGTCATGTTCTATTTATAAATATGTAAATATTGAATTGATGCATGATGGATATTGTATTCACTACACAAAGAAAAAAGTAGGAACTTTTCAAGGAAAACATTAGTGTATTCCTGCAAAGGATTTGAAAAGTACCTACCTATATATATGTTTTTAATATTTCATTATCTTCCCAGATTCTCATTGTTGATTTAGAACTGTGAATTAGAACATGACATGACACTAATTCTAAATAGTTTGTGAGAAATTTTGTCCATGGTGGTTGGAAACTTTTGTTTCTTATACCTACTACATGCACTGTTTGAAATGTATAATCTCACGCCTTTCATCCCCGAGGGGGTAGGCAGAGGTATTCCATTACTGGATATACCCACATTTCACGAGATACATTGGACCCCTGTTTGAAATAGTCTTTGTATAGGACTTATTGTTATTCAAAAGGATAAAATTAAAGTAAAGGAAAATAAAATAACTAAAATATGTAGTTTATTTGCGGATTTTACTTATAATAAATATTTATGATGGGCATAGTCCATGATAAATGTAAAGAAAGTGCCGATATTATGGCACTCCGACCGAGTCCAACCAAACAAATTCATCAGATGATAAAAATAGAATTGTATAGTGCGTAGCTTAGGCCGAATGTTTAGAAACTTGATGCAAAACATATTTATCGAATTTAGATTGCTGGAAAAGTAACTTTTGCCGTCGAAACCGGCTGTTCAACATAGCGGAGGACCTTTAATAGAGTATTAAATATATAGATGATGAATACTTACTATTTATGAAGTAAAAAAGAAAATCCTCGAAGTTACCCAAGAAATTCCTTTGGAAATCCTCAATATTTCATCAAATCAATCACCAAGCAAATTGCAAATGAAATGAAATTATTACGTCAACGTCATCAGACCACATCTGACATCCATCACACAGCTGACAGCACAGCACTGGCTGACAGTGACAACACAGACTTTTATAATCCTAAGCAATGGCTATGGATACTAATCTTTTAGTCGGAAACATATTCCTCTGCATTTTATGTTTTACTAAACATATCTTTTTATATGACTTGTTTGATACAGATATTAACTATTACCATATAAATATTATTGAACATTAGTGACCATCTAAGATACAGGATTTTGTCTAGTTTAGGGGTTAAAGAAACTTATTATATTTATTTTTTAAACTTCTCTATTTGAAACTTGTAGAAAGTATAAACATCGCCGTAATAAAAATAATGGTTAAAAGCAACTTTTTAGTTTTGTGTAACTAAAGGAATCAATGCCCGTCAATCGAATGTCTTCTAAAAAGAAGAAGTAGTGGTACTTTCTAATTGCCGCGTTTAAATAAACGCGGTTGAAATACCTAATTTTAATATACCTACTCTGGACTGAGCTTGTACAAAGCTCATCATACCATACCTAATACACATGGTCGAAACTCGAGGACTAGGAGTCATAAATGAAAAATCACATCAAAAATGATGACAGTTAAAGTCTTTATTTAACCTAAGGTTGCTCCTTAACACATTATGAACCAGATGTTTCTATTGGGTTAATTAAACCTATTTTTGTAACCAAAAGCAGCTTTCCAAGTGCAGGAAGTGAGTGAGAGCTCAAAATAGCTTCGCCTAACCAAAATGCACGTCTCCGGAGAACAACCGAGTAAGCGCAGGCGCACGCAACAATAATACATATTTAAACGTGTAAACAAACAGTGCTCAATTGTCGAGTTTTTACATAGGTACATTACTTAAACCGTTTTATAAAATATTTTCATAAAATTAGTTATCAACCTAATTAAAGTAGTTTTGAAGATATGTAGGTATATTTTATCAATTTGAGCAATATGCCTAATGTAAAGTTAGCCATAAGAGTACGGCCTTTTACTGAAAGGTAAGTGATGTTTTACATACATGTGTGCCTTCCGTAAACAATAAAGAAGTCTTTAAAAACGCTTTGGGTATATCAATTACAATTATGTACCTACATTATACATAACTATTTAATTATGTAAACATCAATAGAAAAATAAATTGAGCTCTTTATCTACCCTTTTTTTGCAGGGAGTTAAGGTCTGAAAATGATCGCACGTCTGTTGTGAACATCATTGACAATAACACGGTTACTATTACCAACATTAAAGTAAGTATTATACAAAACTTTATATAAAAAAATCTATTCATACTTATAGACTATTTCTTTCCTTTCATATCTAATTTGGCATCGTTTCATAATAAAACTTTGATCTGAGCTTGGATACCAAAAAAATTATGATACGCGTAGGTACGGTACAACACAGTTTTTTGGATCAATTCCCCTTGTTCTGTAACCACCTGACACTTTAATGATTTATAACAACACTGCTCTTTCTGTTTGCGCAGGTAAGTGTGTCAGGCGCAGGCGACAGTCGCGAGCGGGTGCGGCGATATTTTGCTGACTATACCTTCAACAGCGCATGCCCGGTGACAGACCCTAGTTATGCGTCTCAAGAAAAGGTTAATGTATTCACCGAAAATTTAAGGGCTTGATTTCTCTAAAATGTAGGACATACTCGTACTTGTAACTAAGCCATACAACAGCGGTTTCCTTGGGCAGAGTGGTGCAGCGATATAATATGGCGGCCAGATCATACAATAAAAGATGTAAAACGATTGTCTCTCTAGGAATTGGACTTTTACACCCGCGACTATTACGTATCACAATAGCCATTTATACAGATAACGTTTCAGTGATGTCAACTGATGTCTTTCGACAATATTATAGTGCGGCAGCTCTATGACGATAACAGCAGCGGCACCGCTTGCCTAGGAAACCCAACTTAGTGCATAATATACGAATAAGCTTTATCCTTTGTTTTTCGAATTCTAGCTAAATGTATGTGTGTATCACAAATTCCTACACTTGTGCAATTATTGTAACTACAGTACCAGTAGGTAGTTGTCTAGGCGACCGTGCTCTACGCGAGAACACTCACAGAGCTTTTTTATAAGTAGTTTAGTTAGACCTAGATTGATCACCTTTTCACAGATGGAAACATCTATGGGAACATTGCAAATGGGATGCAACTGATATAAGAATCCTAATACTATTTTGTAGCACACGTGACTCCTTGTTAAAAAAGACACTGACCGCAGTAAGCTATTAGGCAAGCGAAAACCACGAACTACCTTAACGGAAAGCAGCGGTAAGGAGGTCGTGTGCTCGTCCATTGTGTCAGCACGCTTACAATGGTATGGGTGTCGTATTTTAATTAGGTGTTGACATAAGTTCTAATCAGAAATGTAAAACTAAGATCTAGGGTGTTTTATGACATAAAAGTTAATATTAGAGACTAAACAAAGTGGCAAGTACTAGTGATCAAGTTTCTTAGACGTCTGGCGTTCTTTATTCCTATATCGTCAACGTTTCAATTTTAAAACGCCTACATACTTCCTAACTCCTCTTTTTGATAGATTTTGAAATCGAAACAATATTTGCTTCAACTGCAACGACATAGATATCGGTGTAGGTAAGGCTACAACGACATCGGTGTAGGTAATGATACTTTACTAAGAACCTTTTAGTTAGATAATACATCTTTATTCTTAGACCAAAGCTTTTAAGTCCGCACCCAGAGCTTCAAAGCGAACTGATGATGACTAGGTACTCTAAACTCTTAGGTATTCGAGAGCATCGGGCGAGAGGTGGTATCCAGCGTGTTACGAGGCGCCTCTGCTTGCGTTCTCGCGTACGGGCAGAGCGCAACTGGAAAGACTCACACCATGATGGGATCTGATACCCAACCAGGCCTGTTACCGCGCCTCTGCAGGGCCTTGGCGGACGGACAACCGTTAGATATCAATATCAGGTGAGTAGGTACCTAAAGTATACAAACAGCGTGCCTATATATGCCCTCGGGCGGCGCCGGGTCCCAGCACTGACTGTTACAGCCATTAAAGCGTGGTCACCAACCTACTAGTCCTTGACCGCTGGTCACTAAAGAATATAATAGAAAAATTTATTTGCTTGAAAAATACACAATGTACCTACACAAAAAATAATAGTTAACAAATCAGTACAGAAACCAGAAGATGGCCGTGTAAAGCGTATCGTGGAAGTAAAAGGGCCATCGCTTAGCACTACGTCACGCCGCGGGGCATAGATGAAGGCAGTTTAGTTTAGCAAAGCATCTAATTAAACTTGATATCCTAGTTTGATCGTACTACTAATACGGTACTTTATACTACCAACAGAAGGTACAATTTTCAAATTAAAAAAATGCTTATAAAAAGAAAATTATATAAATAAATTTTAATCCGCATAGACTGACTGACTAGGTACAACTTGTCGAAGTAATGGAAGAATTTTGTAAAGAGTTATTTGAGGATTCGAGATCCGCTATACATTTGAGTAAAACAAATTAAGTCTGATTTTTATTACTTCTGGTGTTTAGCTATGTCAAGCTCCTCCAAAACCAAAATCCTGGATCCGAAAAATTGTGAAACTTACTCATACTTATTATTACTTACCTACCTACTTAGTTATTCATAGGAAGAATAGGTTTAATTATTTATTTATTATATATTTATTATTTAATTATTTAGGGTAAAAAGAATCACTTCTTAAAAGAAAGTGGATCTTTTATTTTTATTGGAGTCGGCGGAATATTATTTAGATTTCTTTCTGTATTTCAAAACGGTACCTACCCAAGTAAAGCCTCACGCCTATGTTTGGTTTGAGTAAATTGAAATTTGGCAAGCGATTCCGAATAAATTGTTTCATTTCCATTGTCTCATGCATTCCGTGTGAAGAAGCGATAGATTTTTCAGGCGCACGCGATGTTTTATTTGAAAAAATGAATCGAGTATCGCCACTTACCACTTGTACGGTGAAATAGCTAGGTGGGTATATGTTAATTTATTTATTTTATAAGTGTAATTAATACACCCTTTAACTTTACCCTTTACCCATTATGAAATCAATATTTTTTTAAGTTAGGTAACAGGCGTTTACTCGTTGGTGTAGAATTTGTAATTCATAGCTAGAATTAATTTTTATACTTCAAAGTTTTTTAGGCTCTCAAATCAATGTAATGTGTCATAAATGTTGTGAATGAATTCTAGGCATTCAATCAGCATCAAATGTAGGTATAAAAATCTTCTTTAGTAACTTATTTCCTGTCACGTAACTCACGTAAAATCTACACTAATAATGTAATAATTATTATAAAGATGAAAGATTTCTATGTTTGTAACGAATAAAATCCAAACTACCTACTGAACCGATTTCAAAAATTATTTCACCATAGAATGCTACACTATCCCTGAGTAACATGGGCTATATTTTGTCCCCATATTCAAACGGGAACGGGAACTACGCGGGTTAAACCGCGCAGAGCAGCTACCTAGTTCTATATTTTGGATTCTTTATCTATATGTTCCCTAACACCAAATTTATTAAAACAACTGAATTATCCGCTAAAAGCTTCGTCTAAGAGTGTAAAACACATGCGAACCTCTACAATCCACCACAAGTTCTCCTATTAAGAGTTTTACATCTATGCTTTAGCACTTTTTCTTCCCACTATTATTATATTTTAGCTTGTCTTTGCCCCTTCTATTATCTAAGCGGGTATCAGGTACCTTTAATTCTTTTTCAAGTAATTATGCTATGATAATCGTCAAGTGTCTACCTGGTGTTTACAAGTTTATTGTGTTCGTAAATACAGCGATTTATTAACACTTCGGTTATATTGTTTATTGTGCGACTTGTGTACGATTAAGTTTGAATGGTAATAAAAATCACGAGCTGGCACAAGGTTGTAGCGACACGCGAGCCTTAGCACCCTCTGCTCGATCAGGCGTTATCTCTACTAATATCTCCCATACCTTGCCTGCTAATATCTGTAACAACTTGCGGTCTGTATTGTGGAAGTATTTTTTTTTTGCTACAGATAAGTATCTGCGATCTCTTTAATATTATTATTATCTATAATGTATTGGATATGTGTATGTTTGAATTCAAGTTGTAGATAATTAATCTGTGGATAATCCATTCAGTAGTTTTCGGGTGAAAGAGGAACAAACATCCATACATAAAAACTTTCGCGTTAATAATATTACTAGCGACCCGCCCCGACTTCGCACGAGTGCAATGCTTATACTAAAACCTTCCTCTTGAATCACTCTATCTATTAAAAAAAAAACGCATCAAAATCCGTTGCCTAGTTTTAAAGATTTAAGCATACATTGGGATATAGGGATATAGGGACAGAGAAAGCGACTTTGTTTTATACTATGTAGTGATTACTAATATTAGTAGGATTATAATAATTATAATTTATAAAACGTCTTCCAATAATAGTTATTGACAGTGACAACGAATATGATAAATCTGAACTCCTTTTATTGCAGTTTGTTGCGTAAGAGTTGATATAATGATAACCAATCGGTTTAGATTTAAGCTGGTAATATATTGAAATCTGTCGAGAGATTGAATGCTATCTTGATTTGTAATCAAGTCTTTAAATAAATAAGGAACACAAAAAAACATCGATTTACACATATAAATAATAAAAAAAAATTGTGATTTGATAACAGATACAGGAGGAGTATAGTGGAACTCCTCATTGGCTACTCGAAAGCCTCTTGGTTTGTCCAAAAAGAAATTTTCGATGAGTGTCATAAATAACCACCACTAAAACTGCCGGAACCCATCAAAATCACCGCCGGCGGAGACCATGTATGCACCCGGTAAGGTTTCTCAGTCCCGCAGATAATCGCCGCGAGCTAGGGCGCCGCCCGCCCTATGCACGTCGACGGAGAATTTCAGAATTGTTTCTTTGTAGAGTCGGGTAATACCTATATTTCTTGTGAGTTTAAGTTATGGAAAATAACTGAGGAGAGTGTTTTTAGTCGATTTTTATTATTAGGTTTTATATTACTTACTATGTCAGATTATTGGATTTAGAAAATAATACCATCTTATAGTACTAAATAAATAAAAAGGTAGTTATGTGTCTTTTTTAGTTTATTATTCTGTCTTTTTTATTTGCATATTGGAAAGTGGAGGACCGAGATGGGTACTTTTGTTATGGAAATACCTGAATCCATAAAAAACACATAAATTAAAATGTTAAAAAGGGGGACAAAACCTAGACAAAACAGAAAAACTGAGGTTCAAGACTTAAAAATCAAAATCGAAACTCTCCTTGGCAGTTGTATAAATAAAAATAAATACGTGATTCAGGGGTTCTTGAAAACCACTTGAGAAGTAATGATTGAAAGCTTGGGATATAAGATAGAAATTAAACACTTAAACTTGTGATTAAAATAAAATAATAATAATGAAAAAGGCGTCCTTTTCCGGAAAATATGTTCAAAGGAATTCCATATATGTCCGTCCACAGAATATTAATATGAAAATGCGAGTGTCTAATGCGTGTGATAATTCTTCTAAGGTTTCTCACAATATATAGATACAAATAATAGTGGATAAATATTTGTAGGTTGAATCAGTTTTGAATTATAAAGCAATCGTCTTCTGAAATAGATTACAGAATTTAATGAAGACATTTTCGTCTCATCCTGAGGTTGAGGTTAGAATATGACCAAATAAATTTCCAAGCCACTCGATAAATTAATTATTAGTAATATTCTAAAAATTCATTGTTACTGAATCCTGTCCTGGAATACAACTCGAAGAGTATGCAAAAGAGTTAGGCTCTACTACGACCAATTTAATCTCTTTGACTACGACTAAGCTTTTTGCACAGAGATTCAGGCTTTTTGACCTCGACGACATCTATCACAGTAAAGTTAGGTGTTTTGCACGAAGGTACGAACAATACAATACAATAAATGAATTCTTTATTGTACACCAAAAACAATATTATATGGATACCAACATTAACTAAAGTACCTACAATGTATCATATTCTCTTATTTTTAAAAAACATTTATTATTGTAGTTTTTTTTTATTTCTTTCACCCTGGTCTTTGAATATTAAACCAACACCCTGGTACCCGCATCGCCGAGGTGGCAAATAGATGTTTTATTATATAATTTGTCTGTCTGAAAACTATGTAGTTTTCGGACGGATTTACGGCAATCGAAATATACTACCCTCACATGATAGCTTCTTTTGCAATCAGCATTCGAATTGAATTTGAAATTGAAGACATTTCTGTCGGTGTAACTTTCTCGGTTATTTAACGAAGTTTTCAACTTTGAAAATATATTTTAGGTGAAACAAAATACAATGGAGAAATTCGTATTGCTAAGTTTAAAGAGTCGTTTTAGGGACTTATTCAAGGTGGAGATGAGTAAAGTTTGGAAGTTAAATGATAGTTTAGACATGAAAATTGGGGTGATTAATTTATAAGTAATTATTTTGCCGAGCTCGTGATAGTCAGCTATTAGCTGTCACCTGTTAAATACGCGTAAACATGAAAACTATATTTTTAGATTGACTTCGTAGTAAATTTTTAATTTAGTCCCACGCAATAGTTGTGTGGTTACATAGCGGTTACGTGTAAGCGCGCCTTGTAACAATAAATGAAGCCACACAATCGCCAATTTACTCTTGTCTGGCCTCAACCAAGGATTTGTTTAAGTATTTAGGTACCTACTATAGAAATCAGAAAAAAATCATGGTTGCAAATCTGAACACTGTCGAGTAGGTAGGTACTAGAACCCGAGTTGAGGATACATCGAAAGTGGTTGTTTTCACTATGTCTGTACGGGGCCGAAGTATGTATTTCTTTCTATACATACATACGAGATCGTGTCTGTACGTGAAATATTTTTTAAAAAAGTTTACCGTTATCGATGTCGATATCAAAACACCAATTATTGAAATTTTTGTCTGTCTGTCTGTCGTGCGCGCATCACGCAAAGGGAACTACTTGGGTGAAGCCGCGCGGAACAGCTAGTGTTAAGTATTATAAAACCAGTGGTATTGTAATTTCTCTTGTGGTATTATAAATAAAATAATAATAATATAATCTCACGCCTTTTATCCCCGAGGGGGTAGGCAGAGGTATTCTATTACTGGATATACCCACATTTCACGAGATATATTGGACCCCTAAACGTGATAGGTGGTGAACCCATCGCCGGACCGGGTCTTTTTTACACATGTCTCAGAATTATTTCTGAGACCTGCGGGTTATAAATTATAAATGCACGGACTTATGTCAATCGTCTTCAGGTAGGTGCATATAATTTGATGACTTTTTCAGTTTCCTGGAGATATACAACGAGCGCGTGCACGACCTGCTGGCTATTGTCGACTCTCCCCCCACCTGCCACTCCCTCCCCCGGCGCCGCGGTAATGCGCTCAAAGACCTGCGCGTGCGCGAGCATCCTTCCAGAGGACCTTACGTGCAGAGTGAGTTTTGCTGGTAGTCCTTGTATTGTCATGTCAGTAGCTATATCTAGCTACTTACCTACACATGATAGGTAGGTAGGTACTTACACATTTGGAAGGCAAGTTTCAACGCTCGCTTCTTTCTAAAAACTACCTGCCGTAAGAATTCGTCAAGGTTCTTAGTTTTTATTGTGCAAAACGCTATCACAATCCGCTATATTTCATATCTGATCCTGCATTCTTGCTGACTCTCCATGGTGTGGAAAAAAGTAATAAATTCTGCTACTTGATGTGCAAATATGAGAAATAAAAATCGTGATAACATAAATCTAGACAGGGCATAAGCGACCTCTGTATCAGAAGTTATTAACAAGTTAACCCAAGAAGCTAGTTAAAATACGATATCGTCCATCAGATCTGCGTCGCGTAGCAGTGAAAGACTTGGACACTCTCCTCTCGCTGGTGAGCGAGGGGGCGAGGCGGCGACGCACGGCAGCTACGAAGCGGAACTCTACTTCCTCCCGATCGCACGCTCTACTAGAGTTGGCGACTCCTCATGCCACACTATACCTTGCTGATCTAGCTGGCAGGTAATAGAAGTTTTATTAGTTCTTTTGTAGCAGTTGGGGTAAAAAAGGACCTGTTTATGTTGATGACAGAATGACATGGCTGCAGTAGTGGTTACACCAGTTTCGTCTTGATCTTTCTGGCAAGAGTAGTCTGAAGTGTCAATTCAGTCGGCGAGGGTATAAGTGCTGTAGATGAGAATCTAGCCTCAAACATTAAAGGCACAAAAATAATTTTAAAAATGTAATTTTTTCGGTTGCAGCGAAAAAGCCAGTTGGGAGGGCTGCGGAGGCGGAAGGCAGAAGGAAGGAGCGAATATCAATAAATCACTGGTGGCTCTCAGTAACGTCATATCTGCTCTTGGTGCGTAAACATTTTGTAACAAACAGAAGAAAACAAAGTACCTATGATACCTCTCGTGATTGTTCTTTTTAATAGTGAGTGGTGGCAGTCGAGGCAGGTTCGTTCCTTACCGTGACTCGGCGCTTACGTGGCTACTCAAAGATTGCTTCACTGGAGGCGCTAAAACATTCATCATAGCAAGTATGTCTATCAATTCATTAAATATTATAGCAAATATAGTTACTGACTTCACACTTCTTCATTTCTAAGTTCATGATATTTTTTAATCTTTTGCACCTTATCCTTATTACCAGAGACTACTGGATCGTGAGCTATTTTATGTACGCCATCTAATTCATTCAAATAAATTAGTAATAATGTGTCTATTTAGGCTAGGTAAAATCTAAGGCTACACTTTGCTAATTTCCACCAAGCTGTGTCGCCAAGTGTGGCCTGCTACGGGGAGTCAGCGTCGACACTGCGCTGGGCTGCACGGGCGAGACAGCTGCCTACACCCCGAGTGCTAAACTGCGGACCCACCACCGCTTCTAGAGCTGCTCTTCAGTCACAGTTGAATCAGCTTCTTGCAGAGCTTGCCAGGAATCACATACAATTTGTAAGATTTAGCTTTTAGGCTATGCGGTGATAATGTATCTTTAAACGAAGTGTTAATTCATAGATCAATACTGAAGTGTGTAGCAATTACATAACATTTTAACGAATTTCAGATACCAGAAACCGGGAAAATCTCCTACGATGACGACCACTGGGCCCTTAATTTGAGTACCAAGAGTTCTCAAGAAGACACCAAAATAGGTAACTTTATAAGTATGCTTAGTTCGAATACTGAATTTCAAAACTCCGAATCAACAGCTTCATCAGTCAATAGCGGCAGTTCTGAAGTAATTAATACAATGGACAACAATGTTCATATTAAAGAAGAAATTAATAAAGAGGTTGATAAGCTCTTTGGCCCAGCTTTGGAAAGGACTAAGAGTGGAAGTGATCTTGGAGTTATAGCTCCACTGAGAAATAAAAGAAGGCAGTACAAATCACAAGAAGTTCTACCTATCGATAAGTCACTGCAAATCCACAATGAAAATGTGACAATACCATCTAATCAAAATCACCCAAGTCAAGAGCATATCAATGAAATAGATGACACTGATAGATTTAAGAGTGCACAGGTTCCAATTATGTACGCCAACCAGAGAGCTGAAATTGTTGCTTCCGTCACGGAAAGACTATATTCTAAGCTCAAAAAGAAGGAAGAAGCTGCCGCATCTAAAATGGAGGCGATAGTAGACAAGAAAATTGTTGAACCACTGAGTGAACTTCGAATTTGCACTAATGCTCGCATGCGTCTTATGGAACTAAGTCAAAAGGCTCTGAGAAACAAGAGAAGAATAGGCATACCCGCTTACACTCAGACACGATTATGGGTCACTCGAGTAAGAGATCAAGGCATTGATGTTCAAACAGATCTGGAATCGTATATTTTAAGAAATGAAAAGTGTTATACGATGCGTCGTGACGTTGCTACTGAAACCATGCCAATGACTCCACGTTGTAAAGAAATTGCTGTAGGACCCAAATGTGGATCATTAGAATTTCGTGACACATCTACAATCACTGAAAACAAGAAAGTGGTTTATAAAAATTCATTCATGATGACGGATATTATAGTGAAATGTGATCGTTGTTCACAAACACCGATTATACTACCCCCAAGAAGAAAGAAACGATCATCCATGTTTACTAAGTATATCAGAAGTGATGAAGATTCAAGAGATTACACCGAGGAATGTTCTGCTCCCCCAGTAATCAGTATTAACATATCTCAACAGTATCCCGTAGATTCCGAGTCTCAAAGTTCTGACGACAATACAGAAAGAGAAGTAAATAAAACACCGAATATTACTGCGATACCTCCAGATTTATTGACGAATCATAATACAACCGACACAAGTGTACACGAAAATAATGATTCAGATCCAATTTCTAAAGTAGAAAACGTAGATGAGACAGAACGATTTCAAAATGATCACCATATAATTCAGGTTCCTGTAGGATCACATGAAAAGGAAAGAGAAGATTTTCCAGATTCAGAAGATTGTTCTCTTCCACGTGTAGGTGTAGATGCATATAGATCAGTGATTCAAGAAGAAATTAAAGATATGATATTGGGACGTAATGCAAATATGTATCCATATAACATAGTACTGTCTCCGCCAAGGGAGAGAGACAATACAAAAAGAATTGTGAAATTCAAGGATGTTGACGTTGCTTCTGCAATATCTGTTGCTTCCCAGACTAGTTGGGAATGGGATAGTAAAACTAAGTGCGGAGAGTGTAATTCTGATTCACACTCTGAACCCACGAACTCAGAAAAAGAGCAAGAAACTGGTATTTCTGTTAAAGATGCTTTAGAACAGAACACGTCAGATTCTACGGATTCTAGTAAAGGAAAAACAAATTCGTTTATTTGGAAGAAAGGCGGAGGAGGTGATCACAAAAAAGTATCAAGCATAGGAAAAGGTTATACACCTATATATAAGAGTAGCGCCAGATATAAAACGACTAGATCTAAGTTGTACAGGGAGTTTTTAGGGCTACAAGCTGATGAAACCGATGAATCTGAACCACAATTTTCATCACGCATTAGCTTAAAAGATTCAAGTGAGAGTACTGAAAATGAACAATCTCAATACAAATTCAAATTACGCAGGCAATTTTTTGAAAACAAATTCGAACACCCTTACAACTATAAATTTTTAAGTCTTGAGAAAAATCTGCTAGATTCGTGTGACACCCTCGACGCTACTGTAAACAGATATCAGAATTATTTATCTGGTTATCGCGATAATGAAGGCAATCGCTATGGGAGTAATCCCTCAATGAGGACTCCAAAAGAATACCTCCAACATTTGGTACAGTTACGTAGAGAAGTGGTTAAGGCTGAGTGCGATACCACGGACAGTTCTGTTGGTAAATAATCTTAAGAGTAAAAAACTTATAATTTAGAATTTCTGTATGTTTATTAAAGTTTTCACGACAAAAATTACGAAGTTTTAATATTATTCCGTTAGATATGAATGCTACATCCCATAGAAATAATTGTATGATTTACTGTAATGAAAATTAAAGACGATGATCGTAACCGTCCTGTATATTATGCGTATATTTATAATGCAAACATATGAAACATCAAGTTCATTGCCATCCTTTCTACATTTATTTACAAGCTTGTGACCTCTCCTTGCATAAGTTTTGAAATACTTGGACCTAGCACTCGTGGTGCTGCTTTCGGCATGTCAGTTTGTGTTGTCAGTGCAAGCATATGAGGTGCAATTTACCGGTCGGGGAATTTGCAAAAATAAATAAAATGGTGTTATAAAAACAATGCGAAAAATGATTGCAGTGCTATAAACCAAAAAGTATTTTAGCGTAGATAACATGATTCTTTCAATTCTTTTAATAGTTCCTTATAAGTTAGTATTATCTACACTTCTGTTCATATACTTGTGGTTTCGTTACAAATTTGCATACTGGAATAGGAAAGGGGTCTTGGGACCAACGCCGATTTTTCCCTTCGGCAATATAAGGGATGTAATAAAAAGAAAAACTCAATTCTTCCAACCATACTGTGACAGTTATTTCAATTATAAACATTTGCCCTATGTCGGGATGTACTCTTTTCATCGTCCAGTGCTGTGTATCAACGATCCGGAAATAGCAAAACTAGTGTTAATAAAGGATTTTGATCATTTTCAATCGCATGGTATATTTTCTGGAGGAGTCGGCGATCCTTTAGCGGGTCATTTGTTTAACATTCATGGCAACGAGTGGAGGAAATTGAGGGTGAAAATGTCCCCGACTTTCACGACGGGCAAATTGAAAAGTTTGTATCCACTGGTAGAGAACATAGCGAATAAGGCTCTCGTTTTCGCTGACCAGCTACATTCAAATCGAGAATCGATAAATTTTTCGGAGTTCTATGAAAAGTACTCGATGGAAATCATTGGGAGTGTCGGCTTTGGTGTCGAGTGCAACGGGTTTAAAAATCCTGATTCCGAGTTCTATCTTCGAGGACGCGAATATTTCGAGCCGAAGACTTTGTATTGGTAAGTAGATCCGGCCTATTGTGAAATAAAACAGTTCAAGTAAAACTTGAATCATAAAAACCTCACTTATCTTTTCACAACAAGCATAATTAAGTGATCATAAAGTTTTTATTTTCAGGACTTTAATGCGAGCACTTGCATTTTTTGCCCCCGATTTCTTTGATACATTAAAAATCAAGCGAATTAATCCCGACATAGTGAACTTTTTCTATAGTCTCGTCAAAGAAACAGTAGAATATAGGACGAAACATTCTTATAAAAGAAACGACTTTTTGCAAACACTAATCGAACTGAAAAATGGACAAGTGGATTACAAAGGTATTTATTAAATATTACATTTAGTTATAGGTTTAGCTTTAAACTAAAAAAAACTTTAAGCCTACACAGGTTTAGCCACTGTGGAATTCCATGAATAGTCCTCAATGATGTCACATTACCATGACCCCATCAGAACCAATAGAATGCGAAACTACATTTAATCTGCATCGATATTGCTAGTACGCAAAACAATGATGCAAGAATGTTCTTTGCAAAATTACAAAATATATATGCCTTCATGTCGAAATGTGGATCTTGCCATGAGTGACCAAATTGCCACAAGCAATTAATTAAATATAATTACCTTGTTTAAATGTTCTATGGCCTTTGTAAAGCGCCTATATTGAGCAAAAATATTTGAATATATTGCAACTGTTTCGTATTTCCTCTAAAAAGGTTCTGACAGAAATACTTACAAAGAGTACAACATTGGTTTCATTGATGTTGTCTGTCATCTAATAAATCGTAACGCGATGTACCATATAAGTACATAGTGTTTTTTTATTAAGTGCAAATATTTAAAGGGTAGATCAAAAAATTTACAAGAAACTATTTTCGACATTAAAAATTATTTTTCATACGCTACTTTATGAGATAACATCGATTATTACAAATAAATAGAAAAACTTGATATTTTTTTTAATTATTTGTTTTTATTTTTTTATTTACCCACATAAACAATACAAGCACACTAACCAATCAAGAATTGGGCGAAAATATCAAAATAAATAAATAAACAAAAAAAGCCAACAAAAGTGGCGGTGTGCGGTAGCGATGATTTATGTAAATCATGTTTACAAGATAATATTTTTTTGTTAGAAAAGAACAAGAAAAACACTTATGTTTTTATTTCTCTTTATATGTTAATTCTATTTCTCTATTAAGTACATTTTTACCTAACCTTAAAATATTTGCACTTGATTTAAAATGACCTTATATATTCATCATCTACTCATAAATATAATTAAATTTAGTATTATACGCAGTATTTTAAAAATTAACAACAGTAGAGACTTTTATTGTATCTAAAGGGTTTTCATCCCCGTACTGACTCACTTAAAAACACTTTGTATGTATGTACTTATACATACCTACCTATAGGCTTCTATGCGGCGTATTTAGATGAAATATGTAGACCAGCACCAATACTATTGTAAAAACCGCATTCAATTTGGTGGTGTTTTTTAAATGAGGCGCCTACAAACTTATCTACGGACAGACAGAAAATTCAAAAATATTTGTTTCTATTGATGTTATAAAAACCCTTCATAATAAGTTTATATACATATCTCCTAACGTACAGTCATTGGTTCGTTACAATTTTATCATTATGTATGTAGTCTATAGATTACCTATGCTAATAATTAATTCAGAGGCATGTGTAATAGACCCGGTCCGGCAATGGGCTCACCCCCTGAAAAGTGGGTATCGCCAGAAATGGAATACCTCTGCCTCGGGGATAAAAGGCTTGAGATTATTTATTTTTTACCAATTCTTATCTTGCAGTCTTAAATGAAATGAAATCAGTGTCCGGATTCCCGTTCACAATGCGAGATGTGGCAGCGAACACCATGCTTTACATGTTCGCGGGCTATGAGACGTCGGCCACGACAGGCCAGTTTGCGGCCTACGAACTGGCCCTTAACCCCCTTATCCAGGACCGGGCCAGGGACGAAGTGGGTCGAGTGCTAGCCAGACACGAGGGCCAGTGCACTTACGAGGCGCAGAACGAGATGGTTTATTTAAACATGGTCCTTGATGGTAAGTGTGTTGAAACCTTTATATTTCCAATAGGATTGAATTACTTCTATACTCTATATATAAGTACTACTATTATAAAGAGGAAAATTTTGTATTTTTGTATCTTTATTACGAATAAACTCAAAAATTACTGGACCGATTTTAATAAAAAGGAAAGTTAGAATATCCCTGAGTAACACGGGCTATATTTTATTCCCGTATTCCCACAGGAACGGGAACTACGCGGGGGAAACCGCGCAGAACGGCTAGTTTAGTACTATACCTACGCCACTACATAGTATAAAACAAAGTCGCTTTTTCTGTCCCTATATCCCTATGTCCCTATATCCCTATGTCCCTTTGTATGCTTAAATCTTTAAAACTACGCAACGGATTTTGATGCGGTTTTTTTTAATAGATCAAGAGGAAGGTTTTAGTGTTAGCATTGCACCCGTGCGAAGCCGGGGCGGGTCGCTAGTATAGTATAAAACAAAGTCGCTTTCTCTGTCTCTATATCTCTATGTCCCTATGTATGCTTAAATCTTTAAAACTACGCAACGGATTTTGATGCGGTTTTTTTTAATAGATAGAGTGATTCAAGAGGAAGGTTTTAGTATTAGCAGAGACCAGGTATTAGCATTGCACTCGTGCAAAGCCGTGGCGGGTCGCTAGTAATTAATATAATAGGGACTCATGAAACGTGTACAGAAGGAATGAAACATGTTTGTTTATAGGTTGTAGGAATATCGCCAAGAGTAGGGTACAAATTTGGTTTAAGATGAATTAAAATTCTCGCATGTAAGATTTAAGTCTAATATAACCACTCTAAAGAGTAAAAAAAACCGACTTCAATCTTCAACTTATAGGTTTTCTTATGGATGACGTCGTCAGAATGGACGAAATTAAAATGGGACCAATCTGGAAGCACCAGCTTTCAAATAAAAAAGAATCATCCAAATCGGTTCACCTAGTCGAAAGTTCTGAGGTAACAAACATAAAAAAATATATACAAACGAATTGATAACTTCCTTCTTTTTGAAGTCGGTTAAAAGTTACAATCCAATAGTAATAACTAATAAGCAAAATATGAGACTAGTTTGTCACTCACAAGATATGCGCACAGATTACCTAAACCAAATTATGTTAATAAAGACACAGAATAAGTAGGTAATTGTATGACGGCTGAGGGTTAATGCTTATCTTAGACCAAACGTATACGCAACGCAAGTGTAATATTTATAATATCTATAAAATAATAGGATGCTTAATAGAGGATGGTTCTGTGATATTACTGCATAGTACTTAACGTGGAATAACGTTCCGCAGAGACAATGAGAAAATACTCACCGATGCGAGCGCTTTTCCGTGGGTGCACAAAAGACTACACTTTACCCGACAACCTGGTGATTGATAAGGGCACGCTGGTGTTTGTACCGGTCCAGGCCATTCAAATGGATCCCGAAATATTCCCGGAACCAGAGAAGTTCGACCCCGAGAGGTTCTCAATAGAAAACAAGGCCAAGTTGCATCCATGCCACTGGATGCCATTCGGTGAGGGCCCGAGGAAGTGTTTGGGTAAGTACTTTATTGGGTTCGATTCTGCTTTACAGCGACTAAACTTATTTTAGTTTAGTCCTGTCTTTGTCTTATCTCAAAAAAAGAAAAGGGACAGAAGATAACCTACCGATTTTATTTATCAGAGGCTGTATTTTAGTCGTGACTTCTTTACTTATGCACTAAACACGTGATGAAATTCCTTAGTTGACAGAACTAATTTTAATTTGACAAGACTAAATATCTCTCGTTTCTTTTCTTTTATAGGAGAAAGAAAATGACAAGACTAACCTAAAATAAGTTTAGTCGCTGTAAAGCAGAATTGGACCCATTATAGTAATATAGACCCATGGCTACCTAGTTTTGTTATGGTCTTAAGTACCTATACAAGCCAGAAAATAAACAATGTTGTAACTTTCTGCGAATGGAAACCAATTAACTTACCATTGCAGTGTAGTAATAACCGACATACGAACCAGTATTTATCGTTAAGGCAATGATCAAAATCTTTTGTAAGTAAGTTATATAATGAAGAGTTTATTGATAACTTTACTGTAACCACCAGAATAAAAAACAATATTTGATTAATAAGAATACGCGTAGTGATCATGATCAATCATTGTACAATTAGTAAAAAAACAAATCCTTCACCTACATTATGCATCATTATCTCAAGAAGGTCACATTAATGTATTTAGCAGTATCGTCAAATAGTAATTGCATTGCACTTAGAGACTGCATGCGTAAGTAATTGAATAGTTGTTTAATTAAATATTTATTTTAGGTCTTCGCCAAGGGTACATACAGTCGAAAATGGCTTTGGTGAAGTTATTGCACAAGTATGAGCTGGTGTTGGACGATCGGACACCGGTCCCTATGAGGATCAAGGCCTCCTCGATGGCCTGTGCCGCGGAAGGGGGCGTGTGGATCAAGTTGAGAAAACTTAATGAAAAATTATGAAGAGCAAACTTCTGCGGTCAATATCGTTCGCGTAAATGTATACAATAATAGTTCTTATAATAGGTCGTTTATTAACACGCAAGTTAATTGAATTAATCGCGTAAAGATTTATCAGAACAAAGTATAAAAAAGATGGAATACTTTCGTATTTTATTTATAATATGAGTGCACGGATTACCTACCGTTTGATGCATCAAAAAGCAGCGAAAGATGTACATAAATAGGTTATCGAGCTAATAACTTTGTTTAAACAATTCATTCGAAGCATTGTATGTACCTGCACCTATATAAAAGTAATGTGAAATGATTGACTTATAAACAAACCAGAGAGATTATTTGAAACTAAGAGGCGTCCAGCGGCGTTACCAGCGTCGGATCCCATTTTCCCGTTTCCGTAAGAATTTCCAAAAATTCCTTCTCAGTGCTAACTGCGTTTTTCGCCTGTACTTTGATCGATCAGTAAGTCAGTCAACCAGTCAGACAGTCAGTTTTTTCTTTTGTATAATATAAATGGATATACATTTAGAGACAATATTCCTTGATGACCCTGAGGGTGAGTAAGAGGGATTATTTAAATTTTCTTCAAACAACTCTTCAAGCAACTCGTTTAAACAAAGTAAGATCGAGATTTTTAGATCTTCTATTGTGTATTGAGTTAGAAGCTACAGGGTGATGTGATGACCACGTTAAATCTTGTTTAATCTGGACAGGCAGTTGTGCAAAGATCCTTGGACTGCTTACTTCACGTGCAAGTTCGTGTGAGAGGAATTTTTATCAGTCCGAAACTGGTCTTTATTCTGTTTTGTTAAGAAACAACTATGTTAATTAAGATGCATTAGTATAAAGTTGTTGACTAATATTTAATTTTGTATAACAATAAAAATGTGTTTATTTACTTTCGTATATAAATGATGTCTTTAAAGTATCTATTGTAATTCGGGTTTCGGCTGTTTCGAGACTCTATACCTACTCTTGAATGTTTCTGTTCAAGTTGTTATGTTCTGTTCAATATACCTACAGGGCTTGGTGAGTACATAAACATTTGGAGATATTTAGTAGGTAATAATTGTTACATAAACACGCCCCTATAATTACTTTTTTGTATGTATACTTTCATATCTGAGCAGTTAAATTAATATTCCTTGCAAAGAAACGAGAAAATACTGTTGATTTATTTGTAACACTAGTTTGTTATAAATATTGATCGACAAAACGAATATATTTTACGATGTCTTATGCCTACAATTTTATTACATCCAATACTATCCTGGGTATCCTATTAATTACAAAGGCGAACGTTTGTGAGGATGGATGGATTATTGTTACTCTTTCACGCAAAAACTACTGAACGGATTTCGATGAGAATTTACAGTAATAAAGGTTATTAACACAACTTTTTATCAGGTAACGCAGACGAAGTCGCGGGCAAATGCTAGTACAAACTATGGACAAAACTAAACGATGTGAAACTGAAATTATGTAAGTGGGCCGCAACGTGTGTTCGTCGAAAGTGGAGAGTGCGTGGCAAATTGGCAATGACTGACTGATCGAGTTTGAATAATTTACGTAAGGCTGCGGTTAGATACAGCTAGTGAACGATGCAGATAATATCATTGCGAGTTAAACCGTGTCCAAGAAATATTCGGTGTTAAATACTTGAACAAATACAAGTAGTTATTTATATTAGATAGTACAAAGACGAACAAATCTTTTTTAATCCTGTTTTTGTTTTGGAGGCGTTTGAGTTTCTTTATCTAAACTTGACGCGAATTGAGATCGCTGGTCCCATGAACTGTCTACAGAATTTTCTGCCGAAACCACATTGGTGCGTGGTTCCTTCTCTTTATTTAGTCTTGCCTCTTTTTTCTTATTTTTCTCTTGGGATTCTTCTACGTCAGTGTCACTTGGCGGTTTCAGAGTTAAAAGCGAAGGATCAGAAAACACATTTCTTTTAGAATTGATTTGCACTTTCTGACCAGCAACTCTCCTTTCTCTATGGGTGTCGGTTTGAATTAATTTGTGCTTTAAATTAGATTTTTTTACCAAATTAGTTTGGCGGCTAATATTTTGTGTTTCTTCGTTGTTTTTCTGTGCTGATAAAGAATCACGCGTGGCGCCGCCTATTTTTTTCCATCCCATATGAAACGCCTTCTTTGATTTTGAAGTTATCTTCTCTTCTGCCCTAATATTATGTCTTCTAATATTCAGTAAACTGTCTGTATTAACTCTACGCATAGAAATTGCAGATTCCCTCTGTTCTATGCGGTCCAATAGGCCATACACCATTCTCAAAATAAATATATGATCTTCACTTTTTATTTTATATTGTTCTATTTTTAATTGTTCTTCAGAAAGTAGTCCCTGATGAGATGAAGTATTTTGTTGTTTACGATCAAAATACAGCTCTTCGTTACTACGGAAGTGCATTTTAGTAACAGATTTGTTTTTATCGGAATCGAAGTTTTTATTAACGAATTGTACAGCGACAGAAGTACTGGAAACGGTGGATGCAAGCGGCCGTGTATTGGTGGCATCGTCTCTATTAAAGTTTTCCGGAGATACTGTTCGTATATGTTCTTCCTGGCGCTCCTACAAATATACATAGTTAGGTACAACTAAATATTTTAATACAGTTGTCAGATTAACATAAAATTTGGTGAGTATACGAGTGTTGGTATGTGTGCCTGAGAGAGAGAGCGAGAGAAATAACAATGATGTGATGTTCGAGTGTATGCATTTATCCTATTTAAAATATTTCATTACGTCTGTAGCCTGATTTTGAAGTGCGAGCTGTCGCTAACATTATATTCGTCTTTATCTCCACAGAGTTGTGGTATGTTTAACCAAATCTCTAACCACAGGACTATCACTGCTCTATGCATTTACTATTCTCATATATTCTTGGACATGGTCGTTCGCTTTTGGGAGCGCTCAATTTAGTTCGCAGTCCTACCGCGAACTAGTTCGTTCATTAGTTCGTTTCGTTCGTTCGTATATATAAAGAAAGGAAAGGTTTTTCATATTTAATTTTAACCATAGATAGACTATAATTTAATAAGCAACTTTTGTAAGAGCGGCAAGAGTAAAAAAAAAATAGTTGGTTAGCATGCAGCGCCACTCAGTAATAGAGCGGATGCCAGAAAAATACATATTTAAAAGAACTAAGAGCGAGACTGTGGACGAACTAGTTCGCATAAAAGAGCTCTCTTTCGAGCTAGGTCGGTCGCGAACTACCCAAGACTAAATTCTTTGAGATTTATCAAAAACTAGCCTTACCAGCATCCTTTCAATGTTTCCCCGCAACTCGGCCCGCACTCGGACGAGTTGGAAGTCGATGACGAGCAGTATTCTGACCAGAGCGAGGCACGCTGAGCACATCCAGCACGCGGCGTGGAGCCACGCTGAGATTATCGTCAACTGAATCGCTTGGAATACACCCCGGATCCGCCTCTGGTGTGCCAGAGTCGCTACGTTCACCGTGAAGGAGCAGCTGTTGATTTTAGATCGAATTTAAACCGTTAATGGGTTCGATTCTGCTGTAAACTTTTTAGTTTAGTCCTGCCTTTGTCTTCCTTCCTCAAAAAAAGAAAAGGGATAGATGATAAACTACCAAATTTAGTCCTGCCAGAGGCTGTATTTTAGTTGTTACTTCTTTACTTATCCGCTAAATACCTACGTTATGAAATGCCTTAGTTGACAGGACTAAATATCTCGTCGCTTTTCTCTTCTATCGCATAATGCATGAAGTGTGTCCAATTAGTTTCTTAATATAAAAGTAATAAATTGTTGGACACAAATCACATACAATTATTCAGTACAGCTATGTTCCAAACTAGGCAGAACCTGAACTATGGGTACTAAACAAATATTAAGCATAGTACTTAAATAAATAGTAGACACCCAGACACGAAGTCAACAGAGATGTTCATACACGCTAATTTTGGCCTCGAGTGGGGATCAAATCTGTGACTTCCGGTTCAGATCAGGGTCACTACCAACTGAGCCAACAGCCCCTTCGGCGACTAGCAGAGCAAAGACACCATAATGTTGCGGTAGCATACAATATGGTATCTTTTCTTTATACTTAACACAAAAATGGTAACAAAAATACAATATCAATAGGTACAGTCCACATCTATATAATACACCACTGCCTTTCATGCGCATACATTTCCTTGTCATGTCCTTGTGCTGCCTCTCAGATGTATAGATACCCTCTCGCTAAGCGTTTAAAATCTCATCCAGTACGAAAACCAAACATACCTGTCAGTTGTAGATAATCTAAGATAGCTCAAACCAGGCATCTCGCCTGTGTGGTTTGCGCCATCGTTAATGCCCACAATGTCAAATATGGTCAAGGTAATTAAGGAATTACCTTTGGTATTACCTATACAATGTTGTTACGCTCAAGCAGTGGAGATATCTCGTTAATTGATGGCTGGGTTATGATAAGGTGATTCTGAAGCTATATCATACCTGGGACTATTGGTGATCTCAGCCAGCTTTGTGCAGAGTTCTTGGAGGCCCTCGTGGGTAATGGAACTGGTGTAGATGCAGAGGCAACTCATCGCTAGCGAGAATACGATGATAGTCGGCAGAACGCGCCAAGGACGCTGTAGTCTGCAAATCATTTGGTTTACAGTTTTCGAAGAATCGTATAAAGTAATAAATAATAATCAAACGAGTGATAAAAAATTAGAGCAGTGTGCTTCACATGATGAAAATCAGTAAGGCTCGGGTGCGAATCCTGGCATGTATCTATCAATGAGTGGTTCGAAAACTTACGTACATATTTATAACTTGCTCGACGGTGAAGGAAAACATCGTGTGGAAACCCGCAGGATCCAGAATTAATTCTGAGGCATGTGTAACAAACCCGGTTGGGCGATGGGCTCACCACCTATCACGTTTAGGGGTCCAAAGAGTATCTCGTAAGAAGATCCCGAAATGGAACACCTACCTCTGCCTATCCCTTTAGGGATAAAAAGGCGTGAGATTATTTATTTTTTATTTTATTTGATACGAAATGAGTTTATTCAAAAAATCGGCGGTAAAAGAAATCATAGTGGCGAAACCCGTAAGCACCAGAATTGATTCTGAGGCATGTGTGACAGCACTCCGGTCCGACGATGGGCTCTACCGGTCGAATAACGTTTTTTTGTGCAAAAATATCAGAGCAAGGTAAGTTTGTATAAGTATAGTTAGGTGAATAGATAAAAACTAAACGTTACCCAGTCAGTGTCCGACTGCCAGACGAGCACATCAAAAACAATGTGGTCCAAACAAGCCCACAAATTCCTGATACGAGTGGCACGTACGTCGGCAAGTTGCACTGACTTTTCTCTACCCACTGTGTGCTCACGAAGTCTACCGGCACTGTAAAGTATTTTTCATCTCTCCGGGCGGAAAGCGGCAAATTTCGGCCAGTTGCGCTAAACAAAGTTGCCGCTTTCCGCCTCCGTCGATAATAAAAATAGTATGTACACACTTCGGGAAGTAAGTAAGAAAGTCTTAGATCACATGTAATTGTCGACCGAGGCGAAGCCGAGCCGATATTTCTTATTTTACTTCCACAGGTGTGTAATAGAGGTACTAAGTACAAAAAGATAGATAACGCAAGTTGAAGTCGATACATTATTATGTGTGCCTTAAAAGCTAGATGGCTGGAGGAATGCTTTGAGCTTGACGTATGTAGAGACATGTGACTAGACTCAGTTAAATTGATAAAAACTTAGGTATTTGAAGTACGCTTAAATAAAAGCAACATAATTTATTATAGATACTAAGTATGTCTTTATATTTAACATCATTGAGGTATCTTATAAATACATAAATGGAACCCGCTTATTTTCATAAAATTGGCAAAACGGCGCTATCCACCATTACATAAACTGATTGGATGAATAAATACAAAAGGTCTATTTCGAGTTGGTACCTCCAACATAGGCATAATAAATTTAAATACATACATACATATTATATTAGGGTTAATTGCATTTCATGGTACTGCGCATAATATAAACTATTGCTCTTAAGAACACAAAGGCGATGCAAGAATTTCTTGAGATTTTTTGAAGCATTTATTCGACCATATTGCTACTTGATAGAGGGCTTTATAGTTCATTAAACCTTTGATATGTACCTACTTATGATATAGGTTATAAAATGGCACTTACAATCGGACTTCCTATCGGGTACGAATCCATATATTATGGAATGGTGAAACTCTTTGATAGAGAGTAGTTTGGGGAACAGCACACACTTCTCGTCGAATAAATACATGAGCACGTGAAAGCAGAAAGTGCAGAATGATCCAAATACGAATGCTAGAAAGAAAAGAAGTAACTGGGAACCTAAAACGGCGATGGATAATAGTTTTAGTTTATTTGTATTCATACTAAAGTAGGTAAATAAATAGTTTGGTAACTATCCGCAGAACCTTTCCATACTACATTGATTTCCCTTTCATTCCTTTCAATTAGTCGGTATTCTTCGTAAAGAACAAATGTATCCATTAGGCAACTCAGGAAACTTCTTTTACGAATTTCACTTTTGCTAATATTCTAGAAGATAAATAAACGTAAAATATGTATCAATGTGTCAAAGTTGGGTGTATGGAAGTAATCCTCTTTGAGTGTCGCCCTAACAAATAGTTTCTTAATATTTCTGGTGCAGACGGTTAAAAAGATTTCATATTCAATTACCTTGCTTGGTAAGTTCAATATTCTGCACAAAGAGGTTGGAAGAAAATGATTCTCTTTAGGAGAGAGAAACTTTTTATACCTCTCAAGCCAATAAAATAAAACAAAATAGATTTTTTGCCTATTGGAATATATACTTAAGTTACTTTATGCTATTGGAACTGGGCGGTGCTCGACGAATTAAACGTCTTTGATTGTGCAGTAGGTTAGTAGGCTATCTCCTGCATGAAGGGGTCCCATAAATCATGTCAGTATACCTAACAAGACCCTTTATTATATTAGTTTTATGACCTTTGTTAAGGTAAACAAATATTATAAGAGTTTAATTTATTTGTCACTAAATGTCTTGCGAAAAACAAAATACGCATACCAAAATAAGCTTATTGATCGGACATATCTTTGTGGTTTCCACAAATGTACGAGATTACGTTTTACTGTAAAATTAAGTACTTACTTAATTTCATTATCGATAAACAAATACCTATCTGTTTTTATTGATGTTATACATAACAGATTTTATTCGTAGTGCTGTGTTAGTTATGAATCCAAACATAATTTGATATCTAGTGATGTGAGCACCTACAATGTCGATCGGTCAAGCAACAATTGCAGATATATTAGGATTAAGTATCTATTACCGTCGTCTGCCCCTGCGTACCTGCTGCTTGATTGGCTTAAAACAAATAAAATAAAAACTTTTTTGCGTACAATGAAACATGAAACGAATTTTGAAATACATATTTCAGTAAAGTAAGTACATTTTGGCCTTCGATTGCTCAGTAAACATTAATATATACAATGATTTTTTATATAATACTAATAATAATATAATCTCACGCCTTTTATCCCCGAGGGGGTAGGCAGAGGTATTCCATTACTGGATATACCCACATTTCACGAGATATATTGGACCCCTAAGCGTGATAGGTGGTGAGCCCATCGCCGGACCGGGTCTTTTTTTACACATGTCTCAGAATTAATTCTGAGACCTGCGGGTTTCCTCACGATGTTTTCCTTCACCGTCGAGCTAGTGATAAATATGTATTTAAGTTTAGAAAAACTCATTTTTAAACTCATTTTAGATTTTTTAAACATTAAATAGAACGAATATAATATACACCTTCCTACTCGTATAAGCTACCTATACCAAAAATGCGTATCGATTGTAACTAAAACATTAGACTAACGTTAATTGAGTTGTTAGAGTACGCTTATTATCCTCATCGGCGTTATCTATCGATAGGTGACACACTGGCCACTATGGCCCACTCTACCCAGTAAGTGTCTGGCATTTGTACCAGCCGCAGGGCTTGCGAATGTCTGCCGTACTTGTTATCACGGGATTGCTCTCAATGTTGTAGGTAATCTAACTGTGAAGATGTTTACACCAATATTTTTATTAGTGTTACTTTTTTGCAAAACAAATGCTTTTCAAACAGACGAAGTTATTACATGGACGCTTCGTAACGCTAATGGGTGTAAGTATTTAATTTTGTTGTTTGTTCTAGTTGGATATGGCTCTCACAATACTAAGGTAAAACTCATTCTTTGCTACTCCATAAGTAAATTTAGAGAGAGTGCAAAATAAAACACTACCGATTTGACAGGTTCGTAGCAATTTGATTTATTGTCTGTGCTTACCCTGACAAACCCTGTGACACAGTGTATTTGTCACGATCACACTGGTTAAGCAAAGTTGGGCGCAGTGAGTCAGTGAATAGGTGACCGCCTAGTAGCATTATATTACGAGCGTTTCCGTGTTTCGGAAGGCCTGTTAAATCAAAAGTCAAAGGAAAAAATAAAGTCAAAATTTTCTGTAAGTATAGAAAACACACTTAGAAAAGTCAATAGTCTAATCACAAGGCACTTTAAACTCGTCCATGAAGATTGGCGAAATGTAAACAGCAGTCCATCTCCACCGACGAGTCGCTGGTTCCAAATGCAGTACCCCGAGAAGAGCCAGCAAGAAATTCAAATTGTTGGCTCCGGTTTTTGTTGTGTTTACGCACAATGGAATGGAAGTGGTTAGGTAAGCCAATGATATTGTATGTATATGCTCACTGGGTTAAGCCATATCAGATACCCTTGGGTAGCTTAAACATTTCGGACTGATAGGTGGTACTAGCTTAACACCATCTTGCAAATTGCAAAGGAAAGACCCTTAGCTCAGCAGTGGGATGTTACGGGTTGATGATGATTGATGACCCTGACAAGAAAAAGCGACAGATCAATAAATGAAGTAAACACTCACTACATAAAGTGCATTCTTCTACTTATGCTTATGTTCCAGCCATCAACATACCGGGTACAGTGCCCGGCGGTGTGTATTCGGACCTGGCTAATGCGAAGATAATCGGCGACATCCTGTATCGGTTCAACGATGTGCTGACGAGGTGGGTGGCGCACGATACTTGGACTTACGAAGGGAAGTTTGAAGGTAGGTATAATTACAACACATGTGTTACAAGTCGTGCACACGAAGGGATTTGGAACAAAAGAGGAGTCTTAGTAATAAAGTCCCGTTGGTAAGTTTTGGGGACGCAATTCTAAAAATAAGAAACTTCCTTGCTCTGCCAAAATTTTATGCTCACCGGTTACCTACGGTTGTACGTTATATTTCAGTGTTTACATTGTCAAGTAACGAATAAAAGACAGAATGGGATTAAGTATCCATTGTCCTTGTTCGCTCGTGAATCTCCGATGCTGTCACTGGTCAAGACGATATCTCAAATACCTGCTTATTTAATGTTTACCAAAACTACTTAAGTAAGTTCATAAATTGAATATGTATTAGCGACACATTACTAGTGTCGAGCAGTTGCTGTGCTTAATCTCTCGACCGACGGCATTCCAGACACAATAGAATTTCAATTGTTACATTACAAGTATCGTTTATTGTCACCCTAAATTATGATTATTCTGAGATTAGAAGAGTAAGATAGAAAAATGCATTCAAATAACTTTCAAATAGACGTTGTCATGAGGTTCTAATTTTATTTTTAGCATGTACGTATTTATTTATTATAATATCTGTGCGTTTTCACTTATGCTTTAATTTGTGTCATTGTCATTGAGTTATAAAAATATCAATTGAAACGATGATATCTATAATATTTTATTTATTTTATACTTCAGATACCTATTTAACAACCAATCTGTCACAATGTTGAAGCATGAGATGATGCCGCGATATATCTATGTACTCGTACATATTTCTGAGAACAAACAAGATAAACGACGATAATGTCACTATACGTTTAATATTTAGGATTGTAACGATCGAGTTGATTTTTTAATGCACAACACATGAAAACTTTTTAATGCACAATAACATGAAAACTATAATAAGTAATAAGTTAATACTTTTTATAGTTATAACGTAATAAATAACAGAACTATTTACCTACCACCTGCTAACCTACTTAACGGTATATTAATTTTAATCCATTCCATTCTGTTCCAGTCAGTTCAGACCAATTAAAGTATGAAGTGGCGAATTTGGTACTGCATGGTGTCGATACCGTCGCGTTTGTCGAATTAAACGATGTGCCTGTCCTTTCGACCAACAACATGTTTGTGAGATACGTATCGGATGTTAAAGCACATCTGAAGGTACGCATCACAACTTATTAGTCTAAAAGAACTCTTCAATTGAGATAAACATATAGTAGCTGTGCTAACATTTCTGCCACTGGGGCCCTATTGTCTATTTATATATGTAATCGTAATCGTCTTTATTTAACATTTGTTACGCGATCAGTGCTTGC
This sequence comes from Ethmia dodecea, assembly GCA_963855545.1. NCBI lineage: Eukaryota > Metazoa > Arthropoda > Insecta > Lepidoptera > Depressariidae > Ethmia > Ethmia dodecea. The sequence goes on from OY979457.1 coordinate 9,182,238, forward strand.
TCTTCGTTCACTGACTGTATTGACGACGATACGAGATGTACGGAAGAAGCAACGTATGTCAAAATGAAGACGATTGCGTTTACAATTATAAAATAGACACTTAAATAAATCTATACATATAATAAAACTCTAACGGGACCGTGTCTGTACATTAAATATTTTTTTGAAAATTTTAACGGTAGTGTATATAGTTATCGATATAGATACCGAAACACCAATTTTTGGAATTTTTGTCTGTCTGTCTGGTTGTGCACGCATCACTCAAAAAGTACTGGACGGATTTTGATGAAATTTGGTATGGAGATAGCTGAGTACCCGGGTCAACATCTAGGGTACTTTTTATTCCAGGAAAATATCTCATTCCCACGGGAACATATAAAAACTGGTTAAAAAGAGAAATACGTACTACTCCGAAACGATAACACCTAGAATCTTGAAAAATGGTATGAAGGTGTCTGATATGTCATAAGAAATTGGTATGAAGGGATTTTTGGAAATTCCCACGGGAACGGGAATAAACTGAATCCAAGCGGGAAAACGCCGCTGGGCACCCGCTATTTGAAATATGGTATGTAGGTGTCTTAAATATGTCGTAGGCAACCACTATAAAGGGATTTTCGGAAATTAACACGGGAACGGGAATAAACGGAATCCGCGCGGGCAACGCCGCTGGGCACCCGCTAGTAGAAAATAAATTCAAGGGGAATATATCTTCCAATAAACCTATATCAGTGAATTATTCCGAACGCTTGATTAAATAACGTATTCGTAATAGTACATTATGATATAAGTGCGGTAGGTTGAAAATTACAGCCGAGGCGATATTGCTAGCCCGAGCCGTAGGCGAGGGCTACAAGTAAGCAGAGGCTGTAATTATCAAAGCGCACGTATGTCATACGACGTTTTATAACACATTTGCGAGGAAATAAAATAAAACTCCGACTATGGTAAACGAATAAAAACAATACAGCGTTAAGAAAAAGCGCGCGGCGCGCATCATCATTTTTTTTTAGGAAAAGGCACAAAAAACAGCCAGTACTTATTACTAATAAAGTAAAATAATATTTTTGTGTTTTTGTTACAGATTGGTTGTAATTTACTGTCAAAATTAATTAAATTAAATAATTATGTACATAAATATTTCTTTAATATATTTTATCTCCCAAAGTTAATTTTAATCATAAAATGTTGACAACTTTTTTGACATAAAAACTCTTTTCTGAGATTTTAAAAAGTACCGTTCGTTTTAAGACGGAGCATCTTGATAAACCGTGCGTTTTACTTTACACTTACCGCACTTGGGCGTAATGAGATAGGTAACGATATTAAAATTGGTGGAATAAGACACCTTTTACGAGCAAATGTGTTATAAAATTAGTTAACTTATTAGAGTAATAATGACTTACGAAGCAGGGCTCAACTGGCGGGAAGTCACGGGTTCGATACCCGCCCGAGACCATAATGTTTGTTCATGAACATGATTGTTGGTATCGTGTTTGTGTGTTTCTATGTACCTACCTATGTTTTTAACTTGTTTTAATTTTTATAAATAGTTAGGTACACAGATAGGTCAATCTTTTAGTGAAACATTGCTTTTATGCTTACGCGGTACATAAACTGTATCAAGGTATTGGTATTCTTTATTTGCCTGCGAGATAGTTGCCAGGTCAGCAGACGTATTCACAGAGACTCGATACCGTTTCCGTTCGATTCGAGTCGAATCTATCGACATCGGAAACGAATCTATCGAGATGGACTGATGTTGGTATCGAAAACTAATGTCACTTATGACAGTTGGTGTCACTTATGACATACCAACATCAGCCCATCTCGATAGATTCGTTTCCGATGTCGATAGATTCGACTCGAATCGAACGGAAACGGTATCGAGTCTCTGTGAATACGTCTGCAGGGCGCGATACCCCATTATATTTTCTTAACCTGGTAATGGTAATCATCTTTAGGTCGGAGAGAATCTCTTGAAGGTTACATTCACGTCACCTATCGAAGCGGCGCTGCGCCGTTCTGACCAGTATTACACGGCCCCTCAATGTGTGCCAGATGTATACCACGGCGAGTGCCACGCCAACCAGCTTCGAAAGATGCAGGCTTCCTTCGCTTGGGATTGGGGACCTGCGTTCCCTTCCGTTGGGCTTTGGTAAACATATGTTTTTTCATATCTCATACTCGGAAAGTAGTGTATGTTTGATCTGAGTACCGGGTCGGAAGCGATGATTCCCACCACAGAGAGATTCATTGCTGTGATTCCCGCCCTCGGTCGGGAAAGACTCATAGTAATTGCTTCCGGCCTTAGGGCGGGAATAAATAAAAAAAAAAAGTACTACATTTGGCAATGACGTTTATAGAAAAAGTTTCTCTAGGAAAGAGAATGACTTTCTTCCAACCTCTTTGGGTACTTAGTAGGGATACGAAACTTTTTACATCAATTAGAATAAGAAAAAAAGGTGCGGCTTTGTGAGTGTAGGTATAAACCACAGAAAATAGCCCGCGCGCGGGGCGGTACGCGTTCCATATTTAAAATTAAAAAAAGAGTAATAATTTGGAGAGCTGTTCCGAAATTCAAAATCTTGTTTTTCATCGACACTAATAAGCACAGAACACTATTACTCGGCTAAAAGTACATATTATTATAAAGAGGAAGGATTTGTATATTATTTTTGTAATGTTATTTAGGTTAGGTACTCTATGATGTAGTATTCAAAGACGTTTAAAAGAAAAAGTTTCTCTTTCTTTCAACCCCTGGTTGTTGTTGTTGACAATTTTGTTTTTTTTTGTAGGTATTATTGCGTTTTTGCATGTTTGAATTTTTGTAAAATTTTATTTTTTTTTGTTTACTTTCCTTGAATTCAAAATGAAAAGTAGAGTGTTTAACGCGGGTGGAAGTTATCGATTCCTACTCGGACTATACGCCCTCGCTGCGCTCGGGCGTCTAAATACCTCGTATGGGAATTGATTCCTTCCGACCCTTGTATAACAATCTACTATTATCAACACGTAACAGCTGATCTGTGGTATTGCTTACCTGAAACCCATCAAAGATCCCGATTCACTGGTAATTTCACAGATCCTTTCTTAGTGGATAGGGAGGAATCCCCAAAGAGGAATCTACGGAGTATCCACTAAAAGAGGATTGTCCAAATTACAAGTTTTTAGTAAAATGTATAATATTTGAGATTTCGTGATTAATCAGTAAGTAAGTGGTAGGTATTTCATATTTCATAATAGTGGTGACATTTTACAAAAACAACTAAGTAGGTACCTACATTGAATTGCACTAAAATTGTACTGTTTTGATTTCTACCATTAGGTCACCAAAGTGTAAATGGAAGTATATATATATATTTTTTTTAAGTGGATTTTTTAGATAAATACGACGAAAACAGTCATTACCTTAGGTATAATAACAACTTTTTCTATTATAGGAAACCAGTAGCTTTAGAATATTACAACCGCGCCATTATAAGGACGGTGACTACACACCCTAAACGAAAGGATAAGCACTGGCATTTGAAAGTAAAGGCTCAACTGGAAGTTAATCCGAGGATTACAATCCTAAGGGGCTACCTACGAACTGCTCTGGAAGTCGAAGGCCATGAAAAAATTACTATGGCTAAGGAATTTGAAACCACTGTTTACTATGGAGCCGCCGAAGTTAAACTCAATATGACAATTAGTGAGGTAGGTAGTTACGTCATTACGTCTCAAACTTATACTATACAGTCTTTCTTTTAAGACCTAAGTTATGTTCCTGCTAAATAGCTGCTGGATGGCATTAGTGGCTTAGCCGTGAAACGGTAACAGATAATTATATCGATTCACTTTCACATTTTTTACAATTTTAGTGTGAATACGCTTAGGATATGAATTAAACTGTACCTAAAGTATAATATAGAATAATAAAATAACAATGAAAATAATATAGCACCTAGTTACTTAAGTAACCTGAACCAGAAATATTGAATAGGTATTGTTGCGGCAAACGGCATACACGTTTCGATACGGCAAACATGGCTCATTATCAGAGCCAGAGCTACGCATAAAGAAAATCCTTACAACAGTTTAAATTATGCTTCATAGTCTACATGGAATACCTGCCAATATCTGAAGTAAATATTTTTTATCGTGTTTTAGAATGTGATCAGGTTATGGTGGCCAAATGGATACGGCGACCAGCCATTGTATAACTTACGTGTTTCTATTCATACCGATATGGGATATTACGGTGAAGATCACTTTAAAGAGCTGCAGATAGCCTTTCGTTCTGTAAAAGTTGTCGAAGAGGCCGCTTCAAAACGTTTTGGTAGGTTAAAAGTTAATTTTACATGTTCTTTCCACTTACATCTTAAACTTCTCTCTGCTACGCTGAGATGAAATAAGATATCTCACTGTATGCGGTACCATGCGATATACTTAATCAAAATCGAATCAAATCATAATCATTTTTTTAGATCTCCATGGATCACAATTCACAAAGTTCTCTAAGCACAGTTAAAACGTTTGAACATATTTACCTATGTTTTGCAGGAAATACAACAGCTGGCAATGGACTAACGTTTTCTTTCAAAGTTAACAGTCGTCACATCTTCATGAAAGGTTCCAACTGGATTCCAGCAAATATCCTACCAGAATTGGGCAGTAACAAAGAAACAGGTATTGTTACACTTACTTACTGGTGAATTATGGAACTTTTTCGGTTTTTTCATAGCTATAGGCCCAAAGACGTTTAAAGAAAAAGTTTCTAGAGAATAATTTTCTTCCAACCTCTTTGATCTAAATATATTTTTTGTGGTGTAGTTTGAATAGAAAAATACTAAATGGTGATATGTAATGCATGTATAGGATTTCTGCGAATTTACTGTGGAGTTTCCGCGCCACACAACGACGCAAGCGGGCATATTTTTGTTAAAACCGAGAGCTTGTTTCGATCTGACTTCCAATATGGCATTGTGTTGTCAAACCAGCGGTGATGTCTAAACACGGTTTGTCAACCGAGTGTTGGCTAGGACTAACTAGGCCGAGCTTTCATTTCACATTAGCACTCTATAGGAAAGAGAATGATTTTCTTCCAACCTCTTTGGCTAGGCCCTTTGATCTAGAAATTCAATTAAAATGTTCATTTCCAGTGGATTCCTTGCTGTTGGCCGCACGCGACGTTCACATGTCGATGCTCCGGGTGTGGGGTGGTGGAGTGTACGAGTCCGACTACTTCTACCAACGGTGCGATCAGTTGGGTATCCTCATCTGGCAGGACTTGATGTTTGCGTGCTCTATGTATCCGGCCGACGCGGAGTTTTTGGAGTAAGCGTATACAGTTGTTTGAGGCAGATAACACGTACAGAGTTCGTTTTAGAATAATGTTACTACCGTTGTTTTCAGTTCGGTGAGAACAGAAATAGAACAAAACGTTTTACGTTTGCAGCATCACGCTTCAATAGCAGTATGGGCTGGAAACAATGAAAACGAAGTAGCTCTCCGTGGTAATTGGTACGGCACTGCACCACAGTTTTATAAATATAAGACAGAATACATCAAATTATACGTGGACACCATAAAACCAGTTGTAGAGGAGATAGATCCTGGTAGACGTTATCTAGTGTCCAGTCCTTCCAATGGCTGGGAGTCCGAGCGAGAGGGCTATATCGCTGAAAATCCCTACGATCCCAACTATGGAGACACTCACTATTACAACTACATTAGCGACAACTGGGATATGAATATCTTTCCAAAGACAAGATTCGCTTCAGAATATGGTTTTCAATCTCTGCCATCTCTTTCAACGATGGGGACAGCAACGAGAGAGGTCGATGATTATCGAGTTGATAGTGAATATTCCAAACACAGACAGCATAGCCCAAATGGTTACGTATACATCGAAGATCAAATCAGAAAACATCTGAAACTTCCAAATAAAGTGGTGCAGTCCGTTAGTTCATACTTTATTACATCTGGATATACGCGGGATACAATGTTAACGAACAATTCGAATTACTTTGAAAAATTTATATTTTACAGCCAGGTAAGTTGAAAATACTTTTATGGAAACTAGGCCTACAATAAAAACTAAACTTGTGACTTACATATTACTTAGTACCAACCAATTATCATATAGTAAGTATAACAAAACTGTAACGAGACCGTGTCTGTAGGTACATGAAATATTTACGGTAGTGTAAATAGTTATCGTATTAGTTAAAAAAAAAACAATTTATAGAATTTTTGTCAGGTCTGTGGACGCATCACTCAGAAACGAACCTACACCCACCGGTGGGTGAACCCAGTGGGTGCACGGGTCACGGGTCGAATTGACGGATTTTGATGAAATTTGGTATGAAGTAACCGGGTCAAAATCTAGGGTACCTACTCTTTACTACAGGAAAATATCTCATTCCCACGGGAAAATATAAAACTGGTTAAAAAGAAAAATTACATAGATTTTAAGTTCTTTGTAACTAACACCTATGGATAAACATGTCTGAATTTTTTTTTTATTATTATATTTAAAAATAGAAATAAAGATTCTTTAAACCGATATTTCCACAGATAACACAAGCGATGGCTATGAAGAGTGAAACGGAATACTACAGACAAAGTCGGGCGGATTGGTACACGATGGGTGCACTTTACTGGCAACTGAATGACGTGTGGCAAGCGCCGTCTTGGTCTGGGATAGGTATGGGGTATACATTTTGTATTGTCTCTAATGGGCCATTTACAGGAGGCCCATCCACTAAGACAATCCACTAAGCCAATCCAAACTACATAAAAAAAAGCTTGAGGACAATCCAATGCAGTGGACTGTCTCTATTTACAAGAGGCCATTAGTGGATTGGCTTACTGGAATGGCCTCGTGTAAATGGCCCATAATACATTTGATGGTTCGACTACCTCTTTGTAGCCTCTTAGCTCTGAGATCTCGGCAGCATAAATTGTTGGTTCCGAATTTCGTTGTGCTCGCACATGGAAGTCATAAAGCCATGTCAGATACCCTTAAGCAATGATATTATGTATGTATATGCTCACTGCCCTTAAGTGAATTAAAAAATCTGAGAGTTACGTGGCCACTAACCCTTATACCATCTCCCAGTCCGCTATGGTCTCGTGTGGCCCAACTGCCCACCAACAAAATGCCCACTTTTGATATGTGAGGAAAAACCCATAGGTAGGTACTGTTACGGGGTGATGATGACAAAATTTCTAAACAATATTCTGAGTGTGATATTACAGATCAGACAAAACTCCGATTTACAGCGTCATCTCTTTCCGATTGCACCTAATGTTCAAAAAAATAGTATGTACTTTAATAGTGAACCGTCTACCCTAGTTCTATCTCAGTCTCATCCATCCCAAGGTTGTCTGGATGAGATAGCGATAAGACATCCCATTGTACTATCCATACTACATAGTTTTTGGTGTACAATAAGGAGTTATTATATTCTACTGAGGAGGAGATTCGCGCTCAAATGACATTATATACTAGCTTTAACCCGCGGCTTCGCTCGCGCACGTTTATTTCAGATCCTTTCTTAGTGGTTGCCCACACTGTATACGCTATCTATGTGCAAAATTTCAAGTCTCTAGACGTCTAGCGGTTTAGGCTGTGCGTTGATACGGTACATCATTAATCAGTCAGTCAGTTTATCATTTTATATATATAGATTACACGTAGATAGATTATACGTAGCTTATTCAATCAAACCTATTTGATTGTTTTCAGAATACGGCGGCAAATGGAAGATGCTCCACTACTTTGCTAAATCATTCTTCGCGCCTGTACTAGTTTCTCCCAGGCTTCTGCCATCTGGTGACGTCGACGTGTACCTCATCAACGACAGATTTGTGCCAATAGTGTTCGGCGAAATAACAGCGGATATATTTAATTGGAATAGTTTAAACCCTCAGAAGCAGGAAATTGGAATTGCAAATTATGTGAAACCGTTGTCAGTAAAGAAAATAATTATGAATATACAGATATGGAACAATAACAATAAGAACAACATCTTTGTGAGGTTTTCTCTAAAAGCTGGTGGCGTGTCGTCGTCTCCCTACAATTACGTATTCCCAACACCCTTGCATTCTATTGTTGGCTTGAAGACTCCAAATATACAAGTAAGGCTGTTGTAACTATTCTACTACAGTCAAGGAAAACATCTAAACTAAACGGTGAAGGAAAACATCGTAAGGAAACCCGCAGGTCTCAGAATGAATTCTGAGACATGTGTAACAGACCCGGTCCGGCGATGGGCTCACCAAGTGGTGAGCCACCACTTACCTATCACGTTTAGGGGTCGAATATACCTAGTCGTAAAAAGTGGGGTTTTCCAGAAATGCAATACCTCTGCCTACCCCTTCGGGGATAAAAGTTTATTGTATTTTAATAATTTAAGAGGATCTGATCTAAGGAGATAAGACTAGCCATTAAAAAAATCCGATGTGTATATCCACCAACTAGAACGACTTATTATTATTAGTATGCCACTCGAAAAAATTCTTTTGACTGTAAATTTTACCGAAATCGTTTCCGCAATTTCAGATAAAAGTCTCAAAGTCAATAATGACACGGGGTGAACCATTCGCCTACTCCGTGGAAATAAATGTAGACACAGTTGTACTATTCCTCTGGCTGGAAACAAAAGCATTGGATGGCCACTTCAAGGACAATGGCTTGATCATCACAGAGCCATATGTAACTGTGGAATACATAAGCAAAACAAACTTATCGCCGGATAAATTGGAGCAAGCTATCTCCTATCAATATTACATGAACTGATGTCAACAAAAATTGCTGTGTAAATATAGTATCAGCAATAGCATTCAATTGTTTTTGTTTGGTCCCGGTTGTCGTTGTTTACGCACAAATCAAGTCGTTGAACCATATCAGATACTTTTAGGCTAGAAAAAATATGATAGTTAGGCCACTAGCTTCATCTCCGAATCCGCGGTGGGCTTGCGTGGGAGATGATGGCCTTCCGCATGTAATAAATAAAATTAAATAAAAAAACTAGGCAGGGCCTGTACTATGGGTAACAAACAACTGATAAATATGAAACGACCAGACACGAAGCCAACAGACATGTTCAAGTTCATGCACACAAATGTTGGCCCCGAGCGGCAATCGAACCCACGACCTCCGACTCAAGGCAGGGTCACTACCAACTGAACCAACAGGCCCGTCATAGCTCGTCATGTGTCAGCACTGGACGGTTCCGGGTTCATGTCAAAACTTTTATGCGTCATTTGCCTGTGGTGACTACCATAATATTATGAAGATGGAAGTTGTATAACTAAAATTTTTAATATTTTGTAATAGTAAGTAATACTAAAGATAAATAATTTATAACTTTTGGCTTATCGCTAAAGCGTTACAAATAGCGAATTGGATCTCAATAAAAACTCATCCCAGTATCACCTTGTTAAGAGTTATAGAATATTGGAAGAAAAAAAAACTCTGTACAAAGCAAAAAATACATTTATTTCTGTTCTATATATATGTCTGTATATATGCGTGCGGTTACAAACTAATTATAAACATCTGCAATACAATTACAATTAATCTAAATTAATCTTTGGACGATATTTTTATAACTGGTAAGGGCTTCTTTTCAATTAATAATTACTTCACAATGCACATTTTATTTTTTATCTGGTAAGACATATTTTATCACAAATGTTGGTGAACAGCTCAGCTTTTTTATTTTACAATAATGTATCACTTTAGGACCATGTCACATTAATTGATCAACACTTAAAATTTAGTAGTTTTTTTTCAGAAGGAACATAATATTGGTTGAAGTCTTAAGAATCATCCGCATACATTAGGGAAGGGCTGCGTTCTGTCCAGAGCTTGAAAAAATATCTACACTTAGATACATTTCAATGCACCTGATTTTTTTAGATGATTATCTAGTTCTCAAATTTAAGATTCAACTAACGACACTACAGCAGTGTCACTTTTATTATGGCGAGTGTCAATTTTTGACACCGATCGATCGGTCTCGAGTAAATAAATAAATATGAAGTATCGGATAACGGCGTCACGCTTGGCACGGCCCCGTGCATGGTGTGTATGGATGATCTTATTCTATTTACACTAGAAAACGTCCCCAAAAAATATTTGTAATTCTATTTCACATTGCCGACGGAGAATCCTTCGAGTGAACGAGAATAGGAAGGCTCAAGTGATCACTTAACACAGTTATCAGGACATGATTCTAAGTATACATATCGGAGATTGGCTTAAAATCAGTGGAATTACAGACTTATTTATTATGTTAAGGAGTAAACTTTTTGTAAACAAAGTTAATAATTATCAGACCGTCCATAATATATATAAAGTGAAAATAATTGAACATAATATAAAAAAATTGAAAATTTAACACTGAGATAAGTAACAAGCTAAAACATAACAATTTGCTTGGTCTTAAACCAATTCAACTTATTCACTAAAAATTAATTAAACAAGTTATAAAAATATTTGCCTGTCCACAACAGGCTACAAATGAGTACCCAAAGACGTTTAAAGAAAAAGTTTCTAGAGAATGATATTCTTCCAACCTCTTTGTGAGTACCTATAATCTCCATATTGCTTTATCTTACACAGCTATCACTAATGGGTCTAACTAAGGCCAAAACCACTTTTGACTGTTTTTTGCAGACAACTTTTGTTTTTTTATTTTTACTAAGGGCATAGGTCAAAGGTGGTTTTGCCTGATTTAAAATTTAGTCTATCGGTCAAAGTTCATAGGACAGGGTTAAGGAAGCAAGCAAGCAAACGTGCCACCATACAAGCATAAAACCTAGGCTCGCTTAGCTGGGTCACAACACTACTCTAACCCAACCTTTTGACCGATGCCCTTAGTCAAAACGACTTTTGATTGCTTTTTTGCAGTCAAAAGTGGTTTTTACCGGTTATGAGTTTTGACTGTAACACATATGTAATGCTAGCCCGCTTCAATATCTTTTCCAGACTCCCTCAATAAGCACCATTTGGTCAAGTAATCAATTCAAGTTAATAAATAAGCGATTAAAACTAAGTAATTGCATAAAGACTAGCAAGCAAAAGGATTTTAGTCAGTCGATTTACGAAAGTATTCATGATGATAGAAAAGTAGCAATTTTATCAGCTAGCGTATAACAATGACACATAAATATAATAACAAATATATTAACCTACATCGTTATGCAATAAAAAGTATAAGAAATAAAAAATAAATATTCTAATAATTATAACGAATATCTCACTCATTTTATATTATAATTATATAATAAGTACATTAATTGTGGCACTTTTATAATAAACCGTCTCATTAATAAACATGATGTAATTTTACAGCTGTTTGCTGCTTTGATGAATAGTTTAATTATAAGCTTTATTGCTTCGTGTTAAAGACGTAGCGCAAATCATAGGCGGTAAAACATTATAAGTTTACAAATAAAGCGCGGGTGCAAAGATAACACCCGATGTTCATTCGTATATTAAGTATTAGAAAAATTTAACATACCTTTTATTTTGGAAAGATTTCACAGGATGGGATAACCAATCGAATACAACATAACGACTTAAGATATTCGATACTCATAATATTAATGGTTTATATTGAGTAAAGTATACAGAATACCACTTTACGTGGTAGTGTAAAATAATCTCTCAACAAGTAGTGGGAAACATTATAAAAATGACATTATTGATACTGATTGTTTTTTGTTTAAGTTACAGATAACATATGACATTAAGGGCTGATTTTTCAATAGTCAGTTAAAAGTTATCTGAAGAATAAACATCACCTGTCACTTTTCCTTTCTATTGTGTCAGACAGTGACAGCATCAATATATTCTCCAGATAAGATTTATCTGACGATTGAAAAATCAGCCCTAAGATGAACGAATTAGTTAATTAGTTGTATAATAATATGTATTTGCTTATGATAATTTGACTATGTTATATCAATGTTAGTGTCCCATGCATGCCATCAGAGAAAAGCACCGAGTCTGAAAAAGAAATCAGATTTTTAGTTATTTATAGCATTTATTCGTAGTTTGTACTCTTTCATCTAAGTTACGTTAATAAAGCTAAATATTTTTTATGAAATAAATATAATAAAGACATAAAAATAAACATATTTAGTTGCGTTGTTAATCATATCGTAAAAAAGATGTAATTTAGTAATATTAGTAAATTAATTCATGCATTGCAATTTAGAAACATAGAGTGAGTATACAATATTATGTTCAGAACACTAGATGGCTTTAGATACTTACCCTATATAAATGCTTTACGGTGATGTGAGGTGACTACCACTACCAGTGCACAAACTAGCTGCGATAATCATGAAGCGAGAAACATAAAAAAATACACACCTTACATTAAAAAAATCCCAATAACGACCTAAATCAACAAGTAAAATAGATTATGTACAATATTGCAAAAGTTATTTACTGAAATAATTCTTACCACTGTTTATAAAAAATATTTCCTGGATGGTATGATGCGAATGGGGTATTCGATGCGATCATGAGACGAAACACAAAAATAATCGCAAAATGGTAAAACAGATAGAAAAAACAAACACAAAAGAAGAAACACGCACACAGAGAAAATGGCAGTTACTTAAGTAGTTTTCCTGGTCCTTTAAAGAAGGATATTCTGATCTATTTTAATAGAAAAACCTGTAAAGCGAATAGAGGGTCAGTATCATATTTTAATTACACATTTCTATATATTACTCAGATTTGAAAATTTATTTTTTAAAATTATTTTACAAAATAATTAGGAATATTAACTCAAGTACCTCATTCGCATCACTAATTTATAAAGAAACAAAAATATCGCGTTGTCTATGGTCACTCGATTTACCTGACGCGCGAGTGCAGCGCAGCTCTTTCCTCCGATGGAGTGTCTCTCAGGAAAGTGGAAGATAGATTGAGGACCACCATGAGGCAGCAGAGGAGGAGTGGCCCAAGGATAGCTCCTTCAGGGCCCAGGTAAAAGATTCCACCCGCTATGGCTAGACCAGTGACGTAAGGGTGCCCGCCGCTGAAAAATTAAACAGAAAAGGTTATAAATCATAATGATCTATGCGATCTACTATTTACGAGTGCATATAACCCCTGAACAGGCATCTTTTGGGCAAGCTCGTCCTATCGTAGGCCCTGTCTTTGCCTTTGGGATATTTTGGTATCAAGAGTCCATCCAAGCCCATCATTAATAAAAAAACCCTAATGAATGACACAATATGTTTTCTGTGTGTGTTGTCTTAAACGCAAAACTGGCAATAGACAAAGATTTTAGAAATCAAGTCTTGCGTCTCGTTTAGATCTTATTAAACACTTTTATCAATTCACTCTTTCTTATATTTCAAATAGCATAGTGGAAGTTAAACGTAGTATTCACTAGAGATAATGGAAAATCACTGCTTAAAACTCTGATTATGGCGAGTAAGCAGAATGAGAAGAGTCCGAATAGCGTAAGATTAACTAACCGAAATGGTTACTTCTAGCCAAAGACAATAGATGACAGGTTAGATAGTTTATACTCACTCTTTAGCCGAAGAGTCTGGAGAACTAATGAAAAAAGCTTACTTATATATACTCGTACATTATCTAACACTTTTTTCCGTAAGATAAGCAAAGACCGAAGAAGAATGATTTTATAATCTACTCACTCTTTAATCTCGGCGTACACAGCAGCGTCGAGGAAGGCGATAGGCGCAGCCTGCGCTATAGGCAGCATGAGGGCTGCCATCGGCCTGCCCTGCAGCCAGACGTCCAGTGCAGCTGGAATGCCAGCCAGGTATGGCCCTAGGAACGGGGCAGCGCCCAGTACTGCCGCTAGAACTGGAAATATGTCATACCAATTTTTTTAGGTTATCAACATGCTTCTGGTCTTTAAGTTTAATAACCTTTACTAGTAGGCAGCATTGCTGTCTCATTCCATAAAAACCGGTCAAGTGCGAGTCGGAGTCGGGGAAGAAGAGTTCCGTACCATTATCTAAAAAAAAAACAAAAAAACGCGTTTTTTGTATGGCAGCCCATTTATTTTATTTTGTTTTTAGTATTTTTTGTTATAGCAGCAACAGAAAAACACATAATTTGTAAAAATTTCAACTGTCTAGTTATCGGGGTTCTTGAGATACAGCCTGGTGTCAGACAGACAGCGAAGTCTTAGTAATAGGTTCCCGTTTTTACTCTTTGGGTTCGGAACCCTAAAACAAAATAACAAGGCCATTATGAAGATATGGAGACAAGGTATATTGGAAATGAAGAACAGAGTAGATAACTCTACACCAGTATATTTTTGGACCACTAAACGTTACACGTGCTGTTACATCGCCGGATCGGAGCAATGGGAGTCATGGCTCCGCATAAATTCTTGGATCTGCTGGTATCCTTACGACTTTTTCCTTCACCCTGGAGCTAGTGATAAGTATGTAAGTATGTTTTTGAAAGTTTACGGTAGTTGTCTGAATCGACATTACCCCTAGAAATGTATATCAAAACAATAACAAAATGAAGGAATTGAATACTAAGAATGATCATGTATTTGTTTTCATAAGTTAATAAATAAGTTAAAGTTAATGTCATAGGTGCATACTTATAGGCTTATCGGGGCATTATACGTTAAATTAGGCCAATCTTTCAACATTGTCATTATTTGCCTACTGTCTGATAAGGATGTTTTTCTCAAACAGATTCATTAGTAAAATGGTTACAATTTATTATTATTTATAATAAAGATGAATTTTTTAATAATAATTGTACATGCTACACTTAAGTAGTGGCTATGTTATATCTCTACACTAGCAGCGCCCCGCGGTTTCACCCGCGTAGTTCCCGTTCCCGTGGGAATACGGGGATAAAGTATAGCCCATGTGTTATTCTGATGTATGAGCTATATAACTGTAAAGTTTCATCAAAATCCATTCAGTAGTTTTTGCGTGAAAGAGGAACAAACATTGAGACATCTATACATACAAACTTTCGCGTTCATAATATTAGTAGGATATTAGTAGGATGCTTGTCAGAAGAGTACGCACGTATATATCATCTATTTTTAATTATCATAAAATGTATGTTATGTATCTATGTGTATTAAGTAAGTACCTTATTTTCGTATTCCGTGTTAACGTTAGTACACCACTTACCTTTTTTATATTCTCAGATATTATAGATCTCAGTGACATCCTACGTAAGGCTGACATCTATTAAATATTGTACTCTTTTTGTGATTACATAATTTATTATAGGTTCTTACTTACTTCCTTATGTTACATTGATCCAATTAAAATATTACTCTTATTATGAATGCACAAGATATATAATAATAATACGGCTATCAGCAAATAATTAAAACCGTGATTTTTTGCTCAGTTTCAGAAGCTCGGTAATAGTCTCAATATAAAAAGTACCTTGCTACTTAAAACAAGTGAAAGAATTTGCCTACTATGTATTCTTACCGAAATAAAAAATAAATAAAAATAATAACATTAACTGTAACATTTTATTACAATAAAAATCATATTTTCTTTTTCTTTTCACTTGGTCGTGGCGGTCTTAGCTGAGCGTAGACATACTTGTAAAAATCCAAGGCTTTCTGTTTATCGTAAGCATTATTTCTACAATGGCTACCGACACATCTGTTCACGTATTCGGTGTTCTGTGGTGTTTTGGTCTCATCTGTCTTTTTGTGACTCGTACTTGTACTCCTTAAAGTCTCTACGAAGTCCTTCGAAGAATCGAATACTACTTTCACTATGGTTCTGTTTGTCATGTTAAGTTGGTTGCCATTCAATATATCCTTGTCTATGGCTGTCATAGCAGCACTGGCGTCTCCGTTCGGGGAGTTTGCTTGCCTAATTAGGTAGAATGTCGGCTCTGGTTCCGTTACATCATCGTCTGTAGTTACTTCATTGTTCGAATGCTTATCGCTGTAGAGAAAACACATTACCTGAGGGTCGAGATTCAATTGGCACATATCGCTCTCTAGTACCAGATTCAATATCTCAACTGGAAGAGTACAAGGAGCTGATAAGCAAGTGTTATTGTGTGCCACATCCAAAACGAGTCTGCTAAATTCGCTATTTGATGATGGAGGGCTCAGAAAGGCAATGTTACGACACCTGCAATCGATCTTGTTATTGGTAATCGAAATTATAGTTTCGGCAGATTTGCAACTATCGAAGTCGAAAATTAAAGAGTAGGGTTCTACATTCTCGATCTTATTTCCCGAGAAGTTAAATTGTTTTGTGCTTCTACTTTTTGTTGCACACTTGACATTTCTGAGTGCGTCTCGTTTGAGCGAGTTGATGTAATTATCCGATATATCAGTGTTTACTGATTTTAGCAAAAACCCATTAGCGTTTATTTCTTTGAAATGATTTCCTGATACGCGTAGGTATTCAGCTGTTACGTTAACAGCGTTACCGATGACATCAGCGAACATGTTCTGGGAAACAGTTATCACGGCTGTCTGGACGGTAATGGCATTGAAATCCAAATTATCTACATTACTACTGCGTATCGTGAAAACCGTGTTGTCATATCCCATAATAGCTTCAATGGCTCTGTTTTCAACATTTACTATAGTTACATTTTCGAATTCTATGCTTTTAATGCCAGTTACGTTGTAAATTGCGTTTGTTTTTATGGAATTAATTTTGCTGTTAACTACGCGTATTTTCCTCAGAGATGTGGACCCTAAACATTTCAGCTCCGTTAATGTTGTTGGTGATTTGAATAATTTTGTCGGGAATGAGACAACTTCTCTCACGTTTTCTATTGTTACCTCAGGTGGAGTTTGTAGGAGTGAAGTACTAGATAGGGAAACAAACTCTAGCCTGTCACAGTCCTTAATTGTGAACTGCTGTAGTTGGGAAGATCTTTGTAGTATCGGGCAGTCGAGCACAACTCTTATGTCCCTGCAGTTTTGGACAGTCACACTCCTTATGTGATCAGTGTAGTAGTCTTTGAGGTGAATGATAAAGTCCTAAAACAAAACATTCGCTATATTCGTTAAGAGGAAAACATATAAGGTTATTATTCGTATATTTTTAGAAGATCACCCGATCATCAATATTTATATACATTACGTTTATTTGTCTGATAAATATAAATAGTTTGTAAAGGAACATTGGAATCAAGTTTTTTTTTAATTATTATTTGTTATAACTAATAAGTAATAACAATTATACCTAGTCAATAATTTAATGAATCAAGTCAAACTCTCCTTTCGTCATCATTTGAAAATGTAAAAGAAGTTAGGAAGAGAATAAGAATCAGAATCGTTTATTTGCTTAGAATAGGTTCATTCATCAACAGTTTTCTTTTCCTTCAATACTACGAGGGGTTGTAACTAGAGTTACATCCATCTAAAAACAGTTCATATTTGTTTATTTGGGTTTGAATACAGAAAAGTACTTACGTTACTTTTAACAAGCGAGCAAGAATACACGATTTCACTGGACACATTGTTCTCGCAATGCCATTCCGGATGCTGGCAGCTGGTGAAATTAATCCTCACAGAAACAGCTGATCTTGACAGCACGCCGACAAATAAAACAAAGAATCCCCATGCCATTGTCACATGAACGATTAAATGGGATTCTATTCTTCACAATACATATTTATAGGCGTAATGAAGCACGAGCAATAAAAATGTCACTTCGGTCGCGACTGAGCAGCCGAGATAATTCTTTGCTAAACAACGCAAAAAAAAACAATTATAACATATTTTATTGGTCGGGACGGACTAAATTAATTTCGAGTTCAGTGACACCGTACGACATCTATTTGCGATACGCTCGTCTTATTCCGCGGCTTGGATTATAATGGCTATAGATAGTTTCATAGTAAAATTTAGCCTGATTAATTAGTAGATGCCCCAGTGCAACATGTGTGAAACTTAACACGACAGAGGCTGATAAGTTTATTTATCTATGGTATAGTATGTCAGTATCCACTCACCGGACGGTAAGTAGACCACTTTGGCGCCAAATAAGTTGTGGATCAGCCATGTCCAGAGCCCGTAGAAGAGCGCCATTTTGAATGAAGCTCTGAATACCTGGAAACAATTTTTGTTATTCGCTGCAATGACTATAATAGTCGAAAATGCAGTTATCTTCTATACTTCTATATCTATACTAATATTATAAAGAGGAATGATTTGTATGTTTTGTATCTTTGTTACAAATAAACTCAAAAACTTCTGGACCGATTTTAAAAATTCTTTCACCAATGGAAAGCTAGAATATTCCTGTAATATAGGTATAGAGTATATTTTATTCCCGTATTACCACGTGTTTCGTAACCGAAATCTATAATGTTAGAATATATTTGAATTCAAATATTTGCTCCATTTGTGGGCAGAAAGCAGCATTCTGTAAATTATTCTATGATGGGAATTTCGAACCAATAGCAGAGCGCAAATATTACGCTCATACGTTCCGTCCAATCACAAGTCTTCGTGACTGACGTCTGCATCTTCATCTTCGGGCAGACGTACTTGCAAAATTGAACTCGTGTCGCCGGCATCGCTGTAACAGCCGTGCGAATCCTTAAAAATCGCCAAGGTGGTTTTCCATCCCCTTTCGCGTGTAAAAACTACTTATAAACATTCTGAATTGTGCATTGAACTGTGTCCTTCATTTGTGCGGCTAAAGACTAAAATCTAGGTGCTTTTGTGACGTGCTAAACCTAGCCTGCCTACGCCTGCCGCATGGGAGCTCCCCCTTTAGGTCTTGGAAGAACGTACGTGGCTAAAGGTAAGAAATTTCTGATCATTGAGTGATTTATAGACGCTGCAGCCTTCCCTTTTTGAAATTCGTTTGCTGCCCCCAAATGTGTGTCGGTCGTTTCGATACATATTTTTATGGTGCCGAAACCCGGGAATTAAGCAATCAATCCAATCTAATTCGGCTTAATTCTCTTTAGATATTCATATTCTTACGTTATTCCCACGTATTTGTGGTCTAAATTCAGTAAAATAACCATTTCTTTACACTTTTACCGATTTTACCAAGCGTAACCCGCCATTGTGAACGCGTGGTAACATTCTCTAATTCGTTTCAATCCTTAGATCTACTTGAAGGCATATAACTATTTCAATAAATATTCGTTAAATAAGCGTATTTACATAGTTATATCATTAAGTACAAGTTCTTTTTATAGCGAGAATTAACGAAAACGTATTACTCGGTAAAATTACGTTGGTTACACTATTACTAAGAATTTCGCTTCATTCTACATCCGATGCGCACCTACACATTTTAGCCGTACTATTCGCATACCGCTCCTTCTTCATAGCTTTCCTACCACCTTCAACGGGTGTAGGTAGAATTGTTTTCTGTCGGAGTTATATTAGGTATGTGACAGTCTTTTAAACTCGTTACGACTATTGTCCATCATTTACCTACACATTCAATGAAATAACACAATATAATAAAAATCGGTTTACACGCGAAAAATATAGAAATAGAAAGTGATATTGTCAAGCAAGCACGATAATTCTACCTAAGTAATAAATAATTCACTCGATCGGCGAGATCGACCATACGTTAATTACTTAAGGTTCTCATTCGTTTGTCCTTCGTAGATTCGATAAATTCTCACCCGGAGGACGAAATCGTGTTTGTTTTGTTTACAATTACCTATCACTTACTATTTTATCGTGAATTCTTTACGTACGAATCGTCCACTTTGTTCGCTTTCTAATATATATACACGTAGACGTAATCTTTCCTGCATAATTCCTAATACGTAAAGTGTATGAACTTTATTTCGTACCTTTATAGTTAGAAATTCTCGTCCTATACCTACAACTAATCGTTATTTTCTCTTGTAGTTATAGTAGCTAAACGTTGTTTTGCGCATACCTACTTACACTATACCTATACGTACAAATATTCTCGTGTAGTGTTAAGTAGGTAAGGTTAGTTATATTGAAAATTATTGTGCTACACAACAAATCGTTTATTTATCACTTGTGTAGTAAGCAGTAGTATCTAATAACTAAGATATAAGTAGGTACCTTATCGAATCCGTGCAACAATATTTTCTCTAATAATAAGGTGTTTACTTTGTTTGGACTTCGGGTACTATACAACAATTCGTTCTTACACTTCTCTTGTATAGTTATAGGTACATCCATACAATTCGTGTCTTTCTATGCTCGCGTTGTAAATACAACCGAGTTTTATTCGTTTGTGAGTTACCTACTAGCGCTTTGATACGTATTTAAGTATTGTATAAGCAATACCTACCTACTTTCGCGTTTAGTGGTTCACTCTTATTTTCATCCGTAAAGATGTCTTATAATACGAGACGACGTTCTAAGGCGGGACCTTCTTCTAAGTTACGCAAATCGGTGGATGATGATAGTCCTACCGTTCTTGACTTACCTGTTTTGAGACGCAAGCGGACTATTGCATTCAACCGCCTTAAGAAGACGCTGGAAGTGGCTGAGTTGGCAAAGCAGGACCGTACTCAGGTTGATGTTTTTCTAGCACATTATGCTGTTGTGCAGAAACTCAGTGCTGACTTCGAGGGGGCGCATTTTGATATTCTCAGTGTAGTCGACAGCGAATCCGAAATACAAGAAGATTGGATTCGGGAAGAATTCGATAATATTTATTTTAACATTGCGACTATTCATAGGCAATTAATTCGAAGCAATGATCATGAAAATCATGATCGTAGTTTTACTTCAAACGTCAAGTTGCCTAAAATCACAATACCCACATTTTCTGGGTCTCTCAAAGCGTGGCCTGAGTTTTATGACATTTTCAATTCGTTGGTTCACAATAATGAATCTATCTCAGATACCGAGCGCATGCATTACCTTGTATCGAGCTTATCCGGAGATGCTCACGCGCTTATACGTACATATCCTATACAGGGTGTTTTTTATCAGGAGGCTTACAATACATTAATCGCGAGATATCAGGATAAGCGTGAGCTTGCTTTCTTGTGCTGGAAAGAAATATTAAATATTAACTTCAAATCGAACTCACCATTAGAATTTCGCCGTGTTCTGGATCTAATGTGTAAAAACTTACAAATTTTACAGGGACTTGACTTACCGACTGACAAATGGGATTTTATTCTTTGTTACCACATTCTTTCAAAATTAGACTCAAAAACTCGCTGTGATTATGAGGAGTCACATACTTCCTCTGAGATGCCTAAGTACAAGGAGTTATTAAAATATTTATACACTAAATGTGAAGCTCTCGTTCGGGATACGCACTTCTCATCGCAAGACCGTCTTAACGGTCGCAGTAATCGTACAACTGATAAGTCTCAAACTCCGTCAAAGACTAATAAATCTTTCAAGTCAAAGCCTACGTCGGTGTTTCTTTCCAACACAAATGAACCCAAACCGAAGCCTCAGTCTGATCAAGATAAACCTCAATCCGATCAATCGAAATCTCAATCGTCTTCAGCATCTGGAACGCCATATCCACTCGTAAAATGTTCATTTTGTTCAGAAAATCACTCTGTCAGCCAATGCAAACGGTTTGCACAGACTTCCGTCACTGAACGAATTGAACATGCTAAGAACAACCGCTGGTGTTTCAATTGTCTGAAACCGTCTCACAGTGTCAAAGAATGCAAATCTATATTTCGATGCCAAAAGTGTCGTCACCGTCATCACTCTCTTCTTCATCAAGAGTCGAGTGAGAATACGGCAGCTAACGCAGTCCCAATTCAAGGGGCTTCTGGCAGCCAAAAGGATAGCCATGTTCGTGTCATGACTAGCCTTGGTAACAATTCCGTTGTACTTCTCTCCACTGCACTCGTACAGGTTCGTGATTCTTCAGGCATTTTTCAGCCGATCCGCGCTCTTATAGACTCTGGAAGTCAAGGGCATTTCATTACTGAACGTGCTGCTAAACGTTTAGGCGTTGATCGCACGTTGACTTCTCGCCGTGTTCTTGGTTTAGGCCAATCATCTTCGGCTGTGTCAGGAATGGTTTCTATTGGTGTTGGTGTGAATGGCAAAAATCTCTTTCAAATCGATGCATTCACGCTACCTACGATCTGTTCCAAGATGCCATCTATCCGTATTGACAAATCCTCATGGCATCACTTGGATGGTCTCAAATTAGCAGACCCAGATTGTCATTTACCAGGTCCTATTGATCTTCTTCTAGGTGCAGAAGTCTTCGCCTCACTTTTACTACCTGGAAGCGTAGGTGGAGGACGACTGCAACCTTCGGCTTTAAATTCTGTTTTTGGCTGGCTTCTTACTGGAAGTGTCGGCTGTAAAGAAGAGCAGATTAATTCGTTTTTCATAAAAGAAGATGACACGCTAAACGAAGAAGTGAAACGCTTTTGGGAGTTGGAATCATTCGAGACCATTAAACGTTTGACTCCTGATGAAAGAAAATGCGAGGAAATATTTACAACTCAACACTATCGTAAACCCACAGGACAATACGTGGTTACCCTGCCCTTCAAGCATAAGGAAGGTCATGATTTCTTTCCAGGATCTCGTGAAGTTGCTTTACGCTGCTTCAACTCACTCGAACGAAGATTGGAAAAAAATCCTGATCTATACAAACAATACGCTGATTTCATGAAGGACTATCTGGATAGTGGTCACATGAGCCTTGTTCCAACCGACAAGCTTAAAAAAGGAAAATATTATATTCCTCATCATTGTGTTCTTCGTCCTGAGTCTACCACAACAAAGCTTCGGGCAGTGTTTAATGCATCCTCCAAGGATCTGCGATGCATTTCTCTAAACGACACGCTTTTAATCGGCCCAAAGCTTCAGAAAAACATTGTTGAAATTCTTCTAAATTTCAGGATCCATTTTGTGGTTTTCACAGCCGATATGCGGCAAATGTACCGGATGATCGCTGTTAGTGAGGAGGATCGCGACTATCAGCGAATATTTTGGCGTTTCAATTCGGAGCAACCAATTAAAGAGTATCATCTTAATACTGTTACCTATGGGATGTCTTCTGCTCCATATCTCGCTTGCCGCACCGTCAAGCAGCTCATCGCAGACGAAAGTCATGATCTTCCGCTCGCTAGCAAGGTATTATCTTCGGATTTGTATATTGATGACGTCGTAACCGGATTCGAGAGTCTTGAAACAGCTCTACAAGCAAAATCGGAAGTCATCACACTCCTCAAGAGAGGAAATTTCGATCTCCGAAAATGGGCAAGTAATAAGCCTGAGTTACTAGCCGACTTACCGCCAGAACATTGTCTTACCGCTCCAGTCACTCTAGACGATAAAGATAACCCCTCGCTCAAAGTCTTGGGCCTAAAGTGGGATCCTCGCAGTGACTGTTTCTTCTTCGAAGTGATTCCTCAGCAGAATAAATGCTCCAAGCGGAATATTCTAAGTCAACTCGCTCGCATATTCGATCCCTTGGGCTTTCTTTCGCCGCTGACGATGATCGCTAAAGCTCTGTTGCAGCGCCTTTGGCTTCTTGGCATAGGGTGGGATGATGAACCTCCTGAGGACGTTATAAACTATTGGAATATGTATTTGAGTGAGCTATCTCTCTTGAAACAGTTGCAGGTCCCTCGATGTCTTTCTGTAAAAAACATGAAATCTTGCGAATTGCATGGTTTTTCTGACAGTTCGGAAGCTGGGTACGGTGCTGTGGTTTATTTGCGAACGACAAACGAGGATGGCAACGTCCAAGTGTTCTTCGTTTGCTCCAAGGGTCGCGTTGCTCCAACTAAATCGACATCGCTTCCTCGTTTAGAATTATGTGCCGCAGTCCTCCTGGCCGATCTATTGATGTTTGTACAAGATACATACTTACCTGTTCTCCCGTGCGCTGATATTTTCGCTTGGTCCGACTCCACCGTCGTGCTTGCGTGGCTTCGCTCTCACCCTTCCCGCTGGAAGACTTTCGTCGCGAACCGCGTTGGTCACATTCTCGATGTCGTTCCAGGTGCTCGCTGGGCTCACGTGGCCTCTGAAGATAATCCGGCGGATATAGTATCTCGTGGTCAGCTTCCGACAGCTCTTGTTAACAATCGTTTATGGTGGGCGGGCCCGTCGTGGCTTTCCCAGCCAACTTCCTCTTGGCCTCATTCTGATGAAGTCCTTGACCAAATCTCACTTGAATCTGAAGAGAAAAGTCCGCATATTCTACTCACCCACGAAACCCAACCTGTCTCCTATATCGACACATTGCTCGAACGTTATTCGTCAATCCGCAAAATTCAACGTATATTGTGCGTTTGGATTAAATTCGTCGACTTCATTCGTAATAAACGTACCTGCTGCTCTGATCCCATTCCAAATCATACAGAGCTTCATAATGCTCTCATGGTAATCGTGAGGCATATTCAATCTACGCACTTCGAATCCGAAATTCGTCAACTGAAAGCAGGCGATCTTCTGTCCAAGCAAATGCGAAAGCTAAATCCGTTTCTTGACCGTCATGGAGTTCTCAGGGTGGGCGGTCGGTTAGCTCGATCTGGACTCGAATTCGAACATAAACACCCAGCTCTGCTGCCTCGTGAGTCTAGACTTACTTACATGATCATCGACTCCATTAATCGTGAAAACTGTCATGCTGGAGTAAACACTATGCAGTACCTTTTGACACAGCAATTCTGGATTCTCTCTCCGAAACGCGCTATTCGTAGATGCTTGTCAAAATGTGTGCAGTGCTATAAAACGAAGCCGATCCCTGTTGAGCCATACATGAGCGATCTACCCGCTACTCGCGTTAATCAAGTGAAGCCATTTTCTATCGTTGGTACTGATTACGGTGGTCCATTCCGCATTAAACTCGCAAAACATCGTGGTGCTAAGATTGGTAAAGCCTACCTCTGCCTCTTTGTCTGCTTTAGCACAAAAGCTGTGCATCTCGAAACTGTTTCGGACCTGTCGTCTGAAGCGTTTCTCGCAGCTCTTCGCAGATTCGTTTCTCGTCGCGGAAGGGTTAGCATCATCCAATCCGATTGCGGAACTAATTACGTAGGCGCGAGTAATTACCTCAATTCACTCATGCAATCTGCTGCTCAGACTGAAAACATCGAATTTCGCTTTAATCCGCCTTCGAGTCCTCATTTTGGAGGAGTCTGGGAAATACAGATCAAGTCTGTTAAATCGCACCTGTATCGCATCATTGGCGAACAGGCTCTGACCTTCGAAGAATTGTCTACCGTCTTTATTCAAATCGAGGCAATGCTGAATTCGCGGCCTCTGTGTCCGCTCAGTTCGGATCCAAACGACTTGAGTGTCCTCACACCCGGTCATTTCTTAACACTGGAACCATTAACCTCCGTCCCAGATGAAGATCTGACTTCCATCAATATTAATCGCCTCGGTCGTTGGCAGCTCATACAACGTTTCCAACAAGATTTTTGGAATCGTTGGAAACTGGAATATCTCCAAAGTCTGACTCAGCGGGCAAAGTGGACGAAACTTTCGAAACCGTTAAACGTAGGGTCCGTAGTTATTTTGAAAAATGATAACTTTATACCGTTACATTGGCCATTAGCGCGTGTGGAGAAATTGCACACTAGCCCCGACGGAGTAGCGCGTATCGCAACTATTCGGACCGGTGATGGTTCTCGCCTAACGAGACCTTTAGCGAAGCTTTGTCCCTTACCTAACCAAATCGAGTAATATGTAATTCGTTCATTTTCGTTAGCTTCAACTAATTTAGTTTAAGTGTTCTAGTTTTATGCCTTCTTTAGGTTAGGGATTTATATCTTTTAATTTCATTTTCTAAAATAGAAAATCCACAAGTGTATTTTGGTGGGCGGAATGTTTCGTAACCGAAATCTATAATGTTAGAATATATTTGAATTCAAATATTTGCTCCATTTGTGGGCAGAAAGCAGCATTCTGTAAATTATTCTATGATGGGAATTTCGAACCAATAGCAGAGCGCAAATATTACGCTCATACGTTCCGTCCAATCACAAGTCTTCGTGACTGACGTCTGCATCTTCATCTTCGGGCAGACGTACTTGCAAAATTGAACTCGTGTCGCCGGCATCGCTGTAACAGCCGTGCGAATCCTTAAAAATCGCCAAGGTGGTTTTCCATCCCCTTTCGCGTGTAAAAACTACTTATAAACATTCTGAATTGTGCATTGAACTGTGTCCTTCATTTGTGCGGCTAAAGACTAAAATCTAGGTGCTTTTGTGACGTGCTAAACCTAGCCTGCCTACGCCTGCCGCATGGGAGCTCCCCCTTTAGGTCTTGGAAGAACGTACGTGGCTAAAGGTAAGAAATTTCTGATCATTGAGTGATTTATAGACGCTGCAGCCTTCCCTTTTTGAAATTCGTTTGCTGCCCCCAAATGTGTGTCGGTCGTTTCGATACACCACGAGAACGGGAACTACTCGGGTGAAACCGCTCAGAACCGCTGGTCTCTAATAATATTGTAAAAGGGATTCTTTTTTTTACAGGACTCTGGAGTGTAATGTGTCACTCTAGAGACCAAACGCGTGGGCCGATTTTGATGAATCTAACGTCAATCGACTCGTCTTAATCTTGCGAGGGTCACTAAAGACAGTAATCAAATTTCAATATGGCGACAACCAGACGCCATACTGTAAAATGAAAAATATGAAAGTCGATGAACTGTGTGAACTGGGGTATCACTGCATAGGTACCTATTTGAAAATCATCGAAATCATAAAAAATCATAAAAAAATTACACCTATAGCAATTGTAGGTAGGTTACTAACTAAAAAGTGTAAAAAAAGCTAATTTAAAAAATCTAAATCCCGACTGCTTAAAAAGTGAACTTTAAAAAAGATGGAAATAAGGTGACCTATTACTAAAGTAGAAAGGCCATCTGCTGCAAAATCTTACAACAATCTCATGCAGTCGGAGGCATCTTCTTAATTTAACAACAAAAAATCTGTCATTACTACAGTTACCACTATAGAAATCGATCACTTTCCTTCTGGCGCAGCCGGGTAAACATCAAGGTTTCTACTAACCTGATTGATGGCAACTGAGAGAGCGATGCCGAGCCGCGGGCCAAAGCTCGGTTGGGTTTGAGTGATCACTTCCACTGGCTTGTAGAGGGCGTTGCTGGACGCCAGAAGGTAGAAAAGTGTCGTGAAGAAAACCACCTGGGTCCAAACAATATGAGATTAAATAGAGTTGCAATTGAGTTTCTTGCTGGCTCTGCATTTTGAACTAGCAACTAGGCGGTGGAGATGGACTGCTGTTTACATTTAGCCAATCTTCATGGATGAGTTGTTATTCAACTATTGACCTTATAAGTGTACTTTTTATACCTACACGCTGTGCACATAATACGTTACTAATAAAGAGTTGTTACTTATTACTGGGTTATCACATAAAAAGTAAGTGATACAATGACACAATGACAAAAAGAGTATAGTGGTGATACAACTCACCAGGTTGATGCACATGTTGATGACGGCGCCGCCGCCAGAGAGTAACAGCGATGTGAACGCGCCTAGCGAGCCAGCGAGCAGAGAGACGTTGCTCGCTAGCGGCGCCCACACGCTACTCGCGATCGCACTTAGAGTGCCCACGTTCGCTTGTACCCACGCCACTAAGCCGGAGTAGTCGAATAACCCTATAATAAAAAATAAAAAAACCCTGTGCCGTTAAGATTGACATACATACATAATATAAATTTTTTTTACATTTGTTTTTTTTTACACTTATAATATTTGCACTTGATTTAAAATGGCCTTATATACTGCGAATATTGGCACAGAAAATGTAGCATTAAAATGACACAGAAGAATACAGGTCAGAAAATTTGTACCGTAAAGTTCTACATCGTCTTCTCTTAAAGACGAAAGTAAAGTTCCTATGTGTAAGACAGCTCGATGATACGACCTGTAGATTGAGATTAGGCAAAGCCAAAAGCAGATTGGCCTAAATCGGCGCTCTTATAGACGTTTCACTTTAAACCAACGGCAGTGTTTATTCTCAGTACTTTTTTATTTCAAATAAAATCAAAATAAGTTTATTGCAAGAACATCATAAACATAACGACAAAAAATTAAACAGATTTGAATAAAGTAAGTACGAGGTCACTACATTAAGCTTAACTCATGTATTTTTATTTATTTTGTGTCATAGTGTAAGACTGTTAGTCAAAGAGATTAAAGTATAATAGGACATAGAGGGGACAAAGCGAGTAAAATTTGAAGCCAAAAGTTATTTCAAGTGGAATAAGTCTAGTACAATTTCTACCGAATGCGTTCATACTGACATGACGCTTGAGCTTCAAACATGCTTCAAAGTTTTGTATGAAAATTATCCCAATGCCCCCTCTATGTCCTATTATATTTTAATCTCTTTGCTTTTAGTAAACCTATTATTATTTATAAAAAAAGAAGTAGGCTATTATGATGCCTAGCGTGCCAGTCTCAGCAGTCTTTCCTTTTCTCATCACTCAATACTGAAAGCTCACGTGTTACGTGTCTACTGTCTACCAACATCTCTGATAGAGTACCTTTTGTAACTGCTTTCCAGGTGAACATCATATCTACAAATGATAAAGAAGGTGAGACAGTGTTCTTTTAAGGTGGCCTCTCACCGGGAGCATTGGCGTGTATTGTAACAACGCAAGACTCGATTTTCAGCATATTGCGCCTTCCTGACTCAGTGCGTCATAAGTGAACGTTACAAAATATAACAGTGTGTGAGTTGAGCATAGATCTGGTCATATGCTGAAATGTTACAAATTGTAACAGTTTGTGCACACGTAATGCGCGCCTAGACGCATTTCATCATTATCATCATGATCAACCCGTAACAGCCCACTGCTGAGCTAAGGGTATTTTCTCACACATGAGGAAGTATGGGCAATAATCCCCCACGCGAGCCCACCGCGGATTGGGAGATGGTGTTAAGCTAGTGGCCACTTAACAGTCAGAATTTTTCAAGCCACCCAAAGGGTATCTGACATGGCTTAACGACTTCCATTGTGCGTAAACACAACGAAAACCGGTACCAACAATTTAACGTGCCTTCCGAAACACGGAAGCGCTCGTAATATAAATGCCACTAGGCGGTCACCCATTCACTGACTGACCGCACCCAACTTTGTTTAACCAGTGTGATCGTTACAAACACACTGGCGTCGCAGGGCTACGAGCGCTTCACGACGCATTTACTGACGCAATACTGGAATCTGAATTCTTATTTACGCAACACTAAAGAATTATTGTCACTGACACGTAGTAGGGTATTTGACTGCCTAGTCAAATGAAGTACTTTTTATTATCTGTCAAAACGAAAAATTACTATAAAAAATGTACTGCGTATTGAGTTGTGACGTCATCATTTCTAGTACTCAATTGCAAAACTTTAAAAAAATGGTTGTTTTATTATTCTGGAAATTGCTATTTAATTGTAAAATCAAAATCTTTTTTTACACAGGGATTTTACGGGTTAATCTTATTAGTAAATGATCACTGGCAATTAAATTTCAATACAGTCAAATAACCTATTAACGAACGAATAAAACTCGTTTTGCTACTTGTCTAGGAGGCTGTTTACACACAAATGCTTCCGGTGAGAACCAACTTTTACTCTTCCCACGTCCGATACGTTTATGACTTACCGGGAGTGTTGGTGACGTCATTGACGAAACTATCCCAGGAGTCCTGGACGGCGGCGCTGTCGACCTGCGGACCGACCTGTGCCGCGAAATGGCCCGACACCCAACTCTGGTATACGCGGTCCCAGATCTCTAGAATTTGTTGCTCCACTCGCTCTATCTTCTCAGGATCCCCTTCTTTGAGGATGCTCTTTACCTGTAAAGCACTTTTGTTGTGAGTTTTTTTTAGAATACAAACTTCTTGAACCGTAGATTACATCCTCACATGATTTTTTGTTAATGTAGCATGTTTTTTATACGTGGGAGAGCCATGCTTCGGCATGCTTGGGCCGGCTCGACCGGAGTGATACCACGGCCTCACAGAAACCCAGCGTAAAGCAATCCTTGCATTGCGTTTCGTTGAGTGAGTGAGGTAACCGGAGGCCCCAATCCCCCTTCCCTCCCTCCTCTCCTCCTCCCACTATTCCCACCTCCTAAGGCCGGCAACGCAGTTGTGACTCTTGAGTTGCAGGTGTCCATGGGCGACGGTAGTCACTTACCATCAGGTGACCCGTCTGCTCGTTTGCCCCATTTTTTTTTATAAAATAAAAAAATAGCAAGCTCCAAAAGTTAGGGTACAGAAAACTCTGATCAGTAAAGTATTTTTTTTCAGATGTGACTATTAAGTCTGAGAATGCAAGTTGCAAAGCCAAGCGTGTGTGCGTGTGATTTGAAATTGCATGCGATTTTTGAGTCTCTACAACTTACGTAATTTATTATCTGATGTTTGGAAGCATAAACATTTCAACACGAAAATTATAGTAGGGTTTAGCTACCCAGCGCTCAGGATTTAATCTAGGAATACATCTCAAGAAAGGTTAAGATACAAAAAAAAATTAGTTGTCTATAAAGTTTGTTTACGGTCGACAATTTTACGTGACGTGATAACGTCATAAGAAAACATTGATGAAAAATTGCATACTGGAGTGGAAGAGAGATAGATGCGTAAAAAGTCGAACGCTTAGGCCGATCGTGCCTCTCTATCGCTTGTTCCGCGCTCTCGCTTGCACGCTCGGCTCAGGCAGAACGTGATACTTTTTCGAGCGTGCAGCCGGCATTCATCGATTTATAAGACGTTATCACGTAAAAAAAAAATATCCCAGAATTGGTTCTGAGGCATGTGTATTTAATTCAGTTCTTCGGTACTTCGGAAAAATACACTAGAGCTGGTAGTTTTAGAAATTGAATACATTTGCCAACCTTCTCTAGGAAAAAGCGTACCATAATTATTTTAACTCTTATAGTCTAAGATACGAATATAAGACGACCTTCACCGAGCTGCTTATTGGATGAAAAGTATCGCGAGTGGGTTGGATTAATTTTTTCAGCCAGCCCGCTCGCGATATATTTTTTTACATATTAAATTTGATATAAAATACTTTTCATCCAATAAGCAGCTCGGTGAAGGTCGTCTTATATTGGGATCCTCTACTATTACACAAGTCTCAGGAAACAGTAAAAAAATCTCACCCCAGTAGAAATTCCTTCCCTTCCGTATGTGTAAGCATTGTCGATGAGAGAGTCGAGTTTCTCCTCCCATCCTTCAGGTAAGTATTTGTGCAGTTCGCTGTTCTGCACAAATGTGCTGTTCAAGAGGCTGCCGCTTAGCTGGACTACGACTATTGCTTCTGAATATATCTGAAAAATAAATATATAATTAAACTGCTTTAGGTTGAAATAGCAGTGATAGACTTACGGTGAAAGAGCTTGCTTCACATGATGATAATCAGTGAGGTTCAGGTTCGAATCCTGCCATGTACCAATGAGTTTTTCAAAACTTACGTAAAGTGAAGTTCCGTGAAGAAATCTGAGACATGCGTAAAAGACCCGGTCCGGCGATGGGCTCACCACCTATCACGTTTAGGGGTCCAAATAATAGCACCAGTAAAAAGTGGGTATATCCAGAAATGGAATACCGCTGCCAACCCCTTCGGGGATAAAAGGCGTAAGTTTTTATTTAGATTTAACACACCTCTACTAGCGAGAAGCAGAATGCAGGCCACATCACATTATATTTCTCACATTCTTTTTTACTCAAATCTGTTTACAGAAGAATGTTCCATCATCCTTTTCTCGAAGCAATTCACGCCATTTTCTACCACTTATACTTATACCCCTTAATTGTGGATAAAACTAGAACCTGAATTTTCAGTAACCAAGCAGGCATTGTATAAACAGAGTACATTTAAAATTTGATCCAATTTTAAAGAACTTACCTGTATGCAAATAAACACTGTCGCCACAGTAACAAACAGTATCAGGCCAATGATTACGAAGCAAGTGGAAGCAGTATCAACGGAGTCGTAGCCCAGCTTCCTTGCCTTTTCATTGCACATGGCAATTATTTTGCCGATACCTCGCACGTGGGCTGGTAATAATGCCGATTGCCTTAAACGTTGTTATCATATTGATTAGAATTCAAAAAGTTAAATAGAAATTGTATAAATTTGGCATATTTTCCAACTGCATTGTTAAATTGTTAAAATAGATATGTACTTATGAAAATAATTTTGTTTTGTTTTATTTCGACATTTTTGAAGTCTAAAGTAATTTGTTACTTAAAGGTGGAGATTAGTAATTGGCACATTGTTATTTAACTTATATTACTCAATTTGTTATTAAAGCGATTAATATTCCAAAAAGTAAATAAATAAATTCCGAGTAATTTGACAGAACATTCTTCAGTAACTTGTCAAAAGAAAAATAAATTACCTGCCTCCCCACCATGCTTTAACTTTGCTCATAATATTGTTGTAGTGGTTTTCAAAGAACAACCACACCCCGAAGAAATCCAACACTTTCTTCAGCACATGTATGGTTAAAAAGAATAGCATAACTGGCAACAGCCATATATGTTTCCATACTAGCATACAGAAACATCCAAAGAATAGAAGTTTGAAGTATAATGCTGTCTCATCGTCGTTGTCGAAGTTATTTCTCATGTAATTTTCGTCGAGTGACCTCTGTTTAAAAGAGGCTAAGAGTCGATTTTCAAAAGCAGTTTTTGATTTTGTGTTCGATAGGGGTAATGTCGATAAAGTTCTAGTTTTGTATAACATTTTTGCGTGTCTCGGTGAACTGTGTATTGGGTCATTTGTCGACCAGCTGCCTCTTTTGGCGGCAGCGTCTGGTGTCACTGGTGAGGGGCTATCTTTTTCTGGAGTTGTGTCCTGGTCACTGATCGCTGGTTCAGTCTGCTCTTGTGGCTTTTCTTCTATCTGGGTTCCAATTTCTTGGTAATTGTTATTCGATAGTACATAGTGTAATGCCAGCCAGACTGAAGCTTCAGGATCTATAAAAATATTGAGTTTCAGTTTGCAAAAAATAGGGTTAAACAAGAAATTAATATTTAACAATGAAGAAATTTGTAATGTGTATTATGATAACATTATTCAAATCATATTGCTCAATGCTATTGCAAGTTCCAACAAGAATTACAGAAATTATTTAATTCATCGAGCACCGCTCGGTTCCAATCGGCACCCGTAACAATTAAAAATCAATTGTGTTTTATTTTATTGGCTTGAGAGGTTAAAGAATTTACACAACCAGTGGCTGTAATGCTAATAATGATGATTATTTAAACATCTAGAAAAATAAAAATTATATCCTTGTCTTTACAGATGGATAGATGATTCTTTCTTAGTGAAGCCATAACAGCACAACAAATTTCTGTTCCACCATGTGTATAGTTTAAGATATAGTACAAACAAACCTTTCATCAATAGTTTCTTTTGCATATCCAGAACTTCCAGTGCAAATCCAGTAATACAAATAGCTTGAAGAAAAACAAACATGTAGACTTGCAAGGAGCCAGTTAGACTGGCTAGGAAGCTTGTAATGATCAGCCAGAACATGTGTGATGTGATCTTGAATATGCCAGATCTGTCAGGTGACCACAATATATAGACACTTATGAAGTAAGCTAGAGCAATTGTCAGTGTCTGTAAGAAACATTAACACTAAATTCAATCATATATAAATTAATAGGTACCTTATGATGGTAAATTACCTATATAGCATAATAAAAATCTTGTCTATATTTAAATTGGAATTGGCGTAATTCCAAAGCACTAGTCAGTTCATAGTCCATAACCAAGTAAATATATTTATTAAAATCGCACATTTTATGTTCTAAGTACAGCTACTTCCAGATGAAATCTTAGCGGTTTACCTAAGATATGTAAGTTAAAAAAAAATACGACAAGCGTAGGTTATATTCCATAATCAATTATTTACCTTAATCTATTTTAATACATATTTACATATTTTGTTTGTAACTGGTAAAGCCACGTAACAGAAACAATAGGAATTTGTATTGTAACAGTTCTCCCGTGGTAGGCTGCTGTTTTATAGGGTAATGTAATAAATAGGTTCTGAATTTACTTAACCCAGTTAAAAAATATTTCATAATACCAATTAAAAAAATATTTCATAATACCATAACTCCTCTGGGTTACAAAGGTGGGAGATAAACTATATCCCCGTCAAATACCCACCACATAAGAAGTGCATAAGCTGATGAGCATTGTGGTGGAGAAACTGACAAATGCACTGAGTTGCCAGAACAGGCAGGCAAAACTTCTCGGCACTGAGTTGTACAGCCATGGCAATACAAATATTGTAGTCAATAGCCCCACTACAGTCTGAAATCAATAAAAAAATAATAAAAAAAACTCACGCCTTTCATGCACGAGGGGGTAGGCAGAGGTATTAAATTTCAGGAATAACCTAATTTTCAAAACGTGGTAGGTGGTGAGCCCATTGTCGAACCGGGTCTGTTACACATGTATCAGAATTAATTCAGGGACCTGCAGGTTTCCTCATGATGTTTTCCTTCACCATCAAGCTAGTGATGAATACATACATATCAAATAATGTTACATACTTTAATAGTACAATTACTTCTCATTGCACATTGAGAAGTCGCATGATTAGTTTTTAAAGTAAAAACAATTTAGGTAACATAATTCAGTGTTTTTATACAAAGCTGATTAGTTGGACAATTTATAGATGGATATATAATATTGTCATTATTTTAAATAGATCAGAATTAATAAAAGAACAACAGAACAGCAACAATAAGTTTTTCAATCAAGTTAAAGTTTAATAGTTCTCTGGAAAAACAAAACCATTAATAAGAATAACTGTACTGCATGTAGCTTTAATGGAATATATTTATTTATTTTAATTTATTATGAAATTGAAAATAGCCCGAGCATCATCTTAGGTCTGCTTGTTACTTTTAAATAGTGTTTTTAAATTACCTTGTAATGTTCCCGAAACTGGTTCCCAACTGTATCTGATGCTAAATTAACAACATTCACAGGAATGACCATCAAGCCAAATATCACAGACGTATCAGATCTTTCTAGTTCCTCAAACCATGTCTTCAATTTCTTGGACAGCTTATACTTAAAAGGATGGAGCAAAGACCCAACCAGCAAGGCCCAAAATAAAGGTTTGAAAAACGGTTCGAGTATGAGAAATAAAACGTACACTGCTACGCAACATACAGCTAATATAAATAGAGCAAAAGCATTGTAGAACCCATGTTTCATGGGCTTTTCGTTGCCTTCGGAAAGGCCACCAATTATATTAAAGATATTTTCAAAAGGTGACTGCTGCATTGTGATTTATTTAATATAAACTAGGCACTTATTTACACTATCCTAGACACAGGTTCATTAATTATGAGATCATAGTTCTAATTTTATTTGGGTTTATTCACTTTTTCGCTACCAGTCCCCATTCATCAGCACTATTTTGACATTGACTTGACACACACTGACTGACTGACAATTTGAAAGTGACAGTGACACTAGGAACCCATGACTATGGATAAAAATCTCTTACAAAAATATATGTAACTACTAGCGACCCGCCCCGGCTTCGCACGGGTGCAATGCTTTATAAGATTTTCCCGCTTTTCTGTTGAAATTTTTCCCGAATTTTCTTTGCTATAAACCTCACGGAGCCCGAGACCTTTCCAACGAATGTAAAACCGTGGAAATCGGTTCTTGCGTTCTGGAGTTATAGCGTCAGGAAGGAAAACCCGACTTATTTTTATATACCTAGTAGATGTATTTGGCTAATCTTTTGTGCAAAGACGTCTATAGAAAATGTTTGTCTAAGAAAATGATTTTCTTCCAACCTCTTTGGTTTTATGTTTTGGGTGTATTAGTTGTTGTCTAACTAAAAACTCGGCGTCACAAAAATCCAAAGCAAAAATCGCACCTTTGGCAAATAATACTTCAAACTACTTTTAACCCTATTAAGAATCAATGATAATGGGACTATTGGATATCATTTTAAAGGTCTAATCATAAACATTCAGCAAATTGTACTTTAGTATTTCTAGGTCATAAGAAAAGAGGTGATTGCAAAAGAAGAAGAAAAAGTTTATTGACAAAGAAATAAAGTAAGACAAAAAAATGCTTAAAAACTACCTAAAACCTAGTGCTACCCCCCCTTGCCCTGATAACAGCTTTCATGCGATCTCTCATGGACCTAACCAATTTTACAACGTCTTCCAGAGTAATAATATTCCATTCCGCAATGACGGCTTCTTGAAGGTCCTGGAGGGTGGCAAGAGTAGAATCGCGTGACCGGACTCGTCGTTTCAGTTCATCCCAAAGGTGCTCGATCGGGTTCATGTCTGGACTTCTCGCTAGCTTAACGGGGTTCCCAACCTCAATAAAAAATAGTCGCGTACAATTGACGCAGTGTGGGGGCGAGCGTTGTCGTGCAATAATGTGAACCTAGAATCAACAAATTCAGCATAAGGGACCACATGCTCTTGCAAGACCTCTGTGATGTACCGGTGAGCAGTCATTGACCCTTGTCCGCGAGCACCTCCAGTCCGGGATTCGCAAACAAGCTCGATTTTGCCGTCAATGAACATACCGCCCCAGAACATAGAGGAGCCGCCCCCATATTCCAGTGTCTCCTCAATGCAGGCCTGTGCGAATCGTAACCCCTGCCGTCTGTATACTCTTCTACATCGTTGCAGAAAAGGCACACTCTTATCTCATCCGAGAAGAGAACGGCTCTCCATAGTTCGACCGTCCAGTAGACGTGATCGCGAGCAAACTGCAAGAGGGATCTACGATGCTGTGCAGTCAATTTTGGGCCTGTTGCGGCCCTGGGGGGCACTATCTTTTTTTCTTTTAACCTTTGTCTGACCTTTGCTTGGAGTTGCTTGGAGTCGCTGTTGCAACTCAACAGCATTTGAGAACCGATTTCTCAGTGATGTTGAAACAATAAACGGATCGTCTCTCTCCGATGTACAGCGTCTTCTACCAGATCCCTGTCTTCGGATGTAGCCACCAGTTGCCTGGAACCGCAGGAGTACTCGCCGAACCGAAAAACGACTTAGGTTCAGTTGCTGAGTAACATCACAATGTCGTATCCCCGATTGCAGTAATGCGATCACTTGAGCGCCTTCATTATATTTTTGTGTATGGGCTCTGTAAAAGGGCCATTTGATTATTATTACATTAGCTAATTTAAAATTCTGTGTACCTACCTAAAGTGTATGGTAATATTGGAAATGATGGTAGGCAGATAGCAATAGGCAATAGGTACCTAGGCACAGAAAAATAAATACGTGATACTACTAAAGTAGCAAATAGACCGCCACTTGCTACGAACCCGTTGGATATCTCGTGTTTCAACCACAATATTTATTTAACGACTCCTTAGATACTCTTTGATGTCTGGCTTTTCTTTAAGTGTAACGCCAATCTGGTAAATGTAAGCACTAATTATTTCTAAATGTGGTGTGGATATGTAACTGATATTAGGTAGTTGCGTATCTTGCAGGGTTTAATAATACGATTCGCCAACTTTTTCATTGCTGCTGATCTCAAACGCATCGCAGTTTGGGGAAAGGGCTTGTGGTTGGTTATCGTGGGTATATTACAATACTGTGGGTAACTACGAGTATAACGTATTCTCGATGATAGAGGGCGTATAGTTTCCATCGGCAAGACACATCTGACCTCTCCTCTAGTCGTAGCGGTTTTCCGTTCCACCAAATCGAGGAGGGGAGCACAACTGCATGCACTTATTGGTATTGGTACTCGTATACGTTTGCGCGAACTTTTGTGCGCCTTAAAATATCGTGCACATCTGACCCAGGGGCGTAGCTACCGCTGTATGAGCCGTATCAATTATACGGGGCCCCCAGGCCACGGGGGCCCCCGACATGCGTAAGCAAAAATTAATAAAAATTTTAAAACTGATAAAAGATTACCTAAGAACTTCGATGGAACATGAACGCCTGTCAGACCTGACACTATTGTCCATAAAGGTAGAAACTTTAGAAAAACTAAAGTCATTATTAGTATAGTAAATCTATGAAAGTCATCATTAGCTACAAATGATTTAATAAATCATTTCGCCGAAAAAAAGGCAAGGAGAGTAAATATTTAATTTTAATTTGTAAAAATTTTGTAAAAAGTGACAGGGATGAATAAATTTTTATTTTATTCTATGCAACATTTTTTTTTCTTTTGTAAAAAATTTTTACCCTTCATAAGTCGTTTTTTAATACGGGGCCCCGCCAAGGCACGCTACGCCACTGATCTGACCGCTTCCGTTTAATGGACTTCATCATCATCAACGTATTCTCAAAGGACGTGTACTTAGATAAAAAACTAGCAATAGACAGATATCATAATAGTGAGGGTCATTCGTCTGGCTTTTTATTTAGGCATTGTGCATGAACTTAACGCAGCCCTACTAAACTAAACTAACTACTTACTTGGTATAGACCAAGGTACCTAGGTGATATCTATTTAATGGAAGTCATATAACAGAAATCATTTATGTGACTAAAGCTTATTCTTGATAATGACTAAGAGTTTTGTAATGGCTTTGTATTCAATAATAGTTCCTGCTTTTATCGCAAAGTATTTAAGTAGGTATGATTGATTATCCTTACAAAATTAGTTTCAAACACATAATAAATTCATACAGTATGTCTGTTGATTCGAGGCATGTAAAGTGCATCTCAAGAAGCTTGCACCACCTGAGGCAATCTTTATCAACCTGTTAAGGACTATAGATAGAGACCTATAAGGTATTTACTTAGATTTTAAAAGATATACCCACGCGCGATTCTTGATTATGGTAGTTTGTGAAGGTAAATTAAGGGTCGCGCCACATCTGCGGAACGTACAGCGCCGAAGGTTCGGTGAACAACATACATTACGGTTGACGCGGGTGGCGGCTCCATTTATCTTCAAAGTGAAACGTCAATGTATGTTGTTCACCGAACCTTCGGCGCTGTACGTTCCGCAGATGTGGCGCGACCCTAAAAGCTTTAAATTGTGGTAAGTACAAAATAAAAATACTACCTTATGATTTTCTTGGCGAGTCAGTAAGAACTAACGGTAATTCTTGGATAATTATTATACCAACAATATACTTTTACGAGGTTGCATGAAGCCACAGAAAAATCAAGTGTTACATTATACGATGATTAATCGGAATAGCTAAACGGTTAACACAATACATGTGGATGTTATAGTTATTTACGTTGCCTATTTTAGTAAAAGTTTGTCGTTTGAAATAGTCAGGCTCTTCTAGGGTTAACAACAATGTGGAGTTTAATATTTTTCAGTTTTACGGTCAGTTCAAGTTTTTGTAGTGCTAATGATTTAATATTCAATAGTACTGATTTTAATAAACGCTTAGAAAATGGTGTTGAATGTACTCAAAAAATGTTAAAGCTGATCAGAAATACACGAAAACATCAATTTATGAATGTAGTTCTTATGGACGTGAGCAGAGGGATGGCAAACGAACTTTACAATATAAGTAATTTAACATTCGTTTCCCGATCAGCTTTATGGTATAATGACACTTTTCCCACTAATGCGTACATAATTAGATGTAGAGATGAAGACGACTTGGAAGAGAAGATTGGAACGATAAGAAGAGACTATTATTGGAATCCAAAAGCAAAGTTTATGATGCAAATGGAAAACCTTCATAATTTGACTATTCTGACAAATATATTTCGAAACAACACTATGTACAATGTGATTGTTGTCGCGAAATATTTAAATGCCTTTACAATATTTGGATTTGGTTCAAAGCGCGATGCCTGCCATGTACCTCGTACCTTGGAACCGTTATGCTTGTGCTCAGAATTGGATGGCACATCGTGGATATATCCGGTTTTGAATGTATCAAAATTTCATGGCTGTCATTTAAAACTCATATCACACAATTATTGGCCTTTTACAAATTTTAAGAGTGGTTCCTTAGGTATGGAACAATACTTGTTAAAAAATTTCGAAGAACACAGTGGCATAACATTTGAGTTAGTGCAACATGAAACGGACGATTATTTCGGAAGTATACTTAGAAACTTTACACATACTGGCATGCTTCATAAGATAGAGACTCATGAAGTAGAAGGAGCCATCGGAGGATACTACATGAAACTTAGCAGGAACCGTGGCTTGGATTATACGGACGCTTTAGTAATAGATCACCTGAGGGTGCTTATTGCACGGGCTCGACTGCTTAGA
Organism: Ethmia dodecea; assembly: GCA_963855545.1. Lineage (NCBI taxonomy): Eukaryota > Metazoa > Arthropoda > Insecta > Lepidoptera > Depressariidae > Ethmia > Ethmia dodecea. The sequence goes on from OY979457.1 coordinate 9,222,386, forward strand.
ACATGGGAAGCAGTTTACAAGCAGCTTGGCTTTGTTACCGTTATGATAATATTGCTCTTTTTCATAAAGTTCAGTATAGCAGCAGTGCAGTTGTCAATATTCAGAAATAATCGTGAAGAAATTAAGGATGTGACTCGAGATATTCTTTTAGTTTTTGGTTACTTTTTGAACAATGTTAACCTAAAACATGAAACTGTTAACTCAAGATTACCACACAGGCTCATGGTTTTCTTTATGTTACTATTTGTGTTTTGGATTTCTTGTGCCATTCAAGCGTCTCTGTTGAGTGCAACTACAAAACCAATGAGAGAAAACCAAATAACAGATATCAACGAAGTTTTTCGTACACATACACTCATGGTGTCCGAGGGATTCAGGACAGAGGTACCACATTACGGTGACACAAAGGTGTTGAATTGCTATAGTATCCCTCTATGTATGTCAGAAGTAAAAAAAGGCGAGGGTCTTTACACTGTAGTAACTGATATTACTTTTGATAGTTTAATTTGGCAAATTGACGACGATTACAGGTATCAACTATACAAACTGAAAGAATCTGTAACAATTCTTCTCGAAACTGTGTATTTTCGTCGTGGATCATTAATTTTGAAACCTTTTAATAAGTTCATGCGAACCATGAAATCTAGTGGTATTATGACGCATTATTATCAACGTATAATGTATAAAGAAAAATTGCTGCATAGCCATTCCGGACGTAAGGGTCGGAGGCAGCAAAATTTTAATGAATATCGAAGTGCATTCATGGTATTAGGAGGTGGGCTCAGCCTCTCAATTGTTGTCTTCTGGTGTGAAGTATTTTATAAGTATTACTATTGATCTTACTGCAATCGCACAACCAAAGACATAAGAGTGAGATAAACTTAGATAATAAAATGGTAGGACGTAGGCAAGTCAAATTCTGTGTTAGTAACAAAGCACTGAACTTTTACTCGTAGTTTTTTCACCAAAGTCACAATTATAATGTTTGCGAAAGACGTTATTAAATTTTAACAAATTATACACTTGATGTCACCAATCTTTTTTATAGAACGATGGACTTAGCAAAGACCTACGATGGGAGGAGCTTGCCCAGAAGATGGCTGTCGTAGGTATATACAACGTGTAACAGAATAAGCGCAATTCCTGAAATTAGTTTGTTCAGTATCGACTTAGTACTTATTCGATTTCAACTATTTTTAATGTGTACCTAAAATTTTTCCCAAAAATGAATTAGCGTAGCTGAATTTTGTGGTTTCTATAGAAATCGTGCTATTATTAATCGATATTTAAGAAAATTGGTTAGACACAACTAAAGTTCGATTGCATTATAATTTTTTTCTATACTAATTGGGGTGTATGAGGAATTGCGCTTTTTCTGTTACGCGTTGTATATGAACTCGGAAATATGTACAGACGCCGGCAGGTAGTTCCACTCCTTGGAGGTATTCCATTACTGGATATACCCACATTTCACGAGATACATTGGACCCCTAAGCGTGATAGGTGGTGAGCCCATCGCCGGACCGGGTCTGTTTACACATGTCCCAGAATTAATTCTGAGACCTGTGGGTTTCCTCACGATGTTTTCCTTCACCGTCGAGCTAGTGATAAATATGTACGTAAGTTTTGAAAAACTCATTGGTACATGCCAGGATTCGAACCCGAGCCTCACTGATTTTCGGCCGGCTCTTTAACCGTCCGGGCTATCACTGCTCACTTTACTACTTACCTTTGATATTTTGCTTTGACGATAAAAAACTTTAACCTATGAGCAACTGTGTGCAATGTAATCTATATATATAAAAGGAGAAGCTAAATCTAAAAATCAAGGCCCAGCCCATACCGCTGAACATAAAAATATAAAATTTTGTGTGTAGGTTAAGTTTATAGTGTAGATGCTCGCTAAGAAAGGATTTTACGAAATTCAACCCTTAAGGGGGTGAAAGAGGGGGTTGAAGTTTGTATGGGATAGTGTGATTTTTGCGTGTATCAACTTTAAACTTGGCACAAATACTCTTCAAAACACACTATGAAATATTAGTTCTAGGATTTTTTGAAAATCGTCCTCCAAAGGGGTGAAAGTAGGGGATGAAGTTTGTATGGAAAACCTTCATTTTTGGGTGTATCAATTCGAAACTTTGTAAAAATACTCCTCAAAACAAACAACAAGACACGTATTTCCGGATTTTTCAAAAACCATCCCCTAAGGGGTTGAAACAGGGGAGTGGAGTTTGTATGGAGACGTGTTGTTTTTTACGTCTATCAACTTCAAACTTTGCATAAATACTCTTAGAAATAAATTATGAGATACACATTTTTGGATTTTTCGAAAATCATCCCCTAAACGGATGAAAGTAGGGGTTGAAGTTGATACGAAGAAGTTTATTTTTTGCGTCCATCAACTTGAAACTTTGTACAAATGCTTCTGAAAACAAACTATGAGATATTAGTTTTAGAATTTTTCAAAAATCTTTCTCCAAGGGGGTGAAAGTGGGGGTTGAAGTTTGTATGGAAAACCTTCATTTTTGGGTGTATCGATCCGAAACTTTGTAAAAATACTCCTCAAAACAAATAACAAGATAAGTATTTCTGGATTTTTCGAAAATCACCCCTTAAGGGGGTGAAACAGGCGGTTGGAGTTTGTATGGAGACGTGTTTGATTTTTACGTCTATCAACTTCAAACTTCGCACAAATACTCTTAAAAATAAATCATGAGACCCGTGTTTTAGGAATTTTCGAAAATCATCCCCTAAGGGGGTGACAGTAGCGTTTGGAGTTTGTATGGAGACGTGTTGTTTTTTACGTCTTATCAACTTGAAACTGGGCACAAATACTTTTAGAAATAAATGATGAGACACGTGTTTTTGGATTTTTTGAAAATCATCTCTTAAAGGGGTGAAAGAGGGGGATAAAGTTTGTATGGGATAGTGTGATTTCTGGGTGTATCAACTTTAAACTTTTTACAAATATTCTTGAAAATAAACTTGATATATTAGTTCAAGGATTTATCGAAAACCATCCTCCAAGGGGTTTCATCCCCTTGGGGGTTGAAGTTTGCATGAATACCTTCATTTTTGGATGTATCAATTCGAAATTTTGTAAAAATACTCCTTAAAACAAACAACTAGACAAGTAGGTATATCTCGATTTTTCAAAACTCACGAGTGAAACGGGGTTGGAGATTGTATGGAAACGTTGTTGTTTTTTTTACGTCTATCAACTTGAAACTTAACACAAATACGCTTAAAAATAAATGATGAGAAACGTATTTTTGTATTATTTTAAAATCATTCCCTAAAAGGCTGAAATTAGGGGTTGAAGTTGGTATAGAGAAGAGAACTTGAAACTTGGCACAAATATTCTTTAAAAGTCTCCATACAAAGTCATTTTTTTTTTGATAATTTACTATGGGTTGCTAGGAGAAATTTGTTTGTGCATCCCAAAATGTTGAAAAAATAAATGTCCACCCGTGCGAAGCCGGGGCGGGCCGCTAGTGCTATATATTTGTGTGTCTAAGTGATTCCTTGTCTCTTAATTAATTACAGTAGTATTTGTGTTTAGCTTACCTAGATAATATGTAATGTATCATGTACTTGGGTATTTATTGTAATAAAATGAAATCCTATACAAAAATCATTGTTATTCCTGTTGTTGTATACGAAGTTTAAAGGAATATATAAATCTTTTAAGAAAACGATTGCTAGATGTGACATAATATATGCAATTAGGTTGTTTTGTCTATAGAAAAAAAATAGACTCCTCAAAGCATAATAATATCTTATAATCAACGTCATTATACCTATACCTACCTATGTAGTTATGCACAAATGTACATCAATCCCAAGTAAAGCGTGGCGAAATACGCAAAACGGTCAATTGATTACGAGTACACACCCATACTTTACGAGTAGGTATTATTTATTAGGAATGTAATTATTATTATGCATACAATTGTGCAATAACTGACTACTGCTTAAAGTCATATTATGGAAAGACCATGAGTCAGGGACAGGGGACTGAATATATTAATAAATTGTTCATATTAATCATTGAATTAGGTACATAATGAAAAAAGATAACGAATAGCAGAAACTGAAGAGCGTTAATGAACTAATGGATGTAGATGAAGCGCAAAAGGTGTGCCTGGATCGTAGCAAGTGGCAGTATATTGTCTATGCTTTCTATCTTAATAGGCACCGATACTAAACCGAACGGCCAGCTAGCCAAAATTAATATATATTTTTTACTATAAAACCTCTGCGTCTCAGGCCTTTGGTCCTCAGGGCTAGTGTCTGTACGTGACTTGCCGAGAGGAAAGTGACTAAGGGCGTCTTATTTTTTTCATCACTGGGATGACTATGCGAATCTCGAAACCGCTTAAGCCCTGCTTCTACATTCAACCACTATTAGGTAGACAATATTTAGGTATCACTACATAGTATAAAACAAAGTCGCTTTCTCTGTCCCTATATCCCTATGTCCCTTTGTATGCTTAAATCTTTAAACTACGCAACGGATTTTGATGCGGTTTTTTTTAATAGATAGAGTGATTCAAGAGGAAGGTTTTAGTATTAGCATTGCATCCGTGCAAAGCCGGGTGGGTCGCTAGTACCTAATATAATGAACTTTGCACGTCAAGACTAGTGTTCTTAGAAACTTACTACTTAAACATAAAAAACTTTAAAAAGATTTATCTCTAAAGTAAATAAATATTTATAGGAGCGACATCTAAAGGGTTTATTCGGGGACGGGCCTCTTTAACAACGCTGTCTACAAAGCAAAAATTTTACTGTTGACATATTCTTTTCGTGAAAAGCTTTTGTTCACGGGATACCCTACTCTGAATGAGTTCAATGGGTTTCATTGTGCCCATTGAAAATAGATCATGTAGGTATCTGTTTGGTATTTAACGAATAATATCATACACTCGGTAAACTTTACATAGTAAGTATTCCTACCTAGATGTAAAAAGTACCTACTTATATACTTTGGTTAATATTATAAGACTCTGATGAGGCATGACTAGGTGTTACTCAGGCGCTACTCGTATCATGTTAACAAGTGATCCGAGTGGCATCGAATCAGAGTCTGTGTGACGGTGTTCTATTGATTCGAATTCGATTCAATGATGAATATGTAAAATGGAATACCTCTGCCAACCCGCTCACCATACTTTTTTTACTATACTTATTTTTAAAATTTCATTTTTTACCTAAAGAATAAATAAAATAAATATATAAACCGAGGGGATAGACCGATGTATTCCATTTCTGGAAATACTTTACCGTATATTTTTTGGACCCCTGGACATGATAGGTGAGCCCATCACTGGACAAGGTCTGTTACACTGCCTCAGAATTAATTCTGGGACCCGCGGGTTTCCTTACGAAGTTTATCCTTCACCGTCAAGCTACTGATAAATATGTACGTAAGTTTTTGAAGAACTTGTTAGTACATAGCCAGGACTCGAACCCGAGACTCACGAATGAGAAGACTGAGAGTGGGCTCTTTAAACGTAAGGCTATCACTGCATTGATTACAAGTCTGCTTAAATAACTGTACTATTACAACCATTCTCTTTGCTATCTGTTGGTGTATGATCATAATCGTGTCTCCCGATCAAAAAATAATTAGCTGGACATAATTTTGGCGTGTAAGTGTCAATCAATGACTCTTGTATCCCAATTCAAAATAAAACATTTATGTATAGAAACCTACCTGTTGCCAGCCAGTGCCTGGATTGTCTAAGAAATAAATCACATTTTTAACACTATCTACGAGTATGTACTTGGGTACATAACTTTGAGTATTAAACCAACCGGAGACGCCACTGACAGGCGTTCCCCTCTGCCAAAAAAAAGTGTCGGTCAACGCGCACACCTGTTAAATACAACTAGTTTTATTGAGTTCACGGAGTGCTTGGATTGATCAATGTATTTGTGTGCATCTAGTTCAAGCTAGCGTTTAATTGTTTTGTCAAAAAATGCGTTTGTTTTAACATTATTTGTGATTGTTTCCTCGTCCCCCCCGCAGAAATTGGCAGACTTTTTTGCAAAGGAACTAGTGCGCGTGACGTCTCCTGTTGGTTTAATACTCAAAGGTACATAATGATGTACTAGTACCTATTGGTTGGAGAGCAAGATTCGTGTAAATACGAAGGCAATTTCCGGGCAGCGGTCGAGTGGACATTACGGGGGGCAGCATATTTTCAGCGGTATTTATTACTATAATCTGGGCCACCCGCCGTATTTCATCTTTATCGAGACTCCGGGGACCCGATCGAACCCACGTGGCTTCCATAGCTAATGTCTCATATTGGTACTGCGCTATATCTGCCCTACTTTATATACGTATGTACTTATTATCTAAAAATATTTAATAATTAACTTTAAACTTAATTCACACACGGTTATTTCGTCCCAAACAAGGCAGAGCCGGCGTATTATGTGTAAGTATTAAACAATTGATAAACATACTTATATATTAAACACCCAGACACGAAACCAACTGACATGTTCATGCACGCAAAATTTTGACTTCAAGTGGGAATCGTACCAGCGACTCCCTGATAGAAGGTAGCGTCACTACCAACTGAACCAACAGATACATTTTTCCCTAACGACTAGGACACCGAAAAATATATCATTTCCTAATTTAAGAAAAGTCGCAAACAAAGCTAGTGTTCTACTTATCTACTATATAAAAATAAGTCGGGTTTTCCTTCCTGACGATTTAACTCCAGAACTGACAAACCGATTTCCATGGTTTTGCATTCGTTGGAAAGGTCTAGGGCTCCGCAAGGTTTATAGCAAAGAAAATTCAGCATTGCACCCGTGCGAAGCCGGGGCGGGTCACTAGTCTACTAATACACTTTCATATTTATCACTAGGTCGACGGTGAAGGAAAACATCGTGAGGAAACCCCCAGGTCTCAGAATTAATTCTGAGACAATCGTAGAAGACCCGGCGATGAGCTCACCACCTATCACGTTTAGGGGTCAAATATTCTCGTGAAACGTGGGTATTGCCCTCGGGTATAAAAGGTGTGAAATTATTATTATTATCACACTTTCATGCAAAACTACCAGCTTCTAGATCGACCGTCGACCGGTTTCAGCGTTAATTGATCAATCTGTTTGCCAGTCGGCCGGTCAGTTAGATAGAAAAAGCATAAGCTGTCTGAAAAACTCATTGGTACAATGAAGAGCACATGGAGCTTTACACTTGTAGTGCGACTCTCACCTCTACGTGATTGGAATAAGAACGGTACAAAGTCAAATGTGTGAAGCTCCACAAGCTCACTCACTCCACTCATGACCTCGCCAGGATTCGAACCCGAGCCTCACGGATGAGAAGCGGGATCTTCAACCCAAAGCTTCAACCATAGGGCTATCACGGCTCTATGTAGTATAATCAATTATTTATTGTAATTAGTACAAAATAAATAATCGTAAATAAAGAATTGTGAGAGACTGGCGCCTAGGGTAGTGGCTCTATGAATAGGTATCCAGGCATCCACCCCATGACTGATGGTATAGATAATAATATATTTTGTATCTTAATATAATAATATGGGTATGCATAAAAATAATTGCATAATTATAAATAATAATAATAATAATATAAATAATAAAATAATAGATTTCTTCCAGCGCATCACACCGATGCAGGGTTCCCAATAAGCTGGCAGCATTTCCTCTTTGTATTGCCAAGCTTATTCTTTAATTGGCAAAAATAGCTGCCAGCCCTTGGGTCACGGGTTGCCTCGATGAGACGCGCTGAAAGATCCTTGACAAAAGCTTTAGCCTCTGGGCCCCAAGGACCCATCGCCTCAACAGCGAACGGTACAAACATATTATTATTTGTATTATGTGAGTATTTGCTTAAAATGTCTTTAATTTCATTCGCTTTGGAATCTTCAGAGCGAGCCTGACTGACACTTAGCCGGTTTTTGTTACTTATTGTATGACTCAGGTTGGACCAAAGTTTGTTTTTACGACAGAGCAAAAAAAAACGTTGAAAACATTACACGTTTCTCGTATATGGAGACCTTAAAGTTTTTTTATTACTTGTTTTGATATCCGCCATAATATAACACATTTTCTTTGAAATTTGAAAAAAGTCCCTTTTAAAGAAAAAATAGGTAATATAATAGATATGTTAAGAGCTCAGTAATAAGGGCTCGCCCTTAGTGTAGGAATCCTAAAAACACAAATATAATAAAAAAAACTTGAGAGGTGTCAAGGGACATCCGGATGGAACGAAGTTCCATCATAATCATCATCGTCATCATCGTCGTCGTCGTCGTCGTCATCATCATCTCATCATCATCATTATTAGATTTATCATAGAGCTTCAACTACAGCAAAAAGTGTCGGTCGTTCCAACTTTTGGTCTTAATTTCCGAAAATCCGTCTAGCCCCCTTTCGCAACGCAGCAGCCCCCGTTCCAAAAACATATATAGCTTTAGGTACATTGACGTTCGAGTTCATCGCCCTTCTCCAGTTCTTACTAATCAATTACGTGTCAAACAATGATTTAAAAAACTGGATTTAAAGAGTTAGCGGGTTTTCCCCAAAGCTACATAGTACTGTAAAGTTATTGTTAGTCATGAATAAAATGACAGTAGATATGTCATTCGTGACTCAGACATAGTAGCAACTAGCACATTGGGTGCTGACTGCTGACTACGCCTACGTAGGTAGATACCTACCTTATGGGGAAGATGAAAAGCAAAACAACCTGTATAAAAGACTCCAAACTCAGATTCTGGGCTCAGTTGCGAATCAGACGCGGAACTAATCAAACGAAATAAATAAACCGATTAAATATTAACATTCAGAGATATAATTAATTTAATTTAATTTATTCGTGATGGCGTCAATTTATGTTACGCTGCTGCTGAGTTTCACCTTTATTGTGATTGCCGAGAGTCGAGTATTGAAATCAGAATTCACAGTGCCTCCCGAAGGTGCCTCCGTAGAAGTTATAATAAGACAAATTTCTGGGAAATCTGATACTAAACCTATTGCGACGATGAAATTTGATTTGAAAGGTGACAAAATTGTATTTTCGAGCAGTGTTGAGAATAAGGAACCGAAGATTGAGAAAGCGGACCCTGTGCCTTCCATAGAAAATCGCAATGCTTTCCGGAGTGCAGCTTGTCCTATAGGCTACAACAAGCGAGGGGGATTCTGTTTTCCCGCTGACGATTACGATTATTGAGATAGAGTCTTCAAATATTTTGTGTGAAACTTTACTTTGTGCGTATTCAGTGTTATTCAGTATTGTTAGAGGACTGTAGAGATAAGAAATCGCGTGTGGACCAATTAAAATTTAAGGTATTGTTTGTGTCCATAAAATGAGAAACAAAGTGGATTCAGTTTACCAGTTTTAGAGGAAATAAAGATTTTTCGTCTTGTACTCATATTTATAAAGATAATAATATTTTTGTGCATCTATTGACTACATAGGTATTAGATTAGATGAGATTCAGTATTATAAAAAAAAATATTGATATACCATTTATAAAAAGAAGGTATGTACATAGAATAATTAATTAATAATTTACAAGATTATAAATGAGGAGGCAGATAGAACTTTTTACTATAAAATACTTCGGGTGGCTACTCGATTTTTTGTTTGTTTTTGTAATAAAACCTTTTTAACCATTTGTGTATATTTTTAATAATCTGTTCCACCTATAAAGATAGAATTTTGATTTTGTCGATAGAAATGTAAATCCGTAGACATAAACGTATACAAATGAATGCTAACGCTTACTGTATTCGAGGCTTCATTAAACGAACTTGTTAAATATTTGAACACGAAAATAAATTCATGTATCCTCATGCATCGGTTGTAATTTGTTCGTCAAAGCCTTGCAACCACGCACATTGATATTAAATTCCTAAAAGCCGATGTGCCCAATACATACAATTTATATGGAGTTCCGTATTATATCATGGAAATATTTAAACTGGTCGGTTTGATGTGTGAATATTGTGTAGCCGAATTACATTCTGTGGATTCTATGTGAGAGAAACCGAATAAAATGTGCTCTGGAAATTTTGTAGAAAGATTGAATCTGTACCTTTACAATACCAATACCTAATTAATATAACAATCTTTTTATTGTACACCAATAAAAATATGCAATAAAGATGACTGAGGATATAATTCACTAGCGAATTTCAACGTTCATAAAGAACCGCCTGATTGTTTTAGCGCTATACCTACTTTTATTTACTTATACAGTCAAGAGCACATGCAGCTTTACGCTTGTAGTGCGAGTTTGACCTCTAAGGCGGTTGTAATAAGAACGTTACAAAGTACAATGTGTCAAGCTCTATGTGCTCTTGACTGTACATTTACTTTGTAGTAGTAGGTAGGTACACAGTAAGTAGGTGCGATACATATTTACCTACTAGTTTATAGACTTATAGCTACAAATACGTACCTACTTACGAATGAAAAATTAGTAAGAAACAACTCTTTATTGTAAGTACACCAATAAAAATCCTAGTAATATTATAAACGCGAAAGTGGTGAGTATAATATGTTTGTTACTCTTTCACGCAAAAACTACCTACTGTGACATAGCTTATACATCAGAATAACACAAAAGCTATATTTTATCCCTGTATTCTCACGGAAACCAAGCCAGTGAAACCGCGGGTCGCTGCTAGTATGCCATAAGTGACACAATGATTAAAAAAAACAATGGGCGGTCGATACTCATCTATTTAGGACTAGCGATTCTGTGCGGTTTCACCCGCTTAGTTCCCGTTCCCATGAAATAAAAAAATACAGCCTATGTTACTCAGGGATATTCTAGCGTTCCATTTGTGAAAGATTTTTTAAAATCGGTCTATTACTTTTTGAGTTTATTCGTAACAAACAAATCTTTCCTCTTTTTAATATTAGTATAAAAGTATAGATAAAACAACACGAAATTGATTAGTGCGCATAAACATTAAATTATCTTCGACCAATTAATTAGTTTTTGTGGTGAGGAGGTTAGCGCTCGATTTCTGTGTTACTCGTAGGTACATATGAATCACTTTCGGACCATCAAGTTGATTTTGCGTCAAGTTGAAATCGCAAATGTAGGATTTCCCAGAATGTATCAACCTTGTCAATAGGTGACAAAGGAAAGTTTTGTTATTGAGGTTTTTTATCTGTGATGAATTTATGAAATAGTTTTTTTCAAATATATAAGATTTTGGGATTCTGATCCTAATCCTACTAATTTTATAATAGTGAAAGTGTGTTTGTCCTTCTATCACGCAGCAACGGACCATCGCGGCAGCGGCAGGTCCATAGGTATAATTTTTTTGCATGTTTAATACGATAATATATACCTACAGTTGGAGGACCAGGAAGTGACTTATGCTAGTTTTTATTCCGAAATGCAGACCGTGTCGCGGTCGAGAGGAACAACATTAAAAAATTAACTCAAACCGTTATAAATTCTGTTACCTTGCACAGGCATCACGATCGTCGTCGATAACAAGAAATCACAGTATTAGTCAGTACAGTGCCGAGGTCATTTCGAAGCTTTTTGTTTTATTATTATAACAAAAATTGAAATTCATTTTCCTTAGTCAAATTAGGTGCAAAAACCGGCCAAGTACGAGTATGTCACATGCGTCGAGGGTACCGTACAAATATTTAAGTAAGCACCTATGTAACCAAAAAGAATTCAAGAAATTACGCAAGAAATTTTAAATACTGTTTATTTATTAAGTTAATACACAGACAAATTATAAAAGGCTAGCGACCCGCCCCGGCTTTACACGGGTGCAGTGCTAATACTTAAACCTTCCTCTTGAATCACTCTATCTATAAAAAACCGAATCAAAATCCGTTGCGTAGTTTTAAAGATTTAAGCATACATAGGGATATAGAGACAGAGAAAGCGACTTTGTTTTATACTATGTAGTGATAGTGAAGTGATGTCAATCAAAAATACCACTCCGGGTCATACCAGCCACAAAGGTGCCCATGACACTCGCTGCGTTGCCTTGAATGCGTTGAATGGCGATGGACAACTTTTGCACCAGGTAGGATCCGAAACGGGCGTCAAAACCTCTCTCACTGAGTCTGCGACCAATTTCGGAGACAAAGGTGAAAGCCTCTAACCCCCACCAACCCGTTGTCTCAAACGCTAACAGAACAAAGTAATAATTAGAATTGACTCAAGAAATTTACGATTTTTTGATATTTTCCTTTACTTAGATCTTGCTTCTTGCCAATTTTATGATTATAGGTTATCAGAAAGTGCCCTATATACGTTGATTTCTTTGCCAGTTTCAAAACTTGCGGGGCCTATTTTATTTGTTTATTGTATTGCAAATTTATGGTATTTTTTGCTCTGCATCTGCATTTTATAGTAACTGCGTATATCATTTTGAGCAAAAGAAATAAGAAATTTACAAAAACTGGTTTTTGCAACCTTTAAATTTAATAACTTATCTAGTGCACCGAAGATCCCGTGACTCCTTTGAGCTGACTTATATTAAAATGTCAAACATCCCTATTTGATTGGACTATAAATATTTACCAAACATTCCTTATAAGTATTTCAGAGTAATCATGTTAAACTGTAACAATAATAATGTTAGTAGGTCACAAGTGTCACAACTCACAGTGCAATATTCAGGGCGTCAGTCAGGACGAGATCAACGTACAATGGCAAACCCAACACAACTGCAGATGACGTCATAATAGTGTCAACTCTGTCGACGTCACTTCTGAACGTCACTATTCATTTACTGAGTATACTTCTGCGTATTTAAGTATATTCGTCATTTGTTTAGTACCCTTAGTAGTACATCTGCCTAATTTGGAACTAAATAACGAATTGTGAGCTTTTTCCTCATGGCCTCACTATTTCGCCTAACTGATTTGGTTACGAGGACTAACATAATAATATCCTCATGGCCGAACTCGTGTCAAACTAGCAAGTACTTACAGTTATCTACTTCGTTAAATGAAAATATGGTTTATTTAACTAAATTTACTTATTTACTTAACATACACTGCTCCAAATGTGAATCAGCTGTCATGTAGCCGTTCATAATTATCTATGAAGTTGCATCGATCTGGCTTCTCTTTATGGTACCTATAACTCTTTATCTTAATTATTTCTTAATTTTATTTCATTTAGAACGTATGGATAAAAGAAGAGTAACGAAAGAGATTTATGGTGCGAATGTTGAAGGATGCAAGGAAAGAGGACGCCCCGGAAGGACGTTCACGGATCAAATAAGTGAGGTCCTTCAAAAAACTGGTGCCCGGAGTGCGAAGAATAAAAGAGCGTGCCTGCAAAGGCTTATGGATTCGAAGGAAGTGAAAGAAGTATGCAGAGATCTAACAAAGTGGCGATCCATCGTCTCTGCCTACCCCTGAGAGACAATGGCGTGAGCTTCATTTAATGTAATGTTTTATTTCAATATATTCCATATGTAGAGCAGTGATAGCTCGGACGGTTGAAGAGCCGGCCGAAAATCGTGAGGCTTGGGTTCGAATCCTGGCATGTACCAATGAGTTTTTCAAAAACTTACCTACATATTTATCACTAGCTCGTCGGTGAAGGAAAACATCGTGGGGAAACCCGCAAGCCTCAGAATTAATTCTGAGACATGTGTAAACAGACCCGGTCCGGCGATGGGCTCACCACCTATCACGTTTAGGGGTCCCATATATCTCGTGAAATGTGGGTATATCCAGTAATGGAATACCTCTACCTACCCCCTGGGGGATAAAAAAGGCGTGCGATTATATTATATTTTATATTTATTCCATATGTATGCTTTGTAAATAAGTAGACCCCTATACGATATTTTACCTATACCATTAAGTAGCACTAAAACGCCACGCCGTCACAGTGAAACAATCGGACATCACCATCCCAAATCTAGTGTACTCGTAGCAATATAATATGACAATAAACAATAAGTGACAAGCGTGTGTACTACGACGTAACTTCATGGCGTGCTTATTACCTATCTGTTGAATATTATGAATGAATACCGTTTCATTATAAAAGCAACATTGCAGAATGCAATATGGTTCATTGTTGCGTATTATTTTGCATTTGCGTTACATATATCTAGTCTATCTTATCTAAGTATCTACATATAAAAGAAGAAACTGGAAGCTAAACCGCTAAAAATATTTTGCACTAAGGTTCCTTAAATGACGTAAGTGAACACTACGCAGTGATCTTTGGAAATAATATATAATAATATAATATAATCTCACGCCTTTTTTATCCCCGAGGGGGTAGGCAGAGGTATTCCATTACTGGATATACCCACATTTCACGAGATATATTGGACCCCTAAACGTGATAGGTGGTGAGCCCATCGCCGGACCGGGTCTGTTTACACATGTCTCAGAATTAATTCTGAGACCTGCGGGTTTCCTCACGATGTTTTCCTTCACCGTCGAGCTAGTGATAAATATGAACGTAAGTTTTTGAAAAACTCATTGGTACATGCCAGGATTCGAACCCGAGCCTCACTGATTTTCGGCCGGCTCTTTAACCGTCCGGGCTATCACTGCTCTTTGGAAATTCCCACAGGAATGCGAATAAATAGCATCCACGAAGGCAACAGCGCAGGGCACTCGCTCCTTCAACTACAAAGACTACATGTAGTCGTCAGCAATGTATTATACCTACTTGCTACTAGTGCCCGTTCCCGTGGGAATACGGAAATAAAATATAGCCTATGTTGCGAGGATGGATCACAAACATGCTGAGACTCAGAGCCGTCCAAGTCACAGTGAACAGCACCACGAGGGCCGTTGTGGCGAAGGGATGCCCACAAGGAGGCGTCCTCTCACCACTCCTGTGGAATCTAGTGGTAGATAGCCTTATCAAAAGACTAAATGATAAAGGCTACTTCACTGTGGGCTACGCTGACGACATAACTATAATAATAAATGGTACACACGAAAACACTTTGTGCAACCTCATGCGCCAAGCCTTGAAGGTAGTAGAGGATTGGTGCAAGGAATGCAAACTAACAGTGAATCCCACCAAAACCGAACTTGTTCTATTCACAAAGAAAAGGAAGCTGGCAACCCTACAACTACCGCGCTTCTTTGGATCCACCCTAACCCTATCAACTGAGTCCAAATACCTGGGCATATTTTTGGACAAACAGCTGAACTGGGCAAAACACACTGAACACATCACCGCAAAAGCCAGCATGGCCCTATGGCAATGCAAAAGGCTACTAGGCAGGAACTGGGGCATAAGCCCCAAAATCACCTACTGGCTATACACCACAGTTATCCGACCAATTGTTACATACGGCTCCTTAGTGTGGTGGCCCAGGACTAACACGAGCACAGCCCAGAAGGACCTCGAGAAGCTACAAAGACTTGCCTGCGTAGCAATTACCGGCAGCATGAGAACATCACCCACGGCTGCCCTACAGGGGATGCTGGGGTTGCCACCCCTACATCTTGTAGTGAGGGAGGAAGCAACCCTAGCGACACTAAGGCTGGAGCTGTCCGGCACCCTAAACAAGGACTCCAGAATCAAACACACACGCATAAAAGAGGATGCTCTCTCGCGACACCCGATGATGGCATCACCGAGCGATAGAATCCAGAAAACACACTGTTTTGTAAAACACTACAACGTGGAGCTCACAGCGGAGTTGTATGATCACCCAGGTCCAAAAGAGCTAAGGATCTACACTGATGGATCAAAAACCGACACTGGAACAGGAGTCGGAGTCTACTCAGATGATCTCAACATCAGAATATCCAGACCACTAGGGATGCTCAACACTGTCTACCAGGCAGAATGTGTGGGCATTATCCAGGCAGCACACGCCATAGAGGCCAGAGAAGTCACGGATACTCATATCCGCATACTCTCAGATAGTGCCTCAGTCCTTCAATCCCTAAAGAAAAACCAGATCACCTCGAGACTTATATTGGAGTGCCACAATGCACTAGAACGCATTACGGTACCAAACCACAACACAGTGACACTACAATGGATTAAAGGGCACAGCGGCTCGCGTGGGAACGACGCAGCGGACGAACTCGCCAGGAGGGGCTCTGACACGAAGCCCATCGGACCCGAACCCATTGTACCCATCCCGTTTAACCAGCTCAGGAGCTGGTTAAGGGAACACACTCAAACTCAAGCGGAGACTTGGTGGGCCTCGACGCCAGGATGTAGGCAATCCAAGGAGGCTATGCCATCCTTGAATAGGAAACTGACCAAGCGCCTTCTGCGCCTGGACAGGGACAGCCTGAGAATGGTGTCGGGAACCATCACCGGACACTGCTCACTGAACAAACACTTACACACCTTAGGTATCACAGACAGCCCCCTATGCAGAGCGTGCATGGAGGCGGAGGAGACGGTAGCGCACGTGCTCATTGAGTGCGTTGGCGTTGCCCAGATCCGCAAGGAGATTCTCGGAACACCAGAATCCCTTGCGGACGTCCTGAGTAGACTCGGAAGTTTGATCTGCTTTTGGAAGGAGGTAGGATGGTTGGAGTAACCGGCCGCCATGGCTCACGTACAATGGTCCACTTCAGGACTAAGTGCGGAAACCAAACCCCCTAACATAGAACATATAGCCTATGTTACTCGGGGATCTTCTAGCTTTTTGTTGGTAAAATATTTTTTAAAATTACAAGAATAGAAAAACAGCTTTAGGCGAAAGTGAAAGAAGGCGAAAGATACCTAGCATTACAAAAATAGAAAACAGGTCAATGGCAGCGCAAAAATATACTGTCTCTATTGTACCCTTTTCCTTCCACTAAATTGAACTAACATTAAAAGAATCGCAATTATATCTGAAAGCCTTTGTTTTCTTCAGATTGAATTGCTTCATTGTGGGCATTATTCTGGGAAAATTTCAAGTAAAATAACGAATTGTTTATTGTTGAAATACTTATCAAATCTAAATATTTTTAATGAAAAGAAGTTCACGGAAACGTAGATCAGAAGTAAAAGTGTAATTTGAAATTGGAGTGAAATACTACGTAAAAATTAGGAGTAGATAACTATTCATGATGGACGGACAGCGGGAGGGTCCCATTTTACCCTTTGTATATGGAACCCGAAAAACCTAACATCGAAGACTTCTTCTATGATTTCTCTACGCTTCGGACGCTTTGCCGCCTTTATCTACATAACCTATAGTTGTCGTTTTAGCACTGAAATTAAAAGCTCGGTCCTGTAGAGTTTATATGCCCCTTAATTTAATTTTAGAAATATATTCGTGAAAAGTAGATATTTCCAGGAATTCATTCTGAGGCCTGTGTAAGCAGACCTGGCCAGGTACCTAATGGGCTCACCACCTATCACGTTGACAACAAATATTTGCAACAGTGTAAAGAGGCATTCCTCGTTTGGAGCAGCATAATCAAACTTCAACTATTTAACTTCATGTACCAAGAAAATGTACACGTGGCGAATTTAATAAAGTACTTAATTACTTTTTGACAACGTATGTGTATTAATGAATTAAAACAAAATATACCACAACTGGTTTTAAAATAAATTGTAACAACCAAAAAGGTTAGTATAGTGTATTAAATGTAGAGTAGGTATAGGTTGTTCTGTGGAATATCGTCGTTGAGCCGTGTAATCGCCGGTGACCGCCTGCCCAGTCGTCCGGGAAACGTGCGATTTGGCTGACCGAGCCCTCCGCCATTACAATATTCCATCAAATACTCCGTAAATCAGATTAATCTTTGAAAATACTACTCACTTATATCGCGAGGTATATTACGGTATACAATGTGTAACAGAATAAGCGCAATTCCTGAAATTAGTTTGTTCAGTATCGATTACTTAATCAATTTCAGATATTTTTAATATGTGTTAAATTTTCAATTTTTTTAGCATAGCTGAATTTAGTGCTACCTACGGAAATCGTACTATTATTTCTCTTGATTTATGAAAATTGGTTAGACACTACTAAAGTACGAAGGCATATTTTTTTTTATATTTATACACTAATTGGGGTGTATGAGGAATTGCGCTTATTCTGTTACGCGTTGTATAATTGTGACAAAGGCAAATTTACAAAAATATCAAAAGAAATGAAAAGCTTCGACGTGAAACCTAGATCAACTGGTCTCAGTTGGTAGGTTTCCGTATCCATAAGACTGGACCCGATGGCAGATATACATAACAAATAATAATATTTAAAAAAACAAATATTAACACAAGGGAATAATACACAAAACGAAATGTCATTTTTGCAGTAAATACGGTTCAGCAGGCGTATTTAAGGAGCTTCGATATTCGATATCGGAAAATCTATCGAACACTTTCGAGATGGGCTGATGTTGTCATCGAAAACTAATGTCATATTATGTGACATAAGGATTCGGAAAATTTTCCGTGGTTGTCGCCTAGAATAAAGTCGAATCTATCGACTTCGGAAAATTTTTCATTCGATCTGAATCGAACGGAAACGTTATCGAGTCTCTGTGAATACGCCTGCAGATCTGATGTTTCATGTGATTTGGGTATAACATATTTTTAGTCTATAAGACATGCAAATATTAATATTAAAAGTATATAGAGACAAATACATTAAGTACATCAAAATAACATTATAACACATGTTTATTAAAAGTGTTTTGTCTCTGCTCTATCACAAAAACCGTAAAGTAATACACCTTGAAAAACTTGGTTCGATTATGTATAGTAAGAACTATAAAATAAAACAACTGTGTACCTACTAGCTTTTTCGCGCGAGACCTCACATGCGTAGTTCACGTTTCGGTGGGAAAACGGGAATAAAATAAAGTCTATGTTACTAACTGATAATTTAGCTTTCCATTGCTGTAAGAATTTTTTAAATCGTTCCACTACTGGAACGATTTAAAAAATAAATAAAATAAACTAATAATAAAATAAACTACTTTCGGAGCCTATTCAAACTAACAAGCAAATCTTTCCTCTTTATGATTATTATATTAGACCAAAATGCATGGGTTTAACCGACTCAGCGCTATGTAAGGCTATTCATTATAACTATTATTGTGAACCATATTTACTAGTAAGACATGAGACTAAAAAGAGCTGCCCTTGAGTTTCTTGCTGGCTCTTCTCGGGGTACTGCATTTGGAACCAGCAACTCATAGGTGGAGATGGGCTGCGACGAATGCAAAACCGTGAAAATCGGTTCGCGCGTTCTGGAGTTATAGCGTCAGGAAGGAAAACCCGACTTTTTTTATATAGTATATTACATTTTTCATGTGTATTTGCTGCAATGACTGTCGTAGGATTGTTGTCCTCAACCATTTCGCGTTTGTTCGAAATTGCATTCAAGCGGCACATTTTAATAATATTTGCATACATGAGGCAGGCTATAATGTCGATGATAACGTTCCCATGTTGTACTAATAAAGTTATTAGCAGTAGAACCCCTCCCAATATTTGACTTTGATTGTTTAAAGTATGCAAATGAAGTTGTTCTACTGACGCTACATTGTATTCGGAGTTTGTGAACAAGACACAACTGTGCTGAAATAGTTGGTGCTAATAAATTATTTAAATTGCCATTCCGTGAACAGGGTGACATTGTTTGTTGCTACCTCACTATTGAGAGGCTTGCCATTTCCTAATTTATGCTTGTTACTCTACTTAACCTCAATGATGAGTCGGATTTCATAAGTTTCTTGATTTTCGACTCTTTTAGGGTTCCGTACCTCAAAAGGAAACAAACGCAACCCTTATAAATAAGAAATAAATAAAAATTAATAATCTCACGCCTTATATCCCCGAGGGGGTAGGCAGAAGTATTCCATTTCTGGATATACCCACTTTTCACGAGGTATTCTTTGGACCCCTAAACATGATAGGTGGTGAGCCCTTCGCCGGAACGGGTCTGTTTACACATGCCTCAATTTTAATTCTGGGACCTGCGGGTTTCCTCACGATGTTTTCCTTCACCGTCGAGCTATTAATAAATATGTACGTAAGTTTTGATAAACTCGTTGGTACATGTCTTAGTAATAGGGTCCCGTTTTACCCTTTGGGTACGGAACCCTAAAAAAGCTTATTTTTATGCCGCAAAAACAAATATTTCTACACTCTCTTGTAATCCAAATTTATAAGGTACTTTCCATTGACCTAGAACTATGAAATTTGGCAAGTAATAGATTATTAATTTAATTCTATACAATAGGGTAGTGTCCTACCTATTCAAATGAGTTACTTTTTATGAGCTGTCAAAACGAAAATTTACTATGGTTTGGTTGAATGTTTTATTATTTTATATCCTACTAATATTATTAACACGAAAGTTTGTATGTATGGATGTCTGGATGTTTGTTCCTCTTTCACGCAAAACCTACTGAACGGATTTTGATGAAACTTTACACTTATATAGCTTAAACATCAGAATAACACTATATATTTTATCCACGGATCAAAAGGGAACTAGCTAGTTTGCAATAATTGTAAAGTGAAAATCGAAATGCATGTTTAAAGGTGTTTCTAATCTTTTTAATGAATGACTCCCACTATACTCCCAGTTTAATATCGATACTGTCCACTACCCTGTTGTTTAAACATCGAAACGTAATCCAAAGGAACGTTATAATTTATAAATCCTTTTATGAGAGGTTTCTTTTCCCGTTTACGGTAGTGGAGATGATTTACGCCGTGAATTGTGCCCGTCTAGCACCGACGCAGGCAGGAGCGCTCCCTTCCGTGTTCCCCTTAATTGTTTGTAATTTGGGTGTGAATGTTTTAAATGTCCTTGAATAAATAGGGCTTACTCGTATATCAAGGTTCAGGTGAAGATTTAGAGAAGTCAAAACATCTTTGATGATCTGATTTTAATTTGCACACGCACCCAATTTATTATTCTTTGACTCGAAAATGTGATAATAAGGTTGTTATACTCTAGCTAGGTATACCTACGTTCTTCACATGTAATTTAAGCGGGGAAGCAGTAGCAGTTAGTACTACTCGATAATAAAATGAAAGGTAAATTTAGAGGTGGAGCCTTTTCGTCTATTTAAGTATCACTGTAACAATAGCCGGGAGATTGAAAAAGGAAATTTCAATTAATTCCCAGATGAAACAGTCTTCGAACGGTCGCCGGGCCGTCCTTTAGGGCATCCCGGACGTCTCTCCATTAGGGGCTTTTAAAAAAGATAAACAAGGCCTCCCAATCAGGGTCGGCCTTGGCAAACATGCACGCGTGTGTTGGTGCACGACCACTGTCGCAGTGCCCATTTGTCAATTGATTCCCGATATAATGAAGGGTAGTTACATTGGAGCGAACTGTCAGAGGCGGTCTCGGTTTGGTATAGATTTCTGGCGGGAGCGGGTGGGGTTGGGGGCCGGGGGGCGCTGCGTGCGCAAGCAAGTTGCGTGTTGTCATCTCGCCCGCACTTCAGCTTTCGGCAATTCACCTCTCGCTCAACACAGCCTGCGAAAGTTGCGTGCTGTTTGATTATGCGTTAGTGTGGCCTCTTGTTTATATTGGGCTTGATGCCATTTTAAATTGATTAATTTCTTTGACACCTTCAATTCTTACACGGGGACTTTGAAACCATATTCTTATGGTTTATTCAGACGTCTAGAATTTATTTAATTTTTATAATTTTTTGTATACTTTAGATCGATATGTTACACTGGATGCTATAAGTACTTATTCAAAAATGAGTTTATATTTGATACCACTTTCTGTGTACATATTGGTCTTTTCTTTATGTTATCAATATTACTGTAATCCCACCAAACATCATACACTAGACAAATATTAGAGATCTTCTACGAGCGTACAAAGTAGAGAGGATACACAGCATGCAATAACCAATGGAATCAATTAGAAGTCCTATTGAAACGAAAGAAAATCCGCAGGATTGTGAAAGCGCCCTAAGAGAGTTTTCCACAACACACTAACACCATTTCAATGCTCGTCGCACGCAAGTTTCTACGCACACACGTGCTCCTAGCAAAATAAGCGGCTGAAACTAGAAGCGTTCCCGAAAAACCACTCGCCGTCTCGCTCCCACACAGTCCCCTGTCCTATTTCAACAGGTTTCGCCTTTCAGCAGTTGCACTGTGGAAAGCGTGCCTCTAGTAACACGGCACAAACAGTACAAGGAACACACGTAGCTTTCGAAAACAGTTTCAGTGACAGGTCGGGCCTGACATCACCTGGCTTACGGTGACGGTCCTGCCGCGGCGTTTTGACGCGAGCTCGTGCGACGTGCGACATGTTCACGATACATAACATAACTATTTATAAATCCATCTAACCTGTAGCGGCGTGAGTTCAGTGCATAGCTCACAGTGCTCGCGGAAAACTCGCGTTTTGGCGCGCAACGACACGTGCGAACCATGGAAACCGTCAATCTTGTTGTGCCAAAAACAATAGTCAAATAGACTCATAAAAATATGGTTGTTATCCGAAACCGTGCGCTGTGTGATCTAACCGTGAAATGAAATGGAATTGACAAAATTATCGGAAGACAAAAGTTAACAAAATGTAAATCTCTGGATGTAATCAATGTTTACCTCTTCAGTGTTGTGAGTAACGGTTAGTTTAAATTATTGTAGATTAAAAACAGTGTAAGCAATGTAGCCGCGATATAGAAAACTGAATAAACTTTCTAGATTGAACTTAGAAAGCGCCAAAGATGGTTGTGATAAATTAAAGTGAGGAGGAGTGCCATTCTGTTCTCTCTCGTGGCTCGTTCTAAGACTTATTTAATAAATAAATCTGGTTGTAATTGTCCTTACGTTGTGATTAACGCTAAAGCAAATATATTTATATACGATTCATAAATCGTAAATATTTATGTACGTATTAGGAACCTATCGTAGTGTTCTTGTTTCTATTGGCATAACAAACGATAAAATAAAAGGTTGTCTGTGCTACATTTGAAATTCGGTTTCCATCTCTAATTTCCCTTGAGGTTGTGAAAACTAAAATACAGGTACTGAAGGAAAAACTTGGAGGTCTATTATCATTCAGATGTGGGTGTAGTGAGTGAACACGGGTACTCACCTGAAGCAGTGAACCGGCTGGGACTTATTTGATGGTGTTCCTTGAACAAGGAGCTTATTGGGTCGGCTGAGGTCTGCGAGGTAAGTTTGATTTGTGTATTATATTTATTTAATCAATCGGTGTTATTATTATTGAACCTCATGTAAAATAATAAGATACGTATGCGATCCTATTTAATAAATAAGACAAGTAGTTAGTAGTTATTGAATAGATTTCAGTTTTACTTTTCAAACATTTATGTATGTAACAATATCTTAGTGTTTTATATTTTTATAAAAATAGGATGAAAAAAAATACAGATTTTTTTTGCAGATGTTTTCTTGGTTTCTATTAATATGGATCTTACGTTTACGTTCTGTTTTATTTATAGGTTTTTTATTTCCGTTGAAACTTTAATGCAAGTATTACGACATATAAATACCAACTCAAAAGAAGGTATGTCCCTCTGTTTTTTTTAAATATACTACATATTTAGATGTAATCTAGACACTTTGTATATATACTTACCATATAAAATGTAGGTATATATACATATCAAATTATTTGTTTATCAATTATACAACGCGTCACAGAATAAGCGCAATTCCTCATACACCCCAATTAGTATATTAATATAAAAAAAATTATGTCTTCTATATAACTAATTTCAGGAATTGCGCGTATTCTGTTACATACTGTAGTTGGATTTCGTCCACTGAGAGACCACTACTAGTCTCATTTAAATAAGTGCTTTGAAAAAAAGCTTTACTTGGGATCCTCCTCTTTTCGTCGGTTAAAAAGAGATTGTTTAGATACGAGTGAGCTAAGTTTTATGGTTCTGAGAACCTTTGATTTGGGTTAAAACTCGTATAATTATGGA
Organism: Ethmia dodecea; assembly: GCA_963855545.1. NCBI lineage: Eukaryota > Metazoa > Arthropoda > Insecta > Lepidoptera > Depressariidae > Ethmia > Ethmia dodecea. The sequence continues at coordinate 9,246,275 of OY979457.1, forward strand.
AACCATCAAAACACTTTAGATATTTAATAAACAATTACTGAAATTAAAACAACAGGTTTGCGCAATTCTGAAGTTTTTAACAGTTATTTCTCAGAATTTCCATAGCGAGAGTAAAATGGAGTTGATAAATTTTCGCAAAACAATAATAATCTATATTGTCGGTGATAGAATGAAATTGTGAACAATAACTAAAACACTGTATAGAAACACTGGATTAATTTAAATTTAAACCATTATCCGATTGATGCACATATCTATCTGATACGAAAATTATGACACGACATTACATTAAAAAAGGTAACCTACCTATTCCTTTTCTTTATTTATATTTAGCCGCCAGTTCCACAAAACGCTAAGTTAAATACACCATCAATTATGATAATTACTCAAGTTTTGGTTTAAAAAGAAATCCATCTGTTTATTTGTGACAGGTTAAATAAGGATGTTACAAAATTGCACAATAATCCAATGAGTTCTGTACAAATTACAAATTTAAAAAGTAAAATATTGGTATCCATATTGTGTTGTTTTTGGTGTACAATAAAGAGTTATTGTATTGTATTGTAATATTATATAGTAATCAAGTAAAATATATGAGTACCTAGTCTGACTTACATTTTATTTGTACCCTATACCTATTGGATTCTACGTACATTCTAAAACGCACAAATTCGTCTAATGATAAGTAGGGCTTACCTACTCGGAGTTTAGTAATAAAATGTTATAGTGTATGTCCTTCAGTTTTTCAAAGTTTCCATCTTTTTGGGTTCCTGTACCAATTCTCTGTCCCTAATAAAAACCTTATTCGAATAAATATCTACAAGCATTTAAAAATATAGCCAAATCTACCCGTTCTCATTCCGCTTACGAACTAACATCATTAAATTTTTCGAGTAAAAAAGTCCAAAATAAAACTAAAAAACAGGAGTATTTCTTGTATACCACTTCCCACAGAAAATACGTAAATACTTGGAACTTCGTCTCTAGTGAAAGTTGTATGCAAATTCGATGTATCGATTTCAAATATCAAGTAACACGCATTTCGTAGTTTTTGCAAAATCTGTCCTTAGGGGAATGAAAGATAATAATATGAGTCTCTTTATATTTGGAATTTGAGACGGAAGTTAGTCACTGAGTCTAAACATTTTAAGAAAAAATGGGAACCAAGCAAGCGACGCCGCTGTGCAATAGATAGCCAGTAATTAAAAAAAGCTATAATGAGGTTTTATATTTATAGGAACATATAATATCATTGTTAAGAGCTATTAATGTGATCTTAGCACCATCGTAGTTTATTTACGATCAAAGAACAATAGATTTAAAATTTGTCATCGCGTCGAATAATCTTCTGTATATATAATAGCGCGCAATAAAGACGACGAGCCAGTGCACGCGGCCATTTTAACTTTATGTTTGTGTTAATGTCAAATAAACGTTAGCTGAACGATGCTCATAATACGTGTTAAACTTTACTTTCTAAAGCATTTCATTATTTTTTTTTATACTTAATTAAAAAAATAAACATTATGGAATTTTTACAAAATATTAAAAAGACATTTATTGCTAAGAATTTGCTACCTACATGATATAATAAAATAACATTGTTGTGGTCTGAAAGTAACGTAACTCTTTCAGCGTAGGTATTCACGGAGACTCGATACCGTTTCCGTACGATTCAGATCGAGTGAAAAATTTTCCGATGTCGAATCTATCGACTTCGGAAACTTGATTCTAGGCGTTTCTGACAGCCACGGAAACTTTTCCGAATCCTTATGTCACATATGACATTAGTTTTCAATACCAACATCAGCCCATCTCGAAAGTTTTCGACACCAATATCAGCCTATCTCGAAAGTGTTCGACAGATTTTCCGATATCGAATATCGAAGCTCCCTGAATACGCCTGCTGAACACAATAATGTTATTTTATTGTGGTCTGAAAGAGTTACGCAACGGCACACGAATAATAATAATAATTAGGATTACATCGACAGTAATTGTATAAATCACGTCATCAACCGCAAGTATGTGGTATTTAAAATAAATAAATAAATAGAATCTTGACATACCCACCTACCTATTTTTATCGCGTGGAGTTGATAAAACATTTCTCCGATAAAGTACATTAAGCGTAATAGAGATATGTATCTTCAAATTCGCTCGGAAGTGGAGTGCTGGCTTGGCAGTTGTCGAAGAGCCAAGTCTCGAGTAATGTCCGACCTACTGCCAAGGCGAATTCTATTGCTATGATTCCACTGCGACCTTCCATTGTCTCCGGGAGCGGGACATTTCTCTTCAGTCACTAAAAAAATAAGACGCGTCACATTTAACTCCACTGCTAGGTATATCGTTCGATTTTGTAACACTTAAAAAGCGCCGGAACAAAAAATGGCCGGAGATTTTTATACAAAAGTGTTTGACACGTTTCTGTCAATATTTGTGCATCGCGTGTGTTGTGTAAAACCAATGTATGAAATACCTGTTTTCTATACCTACATTTATTAAAAAAAATTTAAGCAATATTTCCACATAACAAATAACCTCCAAAGAGGAACCATGTGGGATAGTGCTCTCTGCATAGCTAGTTGAACCCTTGACATAGATAACTGCTCTATCTATGATATCTAATCTAATACTACCTAACTAAACTCATTGGAAAACTCCGATAGTGCGGTTTAGAACTCGGCCGTCTATTGGCGCGTTCTATGTGGTGTCGCTACATAGATTTTACAATATAAACTTGAACGTGCGTTTGGTAGTTTGACCGATTTGTGAGATAACCTACCTAATTTTTATCACGGATGCGGACGAAGTCACGGGCAAAGACTAATTTGAACTAAACCTTTTTTTTGTATATTCAACATTTAGTTTTAGAATAATAAAACTTGTGCTTGGGAGAAATAGTTTTAGTAAAACTACATTAAGTGGAGTTTAGTATTAAAGAAAACATTGGAACAAAAATGCTCCGCAAAGTAATTAAGGAAGCAATTAATGTTTTATCTCTTTTTAATATTTCCCGCGGACGGTAACTCCATCTCCGCACTAATGCTAAACGGCTCTCAAGAGTTATTGCTCTTCATTTTGTATCGTCGGTCTCATAAACCACCCGTCACAGACCGTAATAGACCATTATCTCGGAAAGATCGGAGATAGTATAGGCTAATTTAAAATTTTGGTTTAGTCCTAAGCAAATATTTTTAATTAATAATCCGACTAAATTGATAACCTATAATAATATTATTACATACTGTAAACTGTTTCATTCGGGAGTTAGTGTGCATTTAACATATAATGTTGTATTAATTTAATAAGAAAAATATGTACCTATTCTCAATGAAACTTCTTATTTAGTTACAACTTTTTCAGTATTCCAGTTTCATTGTTAATTTAGTTTATGTTTACGCCCTCGAAATCATCACCAGTAAATTTTGTGTACCCCTGAACGTGACTGGTGGTGAGATCTTTTCCCGACCCAAGTGCTGTTACACATGCATTAGAACTTATTTTCTATCAGCTAAGGGTTTCTTCCAGATGTTTAGTTACAACAATCTGTTATTCAGTCAATCTTCTTCTTTACATAGTATAAAAATTTACAATACAATAACTCTTTATTGTACACCAAAAACAACACAATATGGATACCAACATTAACTAAAGTACAATGGGCGGTCTTATCGCTTTTAGCGATCTCTTCCAGACAACCTTAGGATGGATGAAACTGAGAGATTAGAACTAGGGTAGACGGTGCACTATATATTATTGAACATACTCCTACATACTATTACATACATAAATAAATAAATAAATATATAAATAATATTTATTTAATAAAATAAACAAGAATAGAAAATACTTTCACACATACTTGAGGATAATAATAGATAATAATTATAACAAATAAAACAGAAAATTAATTCACATCAATACTTGCAAGATAGTGAGCCTTCAGTCGAGTTTTAAAAATGTGAATCGATTCAGCACTTCTGACACACAGGGGTAATGCGTTCCACAAGCGAACAGCCTGAACGGTAAATGAGTTACTGTAAAGTTCTGTTGTATTACGAGGAAATTGTAAAAGATAATTTATAAAGTCTTTATCTGCGCCTGTACGCTTAGATCTTTCAAACTACATCACGGACTTTGATGTATTTCCACTAATAGAAAGAGCGATAAATGAAGGTTTTTGGAGATTATATAAACCGAAGTTATGAGATCTACGAATATTTTACCAAATTAAATGGAATACAAAAAGCTATCCGTTACTCCTCCTGCGCAAGTCAAGGCCGTTTTCGTGAAAAGAAATGTATGTTCAATACAGAAATAGAACCAGTTGAGTCGACTCATCACACATTCTGCGCTTGCGACTGTCAAACTATGCTTTTGTCGCCGGCGCGGCTACTGGCCGAAAAACAACCAATTTCAAAGCGTATAAAAACGACTGAGCCATAAATTATGTCTTTCTCTATACGCCTTTTCCTAGTCCAAATACAGTGAAACTTGGTTAAGTGGGACCTGGATAAGTGAGAAACCTCCATAACTGGAACTCATGCTGAGATCCCAACACTTTGGCACTGAATTACCTCTGTTAGTGGGACGAGGTAAGCCTCTATATCTGGGATTTGTTCTTTCGATTTATCATCATAGTTACCTCTATAACTGAGACAGCGAGTAAATTTTATATGTATAAACCTCTGTAACTGAGATAACATTGTTTGTTTACTCATTCTTATTCTACCCACAAATTCTATCTAAACTCATTTACATACATAACACGTTATTTTATTTAATGATCGCACCTCTATAACTGAAATAACCTGTATTCTCACCTCTATTAGTGGAACCCTCTGTAAATGAGACAGATATTTATTTATACCTGTATATCTGAGACACTGGGTAAGTGGAATACCTCTATAAGTGAAACGACATTGCAGGTCCCTTGATGTCTCACTTAACCAGGTTTCTATTAATTTATTAGTAATTAAACTGTGAAGGAAGATAAGTTTACACATAATATCACGTTTAGGGGTCCAATATATCTCGTGAAATGTGGGTATATCCAGTAATGGAATACCTCTGCCTACCCCCTCGGGGATAAAAAAGGCGTGAGATTATATTATTATTATTATTTATAATATCTGGAATTATTTGAATATATAAATTATATTGTTGACCGTTTTAAATTAATCTGTAATGAAATTATGTCATCGGAAAAATATACTAAGCAAGAACTACAACATATTTTATATTTTGGTATTTTGTGATCACGTAAATTTATTTATAATTAAAGTTTTATTTGCCTTCAGGGTTTAACAAAAATAATAAAATATGTAAAATTAAGAAGGTAAACAAAACGATTGGGGAAAATGGTTGACAGCTCAGCATGTGGTCACTCAGCACCAGACGACCGTTGCTGTTTAGCTGTAACCAACAAATTATACATAGTAACAGCACCAAATATCTACACAATTCTTTAGTGTATACCAATATATAACTTTAATCATCGTTTTCATGCTTAATTTTTTTTGTTGACTTCATAACTTGAATAAACGATTAATGAACGGTCACTTACTTAAGAAATTTACCTTACATAAAAATTTATTCCGTGTTTACGAATCCAAAATATACTCAGCTAATTTGAATTTAAATACATGGAAGGAAGTAAAATTAAGAGTAAAACTAAAACTACAAACTAATTTTACTTTTAGTTTACTTTTACTGTTGTACTTCTTCACGGTTATTTTGATTAAACAATTATTGTGTCATTCTACAAATTGAAGGATGTTATTTTTTTTTATTAATACTACCTCCTACCTCCCCACCAACTTTCAGCCAAATCGGTTCAGCCATTAACGCGTGATGCCGTGACCAAGGGAAAAAGGGATTCATTTTTATATATATAGATTATAAACTGTTCCAAATTTCAAGTTGATAACATTACTAGTTGATGAGATAAGCCGCTGTGATGGACAGTCAAAGCGGGTTTCGTTTTTACTACTTTGGTAAAAACCCTAAAAACTAATGGTACTTTGGTAACTACTGCACCAACCTACGTAGAAAACTTTGGAACTTCCAACAGATACTTCATTAGGCACAGTAGTAAAGCGCCATTGGCGTAGCATTTGTAGAGTTTGCTACGTGTTCGGTGCTACGAATAGGCTGCGTATTGGATATTCACTGTGTTATAGGGAGGTCGGTTGGTACGTGCCTCCGTAAACGTTTATTGAATATAATGATATAAATAGAACTACTGGACCTATTTTAATATAAAAAAATACCTATGGAAAGCTTACTTTTCTGGGAGTAACATGGACTACAATTTTCCCAAAGAAATCTTAGATGTTTAAAACTACGCAACGAATTTTGTTTTCTTAACAGATAGAGTGATTCCAGAGGAAGGTTTTAGTATCAACATTGCGTCCGTGCGAAGCCGGGGCGGGTCGCTAGTTACAAATTATAGTTTTTATAAACTAAAAATGTGAAAAATTGAGATGTGAATGATATAAGGCCCTCTCATATCCCCTTGATCACACGTTGGACCGTTTGTAATACTAACTTAGTAACAAGTTTGTCGGGTCATGAAACTATTTTATGGCTCACGGTCAAAATTGTGAGGGCTACCTGAGATTTATTTCCCTGAGTATATAAAGCCACATTCAAAGATATGATATTTTCTTAGGGGATGGATTGACTACAGGGCAAAGAGTGAAAATTCTACAATAGTAAACTATTGAATCAATACGAAATAAAATAATATTTATTGATTTTTTTTCTTGCCAATCTACATAATATAAAAACTATATTCAATGACTAATCTAAAAAATATAAATGCTACGTCAAAGCCACATATTTTGACTAAGTGATAGAGTTTATGAAGTTAGGGCTCGTAGAATTAGGGCGTGTAGAGTTAGAAGCTTGGCTTCTACATGAGATTTTATTTATTTATCTACTTTTTGGAAGATTAACAGCTTTAATAACAAATTGAGTAATGTAAGTTAAATAACAATATGCCAATTAGTAATCTCCACCTATAGGTAACAAATTACTTTAGACTTTAAAAATGTTGAATTTAAACAAAACTAAATTATTTTCATAAGTACATATCTAATTTAACGATTCAAAAATTTAACAGTGCAGTTAGAAAATACCATGTGCACTCAGTTTAAATTTGCAAAAGTGTTTTCAAAAAAGTTGTTTGCCACTAAACTAAGATCTGATAACTTTTTGACAGTGCATGTCATATTGTCTCGTCTTGGCAACATTTTACATGAAAATGTTTTTGGTGGATACCCTCTATGCGAGCGCATAAATTTTTGAGTTACAATTTCAAGTTGTCACGTATATTGAATTTGCTAATTGTAATTCATCTTGGTATGGCTTATGTTACGAAAGAAAAGTCAAAGTAGATTTGTTCAAAGCATGGTTTGAAGGTTTTGCCAGACAAAACGCAGGCTAACTGTACTGCAACAGTAATTTATATCTGGCGGTCGGACGGAGTTTGACAGCCCCTGATTTATGGACCAGTTGTAGACTGATTTTTGCTAACTCTGTAGGGCAAGCTAGGTCGAGGTGCCTTTGTTCAATATTGTGGAGAAAATTTAGTTGCACTATGATTTCTTTGCCACTCCTATATATAAACAAACTAGCTGACTCGGCAAACGTCGTTCTGGCATATAAAAGGGATAGGAGGGTATAAATTCTTAAAGACCTATTATTATACCTACGATAATAGAATAAAAAAAATCATTAAAATCGGTCGAGCCGTTTCAGAGGAGTGGAACTACAAACACCGTGCGACGAAATTTTGATATATGAGAAGATGAACTACATGCTTCTTTTGTGACATCCTTATAAAATAAGAAAAAAATATCCATGGTACATTATTTTGGATGGAATAACAATTTAATAATCCAATCAATGTCCAATAAACATCCACAGGTATTTGACAATGCCATTACACATAAAAGCATCGAGGGACGTTGAAAAATACAACAATAGAGTGAAGAGATTTTAAGAGGGAATCTGCTTGACCCACTTTCGGCGTAGCGCTTTCTTTCCACAGGCTTAATGACGGCGTGCTGGGGGAAAGTTGGAAATATTAAAATGAGCAAGCACTTGTTCCCGTGAAGCGGCCATTGCTCAGGCTTTCGCGCCTTCGCTGCCAGTTTTTACAGTTGCGTAGTTACGCTCCAAATGTACTCCGGCGATGTTTTGTACGACAACGGTTTTAGTGTATTATTCTGTTGTGTTTCATACTAAGTTACGTATGATTTGTGGAAAATTAGACGGCCCTATGTTAGCTCAGTTGGTGAACGTTTGTTGCTTTCATGTATGATACATGCATATACTCACGCCTCTTTCTGGGGTATCTAATACCTCTGCCTTCTTTGGTTTCGTGTCTAGTTGTGTATATGGATTTCTGTATATTGTAGGTAGACACTAGGATTGAAAAAGTGATGCTGAGGTTGTTGGGTCATACTAAACGTTTGAATGAAAGGCGGTTAACGAGACAAATATACGAGGGTGTTGAGAGTGGGCGAGTGGGTAAAGGACGACTTAGGCGTACTTATTCAAGCATGTATTTAAGGAAAACCACGACCCGAAACCCCGTGCATACATGAGTCGTTACTATGGATGAGGATGAAGAACGAGAGATCTACCAGATTCGTAGCAAATGGCGGTCTGTTGTCCAATGGAAAATAGGCGTGAGATTATGTACCTATGGATATATACTGATCAATTGTTTTTTTAGTCCCCTATACTCGTAGTATGGCATACTTGTATAACAAAAGCTGGGCAGGGTAGGAATAAAGATCACTTGGAAATAGCTAGGTGTAATTTTAATAACAGGATATTTGTTCCTTAGATTACCTTCTAAAAACGTGAAAACACTCTGGCATTTACTATCTTAATTCTGAAGATACAACTATAGTGTGAAATACATAATAAAGAGTCTTAACAAAAAATAGATGACAAAAACCACTTAATGTCACTATTTCACTTGCAAATCTGAAAACGTTGGCAGCATAGTCATTCTTTGAAATGATAAAAAGTGAGGACTTAGTTAAGTAATATTAACATGAATTACAGTGCAGATAGCAAATACCTCAAGAAAGATCTCTAAGAAAATGCACTTAGATTTTCTGTTTGAATTTACTACTCTTAAAGTAGAATCAAGTTACCATTGAATATTATTTTTCTACCAACTTTGCTAGCAGATGTTTTTATTGAAATCCGAGAAATATTTTATCCTTGACTTTCCTTTTGTGACGATTTAAACTATATAAATAAATCCCAGTGTACACTATCTAACAAAGAAAATAAAGTTTTAATACCAGATAATCACGTCAATTTCCCATTTTCCCAGAATTGATTCTGAGGCATGCGTAGCGACACCCCGGAGAGGCTCACCACCTGTCACGTTGAAGGGGTAAAATGTATTGGTGAAAAGTGGGTATTTATAGCAATTTAATATCTCTGCCTCGGGGACAGAAGGGGTGCGCATTTTTTTGTTTCCAGGCAGAGACAATAGACCGCAACTTGCTAAGGATCTGGCAGATCTCTCGTGCTTTATCCACATCAATTAATAACAATTCATATATGTTCGTCGGGTTGGGTATTCTGTATCTTGCATATCTTCAATACCTCGCCAATCTGGTCAACGTATTGTGCGCCTAGGTCGTCCTCCACCGACCGCGACGCTCCCATTTAGAACGCTCTTGTATATTTCTCTCGCTAAGCGCCTTTCATCCGCTCAATATGCCCAAACTAATTAAACCACACATTGTATACAGTATTCTGGCTTTCTTGCGGAAATATTGCACTAGTTACAGAACATCCGGTACAAGCAATGTAAAATCAGCATATTGACATAAAATCGATTACTGAACCGTGGAACGGAACGCGACGGCAAAAGAAAGGCAGCCTTCCATACAGGATGTCCCCAATGAGTAATGCCCCCTGCGATTTACTTGTCAGCCTCGATAGAAGGCGTTCGACATCAATGATTTATGTAGCCCCTAGCCGGAACGTACTTTAGCTTTTCAAATATTTGAATTAAGAACTTTGCATTAGCTCCGAGATTAGATTGATTCATTTACTGAAGAATTTGATGTTAGAACAAGAAAATGCTCATTAATTAATACTGAGTTTTGATTAAGTTTATAAGAAAATTTTGTTCTAGACAAACGTTTTTAAAAGCACTCATATACCAATCCTTTAAATGCGCACTTAAAATAATTTTAGGCTTCGGAATAAAACGTGTAATAATTTCATTTACACTATGTTACCACGAGCTGTAGGAATTACTGATGTGGTATTAGCCTTAATTTCCAAGTAGTAAAATTCTCTAAAATATTGCATAGAAAAAATACATAAGAATAATGGGAGGTAAGACCAGCCAAGCCAAATACAAATTAAGAAACATAATTATGTTCATACATACCGACTGACCAAAGTCTTGTTTATCTCCTATGTCATAATTAATGGTAATGAATACCAACAATATATTACTGGGCATGTATTAAAACAGGCCAACAATAGTGGCAGGTGACGGAACAAGATGAATATATGCAGGCGGATTTGGGTCGGTCATAAGAACCGTTACTAAATCTTGCAGCGAGTATTGGACTATTGGTCGGTACCCTCATCACGGCTAGGGAATAGGGATGATGCGATGACCCATAGAATACATAAACTCTTCACTTAAAATTTGACGTTGCGAATGGTCCTTTGAAGGTTTAATCTTGGAGTTTTAGTGATTTATTAATACTACCATAATGACACAATATTTCGTTTCAAATAAATTCAGTGGCGTAGAATATAAAGTTAAATGTGTCATCAAATTCATAATAAAGATGAGAAATGAAGGTGAAGCCAAATAGATGCCTGTCAGTTACAAAGAAAACTCTAAAAAAATATCACGAATCTATTAAGTATATTACTCGTATTTTTAGTTTCCATTTGAGTTTTGCTGGCGGAACATTCTTAAAACGGCCGTAAAAGAATTATTTTCCAATTTGCTTTCTGTTAAGGAATATTAACATTTAATCTGGACTGTTGTTTTTATTAATTCGCGTTTCGCTACGAGTTCCCGATGCCGGCTGGCGAATGGATGGACCGATGAATCAGAGCGGGGTGGGCGCGTAGAGACGAGGGGGACGAATGCTAATGATTTATGTTGTTTCTCTGAGAGACGTTCGTTTCATCCACGGCCATGATAAATGGTCGTTACGCAACTGCTCTCAGCACAATGTAGGGCAGATTACATAAAGTTCCAATGCAGTACCAACTTTGTAGAAACTGTCGAGCCTCACGTGATACTATGTGTATATTTAGATAAGATAATTTAATTCAGAATGATGACCAGTGCATGTGCATTGCATTATCTCTGTCAAAGAATCAACTTAGCTTTCAAAATAGGGAATGCTGAAAGACTTCTGGGCACTGTCCCACATGATTTCCCTTTGGAAACCATTTTTAATAGAATATAAGAATAGTATTGAAATTCAGGAAGTTTAGGTATATTTATTTATAAAGCGTCTCTCATCTGATGGTGGACATTTATGATTTAAGAACACAATATTCAAGTCTACGAAATATTTATGTATAAGGATGGCAATTGAAAGTAATTTAATTCAGTCAAATGTCAAATGTCTTTACATTGACTTACTCGTCTCTGGAATTATTTGCCTTCTAAAGAAACTTCACAATACTATACCTATGGTATAAGTCACTTGGCATTCGATTTCTAATTCTCCCGTGCCCTTGTTACAATTCCAACGGATTGGTTCTTCCAACGCTAGCCATAAAAATGTAAGAGCATAAGCGGAAAATATTTACGACGCCTACATCTATGCCGTCGTTAAAAAAATACGATTGTTAGCGCCGGTGCCTATTACGCTTTACCGTAAAAAGCGTAAAACCGGTAAAACCAGTAAAACCGGTAAGCTGAAAGCGTGGTATCGACGTGAATGATTTATAAGCGTGGATAATACGGCGCATTAGTAGAGCCACAACACGTACGCACAGTGGATTTAGTAAAAAGAGATCCTCCATTATTGTGCGGAAGATTTATTAGTTACACGGCAGCTGGTGTTCTAGTCCGATCGGATTTGGTGTCGATTTTTAAATATAAAAAAACCGTTGAATATATAAAAACAAAAAATAGGATATTGAAAATTTTGTATCAGATTTCCCGTGACTTTAAAAACGACGTTGCACTTAACTCGTGCGTTTGTTTTTTAAACAATACAATATATTATGTTTTATTTGTTCACTATGTACATTAAGGTCTTAAAATTAGGTAAGTACTTAGAACCATCAGCTGGTGTGTCCTGTTCGGACGTACAAAATTTAATAATACTTAAGAAAAAAAAAGAATGTCTTAATTATATTACAAGTAATTTAAATTAAATTTACAATTAAAATTAAATTAAAGTGTGAGACAATACTCTCGTACCAGATAACAGCCATGATGAAAACACCCGAGTCTAAGACTGATCTAGAGTCAGTTGAAGAAAATTTGAGATAAACATGTCACAAAATAATGTTAGAGACAACATATTTTATTATAGTCACACAAGAAATTGTATATCAGTTCAATATCTGGTGGATTTTGAAGTGTTCATATTTTACCGTTTTTTTCGTGTCTATCAATAAAACGTCGGATGTGGTACGGGCGCCATCGTTGCCGATTCTAGTTCCGGTCACGTGCTGGCTTTGGGCGCGAAGAGAAAACAGCAGAATTTTCGTGCCAAGTTTATAATGCTGGCAATTGTGACTACACACAACTGAATAATTGCATTAAAACCTTTCGGCGATACAAACCTTAAAATGGAGACGTTTTAATAGGAACAATATAATTGAATATGAATAAATGTTCTTGAATTTGGAAAGGCTTCTCAATTATTGAAGTGAAAACTTCTTTAGCGGCGTTGAGCAATTTTGTGGGATGGGTAAAAACTGTGAAACTCGCGTCAGGTCACGTGTGCTGATCGAAAAACCGTAAGACGGTTGGAGAGTAGTGTTGTAACACGAAAATCGTTAGTCAAGTTTTCACTTCTGCCAGCACTCCCGGAGTGCAACCCGTGTTTTTTTTTTTGATAATATTGCTTTATTTTGTAACCTGTCGGTTTGAACTTCTATACGATACATTTATGGTAAAAAAAAGTTTCAAAATTACGCTATACGTATTTATGATACAGTTATTCATTCGTTAGCAGTTAATTTACCTTTCTTTAAGCAATATTTAAAAATCGTAATCAAAGAAAATAATATAAGGAACAAATATCAAATACATTTCTGATATGATATTACCCACGCGCAACGTAGAGAGAGACTTTTTCGCCGATGCCTCGATTCGAATGTCGAATTCTGCGTCCGCTCGTGCGTGTCGCATTCGCATCGCCCCAGTTAGCTCCGGCTCCATATAATGCCATGCCGGTTACCTTTATTGCTTATATTATGTTTATATAATAAAGAATGATGTCCTCGGATAGCTCAGAAAAGCGTTCTGAAATGATTTATTATATTACATCCCGCTCGTGGTTATTCCCTTTCGCGTTGTTTATTCGTGTCAAAGCAACAGTACGTGTTTAATATTGTATGAATTTATCTGTATATATTTTATGAATTTATCTACTATCGTTAATCATCATGTATTGAGAATACTTTACAAGTACATTAATTATTAAAACACCGAGAAATACAACGTGTAAAATGCATTGAAAAGATTTAAAATATTACCCTCCTTATGGTGCAGTCAAGTAGAAATGTAAGCCATGAAACTCCGGAGATAAAGACAAATCGAATGACACCTTACGGTTAGAAATCCGTCTAACCGTTTAGTCTACGGCATGTGCCAACGAAAGATGTTTACATACTTACATACATACATCCAAAACATTTCAATCTTTTCGAGGCAATCGAGAAAGCCTCTCCCACGCATTGAAACATTTACGATTCCTTACTAATTATTCTGTCTTAAATATATTTAAAGAGTACATTTAGTGGGTATTAGCTAGCTTAAAATAGTCTATAAAGGCGCAATGAATTAAGAACGCCTCAGCCATTTGATTGTATTAGCTATGTTGCATGCCAAGTTTTCTCATTCCGAAATATAAGCAGCAACTAATTTCAGATTAGACAAACAACAGTGATTACAGAGCGATAATATACGCTTGTAGTGCCAGCAAAACATGTTTGTTTGCACATTAAACTCGGCAGCGTCGGCAACAAAAACCGTTACAGTTTGTATCCAATCTTCGTAAACAGTGTCCCGGTGGTTATTGCCCAATAACGATTACAAAACGACCAAATTGGAAGTATAACTCGGATTGCGAGTCTAAGAATGTGCAGGTTATACTCGTAGCTGGAGGCAACGGCGCCCTTCGTGAAATTATTGCACGTCCGCCGAAAATAGGTCAATTGCCTCCCGGTGCCAGTAGAGGGAGGATTGGAATCGTCAATAGACAGGGAGGGAGCTTTAATTCAGGTGACGTTCCAACAATTTTAACTTGTTCGTTTTCTTTTCACTATTGTTTCCGATCCCGGCGCCAATTTTTCAACGATAACTTCACAGATTCCGAATAAAATTACTAAAGCGACTCCAATATTTATTGTTTTAGTAATTTCATCGATGTTTATTAGGTAAATAGTGGTCGTTGTTGTGGAATTTCATTACTTATTTTTAGGATAATCAATCGTAAAATCGACAAAACTGCTGTCCTGTGTTGTGTCTATTAGTCAGAATTATTTGCTGTATCTGCAACATTTATTGCGTACTGCGTGGTGTTTTCATTTGATTTGTTTTTTCGTTTGTCGCGGGCTACGATAAGGTTGGGAGAAGGAAATGAGCGAGATGAAACAAGCGTCGCTACTTTTGATCTTCAAGGGGCTGTTTATTTTGTTATAATCAGCGGGGGCTGACTGCTTGATGAAGCTTTTGAGTCACGTTTGTTGACAGTAATTTATGGAAACTACTAGCCTTTTGCCATGACAGAACATGACACATTCTAAGTGGTAACAAATAATTGTAGTGGGTACTTACGAATAAAGAAAGAATTTTTATTTTTGTTCGCCAAATGTGCTTAGTATTTTTTTATGAATACTTCTCTGTTGACTTCCTTCTTTATTACAGTGATCCTTTATGCACGGTACGAAATTAAAGGAGGTAATATACGATTCGGTACTCAATTTCCACGCTCGTACTCACGGCACCGGATGTCATAGGAAAATCAATTTCCACGTGGATAGCGAGCGATCGCTGACACTGACAAGTTCATTATTATGGGTAAATGCTGTCTTTATTTAGTGTAGGTATTTGATCAAAGATTTCTCGTAAAATACCAGGATATTCTTTTTACACCTAAACGTGATCGGTGGTGAGCCTTTAGCCGGACCAGGTAACAAGCAAGCAGAACTAATATCGGGACCTGTAGGTATATAGGTTGCCTCGTAAAATACTAAATGTAGTAGGTAAATATTTTATTTTTATTAGCCTATAAGGAACTATTGTCCCACTGCTGAGCAAAGGCCTCTCCTTCCTCTAATATAATAAAATAAATATAGTAAATGTTTTACTCCTGTCACTAATTGATTATTAAGCAATTGTAATTAATAACGTATATATGAATATCTAATTTGATTTGCTTTTATTTTAGAATCTGAGACTACTTCAAGTATTTGTACATGGGTAGAGCAACGATCTTCGTAAGGTGACTGGCAAAGAGCTAAATGAAAGTAGTTGTAGATCATGTTCAGTGTCGTGCTAGAGATATTGACCAAATACAGTGGACAAATGTGTAGTGATAACGATGGTGAAATAAATTTTACTTATATCTTGAAACACAATTCTTAATATCCTCATAGGCGCTTTATAAATTAAATTGCTAGCACAAACGAAACTGCGAACTCAAATAAAAATTGAACACAAAGAAATATTTAAAAACCAATCGAATTGTTGTGGCCACATTTCATCCTTGGGAAAATCCCAGTTAATTCTATTCGCAATAATCTGAAATATTGGACCATAAAGTAATAACAGCCGATATTGGAGCAAACGGCGCGAATTAATGGCACACTTTTCTGAATTAATTCTAGGACTTGTGGAGAATAATTATTTACACTAATTAAACGTTTGCCAGAAGGCGGCCGCCGCGTTTTCTCCTCTGGCTGCCTTTTCCTCTTTTGAGAGTCAACCGAGTGTGTGATTAGGGGGTGACGAAGGCTTACGCTAGTATTGTCGGCCGGTAAAGTGTTGCAACTCACGGAACGACTACAACATTACGTAACAATGCCATTGATAAGAGGCCCCTAAGTTTCATACTGTTACAACTTCTTAATTAAGAACGTTGTGCTATGCAAGTCTAAGATTAGAAAAGCTGTGGGAATAGCAATAAGGGTAAGTCAACTTTAAATTTGTTCAAAGCTACAGGGTGTGGATTAGTTATTTTTATTAACTGTATAATTTTACATATATACTTTGCTCCACTGGTGAGCACTCGCCTCCTTACAACTCTTTACTGTACGCCAAAAACAACACAATATGGATACCAATATTAACCAAAGTACAATGGGCGGTCTTATCGCTTTTAGCGATCGCTTCCAGACAACCTTAGGATGGATGAAACTGAGAGATTAGAACTACCGCTATGTCCTTTGGAGTATGTTTCAACGTCGACGGTCACTCGCTTTTTGAAATCACTAAATTACATAATTTGTAACCCAATCAAAATATCTCCGAACACAGCCCCAGTCTTGGAACTTCGAGCGTTGTTCTCGCCACTTACAATTGAAATAAAACAACACTCAAATTCCATCGTACTTCCAAAGTTATTTAAAAACAAATTTGTCGAAATAAATAAGAAAATTCCTCTTGACAAGTCCTCGTAAAAGTACAAAACAGTCATTCTAAAAATGGCGGACGCATTTATAAAGTTTGTTCCTTGAGTTACAGCAGTTTAGCGCTGAGTCCCGCAGTATTAACCTACATGAGGCGCTTGTTTGCTCGTTTGTCGGGCGCCTCTCGAATAATTTAGAAGGAGTAGGCAATTCGCAACAATTTCCCACTAAAAGCCGTTTGCTAGTGTCCGGGACGCCCTTAATTGTACACTATTTAAACTAAATCGGTTTAGTTTGACTTCAGGACAGCTTCGGCTGTTTAGTTGGTAATATCTTTACTTGGTGTTAATATTTACTTAAGAATACAAAATTCCCAAGTTTTCCCAATCGTTCCTTTACCGGTTCAATTTTGAAACTTATCTTTACTTAGTGATATCTAAGGTAAATAAAATAAATAATGTCACGCCTTATATCCCCGGAGGGGATTCTTGGGACCCCTAAAAACGTGATAGGTGGTGAGCCCAATGTCAGACCGGGTCTGTTTACACATGTCTCAGAATTAATTCTGGGACCTGCGAGTTTCTAGATAAATATGTATAAGTTTTTAAAAACTCATTGGTACATGCCAGGATTCGAACCCAAGCCTCATTGATTTATATAATATCTAAGGTTGTTTATATTATTTCATGATAATCGTATAGGTACTAGTCTACCACCATAAATCTCCTGACTACAACGCTAGCATAAATTTAAAAATGAACATAAAAACTGCCATTCACGTTCCAATTTAGCAATTGGCAGTTCGGCATAGAGCAATATTTTCGCAGCAGCGATAGTCGTTAAATCGCAGTAACAGTGTTATAGTGCCATAACGCGTAGAGTGAACAGTAATCAATGTGGAGCATTAATCTGCTGATACAGTTTTAGAATTAAGCAGTCCGATTCGGTGCTAATGCCTAAAATACTATTATAAAAGTTGCTAATCGTCAGCACATGTAGCTTAAACACATTTGCGACCTTTTCTACATATATTTAAGATGGCCAGTTTCACGAATTGAATCCAAATACCTAATGGGTAAAGGGAAACGGAAAGATCATTAGGTGGGCTGCTAAATGGTTTTACACTTTAAGATAGTTATGATAAAAAACAATTTTTTTTGACCGCTTGCGGAACGGGCTGATTGGAATTTAACAAGATAACATTAAAATTTCGAATAACAATGCCCACGCGGGTCTAGTTTATTGCCGTTCCCGTGAGAATTTCCAAAAATCCCTTCATAGCAATTGCCTACGACTTATAAAACACCTACGTCCTACATACACCTACATATTTCAAGTTTATAAGTGTTATCGTTTCGGAATATTACGTATTTCTCTTTTTAAAGATTTTTTTATATCTTCCCGAGTGAATGAGATATTTTACTGTATCTAGTATAAAAAGTACCCTAAACAACTTCATGCTCAGTTATATTTACACCAAATTTAATAAAAATCCGTCTAGTGGTTTTTGCGAGATGCGTGCACAATTAGACAGACATACAGACCAACATTTCAAAAATTTGTGTTTTTATATCTACACTACCGCAAAAATTTAAAAAATATATTTTAGCTGTTAAATAAAGATTATTATTATTATTATTTTATGTACAGACACGGCATCGTTACAGTTTTATTATATGTATGGAAGTGTATATGCAAAGTTCATGATAAGTTCTGAAAATACGTTAGTGAGAGGTCACTGCGAATAAGGCGGGTGTTACGCCTATGAATACGTCGGACTCCTCCCGAGGGTGGCCCACGACACTCGGAAAGAGAACTTTCAGGCTTTGATAAAGTTTTAATATATTCTTCGGCAAGTTTCCAAGTTGTCTCAGAGCAGCGCAGGTTATGACTGATGTGTGTGTGCCAGCTTCTTGCGTTACGTCTTCACAATTTTACGTTTATGTCTCATGCAACCGTTCAAAGATTTAATGAAAGGAGATATTATTGCCTACTGGCCAATTCATTTAAGTTTATTGGTGATTACTTATTCTTTGGAGATCAAAAGTGAAATACCTATTTGTATTTGGCTCGGAGGAAATCGAATTCAGTTTGTTTTTATTGTATTGAACTATTTGAAAAAATAGAAAGCAAAAAATTCCTTTTAGTAAATTGGTTTGGTGATAAAGTTGTCAGATGCTTCAACAGTTCACTAAAAACTTTCTGATAAAAATAAGTTGAACAAAAGCGTCGATTTCAAAGACTCATTTGACATTCAATAATTTGAAAGGGAGTAGAAGTTTATAAGTTGCTTACAGATAACAATAGAAGATCTGATTGCTACGCTCTGGATAGAGTTTTTATTTTTATTTCCGACGAAAAACTTAGAAGTTAGCTGAGGGAAACCCATTCAAGAAAATAATTAACCTTCACGTCGGGCTGTCAGCAGCAATGAAGCTTGAATACGGCTAGGCTTTTTAATTTCAAAATGAATTTGCATTTTGCAATCAGTGACTGTTTCGTTTCACTTCAGTTCCATTATGGTATGGAGTTTTAAATGAGCTTACATTTGCAAACACAATGTTGACAATTTAGTATTCCGAGAATCCGAACTTGTGTCACTGTTTTTTTTTTGAGGTAAATTGTGGTACCAAGGGTTGACACAAGATTAACATCTAGCTTTTGTGAGTATCTAAGGGTAGTATGACAAAAGCGGCAACATTGTTTAGCGCAGCGGGCCGAAATTTGCCGCTTTCCGCCAGGAGAGATGAAAAATACAGTTCTTCTTTTTAGCACTGATAGAAGAGAATAGCTTTATGACACTTCATATTATCAACCCGTAACAGCCCAATGCTGAGCTAAGGGTCTTTCTTCACACATGAAGAAGTAACAGACTTATACAGCGGCATATATTTTTGTGTTCACGGGGTTTTGTGTTGTTTAATGTTTAATTTAAGTTATGTGCAACCCAAAGACAAAGTTTTTATAGTTCATAAAACATTGCACAAGAGAGACACTGTCCATAAAATTATATTTTTTAAGAAAACAAAAAAGTAAAGAGAAAAGGATTCTGTCACAAAAAATACGTTGGAACCGTTTACCGGTTGGAAGATAATATTTTGCGAGAATTATTCTTTACAAATAAAATAATAAATTTTCAGAGTCTTGTCTCCAGGCAGTCGGAGCCTACTCCGGCCTGCTTCTGCATGACATTACACTGGCCCCATTACGAGTGCCCGCCGACGCGACAAACAATGCTTTGATAGCTCTTAAACGAGGGCAATCCCTATACCTGTCCTTGTCACTCAGTCGGCTAATCCCATTCTGTCTCCCTCGCACGACCTGTAATCACTCCGCTGCCCCAATGATATTTGTGTTCGATTATAATTAAACATGTCCTCCTTCTTTGAAATGTCAAGCTGTCTTTAATTAAAGACCGCCGCTTAATAATAGATCTGTCCCTTTTTGTCTTCAAACTCGAATAACAAACAAAATGAGAACCTGAGAAGTTCAGCTATATTGCCCGTTGTCATATTAAATTCTCTGTGACCCGGTGTCTGCGCTCTCGAGGTACTAATTTCGCTGTCAGTCCGTGTCATAAGCAATAGTTTTGTGGAACCGTAATAAATTAAAGTGCTCTTTTTATGTTTATTTTCGCTAGTGTTCATTGCTTTTAAAAATAATATCTCATTAAAATACTCGTACTTCTCAAAAATAGAATTATATAATGAGAATTATTATAAGTATGTACCTACCTATTATTGTTGAATTTTTCATTATATTCTTAACCCCAAAGGTGTATGTAAAATTTTTCATAAAAACATTCTAATTACAAATAAATGAAAACGTTACTAAAACAACATCTATTGGGCTGTGGACTGTTTATCTTAATAGGTCAAAAGGAAAAATAGTGTATATGCATCAAAATTTCCACAAAAACACTGGCCGACAAAAAGTGAACTGCTGAGTTGAACGTTGGATCGTCGCCCCTGGGACGACCGCCGGGAACCCTGGCCCGATGGAAAAGTTCCTAGAGCGTGCCATTTCGATCAATTTAACTTTTTCCAATCTATTTTATTAAAAACAAAATGGAGTGGACACACATTCCGGATTTTATGTCACAAGCATCTACTTCGAAAAAAAAATATTTTTTATAATCTACTAGCGACCCGCGCGTCTTCGTAAGAGTTTCCGGATTTCAATCTTTAAATGATGGTAAAAATCCTCCCTGTTGGTTGGTTATGGTAATGGTTGTAAATATTTAAAACATAAAATCACTTTTGACATTTTGTAAGTAACGTCACGTAATGGTATTGGCACAGCGTAGAGTAGAATCGAATAGGTTGATAAATAGCAAACAATTTGTAATCAATTTGGCTCTGGCCTAGTTGAGAGGAAGCGACAAAAAGTAATTTATTTAAAATTAAAAAGAAAACTTTGGGGAACGTAAAAATAACCGGCCAGTGTTATGGTTTGAAAAAGTCAAAGAGATTAAAATATAATAGGACATAGAGGGGGCATTGGGAATATTTTCATACAAAACTTTGAAGCATGTTTGAATCTCAAGCGTCATGTCAGTTAGTATGAACGCGAGCTGTCATTCGGTCGAAATTGTAGTAGACTTATTCCACTTGGAATAAATTTTGGCTTCAAATTTTCCTCGCTTTGTACCCTCTATGCCCTATTATATCTTAATCTCTTTGAGTTACGTGTACCTGCCGAGTATAATGCAATGCAGCAAACATGAAAATTACTCCGGATTGTTTTATTGTAAAATCTTTCGTATGCGGAACAGTTGAAACAAAGTTCGCAAGCAGGTAATTTATGAAATTCATTACGCTCCCAAAACTGTGAGCTCGCAAGCTACATGACGTTTATATGTACTGAGGAACAGCTCATTGTTCTCATAATAAATAAGATGTTAATTTCGCACTAGGTTGTCTCGTTAACTGAATACGTCGTGTTTGTAAAGATGAGTTGTGTGTGGCATAATTTGGGGCTCTCCTTAAGAAGGACACAATGTATTTTGAAGCTTTGTGAATACTTCTCAAATTTACATTTTAAAAAGTTGAGATTCACTTTAGATATTTAGTGGATAAACAAATTACGTCTGAACTATAAAGTTCAATCACTTTTACGAAATGCCGCTGTAAAAACCACCGACGTAAAGTTTTAAAAACGTTCAAAATCCCGGGAGTTTCCTCAAGGGGTTTTCCTTTCATCCGAGAATTAATTCTGAGACATGTGTAACAGCACCCGGTATGGCGATAGGCTCATCACCACTTTAGGGCAATATAGTGAAACTTGGGTATTTCTAGAAATCAAATACCTCTGCCTACCCCCTCGGAGAAAAAAATTCCTTTTTTTAATCTAACATTACATAAAGATAGGAGTTTTCAATCAAAAACTAAATGCCAGTGTATCTCACAGTTTCTACAATATAATATTATTATAATAGTAATACCTACCTATATAAATTTTATGCGTCAGTACGTTGTTTGCATAATATTTGAATGAATATGCAACATAAACAACAGGCCGAGCGTTCAATGGAACACTTAAGAACACTCTTACTATGGCGACGTAGGTCGATATAGATTCGCCATGACCGGAGAACAAACAAGCCGGCTTTGGCGAAAACAACATAATTTATCAAGAGGGTAAAGATACTGGCAACTCTTTTCGTTCGGGAAACTCCGGCAATAAAACCGCAGCCGCGTACCCGCGTAGAGATTTCATATTCCAATATGGCGGATAGTCGCGCCAGCGGCCAATTCACTTATACAGATGACATACTGCTGGAGAAGACGGTGAACACATTTGAAACATTAACATAGATGAAGGTTCGCCGTCAGTTCCAAACGTTTAAAATTAGTCTTCAAGATAAAACTACTCTTAAAAAGGAAAAAAAATCGGAATATATTTATTGACAAGTCAATACTAATTCATGAGACTCCTGAGACGGTGATTATATTATAATAAGCCGTAGTAAGGCTTGTTTAGTTAGTTAGGTTAGTCCACCAAAGAAGAGGGGGGATGATGCACGGCGTCTCCATAAATTTGGAACAGCGCAACACCGGTTGACTCCTCCTGAAATGATGTGTGAAAATACCCCAAAAACTAGTATTTTTTAAGGATCGGTACAACAGTGTGACTCGCCAAATGTCAACAAAGACGTTCATACCACCCAACTGTATTATTTTAGTGGAGATTTAGTAAGTCAAGTTTCGCGCGGAATATGGTGCTATCTGCTCAAAGGAGCGCTTGAGCGACGTCTGAGGAATACAAAGTGACGATTATGAGACGATAAGTTACTTTGTTGCAGAAAGATTCCTTATTTATGGGACAAGTAATATAAGTTCAACATTTTTGATATCTAAATACCTCGTATGTGAAATGATTCCTTTCGACCCTTGTATAACAATTTACTATTCTTCCTAAGGATCATTTTAGCTACGCAGAACAGAAAGCAAATACAGTTTCACATTATTTGTCCTTTACGGATTTTTTTTCTGTTAAAATATACTTTTATACACATTTTGTAATTTATATTGTCTGCGAATAAATGTGTTATTTCAAATGTGAAATGTCGAATAAAAAAATGCGGGTACATATTCGGAGTCTACGTGCATACGGCGTTAGATAGCAAATCATTTTACGTGTTCGCACACGTTCAAAAGGTTCCATTATCATAATTTTAACAGCGAGGAAAAGAACAAAACCCTGCTATGCTTGCTTATAATAAAAACAATGGAGGTCGTCCCGCGTTTGTGTGAATGTTTTAGTAAGCTCACAGGGCGGAAACTAGGAGTCACATATTTATCTAATCAATAAAATTTTATATTCATAAGGAAATCCTTAAAAAAAATTTACAGCCAGCTATGTAGATAAAGCTTTGTCTTGTTATAGCTGCCTTATATGGTACGGCTACGAGACGTTGAGGTGCAAAAATTTCGTTAGAGTTACGAATGCTAGAACGGGCAGGCACGTCAACATGACATGAAGTAAAATTCGAAAAATGTTCAAAAGTAAGATAATGCCTATACTTACTAATTAAATGTGTGCTAGCAAAGTAGACTTTAATATTTTAATAAGAATATAGTGAACGTAGGTATAATATTGGCAACAAGTTTGAACGTGTGGCTTGCAGTGGCTATTCGTTGTATAAACAACTATCGATTCCTCTGCTATTACACGGCTATACCATTTAAATGACATTTCCACTTCCTTCCTAAATACGTGCCTGTATATATACCCTTGCCACCGTACGAGCCTAACATTTTTACTTTACTTTTTCCAGAGTTCTTTAAAAATGACCGAGCATAAACCACAACGGCACAAAAGGGTCACATTCTTAGGAAACTGCTCCGAAACCCATGCTTTTGTCAGCATCATGTGCTAGTTTTCCATACCATAATAAATAATTCATAGCTTGGTAAAGATTTTATGATTTTTCTTTCGTATGTTTGGATTTTATGAAAGATATAAAATTTCGTATACTCGCGAATTTGTGCGCATTCCCGGCTTTCATCTGCAGTAGGGAAATATCACAAGATGTAATGTAGTATGTTTATATTTAAAAATTACACACATCCAACGAGATGTCAAGAGCGATAAGCGAAATTGCATCGCTTGTATGAGGATGACACCAAACAGAAACTGCAAAAATAAGATATACTGCAAATACGCTGCCGTCCGTGCCGTGCTGCGCGTATAATATTTTGAGTCGTGACTTTTATTTAAAAATATGTCCTAGTGCTTCACTTTTTAAATACTAACGTGGATTCAACATTTACATAGAATAGAATAGGTAAACTTGCATAAAGAACGTCGAAAACTTTCTCCTTTTGCTGACTGCGTACTTTCACAGAAGTCCTCCTTGTCGATATTCGATATCCGTTTCTAGATGAGGTTACATCAATACTTTTTCTTCGAAATGAAAAGTATATCACATTGCCTGGCCATTATGTTATAAAAAATAACTGCAGTAAATTTTAATATTTTATCCGACTGCTAAGAAGAGTTTAGAGGTATTTTTAAGTATTTAGAAAGTTAATAATTTTTATTACCTCTTTCTAATAGCGAAGTAAATAGACATCAACATTTTATTTGCTATAAACGAAATGAAAAATCGATTTTCAAGTTTTAATTCAAAATTAGAAAACGGCGATACGGTCAAGCAATTACAGGCAGCTTAGGAAGTTTGATCCTGCTTCCGATACGAGACCGGATTTATCTCTTATGGCTTAGATTTGCTTATTTATGTTCAGACTTATTTTGAAATTGGATTCATTTGTTTCGATCCTTCAGGGAGGGGTAATTGTGGGCCTGTTGAGTCCTTATTGGTTAGCGAAATTGGACAGATTATCATTTTGTAACCCAACGTCTCTTGATGGTTGTTCCTTAGATTTATAAACTACTTCATCACTACATAGTATAAAACAAAGTCGCCTTCTCTGTCCCTATATCCCTATGTATACTTAAATCTTTAAAACTACTCAACGGATTTTGATGCGGTTTTTTTAATAGATAGAGTGATTCAAGAGGAAGGTTTTAGTATTAGCATTGCACCGGTGCGAAGCTGGGGCGGGTCGCTAGTGACTTAAAAATTAGTTGGCTTATACTACTTTTATTCATTTACATAATTATATTTCCTACTCGTTGAAGTAAAAGTACCTACTACTAATAGGTTTTAATATGTGTAATACTCGTTTCATTGTGTTCACATAAGGATAGAAATTACTAAAAACACGACAGTACTATGCTAAAAATAAAACTCTAGACTATTTCTTCTCACATCTGGCGACTATTAGGCAATAATATGCCAGGTTGACAACTTACTTTTCGATAAATTGAAAAACGCGAACATTTCACTTTCCAGAGTACTCGCGTGGAGTGAACATGATTGGTCGAATATCGCAAAGCTTACTTATCTGCAGTGCTCTCACGCGCTCTCAGTTACGACGTCACTCGGCACCTGGGCTGAGGTTACCAAAAATTCCAGCAGAGCATCAGTATGTAAAGCAGATACTTTGCGTCGGTAAGTGCCGCTTGCGATGCTCGGGCGGCGGATTGTCTTTATTTGCTAAGCCCTTCAGCTTTGCGTTTTCGTCAAACCTGTGCATTGTGTATTTATGTGTACCCATGCCATGGTGTAGAAAACCTGGATACGTTATTCGTTAAGACCTGAAGCACTGACAATTGAACACCGTCTTTTTGTTTTTATATAGACGAACGAAATCAATTTAATATTACTAAGAAAGTTACCCAATTTGTTTGATAATCCTCAGTAATTATGTTTCTAACATTCTGTCTAAGCAGTAGCATTTTTATTTTTCTTATTTTATTAAACCCCTAAGTCTTAATGCGCAACAAATTTTGGAATTTAATTTTGTCTTTCATTATCATTGTAAATGAGAAAATTTACTGACCCATCTGTTCGTCTTACTAACCATTTATTAAGACTATAACAAATTGAATCTCATATAGATACCCAACATTGCTGATATTGCTGTATTCTAGCTAAGTGAATCTATTACTATCCATCTACCCTCTCCAATAAAACCCGAGACAAACGCAAACCGAATCCGAAATCTATTCTGTGCATACATATGTACATTCAGAATAGAACGGCTCGCTTCTAATTGCCCAACCTTCGGTATCGGGTTGATTAACCGATACACGTTATTAAGAGGATTGCTCATAGCTTCGTATTCGTTCTGGCATGTAGCCAGAAGAGACAATCCAGAGAGACGCATCCGAACAATACTCTGCCGCCCACCGTCGCGGTGCAAATATACAACTGTCACTTGTCTCTTGAACGCATGAAACTCGACGTTACTCGTAGATACTGTTTGTTCTTTCTATTTTAAGGAAGGCAATGGTGGTTATGGATTATATTTGAAACCAACGATTGTAATGTGAACAAAGTACGTACTTACTTATTATTTGAGATGATATTAGGAACAGACATTTTTCCTGAGAAACTGTTCAGTGATTTGTGTCAATCTTGAAAAAAGTTCGTTTTCATTTTGCTAATACAACGGAACTTTTGTTTTATATATCTCCATTAAAAAAATAAAAACGTACTTTCCTACAATATTTCTACGTTTATAGTTCTATAATTATGTGCTTGGCGTCCCTTACAATACCTACCTAACTTCATGACTATGGTGAGTATATTTAAATACAAAGTAAATTCCCCTACAGCAATAAAATTAAACGACATGTTAGAAGGGACTAATTTTATAGTAGGTCCTATTCTAACATTATTTGTCCGTCCGTGTCAAAAACCCAAACATTCGGGTATAGTTCTATCGCTCCCTGAATTCGCACGATAACATCAACAAATAAGTCTCATAGTACGAAATCGAATAGTAATGCGTAAGATCAGTAAGATCGAGGTTCGGTTGTAAGGAATTTTATAGCCGAAGTTACTGCCTAGAATATTTTAGCTTTGTTGATCTCTCTCGATCGGGTTTGCCGAGTAATAAAATGCTCCGAATTGGAGTAGAGTAGCATCTTCGTTTATCTGGTTTGACTTTACAAAAACTATACGGTAGTTTTTATATCTTGACAGTCGAATATTTTTATGGTACCTAAAATCTATACTCTGAGAGGTACACCAATTACAACAATCTCCAAAATTGAATTTAAAACTACACTTTTAAATTAAATTTTGGAGAGTGGATATGCTTTGTTTCTCCTGCCAGGTACGGGCATTCGAGGTATAGGTACCTACACTAAAAATTCTATTCAGCCACGGAAGCCCGTTCTGTAAATTACTTTGAACTTTTAGTTGGTTTTGTGTGTCAAATAATAAAACCAATAAAATACAAATGTTGGCCACGCATCTGGACTACGATGGTGTACGATAGTATCATTATGATCCTTTCCCATAGGTATTAATTCTCAAGAGTAACATTGCCGTTTCTAGCACAACATACAACGGAGATCAACGACCTAGACGTCTAATCATACCCTTCGAGTGACCGCCCAAAATGTGCGCCCAACTTGCGCGCCTTCTGTTTTTATGCCCGAAACAAATAATATGGGGTCTTTACTCAAATATCTCGAAAATAATTACCACGGCCTTATTGTGGGTCTTAGGGCTGCCACTCCGCTATCACTATTAGCACTTAGGTCTGTGCCCGTACTGGGCTTGAATAGAAATGGCCCAAAAGGGGTTGTGCCCTGCGGCTAGGAGCGACCGTCACGTACACGCGCGTCACGATCGAAGCCTCCGAATAAACGGGGATTGGTCTGCATTTGTGTAAGTAATCGTTTGTTTTATTATTTTTCTAGAGGATCCTTATATTTGTATTCGGTTTGGGTTACATTTTTAGCGTTTCAGTTGCATACTGAGTGTGCTTGTGCTGGTATAAATGCACATTGGATAATTTGGAAACCAGGCCAGCACTTTATGCAACGGCGGTGAAGGACATGATGATCTTATTGAGACTCAACGGGATTTTAATACCAAACCAATTTAAATTATGGTTATCAAAACAATAAAATGTTTTAGTAATAATAATAATATAAATTAATTGTTGCAATGTAACATGGACGCATTGTTTGCCTATAATTCGACCGAATTCGATATACGTTTAGTCTGTATGGTATAAATTATACCTAAGTAGGGGAGACCGAGGGGTTTTGAAACAGAGGTTAGTTGAAACAGCGCTGATTACGAGGAGCTTGTAACTGTTAGAGAGGTGGCAACTTCCAAAATCAACCACCTTTTACGTACACATCCTCCTTAAATACACATCCGAGACTCAGGGCGCACGGTTGCGTCGTTGTAGCTTACCCATCGCAAAAATCGCCGAAAGTAAGTTTTAAACGGTTTTTTTCGGGACCTATATTTTCATAACCCAATTATATTTTAGTTTAAATTATATATGTATGGAAAGTTAATTTACTCAAGATTAAATTTACGGGCCTCGTACTTGTCATTTCTTCGTATTTTTTTTATTATATTTAATTTTGTCAACTTTGGGGTTATTTTTAGTCCTGAGGGGATTTGAAACAGGGTGTTTCAATTCACCTCGCATAGGTTTTATTAGACTATTTTGCCTTATAATGATGTGGTATACATTTATTTTTATTTTATTCCAGAATCCCTACAGATTATAAAAAGAAGTATGGCTAGTCTCAAAATATACGAACTCGTATCATGAAAAGTTACATTGCATCATAAAAGTTTGTAACGCGGTTTTTAGAAATTCCTTCACTTGTGTAATGTTCAATAATTTTTTGATAACCATAAACTAAAACATAAACAAAACTAAAACATATTTTTTCATCAAAATCAAGACTTAATATAACACCAAAACATTTGAAATGAAGCTCTATGGACATTCAAAGAGGTTAATTTAAAAAAAAACATGTAAATCAAGTTTGATTTTATTTCTATTTTATAAAATATTTACAATAATTTTTTATTTATTTAAGATTAAAAATAAAAATTAATAAAACTTGCTCGATACTGTTTAAAATATTGTTGTATAAATAATAAAACTAAATAGTCAGACATCATTTACAGAACACGTAGATATTTAGTCTTTGACTAAGCTAAAATAAACTAGTGTCTGGTACTATGATTTTTTTTAAAATATAAGCACTTTCATAAATTCTCCCGTAAACACCCAGACACAAAGTCAACAGACATTTGTGACAAATATTGGCCCCGGGTGGGAATCTTACGCGCTCTTACTCAAAAGGTATGGTCACTAACAGCTGAGCTAACGGCTCTATAAATTATACTATCATCTCTAATAAACGGCCCTCAAATTCATTAAAAAAACAGCTGTTTCAATTCACCCAGACCCCTGTTTCAACTTACCTTGGCATAAGGAGAGTTGAAACAGAATGACTTATTACGTTCAAATCGATTTTTTGTCACAGATTTTACTGGTACGCTTTATTTGTGGCCATTATCTGAAATATAAGAAACAAACTATCGATTGAGCCTAAATTCACGCGGTTTATACTGTTAGATTTTTTTTTATGAAGCATAATGTAAAATTTGTTTCAACTCCCCTAGGTCTCCCCTATAGGTAAGATGTTGTAAGTGTAACTGTTGGCAATCCAATAAGTAAATAAAATTATATTTTATTGGGGTTGATTATAAGTACACATAGTGTAAGTTTTTCTAACAAAGACGATCATCAATTCTAAGCGTACGTAATGAAAGACATGTCGCAAATCACATAAAATATGCCTATTTCTTTTGATATGGGTGATTTAATATAGAAATATATCTCTACAAAGAATACAAAGAAAATATTTTATATGCTGCCACTTCAAGAACGTTGAAGACGTATTGGAACAAGATGTACGACTCTTTGTTTTACCTCCAGTCGTTTTATTATTTGAAAATCACGACCAAGCTATACAACCCGTGGTATAATTTTCATCTCAATGGCAACTCTTTGCTTAAAAAGAAGCTATTGGAAAATATGAAAGCGGCCTGTTTTGATAATATAAATAGGACTCTAGAAAATTCCTTTCATCAAACTCGGTTTGTATAAACTAAGTCGTGAACCGTTTTATCAAAGATCGCTTGAAGGTGGAAGAGATAATGAAATTTGTTTGAGCAAATAAGAACTGTTCTGAAATACCTTTTATAGTTAAGTTTAATTCGATTATCTTTATTTACATACGGTCTGTTAATAGGGTTTAACGAAAATACCGCTACGGTTTATATGGAAGCAAGAGCATATATGCAATACTTCAGGGAAAACTTTAGATATTCAGTTAACTTTATTTCGGAATTACTTTGTGGACCAAACAGAATTTTTAAGCTTTTATTTAAAGATGTATGTTTGGATCTGTTTTGGGTCTGTTGGCGCACTCACACGAAATTGGAAGTCGTGGGTTCTATTCCCGCCCGGAGTAAACAGTTGTGATGACTACGTTGGTATGCGTACTAAACAACTATAGTTGTTTAATACCCATACTACCCATAGTATAGGCCCCTGTTTTGAGGCTAAATTACCGTGTGTGAATTGTATCCCAGAATTTATTTTCATAATATTAAATGACTGCATTAAATTAAGAAATACAAATAAATACATATCATTATTATATAACTTGTAAATAAATAAATATGATCTCACGCCTTAATTATATCCGACTGGGTTGGGAAATGTACCTATTAGGCATTAGGTTCGCCATATGTACATTTTCTGGGTACATGAAGTTAAATAAATAAATATATATATTCCATTTCTGGAAGTCTTCACTTGTGAAAAATGTATTTAAAAGAACCCGTAACCGTGACGTGACGTGACTTATATAAAGGTAAATGACATCGCAAATCGCGACTCTAGTAAGAAATTTAATATCCCTACAGAGAAAGAAAGAATTTAGGTCCCATTTTAATTATATTACAGCATATAGCTGAATTCTGCCATTTTCAGGAACGAGGATCGTTTGAAATTTTCATCCGTCGCTATATAGCTGCAGGCTCGGCAAAACCTAATTTGCTCTGTGTTCTTATATTTCACAAATCAAATTTGGTCCGAAATAAGGCGCGTCATAAAATGCCGACTGTAGGATTAATGTCACGCCGATTGCGCAGATGTCACGTCGGGGAGACGAACATAAAAAATGACGTGGCTTGCGAAAATATTAAAATAACATTTTTCTTTTGTTTTTGAATAAAGCAGACATTAGCCGTGATTGTGCGCAATTTTCTCGGACCCGTCCGTGAACTTTACAAACCATAATATAAGTGGAATGCTTCTGAAGATTATATTCTTTCCCTTTATATCCAAAATAGTTTCAATAACAAAAAGTATGTACTTAACATAACGCAAGCATCTTTGAGGATTACTCGTACCAGACGAGTCCAAGAATATAGATAGGTACAGTAAAAAAATCATAATAAATTTAATTTCATAAATGTTTCTTTTAAATTAAATATAAAGTGTAAAGATCATTGGTTTTTTTTACTACGTTCGTTAGATATTTACATACGTGGTAACTACTAATAATTGGTTGGTTAGTTATCGCCAGATGTCTTCATTTCGTTTGGCAATTGATGAGCAGCTGCCCATAATATTCTTGCTGGTTCTTCTCGGGGTACTGTATTTGGAACCAGCAATTCGTCGGTGGAGAGGAGCTGCTGTTTACATTTAGCCAATCTTCATGGACGAGTTGAGAGTGCCTTGTTATTAGACTATTGACATTTATAAGTGTAATTTTTAATTACCTACCTACAGAAATAATAGTAGATTGTTATACAAGGGTCGGAAGGAATTGATAACTTCCACCCGCGTTAAACATTCACTTTTCATTTCGAATTCAAGGAAAGTAAACAAAAAAATTTAAATTTTACAAAAATTCAAACATGCAAAAACGCAATAATACCTACGAAAAAAAAACAAAATTGTCAACAATACAACCAAAGAGGTTGGAAGAAAGAGAAACTTTTTCTTTTAAACGTCTTTGAATACTACATCATAGAGTATACCTAACCTAAATAACATGACAAAAATAATACACAAATCCTTCCTCTTTTTAATAACATGTACTTTTAGCCGAGTAATAGTGTTCTGTGCTTATTAGTGTCTATGAAAAACAATATTTTGAATTTCGGAACAGCTTACCAAATTATTACTCTTTTTTTAATTTTAAATATGGAACGTGTACCGCCCCGCGCGCGGGCTATTTTCTGTTGTTTATACCTACATTCACAAGGCCGCACCTTTTTTACTTATTCTAACTGATGTAAAAAGTTTCGTATCCCTACTAAGTACCCAAAGAGGTTGGAAGAAAGTCATTCTCTTTCCTAGAGAAACTTTTTCTTTTAAACGTCTTTTCCAAATGTAGTACATTTTTTTTAATTCATTCCCGCCCTAAGGCCGGAAGCAATTACTATGAGTCTTTCCCGACCGAGGGCGGGAATCACAGCCCTGAATGTCTCTGTGGTGGGAATCATCGCTTCCGACCCGGTACTCAGATCAAACATACACTACTTTCCGAGTATGAGATATGAAAAATCATTTTTATTTTCATTTTCACTTCCTGCTATAATATTATTTGTGAGAATGTATGGATGGTTTTTTGTTACTCCTTCAAAACCTAAACTTTAATTACAGTAATATAGCTAAGGTATACATCCGATTATTAAATTACAACTGATGAAACCATATCAGAGCAGTGATAGCCCGAACGGTTAAAGAGCCGGCCGAAAATCAGTGAGGCTCGGGTTCGAATTCTGGCATGTACCAATGAGTTTTTCAAAAACTTACCTACGTACATATTTATCACTAGCTCGGTGAAGGAAAGCATCGTGAGGAAACCCGCAGGTCTCAGAATTAATTCTTAGACATGTGTAAATAGACCCGGTCCGGCGATGGGCTCACCCCTATCACGTTTAGGGGTCAAATGTATCTCGTGAAATGTGGGTATTTCCAATGGAATACCTCTGCCTACCCCATCGGTGATAAAAAAGGCGTGAGATTATATTATTATTATGATATTATTAACTTGTTATTTTTTGTACGGTGGTACAGTTCCTTTGGTTTGGGAATCCGACTCGCAGTTGCTATATTTTTTATACATAGTTTTCCGGAGTGTTGTTTTACTGCAGATCGCGCGTTGAAGTTTGAACATGCGAAGTAACTACGTTTCTTAGAAAGTTTTGCGTAGTCTTCCGTGAGAACCTTCAAAGTACAGTAGCAGAGTTTGAAATTAGGAACAGGTTTCACGTAAATGACTGTTTTTTTTTCAGTAAATCCTAACTAATGAATGCGAATGTACGTCTCTGGTTCGATTCCATGAATATAACAAAAAGTTTTTTAAAAACTTACCTAATGTAATAGTAGAATATCTCGTGAAAAGTGGGTATATCCAGGAATGGATTACCTCTACCTACCCCTACGGGTTTTTTTTTACATAGGTAGGGTAACATCGGAAAGATATAATAGCCACCCCTGCCCAACGATAGTCTCACCATCTGTGTCACATTTAGGAGTCCAAATATACACTAGTAAAAGTGGTTAGGTACCTAAATTCATAAACTAAATACCTCTGCCAACCCTCTTGTGGATAAGATATGAATATATATATTTTATTTCAATCACCAACCTTGTTTCAACGCTGCTATGCGTGAATTTAAGGTGATTTATTAATGAGTCAGTGATATTTCGCTTGTATATCCACGAGTATATTTCTTAGAATTAGGGATTCGTAAGTTATAACAAAATATCGACGGACAAGTAGGTAGGAACTTTGATGTAAACTAGGTCTTGTAGAACGTCACTACGTAATGTCTTACTAGGTGCGTACGTCGCGTGTGACACATCCCGTTATTTTGGGCGCTGCGTTTGCAATACGCATAATATTTTATTTTCAGTGCGTACCCGTGTTTATTCGTAGATGACGCGACGACGGTTTGCCCGCGACTCACAGCCGCCGGATATTTAGAACAATTTGTGACACGATCCCATTTTCACGGTCGATTTCTAAAAGCTTTTAAGTCCTAAAATGTCAGTAGGTTCAGGTTTAACGTTCAAAAATAGCTCATTGATTCGGTATGGATACCAGGAAAAGATATAGAACATTAACAAGGAATTTTTGTTGTATTAGAAGTCAAAATTTCTTAAAATCGATGTTTTAGTTGACGACGTGAGTACGAGTATGTTTCAGTCAAGTATGTTTAATTTTTTACGTTAGTCATCGATCGAGTTGTACAATTTGACGTTTGGGATTTGAATTTAGACGAAAATGGCGCCGTCCGCGCTTAGAGAATAGAGATCAACAGAATAGAACAGTTATTTTTGTTTTATGATTGTCTATCATCGCTAAATAAAGCGACGTCAAATTAGATATCCCCTAATGTAACGTAGGTGGTACGGCTGCAAATTAGAGCTATCCAGACTGGAGTTGCAAGGTGAATGGAAATGTGTTGGTTACCCATTGCCTTCATTTATGTTGAGAATACTTTGTAGCATCCTCTGAATACCTTGCATTGTTGTTGTCGATACTTTGTGAAACTTTATGACAAGCTTGACGATAAACCTTTATATTTTGATTTGATTTGAGTATATATTTATAGTTCAAAAGGTTAGATAGACTTGCCTGTGATTGGGTTTTTAACATTTTTTTTGTTTTTAATCAAGTATTATACTGAAGGCAATTCCCCTGGATTTTAACTGTTTTAGATTCTTACACTTGATCGTTGGAGCTTAAATGAGACCTAAGGGACACTTCTATATAGATTAAAAATCGAAATAGAATCTGATTAAAATAAAATCAATCGAGTTCGTATATAAAGGTACCTACACATTTTAGACATCAGCCTTACTACAGAAAAATAATAGAAATTACCATTTACTAAAAGTTAACTAAAAAAATCCACAAAAAATATGAGAATTGGCAAACAATAAAATGAATTCAGAAAACGACTAACAAGACTTCCAACATAGCAGCTAAACAAACAAAAAGTCGGCGATATAAACTTGATACATCACAACTTTATTTCGGTTAGTGAAATCACTGTCTACGACACTGTATTCTACTCATTCTAACGAGGAGCGTTTTGATGTCTGTAGTGTACTGTAAACATTTCATAGTAATTATGTTTAAATTGTAAAATGTGCCTACATTTTATTGGTCTGCGATAATAGGGTTGTGTCCTACCTAGTCAAATCAGTTACTTTTTACGATCTGTCAAAACGAAATTTTACTATGGAAAACGTACTGAAATAGCAAACCGTGACGTCATAGTTTGTAGTACTCAATTGCAGCACTTTTTTTGATTGTTTTATTAATTTTAAATTTGCTATAATTGTAAATTGAAAATCGAAATACATATTTTGAGGTGTTTTGGGATAAACTTTTTAATGTATGACTACTCGCAATTTAATTTCGATGCTGTCAACTACCCAATTATAATTCCTAGAACTAAACAAAAAAGTATAAAGAATCTTAGTAAATGTTTTATGCATCAAAGCATACCGAAATCATCATCAACCCGTAACACCCACTTAAATATGGATCGTACTTCACAAATAAATTAACACACGCAAATAAATTGTATATACAAAACATAACCTAATTTTTACGCCCTCATCTTTGCCTTATCCATTAGCCTATCGGAGTGTAAGAAACACAGACTTAGGTACGTCAAAATAGATGTCGCAATAAACTAGATCGCTAAGAAAACCAATCGTACAATATTTTTAGGGTTCCGTACCTCAAAAGGAAAAAACGGAACCCTTATAGGATCACTTTGTTGTCCGTCTGTCCGTCTGTCCGTCCGTCTGTCAAGACCCTTTTTCTCAGGAACGCGTGGAGGTATGAAGCTGAAATTTATATCAATTACTCAGGTCTACTGTCCCTTGAAGCTCTGAAAAAATCAAACTTCTAAGCCAACGCAATCAAAAGATACAGCCGTTTATGCCGCAAATTTTCGACACTTGCAAGGGAATCAAAACCTACAGGGTGCTTCCCGTGAACTCAGAATCTTGAAATTTGGTACGAAGCAACGTCTTATAGCATAGATAAAGGAAAAATTACGAAAACCATAAATTTGCAAGGTTGTACGGAACCCTCGGTGCGCGAGTCCGACTCGCACTTGGCCGGTTTTTTTCTACCTACTACGAGTATGACGTTCATAAGTGATATTTAACCCTAATCGTAGGCACACCGCCCGCACTCCATCAGCGTCAAATCAGCTTTCTACAGTTTCAGAAAGTGCATAACGCGCGGTCTGATACAAACGCCATTTTCTATGATAAGTATTCGTCAGCCACGTCTACACAACAGGCTACGTAACAGGCCGTCTCAGGCATTTTTTGAGTTTTGCGACTGAGATCTTTGACAAACTGTCGGACGTGCACTAAAAGTACATAAAAGCGGCACATAAGTGTGTTTAACTTAGACTGGGAATATGAAAAAAAGGGACACTTAGACATCTGCGTAGGTATTCACGGAGACTCCATACCGTTTCCGTTCGATTCAGATCAAGTGAAAAATTTTCCGATGTCGAATCTATCGACTTCGGAAACTTTATTCTAGGCGTTTCTGACAGCCACGGAAAATTTTCCGAATCCTTATGTCACAATATGACATTAGTTTTCAACACCAACATCAGCCCATCTCGAAAGTTTTCGACACCAACATCAGCCCATCTCGAAAGTGTTCGACAGATTTTCCGATATCGAATATCGAAGCTCCCTGAATACGCCTACTGGTTCGATGTAGGTCTATGGTACGAATCGTAAATCGGCTCACGCTCAGCTGAGCGGAAAGACAAGGATGTATTTAAATTAATTTCCGCGGGACTCGGTTGTCCGCGGCGGCATCAAAGAAACAGCGCCATGTAAACAAAGTAATTAATTTAGTTGTATATACCGTAACGCTCTAAATTAGGGAGTATAAAATATAGACTATAACCAATAAATAAAACAACAAATAAAATTAACTTTTCTGTTGCCAGTTAAGTCACATTTGGGTTGCAAAACTAAAACCAGTAGTCAGTAGTTTTCCAAGGACATTTTTACTTATTCGGCAAATCTTACGTAAACATATAAATATGTATCTCGAAATATTCTGGATTCCCAATTTAACCAGCTATTTGTGAATCGCGTGCGCGTCACAAATTGCATCTATCTAAATCATGAGTACGTGAATGACGTCAATCCATACTTGTAGCATACTGTCATCAGTATGATATTTTAATTTCTGTTTCTAAAATTTTACTAATGAGCGTTTAAGTGCTATTTTTAGGGTAGAAATTTATGTCGTCACTCTTAAAAATGTGAATCATTTTAAACATGTTCCATTATACTCTATAAATAAATCATAGATCTTCTACATATTTTATTATAAGCTTATTTATTTAACTGTGCAACGTTCGTATGTAAGTAAGCAACTTTCAAAATTTGAAAACCTATCTCAACCACATAGATATTGAATTTTCGTTTTCTTTCGATATTAAATTTAAAAAAAGTCACGTTTGACGAAAATGTATAAATGTCCAATTTTTTCTTTTAACCTCTTTGGTCACAATTTTTATTTGCTAGCAAAATTTTGTTTTGATATATAAAAGTCATATGAACCTCCTCCTACTCCCACCTCAAAGGTCGGCAACGCAGTTGTGACTCTGAGTTGCAGGTGTCCATGGGCGACGGTAGTCACTTACCATTAGGTGACCCGTTTGCTCGTTTGCCCCCTTTTTTTATATATAAAAAATTAAATTGTAGTGGTTGCTATTCATTAAAGTATATTATAGTTATTGAACACAACATCACCTATCTATACGATGACCTTTGAGTTTAGTTAAGTTCAGGTAAAATTTAAAAAACGCAATGGACCTCGCTTAGTTTTCTTAAAGATCAAAACTAAATAAGGAAATCTATCAAATTGTATAGGTACTTTAGTACTGTAGGTTTAGTTAAAAAGTTATCACATTATAAAAAAACAAACGAAGTATATTTCTTTTGTTGAAACTCTATGCACCTGGGTGAAAATATATTGGGTAAAAAAAGTGGAATGTTCTTAATAACTAAGTAGCAAATCGATTCCGCGACATCCTCCCGGAATTGTTTAGGAAATTAGCTCCTAATGGACATCAATCTTCCCGGGAGCTTTGTTCAAACCAGCTTTCTTTAGAAAAAGAGTGTAATTTGTTACTGAACGCAAATTAAGACGGGAAGTTTCATCAAGTTCCCGAACGAGAAAATGATTACGAAAATACGATGGTATTTTATAAAATATCCCGCGAAGCACTGGGACTTAAAATGATTTATTGTCGTGATACTGTAAAAAGTTGTTGTTGTGTTGTAGATTTTTGTTTATTAATTACTTGCGACCTATCCTAGCTTCGCTTTG
Organism: Ethmia dodecea; assembly: GCA_963855545.1. Taxonomy (NCBI): domain Eukaryota; kingdom Metazoa; phylum Arthropoda; class Insecta; order Lepidoptera; family Depressariidae; genus Ethmia; species Ethmia dodecea. Next base: position 9,284,939 of record OY979457.1, read on the forward strand.
GTTTGTATGTCATACTTTGTGTATCACTCTTTCTATTGAAAACCAAATCTAAATCTGTTCCATGGTTTAGAAGAATCCTACAATGAACAGACAGTTTAAGCAAAGAAACAGAGGCAAATAGCGACATTGTTTAGGTACTACTCATATTTAGGGAAGAGACTTGTACACGTTATACCCTATTCCAGGGGGAATTATAAGAGCTATTTGTGCAACAAAGAGAGCGAAGTAGTTTTTTGCTGCGACTGCAATTTTTGAGTCCCGATCAAGCGAAAGACTCTATAATTGAATCACTCGCTACGCTCGTGATTCTATCTCAGAATCCTGAGCGTAGTGGGGGACTCAAAGGCAGACTCAAGGATGCAAATACATTACGTCTTTACGAGACTAAGATACTTACATTTCAAGGAAAATATGCTGCATAATGTAGACAACATATTTATTAGATATATGTTTTTCAGTCACAACAGTTGAAGTAAACAAAATGAAAAGAGGTCGTTTTTTCATTACCAGCGTGTGTTTAGTGGGAATTAAACAAACATACTCCGCTCCGATACACGCGGGCTTTTGAAGGCATGCGGGCTAAGGATAACTTTGTTTATTTATCTATTTTATCTACGTCACATGCTACGCTGACTCGAAGATAGCTACGAATGCTGTTGCTACGCGATCTACGGAGATAACTTGTTGTATGCGAGTTCTACAATAAACATTAAATTAAGTTTAAGTTTACTGTAAAAATTTAGGTAAAAATAGTTAAAATTGGTTATTTGCAAATTCCCGAATTGTTTTCTTCCTCATTATACCTACAGTACGATCAATCTTTCGTGTTCTCCAAAATCTATAAAAAGATACAAAAACTAAATAAAATGAAAAGCGCGGGCTTATCGCTTAAGCGCTTTCTTCCAGACGACATTGCACATTGAATTGGATGAATGAAACTGAGATATTAGAAATATAGTAGACGGTACACTATAAAAGTACCTAAGTTGTTATTGAACATACGTACATACTTGCATATTATAATATGTGCATAACCGTACATAGTCCCACAGTGTGATGATTAAAGGTGATAATGATTACAGTACCTACTCTATTAAGGTAAGACCATTTATTGGTTAGAAGGCATTATTGCAAACTCAGAATCCTTGGAAATTTTCACCTTTTTATTTTATGATAACAAAATTAACTTTAAAAGCCTATTCCAAGAATCGAGACTGGCGACGAATCCTTAAACTTCGTGAGAACAGCATAAATATATATAAAAAAATACTGATCCTTATTATCTTAAGTCTGACAAAGTACTTATTACGAAATGTTTGTTAGCTGATTTTTTTTTAAGTGCGGATGAGTTCACAACCTGTCGAGTTTAAGGGGTATAATATATGTACCTACTCGTATTCTAGTATAAAGGCTATAATGTTAAAAAAAACTAGTGATAAAAGCGTAAGCATATTTTTTTAATTAACTTCTTTCATAACTATTATCCGGTAACACTAAGTTGAAAATAATTGTTAATGGTGTAGCACACGGTGTCGTAGAGTCATGCGTCAAAAATAAATAGAGCTGTCTTATGTAGCTGTGACACCCTAGCGTTACATGAAATGAAAAGCTGAGGTTTTATAAACCTTTGGTGCGGTTGAGGTTTCCACCAGATGTGTTTCGCTGGGGGTTTCTCACAAATTACACGTGTATCCACGAGTCACCATGACAACACTCGCGCTTGAGGAAAGACTGATCCGCCGCCATTTTGAAACCACTCGGCTAATTTAGGTTGTTTATTGTTTAAAAAACTGAAGGTCTAGATTTATATTTTTGTGCATTCAAGACTGACGTACATATTTATTGCCAACAAAATGGTGAAAACAAATTGGTTTTGAGGTAACAGTCAACAGAGTAGTCCCGTTGCAACAGTGACTTATAAATAAGATGTTATACAATGATAAGGCACTGTTAGATATGCGTACCTAATTATTAAGAAATTTGTTCGTTGTCACTTTTATATGTGCATTAGATGTGCATAGATTTTTTTTTTACCTGAACATGTATGCACATACATATTCCTTGTTTTAAGCAAATAAAGATTTCTTATTCTTATTCTCGCGATGGGCCCTGTACCGGTCATTTTTGAGGTCTAAATATACACTAGTGAAATTTAGATAATTCCCAATTGAATGTAATACTTCTACCGCCCTTGGCTTGAGACGCGATTTTTTAAATGTTGTTGTTGTCTACATATATATGACAGTCGTATGCTCAAAATAATAGGTTTTGATATATTTCTTTATGGAATTGTAAGACGAGTTGTTTTACCAAATGCAAAGTAACTTAAAGCAATAAGGCGTTAGGTGTTAATGTTATTAGAGTAGATTTATTGCGACTCACATATTTATTTTGTCCTACAATCTACTAAAATTGCTGCGGCGCGGCGTCTGTCGCTTCCATTTGCGATGATATTTAATTCATCTAATACTTGTACTTAGCATGTACTTTTCTACTCTTTGAAGGAGATTTTTATTCAGTAAATATTATAAATATATTTTTTCTTTATAAATAAATGTAATAATATAGCACGGATAATCGAGAGTCTAATTCTATTCTTTATGGGTTCTTAGAAGACAGAGGCTATGACTAAGAGATCCAATAAATTACACCCGAACAATTATGTAAATGCAGCCCGTTCTGCAAGATAAATTTATAGTGTTACATTTATGCTGTTAGCTAATGCTAAAGCAATATAAATTATGATATTATGTCCAGTGTGATCCAGGCAGAACAAACAGTTTGAGGCAGATAGGCATTATTTATTTAGGTCTACTATTCTGCGAAGGATGACTTGCGAAAGTTGGACAGAAGAAGTTTATTTTTGCATATTTGATATTTATGCACTATACGAGTATGTATGTACATATGGATACGTAAAGTTTATTTTTATTTTTAGCTGACTCGACAGACGTCCTGTCCAAATCCCATAGAAAAGGCACTCACAGTTCTTATTCAATTTTCCAACTTTTCTGGCCACTATTCAAATTTCTTCTTATTATGACTAATAATTAGGTTAAGGAAGGTTCAGACGTGCCTAGATGCGCTTACTAACAAACATTATTTAATTCATATATATATTGATACATATTGATTTTTTAAAGTTAGTTAAAGAAAACACAAAACAGTATATAAACACTCGATCCTTGTAAAATAAAATAGATCAAATAAGCCTTCACATAGTGGTTAGCTTAAAACTTAAGATATGATAGGATAAACTCCTTTCTAAGATTGTTTTAGTTGAATTTTGGGTATATTGTTGGCATTATTATACCCTAAAAAAGCGGAATGGTGTACCAAAGCTGAAAATACGGTGTGCTTAGACCAGGCCACAATGTTGCTGCTTGTTAATATTAATATTTGCAATAGACTGGAGATCTGTTTATGATTAACCCAATGGAAACATTGACGTAGGGTTAGTTAACCCTTACAGCCAGTAGACCCTTTCTTGGCTACAACTCGTCTTGTACCCTTTAAATACAGCGTGTGCAAATGGAACAATCCTTCATGGAGATTAATTTACTCATGAAACTAAATATCTTCATTTATAAAACCTGTTTACTTAGTTCGCACAATTGAATTCAATTTCGTACCTAACCGAACCGAACTAGTTGACCCGTGATTTTGATACCTACATTGGTATTTGGCGGTTTTATAAAACCGTAACAAATACGCAGACAAACAGATTCTCATATGTAGGAATAAAGTATGAATCAGTTTTTTAAGTACATTCACCTTAAATGCCTGTTCTTATTTTAGACACGCTGTACAACATGAAGGAATGGGTTGTTGGGTTAATATGTAGGTGCTATATCAAAATTGCATAAACATGACATGTACCTATAAATTAAAGTAACATCGACGGACCTGTTGGCTCAGTTGGTTGTGACCCTGCCTTCTTAGTCAGAGGTTGCGGGTTCGATCCCCGCTCGGGGCCAACGAGAGTGTTATTATTTATAAGTATGTTTATCAGTTCTTTAGTACCCAAAGTACAGGCCAGGCAAAGGCTTGTACAGTGTTTCACTAAATGACAGCTTGTAAATTGTGTAATAAAAATTGTAGTATACTACAGTTTTAGCTCCACGCATTAGAAATACATGAAGTATATACGTATCTATTGAAATTACTCGTTATTATCAGCAGCTTGCAAGTCTTCCCCGCTGGGCTCATACGGTGAAGATAAAAGTTATTTTTACTTACTTTAGTCAGCGAATATTTTGTTTTGTGTTGATAAGCAAAAGTCTTATTTATCTACTTTTTTTTATAAGAGGAAAGGGGGAGAACGAGCAGACGGGTCACCTGATGGTTAGTCACTACCGTCGTCACCCATGGACCCTGCAACTCGAGAGTCACAACTGCGTTGCGGGCTTTTGAGGTGGAAGTATTTATTGAAAGCCCGGTTACATATTCTACTTTAAACCCCTGGACAGTATTCTAAAACATCGAAATTGAATGCATGGGGTAGATGCCAGTATATAACATAAACGAAATGATCATGATTTCATGAACACTAATATTATAAAGGGGAGAGATACATTTTTGTATGTTTGTAAAGAATAAACTCTAAAACTACTGGACCGATTTAAAAAATTCTTTCACCAATGGAAAGCTACAATATCTCTGAGTAGCATAGGCTATTTTTATTCCCGTATTCCCACGGGAACGGGAACTACGCGTGAAACCGCGCAGAACCGCTTGTTGTCAATAAATTACGTTCATACAAATCGTAGGCGTTATCCGCCACGCGCACCGAGGCCACTGCTCTGTGTTTCTAGCTAAAATATCGGTCTTCCCTATCTCTAGGGTTGTGACACTCTAAAAAAACCGGACGCGTTGAACGGCTTGTTTATATTAACATTTTAACAAGCAAGTAGTTCGCCTGAAAGCAGCAAACGAGACGGAGAAGTTGAGAGGTAACCGTTTGTTGTGGTACGAACCAGAGGGATAGGAATAATGTTGTAAAAAGAGTTGTTGAATAATGTTGTTGTAAATAAAATAAATAAATAAAGAGTGCAATATGAATGTGAAAAGTGATATAAAGAGGGGTAGACTAAAAAAATCTGTGCAAGAAGGCAGTGAATTAAGAAATGAAGGCTGATACGTATAAGTCACCGAGATGCACGTCTGTGGTATACAGGAGAAGACCCGACCCCATATAATGGGAAAAGGCTAAAAAACCAAGACGAGTTGGTCTTGTATTCATTTGTGTGAAATAAACTACAAAATAAACATTAGGTACATTACGGATAGTCCTTGTCAATGACTTTGAAGAGCAAATAAAATCCTACCTGGATGCTAAGTATCTTGCTATGCATCGGTCTTCGCTCTTAAGGCCAGACCGGTCGGGGCCTTAATTTAAAAATATAGTATAATTATAACCAGGATTAATGCAAGTTGACCAATAAAATAGACTATTGAAGTGATCTTAGGTCATACGATAGGGCAAATCTTTATATATAGTTCTTTTACAAACCGGGAACCCGTCCTGCCAACCCTGGACACGAATATTTACTAAACACGATCGTACGCATCTGTTCGACGACCAACAATATAGGAATCCTCATAATCATGTTTATTTTAGTGCCATATCTATTTAAGTTTGGTGATGCAATTATAAAATACTACAGCTTTTAGAGTCTCTCACAAATTTATGGGTGGAAGAGGAATTGTTAGCACATGTCGTTTAGTTTTAATGACACATTCTTTGCTAAACAGATTTTGATTATAATTTTTGTTTCGACGTAGGTACCCATTATCCAAATAATTAGGTACCTACTCGTTTAGTGAAAGATGATTAGACTTTGACAAGAACACACCCGAACTTGGAATGTATGAAGCTTTTTTTATAAAATAAGTAAGTTGACAATTAAAACTCCAAAAACCTAATCACGTATAATATTAACTCAAAATATTAAAAAAAAATACCCTCCTTTCAGTGCAGTTGGTTAGAAATATAGCGGCACTCCGGAAATTTAGACAAATCTCGCACTATTCAAAATTTCAAACCGTGTTATCTACAGTTTGGCCAACTGAACAACTCTAATACTTGCTGTATAAAATCTTATAGAATGAAAGTTTATAGTGCTAAAATTCGGAAGTTCACGCTTGGCGAGATTTAGTATTCCTACACGACTATGTTTCAAGATTTTATCGACCCCGTCGCAAATTACATGCTCGCCGTGCATGCTCGCATTTTTAAATCTTTCAGATCTTTCGTCTAATTATAAAAAACGTTGAAGACCGGATTTAAATATGACAAAATATATCAGTAACAGTCTTTGAGTATTAAACCAATCGGAGACGCCACTGACAAGCGTTCCCCTCTGCCAAGAAAAAGTGTCGGTCAACGATCATACCTGTTATATACAACTAGTTTTTTTGAGTTCACGGAGTGCTCGGATTGGTGAATGTATTTGTGTGAATCTAGTTCAAGCTAGTGTGTGCGTTTCCTCACCCCCCCCGCAGAAATTGGCAGACTTTTTTGCAAAGAAACTAGTGCGCGTGACGTCTCCTGCATGTTGGTTTAATACTCAAAGGTAACAGTCCACAACGTATACGTACGTAGTTAAATTTGCTTGGATACAAATTGGTAGACTGTAATTACAAACTGATATTAAAACATACGGATCAATTTTTGGATTAACACATCGCGAGCGTAGAGACGATAAATATTAATGTTGAAGGAAACTTTTGAAATATTAGATGAAATTTTGTCCAAGTCATTGAGCAAGATTCTCCTGCAGCATGTCAAACAGTGCCATAATATGAGCACCCTATTCTTCGGTTATAAGGTAGCGTTTGGAATGAAAGTGCAGACAATGTACCCGTACTAGTGCTGAGACCACACGGAGTTTAGCCATCAAACTTTAACGAGCACGATTTAGTAATCGATAAAGTTATTTAAAGTACCCTCAATATGGTTTTACGATTGCATAGACTGTAACAAACAGATCAGTAAACGGGTCATGTCAAAGTTGCATTTGGATACAACAGTTGGACAATCATCAACATTTTAGATTTCTCTACTAAATCATTTTGTTTTTTAAATCATTTTGTTCTTTTCGTAAGACACGTCATTTATTTATTTTATTTTAGAATTAAACAATATGAAATTATCGTCAAAAAAACAATCATATATGACACATGAAAAACTATATAAATAAGGCTAAATTTTGAAGATTTTTGGTGAATAGAAACACTAGACACAAAGGTATTTTTTTATCGTTTGTTGTCCAATAACGTACGATTTGTAGTTCAAATCCAATATTTTTTTTGTTCTTACCTCTTTTAGTAATTACTGGAAACAATGTAGGTAAGTACATACCTTCTTCGTCTTTTTAATAAAAGCCTCTAAAGTAATTTTCTTTATTACTAGTATCAGAGACTCCTGCCCTGAGGCTCCTTCTAAAAAGAGACCTTGTTCTTATTACCGCACTTAGTAAGATTTATTCCTACCTCTTAAAACACTCTATCACCCGTGTAGACGGAGTTTTATGATCGTTTCATAAAAAACCGAGTGCGACGTCCTATTTAGCTTTTTGAACAATAGTTTTTTTTCCAAAAGCCGAGAAATAGAGCTAGTTTCGACTGTGACATGAGTTAGTGCGCGACAGATGCGGGTTTCGGAACGCATTCCGCATGGAAATTCGGCTAGGAATAGATACTGGTTAAATGACACACTCCCGCGCTTTTTTCTGTGACGTGATCCAATGTCATTTCTTTTATTTTTAAATTCTATTTAGCAAGGATACCATGCGTGCTTGCATGGAACTTTCGATTTATCACACGCGTAACGGTCCGTTGAAATCTCATTTCGATAAAAAAAACGGGGTTCTATTAATAGTGGGATTTAAATATATCTCACCTATTTTTGAATATTTTTTAATCTTTCTCAACTTTCGTCGCTTTTATTCTAAATCATTTAGAGTGTTAGAAACTCACGGTACATATGACATCAATATTTCTGCTCACTCTTGGCAACTTTCCCAGTGTTTGGCGGAAACAAAACAAGAAGCTAAATCGTTGAATGTAATTGGAACAATAAACTTGTTTCGTCAGGAAATTACTTTTATTATACCTCGATTGTTAACCGTTGACTACACAATCGTTTAATATAAACCAGCAGTACTAGCGGCAGTGATGCACGGGTAGTCAAGGACAATAATAATTTATGTAGGACTAGCGGATGCCTAGCGGCGTTGCCCGAGCGGATTCAGTTTATTCCCGTTCCCGTGGGAAATTCCGAAAATCCCTTCATAGTGGTTGCCTACGACATACTTAAGACACCTACATACCATATTTCAAATAGCGGGTGCCCAGCGGCGTTTTCCCGCTTGGATTCAGTTTATTCCCGTTCCCGTGGGAATTTCCAAAAATCCCTTCATATTAATTTCCTATGACATATCAGACACATTCATACCATTTTTCAAGTTTCTAGGTGTTATCGTTTCGGAGTAGTACGTATTTCTCTTTTTAACCATTTTTTTTATTTTCCCGTGGGAATGAGATATTTTCCTGGAATAAAAAGTATCCTAGATGTTGACCCGGGTACTCAGTTATCTCCATACCAAATTTCATCAAAATCCGTCCAGTAGTTTTTGAGTGATGCGTCACAACCAGACAGACAGACAGACAAAAATTCCAAAAATTGGTGTTTCGGTATCTATATCGATAACTATATACATTACCGCTAAAATTTTCAAAAAATATTTCATGTACAGACACGGCCCGTTAGAGTTTTATTATTATATGTATAGATAATTCTAAAATAGGCTGATGCGTGAAAGACATTTTCAGTTAAATGAATCAAATTTCACTAAGGCGCTTGAAGCCTTGCGATGCCAGGCAAGTGTGTTTGTAACAATCACACTGGTGCGAAGCTCGGCGCGGTCAGTCAGTGAATGGGCGACTGTCTAGTGATATTATATCACAAGCACCTTGAATCCGGAAGGTCCGTTGGTTGCCTAACACCATCTGCCAAAACGCGGTGTTTCGAATGCGATTTCTCGAATCCACTATTCAAAAGCTCATTTCCTTGATTTTCTTTCTAATTAAATATGTATCAAAACACTGGCTCGAGACTTCGTTATTGTTCTGGATGATAAGTAAACATGTCCGTCCCCAATTTATGGGTTTCTTCATCCAGATCGGTTCAGCGGTTTAACGCTGAGAAGGTAACAGACAGAGTGTTACTTCGCATTTATAATGTTGGGAAATACGGGTAAGAATTGTATTAAAAACACGAGACTGTTCCTGTCCGGAAAAAAAACGATCAGCATTATATGCGAAGTCATTTATTTGACGTTATGCATTCCTAAATTCTCAAATACATAACGTCCAATTAAATGTAAGAGCCTACGCTACTAATTTATATAATATTTATTTTAAGATGGCAAATGTAGGTGTGAAGATTGTTTTTGTTCGTAGACAAGCAATAATGATCATTCATAAAAAAGTATGAATGATATTCGCGAATGATGCGTAAATTACGAGAAGTTTGATATAGTATGACAAAATTAATGTTGTACTAGGTACCTACATCGGAGAAAATAATCTTTTTGTTTACCAGTAACAGTATTCGAAATATAGTTATTGATAAATTTATGTTATTTATTACAATTATAGTAGTAACACGCGATCCTGTTTTTCCCGTTTTCATTGGAATTTCAGAAAACCCTTTCTAAGTGGATGCCTAGATTGTAAGGAACCTGATTGCCAAATCTCAAGTTTAAAAGTTTGAATATGTTGCTGCGGAACCATGAAAAACAAAAATACGTGGAAAAAATGAGTTATTTTAAATTCGTCGCATTTTTGTAAGTGTCATACCTACAAGCAATGATATTATATGTTACTATCCTAACAAGCTCACTGCCTACAAGTCTTTATTGAAATACATTAACTTGTGCTAGTTATATTCATGGCATATTTCGAATTTTTATGTCAAACAGGTTCTGAAAAAATACATTTATTTGCAGCAAACGGACAGACACCGAAGGCATTTCGTATTTCGTTTTACCAAATCTGGTACTGTATACAAATACTCCACAGATCTATAGAGATACAAGTCTGTGAAATACACCAATCCTTCCAAAAAGTAAGTACGTTTAAATCCTTTTTGCACCATATTCCTTTCAGATTTTCGCATCGGAAATATACATAACTTGTTAAATAATTCCGTATAAAGACCGACAAGGCCCTGCACTCAGCAAACTCTGCGGTGGAACCCTTTATCCAATCACGGGCATTACGGATCACTGGCTCCGTCCCTGTGCCGGGCTAAAATCAACCGTAGAAAGCTTTTCTTACATAATGCGTCGGTTTCTGACGGGGCTCATAACATATACCTCTGTATCTATAGATAATATACCGTATTTGCAGATTGTACCTAATTCAGCGTCTGTTTATCTTGAATAGCGGGAGCCCAGCGGCGTTTCCCGCGCGGATCCAGCTTATTCCCGTTCCCGTGGGAATTTCCAGAAATTCGTTCATAGCAATGTCCTACGACATATAAGACACCTACATACAATATTTCAAGTTTCTAGTTGTTATCGTTTCGGAGTAGTGTACATAAAAAGTATTTAATAAGTGTAAAACCAGGTGTTTTACTGAGATGGTAAGAATAGGAATTAGTTTGAAAGTAGTCTTGGTATACCTACTGATTTTATCTGAAGGAGCAACAATTAATAAAGTTCGTGTGATAAATAAAACATTTGGACAAGATCAGACCCGTTGTCATTCTAATTGTTTTCTTTAAAAGTAATATTCGAAGATGTTCCGATTCAAATATTTTCCTAACAATATTGCTTGTGCCGACTGTGTTGTATAAAAACATTGAAATGTTGAGAAATGTCAATTTTCTAGTATCCTTTTATCATTAAGAAAATATTTACTGGCTGGAAAACTAAGGTAAATTTACTTGCACTATAACGAATTAACATTTTCAATCTAATAGTCTATGAACTCACGAATACGGCATCTAAAATTAGCCTCAAACGTGTTAATCATGTTATATTCGAAAGCATAAATTGTACAAATTACCTTTGCACGCTTAATTTTACCTGTCCGCTACCAAACCATTAATTTCGGCCCTCGGTTTCGGGCCAAGGATGAATCTGTCTCCTAGAATCTAGGGTAGTCATCGTATTACCAAACGACGTACCAGCTGCCGTATGTACAACACAAGTTTCGTTTCGGGAAATGTAATATGACGCCGCTTTATTTAGAAACTAGCGGTTCTGCTCGGTTTCATCCGCGTAGTTCCCGTTCCCATAGAAACATTGGAATGAAATATAGCCTATGTAACTCAGGGATCTATTAATACTTCCTCTATATTTAGGTGTAATCAAAATTAATTAAAGTACAATGAGTGGTTTTATCGCTTTTAGAGATCTCTTCCAGACAAAAGAAAGAGAGGAAAGGAGACAAAGTTACTTTCGCAATAATTATAATTACTAGGTAACCTCCTGATCCAGTTTATGGTTGTGGGAACACTGTTTTATTTCACAACAACTCACTAGTTTTATCGCAGTCGAGTTAATATGGTGTATAATCTCACGCCTTTTGTATCCCCGAGGGGGTAGGCAGAGGTATTCCATTACTGGATATACCCACATTTCACGAGATACATTGGACCCCTAAACGTGATAGGTGGTGAGCCCATCGCCGGACCGGGTCTATTTACACATGTCTCAGAATTAATTCTGAGACCTGCGGGTTTCCTCACGATGTTTTCCTTCACCGTCGAGCTAGTGATAAATATGTACGTAAGTTTTTGAAAAACTCATTGGTACATGCCAGGATTCGAACCCGAGCCTCACTGATTTTCGGCCGGCTCTTTAACCGTCCGGGCTATCACTGCTCAATATGGTGTAGTAAAGCATAATAGGAAAATTCATTTGATTATAAAGAAGTAAGGAAATCTTACGTAAATTCATTTCTAGCTGTACGATTTTAAAAACTCAGTTATAATTATAACGTAAATAATGTGTGTTCGCACAACAATATGGGTTAATTAGACCACGTAGTAAATGATTAACGGTATATTATTTGTAACTATTAATTGTTTCGCTCATAAATATGTTGTATGTTCTAATGGTACGAGTATGTTGTTTGCCTTGCCGTTGACAATAGCTGGTGTGGAGCCAAAAACTATACTTAAAATCTTCCGTGACATTGTTACTGGTGACTAGAAAATTCAGCTAAATTGATTTAAAACAATTTGTTTCATTTACTATAACAAGTAATTAAAAGTTGTAATGATAGAAAAAAATGCAGTAATATTTTTAAGAACTCAGTTATGCTCCCCTTTTCGAAATTAAGGGGAAGGTTGTTGATAATCTGATTACTTTAGAAAATTATGATTTAATTATGAAAGATAGGGACGGATTAAGGAACCTTAACGAAGCTCTAGAGAATTTGATCTATTACTAAAATATGATTTAAAATTTCTCGAGTTGTTCATTAAATAGCCGGAATATTATAATTTTCTTTACCGCTTAACAAGGGTTTTTAAATTTATTTTATTTTGTCTTTTTTTTATCATTATTGACAAGAAAGTGTCAGCATATACTTCTGAAAGGGTGTCAAAATGTAAGCACCGGCTACAAATTAAATTGTTAGTAGCAAGACTATTATCATTTTATGACAAAACCTAGTTTAAAGTTAGACACGGAAAATTGTGTCACTTTTTAACCTACTGTAAAGATGTGACAGCATCTTTTTTTGGGCAACAACTAATACTTTTTTTTTCACCGTCTAGTTATCAAAGTTATGATTCTTTACAATACAAAATACAATATGAATCTAGTAGAATAAAAGGTACAAGACTTACAACATAATATTATATTAGCTCTTTCCTTTGGCTCAGTTCAATTTAGGTTATCGCGGGTCCTAGAAAATGTAGACTATGATTTTCCTCGATGAAAAGTAGCCTAATTACTTACTCAACACGCATCTCTAGCCAAATTTCATAAAAACCGGTTCAGTGGTTTAGCCGTGAAAAGGTAACCGCCAAACAGAGTTACTTCGTATTTATAACATCATTCATAAGAAGCAGTGTGGTAAATACCAATCTTAAACAAGTCTTACTCGTACAATATAGGTAGCAATATATGATTAAAACACAACTCTTCCGAGGCTTTCATTTCAGCACGCCACATACATTTCTGGTAGTTGTAATGAATGCTGAACTTTTCCCGGATTAGTTGCCCGCTTGTTGGGCCAGAAACCCAGGTGAGCCGGGTCAAGTTGAACTTGTTCCAGACAGGACCGGATTTAGGCGGTTAAGGGGTTATTATCCCCCTCTGTAGGTATTATATTTTACTGAAGTACTTAAGTAAGATTTTTGTTTAAAAGTATAAACAAAAATCTCTGCAATAGTGTCTTAAGTATAAAATAATATCGAGATCTGCGTCTGACTGTTTGCATAATTAGTTTTTCTGTTTGTAACTTATTTATTTCGGAAAGTATACCTGATATATATATAAAAAAAACAGTCGTGATAAAAAGTGGTGCGCAGAAAATAAAATAAAAGAGACACTTTTGGACTCTCTATTAGGTTTTAAATTTTTTATGTTAAATAAAGCACAAAGTTCTTCCTAATGCATGTCTAAATAATTATGAATGATCTTAAGTTAATGACACTATATAATCTTTCACATTGTACTTCTGACTCCTGCTGCTGTAGTTCTGGATGACTGCCTGTATCCGCGGTTAGTTTTCAAACTCGCTTCGAACTAACCTTTCGTACGTTAAACTCTTTGCAGTGGTTCAGCGTGGGTCCAAATCACCGAACTACATAGCTAGCAAGTACAGTACAGTAAAAGATCGAGCTCCATTACTTACAGTACCTCAACGGATACACTCAGAAATGACCGTACGATACGCAGAATAAATCAGTTTCCAATCTTTGAATTTTGGTAAATTATAATAATAAAATAAAATACAACAAACTTACCATAAATTTAAATAACATAGAACTAAGAATATAAAAACAGACTTCAATCTTCAACTAATATGGTTTTTTCATGGATGCCGTTGTCAGAAGTGGATGAAATTGAAATGGTACCAATCTGGAAGCAATAGCTTTCAAATGAAAGAATAATCCAAATCGGTTCACCAAGTCAAAAGTTCTGAGGTAACAAACATAACCTCCTCCTTTTTGAAGTCGGTTAAAAATAAAGTTTCCTTTCCTTGTCTTTGTTATAAAAACATGTTGGACGTCGTTGACACCTTCTTTTTTTTGTATGAAACCTTTTTGACATACAAGCAACGTTTTTTCACAGTATTCGGCTTTGATCGCCATCTAGGTATATGATATTAGTAGAAACAACCATGAACTGAAAAGGTGGCTATGATTTTGTTGTATTGCTTAAGAAGATACAAATAATGCGTGTTTCTGCGACGCTTTTTCTCCTCAACAATGACTGCAATGACTTTCAGCCGTTATATTGAATAAAAATATTTTGATTTTATAAAAATATTATACAATATTTTTTCTGTGAAACCATGTCAACAGTCTGACAAAGCTAAACATTGAAATTTGAAAATATAGAAACTTAGTAGTAGAACGTTGAGGGTATTCGTTTTTTCAAAGCTTCACAACACACCAGATTTAATGTGCCAGGCATCCAGATAATTTAATCACAACAGATGCCGACGGTAATCCTGTAGCATGGATCACGCTATGGGCATAATAGGGTATTTGACACTTTATTGCCTTATTTCAAAATTGTTTGCTCACGCCTTTTTGAGACGGGGTAAGCAGAAACAATAGAACGCCTCTTGTTTCGAACCTGGCACACCACTCGATCTTCATCTATCAATCGACTCATACATGCTTGTCGGTTTTCGGGTACTCTTTATTTGTCTTATATAAACAAAATAAATAATCGCACACCTTTTATCCCTGAGGGGCTATGTATAGAGAGGTAATCCATTCCTGAAAATACCCGCGATTCACTTATATTCTTTGGACCCCTAAACTTAAATTCGTGTATTGTGTGTACTCTATATTATTTTACCTAACCACTGGGATTTTGCACAACTGTTGTCAGTTTCTTTATATTGTGGTATTTTTAATGTATTTGAGAAACTAAAGATCTATGTCAAGAAATAAAATAATATAGCGTGGGATAAACACAATGTTAATAACAGAGAGTACCTATTCTTGGTCCCGTAAACGTCGTAAAGTCTGCCTAAAGAAAACTATTTTATTGTGTTTACTCGCAACGACATGTTAGCAACCCGCGTCATTCATTACATTGTAAGTAAGTACAGAATGCTTTTACTTTTAACTGACATTAATAATTTATTTACTTAATACTTAATTTGCTATTTATAATTATTATGTTGTATGTGTTAGTTAAGCGTTTTAAAATTTAATAAATACTTAATAAGTAGGTACTTTTATAATCCCTTATTCCTATTTATAATATTTTATTCCATTAGAAATTTAAAATTTAGGTACTCGTAATTAATATTTATTATTATTTGTTAGAGACACTCCTATCAATGTAAGTATTCAGTTGTAAGGATTTTGGAATATCGTTACAAACCTACGAATTTTCAGAAAACCATTGAAATAATAAATGAATTTCATATTCTAATTTTAAATAAAGGTTTTTGGTTTAGATTTTTCAGTATGGGATAAAATCTACAATGATTCCAAATAAAATTTACGAATATATTATCACCGTTCCAGATATATTTTTGTATAAATAAAACTCAAACTATTTAAATATCACATCACTTGATCAAGAAAATCTATATCACATAACAAAACGAATAGCGCAAAATATCATCGATTACATAAAACTTTTAGACTATTGTTGATTTTTTTTAAAAACCACTAAAAAATCATTAAAATAGTTGTATAATTGGCGGAATGTTCGCGTAACATAGGTACAGTCACGTAACTACAAAAAACATACAGTCGAATTGAGAACCTCCTCCTTTTTTGAAGTTGCATATAAATATAGAGCATAGTGGAACCTAGATAGAATATAAATATTAACCCAATCAAGCAGTACCTACTCGATGCTCGGGGAATTACCCCAACTACCGATTATTTACGTTCCTACCAACCAGATCAAGGGCGGATGCAGGATGGGATTAGGACGGGCTTCACCACGAAACTACTTAATTTGTTAAAATAATTGGCGCGTTTAGAATCCTTTCGTTAATGGTGAAGTTTAGTATAACTAAATTTTCACTCCAGAAATATGCTCGAACGAATGTAAATTCAATTAAATGTGTCATTATTCATTAAATACCTATTTCTGGACATGAAAAGCATAAGGTCGGATGTCGAAAACGTCAGGTTTTCAGGAGAGCAAAAACAAAATTGAGAAACAATTTTGTGAATATTTTTTATAATATAAGGAAATGGAACAGTTTTTTGATACGTATTTATTGTAAACATGTTCACCTTTAGTTTTATGATAACTGGACTTATCTAAAACTGCAATAAAGTGGTAAATTATTACTTTTTTTATATTTTCGCTGACACCCAACCTTATGCCTGAAATAATATAGTTCATCATAGACTCTACGTACAATATGTTAAAATACGACTTTATGCTCACAATTTGTGTGACAAACCCATTGGTCAAGTCAGTACTAAACTGTAATTTTATATTTAAATGCAGAATTATGGCTTAAAATTCTCAACCATGATAAACGTCTCATGTCAACATAATCTTGGTCACTACAAACAATTATCTCAGGTATAAGGTTGGAAGTACTTGGAAGTGCTGATAAAAACCGTTAAAACCTTTCCTAATTTGTTGGCACACTTACTCTTCTTAGTCTATTATCTTTAAAACAACTGAACTGATTGTTATGAAGCTTACACTGTTCCCAGCTGGAGTCAGAATACTAATTTATGATTATGTATACATACATAAAATTACCTATATTTTGTAATATTGTGTACATTTGCTTGAAAGTCCTAGACTAACATAATGAATAGAATCGTTAACCTCCCTTTTGGAAATTGCTTAAAAACATTTTTATTTAAAAGACTTGTATTTCTTAAAACTTAAAGTTCTTTCTTAATTTAAAATCATGAGAATCATCTAAAAATCTTATTTTTAAAAACACTTTTTACTTAACAGTACCTACTGTCTATAAAACAATTTTTTTTTTCTTTACGAGGCGTCGTTAAACTTCAAAATAAATAGATAATATGATAATTTTAACAAATGAAATAATGCGTGCAATCAGCCTTTGTTCAGGTTGTGACAAATTTGCAATCATTTCTGTAATAGGGCCTGGATGTAGATTATTCCAATATGCTCTAATTATAATAATTCTTTATTCAGGCAGTAGTCCCCTTACATACATACAAAAATAAAAATATAAATTACAGCATACATGACAAAACATTATGTACTTCTATTTACACAGCAAGCTGGTACTTATACTACGGACAGTTGTAGCTGTCAGCTATCATCCTCAGTATGCTGTTTTTCGATGACCGTAAGCGACACCGAAATAAAGCTATGCGTGAACTTATAATCGCGTAAAAGTCAGGAACCCTCATCTGCAGCAAACATGCTTTAGATGGTGGAATATTATACTTTGGACTTAAGTAACATTTACAATGTCTGCAAGTGATTAAACAATTTTTTTGCTTAAGTTCATTGGGAAAATAAGGGGCTGTGGTTGTGTTTAAAGTCCAATTAGAAATCTGATGCAGATACCAACGCTTGGTGCAAATTTCACATATTTTATCACAAACTGTGTTATCCCCTGTAAGAAACCTGTGAGACTTGCGTTATGTAATCGTCTAGATTCCCCATTATGCTGCCGCATTTGCTGTAAGCGAGCTACTCAATCTTATTCAGATTGTGAAGCTGGGTATTCGGCATTATGCTGACTCATTTGTTGTAAGCAAGCTGCTCTGTCTTTTTCGGATTGCGAGGCCTGATATTCGGCTAAAGCTCGTGAGGTTTGCTATAAGCGGACGGCTCTTTCTTCTTCAGATTCTGAGAAGCTCGGTATTCGGCATTATGCTGACGCATTTGTTGTAAACGACCTTCTCTGTTTTTTTTTCCAATTGTGAAGCTCTATAATTTCTCATAATAGTCTCTCCTGTTCTTCTTTGGCTCTTCTAAATCTACGCTATATAATTTTATTTTTTGGTCTTTTAACTTCCGTCTTTTGTTATCCAATGTTTTTTTCTGTATGCTTTTGTTTCATTTACTATTTTTTATCCCACGAGAAATGGACAAATAAACCGTCAACCCTCCTAGAGGGCCGATAGAAGGGTAAGGTTATTAAAAAACAGGGTGTGCCCGGTTCTTGAGGTTGACGCTAGCGACACGACATTTTTAACCAACCTTTGCCATTCATCCATCGGCACGTTTCTTATCGGATTGGGTGGAAGTTCAATTTTTTTAAATGAAACTCAAGTGATCCTCAAGATAAGAACTTACACCGTTCAGCATACATGAGTGTTACGACTCGTTAAGTTTGACGGGACGAAGCAATCTGAGATGCTGTATTGTAAGTCCAACTTCAATTCTATGCTATTTCCTAGCCTTGAAAGTTTACTATTCTATATACATAGGAGCAACGCAAGAACCTGTATGATTAGAGGTGATAATACTGATAATATACAATTCCCTAAGCGGGGGCGGATTCTTCGCTGCTGTCAAAAGCTCAAGTTGCATCTATTGACTTAGAATAGCTGCACGTTACTTCCCACATGTACACGAATATTTTGCGCAAGTATGTAAAGCTGCGCGAGCATGATTTTCCTAGCAAGTATTACAGGTCTGACTGTTTAAAATATTGAATTGTCATCGATCCTTGATAATTATCCAAATTTTGAGTTAATCCAATGTTTGAAGGGGGTCAAAATAATTTTCAAAGTTTTCGTTACATACCAACATACATAATAAAAGTGTGTGAAGTAGTTTTGTTTATGATGAGTAGGTATTTAAAATCAAATTACCGGCCTGGCACGTGCCATCTACATTTACTATCTTAATTTAACACGCGTGACCTTTAATATGAATGCACAAGACAAGATAAACCATGAATTTGCCTCCCCATTTGCTCCCACTGGTGCTTACTAGCGACGAAAAAATCCGAAGATATCCGACCTATCTTTAGTACCGACCGAGACGCGCCTTGAAAAATTTTAAAAAGTTGGTAACATAATGGTTTAAAATTACATATGCCTAAGATTTTTTACGTAATAATAGTATATTACAGCTAGATTGTCTCATGATTACATTCGTCTTTATGCTATAATAGTTAAAAACAATATTTTACTGGCATAATGGCGTAAGTTATGTTTAATACATTAATTCCGTTGCAAGGTGTAGCGGCATAAGTGCGTATCTGTTGATACACCCAACGCGAAAGTTCATGAAGAAACAGAATACTTTAAATGCATAAGGGTGTATGTTTGTGTACGTCTCCAAAATAAATTAATAATTTATGGAATAAAGGTATCAATACAAATAAACCTCTATGCTTCCAAAATTTTTCGGAAAGTAGTCAGATCCGACTTTATGTATGTATTTATCTCTGCAAGGAAGAAGGATAGAAATACAAGAGTGAGTTTGCCAGAAAGAGCACAAAAAGTTTAGTATGAATATGTTAAAAAGTGGTTTTGGTCGTATATGCAGATCCAGCCTAATGCTTTTCAGGTCCAGATTTAATATTATAATACGCGAAAGTTTATGAGGATGGATGGAGGGATCTTTGTTACTATTTCACGCAAAAACTGTTGATCGGATTTTGATGAAACTTCCTAGTAGTATAGCTTGTACCTTAGAATAACACATAGGCTACTTTTTATCCCGGAATCCGGTCGAAGTCGCGGGAATAAACTAGTTTTTGTATTTTTATTTTCTTTATCAAAACTAAAGTAGAGACAGATTACATTGATCAAGTAGATATTGCCTTTGGTAGATAATGCCTTTAGGCATTAAGTTCGCCATGTTTTGCCATAAATAAATAAATATTAAGATTTATTGATAGAACGCAAGTACCTATAGCAAGAAACAGAATAAAAATATAGACAATGCCTTTATTTTAAGCCTATCACTTTTAGATAGTTTTAGAATAAAAATATGTAAATCAATCAAAGTCCAAATACTTTCATAATTATTAATTAAACCAAAAACCGAGCCTTTATCAACTCTTATCGATGCTGAAATTGTTATTCTTATAAATCCACTAGACACGATTACGAAAGCAGATTATTTTTAACACCCGCAATAGCTGACTTACGAGTTACGACTGCGATGTACAATCGGATGTTATTATTATAAACATTAATCACCATTACGAAGTCGCTCAGAATTGTGAGACCGTAATATCCGCTCGGCGGGCAAGCTGTCTGCTCCATTTCTGTATACACTGATGTGCAAATAAGTATTAATAGTAAAGTCACTTACGACCACGAACCGGAAGACGCAGCGTTGGTAGGCCTCCCACCAGCTGGACCGATGACTTCGTCAAGGACGCGGGTAACCGGTGGATGCAAGCGGCTATTTGACGTCCGTTGTGGCGTTCTATGGAGAAGGCCTTTATTCAACAGTGGACGTCTTCCGGCTGATGATGATGATGATGTCACTTACATAAATGACGATACTTCCTTAACCAATCAAGATAGATCGTAAAGTGTGTTTAAACGTCAATCAACGCAAACAAAACAAAACTAATGTATATAAGTTCGAGTCGAAATAGAAAAGATGTTGAGATTAATCTCATAGCACATGACCATAGCTGCCTACATGCTAACAAACCAGGTTGTAACTGCAACCCAATTGATATGTTGGACAGACAAATGTATTTAGGATTAGTAATTGACAGTCGCTTTAAATGGACAGAGCATATAAACTTTGTGTGTGCCAAACTGCGAGCAATTCTTGCAAAATTCAGCATAATTAAATATAACATTCCCTACCAAATTCTGTTATCTCTGTACAAAGCCCTCGGAGAATCAATAATTCAATACGGTCTTAGCAGCTACGGACGAACATGTAAGTCCCATCTAGATAAAATATACGATCTGCAACTCAGGATTCTAAAAACAATAATACCAATTAAAACTAAAATACAATATCAAGAACAGTACTATGCTTTATTTAAACTATGCAAAATCTTACCTATACACGATAAAGTCAAATACACTTTGTTGGTCGAACAATTTTTTAACAAAGACATTAAGATAATACCCGAGCGCAACAACGCCAAATACGCAGTGTTAGAAAATGCAGGCTAGAAATACCCTCCACTAGGAATATGTACGGCAATCAAAAACTTCAAGTCATAATACCTACCCTCATAAATGAACTTCCGAAAAAAATACAAAATGAAATAAATAATAAAAACATTAAGCATAATTTAAGAGAATATTTTATAGCAAACTTATAATTAAAATAGGTACTTAAGAAAAAATACTAACGACGTTTAATTAACACTCCATTACAAGATATATATATATATACTTATATATATTTATTTATATTTTATATATATATATATATATATATATATATATATATATATATATCTACATTCATAGAACAAAATACTTACTTATCTAACATTATTTGTGCATACCAAAAATTCATATTTACTATAAAAAAGTCACCTCCTGTATAATGTACGCGAATGTTTGAGTCGAACAAAAAAACCACAGTGACTCTAATGAGTTGTATCTACCTATAATAGCATGGCGTGTTAGATTTATCATACTGCCTGATAAAATAATTGTCGACGGAATTCGGAGTGTACTGAAAAACCCTACCAGTTTATGTTACACTCTTTGGTGAACATTTCATGCATTTGTTTTGAATAAGTTAGATAATAAATAAATAAATAAATAAAAAGCGTTGTAAGTAGGTGAATAGAGCTTAATATTATTTCTGCCAAAGGATCGGCCTCGCTCCAAAGAGATGGAGCTAGTTCCTCTTTTGGAGGTCATTTTTTATTTTTTATTATTTTAGATAAATGTATTTTTTCTTTGGAGACGTATATCACGCATTTTAAATTATTGTCACTTTGTGCTGTTTTATCTCTTCTGTAAATAGTATGTAACAGAATCGCTATCCTCTGTTTGAGGATTTATATTTAACTATACTTCAAGTACTTTTTAAGTACTTCTACGAGCTATCTTGAAACATCATCATTTATTTAAGTGACTAATTTTTTTTCTATACACTGAAGATATTGCAACAACATTTTAGCTCCTCGTATGTACGGGTCATTGTTGTACTTTAATAAAGTATGACTATTCGCAACAGATGTTCACTACACGAAAATAAAAGACGATTCATTCATAATGTTAAGAAAGAGCTGGCGTTTATTTTCAGATTAATAAAATAACTAAAATAACTGAATCCATTTCTGTAGTTGATGTTATCTATATACTATTCTGATAATATTTTCGCAGCAGCTGGGCTATTCCTCATCAATGCAAACTATGGATATAACTGCAATAAAACAACAAAAAGTTTGGTTGAGCCAGAGCTGTATCCTTGAAAATCTTCAACGAACCTCTTGTCTCGACAGCCTTTATCGGCGGGAAATGGTGAAAATAAAAAACTCATCAATATCCCTGAGACCCGCGGACTGTTAGCGAAGTGCGGAGCTCTATTTTGTTTCGCGGGTCGGACCAGAGACCTAAACAATGGTGGAACAGTCCGTCCGTCCAATTCTGCCAAAACCGTTGGTGGATATTTTTTTTTTCAACTTCTTTTGATATTATATTATAGTATCTATCTATAGCCGCCACATAATCACTTCTAGCTTTGCCCGCGACTTCGCCTACCCTACCGGATAAAAAGTAGCCTATGTGTTGATGTGGTGCCTGTAAACTTTCATAAAAATATACGTTCAGTAGTTTATGCGGTATAAAAGTTCTACCTCGTCCTTCACAAATTGTCACGTTTATAATAAGAAGCAAAGCTGCATAATATTAAATAAAAAAAAAGCTAAATTTTCTGTATACTTACTTACAGGAAACGTTCTCTTCCATTTTACTCGGATAGCATTGAGTGAGACGGCCTTCCCTCCTCGACAATGGATTGGAGAAGTTTCCAGAAAAAACGTTTCTCTCAACTGCCGTACTTGTTACAGTTGAGAAAAGTGTCGCTGATTTAAGAACCTACGGCGGATTTGCTAAAGTAAAACGTGAGAATTGTAGGTATTCTTTGTAAAAATAATAATGATGCCAGAACAATACAAAGGATTAATTAATTGTTCCAAAATACTGTCAAAATAGATTGTTTCGTTCGTCGCTTGCAAAGACAGACTACTCTAGGCAGAGAGTGGTCCGCGTTCTGTTTAAATTTAGGTCACAAGTCACGCATTGGTTATTAAGTTCCAAATTAAGCAGAGCCTGTACTATGGGTACTAAACAACTGATAAACATACTTAAATTGACATAAATACCCAGACTTGAAGCTAACAGACATGACACACAAATGTTTGAATCGAACTGACTCAGAAGGCAGGGTCACTAGTAGTGACCCTGCCTCCTGCCATTTGTGACTCACTACCAATTGAGCCAACTGGCCAGTCTGTCGGTATGGAATTTAAACTTTGTAAATAAAGTAACTCAACAAGAACTTTTTATGGAACTTGTCAAATTCACTCTTTGTTGGAGTAACCATCGTGAGCTAGAATGTTTAAACTGTGCCAGTTTTGCTAAACAAGAATTTAATGCGATGGTAAAATTAGGGAATCTTTACTATTCGGATTTCGTAGAGTTTGGAAGATTGTTCTATTGTGTATGGGTCAGCCAAACTGTAAACACAAACGCATTTCACTAATAAATTTTGAAATTGATTTCCCACTTAACCACGTATCTTTTGAATTTTATTTAAAAATCCTTCGAATATTTTGACTTAATTAATCCATCGGTCAGTGAAATTGCCTGTCAAGCGGAAAATTGATGATCATTCAATAATTAATTTTGTATCCTTTTGGAATAAGTACCTAATTTCTGTAGCAAATTTTTATTTATTTACATTGTGATAACGATGATCACTTAGTGACAACTTAGAACACATTTAGGTATCTTATACTACGATCAGGATGTGGTGGAATTGGTACATCTGGTATATTACATTGGTACTTCCATCTATAGGAGAAAAACCTTAAAAGTTCAGTATTGTTCTACATGTAGGTATGCTCCAAATCTAAAAATCTCAAGTTCCTGCTAAAAGTAGAAATGATTTTTGCAGAAAATGTTTGTTACTTGTGGAATAAAGGGTGTTTAAATATCCATTTATATTATTAGTAAGATAAAAATTACAATGATATTTTTTAGTAAATTGAACACAGCACGGGTAGTTTCGGAATACATCCTTCCCCAGTTACAGAGTAAAAGTAATTTCTACAAGTACACAAACCTAATTAAGTATTATTAATTTTAACTTTAGACTCTGAGAAATGTCCAACGTTGCTTATAAGCTGGTGTAGGGTGTAGTAGCTATTCGTAGATGGTGGCAATTAAACCACTAATTGGAGACCTTGCGAGTATTATGCAATGAATTCAGATCTGGAAATGAAATCTTATTAGTGTACATATTAATATTATTACTAAATACATGGAATCATTAGTTCACTATTTCACTGCTAGGGCTAAACATCTAATTTATTTATTTACAAAAACAAACAACAACGTATTACTCCAACCAGTTGCGTGGTCCCGCCATTGGTCGCCAAAAACATTATCAATATCAATGTAAACTAAAGCGCGGCAGACGGCATAAACTTATAAGATCTGCTATTCAGTAAACCAAAGTTGCAGCGATATTTCGGTTTATATATACCTACAGCTACAATGATATATTATATTTTTTACCGATTGAAAGAGGTGGTAGCCGTGCTGGTGATAGTTACATTTGAGTAGCAACATTTTATACAAGTCAGCCCCATATTGCCGTTGATAGTGTGGAATAAGGTTGGAATCTTAATATAAATATTGTATAGTTATACCTATAATTCCCTTAACTTCAAGCCCGAATATTATGTGATGTATAAATAGACTGAAGAATTTAATATCACCCACTTAATATATGTATCAGACTACATGTTTTTCATCGTTTACCCAACAAATATTTTCGCTATGTACCAAATTGTTCGGCTTAGATTTCTCGTCATATTGAAACGTTTCATTATACTATACGAGTTAAGCTTGTCATTTTATTGTAATTCCGAGTTGTTTACGTAAGGGTTACGTTTTAAACAAATCATGCATAATATACGAAAAACTTCATCGTAGTGCGTAGATAGGTACATCAGTTACGGAACCATTAAACAGATTACATTCTTGGCTCGGACGGCATACGGCAAAAACAACGTAACAGCGAGAATAATGCGCCCACTGTGACGCGTCCACGCACTGTGCCAAAAGGCTTTATGTCATTACAACTCAACCAATTACAGTCACCGTCAAACGTTCATCAGTGGCACGTACGAACGTAAAATCTAAATTATTCGGGTTTTTGTTTTTATTTAAATAGTCACGTTGCTAGCACAAAGCGGAATGTGGAGCGTCGACTCGTGACGTCACCTCCTAAAATTACTGCCGGAACAATCTTAGCTACAACAGTTGGACGAAAAACTGTCAGACTATAACCAAATATATCTTCTGAATCATATGTAACTAACCTACGTTTCGTCACACCATCAATATTTTATGCCAGGAATGGTAACATGGGAATGAGAATCGCATTTAGGTACTTCTAGTATAGGGTCAATTTGAAGTTCCTAAGCTGATACATTTGTACGTTCACGCCTAATACCTGAGGAGTTTGGTATGGATATTTTATTCCTGGGAGTAACGAGTTTTTACGACTACATTTTTGGACCCCCACTTACATGTGACAACCAATCGCCGGACCAATTCTTGCCTGCTGGTTTCCTCACTGTCGTCATCACCGTCGATCTTGTAATAATAATGATTTGTGAGCATTTTATACACTTTCTCATTTCATTAACTATTACATTAACTGTTGCATTCTGTAGCAAATACTCTACTTTTATAGAGTCTCTTTATTATTATTATATTATTGGTAAATTCCCCCACTAGAAATCTAAACCAAGCCTCATATATTGGACGCGGGTTCATTTCCAACATTGATAGCTTGTTTCTTTCTTATTTTTTTTGTTAGGTCAAACAAAGTACTACTAATACTTTTATTGTACGAAACAATATTTTGACGACGCTTGTTACTATAAGTAAATTTGTACTTTTTTCCTTGCGAATTAATGATGTGATAGGTCTTAAAATTATCACACAGAAGAAGTAGGTTCACTATGGCAGAAATTACCGACAACCTCGAAACCCCATTCATTCTAATTTCAGTTTACAACTAGAAAGTAACTTTGGCTAGCGGGCTTAAAATATCTATCCAAAATATGTCGATCGATTACTTCGATTTGTATTCCATTCGAATTGAGTACTTTTGTCTACTTGTATTATTTCAACAAATTACTTATGATAGTCAAAACAAAATACTTAACAGAAACTTTGTTGCCGAAAAGCTCAGCGACCCCTTCACCTTCAGACATCACGTCTTGGGTGGAGGAGACACCTCCTACCACAGATTCGTACCGCCCCCTTGTACACTCCCAGAAGACATGTTTTGAAATGAGATGCCTCTTAAATTAGTACTGCAAATAAAGACGTTGACGCTTTGAAAGGCAAGACAATCTCAGATGAGATATCAAATATAATTGGTTTAAACAAGGTGATTTTGCAAGCTTTTAAATCAGTAAAATTTGTATTCTTATTAAGTACAGATTCGTTACATTAACGATATGGGGAATTAGGTGAAATCAGAAAAATACAAACTAAAATAGTGTACTTAGACCATTACCTACTAAAATAAGAAGACAAAGGAAATAAATATCAAATTCAAATATTTATTTGTATGCCATAGGTTTTACAAGGTGTTACGGGACATAGGAGCTCTATTCTATGGCACCCTGTAGGTAAGGCTGTCGCAAAGACAATGTATGGAGAGAGCGATCACACTCCAAAATTATTCTTAATTATACTTACAAGTAATTAAAAGTAATATAAATTTAGTACCTATATATAGGTAATATACAAGTATATAATTATTATATAATTTGTATTGTTTGCTTGTATTTATTGTATGAAATTTCTTGCAACGGTTAACATAAACTGAAAGTTAAATGTCGTAGCTTCTGGTCCGAACGATACAGGCTCTAGTGTGGGGACCGCTGTATTACTCTATGTTGTGAAACTGTCGCTGTTAAATAAATATTATTATTATTATTATTTATAGATTACATAAGCTCCCGTTTGATCATAATTACATGCTTACATTATATACAATGCTCACATCAAGTCATTCATGAATCTTCATCACTAATATAATACGAAACGAATAATATAATAGAAACGAATGTAATAGAATAAGTTCTTTTTTACAATAAACAGATTAAAAATTTAAATTTTAATTTTAATAGTTATCATGTCACATTGTTAGCAATAACATTGTGTACGTATAGCCAATATTGCTGTTTTAAATACCTAGCAAAGCTATTACAAACAATTCAACCCAATTTCATAACATGTGCTGTACTATATTTGTCTATCCTTGAATAGAATTAAGGAATCTGCATCAAAATAAACATCGGTTTACTACTTAAAGTGGTTGGATCGAGCAATATAATTTTACGTCTTATGTCTGTGACACACGGCTCCGAAGTTTGGATAACTATTCTCAAGAAGAGAACTTGATTTATCGCAATATAAATTAAGCGGGTCAAACGATACTCATGTACCTCGAAACTTAAGACTTTAGACATTTGCCAAGAATTTCAATGTTTATCTCATCTTTGACATTTTATATTCACACTCAGCCAACTATTGTTACGAATTTAATAATAAAATCCAAAGTTAGTTCTGAAGACGCTTTGTAAAAGCCACGATACCTGAGGTGCACTTGTAGGTCGGATTTAACTCCTATGATGTACTGATCTATGTAAAAAATGGATACCTAATGAAAATTAATAAGGCAAATAGAAACGCTCACTCTACCTACTCATTGTACCTATATATGCTCGTACATATACATATTGACAACTGGGCTATACCTAATAGAAATTGATCTCTACTGTGTCTGAATTACTTTTTGTTGATTTCTTCGTGATTGAATCTTGTATTGTAACAGTATACCAAATTTCGAATATATGCCACAGACGAACGCACAGATTCAACTTGTAACGGCCAAAGATGGTTTTTCAACTATTTATTGAGCTACTCGGCACGACTATGTGCATCATAATAATAACAAGACTATCAGCAGTATTCGCGATGAATTTCCGACGCTGACATAATTCGTACAGCACATGTGCTGTCAAATCCTCGCTAGCAAGAGACATTCTGCAACAAATTACGGGGAATTAGCTATAACAAACGTACATTAGTGTTGAACAACTTAGTGTTTAACTTTGTTGCACTGGTACACTGCATTTATACAGTGTAGTAATAACACAGTTTGAAAGTAAACGTTTAGTAGAGTAAAATACTCATTTAAAAATGCTTATTAGGTACCGCGATATGGCTTACCGCTGTTCTCCTATATTGCGAAACCTCAGAGCAATCGGTGTCACAATGTGATAGTAAAAGTGACACCGCTGTAAGATATACGAAAATCATAAGTTAGAGAATTGTGGTAGCCAACGAAACTTGTAGATCAGTGTTATTTTATTAATATTCTCAAAAACAAAAGCAAAAGCAAATCAACTTTCGTTTAGCTAATAGATGTGAAAAAGAAACCATGGACCAGAAAAATTAAAACATTTAAATCTCTTTGCCATTAACCTATTGATTAAAGTGAAGTGTCAAATGACGTACAGCGTGTAGTTCAAGAGAATATCAGAAAATAGTTGGCAAGCGAAAGCGGACAGACGTCAAGCTGATGGCGACTGTACGTCGAACAGTTTATTTATGTGTTTGTATGAAACTTGTTTGGACTATACATACATACCATACCATGAGTAATATAAAATGATTGCAACCTATTTGTCATAAGGCGCAAAAGCTACGTACCATCACAGACGATCTCGCAATTGAAAATACTTTTGAGTGGGGTCAAACGTACCGTAGCGAGCGAAACCGTCTACAGAGTACATTTCATATTTGTACGGTTCATAAACAAAAGAATTACGCGTGCCGTACGCTTCAGAATGGCCCAGTATTATTCGTCGTAAACAGCGTTTTATTGTGAAATAAACAGGCCTCCGGTAGACTCCCATTGACGCGGCGTCGGCTCTCGACCTTACGCCTCGTAATGAGAACTTTTATGTTGGTACTTTGTATACCTACGATATGAGCGCACACGTTGATAGTTCGGGAAACCCGGGAAAATTACTTTCCGTAAAAACGCCCATTGATTTGAAATAATAACGTGATAATTCATAAATTACGGCGCGATAATGAGGATTAGCTAGATACAGTTTTCCTTCATTCCTATAGGTGATGAATGAAACATAATTATTTTTTTTATTTATTTATTCATTGGAAAGTCTACGGCGTACATAACATGCCAGAGCTTACAGGTATAATTATTAAATAAGGCTAATTACAGACTTCCACTTTAAAACTAAACAGGTAATTGTGCTTATAAAAACTAGTAAGAAGAAAAAAAAATGTGCGTGAGGGTGTGTGCCGGTGGTGAAGTGTCAGCGTATGTGAAGGATGTGTTTGTGTGTGTGTGTGTGTGTGACCGAAAATTTAATTTTCACAAACTGTTGCTTCTTATTCAGGAATATGAAATACGGACGTGATTTTTAAAGAATGTTTAGAGACATCGCTCTTACCTACTTACACAGAAGAAAAGTAATGTTTTTAATGTTTATGTGTGAGTCTATTTATTTTGTTAAGATATAGCATAACAAAAAAAACTTATTTTGAGGTGTCGCTATATTAGTTTTTATCTCCGCACAAAAATTGTTAGTTTATCTTTTCAGTTCTGTTTATATACGGAGCATTATTTTTAATTTACATGTACATAATGTATAACTAATGATTAGATGCGTATTGTTCCATTTAGGGCAGATTCTTTGATAGTCAGTTAAAAGTTATCTGAAGAATAAACATCACCTGTCACTTTTCCTTTGTACGTATTGTGTCAGAGAGTGACAGCATCAATATATTCTGCAGGTCAAGTTTATCTGACGATTGAAAAATCTGCCCTTAATCTTCAACTTCATTTATATTAGTCAATATGAACATCAAAGAAACCTTTTCATAAAATGGAGGTCATTTTTTATCTGTAATTATTGTAATTATTGTGAGAGGGCGACACAGTCGCAACGTACACAATGTTCCTAAGAATAAAACCTCTTTAAAAATAGTAAATTGAATATTTACATATAATAAAGTGTATATCCTAATACAATATAAGCATCTTCAAGTTACTGTGTAATAGTGACCTGGAAATATACAGTGATTATTACAAGAAATGATAAAATAACTAATCCTAACAAAGGATTGTCAACCTCGGCGCCTAAGCATCAAAATTTGAAAGTGACAAAGTGTGAGTTAAACATACTCCTTATGCTTCATCACCAATAAATAATCTGCAAAAAAAGTACGTACACTGCAATAGTTAATAAAAAATAACCTAGAAATTTTAAAGTACATCACTCATCAATAAAATAAATTACTACAATTAGTAATCAGCGCCATCTACAGATTTAAAAGAATAATAAATCAATAATAATAGGTTTCATCGATACCAACCCGGATTACTTTCCCTAGCTGACATCATGTTTAATACGCCCCCACCCCAGATGGCGCTATGCGCTGGATGTAGTCTACAATTACCAGTTAGAAGATTCCTTCAATGTCTACACTGCCAACAAAAATTTGATTTGGAATGCGCTAATATACCCGAAGTGCGCTTTAATAACACTATGACGGCAGATCACAAAAAATCCTGGAAATGCAGATCATGTAAAGCAGAAAAGGGGGAAGAATATAATAGTAAAAAATCTCCATTAGTTCAGATGACAGAAATCCCTGAATACCGCAAGCAAACCTTAGAAAGCCCGCAAGACACCTACTACCAAAGATACGACGAGAATATCACTATAAGAAAAAATCCCCCGCCTTACTTCAACGATGACAATCCTCTAGATGACTCCCTAACTTCACTCCAAGGACATACACTAGCATTTGATACCCCGGAAACTAATGGAACAACCAACCATAACAATGAAGATAAAATCAACCTAACCCAATTTAACACCCTATTGCAACAAAGCCTTCAGAGAAACAATGCATACATCCTATCAGAAATAAGAACCACCTTCCAAACAGAGATAGAAAAAGCTATATCCAATCTGAAATCGGAATTTAAACAAGATACAAACAAAATTCAAAAAGAGCAAATTGTACTCAAAGAAAATATTGCTGCTATGGACTCAAAAATCAAACATTTAGATTACAAATGCTCTACACTTCAATCTGAAAACGAAGAATTACAGAAGAAGATAAACAAAAATTCCGTATGATACTCTGGAAAAAAATGAAAAAATATTTGTTCTACATGGACTGATGGAAAATTATTGGGAGTCAGAACAAGAACTCATAAATCGTGTTATAAACATATGTTATGATATACTCAATATAAATCTGACGGGATACATAGAAGAAATATCATTCATAGGCAAAAAAGGTAATACAAAACCCCTGAAAATTGAACTGATCAGTAAAAAAATGAAAAAGCATATTCTCCAAAACTATGAATACTTCAAAGAAGCAGGGTTAAATGTTACAGAATACCTATCAACTTCAGCTCTTCAAGAAAGAAAAGAAATGAGAATGGCCCTACAATCAGCAAGAAAAAATGGACACCACGCAATAATAAGAAACAATAAGTTAATTATAGACGGAAAAGAAACACGACAAACGACATATAAATCGAACACATCTAACCAATATTTCAATAACAGGGAAAAACAAGGAATAAATACAGACAGTATCATAAATAATGAAGAAAAGAATGATGACGCATCAACAAATTTTAATATGTCTTTTCCACAGTATTCCAACTCATACGCACAGCGAACCAGGAACCCATCAAACAAACAAAGAGGGAAAAATAATCCCTTTCGTGAATAACTTTTGTATACTCTACCAAAATATGCGCAGTATCTGTAACAAAATCCATCTTTTAGAAGCCCTAATTGAAGAAAAACCTCCCATCCATGCTATAAGTATAACAGAATCCTGGCTTACCAAAGAAAAACTCGAACAGTTTAATATAAGTGGTTATGCTGTAAGTTCATATTTTAGTCGTGAAACTCACGAAGGAGGTGGTGTATGTATATTGTTAAAAAACCACATAGAGTATTATGAACGATTAGATATAAAAAATATGTCATTAGAATTAGTTTTTGCAATAGAAATACCGCAAAATAATTTATTAATGGTCAACTTGTACTGGCCTAATAGCAATAGAGAAGTCGAAGTATTTTATAATAGTCTAATTAAACTTTTAAAACTAATATCAATAAAAGATAAATAAAAAATATTATCATAGGAGGTGACTTTAATGTTGACTTCCTTGCTAATAATAAAGCGAAAAAAGCCCTTTCAAACCTAATGTTAACTTTTAACTTTCACCAAATCATTAAAGAAGCGACTAGAGTCACTCCAGGTTGCTCTACATGCCTAGACCTGATTTTTATTAATTTCAAAAACAATGAATTAGAAGCTGAGGTTTGTGAATTTGGTTTCTCAGACCATAAAGGAATCTTATTAACTATGCCGTCAATAATACCTTCTCTACCATTTTTACTAATACAGAAAAGAATTTATAACGAATTTAATATAGGTAAATTCAAAAACGAAATACAAAATACAGATTGGGAAAATGTTATAAAGTCAAACAGAAACATAAACGAAAACTATAACGCTTTTTATCAAACTCTGCTAAATGCTCTTAATAAATTCATTCCCAAAAAAATAATAAAAATTAAAACAAAATCAACTAAAACTCACCTTACTAAAGGTCTCAAAATTTCGTGCCGCAATAAAAGAAATTTAAGAACACTATTATCTCAGACAAATAGTATATTAATAAAAAATCATTATAATAGTTATACAAAAATTCTGAAAAAGTCAGTTCATGTATCAAAAAAACTTTCTAACATACGTAAATTTATTAACTCCGACAATAAGACACAAACAATGTGGCAAATTATACACAAAGAAACTAATAAAAAAATCTGTAAAAGTAAACAAAACATAACAATAAAAATCAACAATACAACATTAAAAAATCCTAAATAAATAGCTAACACATTTAACAATTTTTTTGCATCAATAGGGAACTCAATTGATCCAAAAAGATGTAAAAAATCTACGAATCTAACAGAAATTAATACAAATACTTTATTTCTACAGCCCATAGAACCTTGTGAAATAAATACTATTATAAAAAACCTTAAAAATAAAAATAGCTTCGGTTACGATGAAATTCCCCCCAAACTAATTAAAAATTGCTTATTTGAACTAACGATCCCATACACAAAACTTATAAATCAGTCTTTTTCACAAGGAATATTTCCGGACGCCTTAAAAACAGCAATTGTGAGGCCAATTTACAAGAAAGGGGAAAAAAGTGATCCCAATAACTACCGCCCTATTGCACTACTGCCAACCTCATCCAAAATTTTTGAAACCGCTATGATGACCCGACTCTATTCCTTCTATGAAAAGTTTAAAGTTTTCCACGATAGCCAAAATGGATTCAGAAAAAATAGATCCACAGTTTTGGCTATATACAAATACGTACAAAAAATCCTGGATGCAATAAATAACAAGAAGTACGCAGTTGGTCTACTTCTTGATATGAGTAAAGCATATGATAGAGTCGACCACAATATACTTCTGGAAAAATTATACAGGACTGGAGTTAGAGGCGTGACATTTGATTGGTTCAAATCATATCTTGAAAATCGCTTACAGTACGTAGAAATTGAAAATAGTAATACAGAATCTGGAGAAATTAATAATGTAAGATCAGATAAAATCCTAATGACAGGCTCTATCCCTCAAGGAAGCGTTCTAGGGTGCATTTTGTTCTTAGTTTATATAAACGATCTTCCAAACTTATTAGGTAGCCAATGCATACTCTTTGCCGACGATATTTCAGTATTAATACCTTGTTCTAGCTATAGTGAACTAGAAATTGAATTAAATATAACTCTGGACAAACTTATAAACTGGCTTGCAAGCCATAAATTAGAATTAAACTTCAAAAAAACTAAATTGATCCAGTTCAAACCTTATCAGAAAAAATCCTTAGCCATTAACTATACCTATAAAAATACCACACTAGAATCTGTAAATACCGCTACCCTGTTGGGCATACACCTTGATACCAATATGACTTGGAAACCTCATATCCAGAATCTATCGAAAAAAATATCTTCATCTATATATGCACTTTACCATCTAAAGAGAGTATCAGACTTAACAACCGCTCTATCAGCGTACTACGCATACGCTCATTCCAGATTCACGTATGGAATCATATTATGGGGAAATAGCACAGATGCTGATGATATCCTAATTTTACAAAAAAAATGTATTAGAATCCTTGCAAATATTAATCCCATTGAATCGTGCAGACCTTTCTTTAAAAAGTATGGTATATTAACAATAACTTCACTTTACATACTAGAATCATGTAAATTCGCAAAAAAACATACAAATATATACTCCCCAGAAAAACAAGTAAAACGCAATTATCGCAACCTAAATAAACTAAAAGTACCCTTTTCCAAATTAAACCTATTTACAGCTGGCCCTCATTGCATGGTTATAAAAATTTACAACCACATTCCAAACAGTATAAAAAATATAGAAACTAATACCTCTTTTATAAACCATCTTAAAAAATTTCTTGTAAATAAATGTTACTATAGTTTAAATGAGTTTTTTAATGAAAAACTATAAAATTAAAAATACTAATTAGGTAAATAAATATGTATAACAAATATGATAGTTTTAATATATTAATAATAATATAAATATATATATAATAATACTTCGACTTATAATTTTACAGTTACTTATATAAATATTACCTATATACTAATTTTATATTACTTTTAATTACTTGTACGCATAATTAAGAACAATATTGAAGTGTGATCGCTCTCTCCATAGATTGTCTTTGCGACACCCTTACAGGGTGCCATAGAATAGAGCTAATATGTACCATAACACCTTGTAAAACCTATGGCATGCAAATAAAGTATTTGATTTCATTTGATTTGATTTAAATGAATGTATATTTTCTTTGTAAATAAATGTCTCTTTTCATTAATAGGATTGGCGACAAAAGGCATCATGTTATATCGAATGGTACTCAGATTTTTTTCGGATTATACGAGTATGTTCGGCTTTGTGTTCGCTAGTGGAATGCTATTGTCGTCCCATAGCAGCCACTAATTCAATTTTATTAATGGCCTACCTATTCGCTCCGCTGTGTTCCAATAGATCTGAATGGATTAAAAGCTTTATGTTATTGTTGAGATTAGGACTTAATAAAATGTCAGGGTTGGATCAAAAGGCCTTTCAAAGTCAAAATTAGTTAACCTCTAGGAGGCTCTAGGGCTAGGGAATGTTTCTGTATTTTTGTTAGACAAGCCCGCCACTTGAAATACTTTTATTCATTTACAGACACTTTTAAAAAAACGTTATTTTTTTTGAAATGTTTAAAGAAATATAAGAATATTACCTAAGCATTTTTCGTGCCTATCGTTTTCTTCGCCATACGCCACCATCCACCTTGAGCGAACCATCTTTTTAATATATTAAACTATAGAATTAACGTATATTCGTTTAATATCAAACCGATGTCAAGTGAAGACCATGTAACAGAATAAGCGCAAATCCTGAAATTAGTTTGTTCAGTATCAACTACATAATCTATTTCAGCCATTTTTAATATAATTAAGTTAATTTTTTTGAAAAAATGATTTAGCATAACTGAATTTAGGGCTTCCTATGGAAACCTACTACTAATCTAAGTGTAATTATCAATTACCTACAGAAATAAATACATTTTCATTTCATTTTCATTTCAACCGTACCATTATTGCTCTTTATTTCAGAAATTTGGTTAGACAAAACTGTAGTACGAATGCATCATATTTTTAAGCTATTGCATAGCTTCTATCGCGGGCCTTGAGCGCGGGGACCGAATCCAGAAATTCCGTAACGAAAAAACCTCACGCTCCCCACTCCGACGGGCACGGAGGCGTGGCTTGTTTATTGGGCATAATCCAAAGCCAAGTTATGATAGTAGATGGACGGACGGACGGACGGACGGACTGACCGACCGACCGACCGACCGACCGACCGACCGACCGACCGACCGACCGACCGACCGACGGACGGACGGACGGACCGACCGACCGACCGACCGACCGACCGACTGACGGACGGACCGACCGACCGACCGACCGACCGACCGACCGACCGACCGACCGACCGACCGACCGACCGACCGACTGACCGACCGACCGTCCGTCCGTCCGTCCGTCCGTCGGTTGGTCGGTCGGTCGGTCGGTCCGTCCGTCGGTCGGTCGGTCGGTCGGTGGGTCGGTCGGTCCGTCCGTCCGTCCGTCGGTCGGTCGGTCGGTCGGTCGGTCGGTCGGTCGGTCGGTCGGTCCGTCCATCCGTCCGTCTGTCCGTCGGTCTGTCGGTCGGTCGGTCGGTCGGTCGGTCGGTCGGTCGGACGGACGGACGGACGGACGGACGGATGGATGGATGGATATTGCATAGCTTCTATCGAGGGCGTGCATTGTCTAACGTCGTTTGTTTTCGGCAGTCTTGTTGATAAAAAATAGCTTTACCGCGGCAGTCCCCGAGTGCCACACGTCTTTTTTTTTTTTTTACTATACTAATTTAGGGTGTATAAGGAATTGCGCTTTTTCTGTTACGGGTTGTAAAGCCATAGAATAAAATTACGAAATAAGTAACACATTCAGAATTTTAGATTTTCGTATAACAAGTCCTTCACACCACTTTACGTAATCTCATTAAGTTTAACGCGAGTGCAATATTAAAAAATACCCTCGTGCATAAAAATGTAATATCTCACCTGCTGTGTTATTCCGTGTCTCCACTTTATTAAAGTTTTCAAGCAAAGTGATAAAAATGATGGGCGCGCCTTCATAAAGTAGACGCTTTGTCTTTATTTCTTAATATTTTTAGAAAGAAAATGTACAATAGCTTTATTTGTCACAAAGATTATGTAAGTCCGACTTGGTTATTACTTGGAATCGCGTTTTGTTGGAGCCTGTTTGCTATTTGGTTAAGAGTTTTTTTGGCAAAAAAATTATATTAATTATCGGTCCAGCGATTATTGATTTTCCAATGGTGCGGTGACATTAATTGCCGGCTGTCAGACCACCGTTGTTACTATGTGTATGTGTTGCTCTGTCGTGGTACTACTGTGCTAAATAGTCTTTATTTCAATATGATATAATTATATGTTATTAAAAAAAGTGGAACATTAAAAATTGTACGCGGAATTTTACGTGTCGTGCGTCCGATATGAAACCGTGGTTTCAGTCGAAGAGATTTGTAGTGATTAGTAGTTTCTTGTATCAGGTCAAAATTCATTTCTTTCTGTAGGTAAAGAACAAAGAGATTAAAATATAATAGGACATAGAGGGGGCGCTGGGAATATTTTCATACAAAACTTTGAAGCTCAAGCGTCATGTCAGGCGAGCTGTCATTCGGTCGAAATTTTACTAGACTTTATTCCACTTGGAATAACTTTTTGGCTTCAAATTTTCCTCGCTTTGTCCCCTCTATGCCCTATTATATTTTAATCTCTTTGGTAAAGAAATACACTGAGAAACGTTATAGTTATTCTAATAACAAGGGACTCTAAACTCGTCCATGGAGGTTGGTTGATAGTAAATAGCAGCTTGTCTCCACTCAAGGGCGTCTCCTTTTAATGTTATTTTAAGCTATTATATGAAAAAAAAAACAAGATATGGATGTGAATTTTCTAATGAATAATCTGGAGAACAAACGTCTATATTGCAAACGACAGAGTATCAATCAATCTTTAGCCGTCCAGAACTTGGCATCAGCTTAGAGCTTGGATAATTAATGAATTTTTCAGCCGAATCCCTTGACATTGCGCCGGTCGTTCATCTACTTGAGAACATCGTTATAACTGTAGGCTATACTTGCAAAATATTATTATAAAAAATGTTTAAAAAATACATATATTTCAATATATATTTCAGATTATCCTTTAGAAGCTCCGAATGTTTCCTTTGTTTGCTAAGAAACAACTTCATAAAACGTAATACTATCACAAACATAATACTCAACTAAGTACACACTTTGAAAATGGGGTAGAAAAACTGTAAGTACTACAATAAATAGCGCCTGCTTTTGTAGCATTTTGCAATGAACGCGTTTCAATCCATTTGGAGTGAAATCAAATCAAAAACAACAATAAAAGCTAGAATCTACAAGTTTGAGCACTATCGCAGCTGTAACTGTAAGTTTTAGTATTATTCTGCCACGTAATGCCGCAATAGGAATAGTTTTTATGTTCATTCGAGAAGTTATCGCCAAGGAAAACTTTGTGACAACAATTTAATGACTTGAATAGTAATAAACATTTGTGTTTAAATTCTTTCCTAGTCGTTCAAACATATACCTACCTATCATTAGAGATTTTTTGGAATCGTAATATTAATGATAAATATTAGTGCTCATAGCGTGTATCTGTATAGACCGTAATCAACAAAATGCTTATAATTTTCTTAGCAAAAGCGATGAAGTGCAGTGGTCAAATGCAAGTGTTGGTGAATCCCTTAGCACCATAGAATAAGCATAAGTATTATAATTAGTATAATATATGTAATATCATGTAACGTGGAGTTGAACGAATAAATCATTAAATAAATAAACCATTAAATTTATTGAGGCCTTGTGGAGTGCCAATTTAGTGACATATTGATAACGTGCTGTAAACGCAATAACAGTTGTGTTGGAAAACAGTTTCCGTCCGTTTTCGCGTCAGCGGCTAGCGGCACCTCGACAATGGCGTCCGCGAGGCTCCAGCGACGTCCGCTTTGCATACTCCGCCATTTTGTTTTATTTATTCCCGCACGTGCACATATTGTACTAAAGAATGTCCGTCTGATTCAATTTTATTAATGGACTTGGAAGTTTGCCCCAGTGACTGCGAACGCGACTATTCTATTTGTCGCGACATATCTTATTGTAGCGTCCGGTGACGGATTTTCAAACTTACTCTCTCGTATTAGGCTCGGATCAGTTCGCAAAAGCGTGGCTTGTTTCCGCAGATTTTAGGGTGCCCGGATTCTATGGCAACACGGGATAAGTATGTCGAAGGAAATTGATGGGTTCACTTTATGTCTTTCTTTGGTAGCAGTAAATACGAGTACAGTTCATATACTTAGTATATTATTCTTTTTCCAGATCCATAGCAAGTGAGTAATTAAATTCGTGGTTTAGCTATTGGATTGGTCCAAAAAGAATAAGCCTCATTTCAAAAATAGATAAACATGAATACAATTTACAAAACACAGTATTTACTGATAAGCAAAAGATTAATAACATGTAATCCTACTATCTTACCATAATATTATAAATACGAATATGGGTTCGTTGTGTGTAAATGGAGTAAAAGATCAATATTCTGTAATGAGTTAGTTGAAGTCGCAGGCAAAAGCTGGTTATTATTCTATTAAGTTCCGGCTTATTTAATGCAAGAATTGAGTAGTTTGGTGGCTTCTATTTTACTACCTTGTCTTGAAATCTACACAAATAATTGTAACTGGTATAATTTTATAATTTGCTCTTATCTTATAAGAGCTATTTTAGAACACTTAATTTGAGCGATCTTTATAACATCAACAAAGCTAAAACAATTATTTATTTTCAGAATTTTTATTTGTCTCTTGTCCTTGTTTGTACGCATCACGCAAAAAACTACTGCACGAAATTTTATGTAGTATTGTTGCCGTGTGGGTTGAAGCCGAGTTATCAATATTATGTGTATTATTGTTTGTTATCTGATCAGTACGGGGACGAAGTCACGGACAAAAGCTAGTCAAATCTAAAACGAATGGGATTGAAAAATCAGCTAATGGCTCTTGTCTCCGCACAACGGGGGCACCCTACACTTTGTAAGGTGAAACGTCGTGAGTCGAGACTGCATTGAGTCAGACTCGAGCACACACGATGTCAACAAGGCCGCCCCGCTTTCTGAGGCATTTACGATATTGCTTTTGGACTAATTTACTTTACGATTGGAGTTGACGACCGTCGATGTTTTTGACGCTAAATGGATTCGACGCTGCGGTTTTGTGATCGTAGCATGTCTCTACTTTATGTTTGCATCTAATGTAATTGGCGTAAACCTGTTTGCTGTCGAGACACTTGTTATCTTAATTATTTATATAGTCAACTTTTAGGATGGTTTTTTACAAGGTTGAAACATTATTACCCACTTTAGTGTATGT
Organism: Ethmia dodecea; assembly: GCA_963855545.1. Lineage (NCBI taxonomy): Eukaryota > Metazoa > Arthropoda > Insecta > Lepidoptera > Depressariidae > Ethmia > Ethmia dodecea. The sequence continues at coordinate 9,325,535 of OY979457.1, forward strand.
GGCAATTAGTAATTAAAAGTCTCCACACCTTAAAACTAAATAAGTATGTATATACATATGTACCTACATTATAAACTGCCCATTTTCGGTTCGACGCATTATGTCCAATTTACAAAATGTCCTGTAGGCTCAAAATGTCCAATTCTCACAATGTCCAAATCTTAAATTGTCCAATTCGCAAATTATCCAAACATTGTGAGAATTGGACATTTTGAGCCCACTGGACATTTTGCGAATTGGACCTAATGATCCCAACCGCCTTTTTTAAAGTTATTTCAAAGGTTTAGAAGAGGTATTCCATTCCAGGATATAGACATATTTTACCAGTGTATTTTTTAGACCCTTAAACGTGGTGAGCCCATCACCAGATTTTATTGAATTTTCTGATATCATAAGCACTAATTTGAAAATTATCAAAAGTCCTATTACATACTAGAATTATAGTTGGACGATATATTTTTTAATAAAGCTGTCCAGATCATCAGCCTACACTAAAATTTCGGTGAACATTACGGAGTAAAATTAAAACACATTTTAACATCAGAGGCCTCCAACTATGTAACCACCAGCCTTGCGTCACCAAATCTGATTATTTAAGCAGCTCTGCATAATATGTACTCTCTTTAATAAATCACAGTATAATTAAATTAAGTACATAATTTGTGTTTCCATTTGTTCCAGAATGAATTGGTAACCAGTCGACCGAGCGGCACCGCCCTGCGATGGCGGCGGTAAATTCGGTGAGACTCACTGCACAAATTATGACCAAATTAGTTTTATAATTATACCCATTTAATTCAGCCAGTATTGTATCTAAAACTGGAATTCTGTTCACATTCCCTTTGAGCATTCGATAGTTGAATGTGAAATGAACTGATACCATATATTTCATGGCTTTCATAGTTGGTTTACATTGATTCAGTGAACCGTTTTTGGACTAATAAAAAGTGCGTTACACTTAAAACTTGCAATCTAGTGGTATTGGAAACACTGGGCCAATGTAAATCGGCTATCACACCTACCTACCACACATTAAGGAACCTTTGTGCAAAATTTAATACTACTATAATATTATAAATGGGAAAGTTTTTATGTATGGATGTTTGAACCTCTTTCGCGCCAAAAATTACTAAACAGATTTCGATGAAACTTTACAATTATATGGCTTATACATCAGAATAACACATAGGCATATTTTATCCCCGTAATCCCACGGAAACGGAAACTATCGGTTGAAACCGCGGGGCGCTGCTAGTCTTATTATACCCAGCAGTGTCAGATGGGCTATGTTTGATCTGTCGGTCAGCAAGTCGGTTTCTTCTTCTTATATATTTAGAAGAGAAGAAGAAGACTTAGAACTATTAAGCTCAGTTGTAATAAATACTCGTTGTCACCAATAGTGAATCACTCATTCAACTGCAAGACTAATGAAAATGATTTCTATTCAAAGGAACTGCTCAAGACCTACCTATAAGATTAATACCTACGTAGTTCAAAGCTATGAATGGTACAGCGGTCTCATTATGCGCATTCAAGCTCTTGTGGAAACCAGTCTGTTATATCTCGATAATTGGTAGCATTTCTGCTAAGCCTCTTATAACATCCACCTTTAAAATGAATATGACTCTGGCAAAGGTACAAATTAGTCGGGAATAGTTAGACAACGCTTTTGAGCTACGAGTAAGTCGTAGTGAACAAGTGACAGTAATGGAGTCAGTTCTGTTTTATTTATAAACTAGCGGGTGCCCAGCGGCGTTGCCCGCGCGGATTCCGTTTATTCCCGTTCCCGTGGGAATTTCCGAATATCCCTTCATAGTGGTTGCCTACGACATATTTAAGACAAATACATACCATATTTTAAATAGCGGGTGCCCAGCAGCGTCTTCCCGCGCGGATTCAGTTTATTCCCGTTCCCGTGGGAACTTCCAAAAGTCCCTTCATCCTGGTTTCCTACGACGTATAAGACACCTACATACCATTTTTCAAGGTTCTAGGTGTTATCGTTTCGGAGAGTACGTATTTCTCTTTTTAACCAGTTTTTATATTTTCCCGTAGGAATGAGACATTTTCCTGGAATAAAAAGTACCCTAGATGTTGACCCGGGTACTCAGTTATCTCCATACCAAATTTCATCAAAATCCGTCCAGTAGTTTTTGAGTGATGCGTGCACAACCAGACAGACAGACAGACAGACAGACAGACAAAAATTCCAAAAATTGGTGTTTCGGTATCTATATCGATAACTATACACACTACGGTTAAAATTTTCAAAAAATATTTCATGTACAGACACGGCCCCGTTAGAGTTTTATTATATGTATATGTAGATATCATTCAAATTTATATCAAAGTAAAAATCAAAATTATTTGTAAAAATTGCACAAATTTTAACTGGATTTAGGCTGGAATATACAACATATGTTCAAGCCTTATCCTCATGGGAGTTGACATCTGCATTCCTTCAACGACACCTCAGTATTTTATTTTTAAACCCACCAACTTTTCACCAATATATTGTTCGGATCCATAAACATGACAGATGGTGAGTCAATCGCCGGATGGACGTTTTGTTCTGTATTTTGTTGGTTTGGATGAAACCGAGAAATTCAAGTGCTGCGCTAACGTGCAACCTATGCAGGATACCACCACAGGGAACCGTGATCTCTGTATTCAGTAACGGCAACTAGCAATTGTATGACAATTTATAAATGTTGCTTGTGTCTTCAACTGACCAAGTTAAGTTTCTAGTTGCTTCCACCGAACACTCTTCGATCGGATATCCATGTGTCAATGTCAATCAAATGGAAGCGACCATCATCAAACACAGTATCTACGTCTACATAAGTAGTGGTTGGTTTAATATTTACCTAATTATTATATGAAAATAAAATATTCACTGGTAACTTGTATCCGATACAGAACACAAAAGTGGGTAAGTTTGCGCATGCTTACCATAGTAACGGATAATAAGAAAACAGACGCAATATCTAAACGATATTTCATTGCGGTATACAGCCCCCTGGGGAAAGTGAAAAGAGCTTTTATCACAAACTTCTATCACAATGTGCAGTATAGCTGTGCCATATATCTTTTACCAATCGCAAAAAATCAATGAACAACCACGGTATCCGCTAAATTGCTTCGTCCAGCGCGTTATCGACTCAGCTCGACGTAAACTGCTCTTCGAACTGCCTCTCTGTGTTTTATCTACCCCCGTTTTTTCCTCCTCCATCCATAAGGCCTCGTTTAGAGCTTAACAGCCGGCTATAGAGGTACGAAACTGCGAGTTGGCTCATCACTGCTCTCTCGCAGGTATAACGTGCCCAGAATAACCAGAGCCCTCAACTCCACGTAGCTTTGTCTTTTATGTCGGATTTTTGAAGAGTGTAACCAGGGTGGGGATGTCAGATTAGGTTGGTGCTGCGTAATGGCGCTAGCGTCGGACGTTCTGCCATGGACGGCTTCCAAATCACATCGCATTTGAATAGCGACTGCAGTTGGGCAATAGACGGTTAATGACTTTTATCGATCTATTCTTGGATTGGGTTCGCAGAAATCTTGTTCTGGGAGACAGGGATGTTGAAACACTATAGGATAGGGTCTGATTGAAAGTGATATCCATTATGATTGCAAGCTATTCAGGGCGACGTTCTTATTGAATAGTGAAAGTATTATTGTGATTTATTGAATTTCAGATTTATTGTGACGTTTCACATTGTGTATCTAACCGTTATGTTGCAAATGCGCCAAGTGCTGTCAAAGCTTCAGTAGTTTACCACTCATAATTTGCTGTCGTAGGGAGTGGATCAAATACTTAATATACTTCTTCAAAAGAAAAAAGTTTATGTTGTATTGATAGTAAGCTCTTACAAACTTCACAAGGAAGTCGCAAATAAAAATATTGCAAAATAAAAATCTAAGTAAATAAAGGAATTCATAAAATGTTACAAATAATATTTAAAGGAATTATTATTTTTATTTTTCTGCAGAAATAACTGACAGTATCACTACTGACTTCAGGTATCTAGACACGCGGTAGCGTGTCAAGCGAAGTTCAAGTAACAGAACGGCGAGCAGCACCGTGTGTAATATTACAAGAACCATTTGGAGCCACTTTTGACCCCTTTTAATTTACATGCCACGCTGTATCAACCCTAAAAAGTAATCAAATACTTTCCAGGCCGCTATTGTTACACGATTTCTTGTAGCAGAACTTAATTGTATTGCCTAAAAAGGTCATTTGTGCACCATCAATAAAACAAACCAAATAGAATAATGCTAAAAGGAAAATAGGGGCAGAATTATTTCACTTTTTAAGCAGTAAACATTCATCGTCACTTAATTAATAGTTTAGTGTCAGTTTGCCGGAATAACGTCGTTTTGCACGACCTCGCTGGACGATATTGTCCGGATCTCGCAATAAAACGGGGTCTCGGGCTTATGTGTATCTAAAAGAGACAAAATTTTGATTTCAACACAATGCTAAAAAAAGGTCTTTATTTATTACGCTTTACGTTTGGGATTGAACCTATTCTAAGCGAATAAACGAATTTGAATACAATAGCGAAGTAACACGACAATTCCACGACGAAATTACTTTTCGAGACAAAAACTACTTTCTGATAATGATCTTTTTCAGGCCAACCTGCCACGGGTATTGATAGATTATTCAGCAGGCTCTATTCATCGCTATCAAGGGAAACATTATTTCGTTCACCTGAATTGCGACTAACGTTTATCTTTTTTTTGTGTTTTTTCATCTTACTTCACTACGCTGCAGTCACGCTACGCTACGCTGCTTCACTAACTGCTACGTGTTAAGAGTGGAGTGAAGTGCTGTTTTCAGTAATATAATAACATCATACATATTGAAATTGTCAAAATCGAGTTAGATAAACCTCGAGTCAAGTTAAGTCCCTGTCCAAATGTCCCGGAAAAAAACTTTATTTACAGAAAACAAACCCTCCTTTGTTTTAATTCAGCACTCCATTACTCTGAAAACGGGTATGAGTGGCCCTACTCCGAAGTACACCCGTCTTTCAGCGTCCATCCTTTTAATTATCTATCGTCCAAATAAATATTGTATGAACCTTTTAAATTTCCTCGCAAAGTGGACAAAAGCAAACCGAAAACGGAATAGCACGGGCTCATAATGAACGAGCAGGATTCTAATATCTAGTGCTGTACGGTGGGTCTTTTGTAAAGGGGTAATAAAGGGCATTCTAGGGCTGAAGTGGACCCCGCCGGAAATTTAATCTGACTGAGGGCCCTTTTGTTAAACAGAATTTTGTCCTTAGATAAATGCCGGTTTAAGTGGACGCAAGATAGAATGAATATTTCAATTTAATTAAAACTCTAAAAATAAGAACCAAATATGATTGTTTTGTCCCAATTACTCATATTGTATTGCAATTATTTAAAAAAAAGATATCTAATAATGAACTCCATATTTTAAGCAGAAATGATTGGTAACTTACCTCCACGCAACCGATTCGTAATCCGAAATGTAGGTATTTATTTCCCGAAATGGATAAGATAAAAGTAAGTACTTTCCTAAATTACGATATTACCTTTATTTTTTTACTGCATTCTGTTTACATTTAGCTAATCTTCCTGGAAGAGTTCAGACTGCACTGTTATTAGACTATTGACGTTTGTATCTAAGTGTATTTTTTATTTACAGAAACTAAATGATTTTTGAATTTTGACCAACGTTCAAGTTCTTTAACTTCAACGATGTCACTTTTGACATTGAAGTGTATTAAATGAGATTAATTGAACTCTTTTCAATATTAGTAACTTTTCCTGTAACGACCTACCTTGACTTGTTTACTACTTAGTTAATTATTTCTGCTTAGCCTGATAGAGATACCTGCTTTTAGGTGACAACATCTTATTTTTGCTCGTCAGTGTATTACAGAAGGGTATACGACGATCCTTTATCGTATGATTCTTCATTTCATCATTTGTTTATTTAAGCTTATTTAACTTCATGTGCCCAGAATAACGTATACACAGATTCAAGTTTAAACTAGTTATCGTCCGTGACTTCAACCTATGCATAATATAAAGAAGGAAATGTAAGCTCCCATATAGATTCAATTAATCAAGAGCCGATGCAAATGATCTTAAAAATAATATATTGTATCATCCAATCATCTAAGTTATTTAGTAAAGACAGTGCCATGCTAGGTCCCGTACGGGGCTCGTTTAGGGTCATTAGGGTTGCATTGTACATGAAACAGTGTCGCCGTAGGCCGCCGAGGCACAATACCTGCGCTTCGCAAATTAATCTATGCCATGGGTGGCGTAAATCAAATCAGTTATAGTGTAGTAGTTGTGCTGTCTCGGCATACGTGGCTCGTGGAATATAGTAGTTAATATACCACAGTTAATGCACTTTTGGTACGGATATTAATTGTAGGTACTTACACCAATAATCAATGTGTGACAAGTTGCACAATAGCAAATTGATTTTAAAAAGTATAAACCCGAATGATAATAAACTTAAAAGAGATAAAAACTATAAATAAGCTATTTACTTAGGCAAATAATACTAAGTATGACATAAATATAAAATGAATGTTATATATAAGGTATTGCAAGTGGAAATCACCCCTTCTTTTTTGACTCGCAGACGCCATGTTTAAATATTACTTGTGTCACACATACAATCTAAATCAAATTATCAAAATCCAACAAGTTTAGGCTAAAAGGGCGTCTCAAAAACACTCATATACTGGGTGACTTTTTTTACCGTCTGGAAAAAAATGTGGTGTGATAGGTAAGTGTAATAGATTCATTTGGCAATGTTACTTTTAAAATTTTTTTTTTCTCAAAAATTTTTTTTCTTGCTTAAACTAATATACATTACTCAATTGTAGTCAATAATACACACTGAAATATTTGAAATAGTATTTTAAAAAGAAACAGGCTCGTAGCTTCCATTTATGCGCAATTTACCTACAACCGCCAGCTGAGCGTAGTACTGTGAGTAGTTTTCTAGATTTTGTAAATTACATTAAACATGACTATATTAACAATTAATCTCGTGTATAACTTCGGCTCTAGATGCCTTATACGTCATATTTTTTTCCAGACGGTAAAAAAAATCATCCAGTATACACTCGAAAAACATACTCTTCTTGGGCAGCCGGGTAAAAATAGTACAATAGCAGATGTTATGCATAAAAATCATTAAAGTTTCACTAATGCATTAGGTACTTTATTTATAAATATCTACTAATAATTTAATTTAATTTACAAATTATTAAGAATTTGTGATTGGGCGAGTCGGTAGAGGGCGACCTAGGCGTACTTTCATCGACCAGATCGGCGATGAATTGAAGAAAAGCCAAATAAAGAGTACCCGAAACCGACAAGCAAGCATGAGTCGTTTCATGGATGTGGATGAAGCACGAGAGATCTGCCAGGTTCGTAGCAAGTGGCAGTGGCAGTCTTGTCTCTGCTTACCCCAATGGGAAAAAGGCGTGAGATTATGTATGTATGTATGTATTAAGATATATTTATATATAGAGTCATGAATAAATACGAATGTTTTAAAAGTTTAAGTGAAATAGTCTGATGTACGACTTTTTAAACTCTATTTTTTGGACTCATGCGTAAAGTACTTTGTATCTATCGGCACCGGAATCCCAACTCAAATTGCTTAGAAATACTCGCGAAATTCCGAAGAACGGTCCTAAGGGGTAAGTTGGAAGCCAAAAACATTTAGTCAAAGGATAAACTGTAGGTTGTCCATCGCCAAGAGATTGGATGGCCTGTGTAGCTAAATGTGCGCCGCGAAATTTTGTCTACAGTTTTGTCTCGCTCTTTATCGTGCGAATACAAGACAAATGCACGAGATAACCGTCGACAAAATTTTATCACTTCTTTACTCAAGGGAAACTTATGTAATGTACTTGTACTATCAAAATAATTATATGAGGCACCGGATAATTGTAAAAACCGTTAGTTTATGATCATTCTAGTGAGATTTGTAAAGTGACGATAGATTGTGAACGGATTCTAAAATTTGCATTCTAACTATTACATTTTTGTAGGCTTAACGAACTAATCGCTGCCAGTCTTACATTTTTTTTTTAATTGAAATTTTTTTTTTGCGAAATAACTACATACAATACCTCTGCCTACCCCCTTGGGGATATAAGGCGAGAGATTATTATATACATTTTTTTTATTACATGCAAGTGAAAGCAGTCGAACTACAACACAAATACCTACATTTAGAACCATCGCAAAATGTCAGATATACTATCCCTGCTAATATTATAAATTGGAAAGTAACTGTCAATTTTCCTTTTACCTTTTCATGAGTAAGCAGTTAGTGTTAGTGTAGTGTAGTGATAGTTTAACTTTTCATATCTCATACTCGGAAAGTAGTGTAGATTCCCACCACAGAGAGATTCAGGGCTGTGATTCCCGCCCTCGGTCGGGAAAGACTCATAGTAATTGCTTCCGGCCTTAGGGCGGGAATGAATTAAAAAAAAAATAGTACTACATTTGGCAAAGACGATTATAGAAAAAGTTTCTCTAGGAAGGAGAATGACTTTCTTCCAACCTCTTTGGGTACTTAGTAGGGATACGAAACTTTTTATATCAATTAGAATAAGAAAAAAAGGCGCGGCCTTGTGAGTGTACTTGGTAGGTACTCGTTCCATATTTAAAATTTAAAAAAGAGTATTAATTTGGTAAGCTGTTCCGAAATTCAACACTAATAAGAACATCCCATGGTTCGAAATAAAAATTATTCTATTCTATTCTATTCTAATAAGCACAGAACACTATTACTCGGGTAAAAGTACATATTATTTTAAAGAGGAAGGATTTGTATATTATTTTTGTAATGTTATTTAGGTTAGGTACTCTATGATGTAGTATTCTTTCTTGCAACCTCTTTAGTTGTATTGTTGACAATTTTTTTTTTTTTTAGGTGTTATTGCGTTTTTGCATGTTTGAATTTTTGTAAAATTGTAATTTTTTTTGTTTACTTTCCTTGAATTCGATATGAAAAGTAGAGTGTTTAACGCGGGTGGAAGTTATCAATTCCTACTCGGACTATATCTGCCCTCGCTGCGCTCGGGCGTCTAAATACCTCGTATCGGAATTGATTCCTTCCGACCCTTGTATAACAATCTACTATTTCATCCCGTAAACACATTACAGGGAAGCGATAACCTAAAGACCAATAAAATACAGTAGTTAGATAATTTGTAACATTTTCTTCTTACTAGTATATCTACGTATTACAAAGGACCCAAAAATTTTATTCAAAAAAACCTATAGGTACTTACAGAATAATCAGATATTGGCTTTTAAAACTTTAAAAAAATATTTTAAGTTATACATTTGGCGCAATGTAGTATCAGGTTATTGAATATTCTCCACCCGCCTATTTCTTGGCATCGGCCTGGTATTCGATACAAGTTTTGAATTGTAAGTTTAGTTTAGATGGTTCCCGTATATTTGGATCGGAATATAAACAATTTTTATGGCCATACTCTTTGGAGCTATAATTTATTTAACATTCAACTCTGTGTTTTGAGTCTAAGTTAGAATATTGATAAGGTATTTTCACATTTATAAGATAACTTTTTTAAATATTCTTTTTATATTCTGAGTAAAGTACGTCCGACGTTGAAAATCTAAAGAACAGCACTTTACAACCATTTTTGTAACATCATCTGTCGGTTATTATGGAAAATTGCGTGATGTGGTGTCGATGTGGAAAATGGACGCGCTTCATTAAAAGACTACCTGCTCCGTATGTGGTTTCGGATGTTAGGTATAACTATCTTTAATCTAGCGTATACTGACAGACATATAAATTCTCTGGCCGTAAACAGTTTCGAGCCTCGTTAGTCAGAGTGTTGTAAACGATACTCGCAGCTACCTAAATAAACAAGGAACGCTATCATATAGCACAATTTCAACGAGCTTAAAATAGAAATGGAAACTATTCGCCGGTCTGTTAACCCTGCGGGTGTGGGTCCTTTTCACCCTTTTAGCGGGTAAGCGGAATCGCGTCCGGGCGCGGATATGAAAGTGGACTTTGAATGGCTACGTTATTCAAAATTGTACCTATTCCTGAATAGTATCTAATAAACAAATTTATGAAATAAATAATGTTTTATAAGTAACAGTCCACGCCCGTATTTTTAAAGAAATATTTTCAATTAAGAACTTTTTTTCGTATATTATAGTGTGCACGCAGCCTGAGTTTTGAGTTGGGTATTTAGTGAACATATACAATCTCATTTATCGTTTGACTCATTTAACTTTAAAAAAAAAATTTTTACTCTTCTACTTCCTCTTAGTCTTTTTTGACGTGACAACGTCTTATAATTCGATGGAGCCGGCTGCATGCACGGAAAAGTATGACGTATGCGGCGTTCCAGTGCAAGCGAGAGCGCGCAACGAGCGACAAAGAGGCACAATCCATTCCATCAGTATTTTCTTATGTCGTTGTCACGTTCAACTATCGTCAGTAAACCGACTTTACAGACAACCGATTTTTTCTGTAAACCAAAGAGATTTAAATATAATTAATTTAATTTTAATCTCTTTGCTGTAAACCCTTAACTAAACTATCATTTTATAAATCTTTCCATTCTTGGCCGTCGTATATTTTGAACAAAATGGCAAGCCATAATATTGAGCCACATGATACAACAAGGACTATGCTTACTATGAAATACTGGCATATAACATATGAGTATCATTGCACCGTGTCTGCAAACTGTCCCATGTGACGGACCACAGGAAGTGTGACGTCGCACGGTGAGATCCGACGGAATGTGACAGGCAACGGTGAGATCCGACGGGATGTGACGTGTGCAGCGGCTAGTGAGATGAGCCCGTCTCGGACCGGTTGGAAGTGAGCCAGCACTTTGTAGGCTATCAGGATATCTGCTTATGTAAGTGCCAGCGGAGGCAACCGCGTTCGGGCGTTTTCGTTTAAACGCCGAATTTACAATTCCATTGTTATCTTTGTTACAAATTTTATAATGGAATAAAATACTAAATAACTGTGACTTAAATCTACCGGCGTTGTATTTACGAACGGTTATTATTTTACTACACATAGGCGTGATATAATAATCTTTTTGATTTTGGTTATTGATTGCTATAATGTACAATGTTTATAATATTAGTGTAGATGCAAAGATATTATATATAGATGTATCTTTTTTTTATCTTTTTTCTGAGTAACATAGTTTTCCCACGGGAACCAGAACTATGCGGGTGAACCGCTAGTAAGATATAGATTTCCAGTTAGTCATTTCTTGGAGACTATAATCCTACAGTGGGCATAGCCTGTCTTGTACAGATAAAACAATAAACCACGACAGGTTATGGATTAATATATTATTATAGTAAACTTAATAATCTGTAGTGTGTTTCCTTATATAGTTTCGGAGATTGTCAAAACATCTGACTGACGCGGTATAATTCTTCGAAAGATTTAATCGGGATCGAAATACTGTAGCTTACACGAACGACTTCAATTCGATACAAACACCTTATTGTATTTTACAGTTTCCAACCAGAGGACGAATAAAGTTTTACTTTTATTCCAATCTTGCGCAGAAACTGCTTCGCTTCGCAAACTGCCTTACTAAGTTGAAGTGAACTGGTTTTATAGTGATAGCACTCTAGGATACTGTAGACGAAATAGAAGCGGTGAATAGCCTAGTCGGAATTGGTACAATGACGGATTACATAATATTTTTCTGTTAATATATAGGTACATTTATGCGACGGTCACGGTGATTTACCATCAGGTGACCCGTCTGCTCGTTTGCCCCCTTTTCTCTTATACATATGAAAAAAATATTTTCCTTTTTCATAACTGGGTCAGTACGGGGACCAAGTCGCGGGCAAAAACTAGTTTTTAATGACTTGGAAAAAATACTTACATAAGGTTGATTTAAAGGTTTTCACTTATCAAAGAAGGTTTTATTTTTGTTGTTTTATAAAATGTTTAGAAATTACATAATGTTATGTATTTTTGTGTATCACTGTTGTATAGCACCAAGAAGCTTGATGCTATAGGTACTACAGTACCTTGTTTGTAAAATACCTTGATTCAAAGGTATTTTTCCGAAGTTTACGGTAAAGTAAAGTTTCCATAGCGCTTTGAATCCCCTACTTATTTTGTAAATCTTAGTAAAAATACGAGTAGGAAAAGCTTTTAGCAATATCTAAATAAATTACACTTACAATTTAACTTTGTGAATAATAGTGTAACCAAAAAATTTTTGACTAAAAATGTTTTTTAAATATCACTGAAAAGCTTAATCAAAATCCGTTCAGTACTTTTTGCGTGAGAGAGCAACAAACATCCATCCATCCATGTTCACAAACTTTCACGTTAATAATATTACTAGCTTTTACCCGCGGCTTCGCTCGCGCAAATTTACTTCACCCCCTTAGGGTTTGAATTTTGCAAAATCCTTTCTTAGTGAATGCCTACACTGTATAATATATCGATTCGCACAATTAATCTCCAAAAATGTGCAAAATTTCAAGTCTTTAGACCTAGCGGTTTAGGATGTGCGTTGATACATCACCAATCAGTCAGTTTATCATTTTATATATTATACAGAAGATTGGGATTCCACTTCCTTTAACATACCTCTCCTTTGTTCGCCCGCACCTCAACAAGATGCGGTGGCATGATGGTCTACATAATACCTTATATATTCACTTCAATCTTGCAGAGTACATTAACGTGTCGTTTGCTTCAGTCTCTAGCATCTTGCAAACAAAGCTTGAATCTATTTCTCGGCTACTGTGAAACGCCAGCGACCGCAACAAGGTCTTGTTGAGGAAACTAAGTATATTAATTGTTACATGCTTACAGAAACTGCTTATACACACTCCAATGGGTGAGTAGTTGAGAACGTTAATAGAAGCATAATATATTTATTTGACTGGCCTGTTGGCTCAGTTGGTAGTGACTCTGCCTTCTGAGTCGGAGGTCGCGGGTGCGATCCCCGCTCGGGGCCAACATTTGTGTGCATAAACATATCTGTTTACTTCTATATATAAAATAAGATATATCAATAAGTTTAAAAAAGAAGCACATATATTTAGAGGTGGAATTGGTATTGAGGCATGTGTAACAGTATCTCGGCCCGGCGCTAGTTTCACCTCCTGTCATGCTAAGGGTCCAAAGCAAAGAGATTAAAATATAATAGGACATAGAGGGGACATTAGGAATATTTTCATAAAAAACTTTGAAGCTCAAACGTCATGTCAGTTAGTATATGAACGCGAGCTGTCATTCGGTCGAAATCGTACTAGATTTATTCAACTTGTAATAACTTTTGGCATAAAATTTGCTCTATGCCTTATTATATTTTAATCTCTTTGGCCCAAAGCAAAGGAAATAAAAAAAAGACGTGTGGCACTCGGGGACTGCCGCGGTAAAGCTATTGCATATATAGCATTTTGTATCAACAAGACTGCCGAAAACAAACGACGTTAGACAATGCACGGCCTTCAAGCCACACCTCCGTGCCCGTCGGAGTGGGGAGCGTGAGGTTTTTTTTCGTTACGGAATTTCTGGATTCGGTCCCCGCGCTCAAGGCCCTCGATAGAAGGCATCCATGCATCCATCCATCCATCCATCCGTCCATCCGTCCATCCGTCCGTCCATCCGTCCATCCGTCCGTCCATCCGTCCGTCCATCCGTCCGTCCATCCGTCCGTCCGTCCCTCCGTCCGTCCGTCCGTCCGTTTATCGGTCCGTCCATCCGTCCGTTCGTTTATCGGTCCGTCCATCCATCCGTCCGTCCGTCCGTCCGTCCGTCCGTCCGTCCGTCCGTCCGTCCGTCCGTCCGTCCCCGTCCCCGTCCCCGTCCCCGTCCCCGTCCCCGTCCCCGTCCCCGTCCCCGTCCCCGTCCCCGTCCCCGTCCCCGTCCCCGTCCCCGTCCCCGTCCCCGTCCCCGTCCCCGTCCCCGTCCCCGTCCCCGTCCCCGTCCCCGTCCCCGTCCCCGTCCCCGTCCCCGTCCCCGTCCCCGTCCCCGTCCCCGTCCCCGTCCCCGTCCCCGTCCCCGTCCCCGTCCCCGTCCCCGTCCCCGTCCCCGTCCCCGTCCCCGTCCCCGTCCCCGTCCCCGTCCCCGTCCCCGTCCCCGTCCCCGTCCCCGTCCCCGTCCCCGTCCCCGTCCCCGTCCCCGTCCCCGTCCCCGTTTCCGTCCCCGTCCCCGTCCCCGTTTCCGTCCCCGTCCCCGTCCCCATCCCCGTCCCCGTCCCCGTCCCCGTCCCCGTTTCCGTCCCCGTCCCCGTTTCCGTCCCCGTCCCCGTCCCCGTCCCCGTCCCCGTCCCCGTCCCCGTCCCCGTCCCCGTCCCCGTCCCCGTCCCCGTCCCTCCGTCCGTCCGTCCGTCCGTCCGTCCATCCATCCATCCATCCATCCAACGTTAGACAATGCACGGCCTTCAAGCCACACCTCCGTGCCCGTCGGAGTGGGGAGCGTGAGGTTTTTTTCGTTACGGAATTTCTGGATTCGGTCCCCGCGCTCAAGGCCCGCGATAGAAGCTATGCAATAGCTTAAAAAAATAGCTATTGAATTACAAAAATAGTCGACTTGTAGCAAGAGAGCAATAGGTATGGATTAATAGTTGGGAATACCGTTGGCAGCTCTGCGTGGTATACCTACTACTTACTCGAGTTTTATAATTGCATATTATTTTATTACTGTCAAAAGCATCATCCCAAACTTCATCAATGAACTATAATCAAAGAAAACAGCCGATTAATTCGTCGGAATTCTTTCAACGACCGCCCCATCCCTCCAACCAAGTTTTCGAGGCACGTCATATACATAAATTGGGTGATTCGTACGTGACACGATTCCCGAATGTCCCGCAAAGAGTTGACACGCCATTCGAACGCGTTAAATTGTAGCGTGACTGTTAATAATTTATGCCAGATTATACCTGTTAATTTTATAAGTAAATATATCACTTTGTTTTTGGATTTACTTCAATTATCATTTAAATATATCATGATTGTGTACCCACAAAGTGTATACGTATTTCGTTTTTTCGCACTTCATTTGTCAACATCTTTTTGTTCTTTTATATAGAGGTATATAAATAATACCTCGCTAGTAGCATACCCCGCCCTACTCTACTACAAGTATAATTTCTTGAGATGTATGCACAGATGTGTTTAATTGGTAGAGTACCTCACATTGTTCCATGTTCGTCTAAACAATTAGCAATGACACTTCTCTTCACTGATTCAAGTTCTCGAGACGTAACGTAGAACCATAGCGAATGTAATAGCGAACAAAATGTATCCATAAAAACAATGGACTCAAAATCAAAGCACTACTCATTACTTTAAGTTGAAACTTATGACGATTATTATTAAAAGGGTGTGAGCAGTGATAAAATTCTGATTATTTTAAGTTGACTTATGTTTATGAGAAGTGATATAATGTTGTGCAACTGATTATATTATAGTCTAATATCGAAATTATAGGATTATCTATCGTGGATTATTTATTATCGCTCGTGGTTGGATGAAGCTTGATAGGCTAACAAAAATAATTAGCCGCTATCAATAAAAACGATTTCGTATGACAGATTTTCCATCTATAAATCTCTTTGCGAAGATTATCCTGATTTATATGATTAATGTGGAAGTTTGCATATTTGTTGCTCAATCACGCAAAAACGCCCGAACGGTTTTGGATGAAAAGCACACAGGTAGAAAACTATTTATCTCGGAACGCGGACGAAGTCGCTAGCGCAAGCTAGTTTTCCATCACTTTGGATTGAAACATGGTCGCCTGCAAAGATTTTCCTAACAAAATAATTTAAAAAATGCCTTGAGGGATAGGCAGAGGTATTACTTTTCTGGAACTTCATCAATATATTTTTTGGACCCCTAAACATGGTAGGTGTTTACTCACGATGTTTTCCTTCACAGTCGAGGTAGTTATAATAATGTAGGCACAACTATATTTTTGAAAAACTTATTGGTACAGTCAAGAGCACGCATGAAGCTTCACACTTGTAGTGCGAGTCTGACCTCTAAGGCGATTGTAATAAGAACGTCACAAAGTAGTACAATGTGTCAAGCTCCACGTGCATACCAGGATCCGAACCCAAGACTCACGAATGAGAAGCGGGTACTTTAACCTAAGAGTACTATAAAATATGCTCTAATTTTAATTTTCCTAATCTAGTTACAAACTGATAAAATATACATCAAATTCTGTACACCTAATGAATATCTATTGTCGGCGTGTCAATCGTGTCTTGCAAATTATTTTCAGTGAAACTAGATGATATTGCGAAGTTATATAAAGTCTAGATCGTAAATATTTGCGCTGTTATAAAGGAATTTTATGATCTAAACTAATTTCTTCTTCTATACTATAGGTACTAATACAATAAAGAGAAAAGTAAAATTTGTTCGAAGGTTCTTTTTATGACGTAAGAAGGGATTTTTGGAATTCATTCCTGGGGATAAAAGGTAGAAACACTGTTATTGTAAATCCATATTAAACTTTCTACTTGTTGTAAAAATACCTAGCTTATTTTATTATGAAAAACAGATCTTCAGATGGTGAAATAAAAGACGGATGTTTGTAAGTATAATAGAAGTTCGTATTTTTTTGTTGGTTACACAAATAATAGTGTGTAATAGTGTATAGGCGCGAAAAAATAAACGATTATGAAATACATTAGAATAAGAAAGATATACCTAGCCTGATACATTTTTTGGAAAATCAGTCCTTATGGGGATATCACTTCGTACCTACCATGAAAACGCGGTTTTAGTCTAAGTATTTCTTTTTTTTTTTAATAAATTTTTTATTTAGCCTTTTAATACAAGGTAATTATGTCAGCCTCATAATGTCTGATATTCTAGATACAAAACAAAAAATAATACAAAACAATATACGAATTAAATATCTATGCAGCGGCACTTCGTTCACGAAAGACTAATTTAATATATTTTAGAATACTTTTAAATTGATCAGCTACACAATTTTGCAAGATTATATGATTTATTATAATGTCCACAGACTCCCCATAACGCTCCTTCGCTAAGTTTTTCAAAACTGTATTCTTAGATTCCATTTTCCAACTATTAAATGTTGGCAATATTGGGAAACATAATATCAATTTAATTGAAGGTATGAATTAAGAATTTAATTAGCGTCTTAAAGCCCCGCGATCATATGAAACGAGATACCTACTTATCAACCAACTCGACGTAATTAAATTGAACAGGTGGAAGTTATACAAAATGAATCAAAATTAATCTGGAGCAATTTGACAGGACCGTGTCATCGGCTTCAAGCTTAATTTCAAGTTTAATTAAATAATATACCTGTATTTTGTGTATGCGAAGATGGATCCTAAATAGAAACAAATGACCTCGTTATAGAATGAATGAAGTAAATAATTAAGTGAAAAAAGATGAGCGTTCGTTTCAAAGTCGAAGAGGCTTAGTTGGCATTTACAAATTTTATGGAAATAAATTGCTAAAAAAATGTACAAACACTTAAGTAAAGACGTAGTCTATAACTTTCTGGTACCTAGCGGCGTTACCCGCGTACAAAGACGTTGAAAGAAAAAGTTTATCTCTCCTTAAAATGATGAATGAAGAAAAAGTTTATCTCTCCTAATGATGAACCTCTTTGCCCACTACCTTAAGGCAGTCAAGGATTATCTACTTCCAAATTTCTTCATCAACCTGTTTAGGCTGTGCGTTGTCTGTCAGTGAACCAGTAAGACAGTTTTATAGGTATGTATCATCAAGAATAAAAAATGTAATTAAAAAAGACGTGTGGCACTCGGGGACTGCCGCGGTAAAGCTACAGCATTTTGTATCAACAAGACTGCCGAAAGAAACGGGTTGTTCCCAGTCCGCCGATCGGAACTCCGATTGGTAGGGACGAGTGGGAATATTTTTTCCCACTGCTCCGATTGTTTTTATGTTGTTTCAATAACCCCTTTTTTCGCCAAAAGTACAGTCACCAATAAAATAATAAAGTTGACTGTCTTGGTTGGTCTGACTATTTCATTTCATTTCATTTGATTCGATTCGATTCGACTCGACTCGACTCGACTCGACTCGACTCGACTCGGCTCGACTCGACTCGACTCGACTCGACTCGACTCGACTCGACTCGACTCCGACTCGACTTTCGACTTTCGACTTTCGACTTTCGACTTTCGACTTTCGACTTTCGACTTTCGACTTTCGACTTTCGACTTTCGACTTTCGACTTTCGACTTTCGACTTTCGACTTTCGACTTTCGACTTTCGACTTTCGACTTTCGACTTTCGACTTTCGACTTTCGACTTTCGACTTTCGACTTTCGACTTTCGACTTTCGACTTTCGACTTTCGACTTTCGACTTTCGACTTTCGACTTTCGACTTTCGACTTTCGACTTTCGACTTTCGACTTTCGACTTTCGACTTTCGACTTTCGACTTTCGACTTTCGACTTTCGACTTTCGACTTTCGACTTTCGACTTTCGACTTTCGACTTTCGACTTTCGACTTTCGACTTTCGACTTTCGACTTTCGACTTTCGACTTTCGACTTCGACTTCGACTTCGACTTCGACTTACTTTACTTTACTTTACTTTACTTCACTTTATTTTATTTTATACAATGCACGGCCTTTAAGCCACACCTCCGTGCCCGTCGGAGTGGGGAGAGCGTGAGGTTTTTTCGTTACGGAATTTCTGGATTCGGTCCCCGTGCTCAAGGCCCGCGATAGAAGCTATGCAATAGCTTAAAAACAAAATTAAAAATAACAGTTATAAAACTCCACCTCGTATTAAGCAACAATGGCTTTATTAATACGACTGGCAGGTTATAACGTCGCCACAAATTTTATAACTATATTTGTTTAATTCTGCACACTCGCGAATTGTTTTACGATTCTTTTAGTAAGTAGAGCATTATTCAACTCTCGCGAATTGTTTTTTCTTCATTCATTAAACATAAGCACATGGCGTGAGGTACGAGTGTTTTTGGCAAACACCCAACCGGCGGCGAGGCGCAAACAAACACCGAATAGTCTATGTGACCGAAGGACAAAACTTCGCTTGTTATCGGAGAAATATCACAACATCTCTGAGCCTTTATAGACAAAGTTTAGAGGACTGCATCGTTCGCTGAGTGTTGATTCATTGACCGCCTCTTCCGTATGAAAACTTTCCTTTTATATGCCTTGAAATATTTTGTTTCCCGCTCGAACCCTATTTATTCCCGTTGACGTGGGAATTACCAAAAATCCCTTCTCAGTGCTCAGTTCATTTAAGAAAACTGTGACAAATTTCAGGCTTCTGGACCCAGTGAGTGGTTTCGCCTGTGCTTTAATCGATCAGTCAGTCAGTGTCTTCTGTTATTTTACATATTATGGAGGAGCCGGGGTGGAATGCCCCTCGATCGTGAAAAGGGAAGATCTTCTGCCAGGCGAGGTGATCGTGCCTGGGGACCGCAGTCCAACTGTTGATGTTGGACAGCTGTATTCATACAAACTCATTAGAAAACATCGATAGCGCGGTTTAAAACTTGCCGCCTACTTAGTTCTATTTAGTACTGCTAGGTGTCGCTACAAATATATAGAAGATAGAAGAAGATATATATGTAGCTTCGTCCTCTTATCTGTGTTTTCAGTCACTGAAGAGGACTGACGAAACCTAATTAAGAAAATGAATTAAGAGCCACCTCATTAAGTCAAGTACTCCGTCTTGGAATGAAATGGAAATAAATGTATAATTGCATTGTTTGTAAATGACTTGAGGTTCATGTGCCAAATAGTAGTAAAACATTAACGACAATTATTTTTACAAGGCCAAGACTTCTTTCTTTTCTAAGTTTAGGAACTTCAAACTACAAAAAACCAGTTGTTGTACCTACTAACATTTTATGAATTAATTGTATAGTTGCCATAAAAACTCCGTGGTTCGTCACTTATTCGTAATTTCGAATGTATTTTTAATTTAATTATAAAGCCAACTTTTTAGGCAGATCCCGTCGTCAATCTCGCCAAAGCTTAGAATGCACTACACAATTTTAAGTTAGAGTGTCAGAGAATTCAAGCGAAGTGGCTTAAATGGGATCCAGTTTAATTAGGAGATTTGTCAAATAATAAATAACGGAGCTTGTTCATCGCAGAGTCGCGCTGTGATTTCAAAGCCTTTAGATACGAGAGAATTTATTCTCGGCTCCGAGTTCCCTTTCCGGCTTTAACTTACCCTTTAAGTGTATAGGATCTTGAGATTGTTTTTCCACCTTTATTTTAGTATCAACATGAGTAGAGAAAGTGAAATTTATCACACTCCTCATCACATTTAGCAATACACTTATAATGCTGATCTATGGTACTGATGTATAGATGTTTGTTGCTCTTTCACGCAAAAACGACCGAACGGATTTTTATGAAACATCAGCATAACACATAGGATATATTTTATCACCGTATTCCCACGGGATCGGGAACTATGCAGGTGAAACCGCGGGGCGCTGCTAGTTCATAATAATCAGGTGATTACTGCTCATCACTCCAAGTTGTACATTTATAAGGATGATCAATGATATAGTTTTGGTAACCTGATTATTTTCTTAACGGTCGGTTAGTGTTGGTGAACTCGGCACTTAGTGGGGAAAATGTATGTGCTCCAATAACTGTTATAGACCACATTGTCCTTCACCAAAACGCAACTTTTCGCTTTAAATATCTCGTCTCTTATGCTTAAATCAGGACCTGTCAGTAAAATCAACTCCAATTTTCGGAATACATAACCATACCCACGTTGCCATTTCCGACCTAAATCCATTGGATTCAGCCCTCAAATCAGCTCCCCCGTCCTTTGTCTGCCAGCCTCGTTCTTTTTCAATTCGTCAACTGGAATGGCATGTGCCAATTCAAATCGGGGATGCATAGGTCGATTTATCCGGTTAGGTTGGTTGGATCCGTCGCGTCGCATCAGGTCGCTTTAATGAAGAGGCTGACGCCGCCGATCGTAATTATCGACTGAATTAGAACCGCTGGCTCAGCCTAGTGATTGGTGCCACTCTGCTATTGTCCCGCTTTGATCAAAGCTTTGGATATTTCGAACGAGAATTTCTGGCACCTACAATAAAATATACCTGCTCACGTTTTATCTCTGAGGTAGGTATTCCATTTATAGGGTTCTGTACCCAAAGGGTGCAAAGGGGACCTTAGTACTAAGCCTTCGCTGTCGAAAAAATAATATAAAAATATAAAATAAATACCTACCTACATCATAAAATTATTAATTTTTTTTTATTGTATGATGGCACATAACTACGTGCGAATCTGACTTGCACTTAGCCGGTTTTCGTTAATATCCCGTTTTTATGTAAAATATGTCAGTAATACAAGTAAATAGGACACCAAGAATCGGTTGTTCTAACATCATGCCGTAATGCCAGGCTGTAATATTTCTTGTTGTCTAACATTGCGTTTTTACACGAAATACAACTATGCAGTTGAACTTAAAATACAATACTGTATCTGTATGTACAATATACAATGTATATATCGGTATCTTAGCTGGCTCTGTCGCCTGGGCCGCTGTTACATAAGCTTCAGACCCAATTCTAATAACTTTGAAGAAACTTTAATTAAATACAAAACTCTACAAGACTTGAACTATAATTTTAACTAATAACAACTAAAATACGAAATTAGAATAGTTGAGCCGTATCACGTTTCTATATAGTTTCCAGACTTAGGTACCACATTTTCAGATTAACTAGACTGAAGTTATTTTCTAAAACAACTATTGCGACAAAGTTTACGTTTGAGTTCAAGTGTCATTAAGGTGTTTTTGGCTGCATGCTATATGATCCCATCATCTTAAGTCAATACGTTAGTACGACAGTGGTGCTGATTCTGCTTTACAGCGACTAAACTTTTTTAGTTTACTCCTGTCATTTTCTTTCTCTTAGAAAAGAACAGAGACGAGTGATATTTAGTCCTGTCAAATTAAAATTAGTCCTGTCAACTAAGGAATTTAAACGTGTTTAGTGCATATATAATGAAGTCTAAATTTGGTTCTAAATTTGGTAGGTTATTTCCTATCCCTTTTCTTTTTTTGAGGTAAGACAAAGACAGGACTAAACCAAAATAAGTTTAGTCGATGTAATGCAAATTCGCCCCCATTATGTCATTTTTTAAAAGGATTGACTCGCATTGCTAACTGTTTAAAGTTATAACAATGCATATCCAGTTTACATGGGTAATTAATTAACATTAAATTCAGCAACATCTCATAGCAACAACGTCAAAAAATTACAATTAACCAATGAAAATTATTATTTTACTATATTCATTCTTAGTCATAAACTATGCGGTGCAAAAGAAAACGAATATTTTATGATGTGCAAATGAAGTCCTTTCGACTTGCCCTAACCGATTTGCCCCAGTAACCCCACTTTCAACTTTCGACCTTCCATTATGATCTCTTTTGTCCCGAAAATAAAACTGATTATTAAATTCGCAATAAAATTTAAGTCGATAGGCTTCAGTAGTTGCCGAAATTATCAGTTATGACAGAAATACAGACATACAGAACGGACCTTATGGTTCGTTTCTTACCCCTTTGGTAGGAAACCGTATAAAACACGCCAAAAAGATGTTTTTATTATTTCAAAAAATTTTGCACACACAAGTAGATACAACACAATTTCTATTACAGCAATAATATTAAAGCTACAAGAAATGCACAGTTTTTTTTACTGTAAAGTAGGTACTTATACACATAAAATACAGTATATACATATAAGAGACTGAATACACCTTTAGAGCGCGGTGTACAACGTATAATTTTCATGACAAGACACTTTGCCCCAGCCCACACTCTTGCCCCGAAGCGTCCTGAAGGTCGCGACCTGGAACATGAAACAAAAGCTTATTACCTCCTAACGGTACATAAGATGTAAAATCTGCAAAAAAGACATGACATGGCGGTAGGTACAGTTGCTACCGAACTTTTGTAAGTCCTCTTGTTTTATTTTGGTAATGAAAATTTAATATTTACAAAATAAATGATCTGAGGCTTTTTATCCAAGAGGAGGGGCAAAGGTATTCATTAATCTTTGGAACTCTTAACATGCCTGTTACACATGCCTCAGAACAAATTCTGTGACCTGCGCGGGCTTCCTCAAGATGTTTTCCTTGACCGTCGTTCTAGTGATAAATATATACGTATAAGTTTTCAAAAACTCATTAGTACATGCCAGGATTCGAACCCGAGACCTAACGCATGATAGGCAGGCTCTTTAATGGCTGGGCTATGGCTGCTCCTATATAGATACAAAGTTTATGCTTTAACTCGATTTTAATGAACATATATGAGCTTTTGCCCAGCAATGAGACATAGCTTCCGTTAAAAAATACTTTGCTTATTTAAGACACAGATATATAAACATTTATATATTAAACAAAGTTGGACAGTGTGCTTTGCGAAATAAAAGTGGCATACAACAATCCCAAATTAAACATATAAAAATCTCTATATTTCAAAGGTACCTAGAAAATACAAATCATCAAACAATGACAAGAAATAAACAAAACGATATTTAAGTGCCCGCTTGCCCCAGAAGGATGGTTAGTTTACTGAAAAAACAAGGCGTTTAAAAAAGATTATGTAGTCTAATGTTTTTTTTTATATATATCCTATGTAAAAAGGTGTTCCTAATAAATATTATTCTTTCTTTCTTTCTTAATGTAGGTACTAATTTCGTCCGAAACCATTACGATGTGTTTTCGCTGTTTAAAAGCTCGGTTAGTTACTTACTTTAATCTGTAAAGAACCGCGGGTTGCAATTGGAACCGAGACACAATTTTAATAGATTTTTAAATCTATTGTGTCTCGGATGCTTGGTCTTAGAGGTTAATATTTTTTGGGTTGTTCACATACAAAAAAAAAAAGTTAGACCCAAACTTTCAAAGAGTGTGTATCCCTCCTTCAAAGCTTTGAAAGTGAATAGTCTTCGTGTACGAACCGCCTTATTTGCGCCATAAAATTCCACGTGATAACGGCTAACGGTCCGGTGTTCCGTTCCGCGGAACAAAGTGCGGGTGGTTCCGTATTCCGCGGCTCCGTGGAATGACGGAACGCTAATAAAACGCCGGCATTTCTGCGCCATTAACCCTAGCCACGGCCTGGCAACTTTTGTTTCTATTACAAATTGATTCTGCACTCGTGACTTGCTTTTTATACGTTCTGTACCAACATTGTAAAATACCCATGCTTTTTAGTCCCATTCTAGGCAGACGGAATTCTACGGGTATTAAGCAACTGAAAAACATACTTAAATACAAATAGAAACCAAAACTCGAACCCAACAGACATGTCCATGCAAAACAGTTGCCAAATTCAGAATTTTATAAAAGCCACATCGCTTCCAGCCTTAATCTTTATGCTCTGGCAAAGCATCTTGAAAATGTTCTTGGCAAGAAATGGAGTAGAGGAATAGAAAGTTCGCAGGTATGGGATATGTGGATGACCACGGAATTAAATTAAGATCGAGCCGCCCTTTGTCTTATATAACCAAGTAATACAAAGTGAAGTGGAATATCCCGACCATTAAACAACCCTAAGAAGTACTAACATGCCCACCGTCGTTGCTTAAATGTATTCTGTTTATTCCCGTTCACGTGGAAATAAAAAAAATAAAATTATATCTACGAGAATCTACCTACCGAGTAAGGACACTCAAACGTACTCGTACTTATATGTCTGTCTTCGATTGTATTTTAGTTTTTAAGTGGTCCTAGTTAATATTTTTTCTTTCTTTCTTTTTTTCATAAATAATAAAATACATATTTAACATGAACCTGTATCAGCTCAATGCAAGTCTTTCGTCAAATAAGTATGTGGAATTATGGGTCATAATCTCACACGCGCATGGGAGGTGGTGTACAGGTTTTCACAGATAGAAAACAAAAACATCTACTGACACTGAAGACAGAAACTTGCTACATGCACAACAAGAAAGGTTATTTAAGGAAAATCATTAGGTTAGTTAGATTAAGAATAAGTTATAAGTTAGGTACATTTTACACATAATATGAAATGGAATAAAATCCTAAGAATTGTTTAAACATTGAAATCTCCTATCTGCATTCTTTAAAAAGCGTTTGAAGACTTATCTAGCCTCTCCAGTTCCATGTTGGCTATCTGAAAGCCAGGGTCCAGTGCAACCGGACACAATGATGGATTAATGGCCGCCGAGGCCCCGGGCCAGCAATTTAAACCTCGAAGAAGGTGAGAACTTTAAATGTGCTACATGCACATACACTACACTACAATATACCTGGCAACAACTGCAACTATATACTTGCGAAGGCACATTTCACGTATTTTACCCAACTGTACCAAAAGGAGGTTCATGTTTCTCGAGTATACTAAATATTCATTGGTGCTGGCTAAATAGCCTAAACGGTGTGAAGGATTTTGAAGTACAAGGTGTTGTCAGATATGATTTCATCTCACTTAGTGTAAACTTTAACTTTAACCTTTTGTCCAGCGAGGACGCCTAGAGGTCTGTTCAAAGAGTAAATTTTTTCCACTTACAGAAGAGTAAATATCAAAAATCCCAGAAGAATAGCCTACTATTAAAGTACTGGGTTATTATGATAGAGTCAATATTATAAATCCAACTAAACTCACAATTTTAGTTCGACAACTTCGAGTCCATTATAAAATTGGAAATCAAAATAAACATTTTACGAGCTAGCAAATGAGGCAAATTTTTCTTGAATAATTAATGGGCCGTTTCTCGCGTTTCTCTTTGAAATTGAAAAGTTTTTTAAGTATACAATTTTTGCTTAGAGTGAAATCGAATGAGATTCGAAGCAATTTCTAGTTATTTTGCAGGTTAAGAAATATTATTTTCTTATTCGTTTATTCGATTAGATTCATATACTTAGTACTTACATTAAATATTGTTTGTTGTGTTGACATTATATTATTTTTCTTTCAGGTAAGTTGCTTCACTTCAAAGGTGGCGATGAGGTAGCTAAAGTCTATAAACGATCAAAACTAATAACAAAAACGGGCTAGTTGCAATTCCGTCTCGTACACGAAGGCTTCTGGACTACCATACAATAAAAAAAAATATTTTTGGAATATCGAACCGTTGCAACAGATTATCACTAGCTCGGCGGTGAATGAAAACATCGTAAGGAGACCTTCAGGTTCCAAAATTAATTCTGGGGCATGTGTTGCAGACCCTTATTTATTTTATTTTTATTTAAATGTATTTTTTAACTACTGAATTTAAACCCTTCATAAAAATATTATGAGAACTTTATAATTTTAGAAAAAATATAGAGTAACGACCCTAACGTTCTAAAGGAGTGTAGGTACTTAATTATATCCGAAACAAACGAAGATGCCGTAATGTTTTAGCCACAGACTTTAGCTTATTTATTAAATGTGGCGCGGTGTAGCGGATTTTAACATTCTATGAAACTAACACAGTTGGAATAAAAAAAACGCGTGGTACAGCACACTGAACACGCTTTCGCGCCGCGTGCGGTATCCTCCAATCAGACTAAAAATATAAACTGAAATAATAAAACTGTTGTAACTAAACGTCGGAACAAAAAGAAACGTTTCTCGCCAAAGCTTTTGAACTCAGTATTGTCGATAACTACATTGCAAGCTCAACAACTGTCACCCGCTCCTTCGATTCCACACAATGGAGAAATTTTAAAAGAAAATAAACACGTGAAAATATCTCGAGAGCAGATGTCACTGGCACTGCTCGGAACAAAACTTGTGTCGACGGACACAACGTAGCGATGGATACTGAACACAGTTTGGAATTACCGCAGTCAATTTCTGACATGTGTTATTGTGCAGTATTTTTAGTCATGAAAGTTGCTTGCTAAAAAGCATGAGTGGCAGACGATTGATTAGTTGATAGAATAAGGTACCTATACTGTAATCTAAAAGCGTTGTGGCTTGAAACAACAACAACTGTAGTGACTAGGATTAAGGAAGGAATGCCAGGTGTTTTGGACTGATTCATACACCTTCATTAAATAAAATACATGCTCGACGGTTTTAAAATCAACAATCACATTTTTCAATACAGCCAAATTATGTTAATTGTTAATAACTCTAAAAATATTTAGAACAGGAAGACTTTTATACGTTACAAACTACGCTCCAATACGTACTCGAAGCACGGAGAGCTTTTAAAACACTTGTAAGAAATATTGCTGCCTTTAAAAAATATTGAACGTAAGGAAAGCCATTCTAAGATCCCACGGCGGAACCCTATAACTGTACAATTTAATTTTTACAAAGATCTATTGTCAAGCTCTGACCACTGTGCACAATAGCCTCCGAGGGTCAAGAAGCACTACCATTGTAAAAACGCACCCATAAAACACCGCGACCTATTTACGTCTGCACCAGGAGTTCGCTTCGAGAAATAATTTCTACTTCGCTCGATACCGCGGGCATCCTTCCGTGTCAATGGCGAGGAAATTTGTCGTCTTTGTCGCTGGATCCAAAGCCAGCTTTGAATCCCTTTCACTGCTGACTTCCTGTCTTTGCAACTCCGAAGCAGGAACGGTTTTTGTAGGTATTTGATGTTGTGTTTTTGTTTGCTTTGGTAAGGATTAATTCCAGACTAGCTGCACATTTTCCAGCCTGGATATATCACTTGGTAAAAAATATATCCTATGGAACGGTGTAACAAATTTCATAAAAATCCGTTCAGCCATTTGACCGTAATTGATCAACAAAGATAGAAAAATAGAAACTTTTACGCTTATATGAGTGTAATTTACAAACATGGAAGTCAATAGGTATGTTATTACACGATTGTGTTACGGATTCATGGATGTAAGTAGGTATATAAGTTATCTTTTTACTAAAACTGATGTGGATAAAAACATGAAATCTTATTTATTATATTGAAGTTAATATGGAAAAAAAATATTAGACTTCTAAACCGTCTCGATTCTTAATGATTCAAATTAATAAAAAAGTCATATCGACAAATAATACATACCGATAATCTTTAAATTAACTAGTATTTCTGACAAGTATAAGAATTAAGCCTGATGGCTCAAATAAACAAAAACATAAAACATTAATAAATTACTGCAAAAACCCTTTTACTAGTTTGTTGACATCACTGCGTAAGCCGTCGCCTTTGTGTACGGTCAGCAATGACCAAAATAGCGGTGTAGATATTCTAACCCCCTGTCGAAGCGAAGTTTTACCGTAAATTACGGGTGCCCTAATTCTGTCGAAAACAGACCCCTTTCGCGGAATGATTCCCAATACGTTCCGCGCACCGGTATTCCATCATCTATCCTGAATGAAGCCTTGTCACCGGAGCAGAAGGGTCTTTTCGCTCCCTGTGGCCGTCTTAAAACCAGAGCCGCTTTCATTTATCTATCCTTGAAGGCTGTAATTGAAAGGGACATTGATGCTACTTACTCAAGCGGAACTGATAGCGATGTATTGTGACATGTTCAATTTGGAAAGCGTTGGAAGTAAAAGTTTTACGTTTCGTTGGTTTTATACCGTGCGTTTGTACCTTTGGGTAAGTAACTATCTTTCGGTATTTCATTAAGTGAAACAGACTATACTTTAATTTATTTCCTTTAAAAATAGTACAATATAGACAGTCAGTTTGTATTTTGTGCTGTGGTACTGTTAATATAATTATATTCAAAGGAAAGCCTTTTAAGGATCGCGTCAACAGGCATCTTCTGGGCAAGCTCGTTCGTAGCCCCGACTTTGTTCTCGGGCTAGTCTGGAGTCATGGGCTTACCGCCCATCATTAATAAAAAAAAATACGCAACTTGAATGAAAGTTTGGTTTTATAATTTAGCATTTTACTATGTTAGTGCATGTTGTAATAATTTTAAACAAAAAAAAAGCAACTTCAAACAGGAAACTAAAAAAAAGTTGAAAAGCACGAGTCGTCACTACGATTTCCAAAAATTCTCTCGATTTCTCTGGGATGCCATCATAAGATCCTGGTTTCTTTATCATGGTACCTACCACCCCTATCCCCTTTCCAACAAAAAAAAAACATCAAAATCTTTTCATAAACGACAAAGTTATCCGTGAATACACCAAAAATATAAATGGTGGAATTGAGAACTCTTCTCCTTTTTTGAAGTCGGGTAAAAAGAGAGCAAAAACATCTGATACGATCACATAAACAAAACTGCAGCGATTCTTGAATAGATTTTCGATCCTTTCAACTGTTAAATGTAGCGGAAAAAAACTCCAGGCAGTAAACTCAGTTCCAACCCCTGAACAAATTGACATACGGGCAGGACCTTTCGAAATACTGATACCTACATAAGGGATTCTATAAACGAGTAAGTAAAATCTACACATATACCTAGTAATATACAGGATGTCCTCAATGTAATCAAGATTGTAAATGTAATGTCTCTTTCAATATTTAAAAAATTTGGTACTTTAAATTTATGTAACACTAAATTTAAACTAGTCGGGTTACATTTAAAAATCTTTTCTACCAAGAAAGTCTATCTCTAACATAAAGCAAGAAAAAGCTCTGTTTACTATGGTCCGTTAAACTACTTGTCAATAGGGTGTTTTATCCCACTCACACCTCGTAAAATGATTCCTCAATCTCACTCAGGCTAGAATCTTAAAGATACGATCTCAAGAAAAGCCTAGGGCATTTTTTTTTATTATATATTTATTACATACCTAGGTTAGCTATTATTAAAACATGGCTGTATAAAGAGATACCTTTGCCATACTTGTATCCAAAGTTATAAAAAAAGGGACACTTAAAAATAAGTTACTGGTCTGTGGGCTATGCTTCCCGGTATCTCTGTATAAAATTATGAGACTGCTCTGCTCATTGTGATTATTAGATAGTAAAAGTAATGTCACCAGTGATAATGAAAGAATACAGTGTGATTTGTACGGAAGAACTTGTTTAATTGAGGTACTGCATGCTGGAGGGTTTCCCTGAGGAGAAATGGTTTTTCACTATTTATATTTTAAAGAATAAAAATTAAAGAACTGCGTATAATAAAAAAAAATTACGACAATCCCTGCAATAATTTAAAGTGTCATACTATTTTGGAATCCTCATTAGATACGTAAACGTTTGATGTCACTTGCCAAACTAGCGTACATTTTTTTATTACAGTCACTTGAAACTGCACCAACTTATTAATTTTGATAAATTATCTGTGAAAAAAGGTGGCATTTTCATCCAAGCTATAGGACTATAGGTAGTGGGTTGTGAAATTTAGGAAACAATTCACAGTAGCATTATTCAGGTTTATATATATATTTTTAAATGGAATAAAGTAACTTAAGATTTGTGGCAACAGGAGTGAAAAGACTATCACAGGGTGCAGAATTTCTCGTTTATTTTTCTAATGGCTATAATTTTGAAAACACGTACCTATCTAACTTTGATTTTTTTTTCTAACCGATACGACTTGGCTGTCAGCCGATTTTGACTTGACATCGACTTATATGACACGACACCCTGTAGGTACCTATATAGAGAGAAATATCCTGACTGATTGACAACTTCATCCGCTAGACTTACAAAGCTGAAATTTGTAATGTACCTAAAGGACGAAGGCATCAACTAAGAAAGTGTTTTTTTTAATTCCCTCTCACAAAAATACAATCTAGATGCCTGCTAGTTTTGTAGACGCGTGATGGTCAGTAGAAACTATAGTCTATTTCACGTAGCATAGGTTCAGTGACAGTTCACATTTTTCCATTTTACTGATACTACTGTACGAAATCAGTAAGCTTAAAACAAAAAAAGTGTGAACTGTCACCGAACCCATGCTACGTGAAATAGACTATAGAAAGAAACATAAATAAAGTGTAAAGCTGCGCGTGTTTATAAAAGCTATTGCCACTCAGTTAGACACGCTCACCGAGTCTAGACTCGGTCGCGTTTTACAATCAGATTATCAGCATTGTTAGATACTAGCAGCATGCCGCGGTTTCACCCGCATAGTTCCCGTTCCCGTAGAAAAACGGCAATAAAATATAGGCGATGTTACTCCCTGATAATGTAGCTTTCTATTGGTCAAATAATTTTTTAAATCAGTTTTGTGGTTTAGGCCTGTTTCGATCAGCGGTTTAGGCTGTGCGTTGATCCGTCAGTCAGTCATTCAGGACAAAGCATTTTATTATAGATAACAGCATCCAATGCAAATATAGTCGTCTAACTAGCGTCTATAACTTATAAACTGCCTTCTTACTACAAAAAATATTTGAGCTTTGAACATTTTTAAAGACAAACCATGCAAGTATAATATTTATTTATTTATTTATTTATTAGGGTAATCTACAGGACATACACTGATACATTTCTAATAACTTATTCTACAATTATAATAAATGTTAAATGCTGTCCTACTTACAGACTACCACAGCATGAGTAATCATTGACGTGATTTAATTATAGAAATAGTTACTATAAAATAAATTTAGCACACAAAGAAAACTGATTAAAAATGAATAAATTTTTGATGCCAAAGATGAAATATTATAGATAAGGCTAGATAAATTTATTAACAATTTTGTAAAAAAAATTTTGAAATACACTTTTTATATCCGGCTAGATTGGCTGCAAATATATCCACTCCTGGGTTGTTTTTTGATGCAGAGTTATACGAACTTATTAGTCTATTGATTGGAGATCCCCTCCCCAAATTAGTCCTCCAAGGCCGGCAAGCAAATAGTGTGTACCTAGAGACTCTGGGTGTTTTATAAGGAGCCACTATGTTTAGTTTAGAAATCAGTTCGGGCGAGTCGAATATCCCATTGGCGATTTTGTACAGGAAAATCTGATCTAAGAAAGATCTTCGATCACAGAGTGAGTTCAAATGGAAGCGCTTGAGGCGGTCCTCATAATTTGGAAGTTTTTTGGCTAAAAAGCAACTGAAACTCAGATTCCACAGAAATCTCTTTTGAACTCTCTCAATTCTCTTTACATAAACATCATAATAAGGGTTCCAGACGACGCTACAATACTCAAGGCCACTGCGCACGATAGAATTATAGAGAGTAATTTTTGTACCAGCATTTTTGAACTCTTTGGTGTTACGCAAGAGGAAACCAAGATTCCGGAACGCTTTATTGACTATGTTGTCAATGTGAATGTGAAAGAGCAATTTTGTGTCTAAAGTTACTCCTAAGTCCTTGATGTGATCGACAGTTTTAAGAGCTTTTCCATTTATAGCATAAAAAGGTGGCTGTTTTAATTTATTCCTGGTGAATCTAACAGCGTAGCACTTTTCAGAGTTAAGGCTCAGTCCGTTATGTAAACACCACTCAGCTAGACGATTAAGATCACTTTGGAGTAAAGAGGAATCGTGTTGGTCTTTGATTAGCTTTACAACTTTTAGATCGTTTGCATACAAATAGAAATTGGAAAACATAAAACAGCGACTTATATCATTAATAAATATATTAAAAAGTAATGGGCCCAAATGGGAGCCTTGAGGTACGCCGGATAAAGCTGGGAATTGAGAAGACTTGTACCCATTTAAAACTACTGCACATTTTCTGTCCGACAGGTAAGATCGAAACCAAACAACAAAGCTAGCACCAAAGCCAAAAACAACAAGCTTTCGCAATAACGTTTCGAAATTCACTTTATCAAAAGCTTTACTGAAATCCGTATAGATGACGTCCACAGAATACTTAGAATCAAGTGCCTCTGACAAAGTGGTAACGAATGATGTTAAGTTGGTGCAAGTTGATCTGGCCCTCATAAAACCATGCTGTTGAGATATTATGACTTGCTTCATATGCCAACTTATTAAGGGGCAAAGTAACTTTTCCAGTAGTTTGCCAAAGACTGGCAGAATTGAAATTGGCCTGTAATTGGTAACGGTATTTGTAGACCCTCCCTTATGCAAAGGCACCACCAGCGCATCCTTCCAGACACTTGGGAACTCTCCCGTGGATAAAGATTTGTTGTAGATCAAGGTTAGAGGATGTGACAAAGCACTAGCACAACGAACTACAAAAACCGAGGGGATCCCATCGGAGCCTGCCCCCTTGTGTTCATCTAGTGTCTTTAAAGCAGTCATCACTTTATATCTCGAGATAGATATATTATCCAAGATATTAGACACAGCAACTGGCCATGGCTCGGACGGTGGAGGATCATTTCTTTCGTAAACAGACGAGAAATGTTCTGCAAAAAGGTTGCAAATATCAACGCCACTATTAGCTGTTTTGTCACCCGAAAACATCTCTGACGGGAAAGTATTATTGCAACTACTCTTCTTACTTTTGATAAAGGACCAGAACAACTTAGGGTTTTTAGTTAAATTTCCTTCAATGTTAGCCAAGTACTGACTATAGCATTTAGATTTCAGTTGTTCGCACCGTTTTTTTAACAGACAAAAAGTGATGCTATCAAGTGGATTTTTGTATTTACGGTAGAGTACTCGGTATTTCATTTTCTCTTTCAGTAATTTAATCAAATCACGGGAGAACCAGACAGGATAATTTTTTCGATTATTTCTGCTGTGTAAAGGAACGCAATCACTTATTATATTTCGGATAATATCGTAGAATATTGCCACCATGTCGTCTACTGATCCACAAACAGAAAACTTACAAATCCAGTCTATTTCATTTAATTTAGTAATAATGCGACTATAATCGGCCTTAAAAAAATTGTATCTGGTATCAGTATTAGGGGATAGATGTTTAACAAATGTAGAAGATAGCTTGAAACTTAAAGGTGGGTGGTAGGGGTCGATACAGCTCAACTCCTCGGCTAGGGATAAGTCAGAAACCGTTGCCGTGCATAATACCAAATCCAAGATTTTATCTTTATGATTGGTGATATAATTGTACTGGTTTAATGAATTAAGGGCAACGAAATCTAGTAGACAGTTAGCGAGACTACCACTGGTAGCTTCGACCTGAAGTGCGTCAGAATGATCAAGCTTAAACCAATTCAGACAGCTGAGATTAAAATCGCCTGCAATCAGTATATTATTATGAGATTCCATAATGCTATTAGTATGATCGATATAATGTTCGAGGACATGTTTTTGAAGAGGAGATGGCAAATAAACGGCACAGATAAGAAGTTCATTTAGTTTTCCATTGTAATTTACATTCACGCTAATCCAGAGATCCTCGCAGTCACTTTCGAGCTCATGTCTGCGATTCGAATTAATTTGTTTTTTTACTGCCACCAAAACACCACCCCCGCAACTATTTTTGGGATAAAAACTAGCAGTTTCGCGGTCACGCCTATAAACTATATACCGATCGTCAAATAACTCTGCATCAAAGAAAGAACCGTTTAACCAAGTCTCAGTTAATATTAAAATATCATAATTATAACAAGATATGTTTTTATATACATCTGTGGTTTTTGTTCTTAAACCTCTAACATTTTGATAATAAATATGTAAGTTATTGAATTTTAAAAACAGAAAAGATACAAAGCATTCTTATATAAAAACAGATGATTCAAAAAGGAATAATTACAAGATGCGAATGAACAGTTTATTCGAGAGTATTTAAATGAGATAGATCGCGTACGTAAATGTAATCAGAACTTTCAGTTTTGCGCATGAAAATCTTGCCACCTCGCACCCATACAAATTTGTACTGCAACTCGTTAGCTTTTTTGCGAGCAGCGGCGTGGAGGTATTTGTTGTCAGGAGACAAGTGTTCGACAACAAATATTGGCATCTTCTTTACACCGCCAATGCCAAGGTAGGATATACTAGGCATCTTGTCTATAAGTGAACCGATTTGGATAATATTATTTTTTTGAAAGCTGGTGCTTCCAAATTGGTCCCATTTCTAACAATGGCATCCATGAGAAAACTATATAAGTTGAAGTCGTTTTTTTTTTCTTATTTCGGTTAATAAATTCCTATACGCAAACTGATTCTAGTCTACTGCATATTCTCTATCCGTCTGCTACAATTCAATCATAAATATTGATGGTATTTCCTATTTTCTTTGATGACATTTATTTTTATTGAGAAGGCTCTTCTGTGAGCAGTTTTCACGGACTCTATTTTAAGTCTAAGGTAAGTCCGACTGCCTCCTTCCCGTCACGCACGAGCCGTTCACAAGGTATCGTATTGACACGATTGAGGATTTGTTTACAGAACAGTTACACGCGGGCACGTGACGATAGACGAGCCTTCGAAGCAAACAAGACAAGTAACAACCTTATGTTTGCGTAACTTATATTTGTAAAACTTATTCAATGATGTAGGTAGCTACCGGCAATGCATGAACAAGATGTGTAAACATGCGAATTCTCTTAGTTCGGCGCATCTCTGTTTGCATCGAGCTTCGCAAAGCAAACTTCGCCAGTGTTCCGTATAAAGACGTTTCTGAGCTCATAAAGCGGTGTAAAGTTAATTGAAATACCTCCCCTGTAACGAAATTAGCTGGCTTCAGTTCGACTCGCGTTCATAGCTTTTTGTCCCGAGCGGCAAACATTGAAATACGTTGTTGCCATTACTGCATGTTGAACTTTGTAGCTACAATATTGAGGACGCTTTTAATAGCTTCTCTGAACTCTTCTAAACTGTATAGCGTAACTTCTTTATCATGTACTTGGCTTTATGAGAGATTTTAATAATGTTTCGAAGGCTTTGTGAGACCTTTTAAGTGTTATTGCAAATAAAATATTAACATTGACTCGTGACCATATAATAAGGTACTTAAGTACAAGTATAAAGTAGTGTAGGTACCTTCTATTTATGTAGATACACGAAACACTCAAGCACGTTTACTCAGAGCCACTTGAACGTAAATAAAGAACGTTTTCTTCCCGAATTTAGTGTCCGTATCAAACAAACACCGGTGCCGTCATCGATCTTGCTGAGAGGAGTTTAATCGCCAAGCAACCGGCCTCGCCGCCCGCGCCGGCGACAAGATTAAATGCTACAAAAACATTGAATTTTCTTTTTGTCCCGAAGCTTTCGAATCAGCTGAATGCGAAGTGGATTAATGGAGTAATTAGGAGAAGGTACTTTAAAATTTGTTTTTATTTAACAGCGACCCATCCCGGTTTTGCTAGGGTATAATATATTTTTTACACTTTTCAGAAGAAATTGTCTAAATGATAATAAAAGCTGTATCAAATGTGTTTATACTATTTAGAAATTGGACTTTTCTTAGCTAGTGGTGAAGCGATATATTATAGTTGAACCAGAGGTTGAACTAACATTTGTCAGATCCATAGATAGTAGATATTCGTATTTGAAGCTATGCTCTTCGACAGTTCGACACCCCGACCGAACCTACTGCGGCTGTCATAAAATTTAGTGTGACCAATGTGCGACGCTAAAAGTGAGTATAGACTACAACATTTACTTGTATCAGAACATCGAGCATTCGCCATTTTTAAATTTACTCGAACCGCTCTTCGAACACGACGCTCGATGTTTTGTTACAGCCTTTTAAAAACCCACGAGCATATTGGTGTAACATTTCGTCGAGCCTTATAGCCGAACGTTCGTGGGAACGTTACATTACATGGAAATGCTTAGGCTAAATGAGCTTTTGCCTGTATTGTACCATTCGTAAGAACGTTACATTACACCGAAACGCTGGAGGAAATGTTGAAGTCTATATTCACCTTAAAATCGTAGTTAAGTATGACGCACCGAATAACGACAGCGTTCACAAAAAATATGTACACTTCAGTTTAATCGCCTATATACTTTAGCATGGACTTACCGCTTTTATAAATACCGTTTTGTTCCCAAAAATATTC
Organism: Ethmia dodecea; assembly: GCA_963855545.1. Lineage (NCBI taxonomy): Eukaryota > Metazoa > Arthropoda > Insecta > Lepidoptera > Depressariidae > Ethmia > Ethmia dodecea. The sequence goes on from OY979457.1 coordinate 9,362,350, forward strand.
CAAAAATTCTGAACAAATAATACGTAACATTAGTCCCTACTCCAAAACACCCACGCATTATTCCAAAGTACTTTTGAAAAATAGACGGAGGCAGGTAATCTTATTAGCAACGGTCCAATAAATGAACGGTGAAGACCACTCAAAGTGGACCCAGTGCCATTACCTTTGGTTCTAGAACGTTACTCGATAAATAAAGACGTAAGAGTTTACGTGATAGGTGATAACAACATAAGTAAGGGTAATGTTTTTAGAAAGAAGGTGAGGTGAGGTAGCATAATATGACTGGTAGATATCGAATCTAAAACGTAATACAGTTTGTATATTAATATGTTAAATTTGCATGGTTAATTTAAAAGATATTATGTTGCTGCATCGTTAGATGTTGAACGTTTTTTAATCTATTTGATTACTTTAAATAATTGTTTGTAAAGACCGCACCGTATCTTAACCACGTACTACAGAACTACTTTTTCTAAGCAATGTGTAGCCGTTAAGCTTACTTTCTTTGACAATCGACAATATATACCCAGGTATATATTATTTATTGTCAATGAGATAAGGTATCAATTTCATATCCTAAACATACTGTATCATGAAGAGTGATCCAAGGAGTTGTTCGGACTTATCCGGCCGCAGCGTTTCGCCAACGTTCAACGCGGCAAAGCTAAAATCCAATCACTTGTATAGTTGGCAATCCACCACTGTGTGATTTGTGGAAAAAATTGTCGCCTGTGGAACAAATTTCGGGACCGATACGACCTTCAATCCTTCAAAAAGAGAGCGTACTCCCAACTCAAAGCCCGGCAACGCATTTATGATATACTCGAGGCTGCACTGAGGAGACCGCAGGTGTCCATGAGTGACTGTAGTCACTTACCATCAGGTGACCCGTCTGATCTTTTGCACCCTATACTAAAAAAACCGAATAGACAAAGAAATTCCAAATAAAGTTAACAACATCTGTCTATACCCAGGTAATGCAATCAACATTGCTTTATAAACAAAGAATTCGATTTGTCATTTATCAACCAATTATTATTTATGAGAGTCACGTCGCTATATTTGAGACTCGCGAAACTGAACTGGGATGGAGGAAGTAAGAGCATTATTCATTGTTTCTTACGATATTAAGCGAAATGAATCTCCTTGTAATACTCATTTTCCATTTTCGGGTCACTCGAAGACTTGGACAGTAGGAATAGAGTGTCGATGTTAAAGTTCTCGTTTTTGTTATCCTAATTACTTAATTTTACAAATTCTCCTGTAACAAATTCATGCTTGCACCCAGCGCTGCTGTGTGTCATCTGTAAAACACATTCATGAACAAAATAAAGAACTCAAAAGACTAAAAAACTACTTGATGGCACTAAAATATCATCGATGTATACAAGTCTTAGACTTTTGTTGATTGTTTAAAAACCGTTCGACCGATATCCATATAATTTAAATGGAACTACCTCTGAAGTATGATCTACCAAACAAAAAACAATAATCAAAATCAAGTCATAATTGGCGGAATAATAGCGTATTTATATATAACTAGTGGTTCTGCGCGGTTTTACCCGCGTAGTTCCCGTTCCCGTTTTGAATACGGGAATAAAATATAACCTATGTTACTCAGAGATATTCTAGCTTTCCATTGGTGAAAGAATTTTTAAAATCAGTCTAGTAGTTTAATCGTAACAAACATAAAAAAGACGTGTGGCACTCGGGGACTGCCGCGGTAAAGCTATTGCATAGCATTTTGTATCAACAAGACTGCCGAAAACAAACGACGTTAGACAATGCACGGCCTTCAAGCCACACCTCCGTGCCCGTCGGAGTGGGGAGCGTGAGGTTTTTTTTCGTTACGAAATTTCTGGATTCGTTCCCCGCGCTCAAGGCCCTCGATAGAAGGCATCCATCCATCCATCCATCCATCCGACCGTCCGTCCGTCCGTCCGTCTGTCCGTCTTTCCGTCCGTCCGTCCGTCCGTCCGTCCATCCGTCCGTCCGTCCGTCCGTCCGTCCATCCGTCCGTTCATCCGTCCGTCCATCCATCCATCCATCCATTAGACAATTCACGGCCTTCAAGCCACACCTCCGAGCCCGTCGGAGTGGGGAGCGTGAGGTTTTTTTCGTTACGGAATTTCTGGATTCGGTCCCCGCGCTCAAAGCCCGCGATAGAAGCTATGCAATAGCTTAAAAATACAAAAATACAAATCTTTCCTCTTTATAATGTTAGTATACATGTAGATAGTAGATAGGTATAGATAAAATAAAGTAGGTCGAATTGAGAACCTCCTCCTTTTTTTAAGTCGGTTGAAAAGATAAATTGGTGTTGCGCCGGTTGTCCTGTTCCCAATTTTTGTAGGATTGACTTTTTGTCCCAGGGATCCATACCTGTTCAATTTGGTCTGACATAAAACTGCCACCCCTTAACTACCCCACCCTAAAAACGTTCTGATTTTTTAAAAATACCTAGACGTTCAAAAAAATACACCTTTTTTTCTGATGGGGTAGGCAGAGACAACATGCCTCTACCTGTTACGAACCTCTAGATTTTAGCACGTTGGTTTCGGGTACGCTTTCTCTGTCTTTTCTTCTATAGGTATATTATTATATTAAACTTTATACCTTTAACTACCTATATATTTAACTATTATTATATACCTAGATATAAATGAAAGTATATTAATGTAGAGAGATTATATGTAGAGGGTCTTAAGTGATGTAAGTTCTTCCTCGCCAAACTAAATTATTCGAAAAACTTTAATTAAATTTCAAAACTTTGGTATTCACCCTCGGGAACAATTATTTTAAAAGGACTAGCTATGCCACTAAACTATCCCTGGATTACCGTAAAACATAAACTTTTTAAACTCGCCTTAAATAGTGCTGCACCAAAATACCCACTTTAAATGCAAAGCCTAGTCCGCGTTAGTTTAAAACATATTTAAACCGCACGAATGTATGTAACCTCAGAATTACTAAATTTTCATTTTCACTCACGGTGAGATACAATAAAATATTTTAGACAAGCTTTTGCCTGCGGCTTCGTTCGTGTTGCGAGATAAAATAAAAGAAGCCTGTTTCAAGATGCAAGTTATGTCCTGCTATAGGCTTTTCATCAAGATACATATTCAACGTAAAATATGACTAGGTATTAAGTAGACATCATTAATTATTTTGGCATCCATTAAAAAATAAGGTCTTTAAAAATTGATTGCCTGATTGTGCAGATTTATTTATTGTGTTCATAATTGTGATACAGATAGACAAGAATTTAAAAAAAAAAACTTTTTTTTTTTAACTGGATGTGAAGTAGCTTATTATCCTCCCCAGGATGTAAACGATAGCCCTGCAAAAAATGTGCAACGCGATATCCGTAAAAAATCAACAAACCTATTTAATTGTAAGTACTTCAATATAATAAGTAGATATTACTTTATGAGAAGACAAGTCATATGATTCGTAAATAAAACAGTCTGAACAATATTTGTTCAAAACACAGCGCTAACTCGTGTCTACAAAGTTTCAATTGAATTGAGCGGTATCGACACTTCGCAGATACAAAACAACTGTACAGATATCCCCGTTAATCTCAGCGAACGTAAATACGAACAGTATACAATACGACATCCATATATACAGTATGTCTCGTTCGAACTTGATTGAATGATTGAGCTGTGATGCGTCCCCTAACGCTGCCTAATCAAGCGGGTAGGTATATGTTTTGTCAGCCCCGACGACCGAACGACTCAGATAAGCTAAGCCAGTCTGTTGTTGCCTACGTATACTTATTTAACATATAGTATATATCGCAACATATTGTGTTCAGTAAATACGTGCTCATTTAATTCTGGGTTGGAGATCACAAACGAACCTTTGTATATCTCGCCTTTTTCATTTATTTTTACTTTACTCCTATTTTTATTTTACTAGTCTTTTATGTCCCTTGTAAAATAACATATGAAGGTAATATCTATTTGACATTGAATGTGAAGTTGACACTAATTAATATAAAAAATAAATTTATAACACAAAACCATATCAGTATTCCAGTAGTTTAGTTACTGCATCTAATACAATGTAAATACAATAAAGGTTGTAGGCTATAATGAACAGTACATGACCCCTGAGAGTGTTGCAACTTCACTTACAATTAAATAACTAAATACATGAATATTTTTTTTTAGTATGATTTATTTATATAAATGAAATGACGTGCTTTGGTGGTCGACGTCTGGACTTATTTGATGAACTTACGAAACTAAAAAAAAATGGTAAATTCCCCTGAAAATTGGAAAAAAGGATATTTGACTAGGCGGTTACTTTTGTCGATATTTAAAAAAAGAAAATCTGTGTATCAAGTGAGTCTTTAATCTTTTATCTCACAATTTATTTTCGATACAGTATTAATATTACACCGTATTCGCAAAAACCTGAAAGTTTTTTTTTATTTTGTATTTTTGACAGGACATTCGTAATAATTATGATAAATTTCGATTGTTCAGAACAGACTCATGCTTCGTTGTAATAAATAAATGATAATTTTGACGTTGTATTTGATGCGTACGTACATTTTCAATTTCCAACGAGCGTTTCCTCTCCGTCCACATTTCAATGCAAATAGTGTCGGTATTTTGTGAACCTTGTAACTTGCACTAAAGACCGGAGCACTGAGAGCTGCAATCCCGAAATGAAATAGTTCAACGTATTTACTAGTCGCCGAGTGAAGCGAACCACAACAGGCGAACATTTCGGACGACAAGCCGATGCTAACTCAAGCATGAACTTTTATCGAGTTAATATTGTTCCATCCCTATTTATTTCAAGAAACGAGGGAATTTATTTACAAAGAAAAATACATTGTTCCTCTTTGAAGGACATTTTTTATCTGTAAATATTGTAAAATAATGTATATTTTCTTTGTAAATAAATCTTATATTAATTCTTTTATTTACAATATTTACAGATTCTATAATAAATGACCTCCAAGAATGAAAATATACATGTTCACATGTGGAAAACTGCCCAGAAGGCTGGCCGCATCCTTCTCTTGATAGCTAGACTGATACTTTCATAAATACTAGATTTTTACTCTGTTGAGATTCTACTTCGCATGAATCCACCCACATCTTACTTATACAGCGCCCCCCCCCCCCGATTTTTACTAAAACCCTAACTCCTAGGGTCAGATATTTTATAGCTCAAGAAAAAAGGGCTCCAATCGGAAGAATTTGTATTCCAGCCACATGGTAGAGAATACTAATGAGACTGTATGATTCCGGAGAGCTTCCTAAAATACTTACAGCGAGCACGCTTCAAGATTTGAAGGTTAATGAAAATTTCATAAGCTACCGGCCTAACTATACGTGTATATCTATAGAGTGTGATCCCTCGACGATTTTTATGTGCCGATATTCGAGACCCGTACTTGGGGACTATTTGGCGATTGACTGAAATGGTACGTGTCCATTCTACCGCACCGGACGCACGGCACGTAATACGATAGTTGAATGTGGTAGAATTTTGACTTATATTGTCTACTAAAGAAGGGAAAACCAAAATCAATATTATATGATCTCTAGCAAAGTACGTTTAAACACAAAAGTTACTTTTTTTAAAGGTTTAAAAACTTTGAGGATCTAGGTAGAAAATAAAACGGATTTATGCTATACTAGCAGCGCCCCGCGGTTTCACCCGCGTAGTCCCCGTTCCAGTAGGAATACGAGGATAAAATACCTATAGCCTATGTGTTATTCTGATATGTAAGCTATGTAACTGTAGAGTTTCATCAGTAGTTTTTGCGTGAAAGAGGAACAAACATCCATCGATACAAACTTTTGCATTTATAATATTACTAGGATGTGGTTATAAAGTGTGGTGTTATGGCGTCAATGCACTATACAAAAATAATCTGTTAGTATATTTAAAACTTGATGATTTTTAAAAAAAAATTCAAATTTTATTACATGTTATACTAAACAATTAAATATTATACCAAGTTAAGTACCTACATATTATTAATTTAAAAAAAAGCTTTCTGAAGAAATTCACCTAGAACACTGCCTTATTGTACTTTGTAAACATCCTATTGTACTTTTTAATAATACCGGTAACATTGACACAACAAACATCGATGTAAATGAAATTTCTTTAATGATACCTATTCGTGTGATAGCAGTGATAGCCCGGACGGTTAAAGAGCCGGTCGAAAATCAGTGAGGCTCGGGTTCGAATCCTGGCATGTACCAATGAGTTTTTTAAAAACTTACGTACATATTTATCACTAGCTCGACGGTGAAGGAAAACATCGTGAGGAAACCCGCAGGTCTTAGAATTAATTCTGAGACATGTGTAAATAGACCCAGTCCGGCGATAGGCTCACCACCTACCACGTTTAGGGGTCCAATGTATCTCGTGAAATGTGGGTATATCCAGTAATGAAATACCTCTGCCTACCCCCTCGGGGATGAAAGGCGTGATATTTTTTTTTAGTTTATTTTTTTTAATCGTGTTGGGAGGAATAATTTAAAAATTTTGATTGTGATTCCAGCTTTACCTTTAATTTGATTGAACAGGTCACGTACAGAATTTGAAATAAACTATGTATATGTAAATAAAAAGCAAAATTGTGCACAGCTATTTTTATCCTATACTGTTTTTATCCGAAATACAGCTTCAAAACCGTAATTCCATAACATTCCAGTTTAATATTTGTATAAACCGTCAGTTTCGAAATAGGATATCAAAAGCTTCAATCTCCGTCAATCAAATTCATTCGCAAACAGCAACATCCAATGTTAGTTATTGATGTGACTACAAAATTGCGTAGTACCTACCCAATATTTACGCACCAACAATATGCAGCCAAATTGAGTATCGATCGAAAAGTATGTCGCGAAAGTTTTCAGACAGAAATACGCCACAATAAACTACCAATAATAATTTCATAATAATGATCACTTATTTGAAAAAACATTTCTTCTTAAAAATATATGTAATTCTGTGAACTCCAACTTATACAAAATTCCGAACCAAACGTTCAGAAATTTCAGTTTACGATTAAATTGAACCAAGAAATCACCTTTCAAGGTGTCATCCCTGACTCTGGTTACCTAATTAAGAGAGTATATTGCTCTGATAATAATTTAAGCTTCGATTTTGACTGTCTTTTGGGCTTTTTGAAATTATTCAGAATATATCTAATTAGTGATAACTGTTGGAAGTTAGTTCAGCTTTTATAATGAGGCCCAAATTTGAATCCGCGTCACGAACAGGGAAAATTTTAAAAAGTTTTCTAGCTTGACAGTGAAAAAAATCATTATAAAGAAACTTGGAGGCCAATTCTACTAAATTTCAACGGTTACAGTTGGATGACAATGACAATGACATGGTCAGTCGATGATGTTATTTGCTCTGAAAAGTGTCAAAATAACACCATTGTCTGACCATTGATATGTCATAGTCATCCAATTAAGACCGTTGACATTTAGTAGAATTGGCCCCCTGCAGTACCTACCCATTATTCAGTTCTCTTCTGAGGCATGTGTGAGTCGCCTATCGCATAGGTACTATGAGTAGATCCAGAAATCCTACTAATGTTAGAAATGCGAAAGGCTGTGTGTTTTTTATTTGTCACTCAATCACGCCGTCTGACCGGATTTTGATTACTTTTGGCATACATATAAGTAGTTTACATATTATCCTGGTAGTAGGATACTCAATATCCCGCACGACGGTGTTGCAGGCAGTCAATTTCAGCGTATATCTGTCAAAAAACTATTAAAAAATAAGTTTGAGTGCCGCTTAGTATATCCGTAGCGGGTAATGCGGATGAGCAATGTAATATTTATGAGTGACCCTCTCAAGGGTAGCGAGAAGTGTTATGCAGAGTGAATCGCGCCCTCTACTCGAAAAGATTGTGTAATTTATTTTTTCACTTCACTCCATTTTGATTTTCCACTTCGGATGCCATCTTTTCTACCGGATTAGAAGTTAAGGTCTCTCTTGCATTCGAAATGCTTTGATGTTTTTATTGTTAACGAGTCAAAATATAGTTTAGTGATTTGTTTTATTGTTAGTCACCAATTATTCTTTATTATTATTCAAAAAGAGTCCTTAATCTAGTTTTCTACAAGAAAGTTTCTTTTTTGTTCTTTTCTATATGTTTAGCCGCTATATCTATCTATATGATAAACTGACTGACTGATTGGTGATGTATCAACGCACAGCCTACACCGCTGGGTCTAGAGATTTGAAATTTTGCACAAAGATAGCTTATACAGTGTAGGCATCCACTAAGAAAAGATTTTGCAAAATTCAACCCCTAACCCGCGAAGCTGCGGGTAAAAGCTAGTTTAAACATACTACTATGGCAAAGACAGCAATTTTATTAAATCAAGTCTATACGCAAGATACAGAGGATTCAATCCTTTTTAGAATAAAGCCGTTTGTTTGTAAGCGGATCACGCAAGACTTAACGGACTTCATAAGATACATATTTGGCTACAATGGATCCGATAACAAAGTAAGTGAAGACGGCGAACAAGTCTGTAGCCTGGTCTATTTAATAAGACTGTATTTAGACCTCAGTGTAAGCAAGGTCAGGTCAGACGTGCTCTCTCATGAGAGTTGAGACACTGTTCTCCCCCACGTGACTTAAATCTAGATGCTTTTAGGTCATAGAATAACCAAGTTATGGTTTATGAGGATACATCTTAAAGCTTCCCACAGGTACGAAGACTCTAGCATTTGGTTTATGAGAACTCCATTAGCTGGATACTTAGGTTAAAGTAGGATTTATAGGTTTTTCATTTTGTTGAACAGAAAATGGGTTTCCATTTCTTTTCTTATTAACAAGTCGCTATTTTATTAACTTTGTTTTAATAGTGGCCGGAATTATTCCAATATTCAACGTTGTATAATGTTTATACATAGAAAGCTTGTCCCGTGCTAAGATGTTTCTGACTTGAAACTTGAATCAGTATGTTACATAACAGAGCATATGCCGCAAAAGGACTTTTGTACAACTTGGGGATAATTTTGCATGTCACAAGAGTATTTTAAAAATAACTGAAAACCGGTCAAGTGCAAGGGCACCCTTTCAACATTTATTTTATTTTGTTGTTTAGTAACAGAACTACATCATCTGTGAAAATTTCAACTGTCTAATGATCACGGTTCATGAGATACACCCAGGTGACAGACGGATAAACAGAGAGAGGGACAGCGTAGTTTTAGTAATAGGGTCCCGTTTTACCCTTTGGGTACGGAACCCTAAAAATACCCGACTGACTGACTGCAGTCGCAGACTGCTGTCGAAACAGTTAAAAATCATTGTGCTGAAAACAGCGACAGTCAACCGGGCAAATTATAAAGATCAACCCACACTAAGGAGGGAAAGCTGTTGTGATCAAGAACATGATTTTTTTGTAATGTTCGAGTTTATATGCGACCTGTCCCACAACAGGGTGGGTCGCACAGCTATCACGTAATTATCGCCTCTGTGTGCACCTTAATAGTTCTTTAATAGTTGTGGTTTAGGCGAATGCCACAGGACTAATACCAGTTGACAAAGAAAGTTGTATCTCTCAATTATAAAATTAAATCAATACCCACACGAGACAACCACGGGCAAAAGTGTAATTTTCAGTGTAAAATTCTCTAACGGCTGGTCTTGGAAAATTAATTCCAGACCGCCCGATTAATCCCACCACAGCATCGCAGCCTCACGCTCTGCCATTGACAGTTTGCTTTTGTTACAAACTAAGCAGCTATCGGTTTATTTGTTCGTCCTAATTCCGCAATTGCCACAGAAATAGCACGGACTGTCGACATTATTTACAATGATCTGTAATTTACTTCATTTTATTGTTTCGAATAAGTAATTTATGGTTTCATTAAGTTTATTTTTGACCCGTAAAGCCTAGCCTAGTGTAACAAGTCGATGGTATTTTTTCAAACTTTAACCCGTCCTTAGTTAAACAGAATGGAATTTATGTTACGTCACACTAGGAAGGGGGGGCGGGGGGTCTCGCAAATGTGACCAGCTGTGACAAGGACGGGGGGAGGGTTAAAAAACCATGAAATTTGTGTGACGTAATTTATGGATGGTCCCTTAATGTTGTGAAATTCGAACGCGAGTCTATGTTGAAAAAATTATTGAGCATCATTTCGGACAAGATAATGCAGGTATGAAAAGCATTACTTTAAAATATGAATCAGTTTATTAAAATCCAACGTACTCCTGTTTTTCGTATGCCATTTCTTCCCAGAATTCGATCCTTATTAGCGACACTCTCGAATGGTGTAATAATACAGGGTGAGTTTTTTTCTACAATCAACGGGTCAATCAAAATCGGACCAAAGACTCCTTTGAGTACTTTTCGATATTCCTCACAGTTTCTAATTAGCCTACTACGTCCACTTAAAAAATTCACCCTGTATATACTTTACGAAAGTTTTTTAAAGTAATTATTACATTTTTACTAGGATTCGAACACGAGCGTCATGCTTAAAATGCGGTCTCATTTCAAAACGGCTATCTCTCCTCTGATAGACACAGATTCAGACTACTATATTTGCCCCAATAAAGAAAACAAACTATAGATAACGCGAAGCAGTAAGCTTTGCAATATACTCGTAAAAATAAATGTCACGATTGAGATTACTTAATAATCGTAAAACTAAGTCGATTCCGATTGCGGAAACTTTGTAAAGTATAACCGCGGCCGTAAAACTAGGATATTATTTACGACCGCGAGCCGGCGTAGCTCCGCGAATATATTGCGGCGGGCCAGCCGCGCACCTGCACCAGAAGCACTTCGCGGTTATACGTTACTGCCACCTAAATCTAGGAGGCGTATCTGGAAAAAAGGATTTAGACTTCCCGACTGCGGGATACGGCTTTTCCGTCTTTTGTTTAAAGCCGTGATCGTACGGCGATATATATTTATAGAGCTCTTTGTGGAAAGAGCAGCAGTGCGTAGAATTGATCCTAAAGCCGACATACCATTATATCACCACTAGTCACGATTAGGGTTCAATATCTCTGGTGAATAAGGAGTAATCATATATTTAAGTATATATTTACTTGCCTTACACCACTCAAATCGTTGCTCAACATCGCGTAACATTAGTAAACATAAAGCAACGTAAAACATAAAACTTATCGCTGCTTTATAACTTGTTGTATAGCCTAGAAATATGACGTGATTAAAGTACCTATGGCCCCTTACGATATATAAAAAACGTCTGTGCAAAACTTAATGCTAAAACTTGATGCTTATAGGCTGTTCATTGTATGTCAGTCCCTGTGTTTTAATAAGTAGTTGTTTCTAATAAATATACCTTTAAATTAGAATACCTGTAATTCGTCAACCACCGCGCGGTTCCAATGCGCACCGTAATAATCAATTGTGTCTATGGTTCTTGGTTTGAGAGCTTATATATATATCTTTATTTATTTCTATATTAGGGCAGAGTCTGAAAAGCAGCAGTTGTGCTGAGACTCTACTAGCATTTTCATCCACATATTATGAACTTACTTTTACTTAGTTTAGTCTAGTTATATTTTGAATGAAAATCTTATTTATTTATTTACTGTTAACACTCCCTACAGTATAAAATAATATAATAAATAAAATCAGATCACATTCATAAACACTACTAGTGAATCCCGTTGTGTGCACGTAGCGTACGGATGTCCTCACTATATTTTACTTCCGCTGAGAGACAGGAAAGAACTTACGAGAATTTTTTTTAGGATTATTATTTTATTTTTTATTTTATTATATTGAAAATTCGAAATTATAAGTTTTGTTTATAATAAAGTAATGTGAGTTGGGTTTCGAAAACATTAATAAGTAATTAGTTTATAATATTCACGAAAATCATAGTATAATTCTTTAAAAACAAAAACAACCTTTATTTGAACCAATCAACTAAAACCTATATACCTACCTTTATACCTACCTATAAACCTACTATGAATACGTACAATACTTATACAGTTACTTTAGTCTAATCTACTATATAAAAATAAGTCGGGTTTTCCTTCCTGACGATTTAACTCGAGAACGGCCGGACCGATTTTGATGAAACTTTTTGTGTGGGTTCGAGTGGGTCCAGGGATGGTTTATAGCAAAGAAAATTCAGCATTGCACCCGTGCAAAGCCGGGGCGGGTCGCTAGTTTTGTTATAATTATCTTGTCATTAAGACAACGTATTTTGGTTTCAAACAACACAATGTGAATATTATGCACAAATGAAAAAAACATATCCATTGATGTGAAATCCTCCTCCTTCTTAAAGTATAAAAATCCTACGTAAGGAACTACGAGTATATAATATTGCCTAGAACAGATATTGGCTGCAAAAAAAAATACTTTGTTGATGAATAAGAGACTTTTTATATCAGTCAAGAACCGTACGGTTCCAGTGCGCACCGTAACAATTAAAAATCAATTGTGTCGCAGATTATTGGTGTGAGAGGTAACCTAATAAAAAATGTAAGCATATAAAAAGTAGTTCAATGTTGAGGCGAGTTGTAACCGCAGCGAGCGAGGCGCCAAACTTGTTCGAAGTTGGGCCATTATTAAATTTCGTGAATTATGGTCAGAGGGAAGTTCAACGGTTTTTTTGCTGGTCCCTCGGCCGTCGTACATTATTTATCGGGCCGATATGAAATATGCATTAATCATAACGAAAGCATAACAAGTTTTCGAGTAAAATAACACTGTTCAGTTTTTAATGAGGTCGCCATGATCCTCTCGACATCAAAGCAAATGTTATCAAACGAATACCTTTAGAAACTTTAATTTTCTTGCCAAATTAAATGTTTCTTTTCATATTGAAACCATATTATAAAATAGCTCTATAAATATCTCACAATAGCGTCAGTATGTTTTGAAGCTAAAATGATGAAATAGGTGACTGATAAAAGAAAAAAATATGTAATACTTAACTATTTTTATACTTCACGAAGTGTTGTATATAGTTTTCTGTATTGTAATTTGTATCTCATTTGTACCTATTTTGCTATACAATACTTACGTTAAGTTACTTTCTACTTTGTGTGGTCTTGACAATTTCTTATGAAAAAACGGACTTTATAGTCCGTTTTTGTCTTATCAAACTTCAGGTTAGTGTGTCTACAACATGTAAAAGAATAAGCGCAATTGCTGAAATTAGTTTTTTCAGTATCGACTACTTATTCGATTTCAGCTATTTTTAATATGTGTTAAATTTTTCAAAAAAAATAATTATCGTATCTGAATTTAGTGCATTCTATGGAAATCGTGCTATTATTAATCGATATTTAAGAAAAATGGTTAGACATAACCAAAGTTACATTGCATCATATTTTTTTTATATTAAGATACTAATTGGGGTGTATGAGGAATTGCGCTTTTTCTGTTACGCGTTGTATAGTTTGTCTGCACATAAAAACCTGAATGTATAAGTGGGGCGTTTATCTCCCTTGTAAAATTGGTAACGAATCACTCCATCGGGAGACCTGATTGACAGATGGGCTGTCCGGATAATTGAGATGAATGAGACGCTCCTTGTCTAGTCCGATAAATCTTACTTTCCGTTTAAAAATAATGTTCGTCTTCCCTCAATAAGTGCATATCTTGAACAAATTTCACGATGGGTCGCTGAATCGACTTTTACTTAGTTTTTTACAGGCGGGGCTGAGAAATCCTACTAATATTGTAACTAAACGCGAAAGTTTGTATAGATTTATGGATGTTTGTTCCTCTTTCACGCAAAAACTACTGAACGGATTTTGATGAAACTTTGCAGTTATATAGCTTATACATCAGAATAACACATAAGCTATATTTTATCCCCGTTTTCTAACGGGAACGGGAACTACTCGGGTGAAACCGCGGGGCGCTGCTAGTCGACTAACATATTTACATACAATAAACCCAAAAACATTAGGTACCCTCCTTCTGGTGCAGTCAGGTAAAAATACATTGTAATACGTGACAGATAAGACAGGAAATATAATATTTAAAAGTACGTTATAAATCTCATTGCAAACATTTTATTTCCGCGACTGCTGTATTTCAAAATTTTATCGTTTGCGAATCACCGCTTGACATTTAGTGCGCCAAAACAGCGAAATGGAACAGCTAACATAGTGTTGATATTTATTTTACTGACGACAGCAATATGATGCCGTAGGCAGCTATTAGAGAACCGCACTTTTGGCTTAAAATCGTTAATCGTGGAATTCGACCTTCTCGACATTTTCCAGTAGGAATGTTTTTTATTTTATTTTGTCTATTATGTATAATATATCAAACAACAACTCTTGACCGCGACTTCGTCTCCGTATTGACCTAGTTAAAAAAACACTCTGTATGTTATATAGAAAATCCTGATTCTAGGCGTCTTATCAAGATGAAACATGTACCAGATTTAAAACTAGACCTGCAACAATAGATCTGTCAAAACCGCATACAGTTTAGTGCAGTAGGTACTGTTTGCGTGCGATCTCCGAGGAGATCGATAGAGCTATTCCATTCCTAGAAATATCAAACCTAACTCCCAGAACTCGTTCTAAAGCACATGTAACAGTGTCAATGTCAAAGTTTTTCGTTCAATGTAGGGGCTTATAAGTCCTCTTAATGAAAGTCATTCCGACTCCACCGCTTCGGTATGTATAGTTGAGTTCCGCAAATTATGTCCAAACCGATGATGAGTTCAACAAATTATGTCTCAATTAAAATTTGATGTACCTATCGCCGTGACATTGATAATTTAAATCTTACAAAATGTACAGGAAAAACACATAATATTCAAAGTCAAACAAAAGTTTTCAGTGAGTTTTAAAAATCCAGCGTGTAAAACAAGTTGTAATTGATCGAAATAGATTGACGCGTTGCTACCGAGTGCGACGATATGTGAAAGCTCCATTCGATTTGTCCATTAATTTGTACCGCGGCCAATGCTCGATGAATAGGCAACGTTAGCTGCTATATTCCATGTTAATAATTATTATCTAGTCTAGTATATCAAAGTACGTGTAAAATTCAACATCAATGGGTTTGCGTAATCTACTTACAGATTAATTTATTATAATTATAGTGGCGAAGGTTTTAGACGACACATTGGAAATGTTGGCGGCAGCATGGGCGTATATAAGGAGGGGGGTGGGGGCTAAGGAGGCCTCCCTAAGTTTACGCGAAAAAGTAAATTTTCGAAAAATATCCTGGCATTCTTGCTTAATGATAATAATTTTTTTGATAGCGGTAGAGACGAAGTCACAGACGATCACTAGTCTACCTTTGTGCGACTTTGGACTCCCCATGTAAAACCTTTAGCACAGTATAATAGATAGTACTAGATACGCCCATTGTTGGCAAGGATAAAAAAATACTCGAAACCAAAATATTAATGAGTTTTTGTAATTATTTTGATAATTGCTCTACATTAATGGTTACATATGTTTTTGAAAAACTCATTACTAAATGCCCCTTATGATAGGAACCACTTTGGATCTAAACGTGACTGAAACTTACCACAGGCTCGCTTCATAGATTCCGGCAATAGTTTGGAATGTAACTCAAGTTAGTCTAGATCTTGAATTGGATCTAAGTTTGGGCAAGAGCTACGTAACATAATGGCTTTGAAAGATATACGGCAAATAGGAGTTGGTCTCGAATAACTCTAAATGCAAGGATGCATTCGATAGCTCGATGGTTGACTTCGCCGCGTCCGAGGTTAGTAAATGCAGTTATGTTGGCAATCCTAATAAGTTTGTGGTAAAAAAGAGCTGCGGTTTCCTTGGTTACCACACTTTATTCTCCAACCAGGCCTTAGGCATTTTATATTTTTTTATTAAATTATACGCTTAGGTTATCACGTCTCGTAGAAACTATGTGTTTTTCCAGTATAAAAGGTATCTTATATCCTCATACATAGATCGTGCTGCCACATGAATGGTGTATCTATTTTATATTATATTATTATTTATTGGTTTTAAATGTATCAGATGATTTCAATTATTAGCTATTCCGAGTTTATTAGTGTCAATTCAGGCTTTCGTTACAGAAGTTACCACGTCATATTCCATAAAGTCCGCTCAATGTATTTTCCAAGGTACATATAAACGCTGTTGGTACTATTCGCCTCTTATTCCCTAGGGAATCTCTTGCCTTTTATTCCCTAGGAATTAGGCAGAGATATTCCACTTCTGAAAATACCCACTTTTCATGAAAATATTCGACCCCTAAACATAGCTATTTACTATCATGTAAACGTTCAATTTCTATTATCGAATAGGTAAAGTTCTGCGGAAACAGCAGTTAAAGTGCTTCTTAGACTTGTAGATCGAGATTGCGTTGCGATAAATTACGACCGATGAAGTTGTTGCATTATTTGGTAAGTTGCTAACTACTCAAACTGGTCAAAGCAATTTGTGTAGTTTCTATCATTAAACTAATGTATTTGGTGAATAGATTATGCCATACGTTTGTCAAGTACGTTTGTAGAATGCATAATTGTATTGATTTTATATTGTTATGTCTTTGGTGTGTACAATTTCGGCAGTATCACCACAGGTATCACGTAGTGAAGAGAATGCACGATGAAGATAAATTAGTAGTGCTCGAAGATTCTCCTAAAACCTACAAAACAAAGATGTCACAGTATGCAAGATAGAGCTTAGCATTGTAGAAGTAATACTAATCGTAGCACGGGGAAAAGAAAAGACGGAAGTAAGCAAAATTATTATCGAAAAATCGCCTTTGACTTCAATTGGATTGGGTATAGTTTAACTTACTCAGGTTAAGTACATACAGCGAAGGAACTATTACCTATTTAATGCTTTCTTTAAAGTCGGATTTCCTTGATTTATATTTCTACTAATAGTACTGATCCACAGTGGCTGCACACGTGTGCTATATGTTTATATATAAACCTTCCTCGTTAATTGTTCTTTCTATTAATGAAAACCGTATTAAAATTGGTTGCATGCATGCATATGGAGGAGTATGAAATTTTTGCACACTATAGAAAGAGTGCAGAATGCAATTTTTTTTTTAATAAAATCAATAAAAAACTTATAATTTCATTTAATCAACCAAGGTTTTACATAAAGCGCAAATGGAAAATAAAGAGAAAAGTTGTCAATTTTGAAACAAAGTTATATGTGTGAGTGCAAAGGGTGCATGGGTGAGTGTGTTTGTTTAGAGATAGAAAACTGAAATCTGTGAAGAACTTATCTGATAGGAATCAGCAAGTTCTCAGACGCCTCGTAAAGGGGTTCCCTTAAAGGACCTATAAAAATCCAAACACCAGTGACTTAAAAGTACTATCAAGTAACTATTATGTACAAACTTTATCTAACATCTAACATTATCTAAAAAATACGAGTATTGTTAGTCGTAAAGAAATCTCCCTGCAAAATGATTCGAATGTGATGTGGGTAAGATATAGAATGTTTTTGAGTATATTAAAAAAAGTATGTTAACTCGGAAAGTCTGTCCATAGGCTCCGGGATTTGGTTTTAATAAAAAATTACGTCAACGCGACGCTGTTATGAAGTTGCAAATTAATTTAGACGGGTTTGGAAACTCAATTTTCGCTTTATTTTATGCGCCAATATTTACCGAATATCAATTATCTGGTTCTTTCGTTGACGACGGTGGACATGACACATAACTAATTAATTTATATACCTAGACTTAATTATAACATTACACTGTACACTACGTTGTTTTGACAATGTCATCGATGAGAAAACCATATAATTTTAAGTCGGTTTTTTTACTCTTTTTCTTTTATTCCAACCAACTAACTATTAAATAGGTACTACAAATAGACCAACTAGACTATATATGTATAAAGCCTACGTTTATCTTTACACGTGTGGTGATACTAGTTTCATTTTACATTCATGACATTCTAAACCAATACCGCTCATTGTATTATTTCGCTATATCACCAACTAAACAAGCAATCACCAGATATTCGCTAACAAAGCAATCAGACTACAACTTCACAAACATAAAATAGTCCGCCAGTCCTATCTACATTCGGCTCACTGAACCGTTACTTCAAAAGTCAGTAAAACCTATAAATTGGTCCTAAGCTCGGAGCCAAATTATTGAATAATCAACTCGCAAACTCTTTGGAATGTCAAGCGCACGTAGGGCCGGAGATTATCTTTATCCCGTGAAGGCTTACACTTCTGAGGGTTTGTAATTTAATCCCAACACCTCCAGCCCACTTGTCCCACTTTCTAACTCGCACACTTAGCGTCGAAGTGGCTTACTTAGACGATACCCTAACTTAGTCTGCCGACTAAGAGGTAATGTATATGAGCTAATGACATGGCTTAGTGCGCTGAATATATCTGTTTCGGATTAATAATGTATTGGGTTTGGAGTGGAAAATGTACGATGTAATTTCAGAGTAAATAACATAAAAATATTACGTATTTTATATATCATCAGAAGGTAGAGTACACTTAACACACACACACAATAGGATAAATCGAACAATCTATGCAACTTATAAGCGGAATTCCTCATACACCCCAATTAGTAGATATATAAATATAAAAAAATATGATGCATTCGTACTTTAGTTTGTCTAAACAAATTTCTTAAATAAAGAGCAATACGAGTAATAGCACGTAATAGTAAAGTTTCTATAGGTAGTCCTAAATTCAGTTATTGCAATTAATTTTAGGGAAAAATATTACATGTAATAAAAATAGCTTAAATCGATTAAGTAGTCTCAGACAAACTAATTTCAGGAATTGCGCATAATCAGTTTTTAGTTTTATCGATTCGATATCGGACTGATTCGTATTGTTTTTTGGACCGTCATATAATACTCGTATTAAGACATACGATAGAGTTTCAGCCAAGTTCGCAAATATATTTTTACATGAAGTTACGAATGAACTAGGTATTATATACTTTTTAAAGCAAAACCCTACTTATATTAGACATCGATTCGTATATTATTACTGTTACTGGTGAAAAGTAAATATTTCCAGGGATGAAATACTTCTGCTTAGCCCCTCGAGGATAAAGGCGTGAGCATATATTTAATTATTCTATTATTTACTATCGGAGTGGCTCCCATAGTGAAAGTCGTTCAGTTTTATGGGTCCATTCACCCTTAAACATTATTATGTAATAAAATAAGACATTGTATATTAAAGGATGCGTGACAACCCTAGTGGGGCCCTATTCTCTGTTCCTGTCTGGACGCTACACGATAAAGGACAATGAGGTCATTTGCATTTCGCTCCAGCTTGAACGACGGTTAGGCCTGGCCATCGTAAAAAGAAATGGCGGGCCTGACCAAGGAAGCAAATGGCGTAAGCTTCAAGCATTCGAAATCTGGTGGCGCGGCGAAGTGCACTTGCGCTATAGTTTCAAAAACTTTGTAACTGTGAGTTGGGAACGCAGGGTTCCGTACCTTTTCTAATAATTGCCTTTCTAAAACTCTTGTACTTATAATAAAAAAAATATATTCTGTGAAAATTTCTCAAGTCTACCTATTGCTGTTCATATGATTACGTGAAGTATTTTGAAGATTAAATTTGAAGATTAATAAAGAAATACGTGTTTTGTATAGGAATTGTTATTAACTAGTAGACCTGACAGAAAACACTTCATATTTGAATCTATTAACTATTTAAGAAAAAATAACAATCAAATAATAGGTTACAACATTAAGTCATGTGACACACGGACAGACAGCAGAGCTTTGATAATAAGTAGAGTTTATTTTGCACCCTTTGGGTAAAGAACCCTAAAAAGTAAGTAATATTCGACAATATAAAATTCATCAGCGGTTTTGCTTTTATCCACACTTGAATGTAAAATTAAAAAAGCAGAATGTTCATTCGGTTTTATGTTTTGACAAGTCATTTAAAAATACTCATTATTAACGTTCTGTGTTTCGGAAGGCACGTTAAATTGTTGGTCCTGGTTTTCATTGTGTTTACGCACAATGGAAGTCGTTAAGCCATGTCAGATACCCTTGGGTGGCTTGAAAAATTCTGACTGTTAAGTGGCCACTAGCTTAACACCATATCCCAATCCGCGGTGGACTCGCGTGGGAGACTACGGCCCATACTTCCTCATGTGTGAGGAAAAGACCCTTAGCTCAGAAGTGGGCTGTTACGGGTTGATGATGATTATTATTAACGTTACTCTAGTATCGACTTTCCTCCGGATCTCAAAATCTGAATAATGATAAAAAAAACGATTATATAGGAGCCCTTCGTGATTTAAAGGGGTAAAAAACCTATTTATTACAATACCAAGAGCAGTGATAGCCCTGACGGTTAAAGAGCCGGCCGAAAATCAGTGAGGCTCGTTCGAATCCTGGCATGTACCAATGAGTTTTTCAAAAACTTACGTACATATTTATCACTAGCTCGACGGTGAAGGAAAACATCGTGAGGAAACCCGCAGGTCTCAGAATTCATTCTGAGACATGTGTAAATAGACCCGGTCCGGCGATGGGCTCACCACCTATCACGTTTAAGGGTCCAATATATCTCGTGAAATGTGGGTATATCCAGTAATGGAATATCTCTGCCTACCCCCTCGGGGATGAAAGGCGTGAGATTATAAAAATTACAATACCTTAACAATTTATTTTCAATTTTTACTTTCGTAAAATCACTACAGATTTTCCGGTTTTAATTAAATAGATCCACGGTAGCCACAATAGAACGGACGCTTTTCAATTTCGAAGCGTTTATTATGTGTTCAAAACTTCTATTGAGTGCACTTCTTTGGGATATTATAATATAAGGGTAATTGCTTTTGAAAATAATATCAAGTGATATTTTGTAAATGAATATATTTAATATTTTCCATATCTAGATATTATAATAAAATACTCTTATCAACTCTATTCGGTTACCATGATGTTTTGAAGATGCGACCTGCGATAAACACAAATAATTTTTAATTCCTTAACTAAACTCTATTTCAACTTTTATCAAACTATAAAGTACTTAACTCGAACACATCGGTGAACGAAAAAAACAGAATACATTTACAGATACAAATACCGACATGAAAATAAAGAAAGAAAGAAAACATACTAGCCAAGTGCGAGTCGGACTTTCACACGAAAGGTTCCGTACCACCGTACAATAAAAACACGTTTCTTGTATGTAGGTACACTTTTAGGGGAACCTTTTATTTTTAATTTTATTTTATTTGTTGTTATAACCGCAATGCCTAGAAAAATAATCTGTGAAAATTTCAACTGCCTACCTATTACGGTTCATAAGATAAGCACTGTCAAACAGGCAGACGGAAAACGTAGGCTCAATAATAGGGTCCCGTGGACACCCTTTGGTTACGGAACCTTAAAAACCGACTACATTTAAACTCCACAAAAAATATGAATACGAATTTAACGTCACTTAAAAATCCGTTAAACTGTTTTTTATTACATCACCTCTACTTATTAAAATCTTTTTACAAATTTGTACTACGTCTCCGCCAAAGGGATAGGGCCCACAAACCTAAAAAACATGAGTCGGGTAAAAATAAAACGAGTTCTCTTTGAATATCTTTGTCTGCAAGTAGAGGGCCCCAACATTTTCCCACGTCGTTCTTGACATTTTAATAAGACAGTGAGAGATGTATAAAGCTGTCACTGCCGTGCCTTGATGCGGAAATGATACGCAGTTCCCGGAGCCGGAACTCGCTTCAGACACAATGTGTTTTCAACAGAAACCGGGTAAAACACGGAAATGAGAGACAATCCAATATTAAGATTGGAATGAACTCGAAAATTTGCCTTTTACGCTGCCGGTGAGGTGACGCACCGGCAGTCATTATGTTTTAATAAACGCTGTTATTCGATTAATCCTGAGTTCGACCAACAAAAAATTAATTAACTCTCGCAACAGGGAAAGCGCAGCTGTAGTTAACGAGCCTCCCTCGTACATATTTATCACTAGCACAACGATGAAGGGAATCATAATGAGGAACCCAAGCATGATCGGTTGTGAGGCTTGTATAACGGCACCCCGCTCCGGCGATATATCGAAAGGACACACACGAAAAAAATGACTCTCCGTGGTTATTTAAAATAAAGCAGGCAAGTTTGTAACAAGTTTGAAACAAACTTGACGCAACAACTTATAACTATCAAACTTGCAGCAATATTGTCACAAACTTGCCTGGACAAATTTGACGTAGCAAGTTAAAAGCAAAGAAAAAACAAGTTTGCAGCAAGTTACCATGCTATCTGGGTAGGCTCACCTGTCAAGTTTAGGGATCCAAAAAATATACTGGTGAAATGCGAGCATCTCTCCTACCTACCCCCTCGGGGATAAAAGGCGTGAGTTTTATTTTTAAAGCGAGCACGTCCATGCATTTTGAATCGAATACCTCTGCCGACCACGTCGAAGATAAAAACGTGAGCATATTTATATTATTCCGATATTTTTATTTGTTCCTTGGAATAAAGCTTGGGAAAATCCAACCTCCTTGACCGGGGAAGGTTATGATTACGTCGTCTATATAAGTGCTTGTGTTATGTTATAGGACCAACAAGCTATGGACCGGCAAATTATGTAACGATAACATTTTATGACCATTATAAAGTAAATAGCTTTTGCTTGTGGCTTCGCCTGACTTCTGGGGTAGCCTATGTCAATTTCTAGGCCTCCAACTTGCCTCCAACTGCGTCTTTCTAAAAATCCCCGTCATTCCGTGAAGGCGGGACGAAAAACAATTTCGCATAGTTAAAAATATGGGTTACAATAGTCAGCTGATGATCTCAGAGCATGTTTTATTTATGTGACTAACAGTAGGATTTCTTTAGTATTGCGATTAACTATGAAAAACTATGAATTATTTCTATATTCCAACCCAAAATTATGCGGCTGTATATTCTACAGGTGCAAAAAATGAGAGGTGAGGTGAGGAGATGAGGTGAGATTTTTGTTTGAGTTTAGAAAATTTTACTTATTTTTTAACTTTTTGCAGATTGCTCAGCGAGGTAGATATTCTCATGGATTCTATTGCTCCAGAAATATACTTTACATTTACGTTAAAAAAGAGTTGGCCTTGCGTTTGTTGCTGGTTCTTCTAGGGGTGCTGCGTTTGGAAGTACTTTAGTTACTCGTTTGTGGAGATAGGCTGCTGTGTACATTCATTCAGCTCCTAGCCTCCATGGAAGATTTAGCGTCCCTTGTTACTAGACTATTTACGTTTCTGAGTGTAATTTATTGATTTCATTTGATTTGTCGACAGCGACAATGATTCTCCTCATCATGTTTCCTCCTGTTCCCTCCTGTAAACTTACTTTACTGTACTATCATGTAATTTTGCGTTACCTAGAACGTGTAAATTGCTCGGCGATGTAGATTATATTCACAGGGGTTCTATTGCTAGGGTAAGAGCCTAGCAAAAGAACCCTGAAAAGTTTATATCCGTCTTAATTTTAGGTCTTAAAATTTTCTTTCTCTTCCTGTAGGTTTATATTTGATGCATGTGGTATGCTACAATAAAATTGCAATTATAAAAGAAATAATATTTTTTTATATTCTAGCGTGCAAGTATCCATGTAACAAACGTTTGTCTACCTAATAAATAAATAAAAAATGAATATGCTAAGACTTCGACTGTAGTGATGCTTATCGATTTTACTTTCGACGTAGTTTATAAAGGAGAACCATTTAATATATCATATTTCCGCGAAGTAGACAGCTATTTTCGATAAAATCAAAAAAAGCAAAGTGACCTGACTTTACCTTGTATATTGGTTTTATCAGTAAAATAGGAATTTTATTAATCTTCCACGATCGGAACGTTTTGTTATTGAAAGTTTTTGGGTCGATCAAATTGTTCATATAAATATTTTCGTGGTAAGAATTATGACAAGCATTTCCGTTATTTTTTTTACCCGAGTACACCAGAAGGGCAGTTTCTTTCTGGTGAATTTATGCAAAATTATTTTGTAGGCCTCTTAAATAAGTAATTATAGTTTATGAAAACTAAAAAAACAAGCTTTAGTAGGTATGTATTACAAGCGTCATAAAAAATCAAATGAGCCTAAACTCGAGTGGTTTACGTGTAGCCATTGAGGAGTTGCGATACCCCCCCTCCTGGCTTCATTATCAGATTAGCTCGGTTAGCAGAATATTGCATCGCCACCGCACTTACATAAGTACCTACCTATGCCAAACTACTTAAATTAAATTGCAAGACTGCACCCTAACAAACACAAATTGAAAGTTAAATAAAAGCTTGTAATAAATAGGCTGATTTTTAAATATGTAGTGAGAGATTCATCAAAAAGAGGGTTTTATGTGACTGTGTATCTTTTTAGTGACTTTTAAATGCAATCGGGTTTTTTGGTATTTATAATAAACTAACATAGGGACTATTTATTTGTGAAGTGATTGCTATAAGTCAGCTATAAGTAACGTTGCCATGATATACCTACCTACAATACCTACTTTTTATTATTTACAAGCAGACAGTACAGATGTCTTGTCGAAATCCCGTATAAAAGAGACAGTTTTTCAATTTTTTCTTTCCCTCCTAAACGTTTAAAAAAAATCAAACCTCTCAATCTGTTATTAGGTGATGCATTTACCAACAAACAGCGTAATATACAGAAAAAAAAATATAATATAAATAAATAAAGATATAGGTTCATAAAAAAAAATACAAAATTCATTATATTACCCTCCATTCCCTTGTAGATATGCGCCTGTTTCGTCTAAGGAGAGCGTATCGAAAACTTCTGGTTGAAACGACATTCATTAGTTTACAAACTCGACGGTTCACGATTTACTTTTGATGTTGACTGTACACCCGAAAGTAGCAGACTCAGCTTAACTTTCAGTGTATACTTTCTCCATTTATTACAAGTAATTAATTACTAAGACAGTAAAACGTTTAAGGTGGTTGTCGAATGTAGGAGTATACTTTTAAAAAAAATTTAGAGTTCCTTGTTACTATAAACTATTGATGGTTCTAAGTGTATATTCTATACCTAAAGAAAATAAATGAATTTTGATTTTGATTTTGAATTCCATTTGTATGATATGGAAAAAAACAAGGGGTATCGTGGGATACCCGCTACCGCGAAGCTACACTTGTAAACTCATATAGTATAACTAATATTTCTGTATTATATGCACGCCTGCATGGCTGTTACGTGCTGTAGCAAAAGTATCGTGACGGTCGAACTCTTATAGTTTCAGCTTAGATCTCAATCGCCAAGTTACTGGAGCGTAACGGGTGAAAAAGGATACATTTTGCAAACTATTTATTTTACGCTACATTTTTCGGATAGACAACGAATTCTAATGCTTTGATGGCTTTTATGAAATGACAAAAAAAAACAAGTTTTTTTAAATAACAACTAAATAAAATATAATGTACGTACTCGTCGAAGTCATCCACAAATAAATATATACGTTGTCAACTTCAAAATTTTCTCCTTTTTTCGTCGGTTAAATACGTCCGTTATATACATAACATTGTTATAACTTAATACAAGTTGGAGTGAGCCGAAACCAAAGCCTTACCGTATAATATTTACCCGCGTAGGCACAAGGAGGCCAAAAGTTCGGTCCATGGCCTTTATTTATTCAAGGCTCTTTGACGAAACGCAAACTTTTATTTTTCTTAATTGAGAATTTAGCGTTGAAGTGTTTTAATTGATTTTGACGCTTAACAGAACTCTTCAGAAGTTATATTCGATTTATTTAATGAATACATATTTAGAAACTGTAACGCTTTTGTCTGTTCGTGAAAATTAGTTTTAGTTTGGAGCCGTTTTGTTCTGAGTTGATGTTAATATTTCAAAAGCAAATTTACATTATATTTAAAACTCAGCTGTGCTTAAGACCTTTCCCAATATAATTTCAAAAAATATTTCTTCGTCCTTTTCCAATAATAGCATCCTAGGTCCTAGTGGTTGAGAATTCGCAGTTTATTGATGTCAATTAGTCAAGACACTTTTCTTTGTATAGGTATACAGAAGAATAAATTGTAGCCAAAAATTTATTAATTTTGAATCTATTATATAAAACATTTATATATCTATAGTTAATAATTTCTTAACTCCTACACTAATATTATAAACACATTACATTATCATTGAGTAACATAGGCTAGGTATATTTTGTTCTAGTGTCGTCACGGGAACGGGAACTATACGCGGGTGAAACCAGAATTGAAACCAGAATATATTTTTGATATGTTGTCCTTCTTTTAAAGCGGTTAATCCAATTACTGTGGCGCTTTAGAAACTAGATGATTATGTGAATGACAATGTTGTTTTGAGCAGGTTTCCCCAGCAGAACGCAATACTGAAGTATTGCACAATTGTAACATATTTTTGAATTATGATTTTCCTTGTATCTTGTTTTATTCTAATTTTTAAAATACAGTAGTTTACGATAAGGATACGGTGTTGAGGTGTTTCTTGCGCCGCTTCCTCTTCACATTTGATATTAATGGAATTTTACACGCCAATAAACCATAATATTAAACATAGGTAAAACTTTTATGAAAAGCAACACTATTCCCTGTCATAGTCTAGGTTTTACTAACGAGGTAATGACTGCGAAGTGCAGCTACTAAAAGATTTATTTTTTATTTTTTTAGGTTCCTTCAAAACACCACACCTCATCAAATACATACTCGTAATTAGATTCGTAATTTTTTTTATGTTTTTTTAGATTAAAAATCAAATAAATTTTGAGTTTGACAACAGTATTATTACAGAAGCCCATATGTTTGTGAAAGCGCAAAGTTAATATTCCACCTAAGATTCCTAAAACAAAATTCGGAAGTGTTTTTCCGTGTTCAGGTGAACGAAGGTGAGCGAAGGTTCGCTGTCACATAAAAAATGACCCGATGCCTACTTAAGAGGAATTCTAGCTGTGGAACACAAAAGTTTCTTACACTTAATTATTCATAAGGTTTTCGTCTAATCCTCCAACTGGGGAAGTTTTGCTCCGGTCCTGTCACGGCTCTAAGTGACAAATTATAGCAGAAAATCGAACTAATTTTTCATGAGAGAACTGTGACAGCTTTTCTTTTGTAAAAACTTCTTGATACTTATTTATGTAATAGCAAATAATTAATGATTTATTTTTATTCTTCTGTCTTTAGTCTGCAGCAGAGACAAAATTTAAGTTCAGAATTCATTGAAAATAAACTAGTCTGTCTAAATGTAAGCTATGTATTGCTACAATTTGTTTAGTATGGGGGAGACAATGTAGACTTCAACATAGTTTATTTTAAAACTCACAAACTGTAGGTTTTCAATGTTTTCGTAACTTTTATCGAAGTAAGGATTATTATTATTATTAACTAGCAAAGTTAGTTATTATACAGACAGACAGACCGAAAGTGACTTTATTTTATACTAGCGATTCTGCGCTGTTTTACACGCGTGGTTCCCGTTCCCGTGGGAATACAGGAATCTTTTAGCTTACCATTAGTAAAAGATTTTTTTAAATCGGTCCAGTAGTTTTTGAGTTTATTCGTAACAAAGATACAAACATATGAATCTTTTCTCTTTATAATATTAGTATAGAAGTACAGAATTCGTATTTATAATGATAATTATTTTATAATATGTATTATCCAAATTCTTAATCATTATGCAATTAGTACCGTAGAGAGTAAGTTTATATGTAGAGCTGCTACGCCGGCCGCGCTACGAACGTGCTACGGTGCTACAAATGATTTATCACTATCACTACATAGTATAAAACAAAGTCGCTTTCTCTGTCCCTATATCCCTATGTCCCTATATCCCTATGTCCCTATATCCCTATGTCCCTATACCCCTATGTCCCTATATCCCTATATCCCTATATCCTTATGTCCCTATGTCCCTATGTCCCTATGTCCCTATGTCTATATGTCTATATGTCCCTATGTCCCTATGTATGCTTAAATCTTTAAAACTACGCAACGGATTTTGATTTAAGAGGAGGTTTTAGTTTATGCATTGTACCCGTGCGAAGTCGGGGCGGGTCGCTAGTTATTTATAATCAATAATCATAAATAAATATGAGTAATATTTTTTTGTTTTTTTTTTGTAGCTTAAAATTTATTTAAAAAATCTTTCACAAGGTGCATTATCCTTAAATAATAAAAACTATATTATTTTATTAAACGATTAAAAAACCGATGTGGAACGGAAGTCGTTCGCTAGATTTTAATAAATATCACACATGACTCTTAGTAATGACGAGTGCGACCGAATAAAAAGCGCCTCCGAACAAAAGTCAACAAACAAGAAAAACAAAAAAC
This sequence comes from Ethmia dodecea, assembly GCA_963855545.1. Taxonomy (NCBI): domain Eukaryota; kingdom Metazoa; phylum Arthropoda; class Insecta; order Lepidoptera; family Depressariidae; genus Ethmia; species Ethmia dodecea. The sequence continues at coordinate 9,390,636 of OY979457.1, forward strand.
CGGCTTACGAAAATAAAAAATAAAACGGCTTTGTGTTTTGCCAAAGGGATTTAGTGTGACAAGCCGTGAGCCGGGCGGGCTTATCATCATATTGGCTCAGGTACCACCACGAACACTTTCATTTGTGTTGAATTTTGTTTTAAATGAAGTATTATGTCGTGACAAGTATCTTCGGAACACACTAGCAGGTTCTAGGAGACAAAAAGAAGTGTTTCCCGCGCAAAATCCCGTTTTTTTACGCTATAAAGATGCTCTTCCAGTACGCGGCCGATCTTCAGTCACGCGCATTAGTGACGCAATAATACTTACTAGCAAACTACGGCTAACTTATTCGAATAAACATTTCAAAATATTTTTAAGTTGACAATTTTCCATGATGAATTTCGAATAGAATTCCGGTCACACCGGAGTTCTTAATCGAAAATTCTACTTGTCATGCTAATTCCGCCGTCAAAATAAATTAAACTAGTCTTTTTTTGTGTTCAGCCGTTTTTGTGAAAGCGATTTCAAAATTTTCCATATAGGTATTTGATATAATATAAAATTATATTGGATTATTAATATTCCAGGTTTCCGACTTTTAATTGGTACTTATATGAAAATATTTTGTTTATAATCATAATAATTATGTCTATGTATCACTGCAATAAACACTATACAATGGTGCAAATCATTCTAACTAAGCACTAAAAATCATATATATGTAAAAATATAAAAAAATAGTTTTTGTTAGAATACGGAACCATATATCCAGTAATGGAATACCTCTGCCTGCCCCCTCGGGGATGAAAGGCGTGAGATTACTTATTTATTATTTTTTCTTATTTTACGGAACCCTAAGGAATGTAATAATGATCGCATGATCAAACCTGCACTTAACCGTTTTAATACCTCCATATGGAATCCCCAGAGTTTATCTCCATGCCAACAACTACCTACCTTATGTTCGCTGACCACATATCACCTAGCAAGTGTAGGAAGACAACGTCGTATCGTAGCCAACTAGTCCCAAGTCGGTTGGACCCTTTCCAGCAAAGCCGTTTTCGATAAAGATCTTTGGAAACCCGCCACGGAGATAAAATTAAAATTTTGCTGTGAATGTTTGATATGCAACCATTGTTATAGAATCTCTTTGGTCACCAATAAAACTATATAACCAGTCACCCACAAAGTCACAGTCTACTGTGACAGTATTCTAATACTGTCCACTTGAACTTACTTAGCAAAACTATATTAGTAATAATTATTATACATTGTCAATAGTGCCGCGCAGCAGTCAAAATATTACAGATCATCAGTTACGTTACAATATGTAGCATCCGTTAGATTACAAAAAAAACATCTGTGACCTTAAAAGACAAAAAAAGGATTAAATAAGGTTAATAAAATGGTGTGTTATATAACATAATATATAGATAGGTAATTAGTAAATACACATAAACAAATGTAATAGTAAATAAAAAAAACATGTTGTAATAGTTAATAAAAAATAATATTCAATCAAAATTACTACATAATTTTGGGCTTTAAGGACGTATTTACGTTTGACTCGCGTCAATTTCAGGCATTTTGACGTACTACTACATGCGCAGTCCACACACACAGCGCCGCCTGATTTGCGGGGAAATAATGAGTGCAACCAACAAGTTTTCATACTTTTGAATATAAAATATTTTTTTCTTTAAAGCTTTCTTGTTGAATAAATTAATTCACATATTTTTTATGTAGGTATGTACTTAATGTTTAATTAAAATTGTAAAAACATACAAAATGAATAAATCGACGAAAAGATATACAACGCGTAACAGAATAATTCAAAGAATTTGCGCAATTCTTCATACACCCCAATTAGTATATTAATATAAAAAAATGATGCATTCGTACATAAGTTTTCTTAAATTTAATAGTATGGTTTCCATAGGTAGCCCTAAATTCAGTTATGCAATGTATTTTTTTTTTTAAACTAACCCAATAGATTAAAAACCAGCTAAGTGCGAGTCGGGCTTGCGCACGAAGGGTTCTGTATCATTATCTATAAAAACAACAAAAAATTACTTTTATTTTATAGCCCCTCTTAAATATTTATGTTATTCTGATTTTTAGTAGGTAGGTATGTGTTGTTATAGCAACAACAGAAATACATCATATGCGAAAAATTCAATTGTCTGACTATCACGGTTCATGAGATACAGCCTGGTGACAGATGGACAGACAGACGGACCGTGGAGTCTTAGTTATAGGGTCTCGTTGTACCCTTTGGGTACATAACCCTAAAAATAGCTGTAATCGTAGTCGATACTGAACAAACTAATTTCAGGAATTGGGCTGATTCTGTTACATTATAGGTATGAATTATCACTAAACTGAGACCGCAAATACTGATCTAGGGTAACACACCCAATTATCGACACTTTACCGTGTTTCAGATAAGACGCAATGAAATGTTTTCGGAAAATACTACAGGTCAGCGGTACTCAAACTTTTAGGGCGACGGAACCCTTTTGGAAAACAAAATATTCGACGGGGCCCTAAAATAATGAAAACTGGTTTTATGTGTTTAAGAATTTATTATAATATTACTTGCATTTGCATCTAATGGGAGCTATGAAATATTTTTTTGTTTTCATCTATAGGGTAGTGTCCTTTTTTTTTATTCCTCCTCGCCGCTTCGGACCCAGCTATGGCACCGCGGTTGTGCATACGCAGCTGGGTCACGGCCGCCCGCAACACCTTGCGGGGCCTCCTCGAGGGAATAGAGTAGTGTCCTGCTTCAACTCAGTTACTTTTTATGATCTGTCAAAATGAAATTTTAGTATGGAAAATGTACTGAAATAGCAAGGTGTGACGTCATAGTTTCTAGTACTTAATTGCAAAACTTTTTGTAATTGTTTGATTATTTTTAAATTCGATATAATTATAAAGTAAACTAAACTAATGTTGCTTTAAAATTAAACCTAAATCGAAAAACTCTCCTCTGCCCTCCCCAATGCAAAGGTGCCCATCACACTTGCATTGTAAAGTGAAAACCGAAATACATGTTTAAAGGTGTTTTGGGATCATCTTTTTAATGAATGACTACTCGCATTTAATTTCGACGCTTTCAACTACCTAATTGGTTGATATCAGGCATAGTAGAAAAGTTGAAGAATCAGTCAAGCTCAACACAGAACCGTTGCTGAAATGTCCCGCGCTCGGCGTTCTTATATCACACATTCTACAACACACTTTTGGTTACATTTTCTTAAGTTTTATGTTGGAATATTTAGATACATTCTATTTTACTCTGCAACCTAAAAGTCGCTTTGTTTCTTTAGTATTTTTTTTGATTAGGACAATCATTTCTGCGGAAACCCCATAGGGGTTGCTCTTGGTATGGATACTGTAGATTTTTTAAAATTATTTATAAAGTTTTAACATAATTAAATCATTGAATGAATTATACTTTTTAAATTTAACAAAAAATGCTTTATATCCAATTATCGACACCTTTTGTTACTAATTATCATAACTTTCAAGACAAATTAACGTACGAACTAAATATGAAAAAAGAAGTTTTGCATCTTCAATTATGAATAAAAATGTGAGATCGAAATAACAAAAATAATCCCGAGCAGAAATGATGTGTATTAAATGTATAAAAATTAAATAATATTCCGCCGCAACATTTTCACGTCTCAAAACAAAAGATTCTCCTTCATAGACAACACATAACCCTTCTCTACGAAAAAACGTAGACACCTTTATATAGGTTTGATAACCAACCGCATTCCTACAAAAATGATCTGCAATTTAATGGCGTGATTGGGTTATGGTTTCTTTCAACCCCAAAAGACACCTCGTGACCCTAGTCACATAATTATTGTACTATTTGTACTGGTGTGGCATAGCGCTAATGTGTTTTTTTAATATTTCGAAATTTATTTATGTTCACGCTTTCTCCCCAAGAGAGTTGGCAGAAAAATTACATTTTTGGAAGTACATAAAAACTTTATAAAAAAATCTGTTGAGGACGTTGTACTGTCAATTATTGGGTGCTTTACCCCATATACGTTAATACTAATACCTATATGGGGTATAGCACCCATATATTATTTTTTTAGTTTGACAGTGGAGACACATAATATGCCTCATTCATAATGCCTTTGATCAATATTTGAGGCACACAGGAGTACTTCCTGTCACGTTTTGAGTTTCGAAAAATAAAATGGTGGAAAGTACTTCCAGGAGGGAAATAACTCTGCCAATCTCGTCGGGAGTAAGTATTGAGTAAGTAAAGAGAGTAACTCTATTCTTTGAAAGTTTTATGTGTGTCTAACCTTTGAAAATCGGGTCGATTGATTGATACTCAATTCCAAGATGGCGCCCACATTCATTTTCGGGATTTCCGTCATGTGTGTCGTTTGCATAGTCTTCGGATATGTTGATATCGAAACTGTTGTCAATACCCAATAAAAGGAAAATCATCCATGACCATAACAGAAATCCTAAAAAGAATCATGACCACCATATTGGAATTTGGTAATTACTTAATTTTCACTATCAGCGTACCCAAAAACCATGGAAACGACACACCATGATGAAAATCCTCAAAAAAAATATTGGCCGCCATCTTGGAATTGGATATTGACATAAGTTTCGCTATCAGCGTACCCGAAAACCATAAAAACGACACCCATGACGTAAAACATGAAAATCAGCATGACCGCCATCTTGGAATTGGATATTGACTTAATATTCGCCATCAGCGTACCCGAAAACCATAAAAACGACACCCATGACGTAAATCATGAAAATCAGCATGACCGCCATCTTGGAATTGGATATTGACTTAATATTCGCCATCAGCGTACCCGAAAACCATAAAAACGACACCCATGACGTAAATCATGAAAATCAGCATGACCGCCATCTTGGAATTGGATATTGGCATAAGTTTCGCTATCAGCGTACCCGAAAACCATAAAAACGACACCCATGACGTAAATCCTGAAAATCATCATGACGACCATCATGGAATTTGGTATTGACATAGTTTTTGACGTCGGATTTCCCGAAAACCATGGAAACGTGATCGATTAACCATCCACATTTTCTAAGGTGGATGCGTTCCTTCCAACGTCACACACAAAGTGGAAGTACTGGCAGTACATCCTTAGTAGCAGTCTCAGAGGGTCAGCCAGCATGAGATCATTCAGATTTCTATTAGATTTGCAGCCCTAGTGTCATTCGTCAAGGGTTATCATCAGGTTCATCATCAGCTCATTTTAATCAGTTATTTATTTTATTGATATCATCAAATGTTGAAAAAAAGTCCACGATTTACATTTCTAAGCTGCATAGTACAGTATGCCAGTAACCATGACAACTTTATAAATAAATCTTTACATAAATTACTCAATATCGTTTATGTCATTTATTTGCAATTTATTTGTGTACGTACGACTTTCCTGTCAGCTAGGTCCAACCGACATAGAGTCTGCTCTCGACAGACGCTCAGCGTCATCTGAAGAGCCGTTTGAAAATGTCACGGTTTATATAGTTTACGATAGTGCAAAAGTAATCCTTATTACAACCAGCTAAAACTATGGATGGGATAGCAAATTTATTTTGACACTTTTTTTTATGAATAAATGATTTATTTTTTTATAAAGATTGTGCAGTATTTATCAAATTTTTGGTCAACATCATCGAAAGATAACTGTTTTTACTAGGTCTAGATATTTTTTAAATAAACTGTAGTCTTCCAGTTATCTAGATTTTTGAACCGAAAGTCACCTAGTTTTCGGGGTTTTTGCGTGAGTGTCTTACGGAAAAATGATTTTAATGAATTAAAATCTGTGAAATTGAAAAAAACTCTCAACATGAAATAAAGACAAAGGACCAGTGCTTCTATAGGTACCTTTATCATTTAAGAATGTTTAGCGGATTGTGTAGAAAATCGCCCGAAAAACCACTAAAATCGGCCATTTTCTCGTCAAACGTAAATACGTCCTTAATGAACTCTACTAAAATAAAAGTGCATCAAAATCTTCGGCCATTTTGTGTTTTCAACTGACTTCAAAAAACGAGGACGTTCTAATTTTTTGCTTATTAGCCCAGAATTTCTTTTGATTATACTATTTTTATTTGAAGGCAAGTGCTTGCAGTATGGTCCCATCAATTTGGTTCAGTTCTGACAATCCTTAAGAAAACCATGTATATGTTGAAGTCGGTTTTTTACTCAAAGTTCTCCCATTATTGAGGCATTTTTTGTGTATTTTTCACATTAGTGATCAAAGAAGAACCTGTATAACTATGCATTCGATTCACACACTTCACGGCTAACGGATAGCCAATGCCACACGATTTTTTATGAAATCCCATGAGAAATAGTCTGCCTGTCTGCACGGTTAAGCAGCGTTCGAAACAAGAGAAAACGATGCAGTGTGCGATTCGGCTTTTACTTCTAACATTTTTTTTTATTATTATTTTTTTTATTTTGGGTCACAATTTACACAGCGTTATTTAGTCCCAAACTAGGCAGAGCCTGTACTATGAGCACTAAACAACTGATAGACATACTTAAATAAATATTAAACACCCAGACACGAAGCCAACAGACATGTTCATGCACACAAATGTTGGCCCCGAGCGGAGATCGAACCCGCGACCTCCGACTCAGAAGGCAGGGTCACTACCAACTGAGAACAGGCCCGTCTATTCATAATCTAAAATAGTCCTTCTAAGTGCTGGTGTTGGTTCTAGTTCTATTGTTTTTCACGGATAGTGTGTCAATCTAGATTCAAAGTGCTGTAAACAACATCCATACTTCCATACTAATATTATAGATAGTAGAGGAAGTATAGTATCTGTATAGAAAATAAGTCTGTCTTTCTGTTTCTTACCTTTTCACGGCTAAACCGGTGAACCGAGCGTGTTGAAATTTGAGTGAAAACATAGGCTACTTTTAATCCCAAATAAACACACCAAGGGATCGCTATACCCTAAAGTTCACGCGGACGGAGTCACAGGTAACATAAAGTTACCCATAAAATAAAAATAGCATATACTTCTCAGCGAGATCCTAGTAAAGCACGTTTTATATTCACCTCACAAACATCAGTATAAAATAAGGTTTTAAAAATAGAACTCTTTGCAACGCAAAAAAAGAATAACATTTTGTACCACATTACAGGCATACGTACTACATAATTACGATGTTGTAAGTCTACAGCAAATTGGCCCTTGCTTTTGTAATATGCGTCTCAAACATAAAAATAAGACATTCTCAACTCTAACAAGACTCAAGTCTGAACATTCAATACTAAACATTGCTCAAAGGACTGAGCTTTGAGTAATTTTATTCCCTCAAAGAGTAAATAGCGCAGAACTTTCCTAGAGTTTGAAAAAATAAAGTATCCGTGCTGTCTCGCCTTTTACATTAATCAAAAGCTCTCAGTTGATAACGTACGACTCAAAGCTCCGAACTCGATGAGCTTTTATTTTACCTTTGCACGGGAAGTTAGCTCTTGTGCTATAAAGAAACACGAAGACACGACATTTGTACATAAAATGAAACTATACTGTCAGACCAGTCTTTTTATGTGGTAAATCTACAAATACAAGTGTTATGAATTTATTTTATTTTATGTATCTCTTAATTCTCTGCACACGCTTCATAACTATTGAATGTATGCATTTTAATGGATTTTCCAGAAGGGTCAATAATTAACTCGGAATATGGTATTTGATTGTATCCCTATATACGTACCCCTTTTAATTTTATTACAGTGAACAGTCTTATTATATTCATTTGTGTCGCAAAAAATTTAAAATAAGCAATAATTTTAAAAAAACCACTCGAAATAATCACAAATGTTATTTTGGTTTACACATATACCTAACAATTTTTTTTATACGAATACAGAGTCGTTGCCAAAGCTTTTCAATACATCTACTAATAAACAAAAGATAGGAAGAACTACACAGAAAGTTCAATATGCAAAAGCTGGTAGCTGAAAGTTCCCTTCGTGCAATTGACATTTGAAAGTTCCTAGGTGTTCAGCTAACACAACAAAACAACTGATACTCAAAAGTTTCCTGTTCAAACATACTTAGTTTTTGTCCTATTATTACGAATCGGCGTTACCCTAAATAAATATACGATGTATATATTGGCACGTGTACAGTCAGCTACAGATAAACATGACCTCTGTGTAGCAAGTCGTGTTTCTAAGCAACAAACTGCATAATGCGAGCTACTGCGGTTGATACCCACTCCCACGCTCAGTGGGGTCATAGAATTGGAAATCAGAGGGAATAAGTGGGGTACTTTGATTCTTATTTTTTTTAATCTAGAAGTTACCACCTACCTCCTCGTACCTCCTAAATATACCTCCGAAAACGGAATTACTTCACTACTTTACTTTCACACCACGAACCTTGCAAGTCCCATAGTGACTGGAGAGTGACTGTGGATCGATCGCACACGCACCGATATTTTTTTGTGCTGCCACTACACCCAGATGCAAATTCCATGAGACTCCCAGACTTTTCCTTCAAAAACATGAATTAAAAAAAAAGTGTGTAGCTTACTTTTGAAACGACCCTCGTACTTACAAAATAAAATAACCACCACCTCTTCTACAAATTATTAATGCGACATAATTAAAAATCACATTAAGAAGCTACTTATTTTCATCTACACTTTTAAACAAGTGTCAAAATAGAAAATGTCATGATAGTAAAAAGAAAAGATAGAAACTTAAAAAAATTGAAAAATGTTCGCTTTCGGAAATCCCTGATGCTGCTATTCTGCCTCTACTTTCATTTTTAGGCGTTCCTACGAAAATCTTATTAACCTGCCCGAGTGCTGAATTAGGTTACTGCGAACATCGCTATTGTTGCGACGATAATTAAATATACATGTTCGCACTCTCTACGGTCCATTTGTGAAATGCTTTCGACGGAGATAAATCACAGGGATGACGTGATTAACAACTAAAGCAGTAATTAATTTGTTTAGAAAATATTCTGGGTCGTCAGCATAAGTAAATAATAAAACATTTTGTAACTTAAAACCTTATGCAACGAAATAAACGTTAATGCCAGTGCAAGACATGTGGAAAATGTGATATTGAAAAAAGTCTCCACACCAAATAAAGACAAAGGACTAATGCTTCTATTATTATGTTGTATAGGTACTATTATCGTTCGAAATCGATCGTTCGTCGTTTGTTCAAAAGGCCTGAATTTCTCAAAGGTCGGCAAGGAATGGGGAACTCCCTGTGTGGCAGATATATATGGTCGACGATGACCATTTACCATTAGATGGGTCATCTTTGTTACTTAATTAATAAAAAAATTTACATGGAATTAACCATAGTTTTGTGACTAGGACAGAATAATGCTACTTTTGAAGAAGATTCATATAAGGTACTTTATTTTAAATAATCATTTATTATTATTAAGTTTCATTTAGAGCAGCGATAGCCCAGCAGTTAAAGAGCCCGCCTCTCATGCGTGAGTTCTCAGGTTCGGGACCCTGGCATTTACCAACGATTTTTTCCAAAAAACGTACATATCTTACGTACATATTTATCACTATCTCGACGGTAAAGAAAAAAATCGTAACGAAACCCGCAGGTCTCAGAATTAATTCTAAGGCATGTGTTACGGACAGGGTCCGGCGATGGATTCACCACCTATCACGGTAAGGGGTCCAAAGATTATACTGGCGATATGTCGGTAATATAGGCGTGAGATTATTTTTTATTTGAGAGATTTCATTTACTGCTTTAGGTTAAGATAATATTATTGTTTGACAAAGTTTTTCCAATATAAGAGTCTTTCTCTTTCCCTAAACAAAGGTAACCTTGTTATGTTTTTATAAATCATAAATACATTGATGTGGCAGAATAAAGGCGGGTTTCGCAAACATAATATTTTGAGGGGCTGGTATTGACATACTCCCTCTGAAACCCGATCGAGGAGGATATTGATGTTGTATGTATTATTAAAAACCGGCCAAGTGTGAGTCGGACTTACACACATGGGGTTCATCCCACCAATAAAAAAAACACGTTTCATGTATGGGGACCCATTTTCACTTTATACTTTTTATTTATTCGTTGTTAGATTATAACTAAGCACTCTGTGAAAAATTCAAGTGTCCACCTATTACGATTCAAAAGATATATCCTTGTGACATACGGACACACAGCGGAGTATTTTCGTAATAGATGGTAGACAATTTTCTATTATGTAGCGATAACTATTTTTTAAGGTATTTTTTATCATAACCTCAATAATTAATAATATAAAATTATAAATAGACTGATTTGAGATATATCAACGCACAGACTACACCGCGGGGGGTGAAATAAACGTGCGCGAGCGAAGCCGCGGGTAAAGCAAGTAATAAATAAAATTCTCGATCACTTATATCCACGATCTACTCTAACCATGGTTATAAGTGATTAATTATGGTCTTGGTACGAAAGTTGGTTTTCAGTTGTCTTCCTATTTGTACCTACAGCCACGGTCAAAAAGCCCGAAAACGCATAGCTCGCGCATTATCTCATAAAACCACAAAAGTTGAATAATTTCGGAATTTATCGCTAAGGAAAAAATGTTTTGCAGCTCTTAGCGGGTGAGTTTAAATCGGCGCCGCTTATGGCTTTAATCGAGCAATTTAGTATAATGAATGTGGTCTATTACGAGGAGCAAGCGACCATAACCGGGCACGGTTGTCTTTCTTTCTCAGACTTAAACTTGGAAGATAATCTGAGTGCTTTAAACTAGTTAACTCATCAAATCAGGGCAACTCAAAAAGTTTTTATGCGACGTAGAGGCTTATAGGTTCACTTATACCTATATTTCGAAAAGTCATTAGCTCTTTTAACAATAAATAGATATCTATCGTTTATAACAAAAAGCTAATAAAACTCCAAATTTGCAGAAAGAAACATATATAAATTATATATTAAGTTCGCATATGACAGGCAGTATATAACAGTTCTTGCAGATTCTACTACTACCTCATATTACTAACTTGCGCAAGAATAGGTACTGCGAATTGGAAGATGATACTAGGATAGTACCTATCAGAATGTTTAAATTGTACGTGAATAAAACGAAATGTGGGGCCAACACGGTTTAACGCGAAGACATAATGGGAATGCGGCCTTTAACTTATTGTCAGACAAACATTATTTTAATAATCCCATAGGAAAAATGTTATACATCCACATTTACTCTTAGTACTGTAAAAAAGTATAGATTACTTCATTTATTGAATCTCTATTTATTTATCCCTATTTCTGTTGGCTCAGTTGGTAGTGACCCTGCCTTCTGAGTCGGAGGTCGTGGGTTCGATCCCCACTTGTGTTTGTTGTGTGTATTTATTTAAGTATGTTTATCAGTTGCTTACAACCCATAGCACAGGCCCTGCCTAGTTTGGGACTAAGTAACCAAGTAAGTAAGTAAGTAAGTAAGTGTGTGAATTGTGTCCCACAATTTATTTATTAATTTAATATCAATTGTCTTCCGCCATCATGTTTCCAGTTTTCCAGGTTAAGGGTTTCGGAGAACAAGAATCAGGAAACCCCATATCTATAACAACATTCTATGAAATACAAATACCACGGGTACGACTATTCACGCCTCTTTCTATCGGATAACCGCACTGCCCAAGCCGCATACATTATAAACCAAAGAGCACGTAAAGGATGAGATTTTAAATCCCTGCTAGCCATACTTCGTTTTAATCGTGCAATTTATAATGAGGAATATGGTCCATTATTCCAGTCTACCCTCCGTCCTGGAGTTTAAGTGTCTTTTCGTTTGAGAGTAAATCATTTCAAATTATAATGGTCGGTGCACTTACTGTGATGGATACGGCACTCACCTCGGTCCCAGCAATGATTAATGGTGCTAACCTTTGGAAGAATTCAAGGCCGAAAAACTCAGTGCGAACCTATTTTCTAAGCACAGAAGATGAATGATAAGCTTCTGGCAATGACAAGTGGAAAGGTTATTTTATATGACTTTTATCCATTTATCGATTCATCAGGCATGGCCTCTTTGCGTCACACTATGATGAGCAAAAATAAGTAGTCACTTACCAAAAATAACGATATTTCCGAATATGATATTATTAGAAGAATAGCTGCGGAGTTTTGGAGGGTATTTTCTGGTGTCATCCAGTTGTTTTATATCCTTCTAATACCATCATGGATAAAAATTAATATCTACGATGTCACTCATCTATGTCTATCGCTTAAAACTTTTGCCTCTCATTTTGTAATTAAAATATTACAAACAACCGATTCAGCCTTGTGAGTTGCAAAAGCTACATGTTACATGAAATACAAAGCATTTATTTTAAACTGAGTAAAGTACTAATTGCGTTTGTAATTAAATATTTTTTGCTATGTCTAAAAAGTAATAAACCAGCCGAAAATCTGAAGCGTTCGCTTAAATTCACAAAAACCTTCATTTAACCCTGCCAGATCTATCCCAAAAAGTTTTAATTTAACAGCAAAATACTCAGACAAGAGAGTGTCGAACGAACCATGAATCACGATATATTAAAAGGAGAAAATTCGCTACCAATGAACAACCAAATAGCCAGCTGCCTTTCCTACGCTAAAGGGCTTTTAACAATCGTAACCTAATCCTACTGTATGTTTATGAACGAGTCAACAAGCATTGAAAATAAAATTTCAATTTAATTAAACTAGCAAGTGCCGCGGGTCCACAAAATCTCGTCATTTTTAAATCCTTTTATATACATTTGAAAGAGGATTACCTACAGTTGAAATAAACCTTTTTTGTAAATTAAATTATAACTATGTTTTTTTGTTCATGCTAGTACTATAAATATATGTTAGTGACTTCGAAAGTACTTACTTTTGACCACTAAAAAAGAAAACTGTCACATCTATTAAAACATAAATTTCATGCTTTCTCCATGCTTTCCCCTCGTGGCTAAGACAAGACGTCAATTATATGACGTTTATATAAAACGAGCTTTATACATATTTATATGTTTAATAAAACGGCTAACATATTTAGTACATACATACACAGTTAAAGATTTTTCAAATGTGTAATTATAAAACATAACTCATTTAATAAGCACAATAAAAATTACTGTGCTTAGGACACTTGAACATTGTTTCCGAATTGTAGTAACATTCCAAAAACTAATAAATTTTCCATTCCCATTTCCAAAAATTTCGTCAAAATTTGTATATTGAGTGTCTACCATTCTAAATACTACATTCAGAATTTCAGCTTCGTATACCCGTAGATCAGTAAATCATACAAATAGATCAATAAAAACATTAAAACTGTTATATGGACGTAAAATGACAAAAAAACTACATTAAAACGCAGTAATGGCCAAGGAAAGTCTCTCGGGTGGGACATAGCTCAACATAACGAGTTTCGTGGGTCCCCCGTGGCCCGTAAATTTAGGTGCACTATTCTTTCCCGATAGGATTCCGCAAATTTATTCCACCAATGGTGAATTCAGCGCGTTTATTTCGACTGGGAGTGATAAACTCGCAGGAAATAGTGCAATCGAAACCGGGGTACATGAATCACATTTTTAAATAACTGATGATGTACGGAATTATGGACTTCCAACAAGTTTGTAAGACTTTAGGAGGTTTGATTGGGATGTTTGGGACTTATTTAATAATGTGCGTAAACATGACAATTTTAATGGATGAATAACTACCAAAGCTTTTGTATTTATGTAACTTTTATAAATACACGATTTTGTGCCCGCGCTGAAAAATCATAACATACTCCTAATACAGTATTATGAGCGGGTTCCCTTCTTTCATATTATAAATGCGATAGTAACATTTTCACTGCTTAGCCAGTGGACCGATCTTGATGATATTTTACACCTTGAGAAAGGATTTAGGCTACTTTATATCCATATATATATATATATATATAATCTCACGCCTTTCATCCCCGAGGGGGTAGGCAGAGGTATTCCATTACTGGATATACCCACATTTTACGAGATACATTGGACCCCTAAGCATGATAGGTGGTGAGCCCATCGCCGGACCGGGTCTGTTTACACATGTCTCAGAATTAATTCTGAGACCTGTGGGTTTCCTCACGATGTTTTCCTTCACCGTCGTGATAAATATGTACGTAAGTTTTGAAAAACTCATTGGTACATGCCAGGATTTGAACCCGAGCCTCACTGATTTTCGGCCGGCTCTTTAACCGTCCGGGCTATCACTGCTCTTATATCCATAAAAACACAAATGAGACGCGATACACTAAAGTTGTCGCCGTTGGAGTCATGGGCAAAATGTCTTGTATTGTACTTATGTACTTATGAGATGTACGAGTATAGCTAGTATACCAGACGATATTTTTCGCCATACAGCTTATGAAAAATGTTTACCTACGTAATTTCTTAATCTCTTTGGTATACGCCCTTACCTGGAATCAAACCGGGTTTCGTGCATAGGAGGCGTGTTCCCTTTCAACAGGGCCTGTACTAAGAACAGAATAATAACTTATTTTCAAAAGACTTTAATCTTGTCTCCGGAAAGACTTGCCGAGATTACTGCACCGAGTATATTCCACTTTCATTGCACGAGGAAAATGTTCTCGCCACACACTGCTTTTACAGCAATTACTAAAATGAAGACTGGATAGAAGCTGCACTACTAAAATTAATGCGACGAAACTTACGTTTTATTTCGTCCTACTGAAATAATTTTATAATAGACAAATTGTTCCCTGCGATTTCACTCTCCTCACTCTGCCTTTCTTGTAGGAAAATAATTACCACCCTTTTCTTTATTTTTATTTTCCAACTAGCAGCACCCCGTGGTTTCACCCGCGTAGTTTCCGATCCCGTGGGAATATGGGGATAAAATATAGCCTAAATGTTATTCTGATGTATAAGCTATATAACTGCAAAGTTTCACCAAAATCCGTTTTGTAGTTTTTGCTTGAAAGAGGAACAAACATACATACGTCCATCCATACAAACTTTCTCGTTTATAATATTTGTTTTTTCAATATATTATTACTACAAGTGAAACTAATAAGTACAATACATAAATTAATAGGTACCTATTTTTGTACCCAAGGTCTGTAAACTAGCTCTGTAAAAAGAAGTCTATTATTATATTAAATAAAACACTTAATAATAAGGACTAGCGTAACTATGTATTAGGTACTTCTTACGAACAATTTTCTTTCGAAATATTTCATGCGAAAACTTTGAACCAGAACGGCCGCAAAAAAACGTTAATTCCTTGGCGATTTTACACGAGAATCTTAATTAAGACGGCGAACAATTAATGAGCCCTAAATATATTACAAAGACCGTTTCCAAGCGCCTCGACATTGTGCCCCTGAAAATGTACCTACATCTTGTTTCAGTTTTTATTGAATATTTTAAAAAATGTAATTATTTTGAAGTAACCATCAAAATAATTTCGTGGCAACTTTTTCATTCATTTATTTTTACAGTGGATAAGAAATAAAGAATAAAATTCATTTATTTTTAAATGAATGTTCTTATACTTTTTTAAAAGGATTCCCCTCCAAACGTACCTATCTCACGACTCCGTTTGAGATTTTCGGCGCCATTATGCTACGCAGAAAACATCTTTTTGTCAATAACATTTGGCAACATGTTTTCATTTCAATACAATATTTTTGTCGAGTAGAAGAGGGTTGTCGTTCATGATTTTTCGTTTTATTATTCAACGGTAAATACAGAGTAATATTTTGCAACTTTATCAATTACTTACATTTGGTTACCATAAAGTCACGGATTGTGTGATTTTCATCAACACTGCAAGATTAAAAATAAAAAAGTCTCAAAACACAAACTCTTTTAAAAAAAATAGCAAAACAACAGGCTCTGACACCTTTAATTAAGAACAAAAGGACCATTCACAACCCGAAAAAAGGATTAAAACCTTCATGTTTCCCACTTCAAAAGCAGACGGAAGCAGTGTTAAAAAACAATTAAATTAAAAATTCAGGCTGGGCCCACGCGGCCTGTCGGCCGGATAAGAGAGGGCATAAATCGGGCATTATCACCAGCCCCGTCAGGAGGGCCGTTTGATTCAATTCCAGCACCAATTTATGGCCAAGTGCCCTTAACACCTTACGTTACGTCTGAACTATGCGACCTACATCTGGATTGTAGATAACTCGGATTACGGTCATGTGTGCCGTTAGATACCGAGCTTTCGCCTAGGTAGCTCTCAAATAATTATGATTTAAATTTTAAGTTTTAAGATGAGGGGTTACAAGTATTAATTTATTAACTTCACTTGAATATGAATAAGACAAAGGAAAGTGTTTTGACGTCATCAAAAAGCTTTCGTGAAACGATTAGTGTTCAAATATTTATTCTTGTTAAATAAAAAGGAAATAAAATAATTAATTTCAAGCCTTTTATCCCCGAGGGGATAGGCAGAGGTATTCCATTTCTGGAAATACCTACTTTTCTCGAGAATATTCGACCCCTAAACGTGATAGGTGGGAGCCCATCGTTGGACCGGGTCTGTTACACGGGTGTCGGGTTGCGGGTGTCCTCACAATGTTTTCCTTCGCGAGGTAGTGATGAATATGTAGGTACGTAAGTTTTGGAAAACTCATTGGTACATGCCAGGTTCGAACCCGAGCCTCACTGATTATCATCATGTGAAGCAGGCTCTTCAACCGTAAGGCTATCACTGCTCTTTAAAATGTACGCGTGACTTGGTTACGCATGCATTCAGGCTACAAATATTTTCTTCTATTAGCGTCTGCAATAACAATAAAGATGCCAGGCGAAAATAAAAACAAATCTAGAAACTGTTACTACGCGATTTTGGCGTCGCAAGAATGTAACGAACACAACCTCACTTCGAGAAAAACACGATTTACCGAATGCGTGAATCATCTGAACAATGTTTGCGACAGTTATGGCGAGCTTCCCTGAATTATTGTGTTCCAGACTCAAATTTACTATGATTTAATGTATACCGGTCGTTACTTTTTCTTTTTAAGTTATGCTTAGATCAGCGTGTTGTTATTACAGCTTTTGGCTGCTACATTACTGAAAATTTTCACTGAATCATCTAAAAAATTCGTAAATTCAGTTTTATATATAGTTAGGTCAAATGATGCAAACAATATAATATATAATTCTAATAATGTAATATTAATTCGTAATATTGTAATATTAATATATCTAAATTATTTTTAAATTTCACTCTTATTTTTGTTTCCAAACGATTTCCCTTGGTAAAATTTTGTAATCTACGATCATCTTCGACATTCAAGCCGCGAAATCAAGCATGGAATCGACAAAAATTAGACAAGCGAAAATTTTAGCCCGAATTTCCGGTCGCACGAACCATTTAACCCAATAAATTTAGACCATTACCCATGTCCGAGCGGTCCGCAATAAAGCGCTTTAAAGCGCCGGTGTCGCTTTGAAAACTCGTAACATTTTTTGGTGAAGACAGCAATTAAATTTATTTTATATAATTGGAGCGAGCGTCTCGTTTGGAGAGAGTTCCAGTGGAATTGCCTCCCACGATATATTGCCTCACGTGCGGGTAACCAGAATCGGACGAGTGTTTTTGGGAACAAAAATGAGCGACCTCCTGCACCCGTAAAATCGAACATATGGGACGTGATTTCGTGCCCTTTCCGCACGAACGAGCGCAAAATATGTACAGTACATGTTAGCATTACTTCCAACAGTACTTTTAGCAATCATGTGTAGTTGACAGTTTCGTTTAAGTCCAATTGAAACCATATTTTTCCGTAAAAATATACTAATATTATTGCCTAAACTTATGACATAAATAAATAATAGAGCAGTCATAGCCCAGTGGTTATTAAACCCCCTCATGCGTGAGGTTGGGGTTCGAATCTTGGTGAGGGCATATAAGTATAAGAAATAAAAGAAGGCAAATTAATCACTGCCTCGACGTTGAGGGAAAATATAGTGAGGAAACCCGCAGGTCCCCGAATTGATTTAAAGGCATGAGTAGCATGTGTAATCAGGTCTTACCACCTGTCACGTTTAGGGGTTCAAAAATATACTTGTGAAAAGTGGGTATTTCCAAGAGTCGAATATAGGTATTTGTCTTCTGGAAATACCCAGCCCCTTCGTCCTGGTCACCAAAGAAAGTTTAGTCTAGTGGAAATGTAGTCTGACGTAATAGTACAGTCAAAACACATTAAGATGTTATCGGCTTAGAACTACATCTGCGTATTGTGGACTATTGAGAATTATAGATATGTAGACACACACGTATCTGCCTGAACTGCGCACTGCACTTTGTGTGTTTACACTTTCGCGTCACACTATTTCATTCATTCAATATTTGTAATAGTAAAGTAAATGAATAAATTCCTTATGGACACACATATTCGGAAAACATTTTCGCCTCCATCAATCCAAATCGGAAATAAAAAATTATGATCCCTGAAATTTACTGTTTTCAACTGAAAATGGAGAGCATGCGTAAGTCAAACTTTATTTGCATTAATTTCGATATCAGTTTTTTTTGGCTTTATTTTACAATGGCGGTCGCTTTGTCTATGTCCAGTTTTGTTGAAAATATATTTTATACGTATATTATTTATGCATATTTCCTAGCTTTTGCCCGTGGCTTTGCTCGCGCTGGTTTTTTTACGTATGTTCCACCGTACTGCCTAAACTAATCGAACAATTTCGATATATGAGGTGTCAATAGATTCAGACGGGCCTGTTGGCTCAGTTGGTAGTGACCCTGCCTTCTGAGTCGGAGGTCGCGGGTTCGAATCCCGCTCGATGCCAACATTTATATGCACTGTTGGATTCTTTACATGTCCATGATCATGACCTCTCTATATCTTTATACAACGCAATAAATATTTATACAAAAGAGTCATGAAAACAAAATAAAGTACAACCAGGCGGTAATCGCTTTTAGCGATCCATCAGACAAACTTGGGACGGATGAAACTGTTACATTAGAACTAGTGTAGACCTAACCCACGCCTACACCATAGATCTCCTAAGTCAATCGTGTAATTCTACCTGTACTTAAACTAATGAGAAATAGTTGGACGCTTTGTTGTTCCGTAAGTATAGTCAGGTTTAGTTTAGTAGCGTACAGAAAACCATTTCAGTCGAAACAAGTAAATTTTTTTTTAATGATAAAAAATTGGGCAAACGAGCAGACGGGTCACCTGATGGTAAGTGACGACCGTCGCCCATGGACACCTGCAACTCAAGAGTCACAACTGCGTTGCCGACCTTTGAGGTGGGAGTAGGGGAGGGGTGGGGAGGGGAAGGGAGGGGGGATTGAGGCCTCCGGTTACCTCACTCACTCAACGAAACGCAATGCATTGATTGCTTTACGCTGGTTTTCTGTGAGGCCGTGGTATCACTCCGGTCGAGCCGGCCCAAGCGTGCCGAAGCATGGCTCTCCCACAAAAATATAATATTTACTAATTAAGGCTAAGTATTTCTATCTATAATAGTAAGACTTACTAAGAGATTCTATAAATGCTACAGTCTTCCACTCCACTCACATATCGAATCTTAGAGGGCGTAAAGATAGTATTAAGATTCGCATATATATATCCAGCTCGACTGAACTATTTAATCGACTGTCACAAATTTTAACCAGAAACTAAACTGTTGTTTACCGTGTTATTTGGTCTCAATGTATCTAACCAGACTAGCCACATAAAGTATGCATAAACCAAAAGTAAACCTCTCAGCAAGTATTATGTATCTACCTAATAAAGCCATTTGAATAAATAAATAGCATCTGCGTACTATCTATCGGCAAGTTCTACCGGCTTATTGTAATACAAAATCAATACAATAAGCTCCAATTAATCGGTGTACGCAAAGCCTTTGCGAGTGGATGTTGGTAGTGCTTCTATAATGGATGCTGCTAGTAGCGTCTCGGTTGACGTAGTCTTTAGTGCAAGACGGCCCTAATAATGCACGTAAAATGTAGTTATTGTGTAAAAAATGATCGCGTATAAATTTCGTCAACGCCAATTATTATCTCCAACAGCTATACTGTAGCTATAATAATAACAATAATAATATTAATTTCAGGCAATATTTACATTAGTACAGAGGTCCATATTATTATATACCTACCTTATATCTAACATACATATAAAATAACCAACTAAACTACTTTGTTACACGTAGTGTCGGCGACGACGTGCAAGCGCTATACGAAGTGCAATATTTAACAGAATAAGCGCAATTCCTGAAATTAGTTTGTTCAGTATCGACTACCTAATGTGTTATTTTTTTTTTTCGAAAAATGAATTTGCATGACTGAATTAATAGCTACCTATGGAAACCGTACTTTTATTTAAGAAAAAGTTGGTTAGACAAAACTAAAGTACGAATGCATATGTAATAAATGTCGAAGTTGTGAATTACAGTCTATTTTTTATATTAATACTAGCGACCCGCCCCGCACGCTTCGCACGGGTGCAATGCTTATACTAAAACCTTCCTTTTGAATCACTCTACCTATTAAAAAAACGCATCAAAATCCGTTGCGTAGTTTTAAAGATTTAAGCATACATAGGGATATAGGGACAAAGAAATATAGTTAAGTATAGAATTTAGGTATAACCAAGTTATAACATTGTAAATTTATATGCCCTTACAGGGTTCTTGTTGATCTGATGAATAACTATTTAAGAACTTTTTATATAACAAGAAAGCAATAAATATTATTATTATTATTATAAGTCTTACATATTTCCCTGATTATTATAAGCAAATATTTTTAACAAGGTCCATTTTACTCATTACATAGCACCCTTCATTATAAATGGTGAAACAAAATGTATACATAATAATTACATTTGCCGTCCGTGCATCATTCCAATTAACAAGCAGGTGCAAGGGGAAACGAACTCGATTCATTTGCAGAAAATATGAAAACAAATTATTTTTCGGACAGGTTCCCCGATAGGCGAGCTGTAAACATTATACAAATAGTTCTCCAACAAAATAAACAATACAGAACAATCAACCCGAGCAATCGAACAATTAATTCCGTGGTGAGACAACATTCAGTGGGAGTAGGTAATAAGCTGTCCAAATTATGTATCTAGGTCTAAAAGGTGAGGGGATTACAAACCCCTTATTTGTCAAACTTTTAGATATTATATCGAATAAAATACTATCTGTAGACGTCTCTAATATAAACGAATAATTGATGACTTAGCGTGCGGCGATGGGACGAAATCGGGCATTCTCTTTTAGGACTTACACTTTACATAAAGCCGTATACAGAAAGAAAGCTGAAAACTTATCGGCGCTGGTCCATTCTACAAAAAGCAAGCAGATTGAAGCAGAGCGAGCAAAATGTCGTACGATGATTGGCGGGCGGCACCAGCGCTGACCGGCGCTAGTCGGCGCCGATCGGCACTTATCGGCGCTTATCAGCGCTTGTTCATATAAATGCCTCCGCCGGTTACCTGCGTAGACCGGCGCCTATAAGCGCCGATAAGTGCCGACAGGCGCCGGTCAGCGCTGATAAGTTTTCAGCTTTCTTTCTGTATACGGCTTTAGGGATGCAGATACTTTTCCAAAAAGATAAATCTTTAAACTGATTCTAAACGAAGCCTGAAGAATCGACCCAGCACGAAAAATATAAATCCAAAACTATCGATTACTCGAATATCTGTATTTACTCGTAGTTTATTAATTATTTTCTTGAGATTATCTGTCTTTTCGTACTGAATTAATCAAAATTACAATGTTTTTAAAGCTACCTTTTGTAATCCATTCTAATATTTTAAAAAACGTGGGTTGCCTTAGTAAAAATAATTTACAGGGGCCTTCTTTCATAATTAAACAGAAAATATAATATCTCGTTCTTTCGGTGTATGAAATCGATTAACACCCAACCCGAATATCGATTTTTACACCAAAATATCGATTCTTTAATTTACACCGCATCTCTAATTTACATTCAACTGGAGCTCTCAACTGGTACAAAAGTATCGATGGGACGCTATGGTGCTTTCATTCAGCGCAGATAATACAAAATCGATATTGTAAGCCCCAATTAATCAGAAATACAGGTCTGATTTTAAATATACTGTTCAGAGTTTTCGGTGGTGTATTTGTGGCATTGTTAATTCAGTTGGGTTATATTTAACTTCCCTTATTTTATGAAAGGAAACTGTGCAAATGTTTGGTTTGGTAATTTGGTACATCTATTTATCTCTAGATAGATCTTTATATCTAGATTTTGCATTACATCATTTGTACATCGATTTCCTACCTTGAAATATCTACTACTACTATTAGGTTGTTTTTCTTAAATAAAATTATGTTTTAGTATTTCCCGTACTTTCCAATTGTCAGGGAAACTTTAATTTTGTACGCTTGAATTTGTTATTATTTATTTATTTTTATGCTTAACTTAACTATAAAATGTATAAGCCTAACCTTCGACTATTGAGAAATGACTGAAACAAATCTAGTAAAATCACCTAATAGTACACACTTTGTTTAGTTTAGGACAAAATAAATGTGAATTGTTCAACAAAAAAAGATGTAAACAAAATTTAAAACCTCAAAGATACAGCTCTTTGCAGCCCAAAGTAAATTGCTTGGCGAACCTATTAAGTAGTACAGAACCAACAACCATTAACATGTTTGATTAATTCTCCCACTAAAGCAGTGTTGATTCTGCAAAGTAAATTCAAATATCCGGTTTTAGACAGTAAGTATAAGTATAAGTATAAGTATAATCTCACGCCTTTTTAATCCCCGAGAGGGTAGGCAGAGGTATTCCATTACTGGATATACCCACATTTCACGAGATATATTGGACCCCTAAACGTGATAGGTGGTGAGCCCATCGCCGGACCGGGTCTGTTTACACATGTCTCAGAATTAATTCTGAGACCTGCGGGTTTCCTCACGATGTTTTCCGTCACCGTAGAGCTAGTGATAAATATGTACGTAAGTTTTTGAAAAACTCATTGGTACATGCCAGGATTCGAACCCGAGCCAAACGAGTCGAGTTTTAGACAAACGATACTTATTTACTAAACTTTAACTTTTATTTTCATACGCTTAAGTAAACTTACCTAAAGGTATAGGTAATACCAATAATAACAATAATATGTGTCCCACAATTTAATAATATTATATATGATAGTAGTATTATATATATGTATAGTATTATCACTAACTCGACGATGAAGGAAAACATCGTGAGGAAGAGACATGGTGTAAACAAACCCGGTCCGATGGGCTCACCTATCACGTTTAGGGGTCCAAATAATATCTAGTGAAAAGTGAGTATATCCAGAAATGGAATACCTCTGCCTACCTACATAAAAGGTATGAGGTTATTATTATTTATTTATTTAACATATCTATCTTTACATTTTTTTAAAGTATAGTTGTCAAAAAGGGCTTAGGCCGCTTACGTGTTAGCTTCGGCCAATTGTACGGCTACGTACGCCCAATTTTCCAGGACTCTATAGTCCCGTAAATTTGTAATGACACACATTAATAATAATTGTATGGTTACTATCGACGACGGTCCATACCATTATTACTTTTTTCGAAACGTAACTGAATTATTAACTTGTACGTGTATGATATAAAATAAAGGTTTTCATACCTAGTCATCTTATATTTGGTTAATCAACTTATCGTCTATAAGTTATTTTCGCGTGTTATAATTTTTATATTGTAAAGTTATATTATTCAAAATACTTGATTTGCTTGTAAAAATAAGCCAAGTCAAAGTGGAGGTTTACGATATCAAAGTTATTTACACAAAGGAAATGGTTTTTTATATAAACTTTATTTATTTTTTATTTAAATTATTTAAACTTTTATTATTAAAATTTAACAAGTCCTATTTCCAAATAGCAAACATTGTTGCAGCAGTAAGAAATAAGAAATAGTGCAAATTTACTAAAGAATATTATACCTTTTATTAAATAAATTTCAAGATTGTCTTAGAAATTGGCACCCATTTAGACCTCAATTGTTTTGTCGTTGAAGTTGACAACCATACCATTATAATTTTGAACTTGGCTCACATTTTCATATTTATGTTTTTGGTTTAATTATCATCACAAATACTATTACCTACTATTATGTAGGCTTTATAATACAAATGTTACTAATAGGCAGACCTGAATAATAGATACAAAAATGCTTTCAAACTCAGCTATTAGAGGCGTATTGTTTCAGCAAAACATGTTAACGTTTATCTCGCCTACGACTTATACTTACGACAGCTTAGGGCTAGAGATAGACTTTCTGTTTGCAATTTCGCGTGCCGTTTACTGCCCATAAAAATGTAGTCTTTTTTTACGTCCCGGAATTTGAACGATTCTATTTTCTAGTCCGCGATCGTTTTGCGTGGACTCGACAGAATATCGTTCCGAAACAATATTAGGTACAGGACGCAGATAATACAAAATTTTGTGATGTCTTCAGACAGTCCGTCTGGAATAAAATCACAAAAGAACAACATAAATATTATCCATAGACAGAAAAGTTTAAAAAATACTTTCAAAGTATATTTTATCAGTCGTAAAGAAATACAATATTCAACATTAGATCAATACATTTTTTTAAGTATATTTAGAATAGCAATAAAGAAATTCATCTAATATTAGTTTTTCCATTACTTGTACCTATTCCCAATCTTCCGAATTCCGGATACCAACAACCACCGCTTCTTTTGTCTTATCGGTATTAATATCAAATACAATCTACACAAAACATGCCATAAACCTGTTAACAAACCCCAATAATAGTGGACTCGCCGAGACGCGTGCCTATTATCGGGGGAAAATCTCCAACAAAAACGCGACGTTTCAGACGGTAGGCTCGCTTTGTTGCCAACGGCAGCCATTTTCGCACAATACACCGGCTTAATCACTCACGCGATTTCTCTAATATCATCAGTAACGTAGCTGAGGTCAATGGCGCCCAGGGCCAGTATTTGCGCCCGATGTTAATAATAATAATGTATTCATGACCCGACTAGGTTTGTAATAAATTATATTACATAGGTTTTGTTATAAGTAGGTATATTATGGATATAAAAAATCAAAATTCATTTATTTCAGTAGGTATATAAAATACTTACACTTTGAAACGTCAATAACAAGATTAACAAGGCACACTAAACTCGTCCATGAAGATGGCTAAATGTAAACAGCAGCCCATCTCCACCGACAAGTTGCTGGTTTCAAATACTCCCGAGAAGAGCCAGCAAGAAACTCAAGGGCAGCTCTTTTTAATCTCATGTCTTACTAGTAAAAATGGTTTACAATAATAATTATAATTAATAGCCTTACATAGAGCCTCGAGTCGGTTAATCCCATGCATGAGTGTCACACTAATAACATGTTCCTCTGACTTCGAAACTAGTTGATACTGTGCTATCGAAGGCAGCGATTAATTCCGATGTTGCGGGGGACTCGCCCCTCGTAAAGTCCTAAATATTTGAATATCGTCAATTTAAAACAAAATACAAAGGGCCTACTAGTTGCCTTATTGGTAGTTACACTGCACAATAACTAAGATGGTTGTGTGATGGTGGGTTCGAATACCGCGAGGTAAACATTTGTTTGCATGAACATGATTTATAGTTTCGTCTCTAAGTATTTTTATGTTAAATATGTGTTAGTTTGACTAAATTAACCTAGTGTGAACTTTTTCCTACTTTTAGGATATAAATAATCTAAGCCGGAATAGGATACAACAAATACGCGCAGGAGCCGGCCGGCGCCATCTTTTTCTACCACCGCGGCGCGGGAGGGACGCAACGCGCCGCGCATGCGCGATGACGGCCCGACGCGCCGTCTAGCAGTGATGTCAGTACTATTTATTAGCGCGGCAACTTTAAATTAGCGCGCCATGTTTCAATATCTTTAACATTCGGCCATCCTGAAATTTAATACGTCCCCGTATTATCGTCAAACTGACCCATACGTTGCTCTATTGTAGCCGAACTGGCTATGGCGAGTCGAACTGACCCGCACGTTGCTTTATTCTAGCCGAACTGGCTATGGCGAGTCGAACTGACCCGCACATTGCTCTATTCTAGCCGAACTGACTATGGCAAGTCGAACTGACCCGTGCGTTGCTCTATTGTAGTCGAACTGGCTATGGCGAGTCGAACTGACCCGCACGTTGCTCTATTCTAGCCGAACTGGCTATGGCGAGTTGAACTGACCCGCACGTTGCTCTATTCTAGCCGAACGGGCTGTGGCGAGTCGAACTGACCCGCACGTTGCTCTATTCTAGCCGAACTGGCTATGGCGAGTCGAACTGACCCATACGTTGCTTTATTCTAGCCGAACTGGCTATGGCGAGTCGAACTGACCCGCACGTTGCTCTATTCTAGCCGAACTGGCTGTGGCGAACGTTGCTCTATTCTAGCCGAACTGGCTATGGCGAGTCGAACTGACCCGTACGTTGCTTTATTCTAGCCGAACTGGCTATGGCGAGTCGAACTGACCCGCACGTTGCTCTATTCTAGCCGAACCGGCTATGGCGAGTCGAACTGACCCGTACGTTGCTCTATTCTAGCCGAACTGGCTATGGCGAGTCGAACTGACCCGCACGTTGCTCTATTCTAGCCGAACTGGCTATGGCGAGTCGAACTGACCCGTACGTTGCTTTATTCTAGCCGAGCTGACTATGGCGAGTCGAACTGACCCGTACGTTGCTCTATTCTAGCATTTCTAGCCGAACTGGATAAGTCGAGTCGAACCGACCCGTACGTTGCTCTATTCTATCCGAACGGGCTATGGCGAGTCGAACTGACCCGTACGTTGCTCTATTCTAGCCGAACTGGCTATGGCGAGTCGAACTGACCCGCAGGTTGCTCTATTCTAGCCGACCTAGCTATGTGAGTCGAACTGACCCATACGTTGCTCTATTCTAGCCGAACTGGCTATGGCAAGTCGAACTGACCCACACGTTGCTCTATTCTAGCCGAACTGGCTATGGCGAGTCGAACTGACCCGCACGTTGCTCTATTCTAGCCGAACCGGCTATGGCGAGTCGAACTAACCCGTACGTTGCTCTATTCTAGCCGAACTGGCTGTGGCGAGTCGAACTAACCCGCACGTTGCTCTATTCTAGCCGAACTAGCTATGGCGAGTCGAACTGACCCGTACGTTGCTTTATTCTAGCCGAGCTGACTATGGCGAGTCGAACTGACCCGTACGTTGCTCTATTCTAGCATTTCTAGCTGAACTGGATAAGTCGAGTCGAACCGACCCGTACGTTGCTCTATTCTATCCGAACCGGCTATGGCGAGTCGAACTGACCCGTACGTTGCTCTATTCTAGCCGAACTGGCTATGGCGAGTCGAACTGACCCGCACGGTGCTCTATTCTAGCCGACCTAGCTATGTGAGTCGAACTGACCCATACGTTGCTCTATTCTAGCCGAACTGGCTATGGCAAGTCGAACTGACCCACACGTTGCTCTATCCTAGCCGAACTGGCTATGGCGAGTCGAACTGACCCGCACGTTGCTCTATTCTAGCCAAACTGGCTATGGCGAGTCGAACTGACCCGTACGTTGCTTTATTCTAGCCGAACTGGCTATGGCGAGTCAAACTGACCCGCACGTTGCTCTATTCTAGCCGAGCTGGCTATGGCGAGTCGAACTGACCCGTACGTTGCTCTATTCTAGCCGAGCTGGCTATGGCGAGTTGAACTGAGCCGCACGTTGCTCTATTCTAGCCGACCTAGCTATGTGAGTCGAACTGACCCATACGTTGCTCTATTCTAGCCGAACTTGCTATGGCGAGTCGAACTGACCCCTACGTTCCTAAACTTGAGTCTCAGTCGAATGGTAGTTACTTGTCAATAATACGATACTACGAGTACTAATACCATTTTTTTTAATTTAGTGTTCACTGACATATCTCCAAAACATCATTTGCTATTTATTTATCATATCCCCATGTAGGTACCATCTGCCACTACCATAATATATCGAGTAAGTGTCATATATTATTTAAAGTTATATCATATCATACAATATCCTGTATCATATTACCATTTACCATCTGCTATTTATGATGTAAGTATTACATATCATTCAAAGTTATATCATATGTTACAATGTTTTATATCACCCATTGCACATTATCATTTAAAAAAATATCATAAACCACATATCATGTATCACCCTGTCACCCAACATATTCTAACTCACCTCATTTATTTATTATTATTTGTTCATTTTTAATTTTCCACCGGGTGGTTTGTTTTAACAAAGTTGTCTAAATCGCACGCTGCGACTGAAATACATCAACAGACGTTTCGTGTCTCGATATCCCGCACCTCTAGCCCCAGATTTTAACAATATGGTAAAAAATATCACGTCTGTTGGGTATAAACACATTTCTATAGTTGAAATCAAGCACACTGTCATAGGTTTCACGATGTCGTTACAAATATTTTGACGCTATTCCACAACTATAATAGTTACCTAGAGCATTTAACGCCAAATTTGAAGTCATTTGATGGATCAGATAACATTTGGTAAAACCACAAATTTTAGCTAGCGACCCCCAAACGCTTTATTCGATTTTGCACAGACTGGTACATTGTCCGAGTTACAAAAAGTATTTAGACATCTGACCTTAATTCCGCTCGTTCTTACACCCTGTCGTGTGACTGCACGGTGCCATCGAGCCGACCCAGCCCGGGCTCCAACACAAACGGAGCATTTTGTCCGGCAAACAGCGGTAGGTATGCTGTCGGCAGCGATTCAACGCCATGCGCCACGGGTACCTATCACTAGCGCGGGTCCGGGCATGCGGTACCCCACGCAGGTGCCACAAAGCCTTCTATCACAGCCTTTATGCGCGGTAACACACTAATCGCGCCCCTACCCATGCTTGTTACACACACTTTACTTGAACTAGAACACATTTCCCGATTGTATTTTTTTTCCGGTAACATGTTTTCGAGACGAGAACACGATTTTAGTTTCGCGACGGTTTTCTAGGAGTCGACTCTCGTGACACACTCGGACTTCTAGACCGTTAGTCCCCTTTTCGGTTTATTATACGTGGGCGACGTTCAGTGGGACGGCAATATTTGCACAATCCCACTTCTGACGTTTTAGGATATAAATAATCTAAGCCGGAATAGGATACAACAAATACGCGCAGGAGCCGGCCGGCGCCATCTTTTTCTACCACCGCGGCGCGGGAGGGACGCAACGCGCCGCGCATGCGCGATGACGGCCCGACGCGCCGTCTAGCAGTGATGTCAGTACTATTTATTAGCGCGGCAACTTTAAATTAGCGCGCCATGTTTCAATATCTTTAACACTACATTTTATTTATTCAGGCGCCTAGGGAGGTTGCTCTCACGCGGATCCATTTTTTTTCTGTCAAATTTGAATTTCGAAAAAATTCTTTATCTAAAATCCTTCGTTAGCGGATACCTACACTCTATGAGGAATCTCCCTGCCAAATTTCAAGATTAGGTATAGCATATTTATACTCTTCATCTTATTTTTAGTTAGTAAGGGGCATTTTGCTATTTTAACTCATCACTATATCAGCTTAAAGACGTCCTCTGCTAGGCTCTATCTACATATAGGTATATAGCAAATTATAACAATGTATTAAATCATGACAATATTATACATAGTACGATCTTAATAAAACATTTCTTTATTCCCTCTGTGGCATGTGTATAGGTGTGTGTTATAACAGAAAACCACGATATTCCTTCGCGGGTAGCGCCCTTTAGCGCCCTTAAGAAGGCCCCGTCTACTTCACCCTGAGTCCGGTACAGAAATATCATGCCTTCACGTAATATGAACAAATGAGCTGCGTCGGCGGTAATCATCGCGCGCATGTACGTATTGTTAACTCAAGGGAGATTAGTGTGTTCTTGACCTGCTTCTCCAAATGAGAGATAATTATTTTCTTTGAAGAGTTTCCTCTCAGACCCAGTCGCTTTTACTACAAGAGGTAATTTCCTTGTGTGAAATTAAGTGTTGAGAATTCAACGTGGTAATAATGTACACATTTTATTGAAACTCCATAGTGAAAATATTTTTTTATTTACTAGCGAGCATCCCTCGCTTCTTTTCGATTTATATGATAACTATACAAATACCTTCATCGTTTATAGCTCTTTCTATTTGTGAAAACCGCATCAAAATTTGTTACGTGGCGTAGGAGTTAGCGGATATACAGGCAGACGGTGGAAAGTGACTTTATTTTTGAGTTTACTATGTAGACACTTCATAGTCTTTTTAGAATATCGTCATAAGTAGTTTTTTTATTTAAGAAAGGAAATGCGAAATTTCCAGGGGAACGGACGAGTATGACTCGAGTACCTATATCGCCGCACGCTGTGATTACCATGAACTGCTTTATATAAACCTAGGAGGCTGCTGAATTGCCCCCCGCGAACCCCGCTGTTCCCGTTCCCGTGGGAATAACGCATTCCCTTTCTTAAGCGACGCCGTAAAGAATTTACTTTCCAAATTTCAAGTCTCTAGCTTTGTATATATATATATATATTCTATCTTTATATTATAATAGTAAGTATTGACATCTCTTTATCATTTAGTATAGAGAGAGAACTACGCGGGTGAAACCGCGAGGCACTGCTATTATAGTACCTATGTATTTGAATATTGTGAGTAGTGCGACCTATCACTTATGCTTGTAAGTAAGAGATCAACATTTGCGATTTCATAGATCACAATCACAGATCATTAACATGGTCTGTGATCACAATAGTAGCAAGCTAGGAAAAAGAGTAGCAGGTGCTAGGAATGAAAATTCATTTTTAATAACACGCGAAATGACACAGCTCTAATAAGGGCACTCACACAGGAACAAAAACGGTATCACGATGAGTTGAGTGGAGGTTATTGGGATATAGTCTTGTTATTAGGATATCATACAGCAACTATTGGATAGTTTCCAACTAATCCGAAGTTAGATTAAATTTTAACAAGTGATTTGTCAATATTGATAACAGCAACCCATCCAAAACTTTGATCCAAATTCTAATAATGTATACAGGGTGCTAGAACACTTTCCTTGATTAGTTTTAATAAAATAAAACTATTCCATTTGAGGCACGATATTAGTGTATCTTTCTATCAAAGTTATGATTAGACTTTTTACGAATTAGTTAGGCAGCTTCTTCTTCGTTTAGACTTCGTACATTTTCCGGTATGTAAGGTTTATTTTTAAAGTTTAGCCATGAAATGGAAACAGACGGATTTTCATATTTATAATATTAGTAGGGATTTATAGGAAAGAAGCATGAGGAAAGACTATATTTATTGGTCCTCAAATTACCTGCTCCAATTAAAGATATAAGCAATATATCTATAGTCTGCGTTTATCAGCACCAGTACAGATGCAGGCAAATGTGGATTATGTAGCGTGTTTATTTAGGAGACAGCTAGCACTAATTTAGCTGTAATCAGCGAACGACACGTCCACCGGGATTTCAACATTGCCACTGGTTATAGAATATTTATTTTATTTTGTTTAACTTTGAATTAACGTCAAATGGGGAATATATGATATTTTTGTTTGTTTATTTATATCTAACGTAGGTAACTTTTTTTTTTTTTTTTAAGTGGGGAAATCCTTTTTTTTTTTTTTTTTTATTTATTCAATATTTAACTTATTCTATTGTACAAATAATATTTTCGGCAAACTGCATGGCAGTTTGTTGCCGAAATCTGCGCTCAATACATGCAACAAATTTTTACAGAAACGGTAGTTACAGTTACACAATGTTAATTAAAGATGATTATGTCTTCAAGTACTTATCTATTGTTAGATGAACACGCCGAGACCCACCTTCGTTAATCACCTCGTCGTATTCATCCAACAATAGTGCCTTCAAACATTTATTAAATTGTGCTTTACTATTAAACATGCTATATTTTATTTGAATACACACATACTTATTCATCGGATACACACACCACCGGGGGGGATGGTGTGGTTACGCCGGACTCCTACCGGCTAAAACCCCACTGTGTTCCTCCGCTACGCCATAGGGACGTGACCACGGGGAGGCCGAGGCATTACTTCCGCAGCCACATCGGCGGCCGCCTACCACAACATCTGCGCGGTAGGCCCTCCTCTGCGGGACGGGGGAGTGATCCCTGTCCCGGACGCTCCAAAGGCGCGTGGGAACACCACGCGCGCCTTCGCGACGGGACCCGGGCCTCGTTGGGCGGGGAGAAGGAGAGAACCACAGGCTCTCCTCCTGCGGTGGATTGGGAGAGAAGAGGGGTCCTCCTCCCTGTCCCTCTCCACCGCTCCCTCTCAGGTTTTCTATAGAGGTTTTCCTTCCTCGCGGTCCGGGCGGTTAAGCCAAGACCCCCGGTCCCACGACACTCTGGAAGCGGGATTACGGTGTACCGACGGTGGCCGGGGAGACGCTCCCCCTGGCCTGCTCGGAGGCAGTGCGAGTGCACACCGAGCCCGCCCCTGCCTCTTCACTGTGCCCTCTGCTAATCAGAGGGACACGCGGAGAGACCCCTGTGGTAGTCTTAGCCGCGACTGGCGAACGGACACAGCAACCCTGTTTCCATTCGCCAGCCCCGTTGCCCGGGGTGCGCCGCGAGGAGGCGACTACCTTGCACCCCAACGTAGGTAACCTACCCTAACCTAACGTAACCTATCTAACAGTTCGGTTCAAAATATTATCGACACTGATGCTTATTATTTTAAATATGAAACGGAAAAGTTTCAATATTAAAATAAAATACTTACCTACTATTTAAGCTGTCAAACATTTTAATACAGACATGAAAAAATCTATTATTTAAATTTACTTTTTTGGAACATAACTAAGTGTGATGTATAATGGATTAACCTCACCACTCCACTTTCTTGATTTACCTCTCGTACCGTGCTTGTCGTGCGTACAGTGTTAGTACTTTTCTATTAGATATTCTGTTGCTACAGCGAAAGTTTTTAGGTTAGTTTTTGAATACTCTCGTTTGTTCAAAAAGAGTTATCGTTGCTCTCATGTGATATGCGATAAAACTAGTAACACATATTAGACTACATAGTACCTATGAAATAAACTGTGATACCAAGTTAATTTTCAACCCTTTCGACGCTCCTATCCTCGTGAATTACCAAATCGCTCAACACCTCAATTTGCGACGTTCTTTTTTCTTTTCTGTATTTTCTGTTGAACAAGCGAGATAAATTAACGCCAATTACAATATCCTTTGGGAATTCATTACCAACATTCAAAGATGTGTTGCCCAGTCCGCGGTGTTTTTTTTACTGCTAAATCCTACGAAAAAGGAATTCCTTATTCGTAGGCTAAATCAGATTGAGGGTAAAAAAGCCTTCTATTGTATTTAATATAGACACTATAAAAAAATTTAAGACAACTTGGACTAGACTCTTAAGTGATAGTGATTTTCTATACTAATATTATAAAAAGGAAAGATAAGAATTTTTGTTAGTCTTTTTTTGTTTGTTGTTTGCGGGTGAAATGGCGCGGAACAGCTAGGATAGGATTAGCGGAGGTGGAATGCTCCTATATCGTGAAAAGGGAAGATCTTCTGCTAGGCGAGGTGATCGTGCCTGGGGACCGCGATCCAACGGTTGATATGTTGGACAGTTGTATTTATACAAACTCATTAGAAAACTTCGATAGCGCGGCTTAGAACTCGGCCGTCTATTGGCGCGTTTGTCGCTACATCATAAAGCAATATTTGAATTTTTAACGTTGAACGTATTTATTTGATTATTATCTTATAATCAACAGAGCCCATATAAGTATATTAACAGACTAACATACATAATGCATGCGCACGAGAGCTTTTGTAGTTTCAATAAATAATGTAAGTGCTTGTTATAAGTGGCACCTATTTGCGGACGTACCTTTTTCGGTATTTTCGACACTTTTCCGTTTCACCGCAATATAGTTACTTAAGTTTCCGTTTATCCGGGATAATCACGAACGTAATCTAGTCGGCATTACCTCTATCCCGCCGAGACCCTCGATCAGAACGTCGGTACCTTACTTACGCTATACATTTACACCCCAAACCGTTAATCTTACTTGTCAGTTCTGGGTCTTCATCCGAAAACTGTCGATCAATGCAGGTTAAAATAAATACTTACGACTTATTCCTGAAGGGTTAGCAGAGGTATTTCATTCCTGGAAACACCTTTTATTCGCGAGTGTACTTTTGGACCCTTAAACATGACGGGTCACTCACGATCGGCCTGTATTGCTTTTATACCTCTATACATGCCTCAGAACAAATGTTGGGGGTTTCTTTGCGATGTTTTCCTTTTCCATTGTGCTTGTGCTACATTTGTAGTACTTAATTAACGTACTAAAGTACCTACGTAAGTTTGTGAAAAACTCATATATGTAGTTTTAAATATAAATCGCACCCGTGGGCCAAGTTAGGGGGGTTCGCATCCAAAATATCTATCGATGTTTTTTTACTGGAGTATATAAAATAAAAAATCATAAAAACCTCGTTATTTTGGAGAGGTTGTTTGACACTGCTCCGAATATAAACGTACACGCGGTGAACGCATACCGTACTTCCAATAAAGCAAAAAAACTTCTAACCAAAACATATGTGCAAAAAATTTTTGGCACCCAAAAAATAGATATTGCAGACGATTCGTTTCGGTACATTTTCAACATTCTACTATCCGTAGCGTATTAATATGACTCGTGAATTGAATTTAGTCGGCGTTCGTTTGCAATTAAACTTCACTACCTAAATCTATTTGAATCATCAAAGCCGTGTTAGATCGTGTTTCGTCACAAAACACAGCACTTTGAATTAATTTGCGCTCAACGAGCATAATAGTTTCGTGTTTCTAAGGTTGGTATTAAAAGTTAGGCCTATTGTCTAAAAAGTACATAATTATCACTGAACAGAAAATAACCCTATGTCATACCTCGTGTTCCATAAAGTCTCTTTGTTTGTATTTTTAGGCTCTATGCTAGTAATTTCTTGCTGGCTCTTCTCGGGGTACTGCATTTGGAACCAGCAACTCGTCGGTGGAGATGGGCTGCTGTTTACATTAAGCCAATCTTCATGGACGAGTTTATTGTGGCTTATTATTGACGTCTCAAAGTGTATTTTGTATACCTACTGAAATAAACGAATTTTGATTTGATTTGATTTAGAATTTATGGTCGCTTCCTTGGCCAAGTTCTCTTGCCGCCATAAATAATTCTCTGTAACATTGCACAAAGCCCATATTTCTGTAATAAATACTTTTAGTGCTAATCACAATACATAATCTCCAATATATGTTACTTTAAAATCGTCTTCCTATTTATTTACAATGTATATTAACACAGACGGAGCCAAAACACTACACAAGGCAACAGGAATAAAAATGCAATACCTACATGAGAATAATAACGTGAAAGTAAAACACAATATTATAATGTACCTATGATATATGCTCACAAACGTAACACCCAAATATTAAACGCTTCTAATGTGATTACGTAAAATTGCCAGTATAGGCGTAAGTCAGCCTGTTTTATAAAACCACTCAAACTACGATTGTTCGATGTTAAGATAATAATTTAGTAGAAGAAATCTAAGATAGCGATCAAAATAAGATTGATTTTCCGACTATCTTGACGATGTCTGCCATCTGCCACATCTACGTGACGTGACCGTGATTTAGGCAAATTTTGCAAGCACGTGACAGCCACGGCGAAGGCTACGCAAAATTAATTGTTACGCGTAGCACTGCTGAATTATACGCCACTTCAATTTATAACGTCGCCTAATATTTAGGTTGAAAACTATCTCTCCGCAAGAAACTTGTTTGAGCATTACGTTTATAATCGCCATCGAACTTGCCGGCTTACCAAAGCGAGCGAGCACTAGGTCACACCCTTGTCGGCATATTGAGAAGTCCAAGGCTGAGTCGCGTTGATACTTACAGGTTACACGCCAGCCCAAAGGCATCAATTGAAATACCGTAGCTAAAGAAATAAGAGCAGTGATAGCCCTTTTGCAAGTGACCTGGGGGCCAATTCCACTAAATGTCAACGTTTATAGATGGATGATAATGAGATGTCAATGGTCAGTCAATGGTGTTATTTTGGCACTTTTCATAGCAAATAGGACCTTCGACTGACCATTGGCATGTCATTGTCATCCAACTATAACCGTTGACTTTTAGTAGAATTGCCCCCCGGTGGGGTGAATGAATATTTCAAGAACTCATGTACATTTCTCACCACTTGTTTGACGGTGAAGGAAAACATAATGAGGGACGCCTCAAAATTCTTCATGAGCATTGTAACAGCACCCTGGTTCAGCGACTTCCTATCCGACTATATTGACTTACTATCCGAAAAGATACTTTCAGGAATTTCTGTCTTGTTTTTAATATCTCTGAAACACCCATCGAAAATAAGGCGTATATACAGTACCTAGTTATTAAAAATATATATATATATAATATAAATATAATATAAATATAATAAAACTTACCTACATATTTATCACTAGCTCGACGGTGAAGGAAAACATCGTGAAGAAACCCGCAGGTCTCAGAATTAATTCTGAGATATGTGTAAACAGACCCGGTCCGGCGATGGGCTTACCACCTATCACGTTTAGGGGTCCAATGTATCTCGTGAAATGTGGGTATATCCAGTAATGGAATACCTCTGCCTACCCCGTCGGGGATAAAAACAAAAGTCGTGAGATTATGTTTTATTAATAAACATATCGTCAGCAATTTTACTACAATACTTATAAAATTTTATGTCTAACACCTTAATGAGAGCAAAAAATCCACATATTATCGTCGTTAGCGCTGCGCGGCACATCGCGTTTAATCGTGTTATAATCTGCGAGCTCGTCACGCCAACAAAGGCGCGGTAATTACATCGACCAACTATTGGTTGGGGACACACGAGTTTAAGGCACGTATACAACTTTATTAGATAACTAGGGGTTCTGCGCGGTTTCACGGTAGTGGTTCCCGTTCCCGTGGGAATACGGGAATTAAATATAGCCTATGATACTGAATGTATATGTTTGTGTTTTTGAAATCGGTTCAGAAGTTTTTCTGTTTATTCGTTACAAAGATACAAACATACAAATCTTTCCTCTTTATAATATTACTGTAGATGTAGATGTTAAATGCAAAAGATTTGGCCACTTTCTCTGAAAAAAATCGTGTTTTGATTGCTACGTTTCAGTAGTTTACGGTAGTACCTACTAATTATTGTTTACTTTTTTTACTTATAAGTGGGCCTTAAAACTGATTCTAAAGCATATGTGACAGTAACCTGGTCTGTTTGGTCTCAGGGAAATGTTACGGTTTTATTTGATTCTCTAATATCCTCAAAAATATTTAACTGAAAAGATAAAATCGCGCTCATCGGTTACCAAATATAAATATAACTTGAATGTTAAATGATATTGTAGGCCATATGTACCTACGGGTAGGACTTAGGACTACACGCAAAGAATAAGTCACCTTCTTTTGAGTTAAGCATATTCTTATATTATAGTATATTCTTCTTTTTCACAAATGGGTGTCCACATGCGACTGAAATAGTGGCATGTTG
This sequence comes from Ethmia dodecea, assembly GCA_963855545.1. NCBI lineage: Eukaryota > Metazoa > Arthropoda > Insecta > Lepidoptera > Depressariidae > Ethmia > Ethmia dodecea. The sequence continues at coordinate 9,428,271 of OY979457.1, forward strand.
TGTCCTGATGGGCTGGTATCGGTGATCAAAGGACATCGAAAGCGTCCTTTATGTTCCTGGCTGAAATCCCTTAGTAGGACGAACGAACGCTCGTTTCAGCTGTGTGTGACAGCGTCGAGTAATAACTACCGATAATTATGTATTTTACATTAAGAGCAATGAAGTTTTTAAGCCCCGACGAAAAGGTCGGCAACGCAGTTGTGACTCTTGAGTTGCAGGTGTCCATGGGCGACGGACGTCACTTACCATCAGGTGACCCGTCTGCTCGTTTGCCCCCTTTTTTATCATAAAAAAAAAAGAAAAAAAAAGGGATGTTATGAGTTTGACGCGTGTATCTCTATCTGTTCGCTCGTATAGCTCCCAAACGACTGAAAAGACTTCAAATATTTTTTTTAAAGGTGACTTGATCAAGAGTATTCTTTTAGGTTCAAGAAAATATGACCAGCCGTTTTTGTTTACAAATCAACCGGATGTCTTCTTATACAAACTCACAGTGCGAAAGAGTGATGATACCCTTGTACTGTGGTATTAAAGGTGAATTCTACCAACCCAACTATGTCTACTCTTTGTCGGTAGGATGACAGATGATATTAGAACCAATGATATTTTATATTGAGACAATCTTACATATTACACCTAATAAATGGTCGTTACAGGTATAATTTTTACAGGTTGATTATACGAGTATGAATGGTGTTGTCACCTCTAGAAGTATTTATTTTATTGTCTATGGTTCTCTTGCTCCCTGTTTTCTTGCAGTACAAAATATGACAATAACACAAAGTGAAATTTACCAGCTTGCCGTTTTATTGACTACTATCTGTTCCACGCGATTTCTCCCGCGTAAGTGGGTGGGATTTGAATTTGGAATTTCTCATTTTACTCCCAGAAAAGTAAGCCTTTCATTGGTGAAAGATTTTTTAAATAGGTCCAGTAGTTTTGGAGCCTAATCAATACAAACAAACACAAACAAAAAATCTAATCTTTCCACATATTTATTAATAATTGTAATTGATTACTCCATCCTATAATATCCAGCAAGTAGGTACTTATAACCCTTAATTTAATCCACACGTCGTCTTTACATATTTTTGTGATGTTTCAGGTGGCCAGCACGCGTCTGCCGCTGCCGACATTCTCGCCGCGTGCTGTGCTGATGTACAGCGCGGCGGTGGGGGGTGAAGGCAAGGTGGCCTTGCAGCTACGGGAGGCGGCACCCGGAGAAATCGACGCGGCCCGGCTGCACGACGAGCGGCTCGCCATCGCGTGTCACGAACCCGAACTGCTCGCCGACCTGCTGCATGCTGCCACTGATATCGGTGAGCTCTCTTTTTAAGTAGTTAGGTACCTACCTATTATCCCATCATAGTAGATAAGAAAAAAGTTTCATCGGTCCTGGTAATCATTTTACTGGGCAGATGGCACAAATTAAGTGTGCAGATGCTCGTACCTCTTCTGAAGGCAGTCATTGCAGTGGGATCAAGTATTATTGAAACGCCAAAAAAGCTGACTGCAGCTGAGGCTGAACATACCTTCATAGCCCCTAAAACCATTCTGGTGCAGTCATTTCTTAATGCGTTTCTACGTACTTACAATTTCTATAGTCCAAAGGACCAGCGCCAGAATATTCATTGTCGCATAATTTCCAGTCCCAAAATGACGACAATTAAGAAACAACTTGTGCTATATATAATTTAACGAGAGAGCCGAGTTTATAAACTTACCATTTTAATAATACTTATACCTATTTATGATCACAGACCTGAATATCTAATATCTTTATTTAATATATGACTGTGTTGATGATATAACAAACCTATAGTTTATTTTGTTATTCTTATGTGCGAGAATGCGGCTTCAAATATCCGCAAACGTGATCCTAACCTCCAAAATGAAAATAAACTTAGCGGTAGCGCTCATACTAGGTCCATGCTTAATAATTAAAACTACTGTGTAAGCACCATATTCAGGTGCCGGTTTCATCAGACAACCAAGACTTAACTGAATTGGCATTCAAATGTCGCAGTAGCGTTCAACTTATTTTATTTGAGTAAAGAATCATGAGAGGTATTCTACGACTTGCTCCAGATCCCGACGGAACGGCTATTTTGAATTTCAAATACAGAATTTTGCATTCGAAACTGGCTTCTGGCATCGCTTGGACATAGCGCCATTCACTATCGGAGCCATTTAGATCTTGCGATTGTTTTGATTGCCACTCTGTCCAAATGAAAAATGTTTCATGCATTTTAAGTTATAGGACCTACCTAACTTTATAAAGTAACAGTTTTGAAATGCAGCGTTTAGTGGACAATGTTACCAATATTTCACTTTACTGCAGATATAAAACTTTTATTTATGTGAGACAACAAAACAAAAATATGTAATAAAATTACAGCCTAAATTACATAATCTAACTAAAGTATTAATATTGTAAGAATATTATTTAAGTAAATAAACGTACGGATTACGGAGACTTGACATCAACTGTAACTTATTAGTATTAAGGTATATTTCCTCAAAATCATTCAAAGTTTAAAATGCCAACGTACAAGACCAACATTCCTCCAATTTTGTACATTTAACTTTACTAGACCCGCAATTAAACAAAATAATTGCCTTGTTATAAAACAAAACTTCTTTTGTTCGCTCAAACTCGATGTTCCTCCAGAGATTATAAATATTAAAAACAAATTCACAAAGGCGTTGTTCCAAAAAAACTCATTCTAACACAATACTTAATCCGCTTTATACAATGAAAATACTCCATCAGCTTTGACTTGGATTTTTGTTCATTTTATTTTACTTTTACGGACTGTTTGACTTTCAACTGTAAAAATATAGGGATAGGTTTTTTTTTAATTGCAGCAGACCCCCTTACAGAAAGACTTCTTAAGAAGTTAAATTCAAAATTGTGGCCCAATCTAAACAAATAATGAAACTGAAGTTATAAAATTATTACTCCGAACTATTCTTCTGAAAAGTATAGGTAGACTATAAAATTTTATATTTTCAAGAAAACAGTGCTAGTGATTTAAATAAAACACAGTCTTATAATTTGATTTTTGAATTTGCCCATACGGGGATAAAATGTAGCCTATTTGTTATTCTGATGTATAAGCAATATAATTGTACAGTTTCATTAAAATCCGTTCAGTAGTTTTTGCGTGTAAGAGGAACAAACATCCATACATCCATCCATACAAACTATCGCATTTATAATATTAGTAGGATAGTAGGATAGGATTAAAGAATATCAATAACTAATCCATGTCTCCAGTTTAACATATTTAGGTAGAATTATTTGTGGTAGAGCCCAGTTTTCGGCGACCCCTCCGGCGTGTCTGGTCCATTAGCCCGCAGGGAGCCGCTCCGCTGCAGGACATTAAATTGACAAAATTTGCGAGTTCTCCGTTTTACTTAAAAATGCAAACTCATGCAAACGAGCTCTGAAGGTCCCTAATTGAATTATATCCGCGCCGAAAGACGAGAATTCCCTACTGTTATTGGGGAAGCGAATCGGAAAGATCCAACTTATGCATTTCAATTATAAAGTTATTATTGGATAACAAATAAATAATTGCTCCTAGTCATATTTTTATCTTCGAAGGAAATATATATATCCTAATTAATATGCGTTTGAGTGTATGGTTCTAAATATACTCAAATAGTTTGTGTGAGATGAACACTCAAACTATTTGAGTATATTTATGTACTGTACCGACTCCATTATAAACCCCAATAACTAGACTGGGTCGACCCTAATTTGAATAATAAATGCACACTTGACACCTACATTTCGCTATAATAGAACACTTAATAATAAATGAAACTTCTAGGTAGAAGCCTCAATAATTATCTAGTTTATCTGTTTACACTTAGAAATGTCAATAGTCTAATAACAGGGCACTATAAACTTGTCAATGAAGATCGACTAAATGTTATTCTAATTTAATCGTATTTTTTTTCATTATCATTAAATTAATATTATGTGAAACAACAAAACATTCTGACGCCTTATGGATGTGTCACTGGACATGCGCCATGCAAGCCTGCTAGCAATAGCTACCTACTTAACCTCCAGCTAAATGGCAAGACAAACAGATTGCAGGAGTAATTTTAAACAAAAAAAAAAGATTTCAAACGGGAAACTAAAAAAGAAATAAAAAGCACTACGATTTTCAAAGGTTCCCCTTAAATTTCTTTTTTCCAACAAAAAAATAATCGACAAAATCGGTCCACAAACGACAAAGTTATTCGCGAACACAGATAAAAAAATATTTATATACAACGCGTAACAGAAAAAGCGCAATTCCTCATACACCCCAATTAGTATATTTATATAAAAAAAATAGGATGCAATCGAACTTTAGTTGTGTCTAACCAATTTTCATAAATATCGATCAATAATAGCACTAAATTCAGCTACGCTAATTCATTTTTCGGTAAAATTTAACACATATTAAAAATAGCTGAAATCGATTAAGTAGTCGATACTGACCAAACTAATTTCAGGAATTGCGCTTATTCTGTTACATATTGTATATAGGGTCGAATTGAGAAACCTCCTCCTTTTTTGAAGTCGGTTTAAAAAAGGAGACTATAAAAAAAATATTTCAAGGCAAATGTCACTTTGTATCTAAGAAATTGTAAGTTATGTTTATGGTTATAAATTATAATACGAGTATAATTAACGAGTGTCTCCTTTAAATTGATATACACCCTTTTGTTACACGCGGTATACGGTATTCCATTACCTACCGAATCCCTTGAGAGAATTTAATTATCATATGGTAAACAAGTTCATTATCCCTTCACTCGTATAATGGGAACCTAATTCCAGGAAACTTTTATCAGGTACAAGATGGAATATTGAAAATAAATATGAATAAGCCATAGTTTTGAGAAGAAGGAGTTGACAACATTTAAATTAAATTGCCAGTGATCATTTGTTAAAAATATTCTCTCAAATATTTTTAACAAATGATCACTTTTAAAATGAAGACTTTTAAAAAATCTTCATACCGATTTGACATCATATCGAAAAAAACGATGACGTCGTCACATATTTAGTACATTTTCCACAATACATTTACGTTTTAACAAATGATAAATGTATCCCATTTGACTAAACAGTCAACTATTCTATTATTGAGATAGAAATACTTTTGAGATAAGTACGTACATATTGTTGTACAGGTACATAGAAATCGGAGTAGGTACATAGGTTAATTCATGTAAATTACAATAAATTTATACTTATTTAGTACAAATAATAAATAATAAAATAAATAAATAATCTTACGCCTTTCATCCCCGAGGGGGTAGGCAGAGGTATACCATTACTGGATATACCCACATTTCACGAGACCCCTAAACGTGATAGGTGGTGAGCCCATCGCCGGACCGGGTCTATTTATTTAGTACACAGTGTGCATAATATTCAGTGTAAAGGTTAAGTAGGTATTACATTGAAACTGTACAACATTTGCTAAATTGTCAGAAATAGTCATTCATTTGTTATTGATTAATGTCATTGATTATGTTTCGATTAATTCCGCCAAATTATTTCTGCTTATTCTGATAGTTGACTGGCAGATAATGCCTTCAGGCATAAGTTGGCCATGAGTACATTTTCTTTATACATGAAGTTAAATAAATAAAATAACGTAAAAATACTTAACATAATAAAAACTCAGAGTATGTTACGACTTAAAACATAGTGATGAACCGAAATACATGACATATGTGATTAAAAACGAAAAACAATGGGCACTCATATCCCTTTAACCGTTTTCTATAAGATAATAAAAATAAGATAGTTATAACTGTATTAGCAATAAGTGTTGTTTATTGGTAAAACAGAGTGCAAGCTTGCCAACAAACTGCTATGCAGTTTGGCGAGTATTTTCAAGCTGCAACGTGTGATGCTCATTGTATATAAATAAATAAACATAAACATAGTGCTCCAATTCGTAATTTATGATAAAACACCCCTTTCGAAAAGAAGCTCGCGGTTTTTCTTTACCGTTTTCCCTAAAAACAAAAGTCTGTAAGCGATCAACAACACGAGTAAGTGGTAGTTTTGCATATTTTATTAAGTATCAGAAAAACAAGCACTTAGAAAGATGAATTGTCACTTTTGAGGATTGTTTTTTCGAGGTTAATGGAGGGAAACGGCGTCGGTAGACACTGGTGACGATATTGTCGGTTGAAAAATGTTTAGGTACAGCATCTGCTTCATTTTGTGGTGAAATGGGACCATCAAGTAATTGTTATACCTACCGATCGTTCTTTGTTTCTTGCCAAGCCAACAAAGTCGGTTTTGTTAGGAACAAAAATTGCTACTGTAAATTGTTACATTGAAAAGATAATAGAAAACTATGGAGTTCCCCACCGACTTTTGCCGCACGGATCCGGTTTATCCCATTCCTGTAGGCATTTCAAAATCCCTTTCATATTGGGTGCAGCTCGTGTCCGAAAAGCAACGAAGATTCGGAGATTTGAATGAGTGCGTCGGTGATATTTCGATTTTAAATAATAATATCTGCCCTGACAGACATTGTCTAAATTAATAAGAAAAAAGTACTTTCAGGTTTTAACTAATTTTAAAATTTTACTGGCATCTTTTCTATTTTTTCTTTCCCCAAAAACATTCGGACTATTACGAACACTTGAAAATAAAAATATTTGAAGAAATCCAAATCTATCCAGCCGTTCCGTTAGTTATCGATTAAGGGCCGATTTTTCAATAGCTAGATAAACAGACAGATAGGGTTTATTCGACAGGTAGCAAGATATTGAATTTTTCAATAGTCGGATAGGACTTATCTTTCGTATAACTCCACTACCTGAGGAATAAATCTATTTGCCGCTTCCATCGCCAGGTAGCCGCTTATTCGACTGAATAGTTTGACGTTGACGTACGTTTTTATAAAGTAAACTTGGTTTGAGGTTATTTCTTGCGTTTGAACGAAGTGATAAATTAGGTATCATAATTTATTATGGATATTTTCGATAGTATTGGTGACCTGGCTATCGAAGAAGAGGCCATAGTAAATGAGTATTTAAATCCATGTGAAAGAAAAGAAATAATCGTCAGATCAAGGCCTGATACGATACCTGATACGGAGTGGGATTCAGAAGAATTTCATCGTCGATTCAGACTTTTAAAAGAGTCTGTGCAAAGTTTGCTTTCACTGATAGAAGATAAAATCAAGCACAAAACACAAAGGTAAGTTTTTGTTCGCTTAAACAGTCAGTGATCTAAGTGTAAGGATACCTACCTAGTATCTACCCATACAAACTGTATTGTTGCAGTAACCTAAAATAAGCGCTATTATGTTTCAGGAACCAGTGTATTCCACCCATGCTACAGTTACTAATTACACTACGGTTTTATGCCACTGGGAGTTTCTACATAACTTTTGGTGATTTTCAAAAGGTCTGAGGAAGAATTTGATAAAATATCCAGATTCCCTAGAGTGATCTCTGCTATAGATGGCACTCACATTAGGATTCAGTCGGCCGGTGGAAATACAGCAGAGGAATTTAGGAACACAATAGGCTTTTTGTCATTTAATGTGCAAGTAATGTGTTCAGCAGAATTGATATTTCAAGATGTAGTTGCATAATATATAAGACCTTAGACAGTAGGTACTTTTATAACAATAAAAATGTTTCTATAGAAAATAAAGTTTTTATTTTTCTACACACAAAAAACTATCTAAAAACATTATGACAGGCACACATAAATAAATTAACTTTTTTTTTTGCTATTAGAAGTATTTCTTCTTTCATCGTTAGCCAAATGTAAAATTTTCAGTTTATGTTCCTCCTCCATAAACTGTTGTTCGTTTCTCGCAGTATTTATTTGTAGCTGTACCTGTACCTACATATTTATCACTAGCTTGACGTTGAAGGAAAACATCGTGAGGAAACCCGCAGGTCTCAGAATTAATTCGGAGGCATGTGTAAAAACAGACCCGGTCCGGCGATGGGCTCACCACCAATCACGTTTAGGGTTCCAAAGAATATCTCGTGAAAAGTGGGTATTATCCAGAAATGCAATACCTCTGCCGACCCCCTCGGGGATAAAAGGCGTGAGATTATTATTTATTATCATAATAAAATAGGCAGAAATAATATCTAGAGACTGTTGAACGGAAAAGTTCACTGCTCGAGACAGTGACAAGACAAGTCAACAAACATCGCTAAGCAACCGAAAATCAAAGACGTCCTGCTCTAACACTTGTCTAAGCATTAAATTTGTTTCACCTCTCCGAAGTTTGAGTTGCCAGAGTTGAAATAATAGATCAGATAGTTATCCGTGGAATAAAAGAAGATTGAAAAATTGGCGAGCAGTTATTCGTCCGATACACAGTCACATAACTTTGTTCGTTAGATAGTTATTTGTCTGTTTATCTAGCTATTGAAAAATCGGCCCTAAAACGAATAACATTTAATATTTTTTTTGTTTATTAGAAATTAAATGCTGTTTAAATTTAATTTTTGTTTATACATATAATGCAAAATATTTCTACACTTTTCCCTCTTGTATAATATAAAAAGTTTTTTGCAATAAACTTATTATTATAATTGATTTGCATAATTATAAAACTGCAACAACGCACAGACATCTGACAGAACAATAAAAAAAAAAACAAAATGAATAAACAAGGAATAGACAAAGCAACTGTATATTTTTTTATTTCCTTTCGTTGCCTCCCTTTGAACAGCCGCCTTTTAGCTTAGCACAGTGTTTAATTAACACAAAGAAACCGTACTTTAACTTGCATTTAGCCGCGGCAATACTCAAATGGGCTTTGCCTCCATTTCGATGAAACGGTATAGTATAGTGAAAATATTAAATGTTTAATCGATTCTACAAAGAAAAGTTTCTTTTAATTTAAGTTTCTTCGCGCATGTAAAATGTCCACTGATTTGAATGACTCTTTTGTTCAAAGGAGTAAAGGTATCACAATCTTGAAATAGCCATATTTTTTTTTAGTTAATGATAGAATAGAACTTCGTAACTCATGTACATTGGTTAATGTAATCTAAATCAGAACTTAAGACCACAATCAATTAATAATAATAATAATAATATAAACAATTTTACCGTTGTTTCAGCAATTTAAGAGTACTAATCACATACTCTCTGGGAATTTAAAGCAAGTTATTAAAGTTTAATAGCGCCTTTGCACGTTCGCATCGCAATAGTTATCATTCCACTCGACCTCTCTGGGTTAATGGGTGGTATTAACCAACCGCCAAGTTGTTATATAAAATTAAAGAATAGCAAATGGAATACGATCTCTTTGTTGCAAAAATATTTGTTAAGGTCAAATGAATTGTTTTTTAAATTCAACGAGATAAATTAGAAGAAATTGTTATTATAAATAATTTCTTTCACTGAATATAAAATAAAAAAATACCCATAGAACACGAACTCTTTGTTAAGGATATATTTATACGATTTTTCTAATAATAAAGTGATTTAATATTTGTAAAAATATTAATGTAGTTTCGGTTAAAATATTATTTTATACAAAGGAAATAAAAGAAACACATACTTATAAAAGAAATAAAAGTAGGTACTTTCGAAAACATACAGTTTTAATCAACTCTCCAGTCATAAAATATTCTACACTAAAATACCAAACCACTCTTCAACGATCATCAAACAGTTTTGCGACTTCTTTATTGAATTTCTATCGGGATCGTATGTTACACAGAATGAAATAAAAACAGATGTTTACTGCATATTTTTGTTGCGCCAAAATTCATAAACCCAATAAGATTATCGGATGCGAACATCACAATCGCGCTCACATAAATAAAGGGGGTTTCTATTAAATTTTACGACAAACACCGACCCTCATATAACTTTGTTAATAAATGTTACAATATATTGGAGCCAGTTGGTGTAGTGGGTTGTGCAAAGAGCCTCGGCCGCGAAACTATTTAAGTCTGTTGAATTTGATGAATAATGACTTTTGGGTTATTTAGAACCAGCCTGTAATGTGAATATATTTAATTCTAGTTGTTTTTTATTTTATCAAACAATGCTTAAAAACTATAAGTAGAACCTTTGAAAAGAGATTTTAACCAGCTCTCTACCTTCATAGCCTAGTGGCAAACGGAGGTTTCATTCGCTTAGATGGTAATTCTAGTGTTAGTAACTATATTTATTGCATGAACATGTCTGTTGGCTTCGTGTCTGGTCGTTTAATATTTATTTAAGTATGTCTACCAGTTGTTTAGTACCCATAGTACAGGCCCTGCCTAGTTTGGGACTAAATAACCGTGTGTTATATTAGTATTATTATTATTTATATGTGCTCTCTATGGTTTATATTTAAGTATAACACTCCGCACCTAAATCCGCACCTGTACAGCGTTATCGACACGCTTCAAAGGTGGCAATCCCCCCAAATGCCTCGCCAGGCCCGTTCCTGACAGGTGACAGTTGAGTTATCTCGCCATCCACAAACTCCTGACGTGAGCTTTGCCCTCTCTAATTTTGTTCCCTTCCGTTATTACATTTGTGACAAGTTAGGGGTTGTCTATTGGGTTATTCTAAAGTCAATAATTGGGTCATAAGAAATGTTATGTGGATGATTAAGGTCCTTTTCAGCTCAATGCTCATGTGCTAAAGTATCCATTGGTCATTAATAGGTTTGGAAATAATTCTTAAATTCTAGAGTATAATTTTCAACTGCTTATACGGGCTGTGACCAATTTGAAAACATCTGGAACTTATTTTAAAGGTTTGACTAGGCAGGACACTACCCCATTAAGATAGTGTTCTGCGTAGTGAAATGAGCCACTTTTTATGATCTGTCAAAACGAAAATTTACTATGGAAAATGTACCGAAATAGCAAGCTGTGACGATCTAAAGAAGTATAGTTACTGACACGTTGTTCTTAATTTAAATATTATGCGTAATAAACTTTCGTTTGCAACTTTGCCAGTAATAATTCGAAGACATAATAGGTCATGTATTGTCGTTGTGCGCTCATGGGAACCTGCTGCTAGCCCGGTTATACGTTTATTAAGTAACTAGCTTTTACCCACTTCACTCGCCCACGTTTATTTCACCCCCTTAGGGGTTGAATTTTGCAAAATCGTTTCTTAGTGGATGTCTACACTGTATATCTATCTGCAAAATTTCAAGTCTCTAGACCCAGTGGTTTAGGCTATGCATTGATACATCACCAATCAGTCAGTCAGTTTATCATTTTATATATATAGATTTGACAAGTGTATTGAATTATGTTTACAATTTCTAATAATTAAATGCCTATAAATATTATTTTTAATCGTGGCTGTACACAAAATGTTATCTTCGTCAGTGAATACATTAAAAATGAAGTTGTAAGTCATTATCGTAACTCTGTGTTCGTCCCCCGCCTGCCAGAAACTTTGGGATCGGTAACTTTTCTCGTGGAGGGAAAGTCTACAGTTAATTGGGTACTCAGTTTAGTAGAAACCCGCCAAGCGGGAGTCAGGTTTTAAAGCAAAGTTCAGTAGATAGGTATCTTCTTTCAGAAATACAACATGTAACAGAATAAGCTCAATTCCTGAAATTAGTTTGTTCAGTATCGATTACTTATTCGATTTCAGCTATTTTAAATATGTGTTAAATTTTTCAAAAAAAATAATTAGCGTATCTGAATTTAGTGCTTTCTATGGAAATCGTGCTATTATTAATCGATATTTAAGAAAATTGGTTAGACACAACTAAAGTTCTATTGCATCATAATTTTTTTCTATAAATATGTATACTAATTGGGATGTATGAGGAATTGCGCTTTTTCTGTTACGCGTTGTATAATGTAACTACTAGCAGCGCCCCGCGGTTTCACCCGCGTAGTTCCCGTTCCCTTGGGAATACGGGGATAAAATATAAACTATGTGTTATTCTGATGTATAAGCTATATAACTGTAAAATTTCCATCAAATTACGTTTAGTATTTTTTTAGTGAAAGGGAAACAAACATCCATACATGTAAACATCCATATCCAACACAGTTTGACTGTATCAAAGTTCAGTGTAAAAAAATGTAACACCTCTTTTCCCCGAGAAACTTTTGTAACACCTATTTTAGATGCCAGTCTCCACATGTACCAACCATTTTATATATTAAATCAAAAGTCTAATAACAAGGCACTCCAAACTCGTCCATGAAGATTGGCTACTTTTCATTAGTATCTTTTGGACCCCTAAACGTAACATGCCTCAGACCTGGGGGTTTCCTCGCGTTGTTTTCCTTTACCATGGAGCTAGTGATAAATATGTACGAGAACTTAAGTTTTTGGTACTCTACCGCCCCGTTTTAATTTGACTGCTCCGAACACAGGCTCCGCCTGCGCAAACCGCCTCCCACCGCCAAATGGTCGCTAAAAAACGTTATTGCGCACACAACTTCAGAGCAGACAAGCTAAAACGGCCAAACTGTACATTCCCTCACCAGGATTCGAGACTCAAACTTATTGAATTTGAAATTTTTATTATCTATTCAAATTCAAATTCAAATAATTTATTTCAGATTATAAATTAAATCGCAGTAAATATTATTTTAATAAAATAATTTAATTAAGTCTAGCGCCGGGCTGAGTGCCCGACGCGTGCAGATGCATCCATTTCTCCAATAGGGGGGACTCCCACCTATTGGCCAATGCGTCCATATAATCTATACATATAATAAAACTCTAACGGGGCCGTGTCTGTACATTAAATATTTTTTGAAAATTTTAACGGTAGTGTATATAGTTATCGATATAGATACCGAAACACCAATTTTTTGAATTTTTGTCTGTCTGTCTGTCTGGTTGTGCACGCATCACTCAAAAACTACTGGACGGATTTTGATGAAGTTTGGTATGAAGATAACTGAGTACCCGGGTCAACATCTAGGGTACTTTTTATTTCAGGAAAATATCTCATTCCCACGGGAAATTATAAAAACTGGTTAAAAAGAGAAATACGTACTACTCCGAAACGATAACACCTAGAAACTTGAAAAATGGTATGAAGGTGTCTTATATGTCGTAGGAAATTGGTATATAGGGATTTTTGGAAATTCCCACGGGAACGGGAATAAACTGAATCCACGCGGGAAAACGCCGCTGGGCACCCGCTATTTGAAGTATGGTATGTAGGTGTCTTAAATATGTCGTAGGCAACCACTATGATGGGAATTTCGGAAATTCCCACGGGAACGGGAATAAACGGAATCCGCGCGGGCAACGCCGCTGGGCATCCGCTAGTCTAGGAATAAAAGTACACAGAAATAGCACAAACTTCGATACTTAAACCTGCTCAAACACAGCCATATTGAACCTTGAAGGAATTACTAAACCTCCTCCTTTTTTTCGTCAGTTAAAAAGAGAATTGTCCACCGCTTCCTATTTCTAAGTGATTTGAGATCTGTTTACACTGCGACACGTGTCCCGCATATTGAAAGTGTCCCGTAACAAACAAATTCGTGCCGAGAGTACGCAGCATTAAACGGAATGAGACAGAAAGTGGGGTCACGAAAATTTATTTATGCGACATTGTAATTTAGAACTTTAACTGGAACTTTTCTCAATTTATACCCATTAAAATAGTATTTTCTCCTCTCACTCATTATATAATATGTGATCAAAACAATGAGACCGATTTACAAATAAGTAGATGTGAGCATTTTTTTTCACAAACTGTGACAGATTTTTGTCATTTTTTATTTGTAGTGTTTATAAACAGTCATTTGTCATCGAAAAATTGTGATTGGTTAGACCGTCTCGAAGGTGGTACTTTCAAGTAATTCCTTAGCACTGAAATGCGTAAATTTTAAGTAGGTAGGTAGTACCTAGGTACCTACTGAGAGAAGTAGACATCTGAATTTCTACTTTAGTCAAGACTATAGAATATAATGATAAATATATGAACTTTTATACAGCTTAATATGTCAATTTCATACCAACAATATACATCAATATCAACCTACTACTCGTAAAATTGATAGGTATATATGGAAATGAGTTACTAACACCTAGTTTCTAATAGCTAGTATTATAATTACGAGTAAGAGTCTGTAGAAACAGAATAGAAAAGTTTCGTTGGTCTTAGTTTTCTCCTTTATTTCGCGATTAATTAAAGTCAATCCAAATTAAGAACGTCAAAAGTTAAGTCAGTCCCAACGACGTCGGCTGTCACAGTTTTAGTTGGCGTTTACGAAGTTATTTCTTAGGTTTGTCTTATTTTTGCTAAATAGCTTTGAATCGAAAAATATTTTTACGCTTACTGAAGAATAGCTTTTTGAAGTTTATTTTCTCTGTCGTCTCTAGTAACTCAGTAGTTTTCGAGTTATGAATGAACCTTTTCCCTCCATGTTAGTAGGTACCTACATGTATTCTGCATCATACATAGTAGATATTATCATATATATGGAAACCTTTACATTTACTCACAAGGAGGCCTTAAAATCCGGTAAAGATTTCCATGATGAACTTGGTATAATAAGTAGGTATATAAGAATACATGGCATTTTAAAACATATTTTTTTCTGCAGGTAACAGTCCGTAAAGTTGTTTAAAGTCTCATGTAAAAATCTTTTTCACTTGAAATCCTTATGTCTGCCTGAAAGTATTGCAATCGATCCTTATTACTCTTGTTATCTTAATTCTTTACACATGTTATTATTGGGACATTAGTACTCAAAAAATAACTTTTATTGTGCGAGCATCTCTAAAATATCAAAAACTAAATCGTATTGTATGCACAAAATTGCTTAGATAACACTAGATGTACAGCTTTTTGTCTGCCAAGTTTGTAAAAGGCGGATGATTATTTATTCTATGGCATATGGATATTATCATACTAATAGATAAGTACGTAACTAGATAGGACACTATAATTACAAAAAAATCTAACAAAAAGTTTTCCTGTATTACTATTGTTTAGGGTGACCTCACAGATTTATATTTTGTGACAATAGACAGCCACGATTTAGACTATGCAGTTCAGTTTTATGGGAAAGTCAACATCAAAGATAAGACCGCCCATTGTACTTTAGTTAATGTTGATATCCATATTGTGTTGTTTTCGGTGTACAATATAGAGTTATTGTATTGTATTGTATCAAATATATTTTGCAATTTTTTAAGTATGTGTTACTTTTAATCATTTTAAAGTTCCTACTTATATTTATAACCGTTTTTTTTAAATCATCGTAATTTTTTTAGCCTAAGTTTAAAAAAAATGTGTAGGTACTCAACCTGTACCTTATTTTTCCTAAATAAAATCTTATATGAATAAACCAAGTTAAGTAGATAAGATCAGAGGTGCACTTTAACGTCAAAGTAAACCTTATAAACGTTAGTCTATGAAAGTAGGTTAGGACTTACCTTGTTTCCAAGATTGCTAGTCTGCTTTTGACGATATTGAAGTAGATTTATCTTGGATCTTTCTTTGCTTATTTATAATACTGAATACCAAGCTCATAAAATACAGATATGATTTTATTTCAAACTCAATGGGTAAATATTTTCTGGAATTAACTTCAAAAACTTGACATTTCTTTTACGAATAGCAAAGTAACGAATGGAATACAAAATAAGAATTGTAAACAAAACATAACATGAGTAACCTATTTTCGGAATGGCGTCGCCCTTCGCGATGAATTAAGTCCTTTCCAGAACATAAAGTAAGAAGAAGAGACATCGCTAATTAAATAATATCGTCAGCGTTTTATTTGACAGAAACATAACAAGGGTACTCGTTTACGACCTATTCTCCCCCACTATATCTGGAACAAAGGCCGGGTG
Organism: Ethmia dodecea; assembly: GCA_963855545.1. Taxonomy (NCBI): domain Eukaryota; kingdom Metazoa; phylum Arthropoda; class Insecta; order Lepidoptera; family Depressariidae; genus Ethmia; species Ethmia dodecea. The sequence goes on from OY979457.1 coordinate 9,444,088, forward strand.
GCTTCTCGACATAATAATTTTAAGAAACTGCCTCAGAGTTTTTTCATAAAATGAGCGGGGAAACCGAGGCCTGCTCAAATGCTCAACCGCCGCCGAAGGGAAACAGCTATAAAGTTGCAAATGAAGTAATATCGTCCTCGTCTTGACTTACTGCCGAAAACTTCAGAGCTCACACAGCTCTCCACAATAGTCCGCTTCCAATTTGCACTTGCTGTTTAGTTAGTGTCATTTAATTAAGCTGAATAAATTGGGAAGCCGCGCCGGCTTTGTTGGTTCAATGTGTAATTAATATTGACCATTCCTACTGAAATATTGTGACCGCAGCTAAGTCAGCTATTAGGTTTGGTTTCCGATTCTCACGGATCTGTTTATTTAGAAAGCTGCTTGTTTTTGTTAATAGTATCTACCTATATTATTGCGGTGCTCGTAGCCCTGCGATACTAGTGTTTGTAATTAACACACTGTTTAACCAAAGTTGGGCACGTAAGACGTAAGTCAGTCAGTAAATTGGTGAGCATCTAGCGGCATTAAATCAGGCGATCCTCCGTGTTTCGGAAGGCACGTTAAACAGTTTTTCCCAGTTTTCGATGTTTTAACGCACAAATGGAAGTCGTTAGGCCATGCATGTCAGATACTCTTGGGTGGCTCGGAAAATTCTGACCACTAACTTGACACCATGTCTGCGGTAGACTCACATGAGAGATTATGACTTTTATTTCCTTTTGAATGGAAAAATTGGCTCAACAATTGGCTGTTACGGGTTGATGATGATGGCATTATCATCTTACCTAAGCTCGAATAAACGGGTAAAGAAATTAATACCGTATTGCAAATGGTTTGCCCCGAAGCCGGCATACGGAAATGCGTTCGTAAAGAACTATTTAAGAAAATATATTTACAATCACCGTATTTACTGTTCTAATGTAGTCTCATCGGTTCTAAATCCTTTTTGTTTCTGAACACTTAAACAGTTTTTCAGTAAAAATTTATAGGAGTGCTCCTATTGACATTGTGGAACAGCCTATTATCATACACCCACAGCATGGCTAAGATTTTTCTGAAAATGTTGCTTATATTTTTATTCCTGATTACGTTTTATCGCCTCTCTTTTCTGTATTAGAATAGTCGAACTACTCTTTCCGACTCTAAAACATTTCAGTATTAAAGAGTTTGTGCTTGTGCAATCTAAATCCGAGAAAACACGGACTGAAGTAGCCGTAGACTATTTGTATGAGTGGTTGTGCACTGCATCTGATTCGAATTCGCATTATCTCATGCTCCGTCGTCTAAATTCGCATACAAATATAGTTTTATCACAAAATATGTGTACAGTTAAATATTGGCTAAAAATTATTATATCATTTTTTTTTATTTTTTTTTCATAAGGTAATAAGTATCTGTTTTCAACCGCGTTTTAACTACTCGGACGCTACTTATATCAAGTAAACGATGACATCATCGTTTACAAACAGGTACAGGTATAGTCCCAGTACACTCGGATCGCGTGGTCCGAGTGTACTGGGACTATAGCAGCCAACCAGATCGAACGGTGTTTTATTGACACTCTCCGAACGCGCTCGTTCCGTAACAACGTGGCTTTAGACAGTATACAACTTTTAACACCATTTTATAGGTAACGCCGATAGTGTTTTGTTTTTGGGAATGTCATTTCTCGGAATCAAAACGAATGCAGTGCACTGCATTACGTTTTAAAACTCAATTCACCCATTGAATTTTTTCGATAAAATTCTTCCCGCAATGTTACCAAAAACCAACAGTCTGCGTCCAAAAACCAATTTCCTGGAATAAATTTGATTTCATCATGATTTGTTTAATTCGACGGGTAATTTAGAAATGAATCGTCCAATTAAATAGATCCTTGTTAATGGCCAGTCAAAGATCACGCCGAGATCTACTCAAATCTTCCATAATTAGGGGAGCAGCGCCGGAGTACAAGAGGATTCCTCAAATGCCATAAATAATTTATAGAGATTCGAAGCAGCCCAAGTTTTAAGAGCTCTTTGGTATTTCTAGCGAGTCTGCGAGCAGTCTACAAAAGCAATTATGTATTTTAGTTTTAAACTTGGGTACAAACCATTGTTTGGAAGGTTTATGGTTAATGTTTCGTGATCCTATTTGTAAGGCAAAACTTGAAATCTATATTGTTGACATAATTTTTTTCTTTAAAATCATAATGATTATACGACAGATGTGTCCAAAATGTATCACATGAATGAATTTTAAAAACGCTTTTGTACATATTTAGACAAATGAAAAATCAACGAAAAAAATACTTTCCCGTATTTAACCATTAAATTATGCAACATTAACTATTCCCAAAGCTTATTCCCAATTCTGTTAACTTTTCGCAAACATCACGTCGGTATTTTATGTGACACTAGCGTGAATACTTCTAGATATACTCGTGGTTGCTATGGCCGAATACGGTCGGAGCTCATCATCATTATCTTAGATATATACATGAAGAGAAATGTCCTGACTGACTAATCCCTATCAAAGCAAAGCGTCAACCACCGGACAGGTGCACGTATGGACAAATGGACGGATGTAGGTACCCACTACGAGAGGATTTATCGAAACTCTCACGTCATACAGCAACTTCATACAGGACAATTAAAGTTAGTGTAAAAAATTAGGAAACCATATTATGCTCATACTCTCTAAAAGGCTCATAAAACATGAATAGTGGATTTTATAATATCACATTAAATTACATGCGAGTTTAATAATAATTGTAATTATTGCTCTGGGCCCTTGTGAATTGTAACTTACATGCAGCTACAAAGGTAATTTACCCAAAGGTTCTGACAGATGTATTTGTTATCGAATGTCTGCCACATGCGATCTCAAAATGTATAAGACTAACTTATTACAGGGACGAATCCGGGGTTCCGAGAGGAAGGGGGGCTAATAAAACTTTCTACAGACACTAGCTAAGATAATAAATTGATATGTGAATTTTTTTGGTAGAGCTATAGATGTAAACTTAATTATTATGTGGGACAGTGGCCAACTGAGTGCGTGCCTGTCAGCTCAGATGTGTGTAATCCATTTCCTCGTGTTACTTGATCTTCGAGTGAGGCGTATGCCATTTGCTTTGACGTATTATGTTTCGAGTAAAACACAACGTGACTACATGCCACATCGTATTCACGAATGGAGCAGGTGTAGCAGGTGATTTTAGCGGTCATGAGTTTACTAAAAAATATTTATAATATAAGTAATGACTAATAACATAAATAGACCAGTTTCCAACTTTTTATACTTTCGACATGATGTTTCCGCTTGACAAATGCTGATTTCACTAACACATAATCAATTTGCGAAAGAGTTACACAGTCGTCGAACAGATCTCTTATTTTGTGAACGATTAATAAATAGGTAGATAATTCAATACGAATACGAATACGTAACCTAATGTATCTGATAGTAATTTTCATTGCCACTGAAAGAACCAATGCCAACTACGAATAAAACAAACCAAAAATGGTAATTCGTAAAATAAAACTCCAAGTTTTTAATACACATCTTGCACACCGATGACTATAGGCCGGCAAATATGTTCGACAGGTGGCGACCATGACGGTCTGTCAGCATTTTTTGGGGCCCCTTCCCCGGATCTGGCCCTGGCCTCAGACGCGTCCGATAGCCTTCCTTTGCCTGACCACGACAATGGTAAGAGCATGGTGTGGATTTGACCATAACCTAACCTAACTCTGTGTTATACCACCTTTGTAGATAATCTAACATCTGATGAAGTTTGCTACGGATTTTCAGCTGTTCTCGTACTGACGATACTTGAATGTGGATCATTCTTATGTAAATATAACCGACTTAGGCCTACTTGCACCAAAACTTCGAGTTAAATAAACAACTCGAGGTTTACTAACCCAGTGTTAGAATTTTAATTTTTTAACTCATACTGCATATTGCACCAGTCAAAATTAGCCCAGAGTCAACTAACCCGAGTTAATGTTACGTTCATTCATTCTTCTTACATCCGGCTAAATATGGTAACATGAACGCCGAATGATTTAAGTATACTGCTCTCTTTCGCTCAACAGTATTCTGTGTAAATCTATTGCTTTATGTCAGAATTGAATTACCACGTGGTTCTTTCTCGCATTTGGTCGCATTATATTACCTGCTGTCATTATTTTTTTATCCAATCCAATATTCATCTAATAATAACTATTAATTCAAATGTATGTCGTAGGTAGGCATACTTACTTTTTTCTTTTCATTTGTATATTGCAATCTATTCTTAATTTTATCTAATAAAAAGAGAACGGTTTCTTTTTCTAAACAAAATCTTCTGTGGAAAGCTTTGTCTCTCAACGAGTTAAAGTTATCGGACCGTTCTGAAATTGTTCTATTAAAAAAGTCCGAACTAATGTATTCGATGATCTCTTCATCATCATCAGACGACAACCATTCATTTAACATTGTACAGTACAAAATAAAACCGATTTCACTAAATGCAACAAACGCAACCAACATCACGTAACCTAAAATATCTAACTTGACATTTCTAACCCAGAGTTAGTTGACTTAACCCTCCCTTGTCGGTGGGTTAAATATTTAAAAATTTAACTCAAGGTTAACCCCTAACCCTTGGTGGTGCAAGAAATAATTAGAATTTAACTCCAAAGTAACATCTAACTCTGAGTTAACCATTTTAACCTAGCGTGGCGCAAGTAGGCCTTAGCATGTTGCGGATATAACTATTTTCTTTGTTGAAACAAGCCTCTATGTAGATACTGGAAATTGTAAACAACCTTTTGACAAAACCTGTTGTGGACATTATTTTTGTACATATTGTTAGCCTTATTTTCACTTAAGACATTTTGTCTTAAAGACGAGATAGTTAAACCTCTGTGTTTCTGCATATTGTGCTTTGACGGGGTGATGGGTATTCAGTAGCGTGAAGAAATACAATTACTCTTAAAGCTAACTTTCAATGCTATGAGTTTATTAAATCGTCCCGAGACCTTGTTTTTCAAACAATGTAATTATTATGTGTGAGGGACAACCCTCAAACACACAAGTGTTTGAAGTTATTTGGTCATCTGAAAGTTATGTGTGGTTGTGTATTAACATGTAAGTTATTTTTTTTTAAACAAATGGTATCTACACATATAATAAAACTCTAACGGGGCCGTGTCTGTACATTAAATATTTTTGGAAAATTTTAACGGTAGTGTATATAGTTATCGATATAGATACCGAAACACCAATTTTTTGAATTTTTGTCTGTCTGTCTGTCTGTCTGTCTGGTTGTGCACGCATCACTCAAAAACTACGGGACGGATTTTGATGAAATTTGGTATGGAGATAACTGAGTACCCGGGTCAACATCTAGGGTACTTTTTATTCCAGGAAAATATCTCATTCCCACGGGAAATTATAAAAACTGGTTAAAAAGAGAAATACGTACTACTCCGAAACGATAACACCTAGAAACTTGAAAAATGGTATGAAGGTGTCTAATATGTCATAAGAAATTGGTATGAAGGGATTTTTGGAAATTCCCACGGGAACGGGAATAAACTAAATCCAAGCGGGAAAACGCCGCCGCACCCGCTATTTGAAATATGGTATGTAGGTGTCTTAAATATGTCGTAGGCAACCACTATGAAGGGATTTTCGGAAATTCCCACGGGAACGGGAATAAACGGAATCCGTGCGTGCAACGCCGCTGGGCATCCGCTAGTATTTGGTTATATTTCCGGAACCGACTTTATTTCGCTTATAAGTTCTAAACTTGTCTACGATTTGAGGAGACCCTTCTTCTAAAAGGCTCTACTTCGATGGACGTGAACGTAGGTACATATACACACACCGGCACAATTAGCGGAACAGAAAAAAAAAGGAGAAAAAAGAGGGAATTTAGAACAATGAATGTAATTTTTAAACAATATATTATTTAAAATGAAACAACAATTAAATTAACATGTTTTGACATTCATTTGTAACACCATACTTAAAATTTTATAAAAATAAAAATTAAATTAAACAAAATGCATTTTTCTTCGATTTTTAATTATAGAGAAACAGCAGAAAATTCAAGATTTTCCAAAGTTTAACAACAATTTCAATGACTGTTCAATATCGAGTGTTTCCTCCTCGTGCTCTGATGAGGGTTTCCATCCGTCTGGGCATGCTGCGGATGATGTTATCAATGGTTTCTTGGGGCAACCTCTGCCATTCTTCAAGTAATGCGTTTCGCAACTCGTTGAGATTATTGGATCAAGAATGCCCCCATTCTTGACTTTACACTCCTCTTTAGCAAGTCCCAGACGTGTTCTATAGGGTTCATATCGGGGGACCGTGCTGGCCACTCCATCACCGTTATACCAACATGGTTTAGGTATGTCTGTACTGTGCGAGCACTGTGAGCCCGAGCATTATCCTGCATTAGAATGAAGTTGTTACCAATAAAGGGGGCAAATGGCACAACATGTTCTTCTAAAATCTCCCTGATATACCGATCAGCATTCAGATTCCCGCCATCGACCACTACTAACTCCGTACGAGCTCCTAAACATATTCCTCCCCAGACCATAATTGAACCGCCGCCATATGCAACTGTATTTTCAAAATTAGACTGGATATACCGTTCTCCTTTGCGTCTCCATACTCGCTGCCTTCCATCAATTTGATTTAACATAACTCTGCATTCATCAGTAAAAAGAACCTGTCCCCAGTCGTCGAAGTCCCAATCACGATGTTCACGACCAAAGTGTAGACGGTTTGTGCGATGATGTCTCTCAAGTTTTGGGGCTTTGGCGGGCACATACGAGCCTATACCCACTTCTTCGAATCTTCTACGAACTGTCCGCTCACTCATCCTTACTGCTCGTACCTCTTCCAGTAAATTTCGAGCCTGCACCGCCGTTAGTCTCGTGTTCCGTCGGACTTGAAGTTGGAGAAAACGGTCATCCCTCCTTGAAGTACACCTTTTCCGGCCTTGTCCTCTCCTTCTCACTAGAGCATTCGTCAATCTGTATCGTTGGATGCTACGATAAATCGTTGATAACGATCGACGAAGGCTTCTGGCAATCGATCTGTAGGTTTGACCATTTCTCCTCATTTGATCTGCCCTAATGATTTCTGATGGCGTTAAATCAGGCATAATTAGATGCTCGTAAATTATCAATATGCGAAAAAACTCAAAAGCCTCAAAAACTGCAATTCAAAGCTTTTCAAATGGAATTCACGAACCTTCTAAAAACGGACAAGCGGTGGAAAAAATGAATCAATGAAAATTAAAACAAAAGAATGAAAAAAAGGGCAGTCGCTTAGTATTCCATTTTTAAATTAAAACCCAAATTTAAAAAAAGCTTGTTTAGCCGGCCAGTAACACGCAAAAATGCGTAAATACCCCCTTTTTTTTTCTGTTCCGCTAATTGTGCCGGTGTGTGTATTTGCCATTATAATTTACTTCACCAAAAGACATGATAGATGTATATATAAGATATGTATGACACACAAATTCTAGTGCCTATATGACTGTCGTTACCTAGTATTCGTATCGTAACACATGAGTAAATGCAAATTACGTCAAAAGCTGCCCCGGCGGAGACGCAGCGCGCACGTTATTAAAAGCAAAATGTATGTCAAAGAGAACCGAGCTCGGAGAGTAGTCGGCCAAATACCCTTTGAGTTATTATTTCTAAGCCTGATTGGTTATATATTATAAGCGTAAATTGTTATCGTAAAAGTTTAAAAGGTTTATGTGTTTTTGGAAAAGTTTTAGGTCAAATAAGTCAAAAAATAAATAATGTCCTGGTATAGAAAGTACACTTAGAAAGGTCAATAGTCTAATCGCACTCTTAAATCGTCCATGAAGATTGGCTAAATGTAAACAGCAGCCCATCTCCGCGGACGAGTTGCTGGTTCCAAATGCAGTACCCCGAGAAGAACCAGCAAGAAAGTCAAGGGCAGCTATTTTTGGGTATTTCCAGGCATGGAATACTGGCTACCACCTCAGAAATAAAGGTCGTAAGCATATACATTTTTCATAAATTAATAAGTCACCTGCAAATACTACAATTTCACGACTCAACATCAGGATTTTAAGTAAACTGTTATTTGTACTTCCGTGTATTTTTTGCATGAATATTAGAGTCGTTCCATGCAGTAGTGTTAAAAAATGTGTTACCAACTTAAGTTAAGTTAAGTTATTAGGTAATTTAATTTTCAAGATTTGACTGGATATTGCAATATGGAGGACTTACTTCTAATAGACTTCTACTATTTTTACACCCCAAAAATTAAGCTCAAAGTTGATGGTGTGGCGTGTAAATAGCCACACCTGGCGGGGAGAAAAACCCTTGGGCAATTACACGAGGGGGGAACCGGTGGCGCAACACAAGTATCTACGAAATGAAATATACACAAATGTAGCAGATAAGCACTCACCAGCTCCAGGCGTCGCACAATTATGGACTGGCCAGCCCCTCTTTAGGATAAAATGTTTATTATTATATTTAATTATATTGTCCAGTGCATCAGTCACTATTTTTCTTCGTAATGTCAAGATCATTTCTTCTTTTACTTACCCAGAGACTAGCGAGGGCCGCACGTGCAAGCAGATGGTATATTGCATTTAGTAAATAGATTATGCTGCGCAACCATGCTCCCCGCCTTGAAAGTTCCTAGAACTTTCAAAGAGTCCAAGGGTGAAGTAAGAGAATAGCGGGAGAAATAAGCAATAATAGCAGAAATATAAGTTAAATAGCGGGAATATAAAGTAAATAGCGGGAACATAGAGCAAGTACATATATATATAGAGCGGGAATATAAGTATATAGCGAATACAGAGACATAGGTAGGTATATACAATAAAATAAGACTGTACACGTAAATTCAATTATTGCGAAAGTAAAAGATAATTTTACAACGGGACGCTTGAATTGTCCACTTCGGGTATTCACTAGAGCGACCCGCACAACACCGTCAGCTCCAGGGAAAATCTGAGTAATAACACCCTATGGCCAATTCAGCGGCAGAATATAATCGTCCCCCATCAAAACGACTGTCCCAACTTCAACAGGATTGTCAGGCAAATTCCATTTTTGTTTGACTGGGAGCGTATGCAAATATTCTTAACGCACTATATTTTAATAAGTACGAAGTATAAATATGAAGTATCAAAATAAAATTGTGCGGCTTGTAAATTTAATCCAAGACAAAAAAATTAAGCGGCGCGGTAAATAATAAAAGGCAAAAAATAAAAGATACTGCTAATTCTAAATGAAAATTAGGTAAATTTTACACGAAATCAAAAAATATCTAAATAATGTACAAATTCGAGATCAGAGCCCGTGTGCATGGAAAGAAGGCGCGTATGATGTGTCCGGTTGACATAATACGTCACCCATCAGCACGTATCCAAAGGCGGTTAGTAAGGCGGGCGGTGTGTGAAGGCTAGGCTGAACTTTGTTTCCAAAATAAATATATGGGAACAAGTGAGCACCCAGAACAAGATCTATAGCTCCCGGGATATTCCAGGAGAGGTCAGCAAGCGGTATATGATCAAGATGACCCATGTCACATTTACTTATAAAACGTGAGGGCAGTTGATCTGTTATACAATCTACAACTAAGGCTTGAACATAATATTTTTGATTATCATAAAGGCGTGATTCTAAATTAACATAAACATATCCGTGTATTGGTCGTGAAATTAAACCAATACCCTTTATAAAAGAATTATTTAATGGTATAATCGGAAGATTAAGCGCTTTACAACAATCGAGCGTAATTAAATTATTTTGTGAACCATTGTCAATAAGGCATCGTATGATCATTTTGCCATCGCCATTATTAGGCTTAGCGTACACTTGAGCGGTTGACAATAAAGTAGTGCTAGGTGAAGGCGCAGGAGCGACAGTATGCATAGGAACGCGATAGAGAGCGGAAGCGGGAGCGTGATATAGAGCGGGAGTAGAAGTGTAAGCGGGAGCGGGAGTGGAAGTGTGAGCGGGAGTGGAAGTGGGAGCGGGAGTGGACGTGTGAGCGGGAGCACGACATAGAGCGGGAGCGGGAGTGGAAGTGCAACATAGAGTTGGACCACGACTTAAAGCGGGAGCAGGTGCGTATATATGTTTATTTTGGAATGTTTGATGCGGGGTCGAGCTCATAAAGGCGCAATTAGATGAGGGTGCGGGTGCAGAATATATTATAGGCGGCGGCGGCAACTCCTGCAATGGAGGAAACGAAGTGGCGGGAGTATAAGCTGGAGCGACAGCGGCAGAAATACGCGGAGTGGGAGCATTTAATGCACAAGTGACAGGCGTATTTACCTGTGCGCATTTGTTTGTGCTCGACTGTAATTGCGTAGTATGAGTGTGAGTATTTACAAGGGGTTGTTCAAAATGCAACAATTTGTGATGACGTTTTTTACAAATGTTACAATTGTAACGAGAATGACAACCCGTTACAGTATGACTTGTACTCAAACAATTGACGCATCCATGCTTTGACTTGATAAGTTCGAATCTCGATTGCGGTGACATAATTTTAAATTCAGCACAAGCAAACAAATAAACGTGCTCTTTATTATTGCACAAAGTGCAGGAGCCAGCTGAAGCTGAAGCGGGCGGAGCGGGAGTCGAAGGAAGCTGACTACTCGCAGCGAGAAACGACTTTGAAGTTCGCGGACCTATATCCTTACTAACGTTATTAGCGGAGCGTTCTAGGACCTTAATATGGTCTTGAATGAAGTCAATAAATTCTTTGCAGGTGGGAATTTCGGTATTTCTCACAAACATTTCGAAATTCTGTGCTACCTGCGAGTCGATTTTTCTAAGACCACAATGTAATAATACAAAATCAATGGGATCATTTATTTTTAATTGCTTGAATGCGGCTATGGAAGATGAATATCTTTCTATAAAGGTGTTTAAATGGCTTACAGAATTTTGAGACGGTTTTATATCCAAAATGTTGTTCAAATAAAAAGTTCCTAAATTTCGTTTATCTTGGTACTTCTTGACCAGATTGTCCCAAATTATATTGTAGGTATCCCCGGTCGGTATAATACCTGCGGTTATTTTGAGAGCACTTTGTGTCAATCGTCCCATAAGGTATTGCACACGCTCCGAGTCATCCAAATTAGGATTGTTGTGGACACTCGCTTTGAAGCACTCGTAAAAAAGCGGCCAGTTTTCTTGCTTCCCGTCAAAACAAGGCATTTCAATCGTAGGGAGCCTAATAGCACTTCGCTTATGCAAAGCGGCGGAATTGGAACATGAATTTGCAATAATTTTGTTTCGGATTCTTTTTACTTTTGTGAAAATGTCATCGAATGCGTCAAGCGGTGCGTAATTTATTTTATATTTCGGATCATTTTTTAAACAAATTGCGTTTATTTGATCTACGATGGATTCATACTCCACTCGTAAATCGTCAACTGTTTCTGAATTGGCCATAAACTCTTCATTGCTTCTGGACTCGAAAGACGAGATATTTTTCGAGGCGGTATGTAGGCGGGACACTCTATGAAATATCCGTTCCTTTTTGGAATCGAGAATAATAAGTTTCTCTTCAAGCGTTCCTTCCATTTTAATTAGAAATAATCAAATTATAATAAATAAAACAAATAAATGATAATTTAATAAATGTACAAGAAAATTCCAAAATGGCGGAGCGGGTGAAATATATGAAAAAATACGTAAATTAAATAATTTATCTGGATCTTCATCCGAGCTCGCAAAGGACCATAAAAATGGTGTGGCGTGTAAATAGCCACACCTGGCGGGGAGAAAAACCCTTGGGCAATTACACGAGGGGGGAACCGGTGGCGCAACACAAGTATCTACGAAATGAAATATACACAAATGTAGCAGATAAGCACTCACCAGCTCCAGGCGTCGCACAATTATGGACTGGCCAGCCCCTCTTTAGGATAAAATGTTTATTATTATATTTAATTATATTGTCCAGTGCATCAGTCACTATTTTTCTTCGTAATGTCAAGATCATTTCTTCTTTTACTTACCCAGAGACTAGCGAGGGCCGCACGTGCAAGCAGATGGTATATTGCATTTAGTAAATAGATTATGCTGCGCAACCAGTTGACTTTTACTGCGTCACGTATTTTAACCGGTTACCTTAAAATTATATTATCTTCCTCATACCATATTTATCTCAGATAACTAGGTTGCACCCGTCGACGCTGCCAGAGTGTAATTAGATTTTTTACCCGTTCCCGAGGGAACATCGTAAAATACCTAGTAAAAGTTTCCGTCTTAAATGCTATCGATTATCGATATTTCAGATTTTAACTTAATATTATTTTAACGATTATTATATTTTATATTATTATGACTGTGAGTTCATACACGAGTCAGTCAGGCCTTTTTTCTTTATACTTAGTTTTACTCGCATAGATATAACATAGCTTATTTTTAACTTGGGAATAAAAAAGCTACAGGTATAATATTTTTAGAATTGGATTGGAATTACTGATAGTTCCAGGAATTAAACCTCCTACAAACATTACCTTTTGGTCTAAAACATTATCTACACTATGTGTAGATTAATGACGGGCCTGTTGGCTCAGTTGGTAGTGACCCTGCCTTCTGAGCCGGAGGTCGCGGGTTAGATCCGCTCGGGGCCAACATTTGTGTGCATGAACGAACATTGAACGAACATTTTCAGTTCAATAGAATTACAAATATATAAAAACTGTCACAAATAACCAACCACATGTTAAATTTTAGTAACCCACAGATCCATACAACATTTTAGTAATGGTTTCTATTAGAAACTTACTTTTAGTGTTGCTAAAGCGAAATTTGTGTATATCTAATGATTCACATTCATTATGCGGCGTAGATTGATGAATGCGGCGCGGAACATTAGAGCAGATAGATGGCTGAGTATCACCCGTAAAGAACCATGGAGTTCTGTTGAAATAGAATCGCTCTTGGACTATTTTTTTTAATTTGATTACAAAGCGGTATTTTAATTAGACAAAGATTTAAAAAAAGAATCAAAATGAAAATAAATGATTTTTCATTTATTTTTTGTACAATTAGGAATGTCAATAGTCTAATAACAAGGCACTCTTTGGTAGGTGTTGGTGGGTTCCGTTTTATATTTACCTATGACTGCCACATAACCTAAAGACAAATAACGCTATACAATCACATACATCCAACTTTCTCTGAACTGCGATTGTTTGCTCGTGGTTGTCTGTTTGAAAAAGCATCCGAGGTATATGGCGGTTCTCGAATTTTCGTTTCAACATCCGAAACAAAATAGTTCCGATACGGCAATTTTCTCGATAGTTTTGGGGCAGGTCGATCATGGCAAACTGTAATAGAAAATTTTATTAGCTGTATCTATTATATTTGAAACGCAAAACACCATATCGGTGTCGGATCCGATAACCGATATTGGAGCAGACAATGTGAAAGGCAGGTACATTAGAGCACCCGAAATAAGACAACGAGTGCCTCATATAAAAATTCTATTGTCTTAGCTATATTATATGCTGTCAATATTTTTTTTTCTGGAAATAATATCAACTAAAAATATATTTTATAATTCGTGACTAGAATCCAAAAATTCAACCACAGAAAAGTAAAAAGTCCTTTCTCTTCATATTAGGTCCGTGGAATAACTTTAAAGATTGATGTGTTTCGAGGAATGACACCTCGAGGAGTTTGCCTGCGATAAGGGGGAAACTTCAAGGTTTTACGACTGAGAACACGCGGAATATATAACAAACGTTTATATCCACCATAAGGAATCTTGCGACTGTATTAAACAGGCTGAGTTATAAAGCTTATACCCGAAGGCGGTCGCTTTAGCCCTGCTTAATGTCACCTTGTAATACGATGGTGTTTATGAGTGACGCAAATATGCGTGTAATAAACTGTTGTTACGATCCTCATAGAAGAACTGAGAGAGGAACCAGGTACTTGGCCTCATAACTGAGGTTAACAAAGGTCATGATATACTGTATGGCAACGACATGACGCAGCTTACTAAGTTGCTTAGAAAACTCGACAAAAATGCAATAAGGTTTCTTATCTAAATAACTATATTGTGTTACGTCCCGTTATCTTATTAATACTTTAAATGCGAAAGTGTGTCTGTTGGCTTCTTTTTGTTTGTTGTATCCTTCTTTCAGGTAGTAATAGAGCAAAGAGTAGATGGGATTATTTTGCATAAAGACAGTTGTAGGGCCGGGAAGTTACTGACTACTTTTCACCATGGAATTCGGCCGAATGTCGCGATAATTCAATATAAATAGGTCGTTAATTTCGAGAATAAATTGCATAAATATAGATTTAATATCTGTACAAATATTAAATTCTAAATGCATGATCTACAATATCCAATTAGTGGTAGACAATTAGCAAACGCTGCGCTCAATGTTGACAGTTCTACTATCCAGTTGCTAGTCCATCCCAATCCAGTTACAAGGGCAGTCTGTGTCAGAGACTATTTACAGTCTGCATCTACAGTTTCAAAGTAAGTTTAGTTTGGGACGTTTGCACACGCTTGCTTTGAGAGTCTCAGTGCCAATAACCCAACTCAGTTAAAATGATGTCGGCATGCGAATATAAGCCAATTTAAATTCTCAATGCGACGCCAACAGCTTTATCTACCAAAGCTTAAATGTACAAAGCCAGATATGACTCGATAATGTGGTTCTAAGTTCAGTAGAACTTGAAAATTTAAACAGAAATGGTATTGTAAAGTTATACAGCTAATGTAGGTAGGTAATTTACAGTGAATTGGGTATTACGGTGTATTTATTAACACTTAATGTGAAAATCAAATACAGGTGGATTACACAATGACATTTAGATACTGGTTACTGCAAAGCATAAATCTAGCCACATCTGAAATATTTCCTGGAAGAATTTTATAATTTGAACAGTTGTCCCCAAAAAAAAGGTACATAAAATTAGAAATTGTGAATATTGTAAATAAGTGCTGTAACTATAAGTCTCTTAGTTTTAAAAAGCATAACAAAAGGTAAATTGTAGGTTGAGCACGTTCCTCCAGCAGAAAAAACAGTGATTTCCACAAACTTTAATTTTTCATACCCAATTACACAACTTAATTCTCACCAAAACCTAAACTGAAACCGAGAAATTCGTTGTATTTCCGATACGGCAACACTTGCAAACTACTGGACCTTACGTGGCCACTATCATAAAATTATAACATCATAGTCCATACACGAAGAAGCGTTTTATAAGAACTGAAGTGGGTGTTACGGAATTGTTGCGACGAGGGTTATTAGAGACATACTAAGTACTAACCAACCAACATCATTGAACGAAGCACAAATCCTCGCCTCTCAGCTAAAGTGCCCTGAGCAAACGTCACCGCTCCCTGTTTATTTATCACGAAATCTTTTCTACTACCAGACGGTTCACTTTTGACCCAGTTCGCTGGCAAACAGTTTAGCGGAGTACCCGGGCTGTGTATGAACGTCGGTGTCACCCGCAGCCACGTGAGTTATGTGCCGCCAGCCCGCCAACTCGTGAATAACCGCCATGGTTTTCCTTGATACTTCATAATACAGTTTGATTTCGAGATGTGGAGAATTTTTTACTTCACCTCATTTTGTAGACCTAATTCATTATACGTATTGTATAGGTATTAGGTATATTCCATAATATTTTTTTTGCACTATTACCATTGTATCATTCTAAGTAAATATTTAGTGAGCATTTCAAAGAACTAACTAGCGTTCTCGTGTTACGTTACGACAATATATTTGATGACAATCTATACATATATGCACGAGAATAAAAATACTTACTTCCAAAAAATTATCACCTTCTAAACTGACTGAGTATACTAGCTTTTGCACGCGGGCTCAGAATAAGTAATAGTTGACACGGGACAAAAACTAGCCTATGCCCAAAGACGTTTTAAGAAAAAGTTTATCTCTCCTAAAGAGAATCATTTCCTTCCAACCTCTTTGCCTATGCCATTGCCTGATTCTAAAATTATCTCTGCAAAAAATCACGTCGATTCGATGTTCCGTTGCTGCGTTGCTCTGTTGCTGTGTGAAAGAAGAATAACCCAACAAACCTGTGCGTTTATAGTATTAAAAGCACGTAATATGAAAGTTCCAAACATTCCAACACAATGGCATCTGTGTCCAGTAAAGCATTAATGCAACCTACCCCTACCGTCCCCCATGTTTGTCACCTGTATCTCACTCGCACTTCGACTAAATGTATGTCCAGAAATGAAACATTCATGAGAATCTTGCGTAGCGAGCCGTGATATTCACAAACTTCGGTAACGTACAAACTATGTCCCAGGACCGTTTTAAAATTGAATTTCAGAACACGAAACTTTGTACACGTGTCAGGAATGCGATACATTCATTTTCAAACAAAGTAATTTAAGGGTTGCATAGGTGTGATGTTAATTAAAATGGCAATATAGGTACATACAAATTTTGTACCAGCAAACAAAATTCATTAATTAGTGTTACGTGTTCATCTATATAAAATACGCAATGTGTGTTTGACAGTAGAGATACCTAGTCGGATATATACAGGATGTCCCAGAAGTCAACGATAAGCCGGAAACCAGCGATAGGCCTAGTCATGAGGGTAATCAGAAAAATATAAACAAAAATCTAAGTTCTTTTTTCAAAATGTTATGAAGGTTTAAAAAAAATCCTAAAAAACGGACACCCTGTAATGAACTTTCTTGTACCGTGACTGTAAATATTTACTTTTTGAATATTTTTTTTCTGTAATGCTATAATGAATAGCCGTGCTACAATTTACAATAAAAAAAATTTATATAACTGCCTCACTTTTAAGTAAAAAGTTAAATTTGTTTCCAACATTGAATTCTAAATAATTTCATCAACCAACTTAAACCAGCTGTACTGTAAAAAAAATGTATGGCTACTATTTTGGCAAGTATACTTAAAAGTTGACGCATTTAGTCTAAATTCTAAAATGGTATAACACATGCTAGGTTTTGTTATAGTTGAGGCATGAAATTTTTTTTCTCGATGAATCCGGATTCTATGCCAATCTAATTTAATGAGGTGAAATGTTGGTAACGCAACCTTAAGTCTGCAGCTGACCTGAACTAAGCCTTTTTATCCTCTTTCTTAACCCTCCTTTAAAGTAATGATACTTAAAATAAGTTTGTGTAATATTTTTATAAATCGGGTAGTTGATTTTGTAGGAAATCTAAATAAACATGTCCATTTATGGTCTCTGGCAGCTCAATCGGACCAATAACTGTACCGTTTAAAATGCCTGTTTACATGTTTACTTTAAAACGGTACTGTGAATGATCTTCACGTATTAGGTGAGGATTTTCCACGTGCCATTCGTGTAAATTGTGTAAGTTCATGTAACCGTCCTTTTTAAACGTTGCTTCGTCGGACCATAGAATCGTTTCAAAAAACTGGGGATCTTCAGTGTGTTTTTGCAAAATCGTTTGACAAAATCGCACTCTGTCTGGGTAGTCTAGGGGAAGCAAAGATTGTACTCGTTGTACATGGAATGGATGCAGACGGTTTTTTTTTCAGAATACGATGTGCACTGCTTTTAGGTACTCCAAGGCTTTCCTCAATTCCACGTACGGATATACTTGGATCTTCTTCCACAGCTTGCATGACTTCGTCCTCGTAGGGCAAGAGGGGCCTTTCTTCACCAGCCATATGATCAGGGAATCGACCTTCGGATAATGATCGATGCAGATTAATAAAAACTCGGTAATCAGGATGACGCTCTAAGTTTGGGTATCTCTCGCGATACACCCTAGCTGCAGCATTGGCGTTACATAAGCATTCTCCGTAAATAAGATGCATGTTGGCGTACTCCTGTACGGTATATCTATTTGGCATGATAACTTCACGTTACGAACTCGTAATTACACGCAAATACAATCTAAGCAACAGACTCCAGAATCTTTACTTCTGGGACAGATGGATTTAAATCAAAGCCATCAAACAAATGACATAAACAAAAGATGTACGAATAAAAAATCCCTGTTAGGTTCTCTATTCAAAATTATGAGTCCGTCTCCATTCAAAAAGATTTTAACCTGGATTTACCTAAGAAGGTTGCGTTACCAACATTTCACCTCATTAAATTAGATTGGCATAGAATCCGGGTTCGCGAGAAAAAAAATTTTCATGCCTCAACTATAACAAAACCTAGCATGTGTTATACCATTTTAGAATTTAGACTAAATGCGTCAACTTTTAAGTATACTTGCCAAAATAGTAGCCATACATTTTTTTTACAGTACAGCTGGTTTAAGTTGGTTAATGAAATTATTTAGAATTCAATGTTGGAAACAAATTTAACTTTTTACTTAAAAATGAGGCAATTATGTCATTTTTTTTAATGTAAGTTGTAGCACGGCTATTCGTTATAGCATTACAGAAAAAAAATATTCAAAAAGTTAATATTTACAGTCACGGTAAAAGAAAGTTCATTACAGGGTGTCCGTTTTTTAGGATTTTTTTTAAACCTTCATAACATTTTGAAAAAAGAACAGATTTTTTTTTATATTTTTCTGATTACCCTCATGACTAGGCTTATCGCTGGTTTTCGGCTTATCGTTGACTTCCCGGACATCCTGTATATATATATATATATATATATATATATATGTATTTATTACACGGCTACGTCATTTTGTAAGTGTATATACGTTGTTAAGCAAAGCTTCATAATCAGGTAAGCAAATCACTTTACTCTTTAAATATAGGTCAACAAAGTAGCAAGTAAACAGACACTGGCTTCGCAACAGTGCAATATGTTTATATGTTAGTATACCTTTCTCGTTTATTGCTCTTTCTATAAATGAAAACCGTATTAAAATCCGTTGCGTGGTTTAGAAGTACTAAGGGGAGAAACATACACAGGCAACTAAATATTATAAAAATAGTAGATAAGATATTATATACGAAGAAAAATGTCCTGACTGACTAACTAGCTGATTTATAAAGGCAAAGTCTCAACTTCTAGAAACAGAACTGAAACTACAAATGAAGATTACTTTAATGATTTATTCACCCATTAAGAAATCGTTTTTCAAAATTCCTAAATTCTCGCGGGGACGATAAAAACGGGATAAAGCAGGCGGCTGCCAGTTACTTATTAATTTAATTATTTTCAACAAAATATAATATTCCTTCGCATTATATTCCATTTACCTACAACAAATGCAATGCGAATTAGTTTTGTGTTAATTAAACGAACTTTATACGCTACACAATTAATTAAATACAAAAACTTGGTCGGAAATCGTACACCAAACTCTGCGTACAGAATTCGACATAAGGTATCCAATTCCGCTAAAAGGGTAATTTAGCTTCTACTGAATTCATTGTTTGTGATATTATAAAATTACTTTTCATGCTTGACTGAGGTAGGCAAAGAGAGGCCTTCAGGTCCCGAGTCAAATAATCTGTGACAAACAACGTGTTTACAACATAATGGATTAATTCATGGTGTCAAGTATGTACTTAGGTACTTGGGTTTCAGGATAACATTAGAAATTGGAGATTCGTAATAAACTTTTGTTACAACGTTTAGCTACTTTTTGGATAATCAACATGACATACTTACTGACACATTTGAAAAATCTTATTTCACCGTCGAGATAGGCATAAATATTTTTATCAACGTAATGAAAAACTCATTATTAGTAGGGTAGTCGGTCACGCAGCGGGTCCCTCGGACGCAAGAGACGGCATAAGCTATTACAAAAGCTATTATCTTGAAAAAATTTTACCTGACCGGAATAAATCGTCATGTTGAGTCCTTTGCAGCCATCAGTAGGAAGGTAGGTACAAAACGAGAAGTATGTAGAGGAAGGTACTCGTTCGATGGACTTTCTCCATTACTCATGCCTACATTCCCATAATATACACAAATCTCGCAAAAATATCAATGGAGCCTCTTCATTTGACACAAATTAAGCCCCTGCGACGTGATTGACGGTGTATACGAGCATTAGGCATTGTGCCGATCCATTACCTGCCCTAATGGATCCTTTCTGTATATTATGTGTATGTCCCCTATAAGACATTTCGTATTTGTTGGCAATATTGTTGCGTGAAAGTCTCTTGTAAAGATAAATGCAGTTGCAGTAATAGCATTATACACCGAATGTCCATAAAAATATAAAGTGATTTTGAAACCGGCTTTTTTCATTAATTTATTAATTAACTTCTTGCGCGTGACAAGCTGTCTTTTTACGTGAGAATTTACAAAAAAATACATTATCGTGGAAATTTATTTTTTTTATACTTTCTGTTGCGCACTTAGTACCTAACTTATCAAAACTTCATCGCGATCTCTTGACACACGAAGGTATACTTACCGGACCAACTAACGTTATTTTAAATGTGTATAGGTATAAGCTAAGAGTATTAAAATAAGACAATTAACACGTTAACCTCCTTCAGAAATGTCCATTTTTAGAGACATGTATATTTGTGGGAGAAAGCCGCCATGATTTTTATACTTATCAATCTTAGTAAAACATTCCACTTCTATAAGATCCGCAAAGATCACCAAAGATACCGCCAGTATTCTGTACGATGTAATGTAACTAGTTCCACATTCCACAAACACGCTAGAATCTCGAGAGTAAACTGCATTAGTAAATGAGATGAAACAAGGCTCGTTAGACGAATGCCTCTTCGATGCGTAGGAGTCGAGTCAAAGTATACAGGATATATTCTAGTCGTTGATAGGGTAGCTATTTCATTGGATATGTTAAATTTGGAACATTTTTGTATCTTGACTTTTGTTTTTTCTTTTGCCGCCGGATTAATAAACTAATAAAAAGCGCTCGAAGTTTTATTTATTTCATACACAACTATCACTATACATTCGTAATTTGTTAATTTTTGGGGTTCCATAGTCAAAAGGAAAAAAACTAAAAAACCTTCATTTCAAAAATTTCGTCTTGTACATCTGTCCGTAATTCCGTATGTCACACATTTTACTCGTAGACTTTTGGCTCTATATATTGATACTAGATGAAATTTAGAAGGCAGGTGTTGTATGAATGGCGCACCACACATTCCAACATTTTCATGAAATAAATACCTCAAAAACCCAGTGCACATAAGCAGACATAAGTGTATGTGGTATCGTTAGGTAGGAAAATTTAATAGAAGTTTTTAAACGATCTTTTTATTTACGTCAATAGCTGGACCGATATACTCTTCTAAAGTAAGCTTGTTAATCACTGGGACGCTTGCAATATTTTATTTTATTTGAGTTGTCAAACAGTGAGACAATGTAGGTACTACATAAAATTTTAAATATTAGGTAGCCGATTAATGGCTTGCGCCACGAATTCCTACAACCACTGTTGACTAATACTAATTACTTAGGTATTATTCTATCGAGATGGCGTACCTATTCATGATTGATGATTACCACGAAAATCACGACAAAGTACTAGGTTTTAAGTTGAAACATAGAAAAAATATATAATGTCTCCAAGGCGATCAGCGAATCTTAGACAGAACAGAACCACGAGGTTAAGTGTGACCAACGTATCAACAATAAAAAAATAACCGTGCAGGTCTAATCATGTAACGTGAACTCACTATTAAACCGGCAGTGTCAGACACCAAATGAGTCACATTACGATCTCTGCGAAGTTGCACGTACTTCCCAAGACCGGTGTCTCCGCAGCCATAAATTTAGAGCACAGATGCACGAGATGGATGGTGATGAATATACTTGCAAGAATTATTACGGACGTGTGTTATGTAAGTATTACGTATGTGAATATATATGTATGTTAGCGAGGACCCCTGGGTGACGTGACGGATCAGATAATTGTTAGCGATAGTTGGTGATATTCAGAGGCCTCCCGCGCATCAGAAGTTTTCGGGATGGCCGATAGCGGTTTACTTATAAGATTTTAATGTGGGCGTCTATTCTGGGCTGGGCAGTACATAATTAAACTGGTTATTAGTTACACAATCACTTTATTAAATAAGGTTACAAAGTAGGTAAATAAAAGATGTCAGTCGTCACACTTAAATAATAATAATAATCTGTGAGTTGTTCTAATTAAATAAGCGGGTAGTAATCACAGACCCCATCGTGGGATTAAAAAGGGGACACGCCCTCCACCTTCCCATGATCCTGCCATTCTATGGCTGTACGGACCGAATCACGGGAGTGCGTATAGAGATCGCTCACACAATTCACTACTAGCACGTCTTGATCCCTACAAAACAACTGAGTGTCCCATACCTCGCTATCGTCTCCTTATTGTACAGACATTACCAGAAACAGCAAAGCTCCAACCTCTCTTGAACGATGTTTACTCGTGGACTCCTCGTTACAGACTCTCAATAACGACCGCTCATCGCGAAGTCTCGATACAGAATGCTCGTAGCGGCGACCGCCTCGATCTTTTATAGTATTTTGCAGTAGCGGGGTGTAACACGTGTTCGACCGAAGAAGCGCAGGTGTTCAAACGATGAATCATGTGATGTTGCGTTCCGTCTCCGATTAATGTTGCTAGTTAACTCTCGTACTATTGACCTAGCTCTAACATGTATTTAGTTGATTTTAAATTCGCAACATATTCGCCACGTTTTTATGTGAAAGACATTTCTAAATGCTTTGTTGTGTTGTAAACAGCATCCCAAATATACGACTAAATTTGATTATAAAAAAATAGAGACCCCATTTCTTTTTAACATTACAAATCATCAAACATAGCCTTTAAATAAAAAAATACATTCATAAAAAACCATAAACAAGTTTTCCAATAACAAATTAATACTGATGATAAACTCAGAATGTATTGTCACGTTAGTTTCTACAAGTCCGAATATACTTACTACTATACTTCCGATTGTACTGTGCAACTGTATATAAAAAATCCTTTCGAGTATTATAAACGTGACAATTGGTGGATAGTTGAAGTTTTTACTTTTTCACGCAAAAACTTCTGAACAGATTTTGATGAAACCATACAGTAATATAACATAAATAATTATGGATAAAATCGCGGGTAAAAGCTACTCAGTCATATATAACATATTACTTGTTCCACTAATGAAATATAATTCCTTTGCAAACTTGTATGGTAAATCCCATTGTAACTGTACCTGGAACTCAATGAACATTGGATTTAAATCCAAAACACGGAAACAATACTAGATTTAATTAGCACAGTTCACAGTGCATAGTCAGCTCTCACAATAGGGTTGTCAAGTTTTCACACAAAGATTTTTTTTTCAATTAGTTTTGTTAATATTCTGATTTTAAATTGTATGTTTGTTATTGTTATGGCTTTGTGTATTGAGTTGCAAATAATATTTTCATCTGTTTATATATAATTTAACCAGTTTTTGTTAAATTCATTTTCTCTTTTTTGACATGACTCAGTAAAAGAGCCATCCAGCCTCAACTCAAGTAGTAACAAGGTATCTCTGAATGAATGTGATGCTTCAATTAAAGATATTTCTAATTCTTCCGCTTATAATAACCCAAAACATTTCTATTAGGTACTCGATCTTTACTAAAAATAAAAACGTAGCAGAAAAATATATTTAAAAGTAAGAGAGACAACCCTAAATGCAACCACAGAGAGGTAGAGTTGTTACCAGTACCAGGGCGTTATTTATCGATGTCACACATGCTGGCAAATTTATCGCACTCAAGCCGCCTCCTCTATACGACGAGTGAATCTGTCGTGCTAAAACGCAAAACGACTTTTGTCATGTCAACGAAAAATACGTGACTATGTTCAGAGCTGTGTGTTTCGTGATTTTTTAGTTTTCTAGTGAATAGCCAGTCAGCTTTGTTTTGACGAGGTTCGGGTTCGATTTATGGTAAAGGAATGTAAAGAGTTTTAGAAAACTTATATATTTTCATAAAGTTACGTGGGTGTTTATCAGTAGTTTGACAAGGATGGGAAACATCGTGAGGAAACTCGCCAACTCTAGAATTGGTTCTGACACTCCGGCTCCCCACCTATTTAAAAGTAACACTACTGAAAAGTATACCTCCTGTCGGGAATAGATTAACTCTGCCCACCTAGAGGATAAAGCGTAGGCATTTGGCGGACCTGTTGGCTCAGTTGGTAGTGACACTGCTGCCTTTCGAGTCGGAGGTCGCAGGTTCGATCCTAGCTCGGGGCCAACATTTGTGTGCATGAACATGTATGTTGGCTTCGTGTCTGGTCGTTTATTTATTTAAGTATGTTTATCAGTTGTTTAGTACCCATAGTACTAGTAGTAGTAGCTTTGCCTAGTTTTGGACTAAATAACCGTGTGTGAATTGAGTCCCTCAATTTATTATTGTTTTTTGTTAAGTTAACAAACAAAACAGTATATTTTCAACTCTATCACAACAGCGAACGCAATAAACAAATGCCTACTGTATTCCCTAAGCACACCGTGTCACATCATTAATTTAAAAGACAATACGACATCAACAATTTGCAGATTACCTTGTTATATTATTATGCAATACATACGACACACGAGGGTTGTAAGAATTGATGGATCGCGCTTGAGCCATTTGTTTTATGACATCCATCTCGCTTCCACTTAACAATGTAATCATTGCGACAAGCGAGACGCATTCTTGTGATATTAATTTACATTCCAGTCCCGCTCGTGTGACGTAATTAGAGTCGACGCCTGGTTGTCTGGTGGTGGTAAAGATTAAAGTATGCCAGTGTTGGTTTACACGTTGATCAGATTAGAATATCTATCTGTAAGTACCTTATTCACGCGCTTTTCACTCCATATAACATTAATCCGTGACATGGAACAGTAAATTACACGTTTATTGTAAAAATGCTCTTGGATTGTTGATTATAACGCAAATAAGTGGTCAATAACCACAAATAATACCTGAAGAACATTGTTTACGGCTTAAGCCGTGACAAATATGTTGGAAGCCTAATAAAATTATATATAGTTGCTAATACCCAAAATCCTAAACAAACATGGAAACATGGCGGGTCGCTGGTGTGGGATGCCACATGTGCTGACACATTGGCTTCATCCCACATCAGTGCCACCTCAGTGGGCACTGGCGCGGCATCTGCGGCTGCGGAACGCATCAATCGACGCAACAATAAGGGTTATATATTTGTGCTGTTTAGGAAAGAGACCATGGGAATCTCAACGCATTTGATAGAAGCTTTAAGCTACCAGAGGTTTTTTTTATTTATTTAACTTCATGTACCAAGAAAATTTACACATGGCGAACTTAATGCCTAAAGGCATTATCTACCAGTCAACCAGGGTTGATAGTTATCTTTGCCAAAAGATATATCTTTGCAGTACCAGAAAGTCTATATAGCCAAGGTTGTCACAAAGACAATTTACGCCTGATATCATCGACGGTTCTAATGGCAACTCTCCTCGCCGCGTAATAAATCAACACCTTCAAATAAATAGCGAGATTTAATAACGTCTAGCTTAATAAGAAAAACTTTTGAAGGGTAAAAATGCCAGATTCCAACCCTCCTCTGACAAAAAAAGTTGAGAATTCTCCGAGACGTTTCCACCGCAATCTTACACCCGGCGGTTGTCAACGAAACTTCACCCCAATCCTCAATAAAACCTACCTACCCCTAAAAGTTACCGCGGCGTTGTTCTAAAAACCGTCCCTTATTACACATCAAAACTCCGAAATACCTCGTGAAAAAGTTCAATAGACAATAGACCGATAAGGTTCTTTGAAGTGGAGATTTTCTCTTCATTTATAAATTTGTCATTCATTTTTTGCTAGCGTTTGAAAAGTTTCCACGTCTTTAGCTATGATAAGTGCCTACTTGTCTGCAGAGTTCGGTGAAGCCCAATAATTTACCTAGGTTTTATCAGCGCTCCGAATGTCGAGAGGACGAAGACGACGTAGTAATTCCAAGTCTTTGTGTTTTTACTGTATCGAAATTTCCAAGCAGTCTCTTGAAAGTACTAGCATTTGAAATAGTGCTTCCGTACTTTCTAGAAATATTCGCGTGGTGTGAGGTTGTATAGTGTAATACTGCATAGTGTTTTTGCATGTATGCATGTATCCAGTATAGGAAGTGAAAGGTGATATACTTTCTAAATAGTACTTATTCCAAGGGAGAGCCCGTATCTAAATGACATTAACATAGATACATATTATCAATTTCCGTTTAAGTTTCCTTGCAGACCAATATATCTCTTGTTAGGCCTAATATCTGTAAAGCTACTCAAAACTGACGACTGACGGGCCTGTTGACTCAGTTGCCTAGATCCCCGCTTGGGGCTAACATTTGTGTGCATGAACATGTCTGTTGGCTTTGTGTCTGGTTGTTTAATATGGTATAGAAAATGAGGATCGCCACTTTGCCCGATCTTCGCACACTTCCCTCGCTTCCCTCACATCCATAAGCCTTTTCATGCACGCTTTTTTTATTCTTCGCAATCTGGACCCCAGCTTTTTGAAGGACGTCACTAATTTGATCCGTTAACGTTGCATCCTTCAACATTCGCACCAATAATCTCTTTCGTTACTATTCCTTCATTCATACATTCTAAATATAATATGTATATGGTTTTAAATGACCAAACCAGTTTAACATATCCTTTCCTATCCTTGTCACTACATCTTCTTTCAAACCACACTTCTCTCGTATATCTGCATTTCGCCCTCTATCACACAATTTTACATTATCTACACATTTATTAAACTTAGGAGATAATATTGTGGTTCCTAAGGGCCTAGACAAGTGACTTTGTAAAAGGTCAAAATAGTCAGGTCATCCGACATTATAAGGCGACTAAGTAAAACTGAGGCAACACTCCAAAAAAGTGTAGTCACTGACAAGTACAAGTAGTTGTTAATAGCTCATTTTACAATTAAGATAGATAATCGAATAAAACTTTCGCTTCCTACTTGGCAAAAGGGAGCAGATTCAATGAGTAGGTAATAAGTATGTTCGGTATTTCTAGGACGCTCAATATTATGCGTAAGAAAGGATCCCCAAAAATAGCTACTACTATAAGTGACTTTCTCCTAATGAATGAACAGAAATAACTACAAAAGAGTCGAATAAGTTGCTTCTTCGTTTTTATTATTTACTTAGTCGCTTATTTTTATTTTGGGAGAGTTCACGTTTTATTTAGGTATATATAGGAGATTTAATTAGGAACTGCGTAAACAATTTATTCATATGTTTTCAATTTCATTCCAAGGCTCCACAGAAAAATCCGTTTTGTCAATCACAGTTTATGTTCCTGTATTTCAAATTTTGACATCGTTGGTTCTTTAAAATATTCTTAGTAAAAAAAACTGAGAACTAAGTACTCGTACATTCTCAAAGAACATCTCGTGAAAAGTGGGTATACCTATTCAGAAATGGAATACCTCTGCAGTCTGCACCCCCTCGGGGATAAATAACTTGAGTTTTTTTTATTTTATTTTATATGTTTTGAATACAGTGTCTCAAACAGAACTCGCTAGAGTCTATCGAACATATACCTATAGTATCTCCGGTAGTATAGTCCGGTGTACCTTTGTTGCAGTCCCGTGACAACTCGTGAAAAGCTGAACTCTGCCGTAATGTAATTAAAAACTCTCGTACAGCTAACCGAGTTTCCGAACTCATTCGTGATACCTTACTTAGGTTTAGTATAGTATGCTTTATGTCACAAGTAATTATTGTAATTAATGTTGTACTGAACTTTGAGACGTTAGATGTAGCAGGCATGCTTAATTAATTGGGTATTATAAGTTATTTCATTAACGAAATTAAAGGAGATGCTTGTTGAATTCGCAAAGAAGAATTCACGCACACAAAGAAAATACTTGTCGCAAACAAATTTAAAACATTCTATTGTATTACATTTATCTTTTGTGTAGTATTTCTGTATTGTATTGGGTACCATATAACTTATACCTATAACAGAAAACCAGACATAGAAAAAGTTGTATTTTTAGAAGGATATAATTAAATTCAAATGAATATCATTTGACATTGACAATGAATTTAGTATTCTATTAACTTTATATTTTAGTTTTCGTTTATAAACGAGAGTTCTATTCATGAGTTAGTTCCTTTATTAAGTCCCGAGTAGAAAATGGAACTAAAATAAAACTACAATCAAAGTTGCTTTATTACTGAAGAAATTTTTAAAGAGAAATAAATATCTTTAAACTATTGTTATACTTTGTTACTGTTTTCTATTGAAGACCTGTCAGGCAGTATTAAGTACACACGTAACTATACTTATTTATAACGGTCTTTGGAAAGTTCTTGAACATCGCCTGTAGCAGTGGGTCCTAAGGGTGCGGCCTTGCAAGATAATAATATTATTGTAGAGTTTCTTATGCTGATTCTATATTCATTACGTGATGACATTCTAATGGCGAATTAAAATATTTTGATTAGTAGTTATTACAATACTTTTCTAATGATATGTACTATTCAGTTGTTAGATGTTGTGTTAATAAGTTTTTATATGTATATGTGGAAGCTTGTAATTATCATGTACTTGTCCACAAGGAAAACTTATTTGTAAATGTAGCTGTAAGCTCCCCAAATAAAATAAATAAATAAATCTTTTTTTTTTTTATTTTAGACCTGAGGCCTTTCAGTCTAGATCTTTGAGTATTAAACCAACCGGAGACGCCACTGACAGGCGTTCCCCTCTGCCAAAAACAAGTGTCGGTCAACGATCATGCCTGTTATATACAACTAGTTTTTTTGAGTTCACGGAGTGCTCGACTGTGCTGTATTTGTGTGCATCTAGTTCAAGCTAGAGTTTAATTGTTTTGTCAAAAAATGCTTTGGTTTTAACACTATTTGTGTGCGTTTCCTCGTCCCCCGCGCAGAAATTGGCAGACATTTTTGCTAAGAAACTAGTGCGCGTGACGTCTCCTGTTGGATTCATGCTCAAAGGTCTAGAAAGGCCAACTTAACTAATGCGTATTATCTGCTCTTGAAGTGGCGTACCCAAACATAAGTGTCGCCAGAGGCGGGGAAGATTGGGTCATAGCTATGAATAATTTTCCAATCTCCCGTTTGGTTTTCCTTTGTTTGGTCACAAGACGACTTTATGGAGTACTAGGGGTACTTGCGTGCTTGCGTGGTTTCATCGGCGTAGTTCCCGTTCCCGTACGGGAATCAAATTTAGCCTATGCTTAGGGATATTCTGGCTTTTGCATTGGTGAAAGAATTTTTGAAATAGGTTTAGTAGTTTTTGAGTTTATTCCTAACAAATATACAAACATACAAATCTTTCCTCGTTATAATATTAGTATAGAAGTATAGGTTGTAAACGAATCATAATGCTGTGTTTATAGCTATAAAAGACTAGCTACCTGTCCTTCCTGCACTTCGGTTTACGAGTATTTGAGTTCCGCTCGCTGATAAAGCAGCCAAGCGGCGGCTTCATTTAATAATATTGAGATTTTGAGCTGAAAACTTATAAAAGTAAACATCTTATATGTGTGAAAGATAATAGGGCTTTCCATTAATGAAAGAAATATTCAAATCCCTTTAGTAGTTCCAAAGATACAAACAAACAATTTTGTTTCTTTATAATATTAGCATAGACTAGCCGGCGCCCAGCGGCATTTCTCATTTCTCTCTTGTTCCCGTGGGAATTCTGGAAAATGAACTTACGTCCACAAAGCCAATATTAAACATTTTATATTAGACTTCTATTTCCAGTCAGTTGGTTGACGTCGGTTGACGTCCTCACTGACTCATTGTCAGTCGGTCAGGACATTTCTTTTAAATAATATATTTATATTAATACTTCCTTAGAATACTTATATATTACAATAAGTCAAAAACCAATTTAGAAAGTAAGTATGTTAAAAAATAATATAATAAAATTCCCACATGAAAGTTGCCTCCATGGTAAGTGCTACGACAGCGTAGCCAATTGCTACGAGCGTAGCTTTTATTTTTCAAGCAGACATTATTTAAAAAAACAGCCAAGCGCGAGTCAGATTCGCATACATAGGGTTCCGTACCACCGAATAATAAAAAATATAGTTCTTGTATGGGAACCTCTTATAGTTTTTACCTTTTTTTAGTTTGATGATTTGTTGTTATCGGGCATACAATTTGTGTCCGCATTTACCACTATTATGCATATTACCTAGAATCCAGTGTTAATTTGAGACTATTCCGATAATTATCCTATATAGTTAGACATTGAGTAATAATTGCCTGCAAGCAGTTAGTGTACCATAAAATTACAGTAGTTACCAACGCGTTTTCGGTCTGTACCATTAGAGATTCTTTTCATAGAATTATTGACCGTATGGTCAATAATTGCATAAACGCGCGGCTATCGGAGCGCCTCGTTCATGCAATTATTGAACGTATGTCTAAGTCGTTGAGGCTTATATTAAATTGCAGTCTTCAACATGCGCTCCGCCGCGCTTCCAGCCTGCTGCGCTAGCCCTAACTAAGTGCGACAGGAGAGTTCATCACCAGACTACTGCTGACATGCCTATACGCAATAATTCCGAGACCTCCCGGTTTCCTTATGATGTTTCCTTTCACATATTGATAAATGCAGAATAGACTAACTTCACAATTTACCACCCAATTTTGTTAGGTTGGACCGACTGCTACGGCCTGAATGTACCAACATCGCGAAGTTGACGAATTATTATTGACCTTTAATGAGTGAATTCGACATACGAATTTATAAAGAATAAAGTAATAAATAGTATTTTAAAGAAGTAAAATTGTATTTTTGTATCTTCAAGAAGAGAGCGTACTCCCACCTCAAAGGCCGGCAACGCATTTGTGACTCTTCAGCTGCAGGTGTCCATGGGCGACGGTAGTCACTTACCATCAGGTGACCCGTCTGCTCGTTTGCCCCCTTTTTTATATAAAAAAATCTTCAATATGGGAATAATCTCCTGAACTACTAAACCGATTCCGAAAACTAATAGGAAACTACATTACCCCTGACAAATACTGGCATTTTTAAAACATATATATAAAGTGAATTGTTGATCTTGTAGTTGCTAAAACTTTGCTAAACCATCTAAACTCAGCCTCGAGGAAACCCTCTCATTATCTCATCCAAATTTAGCGGGCCGTAAAACTGGAGGCACGATTAACGTATGGCACGGCTGTAAACTCGAAGTGCAAGGCTGACTCACCATTCGGGCTTAAACAAACGATGAACCGGAAGATTCCAGTGGAGAGTAAACAAAGAAATTTCATCAGTGAACGTGGAAAGGGGTTTTATATATATTACGATACGTTTTAATGATCACGCCTTTTCCCCGAAGGGGTAGGCAGAGACAATAGACCGCCACATGCTACGATCCTGGCGCACCTCTCGCGCCTCATCACATCCATCAATCGGTTGTAACTGTATTCCTCATTCAGTAACATAGAATCTCCTTGTTACTTTAATCCATTATCAACCCGTGTAAGCATTTCTGAGTACAGGTATTGCTTTACATGATGGTATGATGTATTTTACCGCTTTGAGTATTAAACCAACAGGAGACGTCACGCGCACTAGTTTCTTTGCAAAAAAGTCTGTCAATTTCTGCGGGGGGGACGAGGAAACGCACACAAGTAATGTTACAACAAACGCATTTTTTGACAAAACAATTAAACACTAGCTTGAACTAGATGCACACAAATACAGTCACCAATCCGAGCACTCCGTTAACTCAAAAAAGCTAGTTGTATATAACAGGTATGCGCGTTGACCGACACTTTTTTTTGGCAGAGGGGAACGCCTGTCAGTGGCGTCTCCGGTTTGTTTAATACTCAAAGTTTTACCGTCAGAATAGTTCAACCCACAGAGGGGTATCTGACGTAGATTCAGAACTTGAAAAACTTGCGTAAACGTGCGTAAATACTACCAAAATCACTAACTCTTGCCCTGTGTATCTGAACCAAACTGACTGAAACTGACTGTATTTATGTTAATATTTTTTGAGGATACTCAAAGTCTATTTTTCGTGACCATAGTAACACGTCGTCGCTGTGATTACAAACAACTCTTGGGGGCAGCTTCAACAGTTCTCTGAAAATGTTGGGCGACTAGCGTTGCAGTTCTTGCAATATGTACCCTTCAACTTGATTTAAAATGGTACTTTCTGGAAAAATCGACCAAATGATAGCGGTGATCGCTCTACTTTACAGACTGTACGCCAATAAATGGTCAAGTTACCTAGAAATTGCAGCAGCTTTCGTTGAAATCCGTGAAACATTGAATCCGGTAGGTATCTCCGAGTGGGTCGCCAGAAAAAGGGTGTTAAACTGATCGCAACCTATGTCAATGTATGGAAAGCAGATTTCCAGCGTCAAAGTTAAGTTTGTTACTCAATCGAGTCTATCTTTACATAAGGGCAATGTTCGGTGGTTTATGAACATTTAATTATTTTTATTATACGTTGTGCGAAACAATCAGTGAGCGAGTTTGACTCGCATTTTTAAGCTTTTTATTTTTAAACTGTACTTTTATCAAACTTAAACATCGTGCCTGAGAGACTTCATTTGCGTATAGACCCTGATTGTGGTTCCACATAACACAACCGCAGTGTTCCCTAGGCACACTATTAAACTGTATTGTTCATCAGTAATAGCCATATTATGAAAATCGACCGAGCCTACATTTTGTAGGGTCTGCATTCATTATAATTCTAAATATCAGTCCTCCTATACCACACATTTTAGAATTCACTAACGAACACAGTACAACTAAATAACGTGGAATAAATCTAAATAATTATAGAAATACGACAAACTTAGATAAATAAAAAAATAAAAGACGTGTGGCACTCGGGGACTGCCGCGGTAAAGCTATTGCATAGCATTTTTTATCAACAAGACTGCCGAAAAGAAACGACGTTAGACAATGCACGGCCTTCAAGCCACACGGGTGTTATTTAAATGGTTAGCAGAGTATTCGTATTTTTGTAAGCAGAAAAATATAATCTGAAATAGCTAATTGGTCAGCAACTCATGGCCAGCAAACATTACAAAACCTATCAGCATTTTATGTCTTTCTGGATGGCTGTAATTATTTTTGAGCTGCAATGAGCTGCTACTGTTTAATAAAATTTTGGTAAGCACTCAGAGGGGAAGCCAAAAAAGATTTTTTGAGCTGCATATATGTTTTGTCTGAGAGGAATTCGCTAATAAGTAATTGAAACAACCGATAGGTAGGAGCGCATGTATTCCAACTGACGGCTCGTGGACGCAGCCACGCGTATATCTACTTAATCTATACTTATAACTATAACAATATAAAAGTAGCAAAAATAATCTTAACAAACTTGTCATGCGCAAAATGGGCGCATTACTTACAAAGATTAGGAAGGACTTTGGATTATGCAACTTTTATCATTATAATTATTATTACCATTACAAGTAGTGGTGGTGGTGGTGGTAGTGGTGGTGGTGGTGGTGGTGGTAGTGGTGGTGGTGGTGGTGGTGGTGGTAGTGGTGGTATTGGTAGTGGGAGTGGTGGTGGTTGTAGTGAGGGTGTGTGAGTGGGAGTGTGAGGGTGTGTGAGTGGGAGTGTGAGGGTGTGTGAGTGGGAGTGGGGGTGGGTGTAGGGTGGGAGTGGGAGTTGGAGTGGGCGTGGGAGTGCGAGTGGGAGTGGGAGTGGGAGTCAGAGTGGGAGTGGGAGTGGGACTGAGACCGGGACCCGGACTCGGACTCGGACTCGGACTCGGACTCTGACTCTGACTCTGACTCTGACTCTGGCCTCTGGCCTCTGGCCTCTGGCCTCTGGCCTCTGGACTCTGGACTCTGGACTCTGGACTCTGGACTCTGGACTCTGGACTCTGGACTCTGGACTCTGGACTCTGGACTCTGGACTCTGGACTCTGGACTCTGGACTCGGACTCGGACTCGGACCTCCGTGCCCGTCGGAGTCGGGAGCGTGAGGTTTTTTTCGTTACGGAATTTCTGGATTCGGTCCCCGCGCTCAAGGCCCGCGATAGAAGCTATGCAATAGCTTAATAAATACATACTTACAACTAGTAGATAATTTGTTTAATATTACTATATTATACTATCTCTGCAGTCCTGGATAGTGTCACATAGGTATGACCACGAGTTTGACGCTGAAGATCCCCAATCCACGGTGGGCTAGCGTAGGAGATTATGGCCCAAACTTCCTTATGTGTGAGGAAAGACCCTTAGGTCGGCAGTTGGCTGCTACGGGTTGATTGACAACGCTTAAGGAATATCATAGATTGTCAGGAAACTTGCAGGCCAGAATTGGTCCAGCCGAGGCATCACTGCATGGTTTAAAAAAAAGTCGCTTTCTCTGTCCCTATATCCCTATGTATGCTTAAATCTTTAAAACTACTACGCAACAGATTTTGATGCAATTTAATAGATAGAGTAATTCAAGAGGAAGGTTTTAGTATTAGCATTGCACCCGTGCGAAGCCGGGGCGGGTTGCTAATAAGTAATATAATAGCACTCTGATCCGGCGACAAACCCTTTTTAAACATCTTGCTCTATCTATTTGCCAATCCGCTAAAATATACTTAAGTCAAGGTAAGTAATATTAAAATACATCAGATAAAAACAGCTAGTAGGAAAACCCGTCGGTAAGGCTAAAGACTTTTGTATGTGGCACATTTTACTATTTATTTTTATTTAAAAACACTCATTTTGACAAATCTTTTAATGGTTCCTAAGTAGTCAGCAGAGGTTTCTGGAAATTTCCACATTTCCCACATTAATAGATTCTATATTTTCACTAGCGACCCGCCCCGGCTTCGCACGGGTGCAATGCTGAATTTTCTTTGCTATAAACCTCGCGGAGCCCTAGACCTTTCCAACGAATGCAAAACCGTGGAAATCGGTTCGTGCGTTCTGGAGTTATATCGTCAGGAAGGAAAACCCGACTTATTTTTATATAGTAGATTACGTTTAAGATAAAATAATTTATAGTTATAAATGCTAGTAAATCCTTTGGTAGAACCGAATTATATTTCAATGACTTGAAGTTGTTTTTGTCTCTTCGACTATTTTGCAGCAGTCTTACTACCTTAATTAACTGTTCTTTGAGACCGTTGGTAAGCCAGTTTAAGGTGACCTATCTGTTATGAGGTCGGACTTTCCTGTTTCTGTATGACCTACAGCCCTGAATTTATTGTGTTCAGATCTATTGATTTTATCTATTGTCTTCCCTGGTTATGTAATGAAATGGTAATGATGAAAATGCAAGTGTATATCTACTTTTTATTTAATTGTAATAATTTGTAAATTATTTTGTACCTACCTATGTTTGGCGGAAGTGTGCCAGGATAGTAGCAGATGCCGAGCTATTGTCTCTGCACACCCCTTTGGGAAAAAGGCGTTATCATATGTATGTACACCTATACCTATTTAGGTATGAATGAAATTAAATCACATACTTGTTACAGTGGAAAGATTTGTTGATTGATGTTAGACCTTTGTGTAATTTCTCAATTTCATCCATTCCTAGGTGGTCTGGAAGATATCTGCTCATTATACTTTATGTCATTTTTGTATTTATTTTACTAAACAACTAAGTTTGGGACTGCCTAGGTTGGGACTAAATAACAGTGTTTTAATAGTGTCCCACAATTTATTTTTACACGTATTTATAAATATTTTTATATAAGCTTATTTCTCGATATTTATTTACAATTTGCGAGAACCTTATGGATAAATCCATTATACCCACAGACTATTTTATTTGTAGGCTAATCCTCGCATGGGCCACTGATCCTTCTAACATAATACTACCTTTGAGCCGTCACATCTCTCCTCAACATTACCTATTCATCACTAGGTTCGGTGGAAAACGTCCACTTTGTTACTTTTAGGGTTCGGTGAAAAGAGATCAGGCGTCATTTTTCTTGGGTTCCATTAGTGGGCATTGGTCAGCTGAGACGGATGCGACCCACATACATAAACAAAGTAATGGCGGCCGGCAGTGACAAAGGACGGCCCATCAGTGGGTAAAGCCTCTGAATCAATGTAACGATCTCCGGTTGAGTTATCCCTTGTTTGGTTTCATCCGTCTGTTCGGATGTGTTCCCGGTTTTGTTACGCAGTGGACATTTTTCATCTACAAGTTAACTAAAACTGGCTCGTACTTGCACACGTTGTGGCTGTGTAGCGACTGTGCAATATAGCCTGATGTTTTTCAAATTTTTACAAAACACAACCCTACTAAAAATATTGCGTTTTTAAACATATTGTACGAGTATAATCAAATTGGATTGATGTGATTACTGTAAACTAGCCAGCTCTGGTGAAGCAACCTATACTCGTGCAATATACGTTTGTATAAAATAAGGAGAAGTAATTAAATGGGCAGCAATTATAAAATTTGGTTAGCCACAAAAAATCTGCATTTAAATCATTTGGTCGGCATACAAAGATTTTGTTCGCAAATAAAAAAATCAGGCAGCAATCCATGTTCTGCAAATAATTTTGATAATGGTCAAAAATTAAATTAGAAATAGGCAGCTTACAATAACAAGGGTTTGCATAATAAACATTCAGTCCGCAAAATAGTTAGGTACTTGGTCCGCAAAATAACTACTTGGTCAGCAAGATTTCATGATTGAACAGCAGAGAAAACATGTTTTAAAAATATACTCCCACTCCCACTCCCACCCCCACTCTCACACAGATAGAAAAGATTACTTAATTCAAGTAATATTACTTGATCCAAGAGTTTTTCATATTCGTATATGAGGAAAGTCGTAAATCTCTTGGATCAAGAGTGAAAAGATTTCAGAGTTTATTATTTAAATCAAACAATAAAATACTCTCTACAAAAGCGCATGAAACTTTTATCTAAAATTTTTACGCTCTTGGACCGAATAAATAAAAATTTTAGATTTAATTTGTGTCGTTCTTCATTTCAAACAACAAAGCAAGAACGAGAAATGCTTGAATGAAAAGTTATCGACTCTTTATTTAATAATTGGTGTGTCTTGCCTTAAGGTTTAAAGCTTAGTTTAAGATTTAAAAAATTTGACGTGAAGTATTTAATATGCTTGACACTAACAACTGCGCTTTTAAATTAAATATATTTCTGCTTTGTCGTGAGATTGCGCATTGCTTCCAGGAAATACGATAAATATTTATCCTAAAATTGTGAATGTTTAGTATGAAAGAGACGAATGCTTTTTATAAAAGATTCGCATATTTCAATTAAACATTATATTAATTTGGGCGAAAAGAACATATTGTTCAATATGAAAGTTTCTGATACTTCAATTAAACTTTATGTTAGTTTGGGTGAAAAGAGCCTATTACTTGATATGAAAGATTCTGTTAATTATATTAAACTTTATAAAAGTTTGGTCTAAAAGAGTGAAATTATTAATTTAGGAGAAAAAGTACACGATTTTGTTTTGGTCGTTCTTGGATATATGCTAAGAACAACCAAATCAACATCGGGTACAATTACAAACGAAAACCATAGGTATTGAATTGAGTCATATCGCAAAACTGAAGAACCGTCACAGAATATAGGAAATAGGAAAGAAAAAAAAAACGTTCCAACAGGTAACAATAAAATATGGAAAAGCAAAGCATAACCAATATCTATACAATCAGAATCTTTCATAAATTAAGTCCTAAAACTATTATATTAAAGGAAGGTACTTAATTATTAATTGAAAAAGCTGTATGCAAGTTATTTTATATTCAATTTTATTCATTTGTAAAGTAAACAAACTACTGTGCATTTAAAGTAAACAAACTACTGTCGATTTCACTGATTATACCTACTGAAATACAGATGTATGTAGTATTTCGATCGTCGGTAAAATATCGAAAATATGAATAGTCCGTCGAGTAAGCGACATACCTCAATTTTTTTGCACATACCTACATATAATATTTCGGTAAAAATTCTGAGTTAACGTAGTCCGAGACTTGCCCCATGCGACGCCCGGATGCAGGCGAAGGGTACTTATGGGTTAAAAAATTTAAAAAAATCTCCGCATCCAAGCATACACGTGGCAAGGCTCGGACCAAGTTGACTCGGAATTTTGTTAGGAATAATCAAAAGTTAAATTAATAAGTCACTATCTACATTCTTGTACTTTTGTTCAAAGTCCCAGGATATCTGAAATAACAAAACATGTGTTACGTTACTCTGTCATGATTTATCAGAAAAATACTAAGTATAAAAAACAGGACACTTGGTCAAAGATTTCTCAAGGATGCTACATCGTGGTTACTTACCAGCGTTTGAGCTTTGGAGCTTTTGAGTATTGGAAACTTTTCTATGTACTCATACACCGTCAAGGTTTTAGAATTCTGTCGCTCCACATATGTGTTTTCCCACTTCTTTAAGAGCTCGTCCCACGGCTCATAATTTTGCATAAGCCATAGTGCATCATCAGATGTTCCTAAAATAAAAGAGTAAGTACTTGCATTAATTTAAACACACAAAAATATTATGGCTGCAAATAGTCTAGTGTTAGGCTAGGTGATGATAACTGAAGAATGGAATATAACCTAACCTAACCATAATAATAACGGGTGTTATTTAAATGGTTAGCAGAGTATTCGTATTTTTGTGAGCAGAAAAATTTAATCTGTAAGCAGAAATAGCTAATTGGTCAGCTACTCATGGCCAGCAAACATTACAAAACCAATCAGCAATTTATGTCATTCTGGATGGCTGTAATTATGTTTGAGCTACAATGAGCTGCTACTGTTTAATAAAATTTTGGTAAGCACTCAGAGGGGAAGCCAAAAAAATTTTTTTGAGCTGCATATAAAAGTTGCAAAAATTATCTCAGCAAACTTGTCATGCGCAAAATGGGCGCATTCCTTACAAAGATTAGGAAGGAGTTTGGATTATGCAACTTTTATGATTATGATTATTATTACGATTACAAGTAGTAGTGGTAGTGGCAGCGGTAGTGGTAGTGGTAGTAGTAGTGGTAGTAGTGGTGGTGGTGGTAGCGGTGGTAGTAGTGGTTGTGGTGGTAGTAGTGGTAGTGGTGGTAGTGGTGGTGGTAGTGGCTGTGGCGGTGGTGGTTGTGGTGGTGGTGGTGGCAGTGGTACTGGTGGTGGTAGCGGTAGTGGTAATAATGTAGTAGTATTAGTAGTAGTT
Organism: Ethmia dodecea; assembly: GCA_963855545.1. NCBI lineage: Eukaryota > Metazoa > Arthropoda > Insecta > Lepidoptera > Depressariidae > Ethmia > Ethmia dodecea. The sequence goes on from OY979457.1 coordinate 9,483,185, forward strand.
AAAGTACAATTTTTTACGACATGTTTTCTCTGCTGTTCAATCATGAAATCTTGCTGACCAAGTAGTTATTTTGCGGACCAAGTAACTATTTTGCATACTGAATGTTTATTATGCAAACCCATGTTAAGCTGCCTATTTAATTTTTGACCATTATCAAAATTATTTGCCGAACAAGGATTGCTGCCTGATTTTTTTATTTGAGAACAAAATCTTTGTATGCCGTCCAAATGATTTAAATGCTTATTCTAACCAAATTTTATAATTACTGCTCGTTTAATTACTTCTCAATAATAACCTAAGAGACTAATAGGTACTCATAAAAACTTAAAAAAAAACATTATCAACTACTTATGCAACTCCTAGCTCCATCATGACACCCACAGTATAAAGTGCTGGTCAAGATGAATTAAATGAACCCAAACACGGTGGGTTTATGCTGGTCCTAATAACATTTCCTAGCTAACAGTGAAAACCACATTGAAGTCTCAGTGGTTTAGGAGGAGTTAGCAGATAACAGATAACAACAGACATGCGCCTTCAATTTATATTTTGTAGTGATGATAGGCAATGATAATTTAATTACTTTACACATATTCAACTGCTTAACTATCACGGAGAAGAGAACTTACCTTGTATTTCTTCAGTGTCTGCTGAATTCACCTTCGGTTAGGTTTCTTTTTTGGATTTTTTTATGCAAGTATTATCTCATACTATACTAAGTTTCATCGACTGAGGAATTAATGTTAGGAATTAACCTTTATTGCCTAAACTAAAGAGGAAAGTAAGGATAGCGTGGCCTCCTCTGCAGATTCCATTGCTTTCACTTCAGGCTCAAAGCAGTAACAGTTATGTCCAGGACTTCAGGAGTTAATTTTCACAAAAATTTGCTGTTTGCTGGTTTTTCCGTTACGACACAAGAAATAGACGTGCACTCGTAAAATTTGAATTGCCAGTTGCCAACTTGCCAGTGACAAATCGGGGTGGCCAGATATGATTGTTCAGATTCCGCCAAACTAATTAACATTTTCCCATTTTTAAAATTCGTTTAAATAAATGCGCATAAACATGAATACGCATAATAAGTATGAACTCGCATAAACAAATATTAAGTTTAGGATTTGTGTTGAAAAATAAAATAAACATTTGTAGGAAATGGATAGAATCGATAAATTGTTTTTGACAAAATCTATCATAGCAACACCATAGACAATAATAAGACCATAGAGTATCTACACTAAGATACTTATACATCTTCATAACAAATAATATTATAATAAGGAAAAGTTAATAGGTGAGTTGACAGCTCTGTCAAATACATACAATTTACATCTTTTTGTCTATGATATGTATTTTGCAGAGCTGTCAAGTCACCTATTAACTTTTCCCTAGTATACCTACCTATGTTTACTATTGAACCTACTACATCGAATTTTAGCCCATTCGATTCGCCTCAATCAGAAATTCTGACCTGGTAGATTCCAAGGGTCATCTAATGATGGAGCCGGAACTTGGCCATGGGAACCCTAAGATGAAACCACCCAACTACGTCGAATTTGGGCTCATCGACTCAGCTAAGGTTGACCGAAGTACGAAATACCGAATGTCAAAAGACCGACGTACGTTTGACCGAATGTACGGCAGTCCGATATACGCGAGACCGAAAATGCCGAAGTATGGGCCGCTATTTTCTTTTTGTTGTGGCTATGATTTTTTAGCTTCACTAGTTATCGTACCTAACTGAGTAGTAACTGACTATCGTACCTAACTGACCGACAACCAGTCAAGTAATTGAAATTTGATTGGTCTCCGTGAGAAATTCCGACCTGGGTGATTTCAAGGGTCTGATGATGGAGCCGGAAGGTGGTCATGGGAACTCGAAGATGGAACTCCCATAGCCACCTTCGGGCTCCATCATCAGACCCTCTAAATCACCAAGTTTCAGGTCGGAATTTCTTACCGATACTAATCAAATGAGCACCAGTCAACGTAATTGGGTGGTTCCATCTTGGAGTTCCCGTAGCCACCTTCCGGCTCCATCATCAGACCTTTGGAATCACCCAGGTCTAAATTTCTCTCCGAGATGAATCGTACGAGAGCAAGTTCGACTTAGTTGGGTGGTTCCATCTTAGAGTGCCCATGGCCACCTTCTGGCTTTATCATCAGACCCTTGAAATCACTATGTTCCAAGTCGGAATTTCTCATCGATACGAATCAAATGAGCCCCAGTTCAACGTAGTTGGGTGGTTTCATCTTATAAAAATAACTTAAAAAAATACCTGACATCGATGTTTTCCATGACTCACAAGTTACATTCAAACATAAGCTGCCGAAATCATGTCAAGATTTAAAACCGTCCCCCTGAACCGTCCTTTTTTAAGTTTTTTATAGTTTCTTATAATTTTTTATATGTTTTTATTATTAACTTGTCTTATAATTTTACGCAAATGTTGTGCGTGCTACTAATTGGCGAGCATATTATGTAATAGTTTTAGTCTACCTTAAGTTTAAAATGTCACGTTATGTTTTGCTGTAAGCATGCCTAATAAATAAATAAAGGTTATAGTTCCCATGTCCACCTCCCGGCTCCGTCGTCAGACCCTTTGAATCACCCAGGTCGAAATTTCTCATCGAGACGAATCAAATGAGAGAATTTCGACGGTCGTCCAATTTACCATAGATCCAGGGAAAATTTATATAGTAGCAACACCAAAAAGGCACTAATATTAGTAACCTACAAAATTTTCCGTCCAAGAGTGAAACTTTCTTGGTCGAAGAAAGAAAAAAAAAGAAATTTTAATCGAAACAATAAATACTAAAAAAGTTTTGAGTTAAGAACGTCTAGTTCTTGTGCTAAGAAACCTTACGCTCTTGGTGCGAGTAAGAATTTTGGTTCTAGATTTTGGTCGAAGAATTAATTTTGAATGAAATACCTAACAAAAATATTTGAGACAAGAATGAAACTTTCTTGGCCTAAGTACTGGTTTCAAGATTTAAAAACTCTTGAATAAAGATAGAGTGAATCTTATTCTAAAAGCTCTGTTTTCGTTCAAAGTGGCGTGCGTTTTTAAAGGAAGACTTTTGATAGTTCTTGAATGGAAAATGGCGATATTTAACGCAAATGGTAACAATCTTGGGTTAAATAAGAATTGCCAAGAGTTTTCACTTTAACGCTAAGAATGGGAAACTTTTGGTTGAAATAAGTAACTCTTACATCAAAACGGTGTTTCTTCAAACAAAAATTTCTCGGAATCAAACTAAATAAATATAATTTTTGAGGCAATATTTGGGACCCATTTAACTCAAGTAAAGTATTTTATACCAAGATATATATTACTTGCTTGGAGCAATTATTCCAAGAGATTTTTGACTCTTGGTCTAAGTAATCTTTTCTATCTGTGCACTCTCACTCCCACTCCCAGTTACACTGCCGCCACCACCACCACCACCACCACTACTTGTAATCATAATAATAATCATAATCATAAAAGTTGCATAATCCAAAGTCCTTCCTAATCTTTGTAAGGAATGCGCCCACTTTGCGCATGACAAGTTTGCTAAGATTATTTTTGCTACTTTTATATGCAGCTCAAAAAAAATTTTTTGGCTTCCCCTCTGAGTGCTTATCCGCCATGTTGAGATCAATTGTGTGTGGCCAGTATTAAAAAGTAAATGTTATGTCTTCATTAAGACACAAAATTTTTATTTTCTCAGAATCCCAAAACTCATACTGATTGTTACAATAAATATTGAAAAAAAAACGTCTGCTACTTATTTTTACCCGGCTTGCTCCCGAAGGAGGAGGGTACGTTTTGCAGTCCGTTGGATTTTTGTGAAGTCTCTTAAAATGTTTTTCTCTAAATTTTTGAGATTTTTAGATTTATAACAGACTGCACCCTGCACCCGAAGAAGGATAAAACAATTCAGAACTTTAGTTCTGATTTAGTTCTGAATTGTTTCAGTGCCTTTTACACGGTGTTTCAATACTTTTAATAAATAAATGTACCAGTTTGTTTACACAACGTAACAAAATTTTAAACGTTGCATTAAGAATTTAATTTGATTTTTTTTCGGACTACAACCGTATACTAATAATTATATATTGGTGATTTGCGATGCACATCACATCCAAATTTGAGGTTTGGTAACAAACGGCCGTGTAATATTGATACATCTGTCAGCCCTTGGCCTCTCAGCTGGATGCCTTCGATAATTGCACTGAAATGCGAAGCCCTTTGAGGGTGCAGCAGTATTATCTTTGGCCACGTGAGCGACGGTAATGATCTTCGTCACACCAAATTCCTATTAACATGTAGCGAGTACCAGATACATGTCGTACCTACAGAATGATTTGGTCCAACGGGTTCGTGATTTGATTTGATTTGGTCCAACGGGTTTCATTTGCAGAATATTGATGTCCTGTGGATCGTCCGCCAAAGAGTAAGCCTTATGCCTAAAGATAATCACAAAACACTAGGTACTTGTAGCATTACGTATGCTACAACGTTAGAGTTGTGAAATGGTTACCAGAATTAAAATTTTTGTTTCTTTTTAATTCATATTGCAATTCTATTTTAATTTTATTTCGTCTGCCATCCGCTATCTACACTGACAAGAGTCGTTTTGTAGGCTTACAACAACATTATCAATCCCCATTTAATGTTTTATCATTGTTTGTCTGTTACCTTTTCACGGCTAAACCGGTGGACCGAAAGGAAGAACAATACTTTACATCTTTAAAGACAGAGGACATGTTATGCTACGTTTCATCAAAGAAAAACACATAGTTTCTAAGAGACGCGATAACATAAAGTTCACCGTTAACAACTAATCCTATCCTAAATATTTTGTTACGCTTTCACGGCTAAACCACTAAACCGATTTAAAAAATTATTTACTAGAAAGCTATTTTTTGTTTATTTTTATTATTATATTATTAGGGTGTAACACAAGTCATATTTTAACCCCATATATTCCCACAGGAACGGGAATCGCGGGGCGCTGCTAGTACCTACTCAATAAATTATTGTCGTTTTTACTTTTACCTAGAACTTGTATCACTGCGCTATGCCACCGGGAAGGAATGGCAGGCTGACGAAGTCATTTAATAGTTTGTCCCCTTTATAAAACTTTCTAATTTCAAGCGATTCCATAAACTATCCTACTTATTCAATATCATATTTGTATAAAAATACACGAACAAAGCGGCTCTAGTTTTATTTCGATATGTAAACAAGCAAAAATGAAACCATATACAGCACAAAGAGCCCCAATATTTGATGAATTGGGTTGAAAACGCATGCATCGCATATCGGATATCGAATCGGTTGCAAGCTATGTGCAATTAACTTTTAATAAAAAAAAATTGCAGCCACTTGCTATAGGCAAAACGCAAAAAAAAAGTGCTAGTTGGACTCTCGCACGAAGGGTTCCGTACCATCTATAAAAACGGCAAAAAACACGTTGGTTGTATGGGAGCCCCCTTAAATATTTATTTTATTTTGCTTTCAGTATTTGTTGTTAATGAAACACATAATTTGTGAAAATTTCAACTGTCTAGCTATCGCGGTTCTTGCGATAAAGCCTGGTGACAGACAGACGGACGCAAAGACAGCGAAGTTTTAGTAATAGGGTCCCGTTTTTACCCTTTTCGTATGGAACCCTAAAAAGAATTCCAGTTCCACTTCAAAACGCTAAGCAAATAATATCTAGATAAAAACCGTCCTGCTACTGTTAAAGGATTAAATTACAAAATCAGGGATCCAATCTTCTTGAAAAGGGGAAAAATTAGAGTGAACCAAATTTTAATTCCGAATTTTACAGTTTCCTAAACTGAATTTTGGGCATCTCGTAATTGATGCTTTGCTCAGCCCATATTCAGTTGCGCCTGATTCAACAGTTTTCGCAGACTTCAAGAGGAGTACTGAGAGCCGTGTTTTACTTCGTCTTGTTTGCATTCGCACGAATTACAAGCTCAGAAATTACGCCGCCAATACTGCTCCGGTCCAAAATAAATGAGCGTAAAATATTTTGAGTAAAAGGCTATTGTTTGTGTAAGTACCCGAAACTTGAAATTAGTTTTCGGGAATCGCCACAATATACATAATAACAATATATAGCTTTTTTGCGTTTTATTTGTGTTAGCTATATTCAATCAAAATCCTATCCTACTAGTATTATAACCGCTAAAAAAAGAAAAGAAAAAAAATATGTTTGTTAATCTTTCACCCAAAAATATTGAACGGATTTTGATGAAACTACACATCAAATATTGTATCAGTATAGTACGTAGGCTACTTTTATACTGGAACGCGGACGAAAGCTATCTTTGCTTTCATATTATGCAAAGAGATTTAAATATAAAGTACTTAAATCTCTTAGATCGTAGTGATAGCCTTGCGGTAAAAGAGCCCGCTTAAAGTTTGTTTGCGCTAAAAGTTTTCAAAAACTTATTGGTACATGTTTATCACTAGCTTTATGGTGAAGGAAAACATCGTGAGGAAACCCGCAGTTCCCAGAATTGATTCTGAGGCATGTGAAACAGATTCGGTCCGGCGATGAGCTGATCATGTTTATATAGGGGTCGAATATAATCGTGAAAAGTGGATATTTCCAGAAATGGAATACCTCTGCCTACTTCCTTGGGGATAAAAGGCGTGACATATATTTTTTAATAAGTATCTTTGAAACCGTGGAAACCTGTCAAATATTAAATTTCTAGTTGTTTCTTGGAATTTCGTGACCAGTGAGTGAGCTAGCGGTATTAAACTTTAATTAAGCTATGTAAGCTTTCTTAACTTTATGGTTTCATACAAAGTTTCCGTAAGTTTTATTGTATGGTAAATTAACTTTTAAGAAATATCCTGTTAACAAGTTAATCCTGTTCATTATCACCATCAACCTGTAACAGCCCACTGCAGAGCTATGAGTATTTCGTAACACATGAATCCAAAATCTTGAGCGAACCCACCACAAAATTGTATTAAAAAGTTTAGACAACGGAAATGATAAGAAAATTAAATGAATGTCTATTACAGATTGCACGCGGTCGTCATCATCGAGTGGCGTGGTCAGCGGTTTAACGACGGTGTCCGTGGCCGTCAGTGGGCTGGACTCCCGGCCCATACTCGCCACCAAGAAGGTCCGACCCAAACCGGCCTCGCCTAACCGCCAGGGGCCGCAGCAGTGCCAAGTAAGCACAAACATAATATACTGGATGATTTTTTTTTACCGTCTGGAGAAAAATATGAAGTATAAAGTATCTAGAGCTGAAGTTATACACGAGATTAATTGTTAAATATAGTCATGTTCAATTCAATTTACAAAGTTTAGAAAAGTACGCACACTGCTATGTAGCATGGCATGTATGGCGGTTGTAAGCTCGTTTCTTTTTAAAACACTATTCCAAATATTTCAGTGTGTAATACTCACTATAATTGAGTAATGTATATTAGTATAATGATAATAACTATACGAAATCAGTAGATTTTTTTATAAGTAACAATTTCAAATGGATCTATCACACTTACCTATCACAAGATATTTTTTTCCAGACGGTAAAAAAAATCAGGCGGTATACTTATGTAGGTTTACATATACTACGTCCATGAACCTATATACCTATAATACATAGTACATTCTGATGCAGGTAAGGTAGGCTGGATATTAAAGCCAAGTGCTTATAATAAACCGAGGTACACGGTGGATGCGGGAAGCACAAGACCGGTCGTAGGGTGATGCTTGAAAATGTCCAGCTGTGGACGTATTTCGGATCATATGAACATGATAATGAAATAACTGACTCAGGGAGTGTTTTATCGTTGTGTCGCCATTAATAATACTATAAGGTTTTATAAAATTGCGCTTTTGATCAACATATCAAGTGACCAGATGACTGGCAGCTACCTCACTAAGCTTAGGGTGATCCTTTGACAGAGATAGCTGCCAGTATAACTAGTTATATAAAGGAAAATGCAGGCAGCCTTCTATATATTGTTTTACGTGGTTCCTCGTTAGGTCATTATGCTGTTTTATTTCTCGTAATTTCGGAGTTGACGCCGTCACAAAGGTTGTTCAGTTTCATAGATACATGAACTTCTTTAAAATATTCCAAAACTTCAGAAGGACCTTACAATAACTATACCATATACTTATAAGATGTACCTATGAACAAGCATTCGACAAGACGATACCTGTCTGAGTATCACCCTATAGCTGTGATTGGACTCGATTCTGCATTACAGCGACTAAACTTATATTAGTTTAGTCCCGTCATTTGCTTTCTCCTATAAAAGAAAAGAGACGAGAGATATTTAGTCCTGTCAAATTAAAATTAGTCTTCTCATGTATGGCGTGTTTAGCAATTTTAGCGACGATGTAACAAGGTCATGGATAAAAGTGACAGATAAGCACGTTCATAGTTCAAATTAGTAGGTTTTTAGATGTTTGACATTTGTTTCTGTCCTTTTCTTTCGTATTCTATGGAGAAGGATAGGCTAAATTAAAATTAGGAATTTCAGGTGGTCAGTCAGAATCGAGTCCATTGTTTAGGTATAATGAAACACCAAAAACCCGACTGCTATAAAAGGCACTGAAAATATTAACCTCGTTATAGTGCACTTGAGTGAAAATTCCTATGACACTCGAATCTAAAGACAACCAGGGGCCTAATTCTCGCACAATAGAGATCATGTCGAAGTAGAGATATGTCGAAAAAACATGGCGAATGTCGATCGCAAACAGTTTTCGCTATTCTCATAATCTCACGGTAGACATATGTCTACCCTCAGCGCTCGACATGCAACGAGTGGTCGGTTGCAGTTGAGACGTGATGTAGAACGCAAAGTCATATGCAAATACATCCAACGCATATGTATCACTAAGACATAAATTAGGTTAGGGTATTATTATTAGCCGTAATTCCTATATATATCCGGGCGTGTTGAGGAATTTATGTTCGCATTTATAATAATCAAATCTTTATTTCAGGCAATATTTACATTAATAGATCTTAAATAACGTAAACAGAGGCCCATATTATATATACCTTACAACTAACATACATATAAAATAACTAACTAAACTATTTTACACGTAATGTCTGCAACGGGCGAGCGCTGTCGGCAGGTAGTTGACCGCGGAATTTCCGAAATACAACTCCCTGTGGCCAGAAGTCCTCCTTCATGAAGGTTTCCAGATGATGGGTTGGTACTCTCACCAGACTCCAACCGTTCAACCCTCAATGAAAATGTGGACTTCTTCACAATGTAGTCTACGACGTCTTGGACCTTCGTAGACCAGTGTAAGCGGGACACATACAGCTGTGTCGACGGTACAGCAGGACGCAGCAGATGGTTCGACCCGGACGGAGCAGTGCCACGAGTGTTACGGCTAGAGGGCTTCTTCTTCTTCCTCTCTATTCGTTGGAAGCCCTCCTCATCACACTGGTTTTTCCTGAAAACCGGTGAGGGCACTTGCTTGCCAGCAGATTTGCTCCGGCTCTTCTCCCCTTCCTGCATTAGCGGGGCTGGTGCGGCGGCAGCGACGGGGGCAGGCGCGGCAGCGGCGGCTGCGTAAGCACGCGGCGTGGCCGTGACCGCGCTCGCACGCGTCATCTGCGGAGGCAGGGGCGGGGCGAGGGTTGTGGGCACCTCAGCAACAACCGGCGACAACAAACTGCTGATAGAGGCATTTTGCGATTGAACAACTTTATGAAAAATGCAGCGGAGATTCCACGACGTCGAGCAATGTCGAGAGACGACTCCTTCCAAATGTCGGACGCTCTTTTTAGGAAAAACTTTCGGATGTCCATGGGACTAGTTATCGAATTAATGAGTATTTTGGAGCCTCATTTGCGGCCTCGTACCTAAAAATAATTAAAATTTTCGATGTTTGACTTTTGAGAAATTGACGGTTGTTATGACAATTGCGTTTCGTAGGACGCAAGTAATAATAGAAAACTTGTCATTTCCCAAACGTTTCTAGTTGATTTTTCTTTATATTTTTTCACGATTATGTTTTAAAATACAATCGATGAAAATGGAACGTATTGTCGACAAACCATCTCTCTTCTAACTGAGAATACGATTTCTTAGTGAAATAGACATTTTAGTGAGATTTTAAGTAGACATTGCCGGATCGACATTATGTCGACTTATAGAAAGTGTCGTGTTTCGCGAGAATTAGGCCCCTGGTCGCAACGAAATATGCTCGCACTATGTCATGTATTTTAATGGGCCTGTTGACTCATTCGATAGTGACCCTGCCTAGTCGGAGGTTGCGCGTTCGATCCCCGCTCGGGGCCAACATTTGTGATTAGGTATGTCAATGTCTGTTGGCTTCTAGTCTGAGTGTTTAATATTTATTTAAGTATGTTTATCACTTGTTCAGTACCGCGAATGACGAATATGTGAGTGAATTGTGTACCACAAATTATTTGTTAACTAAAAACACAACACTAAAACAGATCAAGCGTCACCGTATAGTTGCCGTATATATACGAGTATGTATAGTTGCCGAGTATCTTGGCGTTCCACTTAGTTTCCGCTCCATAACAACTGATGGACCGTAACGATCGCTTCTATTTGTCTTTTAACGTCATAAAGGACCACCCACACACAAATGTGACAAGAATTGAGTATTGAATATTGCCTACAAGCTTTTACTAGCGACTTCGCTCGCGTAGTTGGATTTCCCAAGGGAATGTTGAGGTTTCCGGGATAAAATATAGCGTTTTTACACATTTTATTTTATTATAATAAATTAGTTGACTTATAGATTTCTATATTTTATCAGATATTCCTGATTTTTCCAACTAATAATAATACAATCAAAAAAGACTAACGATGACGAGACATACAATTTAACTAAAGTAACTAAGTTATTTGATTAGGCAATCAAAATAAAATAATTAATGTATGTATGTATGGCACGTCATAAAAAGTCAAAAAAGCCCAAACTCGAGGGTTTTACAAACAGCCATTGTGGAGTTGCGATATCCACCTCCTGGCTCCAACGTCAGATTTGCTCGATTCTACCATAATATTGCATTGTCACCGAACTTACACAAGTATACCAAATTTCTGCTCAATCGGTTGAAAATATCTGCTTCAAAATTGAGTTGCAAGATTCTACTCGAACAAAATTGTTAGTACATTCTAATCGATCGCTCTGAAGGTCCTTAATTCATCATTGACCAGGTAATATTATTTACCGATCGAACCTCCGTAAACACTTCTAATTGGCACTTACAACGGCTGGGACGAAACTAATCAGGCGACTACACTTAACACCCCGCCCTGGTTCAAACCTACAAATTAAAGGAAAGTGTACGTTTTAGCCTTACAAATTGGTCATGTTTAGTGGACATCTTAGTTGACTATCATCATAAAACAGTAACGCCACTTCAGAGCTAAAGGTTTAGGCTATAATCTAAAGATGTTAGGCTAGTGGCCACCTGACAGAATTTTTGAGCGGCCCAAGTGTGTCTGCTTAGGTACTGAACACTACAAAAACCGGGACAAACGTTTTGAAGTGCGTTCCACTTTATATGTTATTTCGGTTAATGCTTTGAACTGAAAGTACTTTTACGAAACAAGCTGTACATACTTACCTATCATATCAAGTACTTTCCGAACAAAATATTCGAAATAATCCGCTTACACACAAAAATGGAATATTGTATGAAATTTAATCGGATTTGAAATGAAAAACGGCATTCATATCCTACAATTCGTATCTATGAATAACTCTTACTTCATAAATATAGCTGCTTACATTTCGTATATCACTAGGTGTATTACAGAACGAAATAAAAGTGTAACATCACATGGTGGGGATACGGAGACTCGTAAAAACTATGGAGAAAGGTAATAAGAAACACTAAAAGGCTCTGAGTGTTTCATTTCCGATCTTTTTTTCCATCGAGCACGCGACCGCTCGAGATCAAGAGGCCGCTACAAAAATTTATTATCGTTCGAATATATTTTTCTCTTTTTGTGACAACGAACAGAGGGAATTGCGTGGTTACTCACGAGAGATCACACGTAAGCGAATCGGATTTCACGCGATCAACGTTAACTGCAAAATTAAATGCTGTTATAAGAGACATCAGCCAATGTTCAAGCTGCAAGGAATAATGTGTTTCGAATATGTCATCTCTGCTTGCACCATAACCTCCTGTATTTTAAAGTGCGATGTATATCGCTAGATTCACCTTCATCTCCGGAGTGGCGTAGGCTAGGTACATGTTTTTAACCGACTACACTAGAAAGAGGGTATTGTTTTAAATGTTTTCAGTTTGTTTTACACGCCGTGATATTTGATGTTTTAAAGAGAAGAGAGCGTTGTTCCTTTACTACATTATAAGACGCATTAAATAGAGTACCTATTTACTTTCGTATATCAATAAATGAAATTGCTGTATTTTATATAACTCAGGAGCCTTAGAAATTTTCCTATCCTCACAAAATTTCTAAATCTTACAATATAATAACAAAAATAAAAACGCACAAAATATAAGAAGATTTACAGAAGAGACAGAAAACATTAAAATATCGCCATTACCGAGTACAAACAGAGCGATAGGATCGGAAACTGTGTTTGTAGGTCAACCGAATATCAACAAAGAGGGATAAGGATGGGAGGACGCCCTCCCACCGAATTCCCCTCGCTTCTTACCATACACCCTACACCGCGTGAATGAAGTGAATACTCCCCGAGTTCTGTATACGGAACTAATGATCAAAATCTTGGTATTTCATAACAAAAGTGTCGAAACTATGGCACTAAATTTGAATAATCACTTCAAAACGCAATATGAATCCATTATAATATTTACAAACTGTGATATGTGTAGTACCAGTAGTAGCATTAAACCCAATAATTTAAAATATTTGATTTCATAACTTTATTTTTGATATTTTAAGATGGTGCTTATTTATGTATATAATACTAGCTGTTGGTAATAAAATATAGCCTATTTAATTCAGGGATATTGTAGCAAATTCAGGGATATTGTAGCATTCTAATGGTGAAATTTTTGAAATCGGTCCTTTAATTTTTGAGTTTCCTCTTTATAATATTAGTGTAGACAAAAAATACCTGAAACTACATACGAATTTATTAATGTTATAAAATGTAATGTCATTATTATCCGAGCTTTTTAGACTTGATGGTGGAGAATTACGGAAAATTTCCTCTAAGGTTTGTAAGTTGTAACGTTCCGATTCGCGAACTTAATAAATCAAAGCAAACACAAATTCCAAGCAAATTAATCACGTTTTGTATAACCAAAAAGTTATTTTAAACGACTCGTAATAAGATTTGGAGTGATATCGCTAATTGGGTCACAGCTAATAGCACTGATGGTCTGTGCCAATTAAAGCTTATTGATGTCGTTCGTTATGGATCTTCGGGCGACCCTCGTCTCGTTTTAACCCCATCTCAGCCCCGCTAATAATTAATCAAGCAATTAAGGAGATCCGCAGAACGCTTCTGCTGATATTTTCGTTATGATTCCTTCAAATCAGTCCATATTAGCTATATTCTCCAAATAGCGGTGTGCCGACACCAATTCTCTCACTTTATACAAATAACAACTAAGAAAAAAAGGTATTATAAGAGTATCCTTTGTCCTACTATAAGGGTATATAATCTCACAGTGAAAACGCGCTGGTCTACATTTACTTTTAGTCGTAAATATGTCGCTGACCTAACTAAGTAGTAGTTTGACTTTAACTCCGTTTAGTTAGTCTACATCTCCACAATATTAACCTTGAAAAGTTTCAATTAAACAGTTTTCATAGTTTGTATTGTACCGAGTAACTATACCTACGTACTTATGTATACATGTAAATAATTCAAAACTTCCGTACATATTCATCACTAGCTCGACAGTGAAGGAAAACATCGTGACGAAACCCGCATGTCCCAGAATTAATTCTGAGGCATGTGTAACGGTCGATATTCTCGTGAAAAGTGGGTATAATTCCAGAAATGGAACACCTCTGCCTACCCTCTCGGGTATAAAAGGCGTGAGATTATTATTATAATTTTATTTAAAAAAGCGTCGTTTTCATATTAATAATATATTCATTCCCAGAAGACGTAGACATAATTTTGGTAATTTCGCGTCTCTAATGCTCAAGATAATCTCATTATCTCCTCCCTATCGAAGTTGGCGTCATTAAAATTTAGCAGCATTGCCGAATAACATACAGAATTAGGTAGGTCGGCATTACGCCAATCTCCGAGTCGTAACCCCTAATAAAACTCCGCTGTCTCTGATATCTCCCCATTTTATCGGTACAAATTATGACGGATTCTTATTTCATTTAACGATTCGTGACTCGAAAACTGAAAGCCTGAAACGCGTTGCGAATGCCTAATGCCATTTAACTTCTTACAAGTTTATTGTTTATGATGTACTTGAAACTCCGTTGTTTGTGCCGAGCTCGGGATCGCGACAGACGAGAATAATAATTCCAAAAAAGTTTCATTCATGTCTCAAAGTGTAACTTTATAGAACATTTTACATAAATTAAATTTGAAACATGTATTCAAACGTTGGAAACGTGATATTGATAAACGGAGTTGTACATTTACGAGATGTTTGAAATCGGAGCGTTTGTTCAGGGATTACTGGAATTGCTGGAACGGTGTTATATTGCTTTCATTTGTTTGATTTAATCACAATATTATTACAAAATAATGGTATTGATATTTTTTTATCATTGCATTTACACAAATGAATAAAGAATTTATATTGTTTATTTAGTGCACAAGATAAGATATTCAATTCCATCATTATGTTATTTATATTTTAGGTTATATAAAGATAACATAAAAGGATAACATAAATTAATATTTATATTTGTTGCGGTCTATAAAAAAGTATCAATTGTCTATTGTCGTCGGGGCGGCTCACGCTGTTGTCTGCCATTTCTAAGATTTCGCAATTGTATTATATATTTTTATTTTTTTTTCCTTAGTAACTGTACTCTAGCATGCCGTTCACCTTCCAAGATAAATATACCTTTGTTCGTATCGTTAATGTTTACTTTATTTCTCTAATAGATCCCAGATCACACTAGCCTACAACAAACACGGATAATTACAATGTGCGGTAAATTAATAAATAAATAATAATATAAAGTTCAACCACATGTTACTTGGAACAAAACTGTGGATAAATTCATACGTGTACCTTGGGGCTTTAAGTTGGGCTTGGCCGGCTCAAGCCGCGGTCCTGAAAGCCGCGCCTCGCCGGCGGCGTTTGGGCAGCTGCCAGCCAAGATAACCCCGCTCTACGTAACACTACGTACTTCTTCCTGGCCCAAGTTTTACGTCGGCGTTGTTAGCTAAATTAGCAAAATAGTTACGTTGAGTAACGTGTAGATTTGAAAATTAAAGATTTGTGAAATTTTTGCGGTATTTAAATGTTTTCTACACGACTACAAACCAGCCAAACGGAAATGTTTTGGTTTTAGCAGTAGATGTCTATGTATGTTTGTATTAACAAAAGTTCCACCGTAGCGCCTAAACTACTTATTCGATGTTGATGAATAAGGAGAAAACTAATAAAATCTGGAACTAATAAAATTTTGTTTGTATATTAACTTGTATATTTCTGAATAATTGACGAACGTCATTTTGAAAGTAATTAAAGTTTTGAACGCAGTTATTAGGTTGTCTTTATGTTCCTAAATGCATTTTAAATAGTGGTCATTCTGGGAAGTGGTCCTTATAAAAACTAATCTTTTTAAATGTTGTCATAATGAGAAGTCGACCAACTGACTTATAAAAAAAAAGCGGACATTTTGGGAAGTGGTCTTTATGTACCTAAAGGTCTCTCAGCACTAATACGTATATTTGTAATATAACAACCGATACTTGTATGTATTTACAACCTTAGGACCTACCTATGTTTTTATGTTGGGAAGTTTTTTGAAAAAAGATTTCGAATCTGAAATAACACAATGAGGAATTCCTTCTTGAATAAAAAGAGTTAAAACAAATCCGAGATATGGGATCTGAAGCAATTTTGGGTGGCCGCCAGAGGATCAAGTAATTCTGCTTTGTGGCTGCGGTCACATAACGACTAAGTATACTAGATTTAGCCTGTCCTCCTTCATATCCTTTCGCTTTAGTACTAAGTTAACAAAATGTCAACACTGACTCTCTGACAGACCACGCAGTCCTGATATGACGTAGGTGAATACTGAGAAGATTTTTGAAACTTCATCTGATAAGAGAGTTAAAGTTTGTATACACTTAACTTTTCCAAATAATCTAAACCAGACAGACACACGGCTAGTCATGGTATAAAATACTGGAGCCTTCTTTTACAAACAAAAGACATCAACAAATGAACAAGTAATATGAGAGTTATAACTTTGCTGAATGAAGGACTTCGATAGTTTTACCAAGTACTTAGTAGATTTTAAGGCAACGATATTTACGGTTTCAGAGATGTAATTTCTTGAACACTTGAACATTTTCGAATAAATCATCTTCTAAAAGGAATTTAGTAAAATTTGATGCGATATTAAAACAGCAGCCTAATCGCGTTGAAATTGATCGAATGCCTAGAAAGGATAGGCTGACCTTCGTCACATTAGCCGCGTTCGTCCGTGTCCCCGATAAAATCACCTGTTCGGAGCCTGAGGGTACAGTCGGAGAGAGGTGTGCTTGACAGCTTTTATTTTTGCCGTAGATATTCTGCACAGTTTTTGACTTTAACGTTTAGATTTTAGATCATCAAAAGTCAACGATAGTGACCCAATTATATTGACAATTCATAGGTTAGAAATCTGCTTCGATAAATTCAAATTCATTTCTTTTCAATAGGTATATAAAATACACTAAGAAAAGTCAATATTCTGATAACAAGGCACTCTAAACTCGCCCATGAAGATTGGCTAAATGTAAACAGCAGCCCATCTCCACCGAGTTGCTGGTTCCAAATTCAGTACCCGGAGAAGATCCAGCAAGAAACATAAGCAGCTCTTTTTAATCTCATGTCTTACTAGGACGATATGGTACCTACCGTACCGATACTCTAATTAATCGCTTGCAAGTTTTATACGTTAATTAATAGAAGCGCAGCGGCGTTGCCAGTGTAGAAATACCCTGTTCACATCGTATAAGGAACAGAGCTTCCAAATTTCAAGATTCTATGCGTTATAGTTTCGGAGATTTTGTGATGAGTCACTGTCTTGTAGATATGGATTGATTAATGAATTAATTTCAATAAACACTTACTACCTGGTTGTTGCAAATGATAAAACTTTGAAAACAATAACCTTGGCGCTTTCGTCCCCACTCGTCCTGCGAATGTGATGGATAGCGGAAAATAAATCCACCCAGAAAAGGGATAAAAGGACGACGTTGTAAGTAAAGTTTTTTAGTAGCGTTTTATTGTAAAGCTTTGCAGTGATCGCGCTTATCCCTCGGCCCACTAGCCCACTATAGGCCCACGTAATCCCCTCCCCTGGGACGCTGTTGTTTTCCTAAAAAGGTAAACTTGATCCAATCCACAAGGTGTTGGATTTTCTTTACAAATTCACATTATATTTTTCCTATTGTCCGCGGCCGTAAAAGGAAAAAAGGTCAGTTTTATTACGCTACGGCGGAAATGTGCGACGGTTAGTTAAACAAAGAAAATTGAACGGCCAGGTAATAAAACGATATCATTTTGTATCGCTCCTTTTTAAAATGAGAGTTTCGTTCCTTTTTCTACAAAGATAAAGCAGTTGATTGCGACAAATTGCTTGAAGTTACTAGAGTTACAAATGAGATTCTTGTAAAAAGTCTTCTTTGGTGTAAACACACACACATGCTCCCAGCTGTATCCTTGAGGATTTCTAAAAATACCCAATATCCACTATCGTCAGACAAGGATGCTGCTACACATGCCACAGAATCCATTAAGGAATCTCACCCGGATTTGAACCCGAGCCTCAAACACGAAATCTATATATATAAAATGATAAACTGACTGACTGATTGGAGATATATCAACGCACAGCCTAAACCGCTGGGTCTAGAGTCTTGAAATTTTGCACATAGATAGTTTATACAGTGTCCACTAAGAAATCATTTTGCAAAATTCAACCCCTAAGAGGGTAAAATAAACCGCGGGTAAAAGCTAGTTATTTTTAAAATATCGCAAAAACAATCTCCTTCTAAAGAGAACAGTTATCTACTATATAAAAATAAGTCGGGTTTTCCTTCCTGACGATTTAACTCCAGAACTGACGAACCGATTTCCATGGTTTTGCATTCGTTGGAAAGGTCTCGGGCTCCGCAAGGTTTATAGCAAAGAAAATTCAGCATTGAACCCGTGCGAAGCCGGGGCGGGTCGCTAGTATTATACAAAATCAAACATACTTTTATGCTCACGTCCTATTTTTTTTTTTGTGATAATGATGATAATTTAATTTTTGTGGTTCAAGACGGGACAGGAAAAGATAATATAGACCGCCACCTGCTACGATCTTGGCACACCTCTCTCTTTCTCTCGCTTTATCTATATACATACATACAGAATCGTCGGTTACGGGTAGACGTCAATTATTTTCTACATGAATTGAGATATAAATGTAGGTAGAACTACACACTGAACAGTTTTCAGAAGGCACCGCATGCTGATACGAATCTTAAACACATTTTTTAACTTCATTCATCTTTCACAGCAACGCTATTCGCCGAGAAATCTCGACAATAATGAACTCCTTCGTATTGCTTTAAAGATAAATATCTGGAAACGAAGACAATGGCTGCGGCAGGGATGACAAATGGCGGCCCGCTTGCCGACGCTCCTCAAAAGCGACCCGCAAAAACCGAGTTGGAAATTTTCACCGACCTTCACGCTTTTGAAACGTTAAATATTAAAATGTTGCATCGTTTTCATTATATTCGCTAATATTCATATTAAAGAGGATTTCAAAGGAAAAGATTTGTAAAGAAATGTTACAAAGGCTTCTGGAATTCAGTTTTTAAAATGCATTCAACGATAGCACTTCTTTGAGTGTTGCTCTTGTAATTAAGATCTCGTTCCTAGCTTTACGAAACTATGTGACCGTTTCCACTGTTGCTAAGCTATGTAGCGGGTCTAGTAAGATGTGTTTCGAAGATGCGCCGCCGCCGATACTCTGCTCTGCACATAGCTACACCAGGAGCGCAATGCGACAACAAACTGTTATTTACAGTTTGGAGCAAAAATTGAAATGTAAAACCCATAAAAATATGTCAATAAACGTTTTTTTTACACCACTCGCGACCATCGATCCATATAAACAACATAGTTTCGTTAAACCCACCAAGTGCTATGCTATGTGGACCAATGAATATAATTGGTGGATACCAAACGCATTCATAGCAACGTTTTCTGGTGCAAAAGCAGCCTTAAGATCTGTGCTATTGTTGTCATACAATTTGAGGTCAGGAATAATAAATTCAGAGTAACTTGGGGCCTGAGATTAGTGTGACTGCTTTTACTTACTTGCTTCTTATCAGAAACGTAAGTTAACTATAAGTGATATATATATTTTTTACGAACACATAACGTTAAAAATAAAATTGGTAAAGTTGTACGTACCTACTTATTTATTTAATTATAATAGAAATTTCTGCAAACAAGTCCAAGAGGGAGAGATAAATTTGAACGAAGATAGGCAAAGGCAAATACGAAAGATACAGTCATATACTTATATACTTAAATGAAAATAATTAAAATACTACAATAAGTATTAGGTACGTAATATCAATATTTATAAACGGGATAATAAGAATACAATATTATACTATGGATTGACGGATAAATTATAATAGTGTTTTTTGGTTCTTACCTACTTATTATCGCCTAACCGCTAAACATATTATATCGCCTCTATAGCTGTCAACTTCATTTCCTTCGCAATTCTTCGGACATTTGGCACCATGTTAACAATTTAGAGAATGTCCGAGAATAAAAACAACTAAGTATTCGCAGCGGTGACCCGCCGACAACAGGATTCCAATCTCAAAACAACAATAGACCGCCTCGTCAGAGCTTTCCGAATGGAAACATAAAAGAAAGTTTCGACGTACGAATTCCCCCGATTATTGGCAGCTGACCGAAACTAGGTATTATTTGCTCAAAAGAAATGTTTTGTTTATTTCCCATATTTCATAAAGGAAGTACCTAGGGTTCCTGGATTTTTAAATACGCCGTAACAATAGGAGTATTGACAGCCTACGTTATTTAATAACATATATGGAAAGAACATAATTATGATGATGTAAAAGATATAAGTATTATAATAAATTTAAAAAAAGATAATGGAACTGTTGTAAGTGAGCTCCCCTCTAACGCATGAGGGCCGGGTTGAATTCCGGGCCAGGGTATGCACGAATTAGTTATTCAAAAACCTACATACCTACATTTATCTATTCCATCTATCTCATAAAATATAAAAAATATATATCACTGTCAGCCTAATAAAGAGTTGTATTACTCACTTACCTAAAATATAGAGCAAACATAGACAAGTCTGTATAAAACACACAAAACCTTCACCCAAATAATTTACACATCACAAGTACCACATTGAAATGGCTCTCGAAACTATGTACACGAGCTTGAAATTACTTATCCGTAGTGTTCATAATTTTCACAATTTAGGATGTTGGTAAGAAATAACTTAAAACATTTTAACGAGCAGAGTACGTAGATAGTATCTAGATACTTGTGTTCATATATCCTTGTCTACCAAAAACTATCAACACCTTTGTGCTGTGGCTTCATGCAATTAGAGCGTTTCACGGTACAGAGACTTTCTTTGTTCAGTGTTCCGTTGTAGCGATTTTAAAAGTACTTAGTTAAGTTGTGTACTCAGTAATAACATAAGCACTGTTATATTCTTATTTTGCGGTGGTGCGATAATTAATAGTTTTTCTTCGTCTTTGTAGTGACATTTTGCATTAGTTGCTAAACTTACGAAAATTCTACCAAATAAAAAGTTATCAGGAAGTTCTTGATGTATTTCTCGGTAGCGAAATGAGCCTTTTTTCTACTTGTAGCAGACCCTTTGGTTCGTAGTTAAAATGTATCTCACTATCAGTACTCCTTACGAGTAATAGTATAATACGAGTATTATGAATTAGAAGATTAGAGTCGCGGTCTGAATATTCATCTCCAGTTGCCTATTCCCGTTACTTAGCATCAGCGCAGTGTCTTATATAATTACAAAAAAAAAAAAAACGACCGGCAGCCTGTCATAAACCGCATTTAGAAAATTGGTGGTGGTTAATCTTTCACCATATGGTGACTGACAAGCGAGAAGGTGAAAAGGAACTCTCTTTTGCTTCTTACGACACCCACATCCAGCGTTGGGTTGTTTGCACTTAGGCCCGCTACATGGCAGTCCTTGAATACAGTTTGTAGACTAAAACCAAAAAACATAACGGAAATCAACCACGAACCATTTCTGAACCTATAACAACACCGAAGTACGAAAAACGAACCCCACAAAATTTGATTAGCATCCTCTCAAAACAACCGTAACAAAAATCGATGAGATATCAATACCTCTTAATTGGCAGACGTTGCTCCGTGAAGATAGGATCGGACGTCATCCAATTAACGTCGGGTCGGTGGGACTATGGAAACACGAGACGCACTGAGATGTTTCCGATCGATGCCAAGGCCTATCTAACCGATAATGCCGTGATTACACTGAGGTATGCCTTGTTAAGCCATGTCAGATACCCTTGGGTGGCTTGAAAAATTCTGACTGTTAAGTGGCCACTAGCTTAACACCATCTCCCAATCCGCGGTGGGCTCGCGCGGGAGATTACAGCCCATACTTCCTCATGTGTGAGGAAAGACCCTTAGCTCAGCTGAGGGATGTTACGGGTGGATGATGAGGACATATTGACAAAGCCCAACTCAAGATCCAACTGCGTTAGTTTGATATTCAAGGTCTCAACACTCCGTATAAATAAATTCGTAAACAACTTAAATTGCAGCAACAGCAACTTACCTACGTGCGCAGATATCAAGCAAGATTTCTTTCCAAACGGGTAGAACCGTCCATCGTCCCACGGGTTCTCAAAAGCAATAGATAATATTATTGTGTCTGCATTCCGGTACTTGACGTGATCCCTTGAAAGAATTTCGTCTCCTGCCTTCTTTTTTGTCCATCAATTCTCAAAATCCGAAGAAATTTTAAATTTCCCCTCCTTATCGAAAGCTATACCTACTTTTATTAGTTCTTCGCCCACTTTACTGAACAATAACAATTGGGTACGCTGGACTATGCTCATAATGGGGATTATTTTCAATTGAAATCCACATATTCGATTAGCTTCAACTCACACGAGCCTATACACCTGCTCCCCTGCACATAACCTTGGCTACGTACACACGGCCACAATGACAGTACGATAATGAGCCAATCAATTGTGGCGTACCGAGCACAGAGCAGCCATTGAGTAGAGACTAATTAATTCGGCTGTAACTGTTACTGCGCATAAACCCTCTGGTCAAAGGCATCATTAAAATGAAGGGGTCGGCCCGCTTCGAAAGACTGATATTTTATTCCTCCATCGAGGGCGATGCTCGTGGAATATATATGGGTCCCTATTGTTAATTGTACTTTTTAGATGCCATTATTCATAATTTACATATTTATTTAGCTTACGCGTTAAGTATCTAGGAATTACATATATATCTAATACTACGCTAATGTTATAAAGAAGAAAGTTTTGTATTTTTGTATGTTTGTAAGGAGGAAACTCAAAAACTACAAGACCGATTTTAAAAATTATTTCACCAATGGAGAGCATCCTTTTACGTAGTACGTTAATAATCACCATGACCAAACAGCTCCGGCTCTTCCTTACAGTACAGTATACGTATTACTAAAAGTATGACCTATAGTTATGTTTGTTCACGATTGAAAAAATGGAGCATATCACGTGTCTAGACTATCTGTTACATACGAGTAGGTATGATTTTTACTCATCATGTTTTCTTTGGTTTCTTCTTTCTTTCAGTTACCAATATGTACCCAAAAGTTTTACAAACAAGACCATAAATAAATCACTACCCTCGTTCTGAAGCAGTCGGGTAAAAACAAAATCAACTGCATTTAAAGGGATTGAAGATAAGATATTAAGTAGCTTATTACACTCCGGAGATAACGAATCTAGATAAATCAAACCTTTTAGGGCATAAACAGCGCCAAAGGAAATATCTCACATAATTATATTATACAAATAAATATATACACCGGATTGCTAAAGACGTAGGTACATAGATTTTTGTAAACGATTAATGTAATTGAGCCTGGTTCTAATGAAAGAGAGGCGGACTTGCTTCCAACGGTTCTATGACTGCCCTTTGATAAATAATTCAATGATACTCGTGTTCCCATAATGCTCGTGGAATTCCATAAAGCACGTATTGTAATAAATAAACCTTTTTGAACAATTAAATGATAAGCCTATCGCACTCCTCAGTGCCCTCGCTGAACAATGGTTTGTATTGTTTTGAATCACTCTGTATAGGTGCGGGGTATATTTATATGTATCCTACGGGCCGATAACGAGGTCACCTGAACCATTTTCAATATTGTCTTTTAATAAGGTCGTTGACGCTAGTCAAATCAGATACTTTTTTTTATCTGTCAAAACACAAAATTATTATGGCAAACTAGCTGCCGGGGGTAATCAGGTTCTTTCGATTCGGCATTTCCATCGGATATATGAATGTAAACCATGTCTATGATGTAAACATAGATAATGCAATAAATTATTGAGTGCCATTTCACTTTTTTCTATATTAAACCTGCGATACAGCTAAATAGTTATCGACTGTGAAATCCAATCGAAAGAACTAGAATAAACCCGGCAAACGTTATTTTGCATATAAACGGGGGGTGAGGGTAAGAGAGTAAAAATACTTTACGACCTATTCTCATACATATCAAATATTAAAAATATACGAATCGGTCAAGTGGTTTCGGAGGAGTTTAGACACAAACACCGTGACATTTTATATATTAGTCTAGACTATGTCACAACTCACAATTTAAATAGCGTATAACAATGTGATCAAAAATCTTTTGTTTTTTTTTTATTAAATTATCTGTCCAGCTTTCCATTTAAAATCCAAGCCGCACTCAGCATAAAGCGGAAACAAGAAAAACATTTCCAGATTACGTTACTGAAAGTTATTCAATTTCTCTGATGCAATCTTTTTCGAATAATCGTGCTCTTTGTGCACTTTAATTTACAATGAAACCTACATAAATGAGTGCAATTTAATCTAAAATCGCTGAAATCCAAACTTGGCTCAACCTTTTTTTTTTGTCTATGAAATTAAAGTACCTGTTACGAGAAGCTTTAAATTATGTAAACAAACATTCAGTGGTTTGCAACATTTTGATTCAATAATAAAATAATCCCACGTCCCAGAGTAACAGAAAACAATGATTGATATATAAAAATAATAATAAAAAAAAATATCTGTAATTATTGTAAATCAATGTATATTTTCTTTGTAAATAAATGTATAATAAAATCATTAATAATAATTAATGATAAATTGCTAAAATACCATCTGAATAATTAAAATAGCTTTTTAGTTTCGTATTACCCGTATATAAATTTAAGTTGATTGGATTTGGTTAACTTATAACTGTTGCTACGGAACTCAGTAAAAGTTCGTTAGTTTCCGATAACTTTCATCAACTAAAACTACTTTTGCCGAAAATGATATTTACCATCAAACACTTAGGGTGAAAATGATAGATGAATCGGAAAACTGTGTCATCAGCTTCCTCTGGGTCCTCCCTCCCCTCCTTAGAAACCTACTCACGCCCGGGGGCAAATCAAATCTAAAGATTAAGTCATCGAAAAATTCGATGCGTGCGCGTTGCCCGCCCCCACGGCTTATCCGGAAGGTGTCGGCTCACGGAGATAAAAGAAAACATCCGCATACTAAAACGACGGCTTAACTTTATCTACATGAACAGTAAAGATTCTAAAAGCAAGAATATTTTGTATAAGTATACTTTCAGCTACGAAATGGTTGCCAGCATTTAGATTTCGAAAGTCTGACAATTCTCTGCAAAAAAATTTTGGTAACCACTTTTATTTGAATTTTAACATCATGGGAAAATTACAAGAAACCGATTTTTAAGCTATTGCATAGCTTCTATCGCGGGCCTTGAGCGCGGGAACCGAATCCAAAAATTCCGTAATGAAAAAAACCTCAAACGGATGGACGGATGGACGGATGGACGGATGGACGGATGGACGGATGGACGGATGGACGGATGGACGGATGGACGGATGGACGGATGGACGGATGGACGGATGGACGGATGGACGGATGGACGGATGGACGGATGGACGGATGGATGGATGGATGGATGGCTATTGCATAGCTTCTATCGAGGGCCTTGAGAGCGGGGACCGAATCCAGAAATTCCGTAACGAAAAAAACCTCACCCTCCCCACTCCGACGGGCACGGAGGTGTGGCTTGAAGGCAGTGCATTGTCTAACGTCGTTTGTTTTCGGCAGTCTTGTTGATACAAAATGCTATGCAATAGCTTTACCGCGGCAGTCCCCGAGTGCCACACGTCTTTTTTTATTTTACTTAGAAGAAAATAAAGTTATTATAAAAACTGTTTGAAGAAGTCATTTGTAATTAAACTAGTTTTACCCGCGGCTTCGCTCGCGCCCGTTTTTTTTCACCCCCTTACTGGTTGGTTTTTGCAAAATCCTTTCCTAGTGGATGCCTACACTGTATAAGCTATGTGCAAAATTTCAAGTCTCTAGACCCAGCGGTTTAGGCTGTGCTGTGTTTATCATTTTATATATATTATTATATTTAGATATACGGTATGAACTGACTTATAGAACAACGGCGCTTCATAGAAATAAAACTTCAATCTGATGTAGATATATTTATAACGATAAGACCGCCCATTGTACTTTAGTTAATGTTGGTATCCATATTGTGTTGTTTTTGGTGCACAATAAAGAGTAATTGTATTGTTGTATTGTACTTATTCGTTTCTGACGTCACTTTATTCATTGCGACGCGCGACGTGTCGCTCAAATAATGTTTTCGTGGTTTAAATATGTAATGCTTATTTATATTTGCGATAGGAAAATCATGAAATAATTAAGGAATACCTATAGTGGACTCAATGAATACCATTACTTAATCTGGGATGATTTCTAAAACCCAGTGAAAACATAGGTAAAAGGGAGAACGCGATACAGTTTAATGGGAGAATTGGCTTCCTAGGACACTAGGATAAAGAGTTGAAAAGTTATATATAAAGGTAAAAGGGTAGGTATCATAATTACAAGAATAAATTCAACGGTAGAATCTCGTAGTAGCGTCCCCTCGACCTGTGTTTCCGGATGCATTTTTACGATACAGGTCACGGCCTGTTTTGTGAATTAGGTCACAGTGTGCACATGACGTTCCTAACTGAACTTTAATGTATAGGTACATTAATTAAAAAATCAAAAGCTCTACCGCCTACATGGCTCTGAAAATATAAAAAAATTGCCTATCCGTAGATAAAGGCAGATTTACCTGCACTTGAATATTCGTCACTCCCGAAAGGCATTACCTACATTCTGATGCAGTTGGGTATAAAGGGTCCTCATTGTCCATTCCATTAACCAGCTTAAAAATATTAAAATTTTAATTTTAAACAGCTTAATAACTATCGCTCAGCTATGATATTACCAGTTCGGTGAATCTTGTCAAGCCATTAGGGCAAACTTGAGATCCAAAAACATTACGATTCCTATATGCGCTCTCATCCTTTTGAACAGTTTATATACCTACTGACTACAGCGTTCTATGTTTGGGCTCTAGTACTGATAAATTAATCGAAGTATACGTCCACTAGCTGATCTTAGGAGGCAAGTGTAACGTCTACCAACACGTATTGGAGCACCGTTTATAACTTTTTATAATTGATGAGCAGGCCTGTTCCCTGTGGGCAAACTGATTTTTATAAGAGCATTCTCTATATTATCTATATATCTAAATGACGTAACTTGTGTAGTACCCAAAAATACACAAGGGTCGTAAAGACATTCGTTTCCAATCCACGTCTAAATCGGGTCGCATTAAACCTGCCATCAATAGTTACAATTTGGGTCATCGTTCCCGGTTTATTTCTCAATAAAAAAATATTCTGTCCCATAAACATAGATCGCCCAGGAGATATCTTAACGGTCTACAACGAGGAAACCATTACACATTTTTATATGTCTCTAAGATGTGGATGAAAGATTCCTAAAATGGAGGTAGCAACAACATGTGCCATTTTCAGAGAACGGCGCTTGATTATAAAATAACTATATTATAAGTCCGTCTTTAGCTTAGTGTAGTGGTGGTGGGACGCCATTACAGGGTCCTATAGCATAGAGCCTTATTATGAACCTACCACACCATATTATTGAACCAATTGCATGCAAACAAAGTATTTGAATTTGAAATTGTGTATTCGAACCAATTTTATGTCTGAAAATACTAAAACCATAAACATTTTCTGTTGATTTTAAACTTTGTCCAAAAACTCCTTCAATCCCTTAATTAAATTACCTAAGTCTACTTTTAAATCTGTTATTTTACCCTTGAATAGAAGTACAATCCCTAAAATTGCTAACCCTGCCCAATTTTAAGGATATTTAAGGGTAAAATAACATACAGCCCCTAATCAGAGTATCCTTTTTAGGGTTCGTAATTAAAACAGACAAGTAAAAATCGTGTCAGCAATATACCTACTTAATCATCATCATAAAACATTTGTAAAACGTCCACTGTTGAACTCTGACCGGAATTATTTATATATGGAACTACTAAATTAAAGTTATGTATTTTTTCAAACGACTTCAAAAAAGAACGAATTGATAATTCGGCTGTTTTATTATGTTTGATACCTCAGAACTTTCGACTTGGTGAACCGATTTTGATGATTATTTCTTTATTTGAAAGTTGGTGTTTCCCGTGTGGTTCCAATTTGGTTCAGTTCTAAAAATAGCATCTTTGAGAAAAGCATATAATTAAGTTTAAGTCAGAAGAAGTTTTTTACTCAGTAGAGTTCTATGTTATTGTTAACAAAACCATTTCGATTCCTTTTTCAAAATATATATTTAGTAATACTCGCACTCCCTGAGAAGACCCATGTTCCCCATTCTGTTGGTAGAATTGCAAAAAATATTTCTCTGAATTATTGTTTCCTATACATCCTATATAATTCCTCTGTCGTACAAATGAATTAATGGGACGGGAAGGAAAAGGAATAAGAGTAGACTCTTATCATTTATTATTATTTCCTTTTCGAACGCAATCGATTACGAAATTTGAAATATTTATCACGGGAATCTACTTGGACAAAATATACAGGGTAAATATACCTATTGATAACCGAAAGTGTTTATATTGAACCTGCGAGAATGGACACGCCATAAGATATATGGGCACGCGAGTCGGGCTTAGTAGGCAGGTCTCGTAAATATAGGTAATCAATTTATACGAAATATTTAATTATTTATCACTAATAAATTGTTTTATAAACGGGCTTTTGCTTGCAGCTTCATTCAAGTTTGTTCTTCTTCTGCTTCTTTAAAAAGCAAAGTACTTTCTTACCAAATTTATTCAATATCAGTTCAGCAGCTTAGCCGAGAAAACATAACAAACATGCATTTTGTATGAAACTATCACCACAATGGGATTTAAATTTCAAAAAGTCTACAGGAGTTTTAGTTTTATTGTCGACTTCTTTGTCCTCATTGCCACAGTATAATCATACCTAGGATGTAACAAACTTAAGTTACATTGTTTAAAAATATTCAAATTGCAAAAATATATTCGCAGCCCTAAAATATCAAAGAGCACAGATCTATCTGCCTACACATAACACAGTATAATACCCCACTTTGTACTCTCTTACATAAATATCACAAAAACACGTTAGCAAAAAAGCGAGCG
Source organism: Ethmia dodecea (assembly GCA_963855545.1). Taxonomy (NCBI): domain Eukaryota; kingdom Metazoa; phylum Arthropoda; class Insecta; order Lepidoptera; family Depressariidae; genus Ethmia; species Ethmia dodecea. The sequence continues at coordinate 9,512,197 of OY979457.1, forward strand.
AGCGGGTCCCTCGTGAAATATTCAAATGCCTGGCACAAAAACATCGCAGACAATGGTCGCCCTGAATATCGGATCACGCACTACGCGTTCACCCTTTTCGCTGGTAACCCTTTGTTTTCTATTGGCTCTTGGTTAATTAAACAAAGTTATCAGCTGGACAATCAAAAATAGTTTCTTTTATTTCAGGTGTAAGTTATTGATTTTTAAAAGCGTCGAAAAAGAGACCTTATAATAAGTTTTTTTTCTACGATCACCTTGGTTCAATTTCGCGCTTTTATTTTTATTCTTTCGTCACAAAATAAAAATTCTGATAACGTAGCGTGTAAGTACTCATAGGATTTTTTTATAAAATAGTTTTAGAAAATTATGTTTACTTTCTCTTATTTTTGCTACGTTCGCTTGGATATTATTTATTTTAAATTGAATTTTAGGTAACTGTGCCTAATATGTACTTTTGTACGAATCTATTCATAATTATTACATTACATACTTATCTAGAAACTTTACTTCCATCTTAAATTTTATTATTTTATTATAATTAATTTTAATCAGAGAATAGGTTGTTCACTAAAAACTGTAAAATAAAGGTATAATGTTTTTACACCAATCCTTATATCAAATCGGCGTTGCTATTGTAATTTGACAAAATCTACATTTCACATAGTACTACTTGTACAAACTGTATATAAACTGCCTAAACTTAGGGTTCCATCTCGAAGTTTTGACGTAAAACAATGAACTTTCGCTATGGCTATCGATAAATACGCCCAAGAGGGGTCCCTATATCCGTAATAAAAACAGGGAAAGGAGACGAAAAGGCTCCTAATTAGACGAGAAACAAACCCAGGATTAGGGTCTCTGCCGCTCGTAGCCTCTTCAATCCCACTGTTACAAGTGCCGAATGAATATTGAGCGCCTTTTATTTTAATTATGTGTCACATGGCAAGTCAAGTACCTATGTCGAGCACATGACAGAAGTAAAGGCTGATTCATGTTACAGCGGGCCGGGTCCGGGCCGGGCCCGGTCCGGGCCCTGACGTGCCCCGTCCGGACCCGGAGTTTAATTAATATATTTGAGATAAGTTTGAAACGTTTAAAAAAAAGTTTCTTCCTAGAGAATGATTTTCTACCAACCTCTTTGTTTGAAACATTGGTTGTCTATGTCTGTGTGTGCACAACCATTCGTAGCATCGTGTCCATGTTGTTCTGTTTGAAAATATATATTTACTAGATGATGTCTGGTGTTCAAAATAATTTCAGCCGTTTCCAATAATATGAGATATCCTAACAATTCGTGTGGGAATTCCAAATTATTTTCTTCATCCTATATTCAATACCTACACATTTTACATTAACTTATGAACTGCTAGGAATCAAATTTAACTTCATGATTGACTTGATACTGAGCTTGTTTATAATGTCAGATTATCCCACTGGCATTATATATAGGTACTTATACACTTTCTTATTCCACGTCCCAAAATTCTCGTGCCCTACCTAGCCTTTATAATAGGAAGATAACGAAATCTAATCAGGCCATTGTTTGCGCTCCGCTCCGCCCTCAGGGTCGAATTTTACAAACCCCGTCGCACCAGAATTGTTGAAAAATTTCCGCAAGGCTTGCGGAAATTGTTCTAAAATCCTTCATTCCTTTTTCATCCCTTGAGTTAGACACGTGGGTTCTATGTATTTATACATAATGAAGGAATTCTTGTCTACATTTTAATTAGCTAATGTTTTTTTCAGCGTCTCTCTATTTCATTTACACAACTACACCAGAAAGGGGTTAATATTTCGTTATCGCAGTCTCTAAGCCTAAATGGTGGACTTAAAATACAAGGTGTAAATAATTTCGTCTTCATCTCCGAAATGTCAAGCAAAAATTTTACCCAACTGCAACAAAAGAAGGTAATTTTTGACATCCTTTGAGTGTCTTTACTTGCAATCGGGATTCATTGCTGTTTTAATAATAAATGTTCTCGTTAAAAGCTTTTATTAGGGTTCCGTACCTCAAAAGGAAAAAACGTAACCCTTATAGGATCACTTTGTTGTCCGTCTGTCCGTCCGTCCGTCCGTCTGTCAAGACCCTTTTTCTCAGGAACGCGTGGAGGTATGAAGCTGAAATTTATATCAATTACTCAGGTCTACTGTCCCTTGAAGCTGTGAAAAAATCAAACTTCTAAGCCAACGCAATCAAAAGATACAGCCGTTTATGCCGCAAATTTTCGACACTTGCAAGGGAATCAAAACCTACAGGGTGCTTCCCGTGAACTCAGAATCTTGAAATTTGGTACGAAGCAACGTCTTATAGCATAGATAAAGGAAAAATTACGAAAACCATAAATTTGCAAGGTTGTACGGAACCCTCGGTGCGCGAGTCCGACTCGCACTTGGCCGGTTTTTTTTTTAATCCTATCTACGCATACATATTTTAACCACAATCGCACCTAGTGATAGTGATGACTTAAAAGATTCGAAAGGTTAGGTACCGTCTTTAGTGGGAAAAGCTAATACTTGATCAAGAAAATGTTATGAATGTACGGAAAAACACTCCTTTTTATTAAAAACTCTGACAGGCATAAATAATAAATATAACAACAAAAAGTTAAATTATAAGTAAGTTCATTTCTGGGGCTTTGAGTACGTTTTTATAATAAAATATCCAATGAAATTGTGAATTTGCCTGAAAACATGTTCAATGCTCTTGTAAAACACATGCTCTGCAAAATGAATATTATTGAATACGATACTTGGAGCAGATTTCCTGCAGCACTCCGCAATATGATAGCGAAAACTAACCATATTATTTTTCTTTTTATATTAAGAAGTTGTTATTTAAAGAAATAACGGGATAAGTATTATTGTTGTTGTGCAGTTTCTTACGCCCGCTTGTTATTCTCAGGTAGAACACTTTCGAAGCTATGATAAAAAAACTATGAGTATGCAGCTTCAATATGTGAATTGCACATTCCAATGTCGAATTAAAATATTTGTATTTTTTTCCCTTTGATAGTAAAATAAAATTACGAAAGCCTTCAAAGCAATATATAATGGGTCTACGTACAAACGTACAATATGTGTACACTTTAGGTTTATATTATTAATTAAAAGGGTTAAATAAAACATCTCAGCCTCTTCCTGCCTCCTACACTCCCTAATTAAGTACAAAGTCCACCTCCGGGTATTAAAAACTACAGCAGAGGCCGTAAAGAGCCCAAAACGCGCTTAAAATTTCCTGTGTAGTAATTTTAGGTCGGACACAACGGTTATGAAACTCACAAATAACGAAGTACTTACTTTGGCCATAGAGTAAAGAAGTACATAGATAGTCCTACTTACTGTTATGATGCTATATGAAAATAAAGATGTGTCTGTTTTTGTCTATATCATAAAATATACAAAAATAACACAACAGCATTTTATGAGGTCATGATATGAATGTAAGTGATGTTACTTTGGGCTTAAAAAAAAACAGTCCTAAAATGGAGTGTCTAAAACAGATACTGTCACTTTGATAAAAACAATTTTATAAAGCAACAGGATATGTTTTATACAGCCTCTAACTTTGCCTTAAACCCCGTTTTGTATTAACCCCGCGGAAGTTTTTTTTATAAAAAGATTTTATTCTGTTAATTTCTTCTAAAATATTGTACCTCTTTATTGAAATATATTTTTAATTAAACATAATGTTATTTTCACTTTTGTTACAGGTATGCAACAAGATTTTCGGGAACGCGTCGGCTCTCGCGAAACATAAACTAACACACAGCGATGAGAGAAAGTACGTCTGCATTACGTGTGCAAAAGCATTTAAAAGACAAGACCATCTGTAAGTATATAAGTTTATAACATTAAACTCAAACTTATTCTTAACTTACCCATTAAACAAAAAGGGCTATTCTTACTACAGTGTTGTGGGTGGGTAGTGTAGATTCCTATCTTAATTCAAAATTATTTTAGTGATTATGATTGTATTAAGTATTCCAAACGAGGGTAGGTACTAAGTATTAAGTATTATAAGTATATAGTATAGGAGGGTATTAAGTATTCAAAAAGCATTCGTTGCGGTACGGCGACAGTTCTCGTTTAAATGATCACTTCATTGGCATTGACTTATTTGCATTATCTTATCAATCATACCGTAAAAAAGTTATACTAGAACTAGACGAATTTTGCTTGTAGTTTTCTGATATTATGTGGTTTTCGTTAGTTTGTGTAGGTTTATCCTTATTTATATTTAGTTCTCGGCTGACGACACATCGGACATTTACTTTTATTCTGATACCCGATCCTAAAACCATATCGATGAAGGTTGTTCTATGAGCCGTCTGCCGCATTCATCTTTTTGGTGATTACTCTGTTTTTGTGTTAATTTGGGGACAACGAGGCTGGTTACATAGCTAGTAATACGTTAATTAAGATTATAAAGTAAGCTCTTTATGTAATTGTTTGTTGTCCTAAATAAATAAAATAAAATAAAATAAAATAAATTGTATAAAGGTAAAATGCAAGCATGTTGCACTTGCAACATGCTTGCATTTTACCTTCAAAATTAGACACTTGGTCTAATTTTGAAGCAGTCGGTAGTTTTTTTTTGTGAATGTTTTATTTTTATTTTATTTTCAACTAGAGTAGATGAGAAGGCAAGTACAAACAAACAATATTGTTAAAAACTTCGTTCTTAGAATTTTATTAAATATATATTTCATTACCTACAATTTTATCAAACAGAGTACCTATGCAACTATTTTTTAAATTAGTCAAAACATGAATCCATACCCACATAATACAATTTAAGTGTTTGTCTGTCATTTCAAAATAAATTCCAAAGTTTAAGTGAAATCTACTATTTATGCGATGGCTAATCATCAATCATAAATGACCGTTATAAAAAAATATGTTATCTGTCTCTCTGAAAGTTTGTTTTTGTTTTTTATTTTAATAAATCAAACGAAGTGAGAGCGAACTGCCAGTAGATAAATAAATTCAAACATAAGTTATCAATTCAATGTCGGTTCTACTTTATTATGAAGTCTATGGCCACGTGTGTTGGCGCAAGGTGTCCCTTTAATCGCTGTGAACACCCTACATGCATATTAATGTGGACATCCCGCCGTGATGGCATAATGCTCGTGTATTGACTACACCGACCATCTTAACTTGGTGACCTACTTTGTAAGCTGTGAAGAGCTGTAATAACAATAATTATGTTGGGGTTATTATGTGCTTACTTTGACTACTGGGGACTTGCCACTGAACAATCTATCTAAACATGATCGGTATTTCAACAATTTTGAAAACTAATCTAAAAATTTCATATAGATGATGAGTAGGTACCTACTCCTTATACCTACTCCAAAAGTTACTATAGTATAGGCCTTAGGTATATTATTCATCCGTAGAAAATATGTTTATTATAGGTAATACAATGGATTCTTGTTAAATAAGCCAACAAAGGATACAACCCAGCAACATTCTGACATTACTACCATTATAACTGAAAAATTTAAAAGTCTAACTTTTTACATCTTGCCGCTCCCAGCTCGAAAGAAAACTTGCGGTAAACAACGGTACACTTCAGGACATACATATCTCATGCGAAGTGTTTGCTCACAGAAACGGACACATGCTCACACACAGGAATAAGAAGCCTTATGAGTGCAAAGCGGATGGATGCGGCAAGTCCTACTGTGACGCGCGCTCCTTGAGACGCCACACCGAGAATCACCATCAGCCGCCACCAGAGAGTTGTAAGTTTTTATTTACTAATAGCGGTTCTGCGCGGTTTTACCCACGTAATCCCGTTCCCGAGGGAATACGGGAATAAAATATAGCCTATGTTACTCAGGGATCTTCTAGCTTTCTATCGGTGAAAGAATTTTTAAAATCGGTCCAATAGTTTTTGAGTTTATTCGTACAAACATACAATAGTATAAATCTTTCCTCTTTATAATATTAGTATAGATATAGATAGTATAGATGTACTCACAAGCTTATGAGTTTAGCTGTCTATATTGTATGTACCTTTAATATAATAATACAAATTGAAAATGGAATGTGTTTGTTTGCCCTTCAATAAACTTTACTGAGTTGTGTGCATGCAAACGAAGGTTTCTGAAAAACAATAAAGAAGGACAAGTAAAAATATTTTTTTTCCTACTATCTAATGAGACGGAGAGAACAAAAGGAACCATTAAAAATGATAAATTAAAAAATTTATATATAATTTTAATATCGTCAGTAATATTTAATATCGAGCAGTGATAGCCCTGACGGTTAAAGAGCCGGCCGAAAATCAGTGAGGCTCGGGTTCGAATCCTGGCATGTACCAATGAGTTTTTCAAAAACTTACGTACATATTTATCACTAGCTCGACGGTGAAGGAAAACATCGTGAGGAAAGCCGCAGGTCTCAGAATTCATTCTGAGACATGTGTAAGTAGACCCGGTCCGGCGATGGGCTCACCACCTATCACGTTTAGGGGTCCAATATATCTCGTGAAATGTGGGTATATCCAGTAATGGAATACCTCTGCCTACCCCCTCGGGGATGAAAGGCGTGAGATTATATATATGTATATATTAATATCGTCATCGAGCAGGGTTTCATATTATAGAGAATTATTGATTACACCCTCCGGAATATTGAAAAATAGTACCTACATACGAGTACATAATATAAAGAATTATAAGTGTAAGTAATTGATAAAATTGATACCACATCCAGAATATCTTCAAAGATCCTAATGGTCGCAGTTTCTTGGTCAAATAACATGAGTAAGGATATCCAAGTGTCGTTTCTGTTTTTATCCTTGATATCTTATTTTGCACTGTTTCTGCCTTTGAAGTTGTTTTCGCAGCAAAATTTTATGATATTTTGGTTTTAATTTGTATTTAAAATTATTATTAAAATAAAGTATGGGGCCAGTCTTCTGGGCACTGTCCCACATGGTTCCTCTTTGGAGGATATTTTTTATGTGTGATTATTGTAAATGAATGTATATTTTCTTTGTAAGTATAAATATATCTTCTATAAACTAACTAGAACATTGAGTGGAAAACGCAATTATCGAATATTGTATGTACTGTTTTTGGAATATTTTTTTTTATCTTTCCAGCGTCTAATACAAGCAACGCAAATTCGGGAGGGAGCGATCGTGAGTCATCAACCCGTGTCAGTTCACCCATCTCCCCAAGACGTACCACCCCACACTCTGATGTGAGTACTTAATAATAATAATAAATTATGGGACACAATTTCCACACGATTATTCAGTCCCAAACTAGGCAAAGCCTGTACTATGGGTACTAAACAACCGATAAACATACTTAAATAAATATTAAACACCCAGCCATGAAGCCAACAGACATGTTCATTCACACAAATGTTGGCCCCGAGCGAGGATCGAACCCGCAACCTCCGTCTCAGCCAGAAGGCAGGGTCACTACCAACTGAATCGACAGGCCCGTCACACTTGAGTTACTTACTTTAGCTGTTAAAGTTTACGCCTACTAGAATATAGGGATGGGTTTTTGAATCTTCATTTGATGAAATTACTTACTTTTTCACATGATTTCAACAGCGAAATTTTACCGACAATTATTTTTAGTTACGTTGAAAAATCAAAGTTGCGACTTTAAATATGAATTATGATGTTTATGATCAATGACGCTATCAAAAAAATTTAATATTTCGGAAGTTACTTATCTATACCAGCACAATAAAAAATTACATAAAAAACTTATTAATTACAAAAAAACTACTTAACATAATACCCATTAGTGACCCCACCCATAGGTGTCGCATTTATTGGCAATAAGGGATCCGACTTTTTGGTGGAAATCTCTCCGTGGAGAGCTTTCACTTTTCTGTATATTTTGACTATGAACCTAGTATAGTATTGTACAGTCAACAAAGTTGTTAGGGTTACATGGCCAGTAACTAAGACTTCATTTTTCTGGGGAAGTCATAAATAAATCTTATTGATTAATGTTTATTTCGAAAGGTATCTTTGATCCCTATAATTTACCAAAAAAATACTATAAATACATTTAAGGCTTTAAGAGAAAAGTGAATCCTAATTTTTGGAAATGTAACACTAACAACTTTGTTGACTGTACTACGTCCATGATTTTAACTCATAATAATATGATAGTATATTGTGAAAAATTGCAGTGAATGGGAAATATCATAATAGTTTATAGTCAATGGCGGATCATAGACAAATAGACATGCAATGGAAATCGCATGATTTCCACCTTCATCGATTTCATCAATAGGCTAAGTGAAGGAGAGTGGCACGTGCGCTGTATGAAAATTCATGTCATATGATTTTTCACTTGCTACTCATGAACTATATGTCTCTTTATATAATATACTTATGCCCGGTTCCTATATTCGAGAAACGAACCGTTTTGCTTACAGACGGTAGAATTATCTACGAGGCGTAACTCAAAAGTGTTCCTATAAAAAACTATTTGTAAGCTAACTTACGGACAGCTTGGTACGTACGGATGAGAGGGCTACAACTTACGGATAGTAAGGGTAATGTATGGAGATGACAGGATAGAGTGTTCCTATAAATTTTTTGACACGTCAACTAGCTGTCAAAGTTACTTGGCGTTTGTTGATTAGTTACTGCCCGAATTCGATCGTTAATACACTTACGAATGAACTAGATAGAAAACAAAACACCATAAGCAATCCTCAGTTAGGTATATCTTATAGTCACCGATCTTTATTTAAAAACGAAAATATTATGTTTGCCAACACATTGTTATGAAGGCGCGGTGTTAAAAGTCTGTGCCGTGCATTAATTTTTTTTAAGTTCTTTTTTTTGGCAATTTGCATTGTATTAATTTGTAATGTAATAAGAGCAGTGATAGCCCGGACGGTTAAAGAGCCTGCCTAAAATCAGTGAGGCTCGGGTTCGAATCCTGGCATGTACCAATGAGTTTTTCAAAAACTTACGTACATATTTATCACTAGCTCGACGGTGAAGGAAAACATCGTGAGGAAACCCGCAGGTCTCAGAATTAATTCTGAGACATGTGTAAATAGACCCAGTCCGGCGATAGGCTCACCACCTATCACGTTTAGGGGTCCAATATATCTCGTGAAATGTGGGTATTTCCAGTAATGGAATACCTCTGCCTACCCCCTCGGGGATAAAAAAGGCGTGAGATTATACTTATTATTATACTTAATTTGTAATTTCCCACTTTACGTCAAAAAATAGAAGCCATTATATTAATGAGCAGATGTACTTACGTTAAATATTAATTAGAGCTCTTCGGAAGCAGTCCTCCGGCCGGCTTAACGAATTTTTCATAAGGAGCGCTCCCATTATCGCATTAATGAATTAGATTATGTCTAATTGTGCTTGCAATTATTAATTCAATAACATAAATTAGTTATATTTTTTATGAAACACGGAATAAAACAACTTTCTTTAGCTACCCGACTGCTTGCCTTATTATTTTAAATTTGAATTCTGAAATAATTAATTATTAAAACAGATTACTTACTTATATAATCCGCAAGAGGTTTCGTCAAAAACTTAAAATTATTACAACCAAGTATCGTCTTGAATCTAGAATGGGGAGTTTTCGGTGACAGCTGTCACTTGAGTATTCAAAGGTGTCAATAGATGGTGCTGATAAGCCTTGGGTTTTTTTTTTACCTAATCTATGGTCGCAAGAATTTGTCAAACAAAAAAAAACAATCTGACTTTTTATCAAAATAAGGTTACGTACTCATTGCCTTGTATTTTATTTATTGTTCTATTTGTACATTGTTTACGAGTGGTTTGTGTTACAACAAAAGATCCGAATCCACGATAAACAAAAACTCAGTCTCCTTCATCTGCGAAAATGCGTGGACCATGTATAGTGTATGAGTGTAAAATACGGAGGAACCGACGCTCGACTCGACGCACTAGGAATTTAGGTACCTAAAACAAGATCTGTTTTATTGCGTTGCCTGCTGACGCGTTACACTCACTCACACACAACACAACAACGGCACATGACATGACGGACGGATGTGTCACGTAAAGCGACACATCAGTGTGAGTGTTGCCAATTTCTAATTCCCAATGTTGATCAGCGCCATCTAGTTCAATTTTAAGAATGTAATTGAAAATTTCTCATTCTTTAAATAGGTACATCATCTTTTATTATTTTTTATGAATCTGAAGCCTATAACAGGCAATGCTTATCGGTAACTACACAGTTTCAAGGCAAAAAGATTTTATTTTTGCTCTTTAACTGTTAAGAAAGGCATCATTTTCTAATGTCTTTATTTCCAGCAAATGTCAGATGCGATTCTCCTAAACCCCGCTCCGCGTGAAAACTCTCATTTTTTCCACTTAAGCACTTGGCACACCTCCAGCTGGCCGAGTGTGTAAAACTCCGGCCCTTATTAATTAACCAATTAGCCCAAATCCTCACTGTGCCTTTTAATTTCGCGCCACCATTAAAGGTTTTACCGAAAAAAGTTAGGAATGAATAGCGGTCGTGTTCTGAACGGCATTATAACAGGTCCGTAATTAGAGTGGATTGAGTATTAGCGCCCTAGCATAGGACATTTAGCCATATTGAAGTGGAAAGCCCGTTATTATAATCGACAATTCTAGGATTCAAACAAAACTGATCTACAATTTCAGTGAAACTGTATTTGATTGATAATTAAATTCTAAGTAAACCCTGTTTAGGAACACACGAAATCTCTATATAAACATAATTATAACGATAATAAGATCTACTAAGTATCTATATTTATATTCAATACACTTTTGAAAGCATTGAAGATTCAATAATTACAATGTATTTAAAAACAAAAACATTAATCTTCAAAACGGCTGTGTACCTACAGATTATATCCCACATGTTTTAGGTAGTATTCATAGTAATATATCTAAAATTTAAGTCTATATTATTTTTTACACTTTCATCGAAATCTTAAATTCAGCAGGTAGGTTCCTCATAGGTAGGATTTAAGCATCCCTTGAGTTAGAAAAACATTATAAGCGCAGGAAAAGCCCGGACCATCTACTATTTACTTATACAACATAAATAAATAAGTCATTAAATCGTATTCGTTAGATATACTTTGCAAAAGAAACAAAAATGTTTTATTCACTCTTGGGGCGCTAATTCTTTATTTCTCGCCCCTCATTTTTCTCTTAGTGGGCGCCACTCGATCCACAGCAGACATTGTTAACTGGAATCAACACGCAGAATGTTTTCTCAGAGTTCTAACAAGCGAAGGAGTTTTATTTTGTTTTCAGCCAGTATTAACAAATGCTTTGCGGTGCGATGGTAGATGTCGAAACCAAACATTCGTTTTAAAACGGAAAAGCTTGTTTCTTTTCTCTATACGAATAGCCATGCGGCATAAACGAACAATATGAAAAGGTAACAAATACACAGACAGACGTAATTTCGAAATAAAAAAGGTATTGGTATGGATTTTAGCATTTTTCTAGAAAGAAGAATCCCGTTCACCCAATTTCTAAAACTACTTTAGGCAAACTTCTTACAATTATAGGGAAATTTTAAAATTGTCCCATCCGAGGACGATCTATGAGCAAGAATGCTGTGATTGAACCTATAACCTACGATTTTCGAACCTGTTTTACAAAACCGTTGAAAAATTATATCGTACTCCCTACCCTTCATTGACATTCGTATATATGTATACATTGTAATCGTATTATTTATCGTAATATTTTGAATTAGAGAGTTAGTCATGCACTAATTATATATTTAGAAATAGATATGACTCCCAGAAGAATAACAAGTTTATTAAATAAAAAGCTGGATGTAAATTGACACACGTTAATTTACTCCCAAATAAGCAGAACATTATGGAATCAAAATAACTGATACATTCCCCGTCTAATAACTGCTTACCATACCATGTGGCATCCTCTTGTTCTACTCATAATTAGTTCCGTATTCGCTCATCAGCTTGATGTGGCAGTAATAAAGCATTTATATTGCCACCTGCGTTATTAATGTGCTTTATACATCACGTTCAACAACCGAATTGATTTACGGTTAATTCTACACAACAGTAATTCATGAAGATACGAAATTTGTTTTAGGTACGTTCTGGGAGCCACGGCTAGCTATTTTTTTATTTAGAGCACCAAACAGTGATCACAATAGGGATGCTATATACACTCTTTTTTATTGATTTTAGCTTGAAACGCTGCCACGTGTCTAGCTAGATTAACAAGTATTTACATCAAGTGTAGATATATAAAAAAAAATTAAAAAGGCTTTTATTTCTTTTGCAGTTAAAACAAAGTCAAACTTTTTTTTGTTATATATAAATAACGGTGCACAATTAATTATTTTATAAGCTTTTCCATATTTTGAAAATCAGTCACCCTAGTTTAGTTTTTGGGTTGCGCTGTTTTATATTTTCTAGGTATCTTGAAAACCTTGTCCGTCCAAATCCGCGGTTAGACAAACGCCGTTTCTCTAACCGCGGATTTTGGAAAACTATAAAAGATAACTAGGTGGTGGCCGATTATGAGCAGTATGTTATACATGTTTTAAACATATATATTGTAACTATCATCCTAGATATATAAATACGTTGGAAGTCATCTTAATTTTCCGAGACATATTCACAATAATATCAAATGTCATTCCAAACATAATGTTTATCAATATTTCCACTTCTATAATCAGTACCTACGCAACTCAACAAATTACGTAGGATAATTATGTTCGAATTCTGTCTAGTGAAGCAAATACTTTTTGTGATGCCAATTATCGCTAGCGACTCTCAATCCTTTGACATTTATTTACAGTCTAGCAACCCCGGTTCTGAGAAGAGTGGTACAAACACAAGCGGCAGCGGGAGCGGAACTACTGACAACAGTCCCCCTGGCACCCCTCCTACTCCTGTGCCGCCTACACCCCCCGTACGGCCCAAGACCAGCAAAGCGAGCAGTAGCAGGCCTAAAACTTGTGGAACGGTAAGTGAGAAAGAAATATTGGTATAATCAAATTATTTATGAAATCTAGTTGATTTTGAGAGCTGGGTTGATTTTGGCTGCTTTGAGTCTGGTTGAGTGCAAGTTGATCGTACTTTTTTTGTTAGGATATCCATCAAAATAACATTTTTTCTGTGAAAATTTTCACCGGTATGTGCTACGCTTCAAAAGACACCGTGTAGATACTTGGACTTGACTCTAAAATGTGTAGCAATTACTAAAAATCACAAAATAATAACCTCCCATACTATATTGTTATATTTTTGTTTATAATCATACGAGTATATTCAATCTGTAGATAGGTGTTTTTATCTAAGGCACTATTACAGTATTATGTATTTTTCTGTCTAGATCATTATTTCATAATCAGAATACTAAAGAAAACAATTACCTACCATTTTGTATTTAAACTGATAACGAAAGCTGTATATTAGAAAACATAATTCAGCTATACAATAATGGTCTAAAAGCTAAGCAATAGCAGTTCCTAATTATAATTACATTCACAAAACAATGTTCATGAAGCAAACGCTACGGCACGTAGCCACGTAGCTACGTAAACTCCTACGTAATTTCGTAGCCGGCATAGCATTGAGCGTAGCAGTCTACTTAGGTTTACTTAGCATTAAAGTGGAAGTCCGAGGTCCACATTCTAAGTTCACAATGTTAAGTTACGGTCTGCCTCTAATTCTGCGATTGCTTAAGTAAGTGCATATACAGGCGTTTTAGTTTGAAAGCCTAACTGCGGGATGTTATTTGTTTAGAGAGATTGCACAGCCGGAGATTATTCTGGCTCTAAATTAAGTTAAGTATCTTTGTTGCTTAAATTCTAAAATAATATCTATACATATATTTATAAAACTCTAACGAAACTCTGTCTGTGAATGAAATATTTTAAAAAAATAGTGTAGATAGTTATCGATTTAGATACTATAAAACACCAATGTTTGTAAATTTAGTCTGTCTGTGCACGCATCAAGCATAAACTACAGGACGGATTTTTATGAAATTTGGTATGGAGATAATTGAGTACCTGGGACAACATCTAGGGTACTTTTTATTCCAGAAAAATATCGTATTCCCAGGGGAAAATTAAAAAAAATGGTTAAAGAGAGAAATACTACAACTCCGAAACGATAACAAAGAAACTTGAAATATGGTTTGTAGTGTCTTATGTATCGTAGGCAATCGCTTTAAAGGGATTTTTGGAATTTCCCACGGGAACGGGAACAAACTGGTTAGAGGAAAGATTAGATTATTTGTTGTGTTTGTTTGTATTGAATAGGCTTCGATATTACCGGACCGATATTAAAAAGTAACTAATGGAAAGCTTAGATTACTTTTCCCACGGGAACAGACCTAAACCACGAAATTAATTTTTCCCTGTGCTTGTATTAAAAGTATTGCCAAATTTTATAGTTCTAGTCAGGGGAAATTAACCTAGAAATTTTTATTGCATTGAGAGGGTCGAAATATACGTTTTTATTTTGCGATAGGCTCACCACCTGTCACGTTAAATACAAAACTGATTATAAACCGGCACTTCTTGAATTGTAATACATTTGCCATCTACTGTATATATATTATAACTTACAATTATCGTTATACGTAATCTATTTCAAGTCTATTAAAACTTTTATGAAACGGGATCGTTGCTCCGAACTATTTGGATGCAATAAATTATAGGAACAAGTTGAGCCAATGAAAGTTTCACAACTACACGAGATAATTGCCCATTATTATGAGGCCCACTTATCACGAGCAAAATTATTAGGGTCGGCAGCGCTACATCAAAACTGGGCGGCCATTACTCTTACCTTTGCCACAGACTTTACGAGTAAAAATCATTTCTAAGAAAAAGTTTATCGGGCAAAGTTTTAGTATAGGTAAGTATTACTTAAAATTTGTTATATTGTTAAATCGTTACATGTACTTATGAAAATAATTTGGCATTTGTTAAATTTAATATTTCTGAGTACATCAATATCATAAATTCGTCTTATTATTTGTTACTGTCACAGCTAAACCGCTAAAACGATCTTGACGAAATTAGGCAGCATGAAAACTAATAATATCCTCAAGAACGTAGGTTATTTTTTATCCCAGAATGCAAAAAGAGTCGCAGATAAGAGCTTGTTCATACTAACACAACTTAACCTACCCTGCTTCTCGCAATCCAAACTTACTACTACTGTTCTTAGTTAAAGGAATTTATAAGAATATATTCTTTGTCTGGTACTTCGACCACGTCTATATACTTATATAAAATGATAAACTGACTGACTGATTGGTGATGTAGATATCAACGCACAGCCTAAACCGCTGGGTCTAGAGACTTGAAAATTTTGCACATAGATATCTTATACAGTGTAGCCATCCACTAAGAAAGGATTTTGCAAAATTCAACCCCTAGGGGGTGAAATAAATAAAAGCAAGTATCCTATATCCTTTTGCCGGTCCTCCAACTATATCTATGCATTGTCGATGTTTATTATTAATTCTGCTCTTCTAAGCGTAGACAATTAAAGATCATAAAAATCGGTCGATTATGAAACTAACACCACTTATAACTCAAAATCAGTTAGTAAGTTTAATAGGACGCCATTCAAAAAACCTGAAAGTCTCCACTGATTAATAATTCCAGTTGGACGACTGATTCGAATGGGGAGACCTGTGGTATAGACTCCATAGATGTATGGGTTACTGGGGCAGCCCGCAGCCGGCGCAAATTGAACAGGTGGAGGCTGGCTCCCACGATGCGCGCTCGCGTTTCGCGAGTTCACCCCTCACCACGATACAGAAGCGATAGCGACAGGAATTAATAGACAGATATCATATAGATTGAAATCTGCGTGCAATTGAAAACCGAAACAAGTTGTTTTTTATTATTATGAGCAGAATAGTTGGCTGGTAAATTCATTAATCGCCTCTAAAAATGTGTTTCATTTTAAATGTTTTTAATTTTACAGTAATAATAAAATTAATATATGATGTCATTGTTTTTTATTCAGTACATTTCAATATTAAATGTTCATTTAGACAGGTTTTTTAAAGTAATTAATTTCCCCCGGCATTTTAATACATATTTTTTATACAGCTTTGTGTACGTTACAAATGATTGTTTCTCCAGATCAAATTCTAACGTCGTGAATGCCTAAAGGTATGTATTTTAGATACTCTCACAATAATTTTCCCTAATAAATCTCAAGGGAAGCAGTTCCCTTCAGATAAATTAATTATTAATCTGCACGCTTAGCTTACGTTCCTTAATTTGACATAATCTCGAGAGAGACGCCTCTTAGATATTCTCACAGAAATAGCGGCATTAGCAAATCAAATACTGAAAATGGTCAGAAAACTGAATTTTGCAATTATGATTTTACATATACAACGCGTAACAGAATAAGCACAATTCCTCATACACCCCAATTAGTATATTAATATAGAAAAATAATCATGCCTTCGTACTTTAGTTGTGTCCAACCTATTTTCTTAAATAAAGATCAATAATAGTACGATTTGGTAGCATTAAATTTAGCTATACTAATTCATTTTTTGGAAAATGTTACATATTGTATACGTATATATACATCTCGACTATTTTCCATTGGGGTATAGGGTGGGTAGGCAGATACAATGGGCCGCCACTTGCTACGAACATAGCAGTTCTCTCGCGCTTCATCCAAATCCATCAAACGACGCTGGCATGCTCGTTGTTTCAGGATATTTTAATTTGAATTTTCTTCAATAAATCGCCAATCTGGTCGATGTAAGTACGCCTTTGAAATTCAACTCAATACAAAAATAATAACACCTACACAACAATAGAAAAATACGAATAATTAAACGCAATACATCTTATTTTAAAAGAAAATCACTATGCTTAAGTACCTCAAAAATGCCTGCCCAAATATGTTTTTGTCAGCGTTTTACAGTCGATACTAAATCGAATTCGTTCTCCCATGGTACAGGGTACCTACTAGGCCACAGCTGAATTATTAAACCCCTACAAAGGTAGATGAATGGCCGATTTAATCTACTGGACGTTTCGCGTTGGCCCCGATCCGCGATGTATCAAAATTACCATAAGAATCGCTCTCATGTTCCCACGGGCGATTGTTTTGTGTTGAATCAGCGCTAGATGTCTATAGAATCGGGACAATTTGCATATTTATTAACAAATTATTAGCGATACAAAAAATATTGTGGAATCACGAAGGGTTGTTTTTTTAATTACTTGCGTTGGCAAGTGCGGTACTCGTTTGTTAGCCGCATTTACTTTTAAGTTGAGAAGTGATGCATGCGCATAGGACCTGTCCGAAGCGATATGCTTTTTATATTTAATGATGATATTGTTCTAAAAATTGTTTTATACACCACCTGCGTCTAGAGCCCGATTATAATAATAGGTATGTCATCGTGGGCTATTTTAAGTCATTTTTTTTTAATATACAAAATATCACTATCGGGTTCCCTAGACGTAACAGGTGATGAGCACGTCGTATTTACCGTACCTGCGTGTACTAATCCTACTACTAATATAAATGCGAAAGATCGGATTCTCGATAGTCACACCCTAATGATGGATATGGACAGCAATTATTGTTAGAAAGTCCTATCAGCACCAGTGCCCTAACTAGCCTTTTCTGCGTCCAGGGCAAGTTCTATAACTGCGCCCTTAATGTTACACGGCTCGGGCAATACAATGGTCAATATCTAAAAAAATAATTCAAGTTGGTGTATTTACTTATATAGATATTTATAAAAATTAATTTAAGTTGGTATACATATATTTATCTTCCAAAAACTATATTTTAATCAATTAAGAACCGTCGGAAGAATTAAAAATCTATTGTGTCTGTGATTCATGGTCGGAGAGGTTAATAAAAATATATTAATTGTGAATACTGCTGACATTAGGGGGTATACACCCATATTATGGGATCAATTATGTTACTAGATAACATACATGACCCAAAACTTCTGCGACCTGTGCCTTGGCAGTTATTAGCACAAGCTACTTTTATGTTAAGCCCGCTTAACGTAATCATTGGATAGGTGACATTTAAATCCGATGGAATAGGTATTCATAGTGAACGCGCCATGACTGTCGTATAACAATGTCAGATTCATCACGACGCCGACGGTATAAATTCTGACACAGTGACAGTTGGACACTACAATCCGCGGTGGGCTAGAGTGGTAGATCATAGCCCATATCTGGGGACTATGCTTTTACAGATTAATTAATAAAGAAACAGACGTTGATGTAGATCCCGACCGAAATTGAAAGGGTATCGCATTTACCTGTCTATGTCTGCTTCACTCGTAGGTTTTCATATTAAATATGTCAGAATGTGTCTGCTCGTCTTGATCCCTCCCTCGGGCTTGAGTAGAGTATACGCTAACATAAACAATAGGTAAGTTTGTAGTTTTAGAAGACATTTTCTTTATTCCAAGTGGACTATTATTTACTTCAAAGTTTTTGACAATCGTTCTGAATCCCCAAATTCTATTTATAATGTTGTCGAAAGGTAAAAATTAGGAATAAATGTTTTAAAGTCGGCAAAAAAACACGAAACTCAATAAAATATGAGAAGTCGGTAGGTAATAGATAATTCAATATTCTTTTTTCACCGGTATTTGCACAACTACATCGTATCGTATCGTAGTCCTGCTGTATCTGTTGTTTTTATGACACAAGTTAAGCAATGCTGGAAGCCGTCAGTGAAAGAAAGGTGCCTGACGAAAAACCTGATGGCATTATATCTCAAGCTCCTCTGGTGTTTCGGGAGTTTTCGTTAATGTCATTTAAGTTGTTAACACATGACAGGATTGTAAGACTAACTTTTGTAAGAAATTATGGCCAACCAGCTTTTGCCCATGACTTTCTCCTAGTGATAAAAAGTAACTTTTGTGTTAATCTGGGTTATATATAGACACATGTGTGCTAAATTACATCCGAATCCGTTGGGCCGCTGATTATACAAAATAACACTATCATTAAGTAACAAACATAAAATTATAGAAACTTTCACATTTATAATAATAAGTAGGATACTTCCACACATTTGAGGAAAGACATAGTGCTGTTACGGGTTAATTTAATAGTGACCATAGCAACACTGGTATTTAGTATCCAGCTTTTACAAAGTAGATTTTCACAATCCGGAATATATGAAGCGGAATGCTTTGACTCCCATGTTATAATAGCTTTTTCCCCTAATTTCCAATAATACAGGAATTACCTACCAATAGCACACTCGAATTAGCAATGCAATTCCGGTCCGCTTATTACCCAACTATTGGGCAGGCATCCAAACATTAGTGACCTCCCAGCTCATTTCCGAGTGATAATTTTACGTGTCTAAATACAACAGGCGTTCTGGGTTTATTAAAAGCACTCACTTTGATCCGGGCCCGGTGTAACGTCACCTGCAGGAAGCAATAAACCCGACACGAACAGGGCTTTGGGACGGACTCAGGGAAGGATTTTGGGGGTCCATAAGCCGATACATCTACTGGAAGTTTAAGCCACCGATTTTAACGCTGTACCAAAGTTAGGGACTGCTCTACTTTATCAAACTTCGAAACTTTGTAGGTGCTGGGACAGAAAAGATCTCGTAAGTACCTACTGTATGAAGAAGGTAGAAAGTTTGGTGTAGGAAAATCATATCGTGATCATGTAATGAACTCCCGTCGCCAGCCGCGTCCGAATCGTTACTCTCTTTTGTTTTATATTACCTTTCCATTTTCGCAATCTATAACTCAATTTTCACACGTCTTACAGTCCGTTATTACTACATATAGGAATATAGCTATCATCGTAATGTCTACGTTATTTTGTGTGGGATGTCCTATGAGGTAGGTACTCAATTTAACACGATATACTTATATGGTAAAATCCAATAAAGAAATATGAAAAGTGATTGATTTAACTTTAAAAAGACAATGACACCACTACTCTTTTGTCGTGAGGCTTCGAATTTCAATTTACTTAACAATGAGAATACATCAAGTTAAGTCTAGTATGTCTCATTCACTCACCTCGCACTCGTAATTGACTATTTCTTTCATCCATCATACCACATACATACCTAACCTATGTATCTTTGTGTAATGACTTATCCAGTATAAGGGTCATAATCGTGGCCCCCAGTATTAAACCTGGATACGTGCCAGTAGGCTGGGTGCTTCATAATTACAAGCTCGGCACAGGTTTTGTTCGACGTATTGACAACGGTAGGTATGCCTTTGAATCTGCTTTGTGGCACTTCATTATTGGATTTTGTGTATTTGCTCGACGTAATTAAATTATGATTACATTTCAATTTCAAACAAGTGAATGCGGTCCGTTATGTACCGAGTAATTAAACCCAAACACAGTTTTATGGGATCCAATATTCTATAACTTCCTGTTTTCGACAGTATCTGCGCAATTATATCGGTTATATGAGCTCGAATGAGAAAATTTTATTGGTTGCTAAAATATTATGTCCGATGCGAATCTACCCACTATGGCAATGTGATGCATGTCGGGAATGATTTTATTACCATACTCATTTTTGTTGAGAATACGATAACATGTGTGGTAAATGATTCATCACACAATTACAAAAACATGGGACAAAATCACAAAAGTGGAATTTTGTGCGTAGTGGCATGTGGTACTGGTATTTACAGAAAATATAAATATTTGTTCGTATTAGATTAATATTTAGACTATTTCTGGGGTCTACACCCGATTTTGTTAAAATATAATTACATTTAATACCTGAAAAATTTCCTCCAACACCCTATCTCGTCAGTATTCCGGTTGCAACTGGCCTTTCCTTTTTTACTTAATGTCCTGTTAGATGTTTAATTACAGAATAAAGTGGACTTTCACAGTAAAACTATAAACTAGAATAGTTTTCGGACTATTTAAAAGTTATTTTGTAAATATATTTCATTATTAGATAGGTTTATAATCATTTTGCAACTCAGTTTTGGGTCAAAATTCTAGAGCGTCGTACTTATGAATGAATAATCTCACGCCTTTTTTATCCCCGAGGGGGTAGGCAGAGGTATTCCATTACTGGATATACCCACATTTCACGAGATATATTGGACCCCTAAACGTGATAGGTGGTGAGCCCATCGCCGGACCGGGTCTGTTTACACATGTCTCAGAATTAATTCTGAGACCTGCGGGTTTCCTCACGATGTTTTCCTTCACCGTCGAGCTAGTGATAAATATGTACGTAAGTTTTTGAAAAACTCATTGGTACATGCCAGGATTCGAACCCGAGCCTCACTGATTTTCGGCCGGCTCTTTAACCGTCCGGGCTATCACTGCTCCTACTTATTTGCTAGTAAAAACACACCTAGGAAATACTTCACACCGTGGCCGCTAAGGTAGTTAAACCGAATGCCTTTCGCCGCGTACCCCACACACCCTTTGAAGGACTAACGTTCCTCGGTCCTTCAGTAAGGACGCATCATCGACGAGGAAAATGCTGTTACCAGCCGATTTCTGAAAAATTTTGTGTGTAATTACGACCATAATTTTTAAGATTATTGTTTTTTTTTAATGTAGAACGACGGAAAGCTGACTTAATTTATTGGTTCTAATGTTTTAAACTTGCTAAATATACTTTAAATACCCGTTTTTAACCAAAAATCCACAGGATCATCAGTATTCCAAGTCAATAATAGTCAGTATTCCGTTATTCTGGCTGACGGAATACTGACGGTTTACGGAATACTGATGAAAGCTGGTGGAATACTGACAAACAAATCACTGAAATAATGTTCTAACTGTCAGATTATCTTCTTGTTTTTGTTACATCCTGGATCAACTTTTGTTTTAATCGTTTATTTTATTTAGTCTATTTTTTGGATTAGAGCATTCCGAAAGTCAGTATTCCGAATTTTTATCAAATTCGTATATTTCCTTTATTTATGATTAAATCGGCTGGCCCACTTTAAATGCTACTAAAGCAACCCAAAAGAGTCCCCCAAGTTAAGTTTTAGCGAAAACACAACACCACAAAAGTGCATTTCGAAAGCACTCCCTTAATAATTCCACTTTTGAGATTTAGTCCCATATATTCATGCATTATTTCCATATCAATTCGAAAAAGTATGGTACTTCTAAAGTAACATTTCTTGTATGGAATCCTTGAGACATCGGCAGGACCGTTTTCTCGTCAAAAATAAGCGTCGCTTTCCCGTCGTACCTCATAAAAAACGTTGTAAATGAAAAATGAATTCCTAAGCTATGCCAACTACATAAAAGGACCATGAAATTCTTTTATTTCCATTCCATTTTAATAAACACTTGATTAAAATTCTCGTATTAGCTTTCTGTTATTTGCTATAAAACCAAACGTTGGCTAAACGCAATTAATATAGAGGGTCCAGTGACTCGTAAAGAGCCAATTTAAAATTAAAACCACTTGCCCGTAATGCCGCTGCACTGCAAACTTCATTATTACTCGTAAAAACAGAACTGTCATGCGGTCTGTGCGTAAACACTGGCCTAGCCCCACTTAATATGCAGTATGAAATTATTAAAACTGCAATTTTAATATTACATTCCCTTTTGATAAACTAGTGACCTCACGACGGTATTTGCCTTGAATTTAAATTAAAATTGTGACTCATTAACATTGAACTGATTAACATTGAAACTTAGTTTTAGAAAGGAAAGTTAACAAAATTGATAATATCAACCGTTGAAACAACTACTAAAGTTTTATATGAAAGCTTAGGTTACATAGACTTGCTAACGCTAGCAACAAAAATTTGGATTTTTACATTATGAGACGAAACCTTGGCGGGTATTAGCGTTTTTACTTTGAGGCCAAAGGCGAGCAGCAACATTTTCGACTTCACGTGACAAGCAATTTTGCATCAATACCTGGAACTCGTCCATTTTGGAAAGGAACAGTTCGTTTACAAAACCAATTTTCGGGGAGGCATGCACATGCATCTGGGCAGTCGCCGGTGGCCGTTACGACGTTCAATAACAGTAGATTGGGCCGCTCGCTGCCTGGAGACTGCAATTTCTGCTTCACGCCCGCAAATTGCATTTGCCGCCTCTACGGACCGCCCGGCGACTTTCTCACCTCATACTGATTTAGGTTAGGCGCACATCATGTACTAATTTTTACCACCTTAAAGATCTAATGTAGAATTCGAACCATCGATTTTGATTTTAGGCACATGTAGAGGCCTGTATATTTTTTTAAAGTGACAGCATTATTTTACTCATAATCAAAAAGTATGCGAAGCTAGGATGATAAAGTTAGATATCATAAGCAATGGCGACCTGTAGACGTTTGTGATAGATGGATACCTAATTTTAAATTAAATATAAGTAGGTATTTATTTAAATAAATAAGGACTAACTATAATCTAGGCTTAAGAGACCTAATCCCGGCTAGAATCAATTCTAGTTGAATAACGGTGCATACAAACCCTCACAACTTTTTCGCGACGAGGTCGGGCGTTTGAATTTAATGTGTAAGCATACATTTTTTGGTAAGACTGCAGTCATTTTTCTTTTCTTAGTTCTCTTTTCTTTTTTTAATTCTAGGTTAAACAAAACCAAAGATCAAAACTGGCCTTAGTGGCATCATCATCAACCCATAGCAACCCACTGGTGATGTAAGGCCTGAGTGTGCTTCCAACTTAACTTTGTCCCACTAGATTTTGTTACAATCCTGACCTGTAATTTCACGTTTCTTTGTAGAGCCCTCCCGCCACGCGCGCCTTCAAATTCGATTCCATTCAGCTGTCAGGGTGGTGAATATTTCATAGGAAGGTATTTCGCATTTTTTGCCACGCACCGCGAACAAGTCACCACTTTTTAGGATGTAATCTTCGTGTCAGACGTAGAAAATGACAGCCTCTGTTGATTGGCGTTCGATACTTTCCATAACTTTTGTGATTTGTGGCGTTTAATATTTTTACGATAAGGTGTAATGATATAATTATTTTAAGGCCCGTTTTTTCTGTGGTACATTTTGTTTTTCTTCAATTTTTAAGTTTATTTCTACTTCATCACGTCAAAGTTTGTTTTTTATTAGCCCCTCTCTTTTGGAATGTGAGCTGTAAGTTGCAAGCGCTTAGTCACCAAAAAGGTACTTATTAAAAAAAAACAAGGTCTGAGTGTTTATCTTATTAAAAGTACTACCTAATACTTTTAATTACTTAACTCTTCTTGAGTCTGTGTCATTCCAAAGCGCGTTAAATTCACCCAGAAAAACCACTTAGCTTATTGGGCCTGTATTCAAGAAAGCATCTTTTATAAAGTGCCTCAACATTGTACGAGTCACTCTTTTAACCCAACACATATGCTCTGGGCCTTCACGGAGCTCATTTCTAATGTAAGAATTCTTTCATACTTGTTTTAAAACCGCCAGAATTTTACGTAAGTATTTACATTTTTATTATTATTATTATGCGGTGAGTAGGTAACATTAATTCGTCAAGCATCGCGCGGTTCCAATGCGCACCGTAACAATTAGAAATAAATTGTGTCTATTCTTGATTTGAGAGTTAAAGTTCGTTCAAACTTAGCTTTTTTTTAATCTTATTCAGAAGCCGATTCCTACTAACATGTATAGTAATGCACCTAAGTATTATGCAACGAAAACGCAGTAAAATTTCTATTGACACAGAGTGCTATCTAGACGGAATATACGTACATGAATCTCCCAACTCGATAAGCATTTGCAAATTTCGCGTCCATAAATGAATGCCAGGGTCAAAACTCATAGATAAATCGATAGTCTTGAGTTACGTCACACGTGACCCTTTCCAGTAGAAACTCTACCGTTTTACTTGCGTGTGAAAGCGCTTTAACAGGCACGTCCATTAATAATGTAGGGTGACAACGACACAGGTGCTGCCGAGCCGCTCCGATAAACGGCGGGATGCATAATTGAAGTCGTGTGTCTGCTACGAGCTTACGTGACTACCCCTAAATCTTCTTAGTGCGTAACAAGTTCAAATAGGCGGGTGATGGATGACGGTATCAAGAAAACCGCGACCTCAAATGTTTGAAAAAATGACATGGACATTTATGGTTTTTAAGAAAAAAAATTAATCATAGTATTATTACTGTGGGTGTCAGTATATCTGTTCATAATGGTACTGGATACTGTTAAACAACAATTTAAAAGGAAGACCTCTTCGTACAATATTTTTTAATCTATAAATATTATATAATGTAGGTATTGATAAGTATTATTAGTTATGATAAAAACCTATTTTAATTAATCGATCAAGTAGGTAGTAGGTACCTACTGCTTTTTTTATATCCAGAGGATTTATGAATCGGTGTTACAAGTCGGAGAAAATATCAAAGCGTTTCATCTTAAAGCATAAATTAACATAGAATTTAGACAAATAGCAAGTTGTAAAAAATAAGCTTTACAATATCTTATAATTAAAACATGCACCGCTTGGAGCTAACGCCCCAATTTAAAAGTAAAAAGACCCCTGACCTTTCTAACGGGATGACCTCTGACCTCGGCCACGTGGCGTTGTCCCTAATGTCAAATATTGTTACTTGAACGCTCCTTTCTTAAGAGATTGGATTTTTAAATTCACGTATTGTTATAAAATTATTTGATTTAGATTATTTCCTGGCAGTACCTATTCGTTCATTCCTGGATATGAAAGTCGCCGATTACCCGAGATCCGATTGCATTGACCCATATTTTATTTTCATTTAGTCCAATGGCATTAGACATGGAATTTAGGTAAACCACATATTTTTATATAGGTAGAATATCTAATTAGTATACTACAGTGATAGCACTGTTGGTAGTGAGGCCGCCCTTTTGGCTCGCGTTCGAATACTGGTGAGGCTGAGGCTGAGGCCATGTACCAATGAGTTCTTCAAAACTTAAGTAGGTACTACATATTTATCACTAGCTCAACGGTGAAGGGAAATACGTGGAAAACCCCGCAGGTCCCAGAATTGATTCTGCGGCATGTAATGATAATAATACCTATACCTACGCTACAACAAAGAATAAAATTCATCTACTTATTTTTATCACTTTGGCATCAAATAAATGATCCTAAAACTAGTTCTTGATACCTACTGTACTC
Organism: Ethmia dodecea; assembly: GCA_963855545.1. Lineage (NCBI taxonomy): Eukaryota > Metazoa > Arthropoda > Insecta > Lepidoptera > Depressariidae > Ethmia > Ethmia dodecea. Next base: position 9,538,319 of record OY979457.1, read on the forward strand.
GTCTCATGGTCCTGTGGGAATTTATCGCAAACCCTACATACCAAGTCACAAACAATTGTTGAACGGCCTACAAATAGTATTAGGTCAGCCTAATTTGCATATATTGAGCAAAGAAATAGTAGATAGTTACATTTTGAACGAATTGAAAGCAAAATGCAAATTAGTCGCGTCAGTCGACGCTTTTGTAGCAGGACGGGTCAATTCGCGAAGTCAGTATGTAGAGGGGTCATCTCTCCGATATCTTTCCCATCCATTCAGCTGTACCATTCTATGTTCGAATATCGTGAGATAAACACCATTAGACTTAACTTAATTTTATATTTTTCAAAGGGAGACATTAGTTTTCTTTAAAAAAATATTATTAAATAGACTTTTTTTTAAGTACCTTTCTGTCCTTTTCACTTTTTGAGACAATTATGTATTTAATCAATACTTAACTTCGATCATCAGTGTTATCTGTGTAGTGTAGACGAACTATGAATGATTGGATAACCCAGCTCTTTCAAACACACCCTTCTAAACCAAAGGTACGTTTTCCACTTTTAAATTGTAGCTTTTTATGACAAGTGATAATTATATTAATTAATGCTTTCGGTATAATATAATTTATACACAGTTCATAGATAAGATAGACAGTTAATATTACAGACATTTCTAACTATTCGTTTATATTACCGACCTTTCACTAAAATCCTGTGCGTTTAGGACATAGAACGTTAATATGTCTATGGTTTAGGAATATTAGGAAAAAAATTGTCTGCACTTAGCATCTTTTACAATGTTGTCGTGACTATGTTTAATTAAGTATATTAATATAAAAAATATGATTCATTCGTAATTTTGTTTTGTCTACCCAAATTTCTTAAATAAAGAGCTATAAGAGTACGGTTTCCATAGGTTGCCCTAAATTTAGTTATGCTTATAAAATTTTTGGAAAAAATTAATACATTAAAAATAGCTGAAATCGACTAAGTAGTCGATACTGAACAAACTAATTTCAGGAATTGGGCTTATTATGTTACATATTATAGAGTACTATGCTGATGAATGATTAGTAGGTAGACTCGTAATTCCAAAAGTGAAACCTTACTGTTGGCACAAATGGCAGTGGTCCTACCTTCACGGGTTCGACCCTGACCCTGTCGTCTGAGTCGGAGGTCGCGGGTTCGATCCCCGCTCGGGGCCAACATTTGTGGGCATGAACATGTCTGTTGGCTTCGTGTATGGTCTTTTGATATTTATTTAAGTATATGTTTATCAGTTGTTTAGTACCAATAGTACAGGTCCTGCCTAGTTTGGGACTCAATAAGCGAGTGTGAATTGAGTCCCACAGTTTATTTATTTATGTTTATTAGATTTTTAGTTACCATAGTATGGGCTCCACCTAGTTTGGGATGAGGTAACCGTGTCTGAATTGTGTTGTTGACCACATTTTATTATTATAAGAATATCGCAAATGTTTATCACGAAGCTAAACTCAATAAGTGCCTATCCCACGAATGGATTCCAATAACTCACGGTACTCGCCATCCATTTGTTACGAGCTAAACTTCTGCTTTGCAATGCCATAACAAGACGGCTATTCCGACCAAAAAACCAGAACAGAGTGGAGTTAACTGCGGTACAAGGATGATGTATGGCAAAAACGCTGGCGCTTACCGCCCGCGCTCCTGCGAACAGCTGCTAGCCTGGTACCTCTCGCACATTACGCTAACGAGCAGCCCTAATGGCCCGCGTTAGGGTTGCCGCATGCCGAAAAAACCAAATCAAATAAATTACACCCGACCCAGTTTTAACATGTGTCCCCGGTTACGTATTTGTCAACTGACAAAAAAGCGGTTATCTCTACAAATGTTGTTTCAGTTCATATTTCAGGTGGAGGAAGTGTTGATGTTATAAAATGCTTTTAGTATAAACTCGCATCTGGGTCGCACGTAATATTAAATAGTAACACTGCCTCACATTTATATTACCTATCCGAAGGCAGTCTGTTAGTTATAGGTACTTAATGCTAATTATCATAGCTAACATAATTAAATTCAAAAGTTTGTTGTTTGTTTCTTTTGCACCTTTTGTCGCAACGTAGCAACTAACAACAGATCAACGTAATCTCTTATATAGCGATAAGTTCGAAGCTTGAAAATTTACGTTAGGCTTATTTTCTTTCAGAACACGGTCAAAGACGCGGGAAAAGGTAGTCACTAATAATAATAAAATAGGGTTGACAAAGCGTTGTATACATGAGTGGCCTGTGACTTGCAAAATATTTAAAATAGCCACAAAATAATTATCAACTTTCTGGAAATATTTCTTCGGACTTTCGTAGAAAGTCTGCAAGAAAGTTTATTCCGAAGAAAAAGTCCATCGTGCCAAGTATTTAAAAATTTCAAGATGGGAAAAATTCAGGCTATTCGCGGAGCAATTATCTGTCCGAAACTTACTCTAAAACTTAACTTTATCGTCTCACGCTTAAACTTTGGGTTTAATTAGTAAAGATTTAGATATATTTATTACGTTTTTATACATCTCCTGCCCCAAAAGAAAGTTTCACGGCTTTTACTCCAGCAAGAAAACTTTTTAGCAACCAAAATTCGAATTGGTTGAAAAGATTTTGCCCTTCTTTACAGTCCATTCAAATAATCCTAGCTGTTCACTTCTATTGCAATGCCAGACAAACGTTTTCAAATTTAGAATAATCATCACCAAACGCCCGCCGGGACCGTGTTCGCGACACAATAAGAAACCCTTAAGAGTCCATTAATGTATAACTCCTGTAAGCCCTAACGACATTTAAGGGAATATAACTGAAAGTCGTTTAGCCGACGCTTCACCTGCTTACGGCTTAAACTGTGCCCGGGGCATCGTTCACTGTTATTGTTTGCGAAGACGACAATCGCAGAAAGTTTTGGTAGGCAACCCTGCCTTAATTCCATTTACTTATCGACCTGTTCATCTGGTATTCTATCGTGAAACCTGATGATACATGTTCATGGAAATATTTTTGTAATTTAGGTACTCAATACTAGAAAGATAAAGACATGTTTCTTTTACTGTAATTATCACAACCCGTAACAGCTATGGCTAATTCCTCTCATATGATCTGAATCCATTCGCGCTATAGTCTTCAGCACAAGTGGGTTTGGGAGGTACCTACAAACACATAGGAACGCATCCCACCCAGGGCTACACGAGCACCTCTTGGCTGATTATCATCAATTATATAGTATTTATGGCTGGCTGAAAACGTTAAAAACCAAAAAGCAACACCGATAATTCCAGGATATAAAATTATTAGGTAAATACGATGTGGAATGTAATTAGGTTATCCCGTCATGTAGTACGATTCCCGCCCGCGGACATTACTGCGGTGCGACGGAAATCCGCAACTAATTAAAATTCTACGTGAATGAATAACTGCAGTGCGACCGTTCCGCTTTGTGTGGAACATTCCGCAAAATAAATATTTCCACCTCACTTTTTTACTTTTAAACTTCCCAGCTCAGCGGAACTCAACTTTTAATTCTCGCTTTAGTAGCGAGCGCGGGATTGACCAATTACTAATTTCCTTTTAAACTCAAGGAGATTACGCGAAGTCCATCAAAATCCATTAATTATCTTGGAATATTAACGAGCTACTGAAAATCGAAAGTTTATACCTTGAAATTACGAAGTACGTAATAGGTTTGGAAGTCTTTTGAACTTTTGTGAAGTCATCGGAAATTTTCACAGGCGCAGCAGGGGAGTCAAAAATGCGGGAGTGGCGCCAGTGGCAGCGGGGCGTCCTTGGGCGCGACGAGCGGAGCGACCGGCGCCATCCGAGTAGGCGAAGTGAAGCCCGTCGAATGCAACCTTTGTCATCGCAAGTTCAAAAACATACCCGCTCTAAATGGCCACATGAGATTACATGGAGGATATTTTAAGAAGGTAAATTAAGAGTCTCGAAATGCAATGCAATCCTTTAGAATCTGAATATACTCGTATATTACTTACTAAACGAAATACATTTTTATTAGGACTCGGACAGCAAGAAGTTAGACAAGAAAGAATCTACAGGACCGCCTCTACAAACGGCGTCGGTATCTGTCCGAGCACTTATCGAAGAAAAGATCATCAGTCGCCGTGGTGGTACTGCTAATAGTGCCAATTCCACACCTTCAACAGGTAAAACTTATTAATACCGACCTCTATTAACTTAATGAAAAACGAATAAGTTTTTTAATGTCCAATCAAATAATTTCAGGCACGAGTGCGGAGACCGCCACTTCTCGTTCGGCATTCGTCGCGCCCGCACCACCGCCACTCTCCACTATACGCACGCCAGTGGCGTCACCTGCATCGCCAGTCGCTACCACATCCACTCAATTTGTTTCGCCCAGAGCCCCACCTGTGGTCACCGTCGCGACAAACATCGCTACCAACATCACAGTCTCTAACAGAGACTCAACCCTTATAGAACTGTTGAAGAGAGGCAACACAAAGGTCATTAATCTCATTCATTTCTAATGCTTTTCTTGTCTAAACTTTTGCAAAATTATGTTAATATTCAAAATTTACTTAAACAGGTGGTCAAAAGATCAATGTCGGATTCTGGAGAGTCGTCACCGCAACAAGATTTTACGTTTCGACCAGAAATCTTTGGCATGTCCTTTAACTCCGATGATGGATACTTTTCTCCTGCGCTCAACGAAGACGCTTTCCAGTTTACGACAACGCCTGAGCAAATGGAAGATCTGGCATCTTTAGAAGATTACGCGACTGTAGCAGCTTCCATACGAGAGCGATCCCCTGTTACCTTCCCGTCCAGTAGACGTCTTGCCGCAGTTTTAAATTCACCGCTACCAGAATCACTGGCTGATTTCGGAGCTTGCCACGGCGGGTCTCCCGTCCCATCGCCGGTGATTGGCTATACTGCTAATTCTCCAGGCTTATCGTATTCCACTGGAGATTCCCCAGGACTAGCGTATACCGCAGCGTCTCCGGTTGGCAGTTATTCTACACAACCAGAATCCTCACCTGGCTTTGGCTATCCAACACCACCAGCCTCTCATGATGCTCACTCACCAGCTCATACTGTACCGAGAGCATCGTCGCCGCTGTCCGCTGCCTTCTTTACAGCTACAATGTCAAGTCAAGAAGAGGTAAATATACAAAAATTATTACCACATCAAATGTAATGATTCTTAAGATAACCTTGAACCTTTATTGTGTTACCTGTAGGTGGAAGAAGCTTTAGAAGAAGTATTACCTGAAGAATGCAGGTCACTAGATGCCTACACCCTAGACCCGTCACCGGCGCCGAGACGAATAATGCTGAATTCTGAAGATCCCCTTTTATCAAGCAGTCCGCGTGATTTCTTGCACCAACGGCCTATGCGGCGTTACCATCGTGTGCAGAATACCACCGTAGCATCCACACATCAATGGCAACAAGACACGTCACTTCAGGTACACATAATCTTAATTTTGAATTGGATCATAGGTGTGTATAGCCAGTTAAAGGGCTGTCTTTAAGATGACAAGATCTTACCCTAGTACTAGTTAATGTGTAATCTTAATAATACCTTCGTTTAAACACTTTCTGAAAATGAATCATTCCGATAGAAGGATACATATTCCCTTGATGTCTTCTCTTACCTTCTGTCAGCGAAAGAAGTGTTCGTTTATCAATGAACCTTTTCAGGTGTGCGTCGAAGGTAGAGACACCGTACCAGCGGTGTTCTTAAGTCCAAGTAGCGTGCCAGCTTCACCCCGACGGAAACGACGAGCTTCCCCAGCAGGGCCATACCGCTCGCGTATGCGTCGATCAATCCACCATTATACTCCTCAACCAATACTGCCTCCAGATCGATACGGGCCCGGATTATTTGCGGACCTTACATCAGGTAACGTTAGCTAACATTTTCTAAAGATATATTTTGGAAATTGAACAAACTACATTGGATTTACATGAGAATTATTGCTTCAGGTCTATCAAAAACTGATACTGATGTGATCTCGCAACTTGAAGATCATCGACCGCCACGGATCAACGTTGGAACGGACCATCAGGCGGAAATACCCGAGTTCTACAACGATCGCATTGATCTCCATCGAGCACCCGAGCAGCTTCTTTGGGACCCTGGTATCAACGATGCTTTGGATGATAATGAAGGTACAAAATGATGGATTTAGATTTTTTCAAGAATATAACCCATGTTAAGAGTACATAATTCTGTGGTAAAACGAAATTGCTCAGTATGAAATATTAAAGAAAACTAAATTTTCTTCAAAAGAAATTTACACTCATGGCTTTCATCATAGATAACCTAAATAAAATCTGGTTCAAAAACCAAACAGAACTTATACAATCTGTATATTGAAATGAAGAAACTGACTGTCTGACTGACCGATCAACGCAAAGCCGAAACAGCTGGGTCTAGCTAGGAGCATGCAATTTTGCACAAAGCTTCTTTAAATGACTTACGTGAGCACTAGGGAAGGGTTTTACGCAATTCCATCGGGAACAGGTACATAAAAAACTCGCGATTCTCGTATAATATACTTCACATAAAATCACCTACCTCCCTCTTTTAGGTAGGTACTCTGTTAGAAATATATTGGACCTAGATTGTAACAATACCTTCTCGTTCCTAGTACGCATGTTCATGGAGCTGGCGATGTGCGCGGCCATGCCAGTAGGAGGACACACGCGGGAGTTCGCTCTCCAAACACTCGGAGAATGCGGAGGCGACATCCGAGCGGCAACGCTTCGCCTCATGACCCGGCCGGCGGCACCGTCGCAGTTCGAATCCCGCTGGACGCCCGAAGAAGTCGAAGCTTTCTTAGCTGGTCTCGGGCACTACGATAAGGATTTCTACAGGATTGCGCAGTTGGTAAGTAACGTCAAGAAACCCTTTAAAACAATTATCGTAATATCTGAAGAGATCTCCTACTTTTTAAGTAAATAGCTATCCACCAAGCTACTTTGAAATCGCCTACACACCCCCCGGGAGTCGGAAGAGGTATTTCGTTCCTGGAAATACCCACTTTCTTAAACACTTTAATCGGGCAGAGGGCAAATAGTTACCACCAAATATTGAACTCTATGTAATTAATAATAATAAAAATAAGATTCATAAGAAATTGAAATAAGATTCAAAACCAATGATTAATTTAAATTCGAGCCCGAAACGTGACAGGCGGTGAGCCTATCCCCTACGGACTTCCTCACGAATCACAATGTTTTTCTTCACCGTCGAGCTAGTGATATCTATGTACCTAGGTACAAATAAATAACAGTCATTGATAAAATTTTCTTTCTTCAATGTTCTTATTATTTTTAGATTGACTCACCTTCATTTAGTAGCAGTGATAGCCTAACGGTTACATAGCCTGCTTCACATGATGATAATCAGTGAGGCTCGGGTTCAAATCCTGGTAATGTATACCAATGAGTTTTTAAAATCTTACGTACATATTTATGACTAGCTCGACGGTGAAGGAAAAAATCGTGAGGAAACCCGCAGTTCCCAGAATAAATTCTGAGACATGTGTAAAAGACCCGGTCCGGCAATGGGCTCACCTCCTATCACGTTTAGGGGTCCAAAGAATATCTCGTGAAAATTGATTATTTCCAGAAGTGGAATACCTCTGCCTACCCTTGGCGATAAAAGGCGTGACATTTTTTTTCACCTTCATTTTCTTCTTCCCACAGATAAGAACAAAAGATTCGAAGCAGTGCGTACAGTTCTACTATTTCTGGAAGAAAGTGACAAAAGACTACAAGACACTATACATACGGAGCTGGCACATGGATCAGCAGGCATCACAAGTAAGCACGGCCACCAATTCCGGGCTGCAATATGTCTTCAGACTAAGTGACGAGTGATCAGGGTTAGGTGTTAACTTTCGCGACTTGTCCACATGCAGGGTTCAGTAGGCCAGGGTCCTTCACACGCGACGTCGTGCACCTCATCGCCATCATCGTACGAGAGCGAGGAGTTTCCTTGCAAGATCTGCGGGAAGTAAGTTCAAGACCGGAGCACGCAGCATACCGCTACCCAATGTCAACTACGCAATTCGCGCAAATGCAATTTACGTGGAACAATATCCACAGCGGAATGTAAAGCTTCATATTTTTTCATAAAGAAACTAAATAAGTAAACGTAGAAGAAATAGGTTGCAGTGTTAGGTTTCACCTAAATTGCCTTTTGTGCGTGCAGCACTAAGAAATAGGAATAAAGGATATATTTACAGCTTAAAAGTACTAACTGTATATTTTCGATGAGGAGAACAATATAGATTAAGTTATAAATAATTATAATATTCAACACTGGTTCAGCAAATTGAATTACTATATTATTACCTATAGTGAATTCGGCATTCAATAACGAAGTGTTCAAAGCATGATTTTCTGATCCAGTGTTATTGATGTAATTTGCATGTCAAGTTAATGTTTGCGTAAACTTATCTTTATTACTTATATAATTGTTTACTGTGTAATATCAACATAGCGTGAGTCTTTGAATATTCAAAATGGTTCAATTTTGTACTCCCATACTTACTGAGCATGAGGCCTACAATCACGGCTAGGCATAGTTTACTCTAAGGTTGTGTTTCGACATCCTTCAAGGGCCATGCTACGATGATTGAATCATAAATACTTCACATCGAGCATTGTAAATATTAAATAATGTATTTTTATTACTTACGCTTGTATTAAGACAGTGAATTTATGTCCAAAACAATAGCAAATTACAAATAGTTATATATTATATTTTATTTGTAGTACTTATCGTAGGGTTAATACTTGGAAAGGTTTTGTGTATTAATGTTGTATGTATATAGGTTTTCTACGGCACTAACGCTTACGCTTTGCTTTATAATAATTCCCGCTTTTGTTTGGTTTTAAGGCATCTTAATTTTCGCCTTTCTTATATATTCTGTTGCAGTGTCTAATAGTGTACCCTGTTATGTTTCAGAGTATTTAACAAAGTAAAAAGTCGTAGCGCACACATGAAGTCGCACCGGCCACTCGACGCCGAGCCGAAACGGCCAAAACTCGAAAAGCCTTATGAAAAGGTCGAGAGATACGATGACAGACCCTTCGCGACAGCTGAATACAAAAGCAAACCGCCTGCACAGTAACCGACTTCTTACTCACTCATACGATAGCCACATGCCCGCGTGATGAACTATGCCATTCGATCAAGTTTCGATTAATCTTCAATGCAATTCGTAGCCCATCCGGCCCCGACTCGCGAGCACCCCGCGGTCCCCTATCCGCTATCCGCGTCAACTCGAACCAAGCCCCATAAAGTGACTTGGAACGGGACGAAATGCTAAAAAATTAAGCATTTACTATAATTACAAAATAGGTGTATATTTAATTAAAAGAGCGTAGTGACTAGTAGCTAGAAAAGAATTAGCTTTGGATAACCCGAATGATTACCTATAAAATTACTAAATGTTTCGGAATTCTCGTAATGCTAAGCTTGAAGAGAGCGCTAAGATATTTTGTATAACGATTGATATATAAATAGATAGTTCTTCGTAAAGTTTTTATATGACAGACTTCTTAATGTGACTTTGCAAGTGTGATGTTGTAAATAAACAGTAGTTCGTTGTTGACGCTACGACTCAGATCTATGGGCGAGCTCTATTCGAGATATTGATCTTACTATTATTAAGTATTACCTACAGCTGTGTGTGATACATACATAAATCGTGTAGTAACTACACTACCTCGTTTCTATTGAATAGTTTGATTTTTATTGCGAGCCCAGCTCATTATTACATTTGCTTGTTTGCTCATTATCTTGTTGTTATTTTGTAGTTCTTTTTGTTTTATTTATTTTTAGTCGTATTAGACAAATCTATTAAACGCACATTGTAACTAAGCGTTCTGTTTTAAGTAGATAATTAAGACAACGGAATTCAATTCAGCATCCGTACCTACTAGTCACATATCGATATTACTACACAACAGAAATATTGAAGAGAACAAGCTTCTGTGAATTTAGCGAAATCATTTTCTATCGAATCAAAAGGTTGTGATTTTATTAATTGAATTGTTTGAAATTCTGAAATAAGCCTTGCCAGGTTAAGAGTGAGTGTCAAATATTGTCGCCTGTACGAATGACAAATGCCAAGTTGAAGCTCACATTTGGATCAGGGGAGCAACGCCCTTCTGATTTACGATTCTCATAATTAACGATACCTACGAGTACTTGCGTGTCGCTTTTGCTATGGCGCTCGTCACTTTTTGCAACGATTGGTCCGCAATAACGGCCGATATATCGTAAATCGGAATATGACGGTAGTCCCCCCGGATGCGTCACGATTCATCAGAGCTCATTATTGCACAATCAGTGTTAACTTGGCAACGCCAAAAAACACCGGTCGTGAAACTACCTACTGTTTGGGCTGTAGCAGATTCACAGAAGAAAAATAAATGATATGGAGGGATAATATTTTTTTAAACAAATATTATTAAAATGCTCAAATGTTCTATATTTTATGTTGATAATATTATGTAGTTTCTTGTTGATAGTTCTGAATATGCTATTATTTGATACTTGACATGTATAGTTAATTTTTGAATGTACATTATTTTCTATATTATATCAATGTAAAATAATTGTATCTACGTGTACCTACGTGTTGTGATATACGAATGTCAGGTTTATTGTTTCGATGTAATCTGTAATATTTTAGTGGGATGTACAAAGCGGGCAATAAACTATTGCTCAAATAGTTGCAAGTATCTAAGAATCGCGTGTATTCGGAACTCTATATTTAGTTGACTGTGCCCAAAGTTAAAGGTTCATCTTTCAAACGTTTTGTGGTTGTGACATTAAAGAATCGACTCACATCGTCTTCCTTAAGTACTTATTTGTTACTTCTTAATTTTGGGACAGTATTACTCAAAAAAGACATGTTATACTTTATATACTCTTGAATTATTTAATGTTAACGAATCCCTCTTAGATTAACGTTTTAACATAACAAGAAAAGTGAATTGCGTGTAACGCTCACAGTATTATCTAGTTTAAACCAAATATATTAACATTATAAAAGAAAATACTTCAAAAACCAAGTGCCAATGTTCAGACAATTTATTCTTCTGGAGATGTTCATTTTCCTTCCATGAGTACCTGAAAGCACTTTTGATGAAATACAATCTAAGATTTTTAATCATCATGGTACTGTAGATGATAATTTAAGGTTAATGCCAGAGTTAATTGCTATACATCACTAACTGTGTGATTATTTGGTTGTGTTCTATCTTAACAATGTAGACAAATCTAACGAAATATTTAGTGTTTACTTCCGTTCTGACTCTATGCCAAAGAATAGCCAAAGTATAGTTTATCTTTACCGAGTTAAGTATGCCAAACTAGACTATTCGAATATTGATAGAAAAAGCACATTAGAAAACGTAGAAACTATTGTTTTAGACTAAGTCGCGGTTGAAGTCAGCCTTAGCAAGAATTTTTTAAGCTTTCGGAACTGCCCTAAATTAGTAGTGAAATGAGATTTGAAATTACTGTCAGATATAGATACAAATACGTATTTGCTTATGTAGTTTATTTATCAACGATCAGAGGGTACAAAGTTATTTTCATATATAAGTAAATAAAATCATAACCGACAGATCAATGTAAATACTGAATATTTTTTCAAAAGTACCGGAAATAGGCCTACAAGATAAAGTCCCTCCAGAGATAATTTAACGGTATTCTTAGCTATTAAGACTGAAAGGTACTCACTAAATTCTATAGATTTGAATTTATTGCAACATTAGATCCTATTCTATTTTATGTTATGTTTCATCGGTACCTAGTTCGGTCACTAACCCATTCCATGTGCCAAATCGTCATCCTAGTCAGGGTATAGCCGTACGATGCCCTTATTACATTTACCAACTTAGTTATGATAGCGAGAATCGATAGTAGTTAGCGCTGGACACGCGACATCGTAGCTTTCACTAGGAAACGCTGTATTCGAATAGATGCACACAAATCTAAGTAAGTATTAAAATTAAGATCGAGGATTAGACAAACTTATTTCAAACTTAAATATAGAAGTGCCTTACGATTTTATTTTTATACTGTTTTCGTTATTAAATTATTGTTTTTATTGAGAAAGGTTAAAAGAAGCACTGGAAATTGCATTTATTTGTGATCCACTATCTACTCTGCCTGGCCAGAGTCGACGACGACGTGGATCTTTAATATCTTTGTTACTAATAAATTGTTTAATTTTCTAATTTAGTAAATAAAATTAGACTTGAACCGGCTAATAACTATAAAGACACTGCGCCGATCGGTGCAGAACAAATTAGAGCCAGTTCGATTAGATAACCGTTTACCATATTTACAACAACATAGACAACTAAACAAAACAATAACTACCAGTCAATTGTATGAGATTATAACATTTATAAGAGAAAAGTAAAAAATAGTTATCTATCTACAAACACCTATTAGTAACGTTTACAACCGAAGGATACAGCGCTAGTACTGAGTATATCAACATTAGTCTCGGGCCTCCCACTTCTGTTCGCTTAGTAAAATATTCTCCGCCCCCTAATTTCCTGAAGTCCGAATATACGGCACTGTAAGTACTTCTGTATTTGTGTCAACATAAAATGTGAAATGTTACTATAGTATTAATATTTTGTAAGTCTAAATGGATATATATTCTTCTAATTTTGTATCGGGCAACGGCGGGCGGTAGGCCGCGCGCCGTTCTCAATTGGATGTACTTACGTACCTAATACGTATTCAATCTGTAACATAGAGATAGCAGTAAACTGACGTGCCGACTGCACGATAATTGATATTACACTCTGTGTTGTGATTTTGAACGTTCTGTAAATTACAAAAGTCTTTGAAATACTATGAAAAATTTGTAGACACCTTTTTAGATTAGCACAATTCTTCGCGTAGACACGTTAGTTCATTAAAGTTTACTAAGCATTTAGATTAAACATTGAAATAGGTAATCATTGAAAATGTAAGTGTATTATTGCGTATAGATTCATTGTTATATTCAATGTGATGTTTCGTAAAGAACAACGAGTAAGCTCGAGTCCCTCCCTCTCCCCTGGGCGACTCCTCACAACTTCGCATATCCTTGACACAATAATAAAATAAAAACTCTATTATATATATATTGATAAATTTATTAGGGTAACTAATTTTTTAAGACAATGACTATTACGTGATCTTTTAGATTGTCTTTATTAATAAATATATGGTGAAGGTTTTGTCAATTTGTTTTTATTTTTTACTCCTAAATCCTTTGCCGACGACGTTTCTAAAGGGAAAGAAATAAAAGAAGGTATCATCTCCATCTGTTTATTAAGAACATCGTTGACACTGAAGTCTTACTACAGATTGATTGATAAAACTCTTTTTACAGGAAAAACAAAAGTGCTGTGCAACAATAAAATAAAATCCATAACATTTACAGACAGAACAAAGTCACTGACTCAAGTTTATATTAGTATTTGAGATAAACTAAAATGCATTATCACGCAAGTCCCCTAACAACCAAGATGAAATAATCGGAATATAAACTAGATGACACCTATCAATAAAATGTATCCGAACTTTGGTTATGTATTTAATAAATACATTTATTTAAAGAATAGACGTTGTAATGTTGTTACTGTTTAATCCTAAAAAGATTGTTATAAGTACGGAACACAAAGCGAGGTATATCTTAGGTTACTCGCGTACCACTAAGTTAGTACGTAGCTGAATTCTGATGAAATGATTTAAAGTGTATTACATAAAGGCTGGCTTCAGAAGAAGCTGGAAGAAAAATTACCATAACAGGTTCGGGGGGCCAATTCTACTAAATGTAAACGGTTATGGTTGGATGACAATGACATATCAATGGTCAGACAATGGTGTTATTTTGACACTTATCACAGCAAATAACACCATCGACTGACCATGTCATTGCCATCCAACTATAACCGTTGACATTTAGTAGTATTGGCCCCCTGGGCTGTTTCCGAACGCAGGCCCAAAAATAACGACCTATATTCGAAGAAATACATATTTGCAGATCGTTTGATAACCGTTTAGGAATCACGATACTGTTTACGTTGACAAATAATGCTAAATATTAAACTATTCGTTAATTATAATACAAATGGACGTAGCAATTACAAATATTATCTCCATCGTACTTTATTTTTCATTAATCATGCATAACACGAGTCTTGTAAGGCGATGCTTCTGCGATCTATTGTAATAATTAGTACTAAAGTAGGGACACCCATATGGAGTTTGTTACATTTTATATCATACATAAAACGTTTATGTATGATACAAAATGTGTGTAACAAATACATTGTAGTACTTGAACTTTTATCATATTGTGATAAAAGTTTATGATAAAAGTTTCCAATGTCTGACATGATAACTTTGATCTCTAGACTTGTGACGAAAATGTAAAAAAAAAAGTACGTCTTCTCAGTAATGTTACAAAGAGGAACGATTTGTTATAAATAGGATGATGAAACCTGAATCGATACACTGATCACGCTTAAATCGAAAAAGTTGGTATTATCTTTGAATAAATAGTAGTGGTCTTTCTAAGTCGAAGAACTAACTGACCATAAAGATGTTCGCTTACCTAAACAAATTTTAAAAGCGTCTATTCACTCTAAAAATATGAATAATTAGAATTAAACTCCGAATGCCAGTACCATTGACGCATACCTACACAATACTCGTGTCACACGACGCACCCTGTGCAAAAACCAATTTCAACTAAACCATCTAAAAACGTTAAGAAACATTACCTAATGGACTAAATACATACAGAGTTGGTGTCAGTCATTCATCATCAATTATTGCATCAGTGGTAAATATTGCAAAGTCATTATAATATTCACTCTTATGGTAATATAGTTTATCTCTTATGCATTTAAGTTTAAATTGTTTACTCAATTAATAATTTTGGTGTTAGATATAAATATTATACTCTTCTACAATCCTATTTGAATATTAGGCCGTTGCAAAATTAATACAGAGTGAATACAACCTTAAATAAATTTGACGAACACGATGATAGGAATCAACATTGGACATATACATATTATTTAGCACTATTATACAAAAATGTATGAAGTTATTGTAATCAACTGGCCAGGATAAAAATAAATAACAACAAGTTTTATGATTATAATCGAAATATTTGTCAAAAATTAAGGTGAATTGACAATATAACCACAGGACAATATAATCAGGATAGAATGGTATTAAAACAATACAAAAAGAAGCTAGCGAGCTACATTCAATTCAGTGGTCAGATTACTTATGAGAAGATGAAGAAGATGATGAGAAGAATTTCAATCTAAGTGTATAGAAGTAAAGTTGATTGTAAGTAAATTTGTTTGTAGGAGGAACTCTGGAAATAATTATCCGATTCTAAACATTCTTTTACTGATAGAAAGCTACCCTATTCCCTTGTGTCACAGTTAAGTTAATTGACGCAGGTGACACCGCGGTCTGAATCTAGTAAAATAAAATAAGGAATCTTCATTTGATTCAGATTGCACTCGCTAATGTAAAGAGTCCTTACAGAAAGTCCAAATATGTTTAAGATGTTTGCAAAATTTACCACTGGAATGGGAACATTTATATTGTGCGCGAGGCTCCCGGATGTATTCGCGCCTGCTTTTCGGGTCGTCACTCGAGCCGCGGCATCTTCTTTCCTTTCACCACCGTCGGTTTATTCTTCAACAAACCTTTTCTTCTTTTCGAAGTCTGTGGAGAAAGCGAAGCGATAAAAGAAAGATTGTGATTTGTTCATTGTTGCAATTCATGCGACTTACTAAACCACAAATAAACATACTTTTCATCAAGACGACAACAGTGTAGGGTTGCCAATTTTTTAAGGAAATCGTGTGATCAGAATATTCAATATCGGATAGAAATGGAAATAATTTTATTACACTGGTACAGTCAAGAGCACGCTAAGCTTGACACTTTGGACTTTCACCCGGCCCTATGTTCTATGGCGCGCAGTACAAATCAGAGATCAGCTTAAACTGGTAGTGTCAAGCTTGACTTGTTCTTGACTGTACTTCATAAAAGTAATACCTAAAGTAAAACGTGAATGAATTATAGTTTATATACGAGTTAACTTTATTTTCCACGATGTTTCCTCGTATTTTTTGTTGTTGGCAACCCTACTTGTAGATACTTCTACAATACGAATGCAAAAACCATATTATCATACATATAATCATTCTTAAAGATATGATCCAACAAACCTTTGATTCCAAAATCATTGTATGATATTATTTTGAGACGTTACAACAAATACGTAAGGAGAAAGTCGTGATACATGCGCGATACATGCGACCTCTGGGCACATAAATCGGGGTATATGAATCTGAGATAAAGTCTCATGCACTTACAATCGCTTCTAAACGTATCTATACTTCTCGGAACACTAGCGGATATTTTTTCTCTGCAATATGGACATATTTTCACCCGAAACAATTATTAAAACAAAAAAATCACTTTTATTTAGAATTAAACATGCGATTTATAAGAATGTGTCATTATATGAATGTGATGGTGGCCGGACGTAGTAAACGCAAACAAACAACAATAAAGCGAACAAAATCTTGACGATACAATCACATCGACCCCAAACAAAAGAGTAACTCTACAAAATATTCTTTACAACATTCTACACAACCGACATACAAAATCACCATAGGTTAATAACATTTTACTGTACCGTCGATTCTGCTCCTAAGCCGCTCTGTAATAGGAACAGTAAATTTAAAAATGGAACAAAATATATTAATATTAGGTAAACGTTTGTTAGAAAAGTTAGTCACATTATTGAAACCGCGTTTTCACTGTACGAGTGCTCGGACGGAGTCCGTCCGATCCATCGATTACCTACCGGCGTCAGAGTATACTCGGATTACATCATGTGAGTAGTGTCCGAATATGAATTCGGTCGGAGCCCGCTTCTAACGTGAAAACGCGTCTCCAGAGCGTCAATAAATTATTTACTATACAAATGTATTAAGTCCAGAACTAAATCAGTGCTTTCTTACCTTTTTAGAAATAGCATTACTTGTGTGGACCGTCCTCTTGGACAGCGGGAGGCGAGGACGATTGAACTCTTCTGGTTTTTTAACCCTGAAACAAGTCGTCGATTTAAATATCGATTCAAAGTGTATTTTGTATACCTACTGAAATAAATGAAAAAAAAAATTGTAACTTGTATTTCGATTTTCACTTTACAATTATAGCTAATTTTAAAATAATAAAACAATAAAAAAAGTGATGCTTTGAATACTAAAATTGATGACGTCACAGATTGCTATTTCAGTACATTGTCCATAGTAAGTATTTGTTTTGACAGATCATAAAAGTTACTCATTTGACTGGACAGGACGCTACCCTATTGGTACCCAAAGGTCGGAGTTTCCGAGATTTGACCGGTTGATTACTTTATTTAGATAATTTTAAAAGAATTTCTTTTTTGTTCAATAATGATATTAGCTATTTACTTTGTATTTCTCACATTACGTATGGTTTATGTACCTGTATATCCTGACAAGCCAGTGTTCAGTGGTGTAGGCCTCCTCTAAATAGGTAAGCTTGAAACCACGGTTCCCTGGTAGTGCTCCGCGCGTTCTGTCATACCCTGACGGACTTCCCCCGCTATCATATCTGAGAGAAAACATTACAACATTAGAATCTCAGTGACCAGAATTAAAAAAACAAGAATCCTTTTTGGGTTGTTAATTAATACTCAGCTTATTTATCAGAGTTAGTGGGTAGACTTGACACAGTATTATTTAGGTTGAACTCAATACTCAATTGATATTAAATAGACAATTTAAGATGAATGCATGTACCAAATGACTTTTTTAAAACTTAAGTACATTAGCTAGACGATAAAGTTAAAAGTCGTGACGAAACCGGCAGGCCTGAGAATTGGTCTGAGGCATGTGTAACTGCACCTCGGTCACCGATGGGCTCACAACCTATATTTATAATTTAAATTAAGAAAACATGCAAATTTGCCCTCTTACCTATAATATGATAATTTGTACATTAGACAGTTTAACATAGTTTTCGATCCCTCCGAGTCTATTCTATATTCGCCCCTCTCGGTAAAATAATCCGCTTCCTGAAAAAAGACACTCTATTTATACAGAACCTGTCAAAACATATTGTAGAACATTTAATTATATTTCTCAGAACAGCATTTGTTAGACTGAGAAAAACGTATGAGGTAAGTGCGAGTGGGACTCGCACACGAAGGGTTCATTAATAATAATAATAATATTTCATTACCATCGCACAAAAACACACGTTTCTTTTATAGGGATCCTTTAATTTCAAACTCTTTTAGTTTGTTTGTATTTGTTATGTAGCCAATCTTCATGGACGAGTTTCAAATATTTTTATGTACATTTCGCCAGGCTCGTATATTATACGAATAAATACCCCATCTCGTTTAATCTGTTTTTTTAATCAAATGCGCAGTATAGTATAAAAAATATGTTTATATTTTTTATCAATTTACTGTGCCTGGCGCTGGGAGCACGACAAGTGATATGAAGTCGATTTTAAGGTTAAAGGGACTTACATGAATATCCCTAGGGTGTTCCCCTTCTGCAATGCGGACCATCCATATAAACTTGTTGATATCGTCTCCGGAGTATCCGATGGCGCCTCCAAAGATCACCAAAACGTAGTCGACGTCGAGTGCCGTCATTATATCGTACGCCGCGCTCTCGTTACTAGCCATGGCTTTACCGACGAGGGCGATATGCGAGTTATTCCAAGTATTGTTGTCTACTAACGTTGTGCGATTTGCCATTCCTGCAATCTGGTTATAAATAGTACCGTTTTCATTAGCTTCTACTCTTGCTATTGTTTGAGGTTAATTAAGAATCTATCTGTTATGTGCGGATGGTTCCTCAATCTTAATAAAACTTGAAATTTGGGTAAAATAAATATTAAAATATGTATTAGATTTATAGCACGCAATTTACACAGAATAACATAAATTAATAAGGATTTTTTTATTATATAAAACTTAAGAAGAAAATAACTAGTGGTTAGTGTAGTGATATTAGCGATAACTATAGATAACAGTATAACAACTCTCGGTTGTGCTCAATAAATAAACAAAGATACAATACAATACAACAACTCTTTATTGTACACCAAAAACAACATAATATGGATATAAACATTAACCAAATTACAATGGGCGGTCTTAGATCTACTGATTAAAAAAATGTGTATAGGGCCAACATACATTAATCTTAAAATTATTGTAAACATTGTGTAAATTACCTGATAACCGTAATCCCACCACGACATAACTCTAGCATCATCTGCAGTGTTCTGAGAAAGCCAGCCGTAGGCTTCTCGGAAATCATCCAGAATTCTGCGAGATCTATAAATTTATTGCAATCAATGTCAAAAATCATAGGAGTTTTCACATAATTTATTAAGTCATTGAAGTTACTGATTCGGAATGTGTTACTGAGAATAAAGAATATGAATATATGATTAGCACTAGTAAAAAATATATCGCAAAAAAAAACAAAAACAAAATTTAACCCCCGATGAAAAACAGAGGGGTCTTAAAAGTTTAACGTTTGTATCTGTGTGGCTGTTCGCTCGTAGCTCCTAAACGGCTGAACCGATTTAGATTAATTTTTGTTTGTTTGAATTGTGACTTAATCGTGAGTGTTCTTAGCTATGGTTTATGAAAATCTGTCAAGTTGAGTTTACATGTATTTTTTGAGTCGGGGGTTTTATATATTTTTTATTTATATTCGTCTATACTATCTGTATCTATACTAGTACCATAAAGAGGAAAGATTTGTATTTTTGTATGTTTGTTACGAATAAACTCAACTACTGAACCGATTTTAAAATTCTTTCACCAATAGAAAGCAAGAAGATCCCTGAGAAACATAGGCAACTTATTCCCGTATTCCCACGGGAACGGGAACTACAATGAAACCGCGCAGAACCGCTAGTTAAATATATTACCCGTCATTCCCATAGCTGGCCAGCACAATACTAGGGCTGGAGTAAGCGTTGGAGGTGGCCCAGGTGCAGTGGACCGAGAACAGCATGAGCAGGATCATGCAGGCGATGAGCGTGCCCGAGCGCACGTTCATGCCCAGCCCCGTGTCCGCGGGCGCCGGTGGGGGAGAGTGGGCGCGCTTCTTCAGCTTGCCAGCCTAATAATAAGATAGTTTTTAACCATTTTCAGCAGACTTCAAAAAGGTGGAGGTTATCAATTCGACTGTTTTTTTATGTTTGTTACCTCAGAACTTTCGACTGGGTGAACCGATTTAGATGATTATTTTTTTATTTGAAAACTGGTGCTTCCAGATTGGTTAGATTTTAATTTCGTCCAGTTCTGACAATGGCATCCATGAGAAAACCCTATAGTCTTAAATTTGTGGGTAAATTTTCAAAGCGGGCTTTTTTTCGTCATTACGGTGGCAATTTTTTTTTCTCATATTTTACCTAAACTAAATGCTTTAGATTATAGATTAAGATGCTGTGAATCTAATAATTTGTGAGGCGCCCTTGGAAACCCAGTACTTTCGGAGAAATATATTTTTTTAAATTTTTGCGCCACCGTAATGACATTTTCTTAAATATTTCAAATAAAAAAGCGATATTATGTAACAACATGTTTTATTTTTTAGTAATCAACTTTTTTGGTGCCAAAAACATTACTAATATTGTTTATTTCTTTAATGTATGTAGCCTTATAGGGTTACAACAGTTATACCTAGATAGTACGTAAATTTTACTAAATGCTATTATCACGGTAAAATACTTACACCACAGTAATAATATATAAAAAAACAAGTACTGTGTCTTAATATATTATTAGTAATAGTATGGATTATACAGGCATTCATCATTACGGTGGCTCATTTGTCATTCTGGTGGCCCACTGCGCCACTGCAATGACGCCACCGAAATGACGACCAAATGGTTTTTTTCAAGATAATTACTCAACTACCTAATTAACTTGGAAGATATTGGCAGGTCGTAATATCGAGGTAATTATCCACAACATACTAAGTTGACGATACAATACATCACTCTGTTCATTATCTAAAACATGCCATCGAACTGGCCGCTCACGGTGACCAAAACACATTTCAGGAAAAACTTACCTCGGGAACATGTAAAAACTTGCGTATACGCCATCCTCTCTACACACAAGTTGGGGTCCGACAAACGCTTGGGTGGTACGATACAAAAATTTGGCGTGAAATCGCTTGACTAATATGACACAAGTAGTCAAATGCGAGCATCAAAAGAGCAGTTTTACGCGGGACAAAAATATATTGGCTTCTCAGTATTTCTATTCAATAGTTAGTAAAGTTTTTGTGATTTTGAATATGAAATGGAGTAAGTATCTTTAAAATGAGATATTTTGATAAAATATACGTTAAAATTTCGTGTTATAGTGAGTCGTTTTCTGAGCGCAATTTGAAGTGGGACAAGCCTCCCAGAGGTAGGCCGCTATACAAGTCGGATTATTCAACGTGGAATATCTTTTAAGTTTATAATATTAATTCTAATTGGTTTATATATATGGTTAAGCTACGAGGTATATTTTCAAAAAGCATGTGTTTAGTCTGTTTTGAATTATAGTTTCTTTATAAAGGGCATAGGACGCCTAAAAAAGTACGCTCAAAAATTTACCCTTGTATTAAGTGTGTGCGCGACAAATAGACAAATAACTCAATATAACGTCAATGGATTTCGATGAATCTTTTTTTAACCGAATTCAAAAAAAGAAGAGGTTCTAATTTATTTTAATTTTTTAAAGTATTATTCGTTGAATTGAATTGTTATAAATGTATACAACTTGAATTTGAAAGAAATTGTAAACTAGTTATTCAAAAAATTTTTTTTGTAGATAAGAAATTCATATATTTAAGTGATGCATCTTTATAAAACAAAGTAATTTAATAACACTATTTATAGGCCTTATCTTCAACTATCTGTCTATATGCAATGGTATTATCTCTTAATACTGAGGATCACAATCATATCTACGGCATTAAACACAGAATATCGTTTTTACCTTGTCATAGAGGCTCTTCGACTCATCATTATCCATCTGGGGCAGAGGCATCTCGTCCTCCCTCAACACCAGGTCCAGCAGTATGGAGAAGGCAATGCCAGACAGCACACAGACCACAGGAGTCAGGGTCAGCATCAGACGAACCATCACACCCGCAAAGTATACTGCGCTTATAGCGTAGAGCGCCACTGCAATATTAAAATACGATTTAACAAGCGTGTACGTACATTGGTGTACACTGGGTATTTAAAGGAATGGTATATGTTAAATCCGAAAACACTGTATTTTGGGATAATCAATTTATTAACAACATGATGCGCTAGGTAGCAGAGCAGAAGTGTCATACACATGGATTTACCAAATACCTGCACTTAATCTAATATTGTTTGCGAACAAGATTAACAAGTACCTCCAATCTTCAACCTATAATTATTAGATGTAAACATTGTATATGACATACCTCCCTCCTAAGTAGATGTAATATACTTTATCTAAAATAAACACAATACAGCTGCTAATAATGCAGAAAACTAAACTTATGTACTTTTTATTTAGAACCTAAATTAGGAAACATAAATACTTTTTTATGAGATTCTCTCATAAGGAGACTTAGTATGTAAATTTAATTTATTCCTTATTTTACCCAAAGACGGGCTTCCGTCAGACTGAGATGGGATTCCTAACATTTCAACCCATCTCTCTGAGCTAGGGATCTCAATGATATCCTCATTATCTTGGCACAAACCCTCTGTTTGTTTATAACTAGATGGCCCATTCTTGTCTACCACTTCTCCTGGTAACCACCTAGGCCCATTGCTATAGTTTCTGTACATAACCTTCTGGCCTACATTAGATTCTCTGTGCTTTCTCTGGGCATTCGTCTCAATCTGGTGTTCAGTCTTTTTGTGTTGAAGATTCTCAGGGTGAATTGTGTCCAGGAGCGTGCGCAGTCGCCTGTTCATCAATAGCTCAGCAGGACTTTTGTTAGTTGCCGAGCATGGGGTCACTCGCAAACCCAGTAGTAAGTTAGGAATTTTTATGTCCCACGGTACCGTGTCCATCTTCCGTAACTTGTCCTTGACTGTCTGAACCATCCGTTCCGCGAGCCCATTAGTGGCCGGGTGGTATGGGGCAGTTGTCACATGTCTGATTTTATTAGCGTTCAGAAATTGTTTCATCTCTGCGGATACAAAAGATGTCCCATTGTCAGACACGAGCGTTTCACATAAGCCGTGTGTAGCAAATAACATCCTCAGGTGACGTATTACCGTGGCAGCAGTCATGTTAGGAACAACAAACACTTCAGGCCAACGAGAATAGGAGTCCACTACGATTAAAAGGTATTTGTTTTGAAAAGGGCCTGAGAAGTCAATGTGTATTCTCGCCCACGGTCTCGTTGGTGTAATCCATTCGTGGCTGGTTCTGGGCGGCATGTGTCTGTTCTCGAGACACTTCGTGCAGCCGCTCACCAAAGTCTCGATGTCGTCATCTAGGTGTGGGCACCAAATGTAGCTCCTCGCGAGTGACTTCGTGAGAACGGTCCCCGAGTGGGTGTTGTGGAGTGAGAGGAGCGCGGTCTGCCGCAGCGGGGCGGGCAGCACCACGCGATTGCCCAGCAGCACGCAGCCAGCCTGCAACGACAACTCGCCGCGGCGCAGCCAGTACTTGCGGAGCTCTTCGTCGGTCACTCGAGCAGGCCACCCTCGCTGTAGGTGGTGGATGACCTGTGATAACGTCTTGTCCTTTCTGGTCTCTGCCACGATCTGCTCTATGTCACACGGAAAGTCTTCTGGTGATCGGGCGCTCCTGCCCGTCCTCCATCACATGGGACAGCACTGCCCCCACCCCGTACTCTGAACTGTCGCAAGTTATAATTAATGGCTTTTGTAAGTCGTAATGAACTAATGTCATGTCGAAAGTTAACATTCGCTTAGCCGTATCAAAAGCGGTCTGTTCCCGTTCTGTCCATTGCCACGATTGTGTCTTGTCTAGCAGTCTATGTAGAGGCTCTAGTAGTGTGGCCTTGTGAGGAATGAATCTCTCGTAGAAGTTGTAAAGCCCGAGAAACGCTTGTAATTCCTGTTTGTTTCTCGGCGCGGGTGTTTGTTGAATGGAGTCTACCTTACTTGGGGCTGGATGAATACCCTCTGCATCGATGACAAAACCCAAGAATTCTACTCTCTCCTTGGCGAACTTGCATTTGTGTTTGTTGAGCCGCAGCCCCGCTTGGTCGACGCGCTGCAGCACAGCGTCGAGGCGCTGGAGCATTTCCGGCGCAGTGCGTCCGCTCACGATGATGTCATCGATTAGCACCGCGACGCCGGGGTTGCCCGCCAGCAATGACGTCATCAGCCTCTGGAATATGCCGGGACATGCTTTCACACCAAAAGCCAGCCGGTGGACAGTGTACAGACCTTTGCACGTATTGAGAGTCAGTAGCTTGGCCGTCTTGTCATCGACCACAACCTGAGTATAGGCTCGGTCTAAGTCGAGTGTGGTGAAATATCTGCCGCCGGCCACTGTGGCGAACACTTCATTAGCAGTAGGCATAGGATAGGTATCCGACTCAGTAGCTTGATTCACCGTACTGCGATAAGCTCCACATAGCCGTATTTCTCCCGATTTCTTGACTATGGGCACGACTGGGGTGCCCAGTCAGAGAAAGAAGTCGGCCTGAGCACACCTTCGGTAACTAAACGATCTATCTCTGTCTCCACTCGGTCTTTAATAGCGAAAGGCACCGGGCGTGCCTTGAGAAACTTGGGCGTCGCATCTGGTTTCAAATGTATAGCCACCGGATGTCCTCGGTAGGTACCGAGCCCGTCTTTGTATACCTCCCTGTGTTTAAGTGTTACCTTCTCAACTTCGTGTAAGTCGGCACCCAAAATAAAGTTGATGTTCAGAGTGATGTCGAGCGGGCGAAGCCAGTCTCGTCCCAGAAGATTGGGCCCCGAGCCCTTCGCCCCGATGAGGTCGAGATCGCGCGCGTTGTCGCGATGCTGCACGCGCACCGTGGCCTGGCCGAGCAGCTTGACCGGCGCGGCCGTCCACGTGCGCAGCGCCAGCGGGGCGGGCCGCAGCGCGCCGGTGGGCAGCCTTGCGCACAGCACTCGCCACGTGCGCTCGTTCACCAGCGAGAAGCTCGCGCCGGTGTCCACCTGCATCGCCACGGGCACGCCCTGCAGCGACACCTCCACCTCGTAGGGCGGCACGCGATTGTCGCTCCGTGTGTACGTCGTGTATATGCCGTTGAGAAGATTCGCGTCGCCGACGTCGTCGTCGCCGGTGAAATTGACGTTCCTGTTCGAGTTCTTCTTTTTAGCGATGCAAATTTTTTCCAAGTGTCCTTTTTTGTTACAGTACCGACACACGGTGTTAATGAAACGGCACTGTCCTCCGTGTCGATCTCCACAGCGATAGCAAAGACGGATATTCGCTTTAGACTGCACGGCGTTGATGTCCATCGGCTCGGGCGCAGGTACGGCGGGCACGTGTGTGCCGCTCGTCGCAGGACGCTCCCCGCGGTCGCCGGAGGCGTTGTGAATCATGCGCACATCCTTCCCCGCACTTTCCGAAGATAACATCGCGTCCACTACGTCCTGATAACGCAGATTGTCTCTTTTTAGGAGTTCGTATTGCAGTCTCTGATCAATCATGCCGCACACTAGCCTATCACGTAACATTCGTTCTAATTCCGAAAATTGGCAACCGGAACTGATTTTTCTGAGCTGGGCGATGTACTCCGATGCTGTTTCGTCCGGTTTTTGATCACGTTTATAAAATTTAAACGATGTCGAAATCTCATTTGGCTTCGGGCTATAATGTTTGGTTAGGATTTGTTCGACTTCCGAAAATGTCACTTCACTAGCTTTTCTAGGTGTAATTAACGCCAAAAACGTCTCAAACACTTGTGCACCACAAATAGTAAAGAAATTAGCTCTTTTAATAGCATCCACCAAGATTCCATTCGCCTCGAAACAAAATTTTAACCTATCAATATAATTGTCCCAACAGTCTGTTTGAGGGTTGAATTCCGGGAATTTCACTGACTTTTTGTCCATTTTGAATCCTCGTCGCCACTGTTAAATCCGAAAACACTGTATTTTGGGATAATCAATTTATTAACAACATGATGCGCTAGGTAGCAGAGCAGAAGTGTCATACACATGGATTTACCAAATACCTGCACTTAATCTAATATTGTTTGCGAACAAGATTAACAAGTACCTCCAATCTTCAACCTATAATTATTAGATGTAAACATTGTATTGTATATGACAGTATAGCTGTGCCCACCCGCTCGGTCATAAGGCGTGAGGGTATTTAAAATAATAAATCGGACAAATACAGCTTTCATTGTCTACGCTAGTATAAGAAGTTGTCGGTGTAATGTTTTGAACTTCAAAAATACTACAACATTTGATTCGGTCTGACGCAAAATGTGCACTTCGCAAAATGAGCACTCGACAAAAAAGGCACATTTCGCAGTTGGTGCACTTCTCATATTGTGCACTTCTCATATTGTGCACTTCTCATAATGTGCACTTCTCATAATGTGCACTTCGCAAAATGCGCACTTTTCAAGGGTATGCGCCAATGGTTAGTAACGATATGATTTGTATTTAGAATAAAATAAACACTTTTAAAAGTGTTGCGTAATGTCCGAAATGCACCTTTTTTTGTCGAGTGCTCATTTTGCGAAGTGCACATTCTGCGTCAGACCCATTTGATTTATTGTTTGGAGTCTAGAAACATCAATATTTGTTTTAATTATTTGTAGAAATATAAATGTATTTTTGTCTATAGTGCCACTAGTTTCTCGTCTCGTTTAATGGACTATTGTGCCGCCTTTATTGAACTGTGTTAAAAAACTGACCAAAATTATTGGTATCATAAATGTTTATAGAGATTTTATTTACATTAAACGTTTTATCGAATTATCATAATTAACAAATACATAATGGAGCATAGTCAAAGGTTAACAAGCGCCTGTCTTTTTTAAAAGCAGATATCAAACATATACCAATTGGATTAATTGATCCAATTGGTATATGTTTTGTTATTGGAATATGAGACGAAGACGACCAATAACTCAATCAATGTCACACATATACATTTCTATGCGCACATTAGAGCGGCTGTGAAGTTGGCTGTGTCGCGTCGCAGTAAATTATATGGTATTTGACTATCTAGTCAAATGACTCACCTACTTTTTATAATACTTTCTGATGTCATAACTTTGTCATAAAGTTGAAAATGAATTCAAATACCCTATTATAGGTGTCAGCGGGGAGTGCATGGTGTAGAGACCGCGAAAGACACGCTTGCAGCTAACTTCACCACGGCATAAAGTTAACATTATACTGTAATAAATATTGACAAACTATGTACTCACCGAAAACTCTCTCGTCATTTATATTCTTAATGCAATACCACAGTCCGACGGGGAATGTGGCAACCAGCACATGGAGATCGAAGAAGAAGGAAGACCAGGTGGTGGGCTGGTGCTCGGATACCGATGCGATAATTGGGATATGGATTTTCGCATATCCCGTGTCCCAAAGTGAGTAGAAACTGGAAAAATCAAATTATAAGTTTTTTTTGGGATATAAGTTAATCAGTGTAGAAAGTTATTTTTAACATGTCTTTGGTTTTTAGGTTTTCGTACCCAAAGGACCTATAGTAAGTCTACGCCGTCTGTCTGTTGAAGGACTGTTACTTTGGAACCGTAATATATAGCCAGTTGGTAATTTCACAGAATAATTGTTATTATGGCGTAAATAAAGTAAAAATAAAATGAATGTTTTAACGTTTTTTTGGCAAACGGGACCCTTGCACGAGACCGACTCGCACTTGGGTTTTTATTTATAGCTACAGAGGGTGCAAAAAATACTTTATGCCATCGGATTGCTATAAAATAAATTATTCCACATAAAATAAATCCATTTTATACTAATCTGAAAAACCTTGAAAATACCACCCATTCACACTCAAAACAAGATTTAGCAGGCAGACTGTATTTGTTACAGTACAGTTTAACTTGCAAATGAGTTTAGTCTACGATACGATACTAATTGGTGTGACCATCTTCATGTGCAACATTTTTTTTAGTTTTAAGTTCTTTACGTACCTTAAAATTGACCATCTGAGGCCCACGAGCGAATTAGGACAACAGTTTTTTTTTTTATAATAGTATTATATATTTGAAATGGTTAAACAGATTTTCTCGAAAATAAGTATCATCTATCCCCTATACTTGCCAATATTATAAAGATGAAAGATTTGTATGTTTGTATCATTGTTACGAATAAACTCAAAAACTACTGGACTGATTTTAAAAATTCTTTCACCAATAGAAATCTAGAATATCCTTAAGTAACATAATTATGTTACATTTTATTCCCGTATTCCCACGGGAACGGGAACTACGCGGGTGAAACCGCACAAAACCGCTAGTATCATAATATGAGAACTGTTTTAAACAATCTACATTCCGCTTTCTTAGGTCCAGCGGCTGGCAGAACGTAAACCGCATTGATACATCAATCAGGACATTACTCTATATTTATTGCAGGATTATTTCGCTAAAATGGTAAGTTCTGGTACCGTATCTATGCAGCTGTGTATACATTATGACTTCAATGACCTATACTAGGCGTTTACATTCACCAAGTTAATGATCCATTGTTGTAATGTATACCAAAGATCAGCCGCAGTTATTAATGTGTTCTCAGAAAGTTAAATAATAATAATAATATTATTATTAATTGGAACTCAAAAATTGAAACCGCCATTTTGTTTTAAACAATGGCTATTTAATGATTATTATTTTTTATAACGCTGGCTTACCTACAATAGCTAGGTTACATTCCAATTTCCTTGAGTACTTTAATACGGTTTTAAGACCGTTTAATCGCAAAATTGCATATTAATGAAGGATAAGTTTATGTACTCTTCCGCAATTTTTTTTGTTATTTTATGATTTTGTTACTGATACTGAAATACTACGGAAGCTAGCGTAGCGAGTAATTAATAAATAATAATGATAACTAGCTTTCAGGAGGTATAACTTAGTGGGTAGTAAGTAAGGGTATTGAGAAATTGCCGCGGCCACGGGAAATGACGTCATCTACGTGTATACTTACCGGCCGCTCCATGGGGCAATAATTCCCATATATGTAAGAAGCACGACTGCAAGGAAGACCGCCGCTGCTGCCACCAACCCGCCGAGAATAAGGAGCTGCTTCCACTGCCCTTTGGGGTTCAAGCTGTGAAGGTACTTCATAGCACCAATGGCCATCAACAGTGCAAATACACCTGAAAAAATGCATTAATAAAGTTGCATAATCAAAACTATGTTTTTAGAGTTAGAGAAGGAACAACTAAAACATTGCTTAAAAAATATACATACATACATACATATGATCACGCCTGTTTCCCGTAGGGGTAGTCAGAGACCACTTCTTTCCACTTGCTACGATCCATACATACTTGTTTTGCTTCGTCCACTTTCATTATTCCTTTCATAAATGCTCTTCGGTTTAGGGTACCTACTACCTACTCTTGACCTGGCATTTTTTTTATATATACTCCGAAAAGACAAGGCTTTATTAAGTCATTATTAATGTTATGTCATATTTACGCAATTGTGACTGTCGTAGTTAAAATTTAAATACTTTTAAATATTATGGTCATATTATTTATTAGTAGCAGTAAATTTTATGGTGATACTTCTTTTTACGAGCAGCATACGTCGAACTTATAATAGCTACCATTTAAATAAACATATGTGTATAAGGTCGATTCACTAATTAGTCAGTCCCGAAATGTTAGCTATGCAGTAAGACAATGGGATTGTTTTATCGTGATAAATTGTTTACCAACCAAATGTTACTGTTCCAAATAAGTCAACATTATTAATTCTTAATGAAGGCAATTGTTGTCATGAAGGCTAGAGATTTGATTATCGCCGAAATATAACGTTGACTCCGTTTATTATCATTCTCCTGATTACATTCCTTGATCAGTAACTGATCGCTTGATAAGAATAATCTTAGAAGTACACAATTCGACCCCATTTTCCAAGAAAAAAAATATCTTCATTTGACACACATAAGTGAGTAAAATTAATACATAAAAGGAAATAATTAATTTATTACTGACTAGCTTTTACCCGCGGCTTCGCTCGCGCACTTTTATTTCACCCCCTCAGAATTTTACAAAATCCTTTCTTAGTGGATGCCTACACTTATAAGCTATCTATGTGCAAAATTTCAAGTCTCTAGGCCCAGCGGTTTAGGCTGTCAGATGATGATATATCACCAATCAGTCAGTCAGTTTTTTTTTAAGTTTTTATTTTATATATAATATACAAGATTATATTGTTAAAAAATTGGAAACAGCCATAAAAATACTTCCTAATTGTTGTGAGCAGTTAATTAAACTTAAGTTATATTGTTAAAGGTTTTCATCACACACATTTATTGCACTGTAAATATATTATGGGTTGTTGAAAAATTGTTCAAACAAATTAAATGCAAGTAACAGCATTTTACGATAAGAGATTTAAGTAGGCTATAAAATAGGAAACTGCAAGAGATTATACTGTATTAATGTTTTTATTTGAATTGGTAATTAGTTTAATCTCATTTCATATTTTCTGTGTCTCTTTTTCTGTTATTTTGCAATATATCTATCAGTTTTTAGCACAATAAGCTATTGTTAAATAGCAATTTCACTTTAATTCCTTGCTGTGGAACCTGTTTGTAAAATATGGATCACCACACGCATGTCTGATTAACAGTGATCAGAGTAGGTAGATTGATTTTTTGTACCTACTTGCATCATATCATAACATGGACATAAAATTTTTCCGTATATTACCAAAAATGGTACTGAAATTTCGTAAAAAGTGCAATAAAATAAAAAAAAATTACCTCATATGCCAACCTTGAATATTGTTGTTAACATGACTTGATCCTTATTCTCAATTTTTATATTCAGGTATTCAGGTTGATGATGTAAATATGCAAATCACATAATTATTTACAGAACATAATAAATTTGTTGATAATGAACCTGTACCACATATTTCATGGTAGAAACTGCATCTCTTTACTAGACAACCAAGTCAGTTAATTAATTAAAAAGCACATATAAAAAAAACACGCCTTTTATCCCCGAAGGGCTAGGCAGAGGTATTCCATTTCTGGATATCTTCACTTTTCACAAGATATTCTTTGTACCCCTAAAGGTGGTGAGCCCATCGCCACATTAAATTTGTACCCCTAAAGGTGGTGAGCCCATCGCCACATTAAATTGTTTTTTTTTACTTAATTTGTTCAACTCACCTGACGCAGCCATATGCTCACTTGTCCGGATTGGTTGGAAACCAACAAATGGTATTTGCATGGAGCACAGCAAACCCACTATGTAGAACACAGAGTAACTGACAAATAGGCGCTGGGAAAACCGTCCCATGATGAGCAGCACAAACACGTGCAAAGGAATCAGGTTGATGATGAATACATAACCACCCCATGCTGATACCTTTAGGAGAGGAAGAAATAAGAATATATATTGGATTTTCATTTATTTGTGACCTTACTTTTTCAGCATGTTTGACCACAAATACCTCAAAATATTAGTTCCTCAATTTTACGTTTTCCGTTACGTTTAGAGAATCTTAGGGCTATTTACAATGCCATTTATTTTTAAACATAATTTACAAATAAGGCACAAAAAATAACTGTTTCAAATTCCAATAGTAATAACTTACCATGTAAAAGTAGGACAATGCTGTACAGATTGACCAGAAAATTGAACCATTTTTCACGCTCTTCAGCCACAGATAATAGGTGAATTGCAAAGCAAAAATAGCTATGCCTTCATTGTCATAGCTTCCTGCTACTGATCTACTACTGTAACCGGGAACTATTGCTATGAAACAAGCCGCAAATAAGCCGGCGCCATGCGACCACAGCTCCGACGTCAGTAGGTATGTTGCTATGGCCGTTAAACCACTGCAATAAAACACATTGCGTCAATCTAAATCCAATCAGAACATTTTGTAAAACACCAATCATAAAATACATACCTAAAAACAGGTGCAAGAAACACACAAATATCTCTAATGTGTATAGGAATATTGAGAGCATGCAATACCCAGTGTATTGTACCCGATGTTATCATCAGCCCTGGGTAAACGGTACCCCCCACTATACGACCCAGGGGGTACCATGCTCTTTCATCAAACCAGTTCAGGAAATTGTAAAAGCCATGCTGCACCATATACGCGGTAGAACGGTAGTTGAACCTAGAACATGAAAACTGATGAGAAAAAGAAAATTCACTGAAGCAAAAGTGCTCAGATCTAGTTCCTGCACTTACCATGGATCGAACTCATGAATGATACTCTCAAATCGTATAACAGCGAAAAGCCGGGATGCGAAACCGGCCAGCCAAGCCAGTGACAACACAGTAACAGTAATCAACGTGCTCAAGCCGGCGGTATTGTCCATAATCCCCTTATTATGTTTATTACCGGGCTTCGCAACTACAGCGGCCGGCGTCTTGGCATCCATTACCACTAAAAACTATTCTAAATTTTCTCAAAAACTGTATTTTCATACATCAGTTCCCAACAATTCGATTTTACAAAAATTGACTTTTTGAGTGACGGACACGTCTCTCTTTAAAAAAAGTTACCATATTAAAAATTAAGAGAGAAGGGTTACCAGATTCTTGATATTTATGTTGATCGTCAGTAGGCTTTCAGTAGGTGGTCTCAGGGGCACGCGGCAAGTCGCCAAACGATGGTCATATGAATTTTTTTGTTCATTGTTCATTTTTCAAGTCATCCGAAAACGTTTAACAGTGAATTTTTCAGTAGAAGTACTATTATTTTACCGTCGAAAGAAGGATGAAAGTGTTGAAGAAATATTGTTGTTGTGCGACTGAATACAGTTTGTATGACTAAAGAAAGAAAGGACTGTCCAACAAAATTGGGCGTAAAACCAACTGACAATGACACTTCTGTTGTTTAAGTTGAAACTAGGCTGTATGGGCCTAGACCCCTCTGCCTTTCCCAAACGGGATAAATAAAAAAAAATAGTTGAAATTGACATGACATTTGCTTTGTCGAATCGTTGGTTCGCGATGGTTGTTTCTTTCGATAAATAGAAAATAAATTAATAAAATTACTGATCTCATCAGTCCAAAAACCCTGTTATACTGTACAAAAAAGTACTTTTATTATTTGTGGCAAATGTCCAATTACCAAGAAATCGTAAATTTAAACGTCGGTGGCACCAGGTAAGTCAAGAAATAGAAAGTTATTAGAATTAATATAAGTCGTGATTGAATATATAACTAGAATTTATGTAGTGCGTTTGTGCTTCCATTATTTACTATAAATGGGACAATGACTACCTAACCCAAGCTTTGACTGTGATACTATCATATTTTTTGTATCTATAACTAAAATGCATTTGGATGATTCATCAATCATGTTATGAAAGTAGGTATGGTATACTCTTAGTGGTTCATTGGCCGATCAATTGGTAGCAGTTATACCAATTTGATTGAGTAAAAAGATAGTACCAATTTATATTTTGAGTACCATCTATGTAGTATCTTTATTGTCAGCTTAATATCCTTTTTTTTTATTTATAAATATACTTTACAATAGACAGCAATCAAATGAAAAACTTATACCCCCTCAGGGATAAAAGGCGTGAGATTATATTATTATTATATTATTTATATTTCTTTTATTCAATTTGTGTTTTTAATAGCTTTAAAAACTGAGAAACAATTTATTACCACTTACAGATTTGCCACATCCTGGCACACACTGACATGGGTGCCAGACACATTTTTTACAGCCCTACTAAGTGGCAGAATACCTACAGTAAGAGATGAAACTGGTGCAATATTCATAGATAGAGACCCCAACTTATTTGGACTTATCCTTAACTTCTTACGTACCAGAGATATAGACCTTAATAATATAAACATAAGAGCCCTCAGACATGAGTGTGACTACTTTGGAATAACTCCTCTTAGTAGGAGATTGGCACTATGTGATGAGATGACCCATTCATCATGTGGAGATGTACTATTTTATGGTTACTTGCCTCCACCATGTAAGTATATATCTATATACATATGATAAAATTGTAACCGGCTGAATTCGGTACATAGGAGATATTTAAGAAAACTTAATATGAGGTGTCTTTATAACATCAACAGAACCCAAAACACTTATGGTCAATAATATTTTTGTCAATCTATCTGTCGATGTTTGTATGCACATTACCCAAAAAACAACTGCACCAAAAGATGCGGTCTTTACAGGTGCATTGTTGCCGGTCTAACTAAAAATTTGATACAATCAACATATTGTATTGTTTATTCTTAGTTAACAAAAAGTTACAATCTGATTAACTACACAAACTTTTAATAATAGTAATGCTATATATATCATGATAACAACATACAATTGCCTGATTATGATAAACCTTTCTAATTATAATTGATTAATCAGATCAGAATAATCTTTATTGAGTGTCTGGTATTTTGTTTAAAATATATTTACAAACGAAAGATATACTAGTGAATCAATTTTATATGCCTAAATGATAGCCTTAATATATTTAAGTTAAATCACTTTTTTCTTTTAGGAAACAAACTAAACTGATATATAATATACAGCTAATCACTACATAGTATAAAACAAAGTCGCTTTCTCTGTCCCTATATCCCTATGTCCATATGTAAGCTTAAATCTTTAAAACTACGAAACATATTTTGATGCGTTTTTTTTTTAATAGATAGAGTGATTCAAGAGACAGGTTTTAGTGTTAGCATTGCACCCGTGAGAAGCCGGAGCGGGTCGCTAGTATATTATAAGACACAGAATTATACTATCAACCCTCGCTTCGCTCTGTTTTATATCCTGTTTACTTTAAATGAGCACTTTTTCTATGTATATATTTATTTTCGGAAATGGCTCTATTAATTTTGATGATTTTTTTATACAGATAGTCTTGCATTTTAAGTTAAACTGCATAGTTAGTTGTATTTCCTGTAAAAATTATCAAATAGTACAGCCGCTCACCGGCAGATATCATTAGTACTTTAAACGAGTAATACTTACATGCGTAGAGACGGCGGGAAGCGACTTTGTTTTATACCATGCAGAGATAACACTATTTAAAACCTGGTTGACAAAAAATTTTATATTGTGGTTTGAGAATGTTAGAGTATACTAACTGCATTTTTTGTTGTTCCCAAACTTTTTTTAGTAAATACGCAAGTTGCAAATGGTAGTAATGGAAGAAATGGCAACAGTTGCTCAAGGAAGAACTCGACCGCATCCAACACTGATGTAGCAGCTCACAGAACGCATTCTAGAAATTCGTCACTGGATCTTCGTACTGTTGGCAGGATACCTTCACAAGACCAATTAAGGTTTATTCCACATATTATTTCTAAGTAATATTTAAACATAGTAATACTCAAATTAATTCCGAGAAACATTGTATCACAGCACAGTGGATTTTTAACATCTTTAAATACTATTCACTCTTAATGTTATGTGTGAACTTACCTTTATATGTGTTTACCCATAGAAGTGTTTAAATAGGTATAGTATAGTATCCTACATTACCCCTAGCCACATCTGTATCGTCTATACTAATATTATAAAGAGGAAAGGCTTGTATATTTGTTTGTAATGAATAAACTCCACTGAAACCATATAAACAATTTAAAAAAAAATTTCAACAATTAAAAGCTTCCTTTTTTTGAGAGTAATAGTTTGTCTTGACCACATAACTCATGCAAGTGAAATCGCGGGGAAGAACTAGTCAAATATATATATATATATATATTTCATAATAACACAGATTTAAAAATGAATGGTTATTAATTAAGACGAACCATCTGGGGGCCTATTCTACTAAATTTCAACAGTTACAGTTGGATGACAATGACAATGACATGGTCAGTCGATGGTGTTATTTGCTTTGAAAAGTGTCAAACTAACACCATTGTCTGACCTTGGATATGTCATAGTCATCCAATTAAGACCGTTGTCATTTAGTAGAATTGCCCCCCTGCTTGTTTGTCCCTTGTATACATTTCGTTATGTTTTTCTAGCCGATGTGGCAGAGGACATTCCAGAGCTGCATCTTTAGGCAATGCAGATCCTCATAAAGGACTTCGACCCCCTGAAAGTAAGTCCTTAACTAAAAGTAGGAAGTTGGAGAACAATATTGTAAATTTATTATATTTTTGTCTATTTTCAGTAAATACCTGGGCAGACAGTATGAAAGTTCAGATTATAAAAGCGCATCACAATTGGATTGCGGTAGCGTATTCACACTTTGTAACAGGATATAGGTAAGTGATAGTCCAATAGAATCAGTTTATAAGACTATAGTTGTATATCTGTGGCGAAGTCAGTACCATAATTCAGGGACAGTGGACATGAATTTACTTTTAAATAAGTAAAAAACTAGTAAATTAATCATTAAAATGCCAAAAAAACGACTTCTAGTTAAATGCACAACACAAACTAGTGCAGTCACGTAAAAATGTAAAATATAATAACACAACACCTTGCATTTCAAATTCCGTCTAACCATTTATGGTTCAATCGCTAACCCGGTTAAACACCCGAGAAACAATACGCTTCTTTTGTGTTAGTTAGTTAATCATTATTCTATCGCGTTCATACCCAATCACGTTGACTGCCATAAAAACATGCACTGTTTATTGGCAACCACCTGTGTTAACTGGTCAAGTGTATTTACAGATTGACAGACTCGTGTGGATGGTATGTGGTATTCCAATCGCCAGTACAGGATTCAGTGATAGAAAGAATAGCTTTGAATGCCAAGTCTAGTGGTGGCAGCAATTCCAGTGGGAATAACTCAACTGGCACTGATGTAATGTTGGGCATATCGAGTGGACCACTGGTGAGACTGTGGGCTTTCTCTACCCATACAGAGCCGGTTAGGAGGACTTTAATAGGTGAGTTTTTGCTCGCTTATGTATAAACTCAAGTGTCTAACCATTTTTGTGAAATCATCATTGTGAATCTGTATCAGCTTGAGCATGTTTCTTGACAAATGAGGAATAATATACGAGGTATATAAAAAAATTAACATATTACCGTGTAGACCGGCCATAAGTATTGATGTAACACTGTTCTACCAATTACGCAGCAAACACCGTTTGGTCGAAACGTTCAAGCCTAAAACATTTGCTAGGTATTTGATAAAAATTTGCGACTCCATATGGTCGCTCTACTGATTATATGGTTGGTGTAGCAAATACGAGTACACAGAATATCTACACAGATAGATACACTTAATATTGTCCAGTCAAGAGAATGTGGAGCTTGACACATTGGACTCTCTAACGTTCTTATTACAATAGCCTTAGAGGTCAGACTCGCACTACAAGTGTAAAGCTTCATGTGCTCTTGACTGTATCATAATCTTAAATCATTATATTTTTGTTTATACTTCCACAGCACTATCAACTTAAGTTTAACACATGACACGCTTATTTTTCAGGAACATTCAATCTGGGCGTTCGCGTAGAACACCTATTATTCGTAGGCCCACAACTTGTAGCCCTTAGCGGGGCAGGTAGCAGAAGCAAGGCAGGTGTCTGGCATACAAGTACGCAACACTGGCAGACCCAGGACGTAGCCCACCTCACCACTTATGACACCGCCGGGTCTTTCCTCCTGCTAGGCACTGCTACTGGAGCTATCAATTACATTGGTATGTATACTATTTCATTTGAGCTAATACTTGGCAACTGTAAAGTCCATATTGATCAAAATACGAAAATTCGTTCGATTGTTTTACCCAATTTTCAACCTACTTGAAAAAGAAGGAGGTTTTCAATTCAACTGTATTTTTTTTGTATGTATGCTACGTGATTGTTCTGCCAATTATGAACCGATTTTGATGATTCTTTTTTTGTGTGGTAGATAATACTTTAAAGCTGGTCCCATTTTAATTTTATCAAAAACGGTCTAGCGGTTTTTAAAAAATCAACAAATGCCAACGTTTACGAAACGGTTACGATATTTGTGTACATATCTCACAAATATTTTTGCTGCAAAATACAAGAAATTCCGCATTCGAAGCTCAATATAATTTTATTTTTAGTATATCAGTCAAGCACCGTGCGGTTATAATGCGTGACAGAACAATTAAAAATCAATTGTGTCTCATTTTCTTGACTTAAGAGGTTAATAGACAATAATCCAGATCGCTCGATCGTTTCACTTCCCTTGTTATCGAAAACCAATGCAAAACTGTTATTTTTCTGGTATCAATTCAGTTCGGCAAATAAACTACGGCGATAGAAGCACAACTATGGTATAATAATGAACTTTAATCAGAAGGTTTCAACTTTGAAATTTAAGAAATATCCCGTAGTAGTAATAAAACTTTGAATTGCCGAAACTGTTTCGGAGTCTAAGTTCATTTACAGTTGCCAAGTAAAAGTGTTAAATAAAACTATTCATAGTAAGAACCAAATTTTTTTCGTAATCCAGGTTATTTGCGAAACTACGTCCCGAAGCGAAATCACCAAGTTGATAAAACTGGCAAGTGACTAGTTACTTTGCAGCCAGGTCTTTCTTAGTTTAAATAAATAACTATTTTAATAGAGTTGAAATGACTTTGAATAAGTGGACTTATAAGTCCCTACTTCGAATAAAACATTTTGATTAGACTTTTACACGAATGCGGCAAATCTGAATGGAAGAGTTACGAGTATTTTTGTAGTTTTTCTGTGTATGTATATTTCTATTTACGTATGTCCAACCGTAGCGTCTAAACTAGTTATCCGCTTTTGATGAATGAGGTGTTTATCGAATCGTGAAATAAAGCAGTAAGAGTTTTAGTTTCGCCTATACTAGATGTTTTTTTTTACCGTCTGGATAAAAATTTGACGTATAAGGTATCTAGAGCCGAAGTTATACACGAGATTAATTGTTAAATATACTTAGTCATGTTTAATGCAATTTACAAAATCTAGAAAACTACGCACAGTACTACGCGCAGCTGGCGGTTGTAGGTAGATTGCGCATAAATGGAAGCTACGAGCCTGTTTCTTTTTAAAATACTATTTCAAATTTTTTTAGTGTATATTATTGACTACAATTGAGTAATGTATATTAGTTTAAGTAAGAGAAAAAAAATATGAAAAAAAAAATTTTTTTTAAGTAACATTGCCAAATGAATCTATTACACTTACCTATCACACCACATTTTTTCCAGACGGTAAAAAAAGTCATCCTGTATAACTAATAAAATCTTATATTGCATTTTTTGCTCTTTCTACGAATAGTACAGCTATTAATTGTGTTTCTACGTTTGTCCACAGATATGCAAAAGTTTCCGCTACGTATGAAGGATAATGATCTCTTAGTAACGCAATTGTACAAGGATCCGAACCAAGAACCTATTACGGCGATATCTGTGTATCTAACTCCAAAGACAAGTGAGTTTTCTAATGTGGATAATTGGTCACATTTTATTTAGTCTCATTGTATTTCAAGTCGTATTTCAAGCGCAACTCTTGACATATATCTATCTCTTCCTTTATCTTTCATTACATATCATCTTTTGCCGTCATTATTGTATCCTATACGCTAAGAGGTAAGTATGTACCTACATGTTGTAGCCACTCGTAGCGGAAAAATATCCAAATACTCGCAGTATGAATATAACTCATCTATAGTTTAATATCTTTGATCGCAATAGTGTTCTGTTCTCTACAGATTTATGCGGCAACTGGATAGAGATAGCGTACGGCACGCGGTATGGCTCGGTGCGCGTGATAGTGCAGCACCCGGAAACGGTCGGACACGGCCCGCAGCTGTTCCAGACCTTCACCGTTCACCAGAGCCCCGTCACCAAGGTAAACATTAAAGGTTATAAATGCGAAAGTGAGTTTGCTTGTCTGTTTGTTTGTTATGCTTTCACGCATAAACCACTAAAACACCAGTATATTCTTTGGTTTCTTGTCGATCAATTATTAGATCTATCGTTCATCAGAATTTGAATTCAGAACTAAGTTTCCGCGTGAACTACACAGTATGTGTTTGAACTTGAAGCGACCGCACTCTATCGCATTTTAACTAACAAACGTAGTATAGCTCGTGTGCGACAGAGATAACGCTCTACGGAGCCGAAATTGGACGATTGTATCTTTCCAAGGTCGTGTGCAATATTATCCCGCGGGTACTGTACTAAGTTTCTGAAAAACATTACTAGGGTAAAACACCCAATTGTTGACACCCCACGATAGTTCAGTTCACCCCAACAGTTTTATTCAAAATTACGATACACAGTTAATATATTTAGAATAATCAAACAAACACGGTTGTTTTATCTAGTTATTCTAAATATAATCCAAATCTGATAAAAATCTGATGGGGTGTCAATTAATTGGTGCAGTGAACTAGGGTGTCAATAATTGGGTGTTTTACCCTACCTATTATAACTACCTACACTAATACTACGGTGTACCCGCAGGTATCCTTGTCGGAGAACTATCTAATATCGGTGTGCAGCGAGTACAACCATGTAAGGTCGTGGCGAGTGACGCGGTTCCGTGGGATGATCTCTACGCAGCCCGGAACCACGCCCAAGGCGGCCTTCAAGGTGCTAGCACTGGAGGCCCCAACTGCGCAGGCGCACAATGACTGCGGTATGTTTTTTAACTGACGAAAAAGGAAGTGGTCCGAAAGTCAAACTGAGTTACTTACACTAGTTTAGGAGATTACTGATTACCTACTAAGACTAAAAAGATTTAATTTTATCGCATTTCAGTTGTAACTTGTGTATAATAATATGTAGTAGATTGCTACTACTAATAGAATAATAACTAAGTGTATTTTAAAGAAAAGAAAAATAATAGTAAAAAACTGCCCATAGTAGCAACATTGCAATCGAAAACTAGCAGTAATAAAAAACTGTCTATGGTACCAACAGATTTTTGTGGGAGGTTGCACATAACTTCGCTTGCACCTAACTTCACAACCACAAAAAAAATACGGATTATGTGCTATCAATAAAATAAAAGTGGGACAATTGATGTCATAACAATTTTTTGGGTTACATTACACCAGTAATGTACGAGTATAAATGGTATAATTTCAATTTTAAGGGTATCCTAGTGCGGGGTTCAGTGTTATTTTTAATTTATCTGTATAACAACTTGTGAATCCAAATAAATTATTATTATTATATTATATTTCTTGTTATTCATAGGACCGTACGGCGAGCAGGACGAAGAGCAAATATTCATACAGAAAGTAGTACCGGACACAGACACGTTGTACGTGCGGCTGGCGTCGAATGGAAAAAGGTACCGCGATTACTTAGCAATGCACCAACAGTCGTAGTCCCGCCTGATCCACTTTTGGGGCCATCTGGCTGTCTTTTCCTCATCTCTCACCTCATCACTCTGTCTGCTCAATAATACCACCATTTTAGAAATATATTTTTTATACCATCTATTCGAAAAGTGACGTTTTGGTCCTCAATAAGTGGGAGCAAAGTAAGTTTTTTTTGCAATAGGGTTTTAATAAGTGCGAATAAAAGTGTTTTGAATTTGGAATTAAAAATATTCATCAACATTCTTAGCCAAAGAGATTCGCAAAATAAGTTTGCATCTAAGGTTGGCGCCACTGTAGCTTAAGTACTATAACAAAACATGACTGAATGGCGTTCGATGGTTGTGCCACACTGTCAGAAAAAACTCGCTGTGGCAATGCGCTCGTTTTCGTAGTTATTTTTCTCATAAAGAGGTATGAAAAGCAGAGAGTATCATTCAGTCGCAAAATTATTTTTACCCTCACTTCGTTCACGTTCATCATTCACTATGTTTGTGATTTAAAAAAATGCCCTCGCTGTAAAAATATCGTTTTGCTCCCCTATGAGTCTTATGACACAATCTACTAATAATTCCTTATTGACTAACGCGACAGAACAGGACAGAACTGTTTTCTGTTTCAAATTAAACCAAATATTTTTATTTGCATTTCATAGGTAGGTATTACACATGGACGTAGTATATATGTGTACCTACATGAGTATTACAAGATTTTAAAAGACATAGTAGAGCTCTATTCTGTGGCACCCTTTCGTAGACGAAATCTTGAGAGATACATCACACTCCAATATCATTCTAATTTGCCTTGCTTTTTTCACCCGTTTATTTTTCTTTTATAGCAGTTTTTTCTTCTAACAGAGTATGCACAATAAGATCAGTGGATGGTTCGGCGGTGTCGTGCTTCACGCTGGCCGAGTGCGAGGGCGCGCTGAGGCCAAGGCGGCTGCTTCTGTGCGGGCACAGGTCCGGCGGAGCACAGATGTGGGACCTGACGGCGCACATCGACAAGGCTGCCAAGCCTATTGTGGCCGTTGCCTCGGGCAGTGGGGGTGAGTTTAAGTTTAAAAGTACCATTATCTATAAAAACATCAAAAAGATCACGTTTGTCGCATGGGAGCCTCCTTAAATATTTATTTTATACTGTTTTTTAGAATTTCTTGTTATAGCAGCAACAGAAATACATAATCTTTGAAAATTTCAACTAACTATCACGGTTCATGAGATACAGCCTGGTGACAAACGAACAGCGGAGTCTTAGTAATAGGGTCCAGTTTTACCCTATAAGTACGGAATCCTAAAAACCGTCCAAATATAAGGTAAACCTGCCAGGAACAAGCTGCAAGTACCGTAACTTGTTGTTAATTGTTGCTTGGATACAGGAGAAATAAATCTCCAACTATACACGTAGTCAACCCGTAACATTCCACTACTAGGAAGGAGGAAGTATGAGCCATAATCTCTTACGCGATCCCACAGCGAGCAGATGGTTTTATGCTAGTGGCCACCTAACTGTCCCCAAGGGTATCTGAAATGGCTTAACGACTTATATTGTCCGAAAACACGGAAGTGTGACAATTCAGTGACATTATATCGCGAGCGCGTGACCACCTAATGAGACGGTCACCCATTCACTGACAGCTTTCTTTGCTTAACCGGTGTGATCGTTACAAACATACCAGTACTGCAGGATTACAGGCGCCTCTAATAAGTGAGAGTAAATAGGTGACATTAAAACCCGACTAGGGAAAAATTAACCATATGTCACCTAGGCTATAATAACGAATCGATCGACAACTCATTTGTCAAAATCGGTTAAGTAATTTAGGCGCTACGTCCAAAGTAGCGCCTAAATTACTTAACCGATTTACGTTAATAAATCTGCAATAAACTAAGTCGCGAGAAAAGGGTAGTTCTATATTTAGCCTATGCCACCCGGACTGTAATAAGTAATAACAAATGTAATGACACCTCATTCATCAAAATCGGTAGGCGCTTAGATTGAGAACATGTATTGCCTGCAAAAAATACAACCCTTCCTTTTAGCTATAGTCTGGTAAAAACTAGGAAAGTACAAATCTCGTATACCGAAGACT
Source organism: Ethmia dodecea (assembly GCA_963855545.1). Classification (NCBI taxonomy): domain Eukaryota; kingdom Metazoa; phylum Arthropoda; class Insecta; order Lepidoptera; family Depressariidae; genus Ethmia; species Ethmia dodecea. The sequence continues at coordinate 9,581,971 of OY979457.1, forward strand.
CTGTAGTATGTCTACCTTAGTATACCTTATATGTAGTATACCTTATTCGATGAAGGACTGCCAATGCTCACCATCTATAGCTTAGACGAATAGGGTTCTATCTATTCGGATATTTCTATCTGCCCAAGAACCTTCCTGCTAGTCACAATTTTTAGATAGAAGCTAAATAAAATCATTTCCTTTCAGCTGAAGGCGAAGAATCTCCAGTAACAGACGGTGGGCCGACCCCTGACGAGCTGGTTCGGCTACTGTCGGCGTGCGACCTCGACGCGACCCCTGTGCCAGTAGTGGTGCCCCAGTCCCCAAACAGGCCCATCCAGGCCCCATGAAGCCTGGCCTGCACTGCTCTAATGTGGCTTTGCTCTGTCGCGAACGAGTGAGACAAGACAATAACTCTTTATTGTACACCAAAAACAACACAGTATGGATACAACAATTAGTTAAAGTACAATGGGCGGTCTTATCTATTTTAGCGATATCTTCCAGACAATCTTGGGATGGATGAAACTGAGAGACTAGTGAGATTGGGGTTTCCTCGCCACGACACGATAATACAAAGAATATTTGTTACCAGGGTCCAGACGTTCGCTACACACGAAGTAATAGAGTGCGTTTGAAAATATTGGCTTGAACAGTTGTACTTTTTTTTGTCTGTTCTATCTTTAATGGTCAGTGAAGGGCGTTGTTTGTACAGGAAAGTGGGTGACCGTTCTCCATAGAACTCAACCCCGAAAAACTTGGAAGATTCGACAAAAGGGTAGTCGATTGTGTTTAAATTTAATTGTGATATTATCTCAAAAATGATGACGTCATAGTTTAATATTCAGTACATATTCTAAGATGAGATCTTGGTAAAAACGTGTATTTGAATGCGTTCATAAGGTTCAATTTTGTTATTTTGACATTTGTGACGTTGTAAATAAATATGGCGTTTATTAGATAAAAGTAACTGATTTGATTGGGCAGTCGACTACCCAAATAAGCCTTATCCCAAGAGGAGAAATCGCAAAATCGAGTTTCTACTTTTGAGACTTGTCCACGAAAATGTAATGCCTTAAAACACCTAAAAACTTATGTTTAATTATGAGGTAGGTACTGATTGTAAAAGGTCAACAAAGCACATTCAAATTCAAGTATAAATCCAAAAGCAGCTATAAAATAAAGGCAGCTGCCTTAGTTTAATGCATAGCTAATGAGTAATGATCATATGCCTCGTAGAGATCTAAAAGGCGCCTTTGCCTAAACCGTCTATGCAATCTTGCCTAGGGTATGCCACCCACAACGGGTTGCATAGTTTGCATACCCACGTGCCTTTCGGTGTTTGAATCTGAGGTTTTTTAATGCCTCTAGTCTTCAAAAGAAAAAAAAATCACCAAGGTGTTTCGTTTAATGATCAAAACTATAAAAAAGCTACAACTTAGTTGAGAAATAACAAATAAAGCTGAAGATAATCGGAGAGCTGAAATGGTAGTCTGAAATAATATATCACAGTTTTTTGTAGTAAATGATTACTGCTACTTTACTGGTAATTTCCATATCAGCAGTGAACTGCAAGCCTTTCTAAGATTTTCCCTTCATTAATATTTTGTAAATATTTTTTGAAATGTTAAAATTAATATATTTTCTTGAAATATTAACTTAACTTTTTGATAGGACTAGAAGTAAGTTTGGCGAATATACTAACTTACATCACAATGATAACAGATTTTTTCAAGCTAATTTTACTCGAAATTCTAATATTGAATTTCTTTTCAGTGGAAAACTGTGCAAGTAACACCATTGCCATAAAAATCCTATTGCTAATGATTCTTTTGTAATTTCATTGTTTCTATGTTGATCGTCGACTTGATCGAGATATAATATTGCTGAGAATATAGGTATATATGACCAGATTTTTCTGTGAATATCAAACAAAACGCATGGCATAGAAAGACTGACTTAATTTAGCTCAACCTTTAAAAAATCTCATAAATAATGTTTATTTTTTAAAATTGATGTTTTATAACTTTTAAAATGCGTTAGTATTTAAATCTAGTTATATGTGACTGAATTTTACTTGCATTATTATAGGGTGTTTGAAATAATTAACATGCTACTTCAAATTTCATTATTTAAAAGATAAATTATTTTATTTAAAATTTTCAAAGCTATAACGCAATAACCGTTACTTCTTACACCCTGTAGGTTAACCGGTACTAAGCCCTACCAACCAGTATTGGTAATGCCTACCGACCGTTACTTCGATTGATCGACGGCACTCTTAAATATTGTTCACAAATTCATTTCCAAAAATTTGTAGCGTTGAATTTTCGTACAACTGTATTTTCATTACCAATTCTGATCAGTAGAACTTGAAACCAGGTTTTAAACTAGTTGTAATGGGATGTTATACTTTAAATATTATGTAGTTGTTGTTATTTTATTATATGTGCAAAACTTGTATATGATTATTTTACAGTACTATTGTGTTGTTGTATTGTATAAAAGCTAAAAATAAAATTGTATTATATGGGGTAAATAAATTATTTACATACAAATACTATCTTTAAATTATTTACATTTCTAATAAATAGTTTCGTTATACTTTGTTAAAACATTTTAGTTAGAAGCCTCTGATACAAGACACCATACGGTCTACACCACAACAATAGAGTTTCAAGTTCAATAGCTTTTGATTCCAAACTAAGTAGTAAAGGTTGCTAAAAAAGTTTAAGATAAAATAAACATTGTTGATTTAAAAACATTTTATTAAAGTTAATGGTTCAGGTTTGCAAGTCTAGTGACTGCATAGAATTAGTAAATTAGGACAGCTATTTTACAAAAACTAATAAACCTTAACTACTAGGCACTGCTATTACGTCGGTACTATGTAGCTAGGATCGGTGGTTTTGACAATCTGGTATGACCACGGCATACCGAGGTACCTATACGTCGGAGAACCTAAACAATGGTACCTAATTGTTGCCTAAGCGCCCATGCACACTACCTGGACACAAGGTACTGAAGTGACAGAAACAAATGCATATGGAAATAACGCTAAGATCTACGGATATACTAACGTGCATTCATTTTTGTCATGTCAGTACCTTGCCTTTCAATCTCTCGTTGAGAATCTACACATAGGTAGTGCCGAAATTACAGCTTCGATCGTGCCATAGATATCCTTATCTACTTAACCCGTTCGCTGCCAAATCTTATATAACAATAATGTACTACGAGCATACTCGTAGCTGGCAGCGGAACTTGTAAACAAAATTTTCATAGGCTACAACTTGTTCATTTTGATCAACAAATAAAACAACGACTAGTGAGGTAGTAACCTTAAATTGGAAGCTAGTAAAGCTGACTCACTAAAATATCATGTTTAGGTGATTAAACTAACGGAGTTCCAAATACGGACATAAAATTTTACTTTAATAACTATAACAGACGAGTTACAAAAACAACCCTGTTTAATACAACTTTACAAATTAACAGAGATTGTCCTTTACTTAAACATCGAGATCGTTATCAATATTAGGTATAGTTGTTAAATGAACTGGCCAATAAATAGCAAACATCACACCTATTAGGCGCGTACCGACGGACGTCACGGACGTTTTCTAACGCGAATTCAAACTTTAAAAAAAAACTCACGCCTTTTTATTCCCGAGGGGGTAGGCAGAGGTATTCAATTTCTGGCTATATACCCACTTTACACGAGATGTTCTTTAAACCCCTTAACGTGATAGGTGGTGAGCCCATCGCCGGACCGGGTCTGTTTACACATATCTCAGAATTAATTCTGGGAGCTGCGCGCTGCGGGTTTCTTCACGAATTTAAACTGCAATAACCAAAACGCGCTGAATCCGTGCGAATAAAAAAAAACGTCCGTCAGTGCGCACCTAAAGGGACGAGGCTAGTGTTAGAATATATGCCGTATATTGCTCTTTTGAAACCACTGGTATGGATTAGCTACATGTTTCGAAACAGCAGTGAAACCAATGATAATAATAGGAGCAATATCTTGTAGACTGTAGTATACCTCGGTAGCGTTATAATATATTAAACCAGTTCTATTACAACTATCATATATTATTTGACTTTACTATCTAAAATACTTGTAATTCATAAATGAGGCACCCTAATTTACTCTGTACGACGTATATAAGTACTTAAGGTTACTTATACTAAGATCTTACGAAGAGTCCCTTTCACATTATACATAATGTATATTTAAAAGTCATATGCACTTAAATATCAATGGCACAAAAACAAAATTTCAAAAATATTACAACAAACATAACTTACAAACAATAAATTACATCACAAAAATATTATTATAAGTGGTCAAACTCCGAAAACAAATGAGTAACCATTTAATAACAAAACTACAATCACTGTTGTCTACCCGCAGACCTGCATCTTTCAATATTTATCTGTATGTATACCTAACATAATTTATTTAACTATAATTTCTATATCAGGTCTGAAGGAAATACGCCAATTTTCTGTTCTTTTTATTTCGAACTCCAGATGGGGCTGGACCTGGAAACGACTGGTGCAGTTCTTCAATTTATAATTTTCCTTACTAAAAACACTAGCGGTCTCACTTTACTCTATGGTGCTGTCACTTTTTGACACCGATCGGGTTAGTAGCAATCAGGGCGCTATATAGAAGCAGCAGTAAGTGTGGAAGATTTAATTTGTGATTGGAGCAAGCTATAGATAGTTAGTTCAATATTTTGAGTATCTATGCATGCTTGTTTAAAAAATTATATATTATATACCATCATATTATGGTAGAATGGGTTCGATTCTGCATTACAGCGACTAAACTTATTTTAGTTATTTCCTGTCTTTATTTTACCTCAAAAAAAGAAAAGGGATAGAAGATAACCTACCTAATTTAGTCCTGTCAGATGCTGTATTTTAGTCGTGACTTATTTACTTATGCACTAAACACGTTATGAAATGCCTTAGTTGACAGGACTAATTTTAATTTGACAGGACTAGATATCACTCGTCTCTTTTCTTCTCTATGAGAAAGAAAATGACAGGACTAAACTAAAATAAATTTAGGCGCTGTAATGCAGAATCGAACCCAATGTGATCTAAATATTTGTTCTAAAAACTTGTATGTAACCTATAGCGGTGCAATAAATTTATTTAGGTTTTTTTGTTCATTGTAATAGGAGCTGGGCGGCACCGACCGCCTGTCCTCAATATGTAGCTAATTAAAACTACTGACTTAGTGAAACTTAAAAACAAAACGTTTTAAAATGGTGAATAATATTATAACTGCTTAGCCGGATGGTTCACTGGTAGATAATGCCTTTAGGCATTAAGTTCGCCATGTGTAAATTTTCTTGGTACATGAAGTTAAATAAATAAATTATTTACTAATACCATCATACCTATACCATACATACGCAGTTAGAATTAGCTTTTTTTTCTTATCTTTTCAAGCAACCCAAAGCATTGTTAGGTTAACAGCCAAGCGACCGATCGCGACTAGCGATATATTTGTACAAAAAGATTTGTCACAAATCTGGATTCTTTGATTTTAAATCCAATTTATTGACTCTTATCTTAGATTTCAAATACTTAATTATTATTCGGACGTTAGTCAAATGTTAGGGTTAAATAAGTCTTTGATATTAGCCAGAAAACAGTTTCATTGGCTAATTTGTTACTTTAAGTTCCCCAATGTAACCTATTGTCATAAAATTCGGGAGTGGTCATAGGCTGTAGCAGAAAACACCATAACACAAGACCCAAAATAAAATTAAAAATAATTAGTGCGCGCTGCGCCGGCCGGTACTCGCTTATCTCGCCGAAATTAGGGAACCCCATGTGGTTGCAAAACATATGCGCCACTAGAGGAGCAATGAAGTGTCCTGAAATAAACATCAAGATATAGAATAGTTGTCTGACAGTAGGAAAATATTGATAGTCCAATATAAAGTTATATTATAAAGAAAGTCGAAATTTGCATGTTATCAGTTCAAATCCTAACATAAATCTCTGTGTGGTTAAAACAATGAGGATATCTAGGATACCAAAGCAATGTTAAGAATGAGCCCTGTTTCTGCAGTAGCTGGTAATGGAACAAATTTAATGCGGAGAATTTACGATATTTTTTTAAATAAATCAACTACACAGTCATCTAATATAATTTATCATCATACTGCTGCGTAGAAACTGTTTAAGGTAATATACTTATTGTGCATATTATAAGTACATACACTTAAAACATTACCCTGCTTCTGAAGCAGTTGGGTAATAAAAAGTGAGAATTAAGGTCTTACCTGTCCTTACAAATAAAAAGGCTGAGTAAGCGCCAAAGAGTGTTGTGTAAGTAAATTGGAATGCTGAAAGGATAAGAAAATGCACAACCCATTAGAATATTATAAAAATAAAGTAATTTAACATGATTCAGAATAATATTCAATATTTCAAGGTTTTCTTTATTTTACTAAATTAATTTTGGTTCAAGAGAAAGAATCATCTTTGCAGATTATTAATATATGTTGTATTGTGAAATTCAGAATGTGAATACTTACTTGAGACAGCCATAGCTGTTTTCACATCAAATCCTGCCTTCATTTGTTCTAATACATGGTGGAAATGAGCTGAAATAGAGAAATCATTATATTCAGCTCAGATTTGTAGAAACATCAAACAGTAAACCAATAGCAGGAGCCCATGGGCTTAGAAGGCCAATAGGTAATCCTTTTGTCCCCAAATAATTGCTTGACTAGTTCAAGATTATAGAATCTGTTTTTATATGCCTAGAAAACTGATGAGCACAATAATCCTTTTAAAAATAATAAAATAGAGAAGTATTAAAAAAACAAATTGTACAACATTGCAGATAATTCTATTGGATAATGAAACATAACTTGATTATAAAACATAAATTGAAAAAATCTTACCAATACCAAACAGTAGTGGTCCCACATAAACGGCTGTGATTGGCTGGAGGCATTGCAACAATATCGGCATCATGCAAGCTCGAAACACCCACTCCTCACTCAGCGGTGCCATGAAGTGGTTTCTAACCCACACCAGGTCTTGCCAGCTCGATAGCCAGTAGACAGGCTCTAAGGTAGGTAGGTTAAAAATACAATAATTATGTTCATTGGTACCTTTCTTTGAGTATTAAACCAACAGGAGACGTCACGCGCACTAGTTCCTTTGCAAAAGTCTGCCAATTTCTGCGGGGGGGACAAGGAAACAAACACAAATAATGTTAAAACAAACACATTTTATGACAAAACAATTAAACGCTAGCTTGAACTAGATGCACACAAATACATTCATCAATCCAATCACTCCGTGAACTCAAAAAAACTATGTGTATTTAACAGGTGTGCGCGTTGACCGACACTTTTTTTTGGCAGAGGGGAACGCCTGTCAGTGGCGTCTCCAGTTGGTTTAATACTCAAAGGTACCTTTTGATGTAAATGAAATAAATTTTTGACAACAATTTACACAACTTTTGTTAAATGACAAAAATGCAGTAAACCATAAATAAAAATAATTTAATACAAATCAAACACCCAGAAGACAGACAAATAATAATATTAATATAAACAAATGTTGGCCTTGGGCAATGGGCTATGGTAGTAATACTATTAAACTTTCATAATGGGTCTGTGGTATTGTAGAATTTCAACTATAATGTAACTATTGGAAACTCATGCCTGGTTTTTATTGTAACCTTGGACCCTTATTTATAATCTTTATAGATATATCCTATATATTATGTTATTCGGATGTTTCAGATATATTACTGCAGTTTAATAAAAATAGGTTCAGTAAAGTTTTTGCATAAAAGAGTAGTAAACATCCACCCATCCTAACAAACTTATGCATTTATAATATTATAGTAGAATCAATAAACAGTTAGTGTTAGATGAATTATTGTCAAGTTCCTTACCTGTATACAACTTCCATATGCCAGACAAAAACTGCATTGTCAATGGTCCAATAAATAGGATGGCTGTCAGAAGTAGAGGGCACAGGGTAGCCTCAATTAATCTAGAGGTTCGCAGACCCAATTGGTCATACAAATCGCCTCTACTAAGACTTTCTTCAGACAAAAAGTTCCAAGTAATAAATGGAGCAAACATCATCATACAAGTTACACTAAAGAATCTTCTTTTTATTGTAGATGGATGGTCTCTGAAATTTAAACCAGGTAACCAGTCAAGCAATGACATCCTATGGGAAATCAAGGACAATCAATAATATGTTCCATTAGGGGATGGGCTTTTATTAATTGACTCATTCCTTTGATAGGAAGGAACTAATGCATGAACCTAAAAGGAAAAACAAAGTCTTATCAATATAAAACCGTTGAATCAAAGGAGGTTGAAGTAGAAGATCCAGTAGCTCTTTTTCAGTAAGAAAAAAAAAAATGCTATTTTACAAAACTATTATGTAAAGACATAAACTTCGGTTTTTATATCAATATGAAAATGCTGAATCGAGGGGTGGAAATAGAATATACAGAAACACAACGTTATAGAGAAACAAAGCAAAATATTTATGCCAGATGCTGAAAGTGTCATCTAAACAGCAGGTGATGTATATTTGGTGTGTCTAACAGGAATTTTCATATCTGTTGGCAAGTATTCGTATCTTTAGATAAGTCTACGTAAAAATCTCACCTGCTTAGCGTAGACCTCCAAATGTAAAGACTTCCGACATAAGAGAAGGTTAAAAAAATACAGGCTAAAACTGAGAAAAAGCAGTGGTTTTGGTGTAGAATATGTTGTTCTGAAAACATATTGACTAGCAAAATTTATATCAATAATGGAAAGTTAACTGAAAAGCAAACAAAAACTTAACTTGAATCCAACATTTTACACTCACGAATTTATAAATGATTTTGTTTTGACCACAGTGTTTTGACCACAGATCAGTATGGTTTTGACCACAGATATCTTTAACTGTTTTGACTTGACCACAGGACTTGACAATTTTGACATCTTTGTTTTAAGTTATAATAGGCATTGGCAATTTAGCCATCAGCCTAAGCACGAAATTGAAGATTTTTAGCTCTGTAGAGTATACTACGGCCGTTTTAACTTGGCTTCTCTGAACATAGGCTTCGCCTGCGCAAACCCCTTCCTACCGCCAAATGGTCGCTAAAAAATGTTACTGCGCAGCCATTTGCGCAACTTCAGAGTGGTCAAGTTATAACGGCCGGGGTGTAGGTACGGGCATGGCCGTGTTCTTGGCTGTTCTGAATATAGGCTCCGCCTACGCAAATGAGTCGATAAAAAAATTTTATTGCGCACCCACTTGCTCAACTTCAGAGCTGCCAAGTTAAAACGTCCGTACTGAACGATACACAAAAGTACAACATTCTTCAAAAATAATTTAAATCTCACTTGACGGTAATCGACAGTAAAACGATAGTACAATGATACTCTTTTACAAGATTGAAGAGAAACTTTTAAACGCACTTCACGACAAGAAACATTGTATTGTTTAATATCGCATCGTCCTAGGTCTGACTGAATGATGCTTAGGGTAACAAAACACTTTTGGTAACCACTGGGCCTAAAACCACAACAATGCCACAAAACAAAAACTATTTTCCATCGATGGTGTTGCTAACATCCTAAAGGTTCAACTAATGGTAGACGTGTCGCCATGCCTATCAATAATAAAAAAAAAAAACATTTTGATTTTAATTCCTTGTTGTAGGTGGCGGTAGTATCGACGCCGCCATGTTGAACAGGCTCCGCCATATTTGCTGAGAGTCGCCCATTGCTCGCAAGCTGTAGTGATTTTTTGTAAATTCCTCTAGATAATGATTTTTATAAGTTAATAATTCATATTTTAGCTGCAGTGATTAGTGCTTTATTTAAAGAACAATTAAACGGTTTTCCTCCGTTGGCATTAGTGCTGTAGTCTCTGTATCCCGTTGCGTATCCCCAATCTAATCTAAACAGAAAATGGCCGACGGTGTTGGTGCGGGTGTCTCCTTTGTTTAGACCTGAATTATACTGAAAATAAGTGCTAAAAGAAATAATGCCTAGTGCCTCGTTTTCCTCTTCGCGTTCGTACGTCCGTAGATCGCGGAGAAAAGGCGGTCATCGGATACCACTGCCTTCTAGGACACAATCGAGTAAGTAATCCGGGTCGGCAATGTCGCCCCAATCTTTACGATGGCTCGATATCGACATTTCCATAAATGTGCAACGTTTGTGATGCACATGAATACATTTGCAGCAATTTGCACAATATATTGGTGTGTAAATCACGGTGCAGAAGCACATTTCGGACCTCAACTTTGGATAAACGTTCGTATTGGCGAAAACCACGATTTTATTTGGATGATCATTGTTCCCCGTCTGTTCATTGACATGCAAATTCTTTAGGTTTCGTTACATTCCACGTTTAACGACTTTATTGAATAGCGCATTTTCAGTGACATTTTGCGCAATATCAGTATTGATTTGCCGGATGAAAACTTATTTTACAAGACGTGACGAAACAGCTGTTCTGAAACATGTCCGATTCGTATTTGTGTGCTGTATAGTTACGACACCTCATTTTATTCAAATGCATTACTTACAAATGGCATCTCTATACATTTTGAATATCTCATTAGTTATCATGTATCTAACCATCAATCAAATTATGAACTTTTTTATTAGTTGTGTTCTTTTTTTTTACCTACAATTTTCAATAAATATTTTTTATATTATGGAATTTCAAAGAGAAACCTTGTTTTCTTTATTTTATTAGCAGTATATATGATGGTGGGAGAATATACTTAGTTCCTCATAATTTGAAAGAAAGATCCATATAGCTCTTCAGTGGGCTGATATGGGTTGATATAGAACAACTTTTTTTTACCAAAAGACTTTATGTTTCTGTTGTAGTATTTGATTGTGAAGAAGTGAGAACCGACTCAATATTTAGTCATAAATACTCATTGTTATGATAGATTTTTATGTGGCTTAGTAAGATGTGTGGACATGATAATATATTTGTTTGCTAATGTTAATAAAACATTTACTGGACTTAATTTATGATATCCGAATTATATCTGGTTTGAATCCTGGCATGTACTAATAAGTTTTTCAAAACTTATGTACATATTTACCACCAGCTCGACGGTGAATGAAAGCATACTGAGGAAACCCTCAGGTCTCAGAATTAATTCTGATACATGGTAAGGAGACCCGGTCCGGCGATGGGCTCACCACCTATCATGTTTAGGGGTCCAAAGAATATCTCGTGGGTATATCCAGAAATGTAAAACATCTGCCTACCTCCTCGGGGATATAAGGTGTGGAATTATTTTTTATTATTAAATAAACCATTTTTATTCTGTATGTGTGGATAGGAAGAGGTTTAGGCCTATGGTTGTAAATCACAAACTTCTTATATTCTGCAATGTATTGCTAATAAAATAATCTATAAAAAAAATATTGTCTCTGGAATACTGGTAACCAAATAGTTCAACTACTTAAAAATTATCGAAGATTATAACAATATAGATATATCTGTAGGAATAATATTACAAATTACAATAGGTATATTATTGATCCTGTTTTTTTTTTGTTCCCCTGGGCATTTATATAAAAAAATATGTTACTCAATTATTTATGTACATCTAGCTGTTTTGTGACACAGTTAAAAATATCAATAAACCTGTAAGTCTTATAGCACATAGTATTTAACAAAGTAATGATACTTGTCATAATGTCAAACACTCATTCTTGTGAAATGATGAGTCATATAATTTAATAATAAAATTGGTACACCAGCAAATTTTCATACTTCATTCATACATTATCAAGAGTGCCTAATTTTACACAACTGTACTACTTACCTCTCAAATAGGTCATGTCTTTTGGCAACAAATCAAAATTGGAATAAGACATTACTGAAGGTAATAGAAAATAGTCATGATAAGTATTTTGGTTGCTGTTGCATATATGCCACATAATGACAATGTGTGGGAGTAATGATTTGTATAGATCTTGTTGTTGATAATGGTACAGAATTAAAGTAGGTCCTAAATATAGCACTGATAACAGACTTTCAAGTCATTGTACCATTGTATATTTACAAAATATTGAACTGTACATAATAATACCACAGTAATTAAAAAATATTGTGAGCTGTACATACACCATTGCTAAACTGTATCTATTGATGTAAAATTATTAAAAGTGGTAACAGAACAGCATTACAATGTTAATTTCCTTTAAATGTGATACATAATCACATGTTTTGTTCTCTCTGCTAAAGAATAAACAGCAGATTTTTACCATTTCACAGTCCAACAAATATTTAACTTAACAAAGTTGTAAATAGTAACCCAGTAACCCATGAATGACTTCTGTGCTGTCTTACACAGGCTGTCTTTAAAAAAATATAGAAAAATCCACTAAATTCATCTTGATTGTTCTAGCTGAACCATGTGAATCAGTTCCTTGCCCGAACAACGTGACTGGTAGTGCAATGGCAGCGACAGCCTGCGCCGGGCCGAGCGGCAGTGGCGGTGGCGGCGGCTCCCCACCCGTACCGGCCGCTGCGCCCGCGACCACCGCCGGCCACCACAGCCCTTACGACCTGCGCCGCAAATCGCCGCCGGCGTACCACGAGCCCGGGCCATCGGGCGCATGCTCTCTGCCAGCTAGGAAGCGGCCTCGCACGTGAGTGACATGACTATCGTATTAACAGTACTGTGTTTGCAAATTGTTCCAAAAAAACTCATAATAATGTGACGTAGGACAACTCAGAAACTGGGGTCAAAACTAGACAGTTTGTAATACATGTATTAAGAATTTATGAACATACAAATGGCCAAAAAAAAAAGCAAACATTTATAATTTTCAAGCATACAAATATTTGTATTAAGTGGGGTACTAAACAAAGTCAACTGACCAGTCAAGCTAATGACTTCCTTTAACTACCATATTTAAATCAATATTACTATCAAATGAAAGTTCTATTACATTATGTATTGACATGCTCCAAATTAAGATTACTATGTATTTAAATGCTAAAAATTTTTATCTCAGGGATTTCAATAATACGAAGCTTTTAGTCAAATGTAATGGGATAGGTTATTCTTTTAATCAAATCACTTATAATAATATGTAACTTTGGGCAAGTCACTAATTATTTGTTAATTAGATGAATTGACATTTTCGCCTTATCCTCCAGGGAGATAGCAGAGGTCCTCCATTTCTGGAAGTACAAGCAGTGTATTTTTGGACCCAATAAAAGTGACGAGAGTTTACACTTTAAGATATTTTACTTGAAAATCAAGATGGTGGTAAATACTTGTTGGAAATGAGCAGAGTGTATATTATTGTGTATTTACTAGTAATAAAGTAGTATGTTAGTACTCCTTATACCTATTTGCAAATGGGCAGTTAATACAAGCTTTGACAAAACATTTAAGTAACCCAAAAAGATATTCACAATAACATAACATTATATTGTCTAAGTATTTCCTGATTGTGCAATGATTCAAGGTACTTTCTCTTTCGATAGGTGTAACTTAGCATGTACAACTTATCTATTCACCATACTAGTAAAAGGCGCGGAGGACCTAATTGCAGTGTGTCTTGTCCGCCCAGATCGCTGTCCCAAGGTGTGGACGTGTGCAACGTGTCCCAATACCTTCAGTATGAGCTCCCCGATGAAGTGCTCCTTTGTATCCTGTCTCACCTTACCGAGCGTGACCTGTGCCGCGTCGCGCAAGTCTGCAAGAGATTCAATACCATTGCCAATGACACTGAATTATGGTGAGTTATCTAACACTATATAAATGGAAGATGTATGAGAGATCATCACTTGCGAAAGCTCAACGCATTTGATTTGGCGGGTGTTTTTTCATTTGGTTCTTAATAGTCAGGGAGAGTTTAATAGAGTAATGAATCTCACTTACTAAAGTCACTTCGAACTTATATGTTAATGTTAGCGACCCGCCCCGGCTTCGCACCGGTGCAATGCTAATACTAAAACCTTCCTCTTGAAATCTATAAAAAAAACGCATCAAAATCCGTTGCGTAGGTTTAAAGATTTAAGCATATATAGGGACAGAGAAAGCGACTTTGTTTTATACTATGTAGTGAAGTAAACTTAAAACCAGAGTTCCTCTGAAATTATACCAGCGATCCGCGCTCGTTTCGCTTCGGTTTATATGAAATACAAAAATCTTCTGCGTTTGTCGCTCTATTAATGAAAACAGCATCAAAATCCGTTGCGTAGTTTAAAATATCTAAGCATACAGACCTCGGGTAGCGACTTTATTTTATACTATGTAGAGATACCAGACATAATCTGTAATAAAGTTCAAACTTACAGCCTTACCACAGCACTGTTTTTTATTTAACCCCTGTTTAAAACAGATGCTGTGACTTTTTTGTCAAAAATGTTGCAATGTTATAGCATCTGTTTTAAATAAGGTTTAACTTTGAACAACTTTTTGTCGTAAGGCCATTATTGCCATAAGTTCAAAGTGACTTCTGTAAGTAAATAATTTTATTTTGAGACTCATTTAAAATGCATTTATTTAAACATATTTATATAAACAGAAGACTAGCTGTTTATTATTTTAATTAGACAAGGGCAAATATGGGACTTATTATTCAGAAAGAAGTATTTGCTATACAAAAAAAGTTAATTTAATATTCTAATCTCCTACTTGATGATAAAAGAATTTGAATTAATTATATTAGACATAATGTTCACAATGTCATTAGTCTATTGGTTGACTGGTATTTTCGGCACGTGTTTCATGGTTAAATAAGTTATAGAAGTCTCATTAATATTCTATTAAATTAAAATGTTACAATTTTCTTAAACACATTTTAATAGGGTTCTGTGCCCAAAAGGTGCTATTGAAACCCTATTACTAATGCTCCAATCTGTTTGTTGGTCTGTCACAGGGCTATATCAAATGATCCCAAAGTGTGCGTGTACTATTGCACTACAACAACAAACAATAAAAATGGAAATTTAGTTTAGTTGTAAATTTAACAACTATGTATATTTACTTACCATAATTTAATGTAGATTGTTTGTATGTAGATAACTTTTTTAAAGTATAGTTTTATAAAATTAGATTTAAGGCAGGTTTGCATTTTTGTTGATGTGCCTACTGTTTAACAATATTCTTGAGATGAATAACTTGTTTTATGTAAGTGAACTTAGATTCTTATGAGTAAATAAAAGAGGTGCACTTGAGTTTGTTGCTGGTTCTTCTCTGGGTACTGCATTTGGAACCAGCAGCTCGTTGCTGAAAATAGGCTGCTGTTTATATTCAGCCATCTCCATGGATGACTTTAGTCTCTTGTTTATTGACTACTAGCGACCCGCCCGGCTTCGCACGGGTGCAATGCTAATACTAAAACCTTCCTCTTATATCTGCTTGCTTTCATACCAGCTTCCGATCCCAAGGCTTCACCGTAGGGCTAACGAACAAACGAACAAACAAACACACACACACCACACACACGCACACCCTCTCTCACATACTACACCACTACACTCACACACAAGCTATATATATACATATATATATATATATATATATACACATATATTTCATACGCAATGTAACTATGTAGTTATAATTTAGTACTTAATTGTCGTCTTGGGGTGGGTCCTGGAGACCTGTAACACAGGTCTTGAACCTAGCTCAGGCTCCAGTCTCCCACTACCTTAATAAGGAATGTATCCGAAAGCCTTACATAATTGTGGAGAAATAAATAAATTATTAAATATTAAAAAATAAAAAAAATATATATATCACTCTATCTATTAAAAAAAACCGCATCAAAATCCGTTGCGTAGTTTTAAAGATTTAAGCATACATAGGGATATAGGGACAGAGAAAGCGACTTTGTTTTATACTATGTAGTGATTGACACTTCTAAGAAGAAATAAAGGATTTCATTTGAATTTAACCCCTAATTGTTGTCTACAGGAAAAGCCTATACCAGTCGGTGTTCGAATACGACACGCCCCTGATGCATCCGGCACCGTGCCAGTTTGAGTTCGTAGCGGTGGACGAGTGTGAAGCTGACAACCCTTGGAAGGAGAGCTTCCGACAGCTCTACTACGGGATACATGTTCGGCCTAACTACCGCCCCAAGAAGGACTCGCGTATTAAACACTTCAACACTATTAGGGTGAGGACTATTATTCAATTTTAGGTACTCTGACTATACAGACTTTTAAATGTAATTTTTCTGTTGATGAGTTGGTTGGCTTCATACAAATTTTTATCTCAGGCTTTTTATCCCCGAGGGGGTAGGCAGAGGTATTCCATTTCCGGAAATACCCATGTTTCACATGTATGTTCTTTGGACCACTAAACTCCTAGGTGGTGAGCCTATCGCCACACCGGGAAATGTATAGAGACAGCATGGATATCCGTCAACTTTCCATGACTTTTTTTAAATAGTTAATGGCTTGCCTACTGGGCCTTAAAGGCACAAAGTCTTTATTTTCTACTTCTACTACTACTTCTAATCTCAGATAAATAGCTCTTTAGCTTGAGAGTACATGCACAAAAATACATTGTCTTCAACACTTTCTACATCCCTCCCTTGGTTATCAACAGTAAAATGATAACACTTTTACTGAAGACTTCATTGTGACTTCTTGAGACAATACGAAAATTTCCATCCCTCGAATTTTATTGAATTTCCCATTCACTGCACACTTTCACGGACACTTGCCGTATAATGAGTCAAAACCCGAAATATACAGCAAAATGAAAATTATACAAAAAACATGACTCTTCGGATTCCCGCCAAAAAGCCTTCCGTGACAATTGACTGATATGCGTAGGCGGCTCTGGAGTACGTTGAGGAGCGCAGTGGGGTGGCCTCTGGTGCCAGTGGTGCCACTCCTGGGAGCAGCTCGAGCCCGAGCAGCACGTGCAGCGGTGGCGCGACCTGCGCGTGCCCATCGGGCGCGTCCCCATGCTCGTGCCGCCGAGCTGCGCCCTCGCTGGTCTTCGTGCACGCCGGCCTCTACCAGGAGGAGTGTCTCGCCATCGACACGGATGTGCAGCTCATTGGTGGGTTCAGTCCTGCATTTTTGGTTCATTGACGTTTCCCTCCGGCCAGATGGGATGGGCTGCAGGCAGATGCTGGATGTGTCGACATGAAGACAGGGCGCTATGGCGCTTTTTAGGGGAGGCCTTTGTCCAGCAGTGGACAAATATAGGCTGATGATGATGACCTTTTGCATGCTATAATCCTAACTTATGTATTTTATCTTAGTAGTTAGGCTTTCTTCTTATATTAGGTAAGGTCCATATTACATAAATATGATGCTTATTAATAGCTATTTAAACTTGTGAACAGGAAAAGTGGTTAAGATTTATAAAGTAAGGTCTTAGTTAAGAAAAGTCCATTCAAACCTGCATGATGAAACACACTGTATAAACCACACACAGATAAATCACACTCCAGTCAACATCAGGGATCCAAAGATATTCCTATTCTGTCTCTTTCTATATTGTAATAAGCAGTGTAATTAAAAATTTATTGAAATCTCCATTCTGTTCATGATCTAATATACAACAACAACAGCAGAGCTAGCAACAGGCAAGCGGCTGGTTTATTTCGTCAGTATGGATAACATTGCTGCGCCTACCAAAAAAAAGAGTTTGAAGGGCAAGAGGATGACGCTTTGATTAATAAAAATGCTAATTTTAATTTGATAACATTACATCAGAGATTAAAATATAATAAGACATAGAGGGGGCATTGGGAATATTTTCATACAAAACTTTGAAGCTCAAGCGTCATGTCAGTTAGTATGAACGCGAGCTCTCATTTGGTCGAAATTTTACCAGACCTATTCCACTTGGAAAAACTTTTCGACTTCAAATTTTCCTCGCTTTGTCCCCTCTATGCCCTATTATATTTTAATCTCTTTACATTAAATTAATCTTCTTATAAAGAAGTTCAATGAATGGCTGACTTTTCCATATGTAACCGTCTTCACCGTACATTCCAGGTTGTGCTCTAGGCAACGTGGCCGAGTCCGTAGTGCTGGAACGCGAGGCAGAGTCAACACTGACCTTCGCAGAGGGAGCGAACCGCGCGTACGCCGGCCACATGACGCTCAAGTTCGTGCCAGACGCCAGCAGCACAATGCAGCACCACAAGCACTTCTGTCTGGAAGTGTCCGACAACTGCTCTCCCACCGTTGACCACTGCATCATACGTAGCGCCAGTGTCGGTGAGTGTACACTTGATGATGAGGTCAACCAACTCCAGCAGTTCTATAAAGCTTTCCCATAAACACTTTGGCCTGATTGTGTCTGACAACTGCTCTCCCACTGTTGACGACTGCATCATACGCAACGTCAGTGTCATGCTTAAGTACTTGCAAAATCTATAGCAGTTCTATAACATAAGCATAGTCTACAAGTTATTAATTACTTTGTCCACCTTTGATAAGTAAGGCTGTACATAATACACATTACTAATATCATATCATAATACTGTCAGCATGTCAAAGAGTGCCGTTTCAGTTCAAAGCCACCACACTGTCGATAGGCATGAAATATTTTTAAAGGCCACTAAACCACTGGCTATTTGACGGAAATTTGCTCAACTGCTTGATTAACTAAGTAACACAACCACTTTCAATTAATATAACTTTTGAAGATGCCTTTTGCAGATTATTTAATCTATTTTTAATTATTCATTATTCTCGCATTATAATTGATTTATAAAATTAATTATAATTTACCTTTATTACCACAAAAGGTGACCACACCTCTATGCGCAAGCAACCCCAGAAACGTGATAAGTGCCCCATCAGTGAATTGCTTTAAAATTGATTTGACAAACAGAAAAACACAAGTGCGGTGATATCCAGATATACAGCTCAAGAGCTACAAGTGTATTAAATAAATAATAATAATGACCATTGTCAACAGTTGGTGCGGCAGTATCAGTGAGCGGCGCTGGCGCCAATCCAGTGATAAAACACTGCGACATCAGCGACTGCGAGAACGTGGGCTTGTACGTGACGGACTACGCGCAGGGAGCGTACCAGGACAACGAGATATCGCGCAACGCACTCGCCGGCATCTGGGTGAAGAACTTCGCCAACCCCATCATGCGCCGCAACCACATACACCATGGCCGGGACGTGGGCATATTCACCTTCGAGAATGGTTTGGTATGTTGTCAAATTTGTCATTACTACCAGCCAATTATTTTATTACTCACTACCTGTTTCGCACGATTTCTCACGCGTTAGTCCCGTTCCCGTGGGAAGACGGTGATAAAAGATAGCCTAGCCTCCCTTTTTAATATAGCTTTTCCTAGATGATAGAATTGTTAAAATTTGTCTTGTAGTTTTTGAGATTTTCATAAACATACAAAAAACATACAAAAATATAATATTAGTGTAATACCGTTTTCGTCCGATCAGGGTCTGCTTGTCAAATGCATCTCCAGCTCAAGAGCTCTGAACACAAAAAGTTGGAGATGCGTATGATATGCCTGCGTGTTTGTATCTAATAGGTAAAAGCTTGTCGATAAGAAGAATCATTCTTTACTAAAGGTGAATTAGTAAACCCTAAAATTGGAAATGGCGAAAAAAGTGACATGCTTAACGAAAATAAATTTAGAATTTAGGAAATTAAAGTATTTTTTGCTGCTCCATGGCTTAACCTGTATCTGATTTGGAATTGTTGCTGTATAATTTTAAGGATAGACACAAAACTTGAATTCAAACAAAAAAAATATGACCTAAAATTGCATTATTTGCACAGCTTTATATAATTTAATGTGTCTCCCCCAGGGTTATTTCGAAGCAAACGACATCCACAACAATAGAATCGCTGGCTTCGAAGTCAAAGCTGGAGCTAACCCCACCGTCGTCCACTGCGAGATTCACCACGGGCAGACCGGAGGCATATATGTCCACGAGTCCGGCCTCGGCCAGTTTATAGACAACAAGATACATTCTAACAACTTCGCCGGGGTCTGGATCACGTCAAACAGCAACCCGACGATCCGCCGGAACGAGATCTACAACGGACACCAGGGTGGCGTTTACATCTTCGGAGAAGGCAGAGGACTGATCGAGCACAATAATATATATGGGAACGCTTTGGCTGGGATACAGGTATGTTGTTACATACATTTATTCAATACAAAATAATGCGTTTTATATCCCATATTTTGATTTATTAATTGGAGCATAACAAATTTTACTGGGGTCTATGAACTTCTTTATACAAAGATTATTTCCAAATCTTTGTTGAATAGACTATTAATTGTTAAAATTGTTTAATAAATTGCCCTCCTTTGAAAGAAGAGAGGCTACACTACCCCACAATAGCATCTAAAGTCTCAGTCGACAGGTAAACATCATCATGATCATGTTGTTTTTCGCTTATATGTATACTTATTATGAATTGATGATTTCTTAATGCAAAACTTGCAACAGTACTTAACTGTTGACATACCCATAATAGTAAAATCACTTTCTTATCCCATAGATCCGCACAAATAGCGACCCAATAGTGAGGCACAATAAGATCCACCATGGGCAACACGGCGGCATCTACGTGCACGAAAAAGGCCAAGGGCTCATAGAGGAAAATGAGGTGTACGCAAACACGCTGGCTGGTGTGTGGATCACAACTGGTTCAACTCCCGTGCTTCGTCGTAACCGCATACACTCGGGAAAACAGGTTTGTCATATTATTATGCTAGCGTGATTTAATTACACATGTTAGTTACAATTACACAGTGAGGCAGCAGGCCATCAGAATGTTCAACAGTCTTCCAGCGGACTTAAAGATCATAAGTAATTATTCAAACGACAGCTGAATCTGTAACAGTATAAAACATTTTTCCAACACGCTTTTTGTTGGAAAAATCTTACCACATTTAAGTAGCAGCACGTCTTTATTTTTTTTTGTTCTACGCGATTGCAGACGACAGACAGTGTTTTTTGGTGTAGAAACGGTACACAAATAAGACCTAGAAAGGTCTTATTTGTGTACCGCTAAATAATACCTACTTCCCTACTAATATTATTAATGCCCTTGGCTGTCTTCAATATAACGGTTAAACATCTGACCTGATGCTAATGAAATGGACACGCGATCGAGGACGCAGCAAAAACAACGAGCATCAAAAGCAACCCAACTATAAGTCCTTATTGATAAAGCGGATGTGCAGCGATACACTAGCACGCGGTCTCGCTCGGCTCTCAAATAATGTTCAATGTTTCGATACTATAAACCTATATTGGCTCGCGCGGTTACAATCACGGTATCGGTAATATACAGCGGCGGTAAGAGCCAATGATCGTGGGTTTGCCGTGCGAAATCGTTACTTACCTTTACTAACATTTGTTAGTTTAACTTAGTTTATCATTCACTAAATAAGCGATATCGTCCACAGGTCGGCGTTTATTTCTACGATAACGGCCATGGCAAGCTAGAAGATAACGACATATTCAACCACCTCTACTCGGGCGTCCAGATCAGAACAGGCAGCAACCCCGTGATACGGGGCAATAAGATCTGGGGCGGCCAGAACGGAGGGGTTCTTGTATACAACGGCGGGCTAGGCCTGCTCGAGCAGAACGAGATCTTCGACAACGCCATGGCCGGAGTATGGATTAAGACTGACTCCAACCCCACGCTCAAAAGAAATAAAATTTTTGATGGGCGCGACGGAGGCATTTGTATTTTTAATGGTGGAAAAGTGAGTATAATTTGTTTACTTTTGTATTTTGTTATTGAAGGTTTAGTTAAAGATTTTATTCCGCTGAGAGTCTACTTCTCTGTCTGAACAATCACATCACAAGGTTATGGATAAAATTATATATGAAAAATAAATACTCTTACGCCATTTTATCTAGGAAAGGGTCGACCGAGATACACCATTTCTCGAAATGCTTAAATTTCACTATTATATTTTTCGGGCCCCTAAACGTGACAGATTGTAAACCTGTCGCCGGGTCGGGGTACTGTTACACAAACCACAGAACTCATTCTTTCTTAAGATTTCCTTTATATATGCTTAGGATGTCTCCCTGAGGTGGTTTGCAAAGGTATTCCATTCCACGAAGTACTTTTCGCTAATGTAGGTCTGAATAACAGACCTCTTTATATGACAGGTGGTGAGCACTTCACTAAGCATGGTCACTTACACAAGCCAAAGATACATTTTGTTCTTTTCTTATAGCGACTTTGTTTTATACTATTTAGAGATTATTTAGTAATGTTAACTTATTTTCTATACATTGGTTGACACTTTTGACTGTAATAATCCCAAATGTGAATTTTGACAGCAGTTGCTGGCAATAGCGACTGCGCCGGAAAGGCCACCAGGAGATGAAAGTAAAAACTATATTTGTCGCTATTGAGAATACACTTGGATTTCCTATTATGAATTCTTTTGTAGTTCCAATACAAACATTTCAAATATGTGAAAATGGAGATAGAAATACCATACCATAGAAATCTGAGGTAGGCTCACTGAAGCGACTCAAAACTTCTGTCACAAAAAACTAAACTACATTTTTGTGTTTAGGGTGTACTGGAGGAAAACGATATATTCCGCAACGCGCAAGCTGGCGTGCTAATCTCTACGCAGAGCCACCCTGTGCTACGACGCAACCGCATCTTTGACGGCTTAGCCGCGGGTGTGGAGATCACAAACAACGCTACAGCAACACTTGAGCACAATCAGATATTTAACAATAGATTTGGAGGTAAGGGTCTTGTTCACTTTTTTATTTATGTCTATATTTCTATAGGAATTCATATAGAGGTAAAGTTGTTTGTGAATTTGTATGCAAATAGTTGTTATCTGACAGGAGGTTAGTCTCTGAAACTCCTGATCCGATCTTTAACATTCATTCACTGATAGAAAGTTACAGTGCTGAACTGATTTAGATAATATTTAGCAGCTCTTGCATTTTGACGAAGGAAGTCTTCCACTTTTCGTCCCTAAACTGACCGAAACAGCAGCAGTTACAAGACTTAGAAGTATCTATATGATAGGCAGCAACTATTTTTTATAATCCGAGACCAACTAACAGAGGTGTCGAAAGTCTTAATAAATTACTACGATTTGGGCCATGGCGTAACATGGAGATTTTCTATATGTAACGAAATATCCTATAGCCAAGCAATTATTTGGGAAAATACGGCAGGCGGTATACCGGCGACTACGCTTTTTTGTCAAGCTTTTTTAAGTTATCACATACAATAGTCAATAATATC
This sequence comes from Ethmia dodecea, assembly GCA_963855545.1. Taxonomy (NCBI): domain Eukaryota; kingdom Metazoa; phylum Arthropoda; class Insecta; order Lepidoptera; family Depressariidae; genus Ethmia; species Ethmia dodecea. The sequence continues at coordinate 9,605,228 of OY979457.1, forward strand.
TGTTTTCCTCCAGGATTATGTCTGGCATCGGGTGTGTCACCTCTAGTGCGAGGCAACAAGATCTTCAGCAACCAGGATGCGGTGGAGAAGGCCGTGGGTGGTGGGCAGTGCCTCTACAAGATCTCGTCTTACACGTCTTTTCCTATGCACGATTTCTATAGGTAACAGAAAAAATACCTTAATTTTATATTAGGGTCAGTCAACTTTTTTTGACACCTGTTTTCGACCTTTTCTCAACTGACGTCTTATTAAAATAAGACTAAATATATTTAATACTTAGTCCTTGTATTCTAATACTCCGTGTATTAACCTAGTACTATTTACATCACATCATATATCACATAATTTATCACTTACGTGCAAAGTCCGTGACTCAGGAGACTTCATTGTCACCTGATTTGTATGGGAAAAATAGTTTGTCCACTGGACCGCCACTTTGGTTCTGTGTTTTAGTATTGTTATGTTGGTATGACATAGCATACCAATATAAGCTTGCATGTCTTTACTAACCCGATGACTCATTTGTTTCAGGTGCCAGACATGCAACACGACAGACCGCAACGCCATTTGCGTCAATTGCATCAAAACGTGCCATTCTGGACACGATGTAGAATTCATTCGCCATGACAGGTTAGTTTTAAGAACATATTAGAGGGCGCCGCGCGTATCTTATTACTTAATATTACTGAAAGGTCTTATATAAATTATACGATATCACAATTAATACTAATATCCCAAGAGCCCAGGCTTGTCAGACCTTCGTCATTTTTTAAAACTCAAACTTTGAAGTTTTACAAAATGACGAAGGTCTGACAAACCTGGGCTCTCACTCTATAATAAATAAATGTGTCTGCAAAGGGCTAGTAGAGATGAAACATATAGATGGTTGTTGGATATCGGATATTGGCCAATATATAAGCTTGATAGCCGAATATTGACGATTGGTGTATTGTAAACAGCGAGCCTGCAAAGGTTAGGTACGAAAGAAAGAAAGCTTGTATCTTTCAGGACCTTGCAACTTTTTAATCTGGCCTTGTCGATGAAAATATTTGACTTAGTATCGTTGAAATCCTTTTCATCTGTCTTCTCTCTTACTGATGATTTTTATGATCTTCACCATTTTGTGATGTTTTCACATTATGTCAAAGTCAAAATTTATTTATTTCTGTATTGCAAATTACACTATATGAAAAGTCAATTGTCTATAATAATTACAAGGCACTCGAAACTCGTCCATGAAGATTGGCTAAATGTAAATAGCCGCCTATCTCCACCGACGAGTTGCTGGTACCAAATGCAGTACCCTAGAAGAATATAACTAGCGGTTCTTCGCGGTTTCCTCCGCGTAGTTCCCGTTCCCTTGGGAATACGGGAATGAAATATAGCCTATGTTTCTCAGTGATAATGTAGCTTTCCATTGGTGAAAGAATTTTTAAAATCGGTCCAGTACTTTTTGAGTATTCATAACAAAAATACAAATCTTTTCTCTTTATAATATTCATCACCAACCCGTAGCAGCCCACTGCTGAGCTAAGGGTCTTTCCTTACACATGAGAAAGTATGGGCTATAATCTCCCACGCGTGTTCACCGCGGATTGGGAGATGGTGTTAAGCTAGTGGCCACTTAACAGTCAGAATTTTTCAAGCAACCCAAGGGTATCTGACATGGCTTAACGACTTCCATTGTGCATTAACACAACAAAAGCCGGGACCAACATTTTAACGTGCCTTCCGAAACACGGAAGCGCTCGTTATATAAATGCCACTAGGCGGTCAACTGACTGACCGCACCCAACTTTGCTTAACCAGTGTGATCGTTACGAACACACTGGCACCACGGGGCTAGGAGCGCTTTATAATATACTAGCGACCCGCCCTGACTTCGCACGGGTGCAATGCTTATACTAAAACCTTCCTCTTGAATCACTTTACAATACACAATCTATTAAAAAAAACCGCATCAAAATCCGTTGCGTAGTAGATTTAAGCATACAAAGGGACATTAGGACATAGGGATATAGGGACAGAGAAAGCGACTTTGTTTTATACTATGTAGTGAAGCGTAGATAATTAACGCAACCTATCACATCGCAGGTTCTTCTGCGATTGCGGCGCGGGGACTCTGTCGAACCAGTGCCAGCTGCAGGGCGAGCCGACGCAGGACACAGACACTCTGTACGACTCTGCCGCGCCCATGGAGTCGCACACCCTGATGGTGAACTGAGCGCCGAGCCAACCGCCATAGCGACTGCACAGCGCGCGACGGACTGCGTTTGCCGCACAGGGCTTTGAAATCTCCTCGTTGTAGACTAACTCGGCTCTACCTACTACTGCCGACATTTTATTGTTAAGATAAACTACTATAGGCAAATTGTAATTAAATATTTGGTCCTTACCTATGAAATTGACGAAAAATTCTGATTAATGGGTTTGTTTGCAATTTCTGTAATTTTGCAATAAAATTATCCCAAAGTTCGATATATTGGTAAAATCATACATGCACAAGTGATTTTTGTTGTGCTAGGTGTTGCCCGATTCTTTTCTTTAATTAGTTTTGCAACCTTACTTTGCTGATTAAACTCAATGATTTTCTCTAACATACACACACAACTCTACTGAATTTTAATAACTCAATCGCAAAAACAACCATAAAATGTTAGAATGGAAAATCAGTTATCTTGAATTTCTCGGTACAAAACGTCAATGTCATAGGTAAGGATCTAATACACTAGTGGACTATCTAATATCGTGTATTATATCGGAGAAGGTAGTAGTCGGCTGCAACCGCGCTAGTCTGCAGTAGACGTAAGCTGTACCTTGAAGTTATCAGCTTGTAAAAGTACTTTCAAAATGTTGGTGTAGCAAACGGTCCCCGCTGCGCTGTGGACGCAGTCCACTACCGCCCACCGCGCTTCAGGCACCGCCACGCGTCTGATCAGTATTCGGACACTTATTATGAACATTATTTATTACTTTAGGTATTATTCGCCGGACTGCAACGATTATTATAACATGTTTTCCTATCTATCCGATCATAATACGTGTTTTACACTTGTTGTCTATTACGGTATTCAAGTTAGCAATTATTTTTATTACCTAAAACTTCACTGTATATTCTCATCTCGGAAGTCGCTGTTTAGTACTGCTCTTTCGCGTACTCATCGCACTCATGTAACCGTAATTAATTATGTATTTTTCATCTTTGTACTCTATAGATAGTTGACGAAAACAAACGTATTTTGGGCATTTCGCTGTGTGTATATGTAGAGATTTGTTTCAATCATTGGTACTTAATAATTATGTCGTGTAGTATCATGCATTCCCAAATTGTAATCGTACCATAATCTCGAAAATCACATTGATATTTAGAATAATGTTATTCGTTTTATAAGATGTAGTATCTACTATAGTTTCATAATCAAGGGGAAGATTATTATTTTTCGTCAAACAAATCCTACACATAATTTTAGTTACGTAGTTTAGTTTATCGATCCAGCGACTGTGACGGTCAGGATAGCTTTTGTAATATATCAGTTTTAACTATTTGACGATACGAATTCATTTAATTTTGAGCATTTATTGGTTGGCTCTCCTGACAATAGGAGTTATTGTGGCATCGTTTTAGTTAATAAAGATAGTTGTGGGGTGGCGAGCGCCGTGGACGCGAGGCATTCTAATCTCGTTTAGGAGTCTGCCTCGCCTATTTCGCGCTCCTAAAGCGCCTTGTAAATATTTATGTCACACAATAATCGAAATGTAGTAATTAATGTATTTGTATCATTATATTTTTATTATTGATCACAACATGTATGTTTAATTATGAACTACGTACGTTATGCTCAGCCGCTTGTATGTAAAGAGCATCTTTGCCTGCGAGCCAGTAGATAGTTGGGAGATATCATTAGCCGCGGGCGCGGCCCGTTAGTGTATAATGAAGACGTTTTACCTAAAAATAAAACGTGTATTAAACATACTTACCTTATTCGAAGCCTAATAACTTATGAGATATGCCTTCGCTTCCGTTTCCGTCCTTTGTCCTTTTCTCTCCTACTATATCCGTCTCTTTCTTTCCGTCCACCACCACTGGCAGTGTGCGCCATGTTTGGTAGCGCACAATTTTTCGTCATTACGTCAATTGGCCACCAGGCAGGGTTAAATTTATTAGGCTTCGAATAAGGTAAGTATGTTTAATACACGTTTTATTTTTAGGTAAAACGTCTTCATTAAACAACTTGACCGTTATTCGAAGCCTAATAACTTATGAGAGACGTGTTTGTTATCGCCTGGTGGTGGTGGACGACGTCAATGTGACTAAGGAACTGATTAGGGACACATTACACCCTGTCGAGTCTATGCTATGACAATGACAGAATATTACTTTCACTAATATTATAACGAGGAAAGATTTGTATGTTAGTAACGAATAATCTCAAAAACGGGAACTACGCAGGTGAAACCGCGCAGAACTGCTAGTGTTAGGTATATAAAATAAAACATTTCCAGTTGGTAAATAACATTTATAAAAATATAATCATAAGTGCTAATCCACTGCACTAAATAATTGAGTAATATTATTAGGATTATTCACACTCGAAATTTGGCGACAATAGAAACGTTTAAATGTTTTTGCTGACCTCCAATTACCCCTACTAAGAATCTCTTCAAGTGGGGAATTCTCAATCCAACTTTTCGATGCAACTGCAGCTCGGAAACTACCAGCCGATGCTTCAACTCCGGACTCTTTTAACATATTCTTTACCCACCCGGCAATAACACATCTTGTTGCAGGTTTTGCTTGACCACAAGTTGACACAAATAAATGATCGCAATTTGCATCTTGTCTTCTTTGTTGGCCAGCGTCGATTAAACGTTTGATCCAATGTACTGGGCTTAGACTTTTATTACATGGATTTTGTTTTAATTTCCAATTTGATTGACGATAGTCAGCGGAGTCAGTTTTTGAACCGAAGGCTGGCACTAAAATAATGTGATCATTGGATATTACACAATTAGATGGATTCGTTCGTAGCAATGTCAAATCGTGTACACGTCGGCCAGAGCACAATAAAAGGATCGATGCTGTACACTTAGATATTTCATATAATCTATTAGTGTCGGGATTTAGTCGTGATAAATAAGTAATAACCAAATCGACATCCCACACTGGCGGTTTCGATATTTTAGGCTTTGTTATAGCAATAGATTTTAATATCCTTTTAACAAGGGGATGACTGCTAAGCGGTTCAGTAGCCTCAGGGTTACACAAGGTGGATACAGCAGATTTATAAGACAAAATCGTGCTATAAGATAATCCTTCCTGGTTATGTAGATCAGCTAAAAATCTTGCTAGATCAGAGCCGCTCGGTTTACACTCAGGAATTTTATTCATACGCGCCCAGGATATCCATCGGCTCCAAGCAGGTTTATAAGCTATTAAGGTGGAGGGCCGCCAACTAGTCATGAGTAGGGCCTTTTGTTGATCCGACCAATTATTTAGGCTTTCATCCCACCCCCACATCTCCACACTTCGAGAGTCATTTCGGACACTTTTTGAGGTGGTAGGGCAGTTGATACGTCTATCAACACTTGTGAGAGATTGTTGATTGTCCAGGGAGGAGCAGTTGCCCTGTTCTTCATGTCTGGTCGCCAAAAAACTTGGTCCCACCTTGGCGCCACAATAAGGTATGTTCCTCGACATTGGTTCAGGTGTTGCAGAACTTTGGGTATCAGGAACGGTGGAGGAAATACCCACGCTAGAGAATAATTCCAGACACGAGACAGAGCGTCGTGAAAATCTGCTTGAATGTCTTGGCAGTCCATTGTGCAATATCTGGTAACCACGCGAGTTACTCTCGAAGCGAATAAGTCGATAACAGGAGTCCCCCATTTGGCAAATATCATGCTCGTGGCTTGTGGTAACAGGTGCCACTCTGGAGCTACCCGAAGCCTTGATAATCGATCTGCATCCGCATTGTAAGTGCCTGGAATGTAATATACGGCCAGATGGATCTGGAGCAAGTCTACTAAGTCTAGGATTTTGTAGGTTAAGTCTTGGAGAGTCTGGGACTTCGTGCCACCTTCGTGCCGTAGATACGACACAGCCGTTTTGTTGTCGCATTGCAAGTGCACTGATCCACAGCGTAGGCTCTGACTTTGCTCTTCTAAGGCTCTCAGTATAGCTAACAACTCCTTGTGATTGGAGTGTAACCTCCTCTCGGCGTCTGACCACATTCCTGATAGGAGCACATTGTTGACTCGTGCGCCCCATGCTTGATCTGCAGCGTCGGTCACCACATAATGAGTTGGATGAGGTACATGGATAAGAGAAGAATCTGTTTGATGAAAGGTCCACCATTTCAACTCTGCCATTACAGACTCGGGCAGAAGAAGGTCCTGAGGTTTCTGCTTCAAATTGCTTATGCACAGCCTTTGAAGCTGTCGATAATTCAGTCTCCCTCGCGGGACAGCATAGCTGGCAAAATTCAACATGCCTATTAAGCTCTGTAACTCTTTTATGGTAGCAATTCTCCTGTCTAAAAGATGGGTAATTATGGTCCTCAACTTCTTGCATTTCGGCTCTGGGAGCGACTTCTGGTTCGACCAGGGATTCCATAATATTCCGAGATATTCTATTGACCGACATGGGGACAATATTGATTTCTCGTAATTGACTTTCCAGCCCAGATGTTCTAACAGTTTCAATGTGGTGTTTACCTGGTATCTCAACTTGCAAGCATCTTGGTTGGCAAGTAAGTAATCGTCGAGATACACTAGGATCCTTATGCCCCGCTGTCGAAGTAGCTGAGCAATCCAGTTGCTTACTGACGCAAAGGTTTTGGGGGCTGAACTCAGCCCGAAAGGCAGACAATTCACCTGAAGCAGTTCTTCTTTGTACAAAAGCCGTAGAAAGCGCCGGTGTGGTCGTGATATTGGGAGATGAAAGTACGCTTGAGCTAAATCTATTTTTGCCAGAAAATCCTGTGGTTGCAAAAAATCGGGAATTTTGTAATGGTTTATCAGTCTGAATGGTGCTGTGTGAACGTAATAATTCAGTGGTTTCAGGTTGAAAATTGGCCTCATTGATCCGTCTCCTTTTGGTACCAAGAACATTGTCGAGATGAAGCTCGGGGATAAAGGTACTGCTGTTAGCACGCCTTCTGATTTCATTTTCTTTATGACCAGAGTCATTTCGTCTGAAACTAACGTTGTTTGTCGACTTTTGTACAAATTGGGTAAGTGTAGTGGTGGCTTTTCCAAAAATGGGATACGGTATCCGGAAATAATTTTGAGTATATAGTCTGGTGCTCCAAGCGCTTTCCATCTCCGATAATGTAAGGCCAGCTGACCGGCTGTGAAGTGACTCGGTGAGTCAGTACCTTCGGGCCTTGCCTCTCCTATCCCGGTGGGATAAGGGAGAGTGTTTGCGAGTTTGACCGTAGGTCTCGTTATCTCGTCGGCTGTTTGCTTGCTTACCTCCTCTACCCCGAAAGGATCTGGGGTTATTAGCGCTAGCTTTGGAATTGTAAGGTTGAGCTTTGTAGCTAACCTTCTTCGAAACCTGCATGGGATTTCGTTGAGTGGGTGCAGAAGTACCCGGATCGGCCTGCGTTGCAGGTGTGCGATCTTTTTCACGAGGCCAGAACACCTTCCGTACGCCGCCCGCCTTTTCAAGGGTGGATGTAAATTTATCGGCATCAAACAAGTTCTGATTTGTTGGGGGTATTTTGCGCAACATACTCTTGTGCAGAGGGTCTCTTACCGATGCAAGAACGGTCTCTCGCCGCTGTTGAATAACTTCAGCCCTATGGCCGCAGACTAATTGCAGGGCGTCATTGGATATTTTGGAAAAATCCCCGGTTACAAAAATGTCCTGGATCTTAGCGTTTACATCATTAAAAGTGAGGGTAGGTGTATCCTTAGCCCACGCCAAAAAACTCCGAATCTCTTTTTCAAGTTGATCCCGTTGCTTAACTAGCGCGAAGGACAGAGCAGCGAACGCTTTTTCAGTATTAACGATGTTTCGAGAAGCATCGAATCGCTTAACTTCGTCATTAACCTCTAGCTCTGTAAAGCCGGGGGTATGACGGTAATTTTTCTGTACATCAGAATATCTTACATTGCGCCAATCGGGATCCCCTAAGCGTTGAATGTTGCTTAAAATTTCTAAATATGACGCAGGTGTTTTGGGAATATCAGGATCTTTAAGCTTAGTGCCGATGGTTAAAGAAAATTGCGGTTCCGATTCAGTCACCTCCGCGTGATCACTTTCATACAGTTGACGACTCACATTGTCATCGATCCAAACGTCTTCATCGGTCGGCCGACAGGTCTCACTACCAGCGCAATTTTCAGCAAGCTGCTTTTTAATATTGGTGATTTCAAAAAATAATTTGTCTAATCTTTTATCTTTGCCACGATGAGTACGTTTCGATTTCTGGGAACGCTTGTAGCGTTTACGAGGTGGACTCGAATTACTGCTGCTAGAACTTGAGCCAGTAGAACTTGAAGACGTAGAATCAGAGCTCACACTGTTTTCACGAGTTCTTTTACGCTTATTGTTACTATTTTCTTCCGGGGCAATAGTTTTGCTCGGCCCGGGATTATTTTGTTCAATATCACTCATTGTTAGATATTCCAACTAAAAATTAAACTATAATCACTAAAACCACTCAAAAAATGTAAAATAAATTCAATTTCAGTCGAACGGTATCACTGTTAATATTAAAAGTTACTAAAATAATAATCTACCTACTTCAAATTAGATTCGATTGTCGTAAGTCAGTTACGAATGATTCACGAGTGGAAAATTATATACTTTTTAAGATAGTTGTAATGTTCTTGTAATTTAAAATATAACTGTTATAAAATTTGTACTGTACATACCTGATTCCATATATCACAAAACACAATTTTATTATAATATAACAAAAGAGACTAAGTAAAGGTAGATAATAAAAATTTCTTGGACAGAACTTTCGCACTGCTGGCAGTGCATGTGTTGACGGAACGGAAACAACGACGTCAATGACGAAAAATTGTGCGCTACCAAACATGGCGCACACTGCCAGTGGTGGTGGACGGAAAGAAAGAGACGGATATAGTAGGAGAGAAAAGGACAAAGGACGGAAACGGAAGCGAAGGCATATCTCATAAGTTATTAGGCTTCGAATAACGGTCAAGTTGTTTAATAAGATGCAAATTAAGAACGAATGTGCGTATTTAATTGGAAAAGATCTTAGGTACAATTGATATTTTATTATATTGTTAATTTAAATTTGGTATTGATATAGATCGAGAAGCAATGTTAGGAAACTGGGAGGAGCCGCGCGTGAGCGGCGAGAGTGCTGATAATGATAAGTTAGCCAATAAGCTATAATGAAAATCTAAATTACTCAGTAATCACTATTGCAAGTTTCGAATTGTTAAATCGTCTCTCCATAGCACGGTATGTTCTAAAGCTGCTTTTTTATAATCCTCAATCTGTGATCATCGCTAAATGTGTAAGTGAAAATATTTTAGTTGAAACCCAAGAACAGAAATGACTAGGTATTGTATCATTGAAATTATTGTGGCGCCGATGCTTATATATTCTTGAATGTGAAAATTATTGTTATTTATTGAGTTTGTCCATAATGTTCTAATTTATTATTGAATTCAACAAATCTGGATATTTTGTTTATACATGAGAATACCACTGTAAAAGCCGTGATATACATCATATAATATTATAAACTTGGAATTTTATTTCGTCTCAATATACCTGCGTATAAATAAATTATACACCGGGTTTCGAGCATGGCTTGGTACTTCATACTAAACATTTCATGGACGAGACACGGATAAAAGAGCCTATTCTTATTTAATCGTAGTAACTAAAGATAATGACAGACAGTCCAAAAAGATTTTAAATAGGTACAAGATTCTGAGAAAATACCCAGAAGTAATAATATGCAAATTAAAAGAAAATCTCACGCCTTATATCCCGAGGCCCTCTGCCTACCCCCTCGGGGATAGTAGTAGATAGGGGGGTTAGGCGGGACTATAACGCGGGTTATCCCCGAGGGAGTAGGCAGTGGTATTAAATTTCTGGATATACCCACTTCACCAGATAGCCATTCTTTGGACCCCCTGATAGGTGGTGAGCCAATATGCAAATACTTATTTGATGTTTGTTACACATATTGTATAGTATAGAGTGACATTAATAAAATATGAGGTTGTTACAAAATAATAAAACGGTGCTTTATTAAGATAAAATAATAATAGCAAATACAATCAAAAATTAACATTTATATTTACACATGATGGCCACTTGATTCATATAATCACATTCTGTTCACTACTCTTCTAATTGAGCAAGTGCACTGATTAATTGCTAATTCTAAAATAATCATAAGCTAAAATATACTGGAACTAATTACCTTGGTTGTAGCGTTGTAATTTCTGCCTTGGAGATCGTCTTCTAGGGGATACATGTACTGCCTTTAAGGGAGTGTTCGCTTTTCTAAGATCGTTCGCAGAAGCTGGGGTACGTAACGTTCTCGCGGTACATAAGGGCTTCCTCAGAGTTGGAGGTTGCGGAGTTTTTGGTATATTTTGAGGAGAAGTCACCTTTTTAACCGGCGGAGTACTTTTTCTATTCGCTCTACAATCTTCTTTGGCGCAGGTAGCTTGCTCTCGATACGACCTCAGAGGCAGATTTGAAGTAGCTTCATTCTTGTTATTTCTTAGAGGAATCCTAGGTGCTACATTTTCAGTAGTATTTTGTATTTTTGGTTTAACATAGGCTATGTTCTTCTGTGTCTTCATTTGCTGCTGGCCACTGACTCTTGGCCGTCTAGCAAAACCAGTGTGTCCTACTTTTTCGTTCCTTTCCGAGGACTTATCAGAACTTGATTCAAATAGTTTGGCTTTGGCGAGAACTGCGCCGGCGTTTTGCCGACGCAGCTTGTTTACAGACGGTCGACCAGATTGAGAGGTGTTTTCTACTTCCCCGGTCTTATCCATGAAGAACGCTGCAGCACTGCGCCATTTCGGCTGGGATTGCGACGGACTCTTACCCACCTTTATGTTCATATAATTTTGGTTTGAATTATTAATCGACTTTGTGGTGTTCATAGAGTTGTCTGACGTGGCATCCCAACTGCTATTCATAGCTATGTTCAGAGATCTGCGCGGTTGAGGTTTGCCAATAGTTCTATCTAGATTGTACGCTGAAGCGATACTTACTCGCTTCCGTAATTGATATTTCTGACTCGCATCAGAGGTATTATTGAGGGAATTTTCCGCACTACTATTCCAATCAGAATTGCGAACTTTCGCTACAATTAGCTGAGGTTTCGCAGACTTTGTTCTCTCTTGCCTACTTATACCCACATAAGGGTAAAATCTATCTCCATTCTGATTAGGTTGCGGTTGTGATGAAGCATTCCAAGATTTGTGTCTGACAACTTTAGTTACATTTTCCTTGGAGCGACGTCGAATGGTGCCGATTTTTCTCGCGCTCGGGGACCGAATTATTTTCGCTTGTTCCTCTGGTCTAATCTTCAACTCCTTGCTCAGCCGCCGAGCCAAGTGGTCTGAAGTAGGGTAGTTTAACATTGCCACATCCTCCAATGTCTGTTCATACACATTCTGCACCTGTTGAAATGGTTGCACTCGCGGTATTACATCTGTGAATTCTCTGGATAGCCTGTTCTCTATAGCAGATACTCTGCTTTTTATTTCTTCGTATTCCTGTTTAGAGATTCTCACATAGTCCTTGTCCGGTTGCTTCGGGTCAGGAGATAGGTCTATGGTGTCATGGGCGCTGAACAAATGCTCGGAGGAAGTGAGCACATCTTCGCTACTGACGCTGGTCTCAGAGTTCTTGTGTGAGCTGAAGTCTGCGTTGATGATAGGTGTACTTCTTGCATCCATCAGGCTGAGTCGAAACCGCTTCCTTTCGAACCCCCTGGAAAAGTAAACCCAGTGGTCCATGGTTAGATTGATCTGACTAAGCGATCTGACTACGGATACAGAACGAAACCCATGTTATACTGAGTAAAAAGTAATTACTAATCAATTCAATATAACTAAGTATTTTCAAATGACAGCCCCGATGCAAGTGAGCTCGCTTCTCGCTTTAAAAACGTACTTTAGCTAGACGGTGAAGGAAATTATCGTGAGGAAACGTGTAGTCCCCATGGTCTGAGGTATGTGTAACAACAACCCAGCCACCACTCCGGCGATAGGCTCAAGTCACATTTATAAAATAGTGAAATGTAGGTATTTCCCCGAATGGTATTCCTCTGCCGACCCCTTTAGGGATACGGCTAGAGCGTATTTATTTATTTTATTTTAAACTTACATTTTCATGGGTGTAAAACATAACTCCTTCTGTGGCAGGTTTTTTTTAATTTCTTTCCTGTTAAAGATAATGTCTATTATAATCACAGTGATATTTTAGGTCACAATCACTTGACACAATCGATAAATAAACTATATTGTAAATGGAACAGGTCAAGTTACGAAATACATACTTTGTTTTCGCAGAAAGGCCGTCGTAGCTATCAAACTTGCGTTTTGACGCGGATTTGCTCAGAACTGGAGTTGTGCCGTTTTCACAGACCGTAGCAGGCGTGTTCACGTTGCCTGACACCATCTTGCGTAAACCACTCAGCATACCTAAGACAAATAATGCAATTTTTGTGGGCTCCTGAACCTTAGGCTTATGAAAACCTCATGACGCCAGGAATCCTATGGCAGGACAGGACATTTACCTGATGAAGACTATTAAACTAAATAAATACATTAACAAAATAAAAAAAAAGTATGTTGGTTTGGTTTTTGTGTTGTTATGGTTTTGTTCTATATACCATTCATTCGACTACGATGAGACTGGCGAGTTGCTGTGCAGTCAGGTGCTGCTGTGGGATCCTGCAGTAATTAATCAACTCAGCATTTTGGACCCACCTTGACACCAATTTCCAACCAAGAATTTATTATTATTAAATAGACATCTAAACTGAAAGTTAATACGGAACTTTAATTAATAAATCTACTTACGATTGAAAGACCCGCTTCTTCTCTTCTTCCTCCTTGCTTGATAGACATCGGAATCATCGTCCAGCTGTGACATTAGATCCTCTGTAAGTAGTCCTATATGTTTCGAGTTTTCGATGAATATCTAAAGAGAGATTTGAAAAGTTAGTATGTTTGAGCTGAGTATTACATATCTGGGACATTAGGCTGCAGAGTCATTAGGCAAATATTTTATTGTAGATATTTTCACCAATAGAATGAGGGATAGACGAAGGTTTTTCTATATTGCGAGGGTGGGTAGCTACTTAGCTAGTTATAACATTAGTTCCAATAGATTGTTTAACATTCAATTTGGCATATTATGGTCCCTATTATGTGGCAAAAGAAATAAACAAATTTGATGAAAACCTTGACAAGTGCGACATGGTGCTCCAGTCGTTGTGCTGATGATGCAGCAGGTAATGGCATGATGCTAGGTGCCAGCACAATAGCCAGGTTGGATGCATCCATTAGATTGTCTTTATGTTTTGATGCTATGAAGTTCAACAGCTGTGAATAAGAAGAGCAAATAACTATAATCTCTACAAAGCTACACATTACAAAATCAATAATACTTGGTCATACTTCAAACACACATTATTAATTTATTAATGACTATCTAAGAAGCTCAATGGTTTGTTGAGTGGGATACTCGAATTGAATAAAAGTTAAACAGGTGAGTTTGTCATTAAATATCTACACTATTATTATAAAGAAGAAAGTTTTGTATGTTTGTAATGAATAAACTCAAAAACTGAACCGATACAAAGCTACATAATCAGGGAGTAACAAAGGCTATATTTTTTCCTTGTATTCCCACAGGAACTGGATCTACAATGGTGAAATCGCGCAGAACTGCAAGTCTTGTATAAGTTAATCTCAAATTTGTATAATTACATTTAATATTATTCAAATGATATTTTTCTAATGTTACTAGAAAAATATACAAAATTACAAAGCAGCATAACAAGGATAATGATTGTGAATAACCATACTTTAATTATTTGTACAAATTAGCCAACAAACTATGTATTTGATATCCCAGTTAATAAATGTTATCTGTAGTATATTTTTGTGAACACCAATAAATATAGGTTTTAACCTCATTACTAAACAAATAAAATTATACTGAGGAAACACCTAAAATTACCACAATATATTTTCTAATAATTACTATTAAAAATAAACTTTAAAATGGACTATTGGCATGTGTCTATGTCACAGAACTCCTGACTGGTGAATTAGATGAAATGTTTTGTATGTTTGATGATTTTGATTTACAAATGGTGGCACTGTTGTGTGTGGCACAACATCTATCCGGCCTCTATTTAATATACAAAGATGAGTTTTCTATGCACTAACCTCCATGATGTAGTGCAAGAGATGAACATGCAAAACTGGTAGCAAGAGTAATGTGTGCAATATAGGTTTGAGAGCATCGCCAGCCGTGATTCTGCAGCGGAGAAGCAAGTCCTGCACTTCAGCACTGATTAAGGGCTCCGGCAGACTTCGCAGATACAGTTTGAGGACACTAGCTACGTCTATAGGGTGGTGACCATCTGAGACACACCCACCTGCGTCCAGTAACCGCTGAAAAATGATTTTGTGTATTATGGATGCAATACCCTAATTCTCTGCAATGTTTGTGGCGCGTTACACATGTTACATATCCAGTATTATACTGATATATGATAGGTACAACATCCAAAATGACATGCAACAAATTGCATGTGTCCTTGTTTTGGTTTATGTTCTATGCCAAGCTAATATATAAAAAGGTGGTAAAATCTACCTTGATGTCTTTTTGACGGGTTTGGGAGCCTGCTTTGCGGAATAAGCCCTCAATATGAGAGTTTGCTCGTAAAACTGAAGACATTTCACTCACTACCATTGGTACACACAAAGTACTGCCACAACAGATCACACTGCACGACGGGACCTTCACCAACGGCGCTCCAAACACCGTTTTATGGTCCTGCGTCAAGAAAATTATTATTTTTTCGTTGGACGAAAAATTATTTTCGTGTGGCACTCGAGTATAGATACCTACTTTGACATTTTTTAGTATTATTTTCTTTAGACGATGTTTCAATCCAGCTTTCTTCAGTTCACCAACTATTATAGATTGTAATTTCCCATGATTAATTCCGTCTGATATCAACATTTTGTTTTATAATTCAAGGAAATACATTTACAAAATGCAATAGCAAAATGTTATCACAACTTTGATTTGAATGAAAATCATTCGTTAAAATAACGTTCCGTTCCTCGGTTATCTCAGTGCTGAGCCATTCTTCCGTTCAATGTTCCATATTAAAAAAAACAATTCAAAAATAGTAAATCATTGTCAAAACGGAACGTTTCATTGTATATACCCATTTTTCAACGAAAAATCTTCCATGTATTTCACATTTTAAACGAAAACGTCATTGTCAAATTCTGGTTTTGTTGTCGGACTCGTCGACAATAATTTTTGAAAAAAATTGTTGAAACTACAATGTTTTTGGAAACAATAAAACTATTTATCTCTAAAACCAAAGAATACTGATTTTTTTCTTAATAAATATTACGTATATGAGTTAGATGTGCTTAATACCCTGGATGTAAACAGGACTTGGGAATACAAAATGATCGAACTGTCGGCAAAACTCACGACTGGCACAGTTTATTTAGCTGGCGAAGCATTAGAATGCTGTATCACTTTCTGCCATACCACCCAACCTGAACACAGGAACTCTCAAAGCCATAGGTAACTAAAACCCATTTGTTGGATACCAAGGTTTTTAACTATTGAATATTATAAATGAATATCTTTGATTTGCAGTGACATCTTAGAGAATTTAGCATGGGCTTCAGCACAGATTCACTGTTTCTACTCTACTTCAGGGAGTACTGGAGAAAAGACTCCCACAGCGGAGAAGACCACATCGCTGGAAGTAACTTCATGTGATATTGGCGATGTAAAATTTCATACAAAACCTAAAATCTTATTTTGTGATCTTACAATTCCACTTGGAGAAACTAAAACATGTAAGTATGGAAATTAAAATACCAAAAAGCTATTTAAATCTATAAAGGAATATATTAAACTGCAATAAGTTGCTCAGATTTAAACCTATAGTTTCAGATTTTTTAGCAAACAACTGATTAAGAAAATTAGATACTATTGTGTCTGTTTTAGGAGGAATTAACTAGAATTAGAAGGGTTATTCTCCGAATTACTATTTAATCCACTAATGGCTTCATGTAAATGGAGAGTCCACTGCAATGGATTGTCCTCAAGTTTTTTTTTTATGCGTATATGGGCCATTTACACGAGGCCATTCCACTAAGACAATCCACTAATGGCTTAGTGTAAATGGAGGTAAACTTTTTTCTTTTCAGTTTGGTACAGAGAATCCCTCCCCATCGAAGCTCCCCCATCTTACAGAGGAACATCTGTAAAATACTCTTACAAAATAACAATAGCAACACAAAAAGTTGGGTCTCACATCAAAATGGTCCGAATACCATTTAGAGTGCTCCCCATCAGCCCTATTATGAACTTGCAAGACCTAGCTGCATTATGCGGAAATGAAACTACTGATGAGCTGCAGCCTACTAACCCTTTTTCTGAGGAGAGGAAGGTTGACACTCCCTTGACAATGGCATTGCAAGTATTACAGGTAGATAAATTGTATGACTAAAGTTACTACACAGAATAGATTTTGTAACTAGTGCTTTGGATTTAACAATATTAAAACCATATGCAATATGGGCTCACCACCTATCACGTTTAGGTATGTATGTATGTATAATCTCACGCCTTTCATCCCCGAGGGGGTAGGCAGAGGTATTCCATTACTGGATATACCCACATTTCACGAGATACATTGGACCCCTAAATGTGATAGGTGGTGAGCCTATCGCCGGACCGGGTCTATTTACACATGTCTCAGAATTAATTCTGAGACCTGCGGGTTTCCTCACGATGTTTTCCTTCACCGTCGAGGTAATGATAAATATGTACGTAAGTTTTGAAAAACTTATTGGTACATGCCAAGATTCGAACCCGAGCCTCACTGATTTTCGGCCGGCTCTTTAACCGTCAGGGCTATCACGTTTAGGGGTCCAATATATCTCATGAAAAGTGGGTATATCCAGTAATGGAATACCTCTGCCTACCCCCTCGGGGATAAAAGGCCTGAGATTATATATAAATAAATATTAAATAGCATAAGGTATTTTTTGTTTTTTTTTGTTTTTGTTAGCCTATATGTTGTCCCACTGCTGAGCAAAGGCCTCTCCTCCCTCCCTCCACTTGTCCCTATCCTGTGCCTCCTCCGGCCATGTCTTCGAGAAGGCGTCAAATTCATCCCGCCATGCATCTCCTTCGAATCAGAGTCTGCCTCGTATCTGGGGGCACGGCAGTGCCCCCGCCAAATCGAGCAAATTATATTTTTAGTTAACATACATTATAGTGGGTAAATATTTATGAAATGTTATCAATGCAGAGCAGTACTCTGTTTGTAATTTTTTTTTTTATTAATTAATAATTTGTCTATTTTCCAGAATCTCACAGCCAGAAGGAGTCCCAACTCTTATATGATAACCAACACTAGGGGTAAAGTGGGCAGATTCTGTTTATTCAAATCTGCTTACAAGCTTGGAGAAGATATTGTTGGCACTTTTGACTTTTCTGTGGGGAATGTAACCTGTATGCAGGTAATGTGTAAAAAAGAGAACAATAAGCATCAAAGATATCCTTTAGACCTATAAAATTTATTATTTTCAACTATTTTTGAAATTTCCTTATTACACACACTCATGGCTTTCCTCCTAGGATGTAGAC
Source organism: Ethmia dodecea (assembly GCA_963855545.1). NCBI lineage: Eukaryota > Metazoa > Arthropoda > Insecta > Lepidoptera > Depressariidae > Ethmia > Ethmia dodecea. The sequence goes on from OY979457.1 coordinate 9,623,121, forward strand.
AGAGGTATTTCATTCCTGGATATACACTAGTTTTTGTTTCAGGTGTCTGTGTCTCTGCAACCAGAAGAAGTAATAAAAGCCAAGTCACCAGCAAAGAATTCCAACAAGGATACCAGTAGCAGGTCAATGACCGTGGCAAGATATCACGAGGTGACATTAGGCCTTACACATTCACAACTCATACTACCAATACCTTTGCACATCACTCCTGCTTTTGAGGTGGATGAAGGTACTTATTATGAAGTATTTTATTACTTTATTTACTCTAATCAATTCTATTAATTTTACACCTATATTTCTTCAATGTTCTAGCTACACAGCTTGATGTTTTTTAATTCATAAATTAATTAAATTTTAGATATTCAAAACAATAAAGTGCTTCAGTGGGCATTGCACTAGATTCATTTTATGTGTTCTGAAAGTTTCTTTTAAAAAATATTTAAGTACTCTAAATTAAAAGCAATTTTAAAGTGATATAACAGATTTTTTAAATAGATTCAATAAATGCTACTGAACAAAGTAGTTTTTGCTTTCATGTTTCATGTGTCTCTGTTAGATGGGCTAAGTGATATTTCAAATTTCAGTCTCACTGCGATGGCGTCTCCACTTTGAATTTGTGACGACAAACGAGAAATTGCAACCAAATCCCGAGGAAAACGATTGGAATGCGCCTCTAAATGTACCTATAGAGACAATGGTCTGGAATCTTCCTGTAAAAATCTATTCAACCTTGCCAAAACAGATCACCCAGCATTCTGTAGGGAATTATGCTTATTCTATGTATATTAAATAATCTTATGTTACCTCAAATAAGCACCTACTTATCTTCATTTATGTAAGAAAAAATGAAATTATTCCTTGTTTGTAAATAGTAATTTATTTACACTTATTCATATTAAATTTCTTAAAACTTAAACCTTATCTTTTATTCATCTACTGACTCCTTATCCCAATCTTTCATTTTTGCTCCCATCATGAAGTCATCCCTAGAAAAAAAACAAATGATAAGTAATTTTAAATCTGAAACCCTCAAATCAACTGACCATATTGGGCCAGTGTGGTATGCTTTGTCACACCAGGAGCCTTGATAGGCTTCTAAAGTAAATGTATGAATCACCAGTGATTCATACATTTACTTTAGAACTACTTGGTGTGTTGTGATGAAAGTGTGTCTTTTTCTAACCCTAGTAAATGTATGAAACAGAATGTGCCACGACATACCACACAGTCTGTGTAGGAGCATATGTTTATTAATATCAACAAAAGACCAACTTTGTTATTACCTGAGAGCACTCCATCTTGGTTTATCATCCTCAGCCTTCATTTCATTCTTCAAGGACTTAGCTTCATCCACTACAACTGACTTGGTCTGCCCCATGAGAGTGTCCAAGAAAGTTCTCTTATCAAACTTCTTCATAATCTTTTCTTTCTTAGATTCTGGTATGTCATCCCCCATTTCTTTTTCTAAAGTTTTCTGTTGATTTCTAACTGCATTGAATAATTGAACTACACCTTTTGTAGCTATTTTAGTTAGTAGTCTCTCTCTGTCTTTTTCTAGTATGTTTGGTTTCATGCGTATTGATGATTTTTCTTGCTTCTGTAATAAATAACAATAAAAATTGAAGTTAACTAAAGATGTTTGTTACTTCAAATTAATCTTCTTACTGATATAGAATTTGCCATTGCCACTTGCAAATATCTCAGTTCATCTAGTCTGCATGTCAAAATACTTAAATTTTAGATTTAGAAATAATTTTTTAATTAGAGCAGTGATAGCCCTGACGGTTAAAGAGCCGGCCGAAAAGAGCAGTGACAGCCCTGGCGGTTAAAGAGCCGGCCGAAAATCAGTGAGGCTCGGGTTCGAATCCTGGCATGTACCAATGAGTTTTTCAAAACTTACGTACATATTTATCACTAGCTCGACGGTGAAGTAAAACATCGTGAGGAAACCCGCAGGTCTCAGAATTAATTCTGAGACATGTGTAAATAGACCCGGTCCGGCGATGGGCTCACCACCTATCACGTTTAGGGGTCCAATGTATCTCGTGAAATGTGGGTATATCCAGTAATGAAATACCTCTGCCTACCCCCTCGGGGATGAAAGGCGTGAGATCATATTATATATATATATATATTATATTATATACAAAAATAAGTCGGGTTTTCCTTCCTGACGAACGCACAAACCGATTTCCATGGTTTTGCATTTGTTGGAAAGGTCTCGGGCTCCGTGAGGTTTATAGCAAAAGAAAATTCAGGAAAAATTTCAACAGAAAAGCGGGAAAATCTTATAAGCATTGCACCCGTGCGAAGCCGGGGCGGGTCGCTAGTATTATATATATATAAATATAATCTCACGCCTTTTTTATCCCCGAGGGGGTAGGCAGAGGTATTCCATTACTGGATATACCCACATTTCATGAGGTATATTGGACCCCTAAACGTGATAGGTGGTGAGCCCATCGCCGCACCGGGTCTATTTACACATGTCTCAGATTTAATTCTGAGACCTGTGAGTTTCCTCACGATGTTTTCCTTCACCGTCTAGCTAGTGATAAATATGTACGTAAGTTTTTGAAAATCTCATTGGTACTCGCTAGTATTATATATTATTAGAAATAATTTGAATTTTTTAATTAATTTTCAACACTTACTTTTTTCTTGGGGGCAGGTTCTGATGGCTCTGTTTCTTCCTTTTTGACTTGTGGTTTCTCTTCTTTTGACTCTCCAATCACCTCAAAAGCCGGTTTTTCTTCAACTTCCTTCTTGACTACCTCGGAGAACTTTTTAGCTCTAGATAATACTAAGGTTTTCTTATTTTTTGGTTTACTTGCTCCAAGTATTTTGGCTACTGAATCTGCCCAACCTTCATTGGTCATAAGAAGGCTACTTTCTGATTCATTTTCATCACCAGACCCACTGTCTAAGTCATTTTCGTTACCGGAAGACATACCGTCTGAATCATTTTCATCACCAGAAGACTCATTTTCTTCATCTGCTTCAGTATCTTCAGTCTTCATTTCTACTTCATTTTCTGACTCTTCTGACTCCTCAACACTAGAAGAATCCGAATCTGACACTGAAATTAATAAATTATCAATTAATCTGTAAAGAACCGCGGGTTCTAATTGGAACCAAGACACAATTAAAAATCTATTGTGTCTGTGATGCTTGGTCTTAGAGGTTAAATCATTTGACCTTTCAAGTTCCTGGTAACTCTATAATAATGTCAATTGGCCTGGTATACAGTCAAAAAACGATAGTCAGTAACGACCTAGGGACCAAAAGTCATAAATGTATTTTTGTTCAAAGTAGGGACTTTTAAGTCCACTTATTGGAAGTCATTTCAACTCCACTACTTCAGCATTTATGCAAATAAGTAATTTACAACATAAATTATCTTTAGAGGAATACACCCAAAATGATAATCTAGCCACTTTTACATAACTTCATGAATTCCTCCAATGTACAACTAAATAAGTATATCTACTGTCTGTGATACTTTATTTATAAATATATATATATATATATATATATATATATATATATATATATATATATATATATATATGTATATATATATATATATAAATATATATATAAAATATATATATATAAATATAATCTCACGCCTTTTATCCCCGAGGGGGTAGGCAGAGGTATTCCATTACTGGATATACCCACATTTCACGAGACATATTGGACCCCTAAACGTGATAGGTGGTGAGCCCATCGCCGTACCGGGTCTGTTTACACATGTCTCAGAACTACTTTATTTATAATCCTAATAGCTTCAGTCACCAGTGAAAATTACAAAATGTTTGTTTGTGCATACTCCTCCAACAGTATTCGCCTCGGCTGACATCATAGCCTTATGTTAGGTACCCAACGCTTCAGCGATTTTAGAATTTCAGGGTTAGTCAGATTGCCCCTTAGAACTTCCACTACATATTTAGTTAACGCAAGATCTGTCTTAACTTCTAATTTGCAGTTACCTACCATCCCTAACGCAAACAAGGTTGGGCGGGTCAAATGGATATACCCTATATTGCGAAGTACAGGTGCCGAGCAAATTTATTATGGTTTTTTCCGGCATGAGGTTATATTAATTAATTAAAAGACATACAGCGATCGCACCGAGAAAAAGGACTTTAGATTTTGAATTTATGCGAGCACAATGTTGCATTCGAAGTGTGTGTCAACAAACCAATTGGAGTAAACGTGAGTGACCAACTTTATTGAGGCAGATTTGAAAAAAATATGCATGAGTACCTGATACTTTCAAAGTGGGTTTATTCATTTCTGTGACTGCAGCTACCATAACTGTAATGGATACCAAATGGATACACAGATATCTTTAACTAGTCGGAGAAATGGATACTAAAACCGAATATTTCTTCTTTTGTAAATATTTATCCAGTCCACACGTGTTCATCGACGGCAAAACTGGGCAAAACAAATCGAAGACGGATGTCATCAATCTGTCAAATCAATGGCAACACTATCTACTGGAACCAATGAAAATTGAGCTTGGAAATAGATTAACCAATAAAAATTTAGCTTTGCTGATAATCGAACTTTTGGTAGGTATCGTTAAATGAAATCTGAGTTTCATTGTAAGCAGAATTTCTGAACAAGAATAACTCTACATTGTGATTATTTTTGTTTTATTAAAGAAATACGATAAGCACTGTTCTTGTCTTTACATTTAAATAATATATAATTTAAATAATATATAAACTTGATATATAAGTGTAATAATTTGAGTTTATTTTATTTATTAAGTGTTAACCTTATCGATTTCCGATAACTTAACATCCGAAAAGGGAACGTTGCATGTTTTTAAAAATAAAATACAGCTGATCGGCTCCGAGAGAAGTTTTGTTTCATTCGTGTCAGAAAATGGTGGAATAATTCTGAAGATGGCGAATATTGCGGACCCTTTACCGTATATTACAAAGAGAGAGTACGGCCTTATACATAATCTGAAATCACAGTTGTTCAACAATCGATTAAATGCTGCTAAGAATTTGTATCGCCGGGATTTGGTGTGCCATTTTGGATGTGTAAATGCCATTGAATTTTCCAGCAATGGCGAATTACTCGTATCAGGTAATTTTCATATTTTGTTATTCATTGTATCTATGTTAGGAGTCTCTCCGCGTCTTACAGTTTGAAAATAAAATAGGGATGACGGGAATCACTTCTACCAACACATCTAGTCAAACTATGTAGGTATGCATTATTTTTATTATCTTGATTTATGAGAGGATGGTTATAGATTTTGCAGATGTAAGACGTAGTTATAGCATTATAACTTGAACTTACATTGGATATCATTAAACAGATAATGTCTCGAAATATTTATGTTAAAAAGAATTAAATAAAAAGAGTTTATTTACTTTTTATGTGGACCTCTCTCTGTTTCGAGATAATAAGTAGTACCTAAATCATAACAGACAAACAGACAGAGTTACTTTGCATGTATGTTCTTTATTAATGCCACTTTTTTTTATTGTTTAATGGCCTTTGGATTGTAGTCCTTACAGCCATTAATGCCTACCGAAAAGCAGTGTTTCTTGTGCAGAGGCCTTATTATCTATTTATCATCAGTGGCCAACCGCACCGATCCCAAGATACTTTATCGTAGGGCTGAGCTCGAAGGCGGGTTGGCGAACCCACCAAACACAAACACACACACACACACCTAACACACCCCAACATACTCATAAACACATTATTATTCAAACTGTCTTAGATACTATATAAAAATAAGCACAAACAACAAAACAAAAACATATTATTTATAATTACGAGGAAATCTGTAATTAGCCTTACTTACTTTACTATAATATTTTGTAACTATACAATTGATGTACGCCGTTGATTTCCCTAATAAATGAAAAATAAAATAAAAATAAAAAATAAAATCATCAAAATCGAAATCGTTTTTATCTGACATTTATTATGCGGCCAGGGGAGCGATTCTGCTTTACACTAACAAAACGTCGTTTAGTCCTGTCTTTGTCTTACCTCAAAAAAAAAGGTATAGAAGACAACCTACCAAATTTAGCCCTGTCCGAGCCTGTATTTTAGTCGTGACTTCTTTATGAAATGCCTTAGTTGACAGGACTAATTTTAATTTAACAGGACCAAATCTCATCTCTTTTCTAGGAGAAAGAAAATGAAATGAGTAAGTAAACTAAAATAAGTTTAGTCTCTGTAAAGCAGAACCGAACCCAATGCTTGCTCTACAGATTTTTAAGGCAATGACCAATGTAGCTCAGAAGCAATGTAGGAAAAAATCTAAATGAAGTTTATTAATCTTGTAAATAGACCTGGGAATAGGCCTGCAGGGGGCCAATTCCACTAAATGTCAGCCATTGTCATCGAACTATCATTCCATTATGCTGCAACTGGCAACTATGACATCTAATTTGTATTCCACTAAAATCATAGTGGCATAACAATGGAATGACTATGGACTAAGTACGTTAGGTGTTGCCTACCATATATAACTATTACTACCATGCGTGTCATTAGTTTTATTTCGGGTTTTCGGCACTAAAATCTTTAGATGATTGATTTTATTTATGGTACATGTGACATTTCGATAAGTTTTGAAGAAACTTGTGTATTTTTGTGCATAGACTCTGAAGCAGAGCTAAAATCTGAATTTCGTGTCGTGTTTAGGGCTGATGGCTAAATTGCCAATGCCTTAAAATAAGGGGGAAAAAGCAATCACTGGACAGCGCCATTCCATGGTAGGAATAGTAGAATACCAAAAGTGGTCAACAATGATAGTTGAATGATTGTGAAAACTGACAGTTAACAGAATACGAAAAGTGTCAAAATTTGACATAATATCACCATTGAGTGACCACAGTCATACAACTATCACCGCTGTCATTTAGTAGAATTGGCCCCCAGATCCTGTTTATATGAAAACTAGCTGTGCCACTCGGTTCCTGTGATGTCATTGATATCATTAATTTTTAGTACTCAATTGCTTCACTTTTTTGGTTACTTAATAATTTTAAAATTTGCTATAACTACATATAAAAATTTTAAATACATTCTTCATTAGTATTGAGATAAAACTGAGCTAATGATTAATTGACATTTAATTTCAATACACTCAAATACTCTATTACCAAAGATGTTGAATCTACACTGTAAAAGAAAGAATAATAATAAAATGACATTGTTACCAGGAGGGGATGACAGGCGGGTGATGCTATGGCAGTTCGGTCAAGCCATTCTTAACCGTAACAAGCCGGAGCCCATGAAAGCAGTGCACCAGTCCAACATATTCTGTTTGGGAGTCACTAGCGATAATCAGAAGATATACTCGGGAGGAAATGATGATATTGTAAGTAATTATTATGATTATATTACATAATAAGTAAACAAGTTGTGTTCAAACTTTACTCATAATATTATGTGTTTTATGGAAATGTAAAGCTCAAGTTTGTTATAAAAATATTTGTTTCATAATATGTTCAGCATAGATCCGTTTTCTCTACTTCCTGTAACAATTTTCATTAAATCATATTGGATAACAAGTTTCAAGTTTCTAGGTGTCATAGCATTTATTTAATTTTGGACTAAATAACCGTGTGTGAATTGTGTCCCACAATAAATTTATTGTTTATTTATGTTTCATGATGACAGGCAGTCAGTAGTATTTCGTTTTTATATAAAGACTAGCTGCAGTTATCATCATCTGCGTCAATAAAACGGATTAGGCGCATGCCACATTCGCAAAATGATACATTAGATTTTCGCAAAATGCCACATTCTCAAAATGCCACATTCTCAAAACGCCACATCGCAAAATGTCACATTATCAAAACATCACATTATCAAAATGCCATTTTCGCATAATGCCATACTCTCGTACTAATCTGTGTGATGTGATTAAATACTATTATAAGTACACATTACAATAAAACAGCTGAATGATGTAAATACAAAAAAATATGCTTTTTTGAAAAAAAGTTTTTATGATTCTCAGCGGCATTCATAATTTCAGTTAACATATTCAATTTATTTTGTGTTAAAATAAATGGAAATTAATAAATAATGTGATTAAATACATACATACTAAAATTATTAAATTAGATTTATTTTCTAATTTATAAATCATCGGCCTACATACTGCAAGAAACGGAGTTGGACAAGTAAGGCACTTTGTTAGTGTGGCATTTTGCTGTGTGGCATTTTGCGAATGTGGCATTTTGCGAATGTGGCATTTTGCGAATGTGGCATTCTGCGAATGTGGCATTTTGCGTCATGTGGCATTTTGCGAATGTGGCATTGTGCGCCTAATCCAATAAAACATGAGGCCCTCGAGGAACAGAGAATTTTCAGAATGGGACCAGTAGATACTTCGTGAGATTGCCTCTTACAAACATTCTTTTTTTATAAAGGCTGTATCCCCCAGGGTCCTCCCTGGGGGATACACGTGAGCCTCATTGAAAATAAAATAGGTATTGCTTAATAATATCAACATAAAAATAAAGATAAGAACTCGCAATAGATTGAGAATTCCCTTTATGAAGTTAGTGGTTTTAAACTAAATTTATATCAGGCAGCATGTATTTTTTTATATTTTACTAGCGACCCGCCCGGCTTCGCACGGGTGCAATGCTAACACTAAAACCTTCCTCTTGAATCACTCTATCTTTAAAAAAAAAACGCATCAAAATCCGTTGCGTAGTTTTAAAGATTTAAGCATACAAAGGGACATAGGGATATAGGGACAGAGAAAGCTACTTTGTTTTATAATATGTAGTGATAGGATGTCATTTTTTTTATTAATCTAACAGGTAATAGTACATGACCTGGAGAGCAGAAGACCATTAGAAGTGCTGCAGCATCAGCGTGCTGTATGCAGCCTCAGCATCGACCCGTTCAACGAGCGCGTCGTCGCCACTGCCGGCAACGATGGCCGTCTGCTGCTGTTTGATACCCGACACTCAGTACATGGTTAGAGAAAAAAATATACAGGGGGCCTACTATCACCTCTCAAAAACTATCATAGATCAAGAACGTTGTTTTAAGCCTAAAACAATATTATTCAGATTCTAACATGATCTCTTATAACAATATTGTTTTATTCCTGCACAGTGATGTAAATTGATTGTCTCATAAATGTATATTCAATAACAACGTGCAGCCTCATTTTCAATTAATGTGATCACTTTTGCAGTGTTCCTAAACAGAAAATGGTTACACATCAAGTTATTTGGAAAGGCTGAGTTTTGAGCGTGTCAACGTCATTGTTGGCACTGATGATTGCTGCTGATCAATAATCGCGAAATGATACAGTTCATATCTATGTACCTTTGGACAAAGGTACTAACGACATAAATCGGTGTCACTAATACCAGCAATGGTACAAATCGATGGTACTACTGACACCAGGCGTCTCAATCTTCTCTACACTCTCGCACAGTGTCACTTTAGTATCAAAGTTACATCTCATCTCTGTCAATATAAAATACTGTGACGGGGCAGTCATGTTTATGGTTTCTGTCAGTGTAAAAACTAAAATTGTAATATGAACAGTAAAATAAATGGCGATGAGAGATGAGAAGTAATTTATCTTGAGGTTTAATATGAGTTGACGTTAAAAAAATAAAGTGTGCAGAAATGGGTTGGTGTTACTGAACTGCCCAATCAATATTTTCTACAGCAGCATCTGCCACATTTTGCCCAGTCAAGCATCAGAGGCCCACGGGTGGGTAAGGACAATAAATAAACTTATTGTTACTCGTTTTTGATGCTTGACAAGGCTGTTAAAAGTTATACTATACTATAAATAACTTAATTTTTGAGACACAATTCCAGCTGTAATTTTAAACATACCCAAATCAAATGTACTCTTCAGAATCGCTGGTAGTATCTCGGAGCCGAAAAGCGTTTCATGGTGTGATGTTCCACCCTCAACAAGTTGGTACGTTGGTGTCGGCAAACGCGAGGGACGGTGTCGCGCTTTGGGACCTGCGCTCGCCTAAACAGTGCGTATTGTTCAATCTTTCGGAGAACTAATCATCGTCTCACTTTTTTTTTATAATGGCACCGCATTTTGCGAATGCTAATTAAATTAGTTGTTCAAGTTTTTATTTTATACAGTTAAATCACTCTGCTTCAGAGACCATGCACAAAAATTAAGTTTCTACATAACTTGTAGACTTCGTTGTGACTTCTTGAGGCAATCCAAAAATGACATCCCTCGCATTTTATCGAATTTCCCATTCACTGCACGCTTTCACGGATACTTGCCACATAATATACTATCACTAATATGAGCCAAAACCAAAAATACTAAAAGCATGACGTCCCTCTTCGGCTTCCCGCCAAAAAGCCATCTCACTTAGCTGACAATCGCGAGCAACTTAATAAATAATTCGTTTGTTAAGTTGGTGTACTCAGTCACACAATTTAGTTCGTCATTTCTCCTTTAGCCCGGCTGTCCGCTACGTTGGCAACAATGGATCCTGTCAGAACAGCATGAGCGTCCGATTCAACGGTACTGGTTCACATGTACTGGCTTTACGAAGGCGACTTCCCCCCGTGCTGTACGCCGTGCAGTCTCCAGAGCCAGTGGCAGAGTTCTATCACCAGGTACCTTGAACTGAAGCAAAAATGAAAATGTATTTATTTCTGTAGGTAATTAAAAATTACACTTAGAAAAGTCAATAGTCCAATAACAAGGCATTCTAAACTCGTCCGTGAGGATTGGCTAAATGTAAACAGCAGCCCATCTCAACCGATGAGTTACTGGTTCCAAATGCAGTACCCTGAGAAGAACCAGCAAGAAACTCAAGGGCAGCTCTTTTAATTTCATGTCTCACTAGTAAATATGGTTTACAATAATAATTATAATATATAGCCTTACATAGCGTCGAGTCAGGGATTTATATGGATTCGGAAGTGATTAAAAGTTTTATTATTTACAAGCAGTTCCCAGCAATTTCACCAGTTCTCGTGGAAAAATTATAGCCCATGTCACTCAGAGAAAATTAAGCATTTCATTGGTGAAAGAATTTCGGTTTATATGAGTTACGCTCGCCGATAAAGCAGCAAGTGGCACTTTTTTCAGTGACTTGAATTACTAATACCACAGAATAAGTACACAAAAGCTGTGTAATTTGCCTTTAGGTTATGTTATGACTTCAAAACTGCCTGTTTCTGCAAAATGTAAGACAAAGACATACAACTGGGTTATCTACCTACATACATACATTATATAATGTAAAGAAAAATAGTTTATTAAAATTTTAACGAGATTCAGAGCGCGAACGTGTGTCCCGTAGCACTGCGCGGCAAACCACTAACATACCGCCGGGTGGCGGCCCGCGGCCGGCCGCATGTACTTGTAGTGGCGCGATGACGTCACGCAGTGTGCCACCCCTGCTAATACTGAGATTTTTTTGTATTTACTAATATGTTAGTTTTATCAAAATAGTTTCCATTAAAAGTCTGATAATAAAAAGATTTTAAATTGGTTCAATAGCTCCAGAGATTATCCCCAAACATACAATAACACAATTATCAATATTTATAATATTTCGAACTCTGCTGCTTTTTATACGATGTTAATATTTCCATAAATTAACTAGAAAAAAATATTGATATTTATTTCTTTAATATAAATTTGCAGGTTTAATTTAATTATTATTGCAGGACTACTATAACTCGTGTACTATGAAGAGTTGTTGCTTCGCCGGGGAGGGAGACCAGTTCGTGCTCTCAGGGTCGGATGACTTTAACCTTTATATGTGGAAAGTGCCTGATGGCGGTGGCAATGGCGTCGGTAAGTTTAAGACTGAAATTTTGTACTATTGTTTGCCCTATTTTTGAACTTCTAAGTAAGATAATAACTTTCGGTAAAGGTGATATGGAAATAACGTTACTTATAAATGAATTTGAATATAAATACAGCAACATCATTTTATTTTAGTGGTTTATAATGATGTTTTTGAGATGAACACTTGTTGATGATTTTTTCCTTTTTTTCTAATGTTTTTTTTTTATTACAGATCCAATAATCGAACATCCCCACATTGTGTTATACGGGCACAGATCCATCGTGAACCAAGTGCGGTATAATCGGCATCACTGCCTTATCGCCTCTTCGGGCGTTGAGAAGATTATCAAGGTTTTTTATTTGGAAATATATTTTTTTCGTGAATCAGGCAAAAGGTGTCATCATCCTCAACCTCTAACAGTCTAAAAATCATTATGCACACGCCTTTATCCCCTAGGAGGATCGGTAGAGGAAAATTCCTAAATAAACCTACTTTTCACCGGTATATTTTGGACCCCGATACGGTGAGCCCATCGCGGGGTCAGTATGTTGTTACAAATGCCTCTAAATCAATTCTGTCGCCTTTCGGTTTCTTCACCGTCGAACTAGTGGTAAATATCTCCGTAAGTTTTAAAAAAACTCATTAGTAGATGCCCTCCGCAGAATTTGAACCCTATCAGCTAAGTGCTGAGTTATAGGTGTTTATCTAGTGGCCATCTAACTGCCAAAATACTGGTAGTCAAGCCATGGTATCTCCCGTATCTCACAAGGCTTCGACTTTAGATGTGCGTGAAAGCTTTCATACTGTTATTTTTTAGGTCTGGTCAGCTTTAGAATTCCCACAAATGCGAGGAACATTGCTAGAGGAGGCGCAAGGGTCAGATAATCCAAGAGAAATATACAGCCATGAGGACTACGTGTCGCTAGTACATCACAGTGGTCAGGTATGTTATTGACACGCAGTAAATTCGCAGCACACGCCAGAGCAAAAAGTACTTTAACTTCTTAACGATTAGCTTCGGTATTGAGCGCTTTAATGTACAAGTAAACAATTAATTAAATATCTGTTTTTTTTTTCATAATGGTTTGACAAAATATAATAAAAACGTGTATTTTTTTCTGCATTTGATCTGAAATTATATAATAATTTTAAAAATCGTTCCAGTAGTTTTTGAGTTTATTTGTTACAAACATACAAAAATATAAGTTTTTCCTGGTTATATTATTATTGAAGATGTAGATATAGGAGAAGAAGATAATAATAAATAAATAAATTGTGGGACACAACTTACACACGGCTTTTAAGTCCCAAACTAGGCAGGGCCTGTACTATGGGTACTGAACAACTGATACACATTAAACGACCTGACACGAAGAGAAGACCTTTTCATGTACACAAATGTTGGCCCCGAGCGGGGATCGAACCCGTGACCTCCGGCTCAGAATAATGTGGTGATTTTGAAATCATCATCATCAGCTGGAAGACGTCCACTGTTGAACAAAAGCCTCCCCCATAGAACGCCACAACGAACGGCAACTTGCTGCTTGCATCCACCGGTTACCCGCGACCTTGACGATGTCGTCGCTCCACCTGGTGGGAGGCCTACCAACGCTGTTCTCTTCCGGTTCCGATTTTTGGAATAAGAACTACCATTTCAGTACATATCGCACAACTACGCGGAACAGTCGACAACGGAAGACCCTCGCATGATGGCGTTCTTCGACTCGCTGGTGCAGCGCGAGCTGGAATGCCTGGCCGAGGAGACGGACTCCCTCGACGGCTCCAGTTCTGGGGGCTCCGTCCACGGCAACGACTCCGACTCTTCGGACAGCGACCAGATTGTCGTGGACTTTTTGCCGCTGCCACCGAAGAGAGGTGAGAATAGTTACCACTACATAGTATAAAACAAAGTCGCTTTCTCTGTCCCTATGTATGCTTAAATCTTTAAAACTACGCAACGGATTTCGATGCGGTTTTTTTAATAGGTAGAGTGATTCAAGAGGAAGGTTTTAGTATTAGCATTGCTCCCGTGCGAAGCCGGGGCGGGTCGCTAGTAATAAATAAATAATCTCACGCCTTTTATCCCCGAGGGCATTCTATTACTGGATATTCCCACTTTTCACGAGATATTCTTTGGACCCCTAAAGGGTGGTGAGCCCATCGCAGGACCGGGTCTGTTTACACATGTCTCAGAATTAATTCTGGGACCTGCGGGTTTCCTCACGATGTTTTCCTTCACCGTCGAGCTAGTGATAAATATGTACAGCAGTTATCTCATTATTTATTTTATTTACAGTGCCTAAAGAGCCCACTAGTCATTCGTAAGCCTCGGGTTCGAATCCTGGGATCTACAGTCATGAGCAAGTCAAGCTTTACACTACCAGTTTCAGTTGAGCTCTGATTTATACTGCGCGCCACAGAATACAGGGCCGGTTCAAAGTCCAAATTGTCAAGCTTAGCGTGCACTTGACTGTACCAATGAGTTTTTCAAAAGCGTACGCACATATTTATCACTAGCACGGCGGTAAAGGAAAACATCGTGAGAAAACCTGCAGGTCCCAGAATTATTTCTAAGGCATGTATAGCAGACCCAAAGACTTTACTAGTGACATGGAATACCTCTGCCTACCCCTCAGGGATGAAAGGCGCTTGATTATTTATTGTTTTAAGGTACGCTATTAACAGAACGTAAACACTGATATATATAGAGTAATCTATGAGGGTCACAGATATAATATGCTTACCACATACAAGTGTCCACATAATTTACTTTATACTTAGAAAGATATGTCTATCTGTTACTAAAATATGAATGTTTTTGTGCCGTAGTATTGCTAATTTGAAAATCCGATGTGAAAATAGCGCTGGTCACTCGATAGCAGACAATAAAGTCTGCCCTAACACCTTTCCATGTTTTGTTTTATACCTATCCGTTTCCTTAACTTACTTGACATTGGCAAAATGAAGTGCAAAAAAACCTTTCCATGTTTTACTCAACAGCGAATATAAACGGCACACGGAGTCAGCGGTGTCCCAACAGATTGGCGCGGTTGGTGGCGTCGCGGTACTCAAAAAACTTGCGCTCACAGAAACGGGGGTCGCTCAGGTATGTTGGAGATCTTAGCTCCGCTTCCGACGGTCAATTCGTCACACGGGAATATCTGTGTTATAAATACGAAAGTTACTCTATATATCAGTTGTCTATCTGTTTTTCACGGCTAAACCAGTGACCGATAGTAACGAAACTCACTTCTGTCCAGAAACTTAGACTAAGTGAAAACCTAGTAAAGTATCTTGGGAAACTTTCAGTAGAGTATTTGACTGCCTAGTTACTTTTATAAAAAAAACATTTACAATTAAGTGTAAATATTTAAAGGGTATATATCAAATAATAAACAAGAAACAACTTTTGGCATTGATTTTTATTTTTTATACTTTACTAGAAAACATCGATTAACAAAACCTTTAAAAACAAACTGACAACCTGTACGTAAATAATACACGCTCACAACAAAATCAATTTTTTTTTTTAATTGGCATAAACACTGATTAAAGTGTTTTTTTAGTGCAGTTGTGAAATGTGGTTATATCGTGTCATGCTCCACGGCAGAACCACTTGCGCTTTTATACATATGGTTTTTATTAGAAAATTCTATAGAAATTCTATAAAATTCTAGTCGTATTAAAAAAATTCTATATCTCTAGTTTTTCCGTAAACTTCAATTAAAAGTGGTTCTGCTGGGGAGCAATGAAATATCTATTAATACACATTGTGTAATAACTTAAATGGTACCAAATAATTCTATAACAATTCTATATTGACCTAGCACCCCCAAAACGTTAACCTATTTTGAATATACGAAGAAGAGTTACATACACCATAAACTTTTTCATACAATTGGTACCCGAAAATCGTTTGTCAGATTAATCGATTTTTTTTTTTTAATAACAGATTTTTAAATAATATTAATCGATTCTTAATTAATCGATTAATTTAATTCATGTTTGAATATAATTAATCGATTAATTAAGAATCGATTACTTAATATTACTTTAAAAAACCAGCCAAGTGCGGGTCGTACTCGCGCACTAAGGGTTCCGTACCGTTATCTATAAAAAGCGAATGAACGGTAAATTGCGGTTTACGATTTATGACGTATTCAAAAAAATTGCTTAGGTACTAGATCTCGTTCAAACCAATTTTCAGTGGAAGTTTGCATGGTAATGTACATCATATATATTTTTTAGTTTATCATTCTTTTATTTAGAAGTTACAGGGGGGAGGGGGTCCCACATTTTACCACTGGTAATAATACCTAATGTTTTAATATACCTAGGCAGCGAATACTTACCTACGATAAATCTTTATAGTTATAACGACAAAGTTTGATATACCAACATTTTAAACACCAAATGGTCAACATAATTAAAATAATGCACCATTAGTGAGATTTTAAAGATATATTCAATGCGAGAGCGAGCAAAGCGAGCTCAAAATACCAGAGCGGAAATTATTTAGACTGGTTAGGTTCAGAAGATCTTTGATGTTAGGTTTTTTTTATGAGCAACAAATAAAGATGTTTTATTATAACCGTTGTTGAGTAAGTATAATACAATATGATATAGTACATTATGGTATAGGTGCGGTAAATTTAAAATTACAGCCGAGGCGATATTGCTAGCCCCAGCCGTAGGCGAGGCTACAAAAAAGCAGAGGCTGTAATTATCAAAGCGCACGTATGTCATACGACGTTTTATAACATATTTGCGAGGAAATAAATAAAACTCGGACTTTCATAAACGAATAAAAACAAAACAGCGAAAAGAAAAAGCGCGCGGAATAATTTTTACTTGTTCACAAATTAGCGATGCGCGCGCATCAGCATTTTTTTCAAAAAATAGCCAATATTACTACCTATTAAAGTACATAAATTAATATTTCTGTGTTTTTTTACAGATCAATTATTGTAATTTATTGTCAAAATTAATTGAATTAAAGAATTCAATATTTATTTATTATATTTTATCTACCAAAGTAAATTTTATACATAAAATTTTGACCACATTTATGACATAAAAACGATTTGTTAAGATTTTAAAAAGTACCGTTCGTTTTTAGACGGAGGATCTTGATAAACCGTGCGATTTACATTACAATAACGCACAAGTACGAAATGAAATACAATACGATATTGAAATTAATGAAATAAGAGACCTTTTACGAGTAAATGTGTTATAAAGTAGATTATGTACATACTTTAATATCGGTATTTGTCATTTTGGTCAAAATCTATTTCAGGGACTTTGTACGTAGGTATTTCAAGTTTTATCCTTTTGAACTTCAGTAATATATCCATTTGACATTTTAAGCTTTTGCTATTTTTACTTTAAGCCAAACAACCATTAGATATTTAGATTTTAGGGATTTTTAACGTAGGTTATTATACGTTAGGTTTTTTAATTTTAGACATTCAAATACGTACCCATAATTATTATTAAAGATAGAGTGCTCATTTTTAGATTCCGTCTACCAGATTTCTAATCTATTACTATTATTATACAATATATCATTTTTCTAGCACGAGCTACCCTAAAAACCACATATTATATGACATCGGAGAATATATCCCACTAGAATATTTCAATAAATCAACTATCGATTTTCCTATTTACCTACTTCTAATTAATCAGGCTGGTAAAAAATTATTGATATATGGTCGTTTTTCTTCTTGCTGCTTTCAAAACTAAGGTTAAAAAACAAATACAGATTTAATGGGGACACTGCCGTATCCCTATAATGGGGACAACAGGAAGAAGCAGTGATAGCCCGGACGGTTAAAGAGCCGGCCGAAAATCAGTGAGGCTCGGGTTCGAACCTGGCATGTACCAATGAGTTTTTCAAAAACTTACGTACATATTTATCACTAGCTCGACGGTGAAGGAAAACATCGTGAGGAAACCCGCAGGTCTCAGAATAAATTCTGAGACATGTGTAAATAGACCCGGTTCGGCGATGGGCTCACCACCTATCACGCTTAGGGGTCCAATATATCTCGTGAAATGTGGGTATATCCAGTAATGGAATACCTCTGCCTACCCCCTCGGGGATAAAAAAGGCGTGAGATTATATTATATTATTAACGGGAAGAATTTTTTTTTAACTTCCCGTTGTCCCCATCGTGGGGATACGGCCAATGGGGACAACGAATCCAAACTTCCACCGAAAATTGGTTTGAACGAGATCTAGTACCAAAGCAATTTTTTTGAATACGTCATAAATCGTAAACCGCAATCTACCGTTCATTCGCTTTTTATAGATAACGGTACGGAACCCTTAGTGCGCGAGTACGACCCGCACTTGGCTGGTTTTTTAAAAAATATTAAGTAATATTATTTAAAAATCTGTTATAAAAAAAAATCGATTAATCTGACAAACGATTTTCGGGTACCAATTGTATGAAAAAGTTTGTGGTGTCTGTAACTTCGTATATTCAAAATAGGTTAACGTTTTGGGGGTGCTAGGTCAATATAGAATTGTTATAGAATTATTTGGTACCATTTAAGTTATTACACAATGTGTATTAATAGATATTTCATGGTGGTTCTGCTGGGGAGTTAATTGAAGTTTACGGAAAAACTAGAGATATAGAATTTTTTTAATACGACTAGAATTTTATAGAATTTCTATAGAATTTTCTAATAAAAACCATATGTATAAAAGCGCAAGTGGTTCTGCCGTGGAGCATGACACGTTATATCCAGTAATGGAATACCTCTGCCTACTCCTTCGGGGATGAAAGGTGTGAGATTATTTATTTTTATTTTTTTGTGAAGGTTTATGCAGCATGTTTACAATTTCTGTTTTGTTAGAAAAGAACAAGAAAAAAACTTTTTTTTTTCTTTCTATAAATGTTAATTCTTTTTCTCTTACATATTTGTACATACTATTGAAATATTTGCGTTTGATAAATCAAAGGACCATTTTATTTCGTCTAATAACAGACGCAACAAGCAGTCGCGTACACTGAGCAAGTCGAGCGGGAAATGTCCGACCGGCACGAGCGTTAAGGGCAAGCGCACACCGATGCAGACTACACTAGCACCTCTAGCGGCGAATTCATACGCCCTCATTGTGCCCTCACACACAATTTATACATATATTTTTATTGACATGATAAGTCTTATAAATCCATGAACACCGGCTGCACGCACGAAAAAGCTTGACTCATTATCACGTTCCCCCTGAACCGAGCGTGCAAGAGACAGGGACGATTGGCTCGGATCGGATGTTTTCTTATGACGTTATCACGTAAAATTATCTTCTGTAAACCGACTATACAGACAACCAACTTTTTTATTTCGTCTACAACACGAATATTTATTTCGTAACAGACGCAACAAGCAGTCGCGTACACTGAGCAAGTCGAGCGGCAAATGCCCGACCGGCACGAGCGTTAAGGGCAAGCGCACACCGATGCGGAGGGCGCGCGGCCCGCGGAGGCCAGTGCCGCGGATGTCGCTGCCCGCGCAGAGCAGCCACAGGCACTCGCGGATGTCGGCCCCGTCGAGCGAACGCACAGATTCCGATGAGCCAGCGCACTGTCTGTTCAGGAATTCTGGGAGGGTATGGAAATTGTTCCGATAATTAGCTTTTAGTTACTAATCTTTTGTTGCATGTAGGCAACAAAAGATTAGTAACTAAAAGCTAATTATTATGGATAGCTGTAAGTTTTCCTTAAAGTAAATAAATAAATAAGCTTCAAAAACTTACATGTTTAGATGCTAGACTAACAGGGTCAAGTTGTCCGGGTGTTGCCGTTTGAAATATTTTCTTACTGCATGCCTACGACTACCCGTTTGCACCCGCTGACATTATGTAATTACATAATATAATTATCATTCAAATAAATACTGTATCAGGTATCTAGCGGCATTGCACGCAGCATAGCAGCCAATCTACGCAGCCAATAAATAAATATTATAACTATACAAATCTGTTTTAGATAGTGTTGTATATTAATAGCAGAACTGTAAAAACTAAATACTATTTTTATATTCAGATAATCCGGCCACTTCGTAGGCGAATAAATCTGACAAGATCAGCCAAACGGAAAAGCAAAGTCACTAGCTATAGAAAAGTTATGAATTTAAGAAGTAATGGTGAGTATTGAAAACATTATTCAGTTAATTTAAAATTATAAATTTTTTTTTCGGGGATTTTTCTACGTTCCCTTATGATTAATGCACTATATTTATATCACCTTATCGAATGATATGAGTTCCACGATAATGAACATAAATTTCGACATGACATAAATCACGACAACAAACTAACATAAATTTTGCCAACGGGAGTGCCTTTAGTAGAGAGATTTGATCCTTATAATTGACCCTATCGATCGAGGCCATAAAAGTACAGGGTGTTCTTTTTTTTTTTCAAATTTAAGCCTGTTCGATTTCCGGGTGTGGCAAATTTTCGCAAATCTATGAATGCAGTTTTGTCTTTCTAAATAAAGGAGTGTTTACTTTGAGTAAAATTTTCTATCTCCAGTATTTAGAGTACTTTCCCTCAAGGTGGCGTTAAAAAATTCTACCCGCAATGTGAAATGAAAATTAATTTTATGAATAATGTTTGGTGCTACTTTACAGGTAACGCGATGGCTCAAGATAGTAGCGATAACAATTTCAGTAATTTCGGTAACGACGACGAAAATCTAGCTTTACCTAGCACTAGCACAGGCAAGTATTCCTAGTCCATACATTCCCTAACAACATTTGAATGCGCAAGTAACTCTGTTGGTCTGTTAACTATTTACGCCTAGACCGCTGAACCGATCTCGATGAAATTTTGCAAGAAAATAGCTTTTATCAAAAGTGTCCTACATCTTTCCTCATCGGAGAGATGTAGTATAGTATGATGTATGAAAAGGGCACAAGGGAAAAACATTATTCAAATTTTTGTCATTATTCAAATATTCTTTGATAGTCCTATTGGAAATCAGTTTGCGTTTCCTGGTGTAACTTATCTAAGTATTTATCACCAGCTCAACGGTGAACGACAACAAAGAAAACAGCCAAATCCGTTCAGCTGTTCTCGAGTTTTGCGCTTAGCAACACATTTTTAAATATTTTTTTATTTATATAGATTACTTTTTATTTTACAGGTTACAGGGGCCAAAGTACATCAGCACTATTCCGGATAGCGGAAGTAGACTCAGATGACGACCAGTCAGTGGGCAGCCGTCCGATCTCACCTAGAAACCAAAACGTTCCTCCTAATCTTATTAGCATCGTTCCGACCCCCATCAACGGTTCTCGAGATACCCTAGGTGACTCTCTGAGAGTGGAACCAGCGCAATCCGAGAGAAATTCCACACCGCCTCCAGAAAATAGACTTAGGATGACTCTGAGAAGGGGCAGACGAAATGGTAGACTCAGCTTACATAGGTACCCGTTTTAAATTTATTTATATATTTAATCAGCTTTAATGTTTTTATCAAATTATTTCAATCAGGGTTCGAAACTAGGTTATTCAATCAGGGTTCGAAACTATTACAGGGTTAGTTTTCGGCATTTTCGTTTGACAACACAAAAGAAGCAACAGCAAATGAGTGAGAAAATAAATACACCCTTGATATTACACATATACACTTGGAATTGATATTTGTAGTGTTCGGTCCGTGTTTGGATACACAGTGCGCGACATTTTTACTGTTTTGTTTTTGAAATAAATTTATAATTATTTTCGTTTCGTAAGTTATATCAGGCACTTGGATCATCCCAAGTGCCTGATATAACTGAACAGAATAAAGTATTAGCATAAAGTATATTTAGCCTCGCGCTTTGTGCAGAGGTTGCCGATTATCCCTTTTGCTCTTACCATATAACACCATTGCTTTTGAACTGTAAATTATTGGCTAATAAATAATAATTATATTATTATTACATAGATCAGATTCGAGTGAATCTCCACCGCCGAAGGACGCTGCGGACCGCGCGAGTACTTCCGTGGCAGAGCGGCTTTCGCCCAACACCAGTTACAACAGGACAGTGGCCAGACTCATGAACGAGACGAACGAGAGTGAACTGGAAAGCAGCTGTAGCACCGAAGGTAGTTTATGGCCGACTCCTGACACTATGGGAACTCCTGACAGCGGCGTGGGAACAGTTGCAGGGAGTAGCACTAGAACTCAGCCACCAGCTGACGAGATATCAGACGACCCGGAGTACCAAGCGATAAAGTTTAGGCAGCGAGTAAAAAAGGCGCGTCGGAATTACAGAAATCATATGGACTCCGATTCTAATTGATGACTGTTTTGTGTATTATACGTACCGTACGTCGAATAACGCGGTCACGTGTAAATACCTATTTAAAAATCAGTATACCTTGATTTTTAAAAACGGACACAGATATGACCGCTGGAGCTGTACGAATTATTCGTCCAAGGTGTGCACCCAGAATCTAAATCTTAGTTGTTATCTTTTTTTTTTTATAAAAAAAAGGGGGCAAACGAGCAGACTGGTCACCTGATGGTAAGTGACTACCGTCGCCCATGGACACCTGCAACTCGAGATTTACAAGTGCGTTGCCGGCCTTTGAGGTGGGAGTACGCTCTCTTCTTAAAGGTTTGAAGGTCGTATCGGTCCAGAAATACCGCCGGCTACAATTTGTTCCACATATTGGTTGTGCGAGGCAAAAAGTTTCGTGAGAATCTCACAGTGGTGGACCGCCAACTATCCAGGTGGTGTGCGTGATAGTTTTGTCACGTTGAACGTTGGCGAAACGCTGTGGCCGGTATAAGTCCGAACAATTCCTCGGAGCACTCCCCATGATTCATGCGATAGAGAATGCAGAGTGAAGCTACATCTCTACGCAACGTCAAGGGGTCAAGTCGGTCTGAAATTTCCTTACAATCGACGATTCGAGTCGCTCTCCGTTGAACGCGGTCCTGAGGGAGAAGCTGCTACTGGGGTGCCCCTGCATACAGATGAGAACAATATTCCATATGCGGCCGAACCTGCGCCTTATAAAGTTGTAGACGATGGGCCGGAGTGAAATACTGTCTCGATCTGTGTAGCACACCAAGCTTCTTCGAGGCTAGTTTTGCCTTACCCTCTAAATGACCGCGAAACTGGACTTCGCTCGATATATCGAGGACAAGGATACCGATGCTGGTTGTGGCAGTTAGGGAAGTGCCCTCAAAGCGAGGTGACACGACAAAGGGTATCTTTTTTGCGGTGAACGCGCAAACCTGTGTCTTCGTTGGGTTAAATTGGACTAAATTAAGTCGACCCCAATCTGATACTCTCTAGTTCTGAGCTGTTTAAAGTATTTAACTCTTAGCTTAAAATCAAAAGAAGACATAAAATACTAAAAACACAGACAAAAAGGCGCTTTAATACAAACGTGGCGTGTATGGAATAAGCAATGTTAAAAGTTAAAAAAAATATACATAATTGCATTTTTTACATCAACAAGAGTAAACTCGTTATGCGACGTACGGTGGTCTCATTTATTGCCCGGTAGGTATAACACGACGATATCATATTTATAAATAATCGTGTCAGTGGCTGAATTAATCTTCGGGCTTGTAAATATTTATTGTAAATGATTATACACTTGTATCTTCTACTTCGAATATGGTTATATATGGCTATAATATAAAGAAATGATGTTACATTGATTAAGGCGCTACGTTGTTCCAAACAGCTTAAATTTTGAACAACGTGGTATCTTTAACAGTGGAATATTACTAATAATGATAGGGAACTTGTTCTTTATTATAGTTATAATTTGACGTGATTATATTTTGACGATTGCATCTCATTTTGTTATGAAAATAAGACTTGACATTTACAGTTGTTTATTGTTTATATACTACTTAAAGATATAAGAATCTATTTGAAATTCACGATGCGATAAGTTACTGCGTTTGAATATAAGATTAAACGAAACTTTGTTTTGCCAGCGACTTCGTTCGCGTTATGGGATGACACGTAGCTCATATCTTTCATCAAGACACTTCGTCTCTGCCTAATTTTATCAAGATCGGATTAGCAGTCTAGCACTTCTATTCGTGTCTATCATATCATTTAAAATATTAGTGGCAAGCAGTGAGCAAGAATTGAGCTTTACAATAAAGCAAAGGTCGAAAATGGCGTGAATGGCTTCGAGAAAAGATGGTACGGCCGTGCCGCTTGTTGCTCGACTTGGCGGGGGCACGAACGATTTTTTCCCGGTGCGTCGGGGTAAGCAGAGACTAAGCTAACTAACGAACCTTACAATCTCTCGCGCTTCATCCTCGTTCATATAACGTCGTCCATATTCGTTTCGGGTACTCTTATATGGCTTTTTTTTAGACTTCAAAAAAGGTGGAGGTTCTTAATTCGACTGTATTTTTTTGTATGTGTGTAACACGATTACTCCGCCAATTATAAACCGACTTTGATTAACATACTTCAAAGGTGGTCCCATATAACCTTTATTGAAATCGGTAGAGCGGTTTTAAAAAAAATCAACAAATGTCTAAATATTTTATAAATTGATCAATATTTTAGTGCTGTTCGATGAAGTCGGTTTTTTACTTTTTAGATTTTTTTGTTTTTCTTGTATAATGATACGACCGCACAAAACCTAGAAATGGCTCTATAATAAAAATGCCGTTGCTAGTATAAGGAATTAGTTTACGGGTGAAATACAGTTTCTTGTCGCATCGTCCTATAGGCGTCTACATATCGCCGATATTGCCGCAATTATTTGTACTATTATTGTTTGCAACTAGCCTAGGCAATGTGCATATGCGCCATAAGAACTACATCAGCCTGTTTTACGCATACCTACTTTGATTACTCATATTGCTCATATTAAAAGGATCATTAAAAATAACTTCATCTTACTAATTGGTGGAAAGAGTGTTGATAAATAGTTCAGGTTCTCACTAGTTATAAATAAATATTAAATGACAGACATTCATATGCATATTTTTATCTTGCAAGAGGATAGATAAGATCAATTTTGTGCGTGCCATACTGTGATACGTACCTAATTATATGGTGTGTATAAACCATAACTATTTTCATCCTCTCCCTCGAACCCCCTTATTTTTGCTATTTCTACATGTTATTTTTAGTTTAAACATATAATGTGATCTACAATATTATTATGAATAACTTAAATAGTTTTAAGAATCATCAATGTTTCCCGAAAAGATTGTTAGCGTTATGCTCGTAAATACACACATTTGATGAAAAAACATTTGTTTTTTTTTCATTATAATGGTTATCTATACTTTATACATACTTACTAATATTATAAAGAGTAAAGATTTTTATATTTGTTACGAATAAACTCAAACTACTGGACCTATTTTAAAAGTTCTTTCACTAATGGAAAGCTAGAATATCCCTGAGTAACATAGGCTATATTTTACGGAAACGGGAACTACGCGGGGGAAACCGCGCAGCACCGCTAGTCATACATATAAAGTAACTGTCTGGCTATCTGTCTGTCTAATGTATTTTCATGGCTAAGCCGTTGTTGAATCTGCCTTGATTCAATCTTACAGGGGGCAAGAAAGATAGGCCCAAAGATCTGCTGGATGTCTATGTGCTAGATGGTGCTAATTTTTATTGTATTTTTGTGCATAGACTGATTTATGAGGCACATGACGAGAGGCACTTCGTCAAATCTCTCTTCGACAAAGTACTCGGGAAAGTTAACCGAAGTACCTACGTCGCTACATAAGGGCTGCGGTCCGTTTTGTGCAAATAGTAAATACGTTCGTAAGCACGCACACGACTGTTCAAAATGATTACGATTGTTAGCATGCAAACAATTTGAACAGGTTTTCGTTTGTCAAAAATGACAGTTCTTTTAATATTTAGGTTGATACTGTTCTGACTTTGAGTATTAAACCAACAGGAGACGTCACGCGCACTAGTTTCTTTGCTAAAAAGTCTGCCAATTTCTGCGCGGGGGACGAGGAAACAAACACAAATAATGTTAAAACAAACGCATTTTTTTACAAAACAATTATACACTAGTTTGAACTAGATGCAGACAAATACATTCACCAATCCAAGCACTCCGTGAACTCAAAAAACCTACTTGTATATAACAGGTATGCGTATTGACTGACCCTTTTTTTTAGCAGACAGGAACGCCTGTCAGTGGCGTCTCCGGTTGGTTTAATACTCAAAGTGTTCTGAAGTTAAATTCAGTCGTATTTGAGTCGTATAGTGTCCCCCGAAGCTTCACAATGTAATGCTTCTGCTAATATTAATGACGACATACCTAATTTTAATTAATCGATTACATAACGAATATGAAAAAAGTTCGCGGGAAAAAAAATACCACGCACATTGAAGTTTGACAACTGTTTGACAGATCCGGAGACATAGCACTACCTCCTCGTTGTTAGTACTGTTTGCACCAATCGATGACGTCATCGATGAAGTCACAATGCTCATGTCAGGGTACCACAATATAGCCAGGTCTGTGAATATAGCGCACACGAGCGCAGAAAGTGCAATTTGGACCGTACCATAGGTCGCTACGCTACACCCTTGTTCAACTTCCGGCGGTACCTAACGTAAATAGAAGTTGCCCGAGGCGAATCGAGGTTTGAGGAAGTAAGACGAAATGCCTCTCGATCAACTTTCAACTTCACGAGCAGTGTGGAGGCTGACGGCTAAAATTGCCAATGCCATAAAATAAAAAAGAGTGTGCTAGCGTGTTTAAATCACACACACAATTTAAAATTTCAATAAAACTAAAAAGAGAGATAGCTGATTAAAATATTGGACGCAATGCAAAATGTATACCATGGTCTGTAATGTATACATAGTTCTATTTCGCTGTTTATTTTGGTCTGTCCTGTCAGTGCAGTGGTCTCGAACCTACCGATTTTTCGGTATTTCTACCGAAATGGGCTCTGTCCTACCGAAATACTACGATTTTTCCACGATTTTATAGAGTACATGGAAATTGTTCTGATATTTCTACCGATTTTACACTTTTTTGCTGCCAACCTTTATCATTCATGTTTAAATTTGCGGGGAATCTCTCGACAGCAAGGTATGAATGAAGTAGGTAATTAGTTATTGCGGAATGTTTTATATTTTGGGGAATACCCTTGAATCCTAAAACTCGATGTTTTAAGTTGTTTCCCACTCGGGAACTCACTTGTCTATACAGTGAGAGTCTCCATAAAGTGCACATATGAAAATGGGTGAAACTAGACACATTTTTATCGACGGAAAAAATGATAAAAAAAAACTGATTTTTTTTTTTTATTTTGTATAAATATTTTTTTCTTTTGATTACGTACTGTTGACTTTATCTAAATAAAACGTTATAACTTTTTAAGTAAGAAGTATATTGTGATAAAATAAAAACAGTTGTAATGTAAAATAACAGAAGATACTAATAAAATAAATAAAATACCCAAAAACGGTACCAAAAAAAAAAGGGACTTTTTGGGGAAAATCTGTATTTTTATTCGTGTTTTTTTAATTAATTATCAAATTTCTCTAAATAATTCCCATATTCTATGTAGTTTTTATTACTTTATGTTATTTTCCATCGTATTACCTTTTAAAAAACAAAAATCCCGTATCTTTATCCATATCACAACGTTTACTATAAGTATTTGAACTGAGTCATTCCGGGTGCACCATTCAACGCTTCGTTCTAGATTGTCCCATTTTATTATTTCTTAGTACGTTTTTTGGGTTTTATTTTTATTTTATTAGTATCTTCTGTTACTTGAAATCATTACCTACTGTTTTTATTTTATCACGATATACTTCATAGTTTAAAAGTTTTAACGTTTACTTTACATAAAGTCAACCGTAAGTAATAAGAAGAAAAAAATATCTATAAAATATAAAAAAATAAAATCTCAGATTTTTTTTTACATTTTTTCCGTCGATAAAAATGTGTCTAGTTTCACCCATTTTCATATATGCACTTTATGGAGACTCATACTGTATAAACAAAAATTCTTGGGTATTTTCGGTTCATGAATACCTAAAATACAAAAAAAAAGCTTTCATTATTTTTTTATACTTCGAAGAGAAAGTGCGAAGTTTAAAGTTGCGAACTAAGTGCTATTTTTAAGTTGAGATGTCTTCTGACGAGGAACCTAGTAGATAGAGTGCGCAAAGAAAAAAAATATCTACAATATTAATGAACAGAATGGGAAGAAAATATGGCCAAAGAATATTGTTAGGATCTTAAAAGATTGTAAAAAATAATTATATCTAAGTGTGTATATATCTAAATTAGTCTAAGATTATTTTTGATAAATAAAAACGAATTTTAATAAATATAGAATTTTTTTGTCATATACCGATTTTGGGTACAAATATACCGATTTTAGTGGGCAGCTCTACCGATTTCGTACAATGACGTTCGAGACGTAGCGGTGATAGCCCGGACGGTTAAAGAGCCTGCCTAAAATCAGTGAGGCTCGGGTTCGAATCCTGGCATGTACCAATGAGTTTTTCAAAAACTTACGTACATATTTATCACTAGCTCGACGGTGAAGGAAAACATCGTGAGGAAACCCGCAGGTCTCAGAATTAATTCTGAGACATGTGTAATAGACCCGGTCCGGCGATAGGCTCACCACCTATCACGTTTAGGGGTCCAATATATCTCGTGAAATGTGGGTATTTCCAGTAATGGAATACCTCTGCCTACCCCCTCGGGGATAAAAAAGGCGTGAGATTATACTATACGTTCGAGACCACTGTGTGATGTGTCAGTGTCAGTCAGATCTAGGGATGTAAGATTAAAGAAAAATAATCGATTAAATAATAATCGATTATTCTTTCTTTAAAATTAATCGATTTCTTAAAAATCGATTAATATTGAAAATAATTGATTATTCTAAAAAATCGATTTTTTTCTAATACATATTTAAAAATCTATATAATATATGAAAAGCTTCATATTTTAATAATAAAATCCTAAGAGATTCATATTAACATTTTAACAGATTAAAAAGGAAATAAAATAATATGAATAAAAAAAATAACAAAATTTCGATAATCTTCAAATTTAAACAATAAAATAATTTAAAATAATTAGTGTCACAAATTTCCACTCCTCTTTTACATTTGACTAGTATTAAAATAAAATAATTTAAGCGAGAAACAAAAAAACTAAACGGCTACGTTATGGTTACAAAAACTAAAATAAAAAACCAATCTTTCTTTATTTTTTAAGTTTAAACAATCAAAAGACGAAAAATAATAAAAAATAAAGTACTCGTAGTATTAAAATAAAATGAAACGATAAGTAAAAAAGCTTAACGACAACGTTAAGGTTCATCCACCGCATAGATGGCGGTGTTTATAAAAAATCGATTAAAACGCGTAATTTATATAATCGATTAATTAAAAATCGATTATTTTTATTTAAGAAATCGATTATTAAAAATCGATTATTTCAAAAAAATAATCGATTATTTTAAAAATCGATTATTTTTTTACATCCCTAGTCAGATCATCTGACTCAGATGTCAACATACGTAAAACTATATTGGTCGGCTTATTGCCGATCGCCGAAATAACCTTTTCCTTTAACTCTTCTCGAAACATGGACGGAATATCAACTTTAAACAGTTTCTTAGCAGTGCATAAACCGCAACTGGTATTGTCTGGTGTTCCCGAACACTTCTGGCCATCATTGTGTAAGAAACTCCACGATCAAATCTTCGACTCGGGTTTATCTTTTCAATTAGTCCAAATTGACTATGAAGACGCAGAAAAAATGCCATACGACCCTCTCTGGAGTGTTATAGCTATCCGCGATATAGACCGAACTGATCCTAGTCACATATACCTAATAGATCACGCTTGGACATTCAAAGCCAACAGCATTAAAAATAACCTCAGAAATGTGCCAGGGCTCTTGCAGCGAATGTGCAATCTTATGCAAGTAACCGGTGAGACCACTGACGAAAGAATAGAGCGTGTAGCAAATAATGTCTGGAAGTATGCTCATACTTATGCTATTGGAGGAAGTGATTTTTCAGTGGAGGAGAGAGTACCTGTTTGGTATGTTTTGGATGAAGTAGGTTCGGGGATAACACATTCTGACAACCCTAATTTTAGAGCTGTGCCTTTCATCAATGTACCAGATCAAATGACTTACACTTTGCTATTCCCAATTGAGAATGTTGATGAAGGCGATCCTGTGACAAGAAATTTCGTAGAAGGTCATTACTCTGACCCACTGCAGAGAGAAGCCATGCTTATACCCTGGAAACATTATGAGTACTTCTATGAAGACTACACACAGGAAGAACCCGACAGCAACTATTTCCTTGAAGGCCATATAGCAGAAACTTTACCTGACTTGGGATTGTTACAAGGGAGACAAGTTCCTACAAGGAAATTGAAGATATTCTCTGAATATAGGTATATTAATCAGTACCTAACTGCTCCCGAATTTGAATTCACTGATGATGAAAGTGATGCAGATATTTTGTGGTACATAAATCATTTCAAAATGTTTAAAGAACTGAGTATGGTCTCACCAAATAAATTTGTGAACCAATTCCCATTTGAATATGTTATCACTATAAAAGATTTACTGGCTATTACTGCAAGGAGATGTGCTGATAAAATTAAATATAATAATATGAGCACATATAGCAACAAATTAGGTACTTTTCCTCCTTGGCTGCCAACAACATTCAATATGAAGACTGAACTAACGAAATTAGTGGCTTATTACATGCAAAGGAAAAAATCTGGGCTGGACAACCACTGGATATGCAAGCCATATAACCTTGCGAGAGGCCTAGACACATATATTACCGACAACTTAGATTTCCTGTGCCGTTTACCACTGAGTGGTCCAAAAATTGCTCAGAAATACATTGAAGATCCTTTACTTTTTGAAAGACTGGAAATTGGTCTTGTTAAATTTGATATCCGTTATGTTATTTTATTGAAATCTGTGAACCCAACCGAAGTATATATCTACAACAATTTTTTCCTAAGGTTTTCTAACAAACCTTTTGCCTTAAATAATTTTGAGGATTATGAACAGCATTTTACTGTTATGAATTATACAGAAGGGGCTCCTTTGCATAGGATGCTTTGTGAAGAATTCAAGCAGGCTTGGGCAGTACAGTTTCCAGACTACAGTTGGGAAGAAGTTGAGAAATCAATATTCAAAATGTTTTCAGAATTATTTAGTGCAGCTACATGCAAGGATGCCCCCTATGGTATAGCAAAAAGTCCCCAATCAAGAGCCTTATATGCAGCAGATATAATGCTCAGTTGGCATAAACAGAAGAATGAAACACAGATACAACCCAAGTTACTAGAAATTAACTGGATGCCAGACTGCCGCCGTGCCTGTGAATACTACAGAGACTTCTACAATGACATTTTCTTAGTCCTGTTCTTGGATAAGGAAGTTGCTTCATGCACAAAAGTTTTATAATTGTCTCAAAATATTGTAATCTATATAGTACTCAAATTTTCACAAAGACATATTTGTCCCCCTTTTGTTTATAGTTTTTGTAGTTAAGTATTTAATGATTTTGTAATAAACATACTTCATGTGATGGTAAAACATAAAATCTGGCAAGAACTAGTGTTTTAAAGAAATTTATTAATATTATTATACATTGTATTTGCCTAACATATTATTTTATCACTTTAAAGATTGCTTGATTTCATAAATAAAATGGAATATTAGTGGAGAAATGCTAGTTTTTCTGAAGTATCCTCCTATCTTCGTCTTGGGCGAATCCAAATGGATTGTCGTTTTCAATGTCTCGTCGGCTGAGGAGCAGCAACACTATGAGCACTGATACTGCCACAAATAACATGATCCAGTAACGTCTGTAGATGCCTCCTACTCTCCTCACTCTGGATCCTGGGAGTGAATTCCTGTAGAATAATTGTTTTTTATTGAATAAAATGTCTAAATCTTTTTGACCATATTTTCCAGGCACATTTTTAACTACTCACTTCCACCATCTGCTGATCCAAGCAAATGTAGACTTCTGTTTGTACTTATTCTCATCATGGTCAAAATTTGAGGATGGTTTCGGTTGATCAATTGGTTTAAAACACTTTCTTGATGATTGTCCACCTAAAAACACAGTAACCTATAGCATTTGTGAAGTGAAAGGTTTTATTTATTAAGGCTTTGTATCCAAATGTCTGCCTGAGATTTGCCTCCCCTATATTTTAGTTAGACTATTTACCTAAACCGAAGCTAGAAAATATTTATTATTGGTTAATAGTAAGATTGTTTTGACTGTACAATATTTTTTAAATTATACCTTGCAGACTGTCACTCCTCTTCATAGTGTTCTCATACATATTCACAGCATCATCAGGCATTTGAACTACAGAATGTGGTGTGCCATTTGCAGAGCGACTAGTGGACTCATCATCACTAGCACCAACCGGTGTCCCTCGTTGACTATCCACATTGTTGTAATATTGACTGTGATCTATTGGAGACTGGCTGCGTCTGCCCACTGCTCCTTTCATATCTTGGTCTTCTGAAAGCTTTGAATAAATGGTTAAAAACTGTAATGTATTTGAAGATCCAAAATATTTTCCCAGTAGGATTTTACAGTTTATGCCTTAGGCAATATTAGATGTAGCCAGTAAACAGCAGTGGCATATGGATAGAGGAGAACATTAAATAAATTTCTGTTTGTTTGCCCCAAAACAAAAAAAAAGTTATTGTGTTTGCGTCTTGATGCTTGGTGGGTAAATAAATACTGAATGAACTCTCTAAGAAACTTACATTCAAGGTGAACTTTTTAGTTGACTTAAATTTTAAATTGATGACTTAATCTGACTTCTGCGTCTTGATTATACTTCTTGAATAATCTAGCTTACTAACCAAAGGTAGACCAAGACCAGCCCTAGCCCAGTTGACTCCAGCCAATTTTGCTCTCAGTTCATCAGCTACAGGCGACACCAAGTTTGGTGGGGGAAAGACAGGGGTGGCGCAGGAGGGGCACTGATACCCGGCCGGGGCGGTCGTACGAGGCAAGGCGCGGTAGCGGGCCTCCGCACACGCCCAGTGAAACACATCTGGAAATGTTGACGCGATTATTTAGAGGTAAAAAAAAGGCGTATATAATAATTTGTTATCATCTCAATAAATTTGACAATAACTTACGATAACAGGTGAGTCGAATGCATTCTCCTTCAGTCAAACTTTTTGTGCAAATCTCACAAATCGGGTTATAGTCGCTGTCTTGAAGCCACTGAAGATACGATTGAATGATACACTGAAATTATAAACAACACGGTAATTATATTGTTATTCACTTATTATCATTATGAGATTAAAGTATACGTGCATTTTTAATTACCTTTGGGTGGTTCGTCACCATACAATATTCACAAACATTGACTCTGTGCTCGAAACAGAACTGATTTGTAACTCTTCTTTTAGGGCATTTACAGAGACCCATTGTGCTCCGCACCGCATGAAATTAGCTGATATATCAAGTCACAAACTATACAACTTATTGATAAATTTGCAAAGAAATTCCTTTCAAAAATTGAAGACAAACAAAGCTGTGAAGAATGAAATGTCAAGTCAGCCACGTAAAATGAAGTAAAGAATCTGTCAAAAATAAGGATACGTTCAAAATATTTCGCAGCATAATGGGCCATTTACACGGGGGCAATCCACTAACTGCATACAAAAAAAACTTGAGGCCAATCCATTCCACTGTCCTCAAGTTTTTTTTGTATGCAGTTACGAGCCATTTACACGAGTGCAATCCAGAAAGACAATCCACTAAGACTGCATACAAAAAAAACTTGAGGATAGTGGAATGGATTGTCCTCAAGTTTTTTTTGTATGCAGTCTTAGTGGATTGTCTTTCTGGATTGCCCTCGTGTAAATGGTCCATTATGGGCAATTTACACGAGGCCATTCCACTAATGGCTTCGTGTAAATGAAGAGTCCACTGCAATGGATTCTCCTCAAGTTTTTTTTGTATGCAGTTTGGATTGGCTTAGTAGATTGTCTTAGTGGAAGGGCCTCGTGTAAATGTCCCATTAAGGACCATTTATTTACACGATGCCATTCCATGAGCCAATCCACTAAGCCAATCCAAACTGCATACAAAAAACGCTTGAGGACAATCCAGTGCAGTGGACTGTCTCTATTTATGGGCCATTTATACGAGGCCATTCCACTGAGACAATCCACTAAGCCAATCCAAACTGCATACAAAAAAAACTTGAGGACAATCCATTGCAGTGGACTCTCCATTTACACGAAGCCATTAGTGGATTGTCGTAGTGGAATGGCCTCGTGTAAATGGCCTATTACACGAGGCCATTAGTGGATTGGCTTAGTGGAATGGCCTCGTGTAAATGGCCTATCACACTGAGAAGATTGACTTGACTCATTTCATCATTCAC
The DNA here is from genome assembly GCA_963855545.1 of Ethmia dodecea. Taxonomy (NCBI): domain Eukaryota; kingdom Metazoa; phylum Arthropoda; class Insecta; order Lepidoptera; family Depressariidae; genus Ethmia; species Ethmia dodecea. The sequence goes on from OY979457.1 coordinate 9,657,374, forward strand.
CCGCATTTTTGTGTACTGGAAACCCTGAATTTAGCTGTCACTGTCATCCAGTGTCAAATCAAATTGGCGGATATGCTGTTTATTTAGATTTTTAGATAAATTTAGTTATAAAAACAGAGTGAATAGCTCTGATTCACCTTCAAACAATGTCTAACAAACTACTTTGTATACGTAGTTTTTTTAAACCCCTGAACTTACTAATCAAACAGAACACAATTCATGAAAACTGTGTAGCTTCTAACCTCAAAACCAATTTTAGTACTTCATCAGTCGCTTGTGTGAATTTCTTTAATAAATGTGAGTATTTCTACCATAAATAATAATCGCTGTTCAATATGATACGGGGTGAGACATTGTTTAAAAAAGGTATTATCTGGCAGAGTATTTTTTTATTCTTAATTAATATTCACCTAAAATTCTAAAGCTTTTATTATTCACTAGTGCCAGCGGAAAAGCTATGGAAGTCAGTGACATCTGTAAGCAACCCTGGAGCCAAGAAAGGTCGTGGAAAGGGAACAGGTCGCATCCGCATTCGGGATCTGAATCGTGGGCAGATGATTGGTATGGGTCGCATAAACATGCTGTGGCCTGGTCTGTCTGCTCCAGTCATTCGAGGACGAGAACTGTTGAAGCAGCAGCGTTTGCCTGATGACCCTGAGAGGTTGGTAATCTGTACTTCTTTATTACGTCTTCATAATTTTCAATTCTCTCTATTCTGTTAGGAAGTTAATATGCCAGTTGCTTTTCTACATATTGTTATATAAATTCATTTTTTAACATTTGTGAAATTTAAAGGACAGTTAACATTTTAAAATTCAATACATCGTGGCAAGTTCAGCATCTACAGTCCAGACAGATGATGACAATAAAAAATCTCACACCTTTTAATCCCCGTGGGGGTAGGCAGTGGTATTCCATTTCTGGACATACCTTTACTTTTCACGAGAATATTCGACCCCTAAATGTGATAGGTGGTGAGCCTATCCATGGACCGGGTCTTTTACACATGTCTCAGAAATAATTCTGGGACCTGCTGGTTTTCTCACGATATTTTCCTTCGCCATCGAGCTAGTGATAAAAAAGGTACGTAAGTTTTGAAAAACTCATTGCATGGTACCATGCTACATGGTTGCATGCCACAATTCGAATGATGACAATACCTTTTAATATTTTGTCTTGTTCTTAAGGTTTTTTAAAAGAAGGACAACTAAAGTAATATCAATTGAAGATTGATTATATACCATATCATATTAGTGAGGCTCGGGTTCGAATCCTGGCATGTACCAATGAGTTTTTCAAAAACTTACGTACATATTTATCACTAGCTCGACGGTGAAGGAAAACATTGTGAGGAAACCCACAGGTCTCAGAATTAATTCTAAGACATGTGTAAACAGACCCGGTCTGGCGATTGGCTCACCACCTATCATGTTTAGGGGTCCAATATATCTCGTGAAATGTGGCTATATCCAGTAATGGAATACCTCTGCCTACCCCCTCGGGGATAAAAAAGGCGTGAGATTATATTATTATTATTATTATATACCAAATATTTTTTTAGATCTGGCTTGGAGAAAATATAATTGGGAAATGACACTATTTTTTCGTGTTTTTAGAATGGAAAAGTTGATAAATTTAAGAGATTCGATGACTAAGTTCAGAAGATTAAGACTGAGTCCTATTGAGAGGGGTTGGTCTGGGACTAGGATGCCAGGCCGAAGCATCGGACCACCAGACCCAATTGGAGAAGGTAACACAAGTTACATTCATCATAATTTTCTTTCACTTTTCCCATTATTTAGGGAGTATGTCTTTTCCTTCTTTTTATCCCTGTTCACTGTCATGTCCACATTTACTTTCTTCTTGCAGATATCATCTTCTAACATCAAAGGGATATTCTTCTGTTTAAGGTTCAGGCCATTTTATTGTTTATAGAAAGATATGATGCAATATGTTATATTTTTGAAAATTTAAACCATGTTTATGAAAAAAAATATTAGTCATACTGTACACATACTAAATAAAAGAGTTAGCTGTGCACTTACTTATATAGTAACTAAGTATTGAGGATTATCAGGAAGTTGTGATACTATCTAAATATTTTATGCATATATTACATTGAAAATGTGCAGATAAGATGTGCCTATTGAATAAACATCAGTTCAGCAAACATCAAGTATAAACATCAAGTCAGAAAAATATATTCTTAGTTACTGTGTCAGCTGTTGACTGTACATCCTTATAATTATAGAAATAATTCTTTATCAAAACTAATGTTCAGTTTATTATTAGAGAGATAACAAAAAATCCTCTGTACAGATGAGTTTGAAGGGTTCGACACAAAAGTCTTGCAGCTGCGCTCATTGCTCATCATGAAAGGAAGTCTTGGGCGTACAAGAAATTATCAGGCGATGGTAACATACCCTTAAAACTTTATTATATAAAAAAAGCTCATGCTTTTATTGTGCAGATCCAGTTTATTCCCGTTCCCATGGGAATTTCCTAAAATCCCTTCACAATATGTATAAGACACCTACATTTCAAGTTTCTAGGTGCTATAATATATTTTTGGAGTAGTACATATTTCTCTTTTAACCCAATTTTTTAATTTTCCCGTGAGAATGAGACATTCTCAAGCTGTAAAAAGTACTATAGATATTGACTCAGTTACTCAAATATCTCCACACCAAATTTCTTTAAAATACGTCCAGTACTTTTTGCGTGATGCGTGCACAAGACATACAAACATTCAAAAAAATTTGTATTTTGATATCTACATCGATAATTATCTACATTAAAGCAAAAATATTCCCTGTACACACGGCCTCGTTACAAGTTAAATATCAAGATATCATTTGTGTTCTGTATACTTGATACCCTTTTCTTCTAGGTTGTAACTGGAAACGGTCAAGGTCTTGCCGGATTTGGGTTTGGGAAATCCAAAGAGGCCCAAGCCGCATTGCGAAAAGCTAAGAACAGAGCTGGGCAGAAGTTGATGAATTTCGAAATATATAATGGACATACAGGTCAGTTCTTTTAAAGGTAATTTAATCTATCAGTACTACTCTACTATGTATCACTACTATGGATCATCCTAGCAACGCCACGGCTTCTGATTATCATTTAGACCAGACATACATTACGTACCCATTTCATACTCTGGGTACAAAATAGTCTTGGATTTCGTACTCGCGGTTTAGGAGATATGGCGCTGCCAGAATGACGTCTTTACCGCAGCGCCACCGATGTATCTCGGTAAGTATAGCATATTTCTGCATTTCGGCTACACGACGATTTGGTACTATTTCGTACGTACTTTTAGAAAGTTTAGAATTAAAGATATACAGGAACATTGGTGGCACCACAGTAAATAAAAGACATTCATAGTATACGACTACAACAACATTTAGTAATCGTGAGTACGTTAGGTACGTAATGTTTCCGTTTCAGTTTGCAAGCTACCTGGAAAGTATTTAAGGTTATATGACCATATCTTTGAAAGTAAATCACTTTTCTAAAATATGTTTGCAGCCACGAAATCAGCATATAAAGATGCTCCGGTACAAAATACTTGTGTAAATTATCTACTAGATATCAAATAACTGGGAAAACTCAAAATTTGTCGTCGTCCTAGCAGCGATGTCTCTTGGCTAATTTGCATTGAAAGTATTTCGTACCAGGGCTGTATATATATGCTGATTTCGTTGCTGTCGTACGTTTTTTCCGTTCTCTTGGGAATTTCCAAAAATTTCTTATTTCGTTGACGTCATTAAGGGAACCTTTGTGAAAAATTTCATGTTTCTATACCATATTGATCGAACTAACTAACCGACAATAAATAATACACAGATAAATCTTTTCTTCTAAACATGAAAAATTTGGATGTTTGTTTCAGTTTTCCATGACTTCTACACAGCATTTGGAAAGACAAAGATATTTGTACAGAAAAAGAATGAAGGGTACGGATTGAAGTGTCATCGCGCGATCAAGGAGATCTGCCAGGCCATCGGCATCAAAGACCTGCGGGCTAAGCTGGAGGGCTCCAACAACCTGCAGCACATTGTCAAGGCTTTCTTCATTGGTTTACTTCAACAGGTAAACGATTTTATTGAATACTAGCTTTTACCCGCGGCTTCGCTCGAGCACGTATATTTCACCTCCTAAGGGGTTGAATTTTGCAAAATACTTTCTTAGTGGACGCCTACACTCTATAAGCTATATATGTGCAAAATTTCAAGTCTCTAGACCCAGCGGTTTAGGCTGTGCGTTGATACATCACCAATCAGTTTATCATTTTATATAAGTATAATATATACTATATACCTAGACAACATACGTACTTATAATAAAAAAAATGTGGTTCAGCTTATATATTGACGATTATACGAAGACAAATTCAATGAATTCTTCTCTACAATGGGTTCTAGATTCATAGTCGGTGGAGACTGGAATGCCAAACATGTATTCTGGGGATCGCGCATCACATTGACCAGAGGCAGAAACCTCAAAAACTCTTTAGATAAGAACACACTGAGAGTGTTGTCAACTAGAGAACCAACAAACTGGCCCAGTGACCCAAAGAAGAACCCCGACCTCATCGACTTCTTCGTCTATAAAGGTATATCTGAACATTACCTGAACATTCAAGGCAGTCTCGATAGCTCCTCGGATCATACGCCTATAATAGCAACTATTAGCCCAACTTTAATAGAAAAAACAAACAAAGTAGAACTATATAACAAAGATACGGACTGGGATTCATTTAGAGAACATATTATAGCAAACTTAGACCTAAAAATCTCACTTAAATCTAACGAAGACATTGAAGCAGCTACATCAAAGTTTACAAAAACACTTCAAACGGCTTGCTGGTTAAATACACCTAAACGAAAAAAGAAAGCAAATCTCCAACAAAATGTTCCGCTGGAAATAAAAAGTAAAATACTGGAAAAAAGGAAACTCCGAAGAACATGGCATAACTCTCGAAATAGCAGAGACAAATCTGTATTCAATAAAGCCTCCAGGGAATTGAAGGAGTTCTTAAAAGAAATCAATGAAGAAACCTTGCAGAACCAACTGGAATGCATGACGCCAATGGGCCACAACGAACACTCGCTATGGAAAGCAGTCAAAAGCAGTAGGAAGCCTTACACACCTCAGTTCCCCCTAAAGATAGGAAGTGGCACCTGGGCAAAAACGGACTCAGAAAAAGCCGAAACGTTCGCAATGTTTTTACGTGAGGTCTTTCAACCGAATGAAAACGGCGATCAAGCCACTGAGGCCGAAGTAGAGGAATACCTTAATAGCGACTTACAGTTGAGTCCTCCCATAAAAGCTTTTAGCCCCAGGGAAATGTGGAACACTATAAAGAGCTTAGATTTGCGCAAAGCCCCAGGTTTCGACTTGATAACTGCAGAAGTCCTTAGAGAACTCCCAAAGAAGGCTATTATATACTTAACTTCACTGTTTAATGGTATCATTAGAACTTCCTACTTCCCAGAATTATGGAAATTCTCCATAATAATTATGGTACCAAAACCTGGAAAGGATAATTTTCTAGCTTCTTCATACCGACCAATAAGCCTGCTTCCAGTGCTGTCAAAACTATTCGAAAAACTATTGCTGACCAGAATGAAAAAGGTCATAGAAGAACACTCGCTAATACCAGACCATCAATTTGGATTTCGCGGTCAGCACTCGACTATTGAACAAGTGCATAGGATTGCCCATAAAATTAGAAGCAGCCTTGAGACTCGACAGTACTGCTCTGCAGCTTTCTTAGACGTCCAGCAGGCCTTTGATAGAGTGTGGCACAAGGGCCTACTCTTTAAACTTAAGAAAATTATGCCGCATAATTATTACACAATCATAAAATCGTATCTTGAGGACCGAATGTTCCAGGTCGAAGTTAACAACTGCCGATCTAAATTCTATGACATAAGGGCGGGCGTACCACAGGGTTCGGTACTGGGACCAGTACTGTATACCTTATTTACGGCGGACTTGCCTAACTCACCTAACGTTCTGTCGGCGACATATGCCGACGATACCGCAGCTCTTAGCAGTTCCTCAGATCCTAATATTGCATCTAGTCAACTACAGCTGCACCTCGATCGTATACACCATTGGATGCAAAAATGGAAAATAAAAGCCAGCGCTCTTAAATCTACCCATGTTACATTTACCCTCAGGCGGGGAAACTGCCCCGAGGTTAAACTGGGAGAGAACACCATACCACACAGCGATGTTGCAAAATATCTAGGCATTCACCTGGACAGAACGCAAACCTGGAGGACTCACATACAAAAAAAAAGAGACGAATTAAACGCACGCTTTCGAACTCTTATGTGGCTGATGGGAAGACAATCTAAATTATCAGTAAATAATAAAGTGCTAGTCTACAAAACCGTGCTCAAACCTGTCTGGACATATGGTCTTGAGCTGTGGGGTACAGCCTGTAACTCTAACATAGAGATCTTGCAACGCTTTCAGAATAATGTATTTCGAACAATCACCAATGCTCCCTGGTTTATCAAGACACAAGAAATCCATGATTATTTGGAAATGGCAACAGTCAAAGCGGAAATTGTACAAGCGTCTAAACGCTACAAAAGTAGACTAACTCACCACACCAACAAGTTGGTGGTTGACCTAACAGACCAATCTAGGAACGTGAAAAGGCTGAAGAGACTCCAGATTTCAGAACTTGACATCCTAAGGCAATAAATAAGAGGCAGCTTCCGCTGGGAGGTTCCATCTGACATGTGAAATATCCTGAAAAATGATCTGCTTATAGTGTAAAACACTGATTGCAGATAGCAAAGAAATAATAATAAAAAAAAAAAAAAAAAAAGCTTATATATTTCAATATTATTTTATTGAAATCCTCCAGCCGCTCTGAGCAACCAGGGCCCGTACCACCATCTCTTAAAACAAGCTTAAAACAGTATTGTTATAGAATTGCTATCTTCATAAATAATAATAATCTCACGCCTTTCATCCCCGAGGGGGTAGGCAGAGGTATTCCATTACTGGATATACCCACATTTCAGGAGATACATTGGACCCCTAAACGTGATAGGTGGTGAGCCCATCGCCGGACCGGGTCTATTTACACATGTCTCAGAATTAATTCTGAGACCTGCGGGTTTCCTCACGATGTTTTCCTTCACCGTCGAGCTAGTGATAAATATGTACGTAAGTTTTTTGAAAAAACTCATTGGTACATGCCAGGATTCGAACCCGAGCCTCACTGATTTTCGACCGGCTCTTTAACCGTCCGGGCTATCACTGCTCCTTCATACCATGCTATCTTCATACCATGCGTAATGTTGTTTTAAGCTTGAAACAAAACGTTCCCGAACTATGATAGTTTTTTAAGAAGTGGTGGTAGACCCCAGGGTAATTCTCATTATGTTAAAATTAAAAATATCTGTTTTTAAAGAGAAGTTTTTGATATTATCTTCTCTACAAAAAAATGTCAAACTCGAAATACAAAACTTCTGGAACTGATATTTTTGTACTTGAACTTTTTGCAGAGTCATTCTCAATGCGTCGTAAACGAATGTGTCTAAAACATGGGTCATTGAATTTTTCTTTTATTGCAGAGAACTCACCAACAACTGGCTGAAGAGAAAAAACTCCACCTTGTTGAGTATAGAGCAGAGAACCAGCACTACCCAAAGGTGGTGGCCAGCCCAAAAGAAGTTAGAACCAAAGAGGAAATCCCCAGGGATGAGACCCTAGACTTCACGCAGTACATAATGAACGAAAAGGTCATATTGAGAAAGAAGAAGTATCCTCGGTTCTTCGAATCCATGCCGCATTATCAGATATACTTGAAGAAGTACGAAAAGTACAGGAACCATGAGAAGATTCGCCTGAATCTAAAGGTTGAGCATGGAGAAATAAAGAGTTTCCTCAATGATAGATTCCCTGAAGAAAAAGTAGAGGAGGCCTAGGTAGAAGTATTTTGTATAGATTTAGTGTTAAATAAAATTAAAATAAATTCGAGTCTTTCATTTTTGGTTTGAAAATAAAACTCAAGTATATTTTTAAGATTTATTTCTGATGGCTGATTTTTATATATCAAAAAAGAAATTCTTCAATTATCTATGGAAATCTGAAAAATGGTACTAGGATAATATCTAACTATAATAAAATAGAAAACTACGAGTCACTCTGCTGGTCTTTATAAAGATCAAATTCCACTTGTCAGGTCAATGCTAATGAAAATAGACAGTTTGATGCATTCAGTGTGTATGCCTATTTACACGATGTTATATGTTTGCAGCGATAAATGATGTTCTTTTTACTAGTAGTAAGTAGTAATACTTTACAACGTAACGAACGTATGGCGCGGCGCAATTTAATAAATATTGCGATTTGCGACATCGTGTCACTACTATACGATGCGTCCTGTGAGAACGCCATAACTGTAATATCGCAACCCACTGAACTGTATGCAGCGGGCGTATTCACGGAGATTCGATATTCGACTCGGAATCGGAAAATCTGTCGAAAGGTTTCGAGATAAGCTACTCACAGATGTCATATTTGTCATGAGGATTCGACAGATTTTCCGATTCCGAGTCTAATATCGAATCTCCGTGAATACGCCCGCAGAAACACAGCCTTACCACGAAACGGTCAAAATTTAACACGTCTAAAACTGGTGCTGTCACTTATGTACTGGCAATATTTAAAAGTAACAGTATCCAAATTGGTGCTGTCATCATTGACAGTAATATTAAAAGGTAACAACATCTCAAATTGGTGCTGTAACTTTTTTGACAAAAATGTTAGCGGCGAGTGAAATATAAGAAAACACTCGGTCTTTAATTCCGTATCAATGGAAACGCACCCTTAGACATTGCTTCTTTTAAACCTATGACAAAGTGTCCTTTCTAAATGTAAATGATAGTTGAAATTAAAATGTAGCCTCAGTGGAATTAGATCCTTTCTAAATAAAATTGTCACTTCATTACATACCTATATGGAATAAAATTAAATAATTTTGTAAAGAAAAACAAGGCCATGTTCATCTTTCAAGTAGTTAGGAACTGTGAAAGATACACATCTCCTAATTAATTTGTATACACATTTAAAATAAAAACAAAATTATTTTTTACACCCCTCTTGTCATGGCACCCAATGATCAATCCAATTGCTAAAAATATTTACAACGAATATTAAAACCTATAATTAAGCCACTAAATGCTCTAAAATGCTAAACTGCTATTTTATCAAGCACCATAGTTTTTATTAAACGTTTTTTCAGTTAACGAATATCCGAATTCAATTTTTATGTTATGTAGTAGTTGCACCTGGCTTTGCCTTATTTTTTATTTATTGGTGACATAAAATAACCGTTTAGAATATTGCAAATGATCAAACTAGTTTATTCAACTTATTTTATAAAAATTGTTGGTCTTTAGTGTTCGCTATATGTATAGGAAAACGGATGTGGTGCATGGGTTATTAGAAGTATGTTCAAAAATACAAATAAAAAATATATATATATTTATACTATACGTATTATCTAGCAGAGATGTTGAGTTAAGGAGAGTGGACTATTATAATTTTTTATATTATTTTCATCATGGTGGACAACAGATGTGGATGCAAAAATACAGTATGTTTAAAAACGAAAAACGAATTTTAATTCTTTTGTGGTGAGAGTACCAACCCATCATCTGGAAACCTTCATGAAGGAGGACTTCTGGCCGCAGGGAGTTGTATTTCGGAAATTCCGGGGTCAACTATATAGTTATTTATTTTTTATGTATGTTAGATTTAAGGTATATATAATATGGGCCTCTGTTTACGTTATTTAAGATCTACTAATGTAAATATTGCCTGAAATAAAGATTATTATTATTATTATTAATGCGAATTAATAAAATTCCAAAAGTCAAAGTGAATCTTATAAACAGTTTGATCATTTATACTGCAGGTAATTTATGGTACAACTTGTTGCGTTAGATATTAGTTTGTGACTTGTATTTTTTAAACACAAAAATATCACTAATTTATATCATACGTATTAAACTATCGCACGATTAATACGACTACAGTAATATTTTAATAAGTCCAGAATTAATGATTAAAATATAACGGTGTTTTTTGTTGTGTCACTAATTAAATTAAATTTAATTATGGTGTAGGCTTGGATTAGTAGGAAGTCACTAATGTTGTGCATTTGTGCAACTTCACAATACATTTGACAACCCTGATTCAAGCCATTAAATTATGGAATTAAAAAATACAGACTACTTTAGCCACATAATATAGCCTGGGAATATACTTGGGAAGTCAATGTGGAAATATTTGACTGCTAAGTTGTATAGAGACGTACAGCTACAATGTAGGTGTTAAATCACCTAAGTTTAATACAATATTAAAGTCATCAAAGTCTATGGCCCAATATCTGAAAACTAGACCTACGACTACGACCTACGACCTGACTAGAAAGTCAGTTATCTCGGGTAAAATCCCCTAAGAAAATTAGTCATAGTGTATCAGATATAAAATAATTGAAAGAATGCAAATTTAGAACAACTTCATATTTATAAAGACATAAAAAAATGGTATTGTAAAATTGTAGTTACCAATATTCTAGTTCAAGTATGCGGTACTTTTCACGGACGATTTTAGTATTTTTAGTCTTAAATTTTGCTCTAAGTTTAAGTTCTATACAGTATTAGGTGACTTACTATGAGTTTGATGACTATAACAACATTTGATATGAATATAAATACATTATCATACAAGAGCATAGTACATTGAAATCGAAGTTACTCTTGGTACAAAAATACATCACTTATATACCATACATCAAATAAAAATGTGTCTTTCCGAAATAAGTTTTCATAACTAAAAAAAAAAAATGGGGGGAATACAACGCTCGGTACAAAATCAATTAGGTCCAAATAAAAAAATCTGACTGATACTTATTGTATAGCGTCATATTATTGGTCTGCCTACAAGGTAATACACAATGTCCGAATGTCGTAGTAAATTTATGATATGACTGAATTATAAATTTTTTGGGCTAGTGCCTCAAGAATCAAATGACAAAGTATGACGAGGTATTTTCGTCAGAGTTGGTCAGATCGTAGACAGGACAATAGTATGAGCACAGTTTATGAACCTTCACCGCTTTAAACTTGTGAGTGGGAGATCATGTATAAAAATAGTATCTGTAGCAGCCCGTGTTTAGGTTGCTGGCTCTGTAACAAAATATAATCAATTGAAGTCAAATTTTGATGATATGTTTAATAAAAAGCTAACATTGCGATGTATGAATGTAATGTCGTGTACACATCTCTAAAACATACGCGCTGCTATTACAATAATTGTAATAATTTAGGCGTAAATGTTACCTCTTGCATCCAAAATTAGTGTTTAGATTTTAACTGTAATTATAATTAATTATGCATGTTAGTCTGTGCGGTACTTTCAATAATATTTTGAGTACTCCATTGCTTTTCTTATTCATAGTAATAGTAATCTAAAAAAAAACCATAAAAATAGGTGACTTTTATTTAAGCAAAGTAGTCGAAATTCGACCATAATTAATTTAAATAAAAAGTTGTCTATTGATTTAATTTTAAAAAATATTAGCATTCTGAAACTCTTTCTTTATAAAAACTATAACTATACGATATTTCATAGTCCTCCGACCGCGCAATTTTCGAGAAAACGGCTACAGTTTTTGCATCGCGTATTAATATATAGATTTAAAAAAAAAAAAAAATAGCAACATGTTTTTTTAGCATACCCAATTGCAATAATGTACGCACCGCTAGGTAGGTGGGCAGACGCGCCACTTGTCGGCCGAGTCGCGGCAGTGGTCCGGCGCGAGGTGGGCTCTCACCCCACCCAGCACGTCAGCGGCACCAGCGGCCGCCAGTGCCAGTGGGGCCACCGCTGCACCGGGCAGGTGTCTTAACACACCCACGCCGCTCTCGCAACGGGCTGCCAGGGCCATTGTCGCATAGTTCTCGGCGAAACCCTAGACGAATGGCATGTTTTAACCTCAGGATGACTATGGGTTCGATTCTGCTTTACAGCGACTAAACTTATTTAAGTTTAGTCCTGTCTTTGTCTTACCTCAAAAAAAGAAAAGGGATAGAAGATAACCCACCGAATTTAGTCCTGTCAGAGGCTGTATTTTAGTCGTGATTTCTTTAGTTATGCACTAAACACGTTATGAAATCCCTTAGTTGACAGGACAATTCTTAATTTGACAGCAGTAAATATCTCTCGTCTCTTTTCTTTTCTAGGAGAAAGAAAATGATAGGAGTAAACTAAAATAAGTTTAGTCACTGTAAAGCAGAATCGAACCCTATATGTATATAAAATGTATAAAATTACATACTACTTAGTAGACCAACATGCATGGGGTTAACCGACTCGACGCTATGTCAGGCTATTAATCATAAGACATGAGTTAAAAGAACTGCCCTTGTGTTTCTTGCTGGTTCTTCTCGGAGTACTTGGAACCAGCAACTCGTCGGTGGAGATGAGCTGCTGTTTACATTTAGCCAATCTTCATCAGTGTAGTGTGCCTTGTTGTTAGACTATTGACTTTTCTAAATGTAATTCTTAATTACCTACAGAATTAAAGAGTGAGTGAGATTTTTTTTTGCTGTCTTTTGAAAGCTGTGATAGCCCTTACGGTTAAAGAGCCGGCCGAAAATCAGTGAGGCTCGGGTTAAAATCCTGGCATGTACCAATGAGTTCTTCAAAAACTATTTATCACTAGCTCGACGGTGAAGGAAAACATCGCGGGGAAAGCCGCAGGTTTCAGAATTAATTCTGAGACATGTGTAAATAGACCCGGTCCGGCGATGGGCTCACCACCTATCACGTTTAGGGGTCCAACTAATATCTCGTGAAAAGTGGGTATATCCAGTAATGGAATACCTCTGAATAACCGACTAGACGCTATGTAAGGCTTTCAATTATAATTATTATTGTAAACCATATTTACTAGTAAGAGATGAGATTAAAAAGAGCTGCCCTTGAGTTTCTTGCTGGTTCTTCTCGGAGTACTTGGAACCAGCAACTCGTCGGTGGAGATGAGCTGCTGTTTACATTTGGCCAATCTTCATGGACGAGTTTAGTGTGCCTTGTTATTAGACTATTGACTTTTCTAAATGTAATTCTTAATTACCTACAGAATTAAAGAGTGAGTGAGATTTTTTTTTTGCTGTCTTTTGAAAGCTGTGATACGGTTAAAGAGCCGGCCGAAAATAAGTGAGGCTCGGGTTCGAATCCTGGCATGTACCAATGAGTTTTTCAAAAACTTACGTACATATTTATCACTAGCTCGACGGTGAAGGAAAACATCGTGAGGAAACCCGCAGGTCTCAGAATTAATTCTGAGACATGGGTAAATAGACCAGGGGTCCAATATATCTCGTGAAATGTGGGTATATCTAGTAATGGAATACCTCTGCCTACCCCCTAGGGGATAAAAAAAAATTAGGCGTGACATTATATTTATAGTTTTTTTTATTGAGATTTTTTTGTTATTTGCCTCTGAATACTGACCTCTCTGACGGTATTGTATGCGCTGGCGACGCCCTCGCGGATGTCGGCGGGGTGGCGGGAGGGATCGTGGCGGCGACGGCGGCGACGCTCGCGCCTGTGGTACGCGTCTTGGAGCTGCAATGTCGGCCCGGGGGTCAGCATGTCGAATGCTGTCTCTGCTGTTGCCTGGACACGTTTACAATCACAAGTAAAAAGTACAATTTTATACTCGAAATCAATTTCTAAATTTTTTTTTAAAAATTTTTAAAAATTTCGAAAATCGAACTTTCAGGTAGTAGAAAAAGTATCGTTCGTACAGTGTACAAAATGGATTTTTTTGACCCTCGGAAAGAAAGCTTTCGACGCCAGCTTCCTTTCTCGGTTAACTAAGAAAAAGCTTCATTCTATACTCGGTACGAAAAATACTATTATAACTAATTAGAAAAGGATAAAAGATGTTCAGTTTGCACCTAAAAAAGTTACATATTAAATATTAAACATGTGTATTAAGCCTCAACACAAATGTACACTTTTATTATACTACACGAGGGTTTGGAGTTGCATCCACCTTATTCTTTCCTTATAAAAAGATCTTTAAGTAGGTATTTAACATTTCTGGAGTTTTTCCCCTCTAGTTTGTGGACTAGGCTTGCTGTTCTAATATATGACCTATGGTGTACCTGGATAAGGTGCAGTATCCGGGTGGTGATGTCGAGAGCGGCGACAGCAGTGCGAGCCGTGAAGGAGGCGGCTCCGCGACGCAGCCCGTGCACCAGTCGCCCGTCGCGGCGCCACTGTTCCACCGGCAGCCATACCAGGTCGCGGATACCCGTTACTGGAGATACGTTACGTCATCATCATCATCATCATCATCGATAAGACCGCCCATTGTGCTTTAGTTAATGTTGGTATCCATATTGTGTTGTTTTTGGTGTACTATAAAGAGTTATTGTATTGTATCATCGAGCCAAGGGGTCGTCCATTAGTTACGTGATGTTTTAGAAACTTTTAATTTTGAAACAGGCAGTCATGGATTCTAGGTTGAGGCGGCTTTACTAATTGCTTTAAGTCTGTCTCTGTATCTTCTTGTCTTCTAGAAGAAACTGACTGGCTGCCTGACTGTCTGATCGATCAAAAAAGGTCGATCGGTCTAAACTGCTAGGTCCAGGAGCGTGATATTTTATACAATAACTAACGAAAAGAAATGATTTTTGGAAATTAAACAGTAATTATCAGAATCCATAACGTCGCCGAACACCCGCTAGTTTTGTAATATAATATAATTCCGTCTAAGAGTAGACAAAAATATTTAGTTATGTACCTATCGTAATGCTGTCGTACCTACGCTCTGTTATAAAACGGCAACTGGTACCTACTAGAATAAAGTTTAATGAAACTCAATTGAAATTTACAAAATAAAAATTATAAGTATATTAAAATTGATAATTCAATGGTACTTACTGAGCTGCAGCAAAGAATGCATGGGTCCGATGCCACTGAGTAACCCCGGCAGCTGATGCCGCTTGATGTCAGACAGCCACTCGTGGAGCGCCCATTGGACCAGCTTCTCCAGGCCCAGAAGGCCCAGTCTACAAACAGTAAGATTCCCATTGAATTACAAAATTTGCCTCTTGACAAATTTAAAACAATAGTTAAGCAAAAATTACATAAAAAAGGCTAGTATAAAATTACAGACTACTTATTAGACCATCATGCATAGAATTAACCGACTCGACGCTATGTAAGGCTATTAATTATAATTATTATTGTAAACGAAATTTATTAGTAAGACATGAGATTAAAAAGAGCTGCCCTCGAGTTTCTTGCTGGCTCTTCTCGGGCTACTGCATTTGGAACCAGCAACTCGTCGGTGGAGATGGGCTGCTGTTTGCATTTAGCCAATCTTCATGGACGAGTTTAGAGTGCCTTGTTATTATAAAATATTGACGTTTCTAAGTGTATATTGAATACCTATAGAAAAAAAATGATTTTTGATTTTTTTTTGACAGAATATTTTAGACCCTTTAATTTGATTTTTTTTTATTGCTGATGAGCTTACTCTTGCCCGATGGCAAAAACGGGGCCTACGATGGGACTAGCTTGCCCAGAAGATGCCTGTTCTCTCGAGCCTTAAGAGCTGACGAGTTATATGAAGTCGTAAATACAGACGCCCGGCAGGTGGTTTCATAAAAGACATTGAAAAGCGCTTTGTTCTGACTTTAAAAATGGAGGAGGTACTCAATGTTTTGGCGGATGTTGAGTTTTTTTTTATTTGAAGGAGAGTACTTCTAGGTCTTATATACATTTTGTGAAGACCTGCTGAAGACCATTGGAGATAGAGAACGGAATTCCTTAACGGATAACTAATCCACAATGCAATAAATTTAATTGTTTTGGTCTTTTTAATGTTTTCAACAATTCCTTGAAGTCGGTCTGTCTGCATTTAAAGTTAAAAGTAAAAAACCGTTAACTTTCGGCCCGCTGCGCTAAGCGAAGTTGACGCTTTCTGCCTCCGTGCAGAAAAACAATATACTATTCTTTCTTTCTTATTTATTTTCGTACCTGTAATCCAGACGTTTGAGCGTGAGCTCTGAACAGTTGAGCTGCCCGAGCCCCATCAGCAGGCCGGCGACGGGCCCAGCGGACAGGTCCACGCGCTTGCCCACGTAATCTAGCCGGATTGGCACTTCGGGAGAGAACACCACTCTCCTGTCCATCAAGAAAGAGTATTTTCATTACTACATACCGTGCGGCCGGAAGTTGCGCAAATGGCTGCGCAATAACATTTTTTATCGACCATTTGGCGGTACGAGAGGGTTTGCCCAGGCGAAGCCTATGCTCAGAGAAGCCAAGTTAAAACGGCCGAACTGTACGAGTACACTATGACAACACTTCTTTTAAGTAAGATTTTCAATTACGTGGAATTTTGATAGCTGCTTTTTGGTGTCTGCTGCTGCTAGCTGCTATTGAAACTTCAGAATGCCACGGAAGTGTGTTGCGTCAATAGACAACATTTCACTTTCTTTACTCCCCTCTTTTTTGTGATTAGAAAGTATAGGTGAAATAAAAGGATAAGGGGTTTTGGGTTCTCTACCAGAAAAGCAAAAAAGGAACCTTTATAGGAAAAAAGTAAAATAGCACCACATGTATTGTATGGAATATGAAATGCATAAAAAACAAGAATCGGGAGGCTGAATAGTAAGAATTGAATTATTGTAACAAAAGAAACGTCTGGATGTGCGGCACTGGATAGATTCAAACCATTACCTTCCTGCTGATTCAGGCGAGTAATAAATGCAATTAAAAGCGTCAGAGATATTTTTAAAATTAATTATGGGCTTATAATTGACCCCAGACTCGCCCGAGAGCAAAGACGGGGCCTACGATGGGACAAGCTTTTTTTTATGATAAAAAAAGGGGGCAAACGAGCAGACGGGTCACCACTACCGACGTCCGTCGCCCATGGACACCTGCAACTCAAGAGTCACAACTGCGTTGCCGACCTTTGAGGTGGGAGTAGGGGGAGGGGAGGGGAGGGGAGCTTCCCTAAAAGATGCCTTATCACTCGGTCCTTAAAGAGATTAATTACCTGAAGTAGATTGGTGAGTCGTCCACCGGCTCCGTGTCGGGAAGCTTGGCAGCCGGCTTTTCCTGGTTGAGGCCAAGCCGATTAAAGTCTTCTTCCAACTGGATAAGGTTCTCGGAGACTAGACGCTCAGCCTCGTACGTTTCCATTAGAGGTTCGTCGTCACGAATCACTGTAGATATAATGATCACTTATGGAAAGGAACACTAGACAGTTTGGATCATTGCTCATCTTAAGGATCATCAAAATCATCAAAGCGTCTTTCCTGATAAGATAGCATCAAACATGACATTTGATTGTGCAGTAAAATACACTTTTGCTGCAATTAAGATGGTCATGGTTATCAGACTCACCAGTATCATTGAGCGATAACGCGTCAGCATCGCCCAGGGAGGTCGGTGTGGGCGGGGGGTCCCGCAGGTGGCTGCCGATGCTCATGACGGGGGGTCTGTGAGTGGGGGTCGTCTGCCGTGACCCACTCGAGTCGGTCGAGAGGCCACTGACGCTTTTGGTGTCCTCCTCTTTGGAACAAATATTTATTTACATTCTTATATTCGAAGTAGCATACAGAAATATAGCATCTCTTACATCTCGCGGGAATACGGGGATAAAATATAGCCTATGTGTTGTTCTGATGTAAAAGCTATACATATAACTGTCACAATCCGTTCAGTAGTTTTGCGTGAAAGAGCAACATACATCTATACTCACAAACATTCGTGTTTATAATTTTATATAGTAGGATATTGCATCAACGTGATTAATCCGTAAAATGTTTAGATAATTATTTACTACTGTGACCCGGGCAGATGTTGTCCTGTCACAGACAACAGCACCAACTTTAAACAGCGAGTCCAATTGTGAATCTAAGCCAACTCAAATACACACCAAATAATCATCAAATACAAAAAAATCCTCAATATCAGTCAAGCCATTTTCGAGTTTTGCATCCTAGTTACCCGTAGATTCGTCAGTGCCGAGTTTAGAGAAGAATCCCACGAGAAAAGCCAGGGTGTCTTGATCAAGGTTGAACCTTAAAGGTAGCAGGGATACTTTCAGGCAGCATTCCTGTGCGCCGAGGGACGCTAATGGGCGCAAATGCACTGCTTTGATTATCAACTAGAACAAAGGAAACACAACATTAAGAAAACAGATATTGAGTTATCCTGGTCACGGCACCAAAATGTAATAAGTAACAAGGTTTTTAATGGAAGATTTTGTTTTTTGGAAACAAAGGTTTAGCTCACAAAGTCCGTTACTTTTTCTCTGAAAACTTATTATGACTACACTGGATGTGAAAAACTAATATATTCATAGATCATGACACGCTTACCATATGTGCGTTTTTTCTCTCCGGCTCGTCCTTGAGCTTGTACTGGCTGAGTAGCTTGTTGATATCACTGCAGACCAGGCGGTCAAGCACTTCGATCTTGCTAACCGCGAGCGTTTGTCGAGAAGCGTGTGTGCCGCCTGGCGGGTACGTCTCGTGTTGGAATTTTAACTAAAAAAAATATTAATTGATTACATACGATTGTAAATATATTTTAATGTTAAATGTGTAGCCGTGAGTTGCTTAGTCCTTTAAGATTGATGATTCATTAAGTTACATATTATCTCAAGTTTTGGTTTCTTAGAGATATAGATTTATATTCAAAAACACTAAAATCTAAATTATGTTTGTGCATTAATTGAGATTGAGCCGCTTAATTGAGTTATTCCTGAGGTAGAAGCGCGGGACGGGAGGGGTAATGGATTGCCATGATGTCTCAACGCAGTGTCAAGCTGCATACGAATTGATTTAAATTGACAGTGCTGTTACGCAGCTACATTAGGAACAGTCTCAGTTAAGCGGTAGACCTGTTGTTTGTATGTTTGTAGGTGGTATTATAAATTGATTAAAAGAATAATGTGTTGGTTGAGTTTCTTGCCCCGCTTCTTCTCCTCAACTATACATGCCGAAGTGCCGGAGTGGCATGGACTTTCACGAATTTGACTTATAAGACCGTACTTTGACTAAAAACATTTTGATTTTAAATCAAGCATCAGTCAGAGGACAACAGATAATCCTGTTGTACCTCTTTCTTGTGTTTAGAATTTTAAATTTGTTTATCAGAAGAAAACGTCGTACCTTAGTGAGACACAGCTTGACGCAGGTGTGGTGATCTCGGTGCAGTCCACCGCGGGACCGCAGATCACGTTTCTTGGACTGCGGAACGTTGGGCCGCACGCGGTCCGACCCCGCTGCCCAGCTTACGCCCTGACGATATGCCGCGGTTAGCGCCCGGCCGGACTCGTACGGCTCGTATTCTTTATTACGTCTGCGTAAAAAAATTAAATAGGTTATTTGACTGTATCGAAATTAAATAGAGTTTTTATGATCTGTCAAACCGAAAATTTACCATGGAAACGTCCTGAGTACTCTGACGTAACTGTGAAGTCATACTTCATAGTACTCTAATGCAGTACTTTTTTGATTGTGTTATTATTTTTAAATTTGCTTTAATTGTAAAATGAAAATCAAAAAGCATTTTTAGAGGTATTTTGGGATAAGCTTTGTATTGATAGATTACTCGCCACATACCCTACTGCGAGTAATCATTCCATCACAGGCCCGACGTAATTCCTAAGGCCTTTACATTCATCATGTATTCCACTACACTTACTTGGTAGCAGTAGGTGACCCCTGTTTACGCACATCCCCTTCTATGGTGACGGTTTTCTTAGTGGGCGGGGATGCCCCTGCCAGCCGGAAGTCGGTGCCACCGAACATATTCCAAGTTATACTCATCTCGCACAAAGTGTATCTGTAAAAACAAAATGATTTAAGTAAATACCTATGTAGTTTATTCTTTGTTATAAACCTATGGTTTCATGTACTGTGAAAGAAGTTAGAAGCGACGTATGCGCCATTCTATTCTTCGGCATGTATTTGTACTACGCTCAGACCATGGATGGCGTTTGTCGTTGAGTTAATGCTGTAAATTAAGAGATGGCGCTGCTACGATGAAATAACGCTAAATATCAAAAGAGTAAAATATGACAGAGACTAGGAGTTATAGAGATCTGTGGACAGAGAGGCTGGAACGAGCTAGATGCTCTTTGGTGCGGAAGGCGGTTGTCATTGAATTGTGTTTTGTTCTAGAATATCAATTGATATCGAAATATTTGTATGTCTTATTCTGAACCATTCTAACAGTTCAGAAGTGGGATAGTGCGAATGTTTTGCTATCCCTTAAAGGATAAACCTAACCCACAAAGTGAAAATGGGAAAACGGTCGCCATTTTCAACGTTCATCTAAGCGACGAAAAACGAACGATAAGAGGATGGAGTCTTGTATAAATAACCCGGAGAGACGAATGGAGAAAATTGCACAGTTTGCAAGTTCTAATCCAACGATGACCCAACAATGTTATACCCCACCTCGATCGGGTGCTCTTCGGTTTGTTCTGTTACAGTGGGGTCGGGAAACAAGCCTACAGCTACGTGCTTGAGTATTGTAGAGGATCGCTGCGATTCCGCCGTCAGTCAAGTGCCAGCTAGCGCACCAACGTCGCTGATGTGCGTAGCGTAGGTGGCGCCACCATGTCTGGATGCGTTAGGCGACTGCAGATCTGACGCACCGACGACAAGTGCAAATTTGCCAGTGGTTTGTGCCTCGTATCAAGGTCAGATAAATAAATTATTTCCTGAATTCAGTAAAGAACAGAGTAAGAAGTAGAACAAATTGTTTGGTTAAAAAGAGATATGACTTAGTCAAGATAAGACATAAACATAAAGGGAAAAAGTATTGACTGAATGTGCTCGAACAGTTCATGTCAAGTTATTGTTTAGTTTGGTATAAAACAAATTATTTGCGAGAGAAACTCGTGGCTCAGTTAAGGGCAGTTACGAATGATATGGCCTCGTGAGCTGCATCAGATAGACGCAGCTTATAGTCAGTTAGATGAAGACCAGTAAGGTTAGAGGCCTGTCGAACTTTCAGATCTCGTAAGTCAAGTCAGATAGACTTGATTTATAGTCAGTTAGACGAAGACCAGTTCGGTTAGAGATCTGAAACCATTTTGATGAGAGATTCGATTTGCAGTCAGCTAAGACCAGTTCGGCCTGTCAAACTTTCAAACATAAGTTCAAGTCAGATAGACAAAGACCAGTTCGGTTCAAGCAGGTTCAAGTCAGATAGACTCGATTTTTAGTCAAATAGACGAATGCCAGTTCGTTTTAAAAAAAAAGGGATTTTGAAGTTAGATTCGATTTACAATCAGTTACAATTATAACAATCCAGTTCGGTTATGTCTATAATGTCATAAAAAAAAAGAATTATTAAGAATACACAGTATTGCTGATTTATATTTGTTCATGCTTGCAGATAATACGAGGACGTATTATGTGTCAGGATGGTCGACTGTGAAAGAAGTTAGAAGCGACGTATGCGCCATTCTATTCTTCGGCATGTATTTGTACTACGCTCAGACCATGGATGGCGTTTGTCGTTGAGTTAATGCTGTAAATTAAGAGATGGCGCTGCTACGATGAAATAACGCTAAATATCCAAAGAGTAAAATATGACAGAGACTAGGAGTTATAGAGATCTGTGGACAGAGAGGCTGGAACGAGCTAGATGCTCTTTGGTGCGGAAGGCGGTTGTCATTGAATTGTGTTTTGTTCTAGAATATCAATTGATATCGAAATATTTGTATGTCTTATTCTGAACCATTCTAACAGTACATTATGTTGCGTTGGAAATAAATTATTTATGAATCGCAGTCTGCCTAATTGGAAAAATGACGAATTTCCCTACAAACTTTCATCCCATATTTAGAGGATGAATTTTCCTATAAAAACATACATACATATCAAAACAAACGTTACATAAAGAAATTTGGTTTAAAATTTCATGCTTCTAGACTGCGCGTAGATTGTCAATCAGCCAGTGAGTGTAGTAGTGTAAACTAATCAGTAGTGAGAGTAGACTATTATTATTATTATCCTGGTCACACACCAAGTTGTAACTAACCTACACGAAAACAAGTTTTATGAAATATTTTAAACTAAAAATTAACTTTAAAATACTAAATATATGTGTAATGATTTAGATACATACACACATATAGATGTATAATTTAAAGAAACTTCTTTTAAGGTAAACTTTACTTAATTATGTATTTAATACTGTTAATTAAATCAATTATCAGTACAGCGTACCACGTACAGTGGTACGCTGTACTGATAATTGATTTCAAATATGTATAATTAAGTATAACTTGACTGGTAATTCAAAGCAGTAAATACCTCAGCATAGGCAATGGGAAGCTCTTCGGTGCTTTCAGTACGTCGGTTCTCGCGGCTGGCACCGTGAAATGGTTATCGAACATATAGACGGGGCCCTGGCCAATCCAGTTCACGACAGGCTCGTCGAGGTCATTGTCCTGGCTGTACTGTTGCGTCTCGATGATGCAGTATTCGTCGTCTGTATTGGCACCGTCACCCGTTGATTTTGCCTTTAAATACGAGTCTTAATATATATAAGTTATATAGATGCAAAATTAGGACGAATCAGTGATGAGCATTATTAAACCAAGGGCAGGTTTATCTTACGTCTTAGAACGTCTCGAAAGCTGTCTCAGTGGTCATTATTGGTTGGCCCTACTATAGTTACACTATTAATTGTACAAAGTATACTTAGTAGAGTAGTATTCTTTGAGATTTTGCACCTTATAAATATAACAATAGTAACGCAAATCCCTTACCATTCCCACCTTCTTCCGTTTCGGTTTCTTCGGGGTGGTTTTAGGCGACGAAGACGGATCACCCAACTCCTTAGCAACCTGCGCATTAGTAGGTTTCTCCTCCTGCTTTTCTTCGGGAGCAGGGAGGAAGTCCTCGAAATCCATCGCTTTTTCTATATCAGCGTCGATCGCTTCCGACAACGATTGCTTTTGCTTCATATTGGATTCGTCGGGGAAGAAGAATATTTCAACACCTTCTTTTTCTGTTGAGCTGTTCAGTTCTTCTTCGTCCACTAAAATACAGATCCGATATACACTATCAATATTTGTATAAAAGTGTTACTTAATTTATTAGTTTTTCAGTTATACTCTTGTCAAACTGCGCAAACAGTTTTGATGGACTGAGTTTATGTTTGATTTTATTATACAAGCAGTGATAGCCTTTACGGTTAAAGAGCCGGACTAAAATCAGTGAGGCTCGGGTTCGAATACTGGCATGTACAAATGAGTTTTTCAAAAACTTACGTACATTTTTATCACTAGCTCGACGGTGAAGGAAAACATCGTGAGGAAACCCGCAGGTCTCAGAATTAATTCTGAGACATGGGTAAATAGACCCGGTCCGGCGATGGGCTCACCACCTATCACTTTTAGGGGTCCAATGTATCTCGTGAAATGTGGGTATATCCAGTAATGGAATACCTCTGCCTACCCCCTCGGGGATGAAAGGCGTGAGATTATACTACTATACTATACTTTATTAAATGTTTGTTCAATAAATAAACAATAACGATATGGCATAACGAAAGCCGCATGCTTCACTATTGATGATCTGAGGCTAGTGTCACGGCTGAAGGTCTGCAAAGTATACTGGTAAAAATTTGATGTTTCCAGGAATAAAATACCTATGCCTACCGCTTTGGGGTTAGGGTACACTGCGGCCGTTTTAACTTGGCTGTTTTGAATTATGTTATTGCGCAGTCATTTGCTACACTTACGTGTGTTATTCGGGCTTTCCTTCAAAGCTTCTGCCATGAGATCGTTCACCTGTTGGATTTCACTAGGCGACAGTTCTCTGATCTCTTCTATAGGTCTATCTTCTAGCCCTGTAGATGCAATTTTAATAATATTGTTATTGATAATGCAGTTTAAAGACTAAAGATTAGACTAATTGCTGTTTGTAAAAATAATTAATACAAATGTATGAAAATACATGTTATCAAAAATGTTTAATTAAAATACAAAAGAAATAACACAAAACAAATAAGAAAAAAATAAAAAATAAGGGACGGAGTGTCCACACAGTGTTTTCTAATGCTACCATTATTTTTAAATGTGATTGTCTAGCGGATTTTGTCATTACAGGCCTACAACTTAACTGAGACGATTCCTAATGTAGACACGAAGGCCGGATGACGTCACAGCAGTATCGCGCTGCATACTAATTCCTTAAAATCTGTTACAGTTTTTTTTACCCCTCCAGTTCCACGCAGGTACTTTAAGAACCGTCTCAGTTAAATAGACATATAGTCACATATTTTAAGGCTTCAAAAGTTGGATTACCGACTAAAGGCTCCAATGGCTGGTCAGAACAGATGCTGGTGTGCCTCGAGGAGGGGTCGAAGGGGGGCTGCGAGTCGCCGTCTGAAGCCACATACGTCAGCAGACGGCACAGAGCCGACGCGGAGTCCCAACACGTATATAAGTTCACCATGTTGTTAGACGCGCTTAGGTCCACTTGAGGTTGTTCATTCGTCTGTTAATAGGACAAGTTTTGAGTTATACGAAGATGAGCTAGTCCTACTAATATTATAAACGCAAAGTTTGTATGTATGGATATTTGTTCCTCTTTCACGCAAAAACTACTGAACCGATTTTGACGAAACTTTACAGTTATATAACTTATACATAAGACTAACACATAGGCTATATTCTATAACCGTATTTCCACGGGAACGGGAACTACGCGGGTGAAACCGCGGGGCGCTCCTAGTTAAAATACTTTTACAATAATACGTAGTCTTCACGGTATGAGCGAGCTCGGACGGAGTGGACTCGAAAATCGTACAAAAAATGCGACTTAAAATGTGAAATCAACTGGCATTACTTCTAGTTAAATAGCTTTTGCCGGCAACTTCTTCCACGTTCCAAGATGCAAAGAAGCCTATGTCACTTCCTGTTCCTCCATCTTATCTAAGCAAAAATCATGTCGATGCATAGCTTCGTTGATGCGTGAAAGGACAAACCAACAAACACACTTATAGATAGACAGGCAACTATTTTATCCCGGAACACCGACAAATCGAGAGCAAAGCTACTTCACTACATAGTATAAAACAGTCGCTTTCTCTGTCCCTATATCCCTATGTATGCTTAAATCTTTAAAACTAAGCAACGGATTTTGATGCGGTTTTTTAATAGATAGAGTGATTCAAGAGGAAGGTTTTAGTATTAGCATTGCACCCGTGCAAAGCCGGGGCGGGTCGCTAGTCTTATAATAAATTAGTACTTCTATATATGATTTATATCCTAAATAAACCTCTTTTACATAATCAAAAGCACATCATCTCTTGAAAAAAGTAGTTTTGTTTTAATACATAAATACTTACACAAGTAGCTTTATCCTCCATCCTAAGCGACAACTCGAACAGTCCCACGTCCACCACACAAATGTAGTCCTTATTGACATCGGGAAGTTTGTCGTCATCTTGAGGAACATTAGTGGTCTTAGCCCCAGTTAAGTGGGAGAGGAACAGAGTGCATTCTTGCGCTAAGAACCTGAGACAGGAGGTGTTTGTGGCTGCTATCAGGTTGCTTGACACCGTGAAGTTGCCGAGGGTGACGATTGAGCGTATCGGCAAGTAGAGAGGTCTGGAATAGGAATTAAATTAGAATCATCAATCACTAGAAAGCTTCCGCGCTTTTTCACCCGCGTAAGGCCCGTTCCCTTGGGAAAATGCTCATGTCACACCCATAAAACTAAGCAATCTTAAATAACTTCAAAATCGGTCCAGCAGTTTTGGAGTCTAAATAATACAAAGAAACAATAAAACAAATCTTTAATCTTTATGATATCAGTGTAAATGAGATCTGATAATTCTGCAACATACCATTTCACTTTATTATTTAAAAAAAAATGCGATCTGTCAGAAGGTCATTTACCCGTAAACGAGCATAGGCAGTTAAAATTTTTCATTGGTTTTGAATCTTATTTCAATTACATTGACTTCAATATTTAGTGGTAACAATTTGCCCTCTGCCCGTTAAAGTGTAACACACAGATCATTAATCTAGCGTGTAACAGCTCACCTGTAGTCCACGGCGCAGTCCCAGACATGCACATGCAGCTCGGATAGTACGGTGGATGGCGCGTACCCCGGCACCGGATAGTCCAACACGTCGATGACGTCCATCAGCTGCGTTAACCAGGCAATGCCCTTGTCGCCTCGGTGACGTAACGTCGCTTGCTCTAGGCCCAGGGCTATGCAGATTGTCTGAAATAATAGGGTAGTTGACAGTACACGTGGGGGGTGGAGGGGGGGGGGGGGGGGGTTAGTCAGACCTTATACTGTGATGCCGTGAAAAAAAGAATACAAAACCTTTTGGAGTATGGATAACACACTGCGTCTACTCCAAATTATGGAAATAGGGCAGAAGAATGATAAAATGACAGAAGAATGATAAAATGACAGTAGAATGATGATAACTTAATAAGAGTTGTTCTCTTTGTTTGTAGCGAAAAACTAAGAAGAGTCCACACTGAACTCACCTTCAAGCTTGGCGTCTCATTGTCCGGTTCCACCCTCAGTGCCATGGAGAACATGTCTTTGATTTTCAGTCGCTCTTTGATAAACACCCCCTTGCTCGAGGGGTAGATCGTACTTTTTAGGTTTGATGGCAGTACGGTGCCATACAGTCGTAGGTTTGGCTTCTCTGACGGTATTGTGATTAGGGCTAAAAGCAAGTAACTTAGTCAGAAAAAATTAAATACCCGACTGCTATAGGTACTGAAATATTCAAAACACTCTCGTCCTTTTTTTGGTGATTTTTTAATAAAAATTTGCATATGACCTATTATACACAGCCATATACACCTTGCACTTCAAAATCATTAATGTGGACTCCACATTATAATCAGTCATCAACAACATGTGGCAGGATGAGTTAGCCTTAATTTCAGTGTTACCGTACGTCGTACATTAGGTACGTCTTCACTTGTCAGCATTTGATGCGCAACTGCATGTTGCACCGAAACAAACAACAAGCCGCGAGTGATGTTGCGCGCCATCTAGCAACGTCGCGCGCTGTGTTGCAACGTTGCCGAACATGTTGACCGACTTGTTAACTGTTTACTTTAGTTACTAAGTTATGTCCAACAGAGTTACCTCTGCATAAAAGTGTTTAGATAAAAAAAAAAAACAAGATAACTTACAGTGTTATAAGGCTACTAGCGACCCGCCCCGGCTTCGCACGGGTGCAATGCTGAATTTTCTTTGCTATAAACCTCACGCAGCCCGAGACCTTTCCAACGAATGCAAAACCGTGGAAATCGGTCCAGCCGTTCTCGAAATATATCGTCAGGAAGGAAAACCCGACTTATTTTTATATAGTAGATTGACGTTTTTAAGTATATCTTTTGTACCTATAGAAACTAAATGAATTTTGTCTTTTGACTTACAATCGTGGAATAATGTGGCTTTTCCTGCTCGTAAACACATCTGCGCGGTTTTAGGGCGACCATTGAGTCCGCTTACTTGACACATGGACAGTTTATGAGCTTCCAGAACCAACTCGCCCATCTGGCCTGGGACTACGCGCTTGTTACTATCCTGTAGAGAAATAAAATCTATATTGTGTTAATATTGTAATAGCGTTTTGACCGCAATTTCGTCTGCATTCCGAGATAAAAAGTTGCATATGACTTTACAGTTCTTCAAATGTCTCTATGCAAAAAAATCATGTCGATTCATTGCTTCGTGAAGAAGTTCAAAACCAACAAACTTTCTCATTTATAATATTAGGAGGATTCTATGTACAATACGCGCCAGATAAACAGTTTACCGGTATGAACTTCGTGCTAAGCAGAAAGAGCGGTAAACGCATCGAGCTACCAAAAGCCAAGTGAAAAACATAAATGACTGTCACGCCATCTTCTAAGCATGATTTCCCCACCACCACCTATATCATACTTCCATTTCTGGAATGTTGTTTACGCTAACTTCAGACAGGCAAACTTAGCAAACACATATTGCTCTGTTAGTTAGCTATTAAGGTTGAAAATGTATATAACTGGAAAACGTACCCTGACTGGTGCGTAAATAGTCAGCAAGCCTTTTCCGATTTTGAGAGTGAGACAGAAGTTATGTTCGTCCTTTTTCTCCGCATGAGGTTTGGTAGCCCCGATTCCTTTCTTTAGTTTGTTGTCGTAAGTTGAGTAATAGAGATTTTCTTCTTCCGAAGACGAGCTATCTGTGTCAGAGTCTAGAAATTAAATAATAAATTAAATTTTATGAGAGTATTTCACAATTCAAATTGAACTTTGAGGCAACATTTCTTCTATCAATATCCTTCGTAATAAGTGTAATAACAGACAAATAATTAATAAATTTCTCAGAGGTTAAAAAAAATCAAAGACTGATAACTTTACTAAACGGCAATGAGCTCACCAACTGTCACGAGTAGTGATCCGCAAAATAAAATATAATAGTGAAAAGTGGATATTTCATATTTATTGAATTGATAACGTCTTATAAATCGACGAACGCCGACTGCACGCACGAATAAGTGAGCGTGCAAGGGAGAGCGCGGAACAAGCGATAGAGGCGTTATTTGGTTAAGCGTTCGGATTGTGACGCAGCTATCTCTCTTTTACTCCAGTATGCAATAATATGGCAATAATTCATCAATGTTTTCTTATGACGTTATCACGTAAAATTATCGTCCTTAAATCGACTTTACAGACAATCAATTCTTTTATTACTTATTTTTAATTTACTAACCATATCCGCTACCCTTGCAGAGGCCGAAAGCAGGGTAGATTGTCCCGCACATGAGCGGGCTGATTTCGTATTGATCCACAATCTGCGGCTCCCACAGCAATAGGTCAGAGTTGATGCGGTTGTAGATTATTTCGTACAGCTGTTTCGATCTGAAATAATAATAATCATCAGCATCGACCCGTAACAATACTGAAGTATGGGTTTTCTCTTACATATAAAGAAGTATCACTGCACAGTATAAAACAAAGTCACTTCCCTCTGTCTGTCTGTCCCTATGTATGCTAGAGTTAAAACTACGCAACGAATTTTGATGCGGTTTTTGTTTAATAGATACAGTGCTTCAAGAGTGCTTTCTAGCCAACATAGCTCAAGCAAAAATTGATAGCCCCGAGTGGTTGAGCAAAATCAATCTTAAATGCCCTGTAAAAAAAATACGCCGAAATGTATTACTTGAAGTCCCCTCAACCAAAGTTACTTATAGGAAAAATAGTTTTATGCATAGATCTTCCAAATTATTTAACGATATTTTCAGCAGTCGTCATATTGACCTATTCTGCACTAGCAATAATGTAATTAAAAAATCATTAGAAAAGAATTTTCTAGATAAATATACTGTCGAGCAGCGGAGTTAACTGGTTCACTGTTCAATTACGTTTTTTATTTTGTATCCCTTAAGCCACATAGTACTTTTTAATTTATATTACTGTTTACATGTGGAAGCTTATAATTAGCGTTTGGGTATATACTATGTTTACTATATTGTAATACATAACATAATAAAAATAAAATAAATTATAAGAGGAAGGTTTTAGCTTCAACCTTGCATCCGTGCCAAGTCGGGGCGGGTCGCTAGTCTATATCTATACTAATATTATAAAGAGGAAAGATTTGTATTTTCGTATGTTTGAAAGATCACCAATGGAAAGCTATAATATCCATGGTAACATAGGCTACATTTTATTCACGTATTCCCACGGGAACGGGAACTACACAGGTGAAACCGCGCAGAACCGCTATATATTACATAAATTCAGTAGCGATAGCGCAGCAATTTATCTGGGTCATATTCTTTTTTTCATGTATCTAGTCAGTCTCGTGATAAACATATGATAATTTGGTGATGACATCTAATTCGAAGAAAATACTCGAGTTGTAATTTGACAAAAATTTTCTTATGTATTATCCGGAAACTTGTAATGGATATTTTAACAATTGAAGAACTAGATCATCATCAATAAAATCAACCTTCTCGATAAATTTACTACTTACTCAAGTTGCAAGCTAAGTATTGGCAGGTTGAAGTCCAGGTGGATAGCGGAATGTTCTACAGAGCTGCTTGTGAAGTCAGCCATTTCTTCTTCATTGCCAGGAACTATCAATTCTTCCTCTTGACCTGCAAAAATAATTATTACAATTAGGGATTATTTCCTTGCATGTTTTCATGAGAACAGTTGACCCTTACAATTATAGTCGACTTTATCAGAATGGCCAAATGAATTCTACATTCAAATATTGAATAAAACTATTGGAATTTATTATAAGTAACTAGCTGACCCGGAGGTACCTGGAGGTAGGAGGGTGAAAAATACTTTACGACTTATTCTCCTTAACCTGCCAAATATATAAAAAAAAAACATTAAATCGGTTGAGCCGTTTCAGAGGAGTGCAACCACAAACAACGTGACACGAGATTTTTATGTATTAGAGAAGAAGATGAATAAAATACACAACGATTTACAACCTTGATACTATACAAATAAAGTTTAAATATCGAAGACACTAGCTACCTTGCTCTTGCTAAGTATAACGAAAGTGCGCAAGCGAGACAGAAAGCGCTTCTCAGAATAAGCATAACGTCAGTGCGGTGAGCTAAGCAGATACATATTAATAAACACAAACAAATCTTTGCGCGTTATTCGCCTAAACTCTTGCTGCGGGACCTGTAATACACATTTATTCACTGACTGGCCAAAACTCCCCCTTCTTCTGTTCTTACCCCTCACTCACGTCTTTTAAGGAACCTTTATGCAAAATTTCATGCTTCCAGACCCAGCGGTTGCTGTGCGTTGATTGGTCAGTCAGCCAATCAAGCAGTCATATACCGAAGAAGATAGAAGAAGAATAAAAGAAGATAGACGAGTTCGTACAGTCAAGACTACATGGAGCTTTATAGTACACTTTTAGTGCAGGTCTGATCTCTAAAGCGATTGTAATAAGAACTGTACAAAGTCCAATGTGTCAAGCTCCACGTGCTCTTGACAGTTTGTGAAAAATTTCATGATTCCAGACCCTGCTGTGCGTTGATTGATCAGTCAGTCAATTAGGCAGTCATATATAGAAGTAGATAGAAGAAAAGAAGACATAGGAGTTTTTACAATGCACTTGTTTCTCACCCTGTGGACCGTTCTCGTGCTGAGTGAAGCTCTGGTGGGCCATCTTCTTGCCACTGAACGGGCTCGGTTGTGTGCTCTGCAGATTGTTCATGATGTACATGGACGTTGTCATGGGATTCGCGTTGGTCGGCTCGAAGCAAGGCTCGTCGTCATTCAGGGAATCGAACGGGCCTTTAGCGGTTTTCCGAGGTTGGAATGTTATGGAGATCCTAAAAGAGATATTGTTGATACTCGGCCGGTTTTTTTTTATTTTCAGTTTAATTCGTAGGACCTGGTAGGACTAAGGATTCAAAAGAATACTACCAAGTGTGAATCAGACTAGCGCATAGTATAAGTA
Organism: Ethmia dodecea; assembly: GCA_963855545.1. NCBI lineage: Eukaryota > Metazoa > Arthropoda > Insecta > Lepidoptera > Depressariidae > Ethmia > Ethmia dodecea. The sequence continues at coordinate 9,688,955 of OY979457.1, forward strand.
TTATTAGTATAATAAAGTTCAACTATGAATTTTTTGGGGACGGTTTTTGATAATTTGTAAATAAGTTGTGAAAGTTACGAGTTTTATTTTGCCTGAAAGATTTATATTAACTTCTATCAACCATAATTATTTCAGAATTTTCGTTTTGCATAATTCGGAAAAGAGAAAGAATTTTTTTTTCATCAAGTTTTCGTATAAGGCATGAAATCTTATAAAAAGACAATAAGGTCTGAGGTCTAGGCTTACGTTGGGATGGGTCCCGTCACGTTTCCCTTTAGAACATCTCCTTCCATTCTGTCGACCATTGAGCTTTTTGCTATGTGCGTAGCAGGAAGTTCATCGTTTTCCTGAAACAAATGACTTTTATAAATATATTCTTCGTCTGCGTTTTCGGATACAAATTATATCCTTTCCAAGCCCTCTAGCTATGCATAAAATCACGTCGATCAGTTGCTTTGTAAAAGGGCAAACTAACAAATACACGCATCGTATTTTTATTTCCGACCGAATTCGTCCAGTGTGAAAAAAGCTTTATTCTAAATAAAATATAAAATGAATACATTAAAAAACTTTATACTTAGTACATATTTTGCTATTTGATCGACGATTAAGCATTTGACCTTTTTGAAGTTTTATGTTAAAAAATATGAATCCTTAGTTCGGCATCTGTTATTATATTATACACTCACACATCAATACAGATCCAACGTGGTCACTTTAAGCGTGATCACGTTGGTCAGCGGGGGCAAACTGGGCGTTTATTTAAGTGTCAACCCACACGTAACAGAACCACACCACATCACAGCGGCAAAATGTGGTCATGAAGATGTTAATGTGAATGGTGTCGCATCAGTTCTTTGCAGTTGCGTTGTGGTACCGACAAAATGTCGTTTTGTCTGCGATGTAGCCGGCCGCTGGCTAATGGTTTCGTTTTGGTTCCGATGTGGTCGGTATCACTGAAGCGGTCGATAATGAAACATAGAGTTTCAGAAAAAAAATTTTTTTTACTGAATTGGCTAGGAATGCATGAAATTTTTCTGTAGAAATACACTAAACTAATATGCTGAATGTCTATTGCCTAATATGTTTTTTTTTTACCCGCGGAGACTTATTATTGGCTTTCCGTTATTATATTTATTATATATATATATATTCCGTTATTATTATAGCTGTTAGTCTTCCTAAGATTAAGTTATATTTTTCATACAAAATATGCACGCCCACGTGGTGTGGTTGTGGTTTGGCTTTGGTACGTGTAGGTCGACACTAAGACTGAGGTCATAGATATCTGTTTTTATAATAATCACTCACATAGTAATACAGGTCCAACGTGGTCGCTTTGAGTGTGACCACGGTGGGTAATGGGCGCACACTGGGCGCTTGTTGCGAGCTGATCGTTGCGTTTAGGAACTGGAACACGAGGTAGTCTGATCGCACCCGGCGTGTCTCACGGTTTATACCCGGTCGCAAGTCTGCTACTGGGAATCTGCAAAAAATATTTAAATTATTGTTATTAAAGAGATTGCTTTTGACTTGAATCTAGCCCACAATAAACAGATGAGTTGAACGATGCCATGACCTCACTCACAAGCCAATTGACTCGTGAGTAGAGTAGATTCGGGTTGCGTGTACTCGGGGACACAGATGAAGAATTTCCTATTACTTTAAACGAGGAATTTTTGTTTTTATGAATGTATTTATATTTAAGGTATCTCGGAAACGGCTCTAACGATTTCGATGAAATTTTGTAAGTATAGGTACAGATAGAGTTTTGCATTTTAAGTTCAACTGCAAAGTTGCATTTTCAGTAAAAACGCAAGGTTTTTTTTTAATAATACCGCCACTCACCGGCAGATGGTGTTAGCGACATTGGTGTTAGGACGAGCGATTGTTCTTAAACAGTGCTCCTGAAATATTATCTCTTTCGATTTATTGATTTTGATATCTATCGATTCTATTGGTACAATAGTAAGTATATTGCAGTCTTTTTTTATAATCCAAATATTGAAAACCCCTAAATGTTTGATTACATCATATAACTTCTCGTGACGGAATTAAGTTCTATAAGCCAATAGGAATTACCTGAGTATTGCGTTGAGTTCTGGACATTGCACCGTTAGGTTGACTTGGTTTTGAGCGGCGGTGGGTGATGGAGGAGACGCGGGTCGTGTAGGACCACCGAAGAACGTCGCTGTCATTCGATCCATTACAGTCAAATCCACGTCCACGTGGAATGGAGTGCATTTGATTCTAAAAGAATGGGGTATTTTACTGCCTAATCAAATGAGTTACTTTTTATGAGTTGTCAAAATCAAAATTTACTACGAAAAAGTACTGAGTACTGACTTTGTGACGTCATCATTTTTAGTACAGTAGGGCCGTTTTAACATGACTTTTCTGAACGTAGGCTCCGCCTGCGCAAACCCCCTCGTATCGCCAAATGGTCGCTAAAAATGTTATTGCGCAGCCATTTGCTCAACTTCAGAGCTGCCAAGTTAAAACGGCCTCACTGTACTCAATTTTATCACTTTTTTTATTGTATTATTATTTAAAAATTTTGCTATAATTGTAAAATAATTAAACTAACTTATAATTAACGATCAATATTCAAATTAATATCGATACAGTGAAATACCATATAGGTTATTTCTTAAGAGATATCTTATGGGATACGCAAGGCGTCAACGACGGTAACCCCTAATATGATTGCTTCGGCAAGACGCCTCAGTTGGACAGCTGACCAGATCTCTCTCTCTCTCTTCGTACAAATTTTCTTCTTGACCCGACTTCACCATAATAAAGTTTTTCAGGTGTATGATATGTGAGCGTATTTTGTTGACAACACCTGTAGCTTAAACGGTTTAACGGATATTAAAGTACGAAGTCTCTGGAGTGTCATAAGCTACATTTATGCTCGACTGCATCAAAAAAGACGGTACTATTTTCTAAATATTTTTAGTGCCTTTTACAAGCAGTCCCTTTTTCCAAATTAATCTATTTTTTACTTACGAAATATCAGTGGTAGGGTTGACGAGTTTCTTTTCTCCCGATATCCGCAAGTATTTTGAGGTCTGTTTGAAGTTTAATTTTACGTTTGGCCTCGAGGAACCGGATGTTGATCCTTTGGTTTCTTCGTCTTCTGTATAAGATTAGTTTTATAAAAAAGTAGCTCTTCCCTAAAAATATGTCCTACCTCAAGATATAAGGATCGGTAATGAAAATTGATATACAGTTACTTTCACATTTATAATATTACAAGGGATATATGATAATGAATGAAGTTAAACAGAAAGAAGGTTCTAAGCACCCATGTTTTATATTTTTTATTTATTTTTGGGCTTTACAGACAGAATGGCTGCCATATGACGTCACACTAGACTACAATAATATCTAGGTACTCTACCACAACACTCGAAGCGTATCAAGTCGAAGCCCTGTGGCCCGTCTTCAGTCTGCGAGTACAGGCACTCCCGCACGAGCACGTGTTTCACAGACGCCTCACAGACCGTCTGGCTACCATGTGACGTCACTTTCTCGCTGCCGTCTAGCGTCATTTCTGATGTGATTAGCCTGAAATAAATAAACTTGACGATCTCATGATATACATAAATAAATTTTTCAGAGATCTGAGTATAATAAAAAAGTCAGTAACATCAATAGTGACATATTGATTTAAAAATAAGTACAATGGGCGGTCTTATCGCTTATCTTATAATCAAAAATTTTGTATGGAAAATGTGCTGAACTGTGACGTCATAACTCATAGTACTCAATTGCATTACTTTTTTATTATTTTATTATTTAGAAATTTGCTTTAATTTTAAAATGAAAATCAAAATGCATTTTTAGAGGTATTTTGGGGTAAGCTTTTTAGTAAATGATTACTCGCAATAGGGTATTTGACTGCCTAGTCAAATGAGGTACTTTTTCTGATCTGTCAAAACGAAAATTTATTATAAACATTTACTGAGTATTGTGTTGTGACGTTATCATTCTTAGTACTCAATTGCGACACTTTTATTGTATTATTATTATAAAATATGCTATAGCTGCAAAATGAAAATCAAAATGCATTTTTAGAAGTGTTTTAAGATAATCTTTTTAATTAGTGATTACTCCCAATTTCATTACGATAAGTGAAAGGACAAAAAGTTTTACCTAAAAGTAAAGGTATACAGACTACTATACTTGCCTCAAATGGTTCCTCCCTGCAGCCTTGTCGATAGCCTCGTTGGCTCCATAGAAGTGATTTGTGCCTTCGGCGACGCAAAACGGCGCCAAATTATCGAAGAACTCTCTAGAAGTTTCTTGCATTTTGTTAGCACTAGCCGGTGATATGCAGTCCGCGCCCATTGGTGTAGTAGCTAGGATATCCTAGAAAAAAAAAATGTTATGAGGGTACTCACTCAATATTCATTTGTGTGTATTTTTAAATTTAATGGCAGATTGGTCGTTTCTAAAAATTTCGCTGTATTCCATACGTGAAGCGTGCGCTACATAACGTTGGTTTAGGACCGCCTTAATTTTTTTTTACAAAATAGCTGTTGATGTATTTAAATATATATATATTTTTTTATTTCTGTAGGTATTTGTTTTTGTAAAATTGCAAAAATTTGTCTTCAAAGTTATTTCTATACTCCGATTTTTTTTAAATGTCTTAGAGTGTTTTTGTTCGTAGTGTAATTCATAACCTTACCTTATGCAGCAAGATGCAGGACAAAGACGCTATTCTGAAGCTGATGTGTGAAACTTCTGCTGTAGGATCACCGTCAATGTGGGGCACTGAAAAGTTCCGACATTTATGACAAGTCATATCTTAAACACATTAAGTATATCTGATACATTGAATACCAATAATGATATTGCACCTATACAAAACAGAACTCTGATATTCAGGATATAACATAATGATATTGTTATTTTGGGAAGACACTTAAGCAAATTGTTTATAAGAACTATTCAAAGACTTGTTTCCACTTGTATAGCTTGAAAGCTATCTCAAACTATTTAATTTTTGAATTGACTAACAAGATTCTAAAACACAGTTTGAAGTTTCTACAATTGGACCCTATAAAAATGTCTTTAAGTCAATTTTAGAATGTACCTTTTTTGTTCCGCTTAATCCGCGGCTGGGCACCAGGTAAGTTGACGCTGGATGTCATACTAGTGCTCATAGAACTGACTGATGAAGAAAAACTTTCAGCCATCGGGTTGCCGAGCGCCGTCATCGGGTGGAACCTCTCACTCTCTACATCGCTGTCTTCTGTAGGTGAAAGAGAGATGGAGATTTGACTTTGTTATTAAAGTCTTCTATCTACCTATACATTTAAGAAAGACAGTGACGAAACCTATGTATCAACCGGTATCTAGTAACCGATATTTTTAAAGACAACATTCACGATGGAAGTCGTTACCGATATCTCAATACGAGCTTTTACCCGCGGCTTCGCTCGCGCACGTTTATTTCACCCCCCTTGGGATTGAATTTTGCAAAATCCTTTCTTAGTGGATGCCTACACTGTATAAGCTGTCTATGTCCAAAATTTCAAGTCTCTATACCCAGCGGTTTAGGTTGTACGTTGATACATCATCAAATAGTCAGTCAGTTTATCATTTTATATCTATAGATATCAAGTTTCACACTAGCAATGCCGTATGTCAGCTCAATTATGCAACATCGTCTCACATTTTATTTAAAGGACGAATAGGAGTTTGTTTTACAAAAATAAAACCGTTTTGGCAGTTCCAGTGATAGTGTCACCTTATACCCAATTGGCAAGTTACCAAAGAATGTTGTTAAAAAGTCGAAAACCTTTTCGGGTATATTTCAGGATAAGTCAAGCGTACAAATTTGTTTGATGAATGAGGAGAACTGGCTTTGGGCCAAAATAACTTTCCAATTACAGACTGCAAGTATTTTTGTTATTTATTAAAAAATAAAATTAAGTGCAGCATATATCTGACTTAAATTTAAATTATTTTGCGTCATTTAAAATAGTATGTGAATGGGACCCAAAAGCAAATTGTTAGAAATGTAGTATTTCATAAAAAGAGTAGTGAGTGTAAGAGTAGTGCCCTGTTTGTAGTGAGCCTACCTCTCATGCGCTCGCTATGTTTATATTTAACACAAACTCAACGGGGAAGAAAAACATAGCAAGGAAACAGGATTGGTTCTGAGGCATGTGTAACAGTACCCCAGTCCTGCAGTGGGCTCACCAACTGCCACGTTTAGGACAAACTAGCCCGCACTTAATAACCGATAAATAAACTTACAATCACTCAGACACGAAACCAACACATATATGCGGCGTTGTTGGCGCGGATCCGTTTATTCCTGTACCCGTGCGAATTTATAGAAATCCATTTTTATTGCTTACAACTTACGTACATTTTCATAAATAGCTCGACGGTGAAGAATAACATTGTGAGGAAACCCGCCGGTCCCAAGATTAATTCTGAGGCATGTGTAATAGTCCCGGTCCGGCGATGGGTCCACCACCGATCACGTTTAGGGGTCCAAAGAATATCTCTTGAAAAGTGGGTATATCCAGAAATGGAATACCTCTGTCTACCCCCCTTGGGATAATAGGCGTGAGGTTTTTTCTATTGCACACGTTCGTAATTTAAGGAACCTTTCTGCTAAATTTTTATGCTTCTTGATACCGCGGTTTTGGCTGTGCGTTGAACGATCAGTCAGCCAATCAACCAGTCAGTTTGTTCCTTTATTTTATATAGAATACAAAATATTGTCGACCTTTAACTTAAAAGTCAGAGTGGGTCAAATATTAAAAATCAACTTACCGAAACTGGGCCCCGACCATCCGTACAGCCCTGGGCTAGGCCTTGAGGTTTCTCGCTCGAAATTGCCGAGGAGCTGAGCTTCTATCAGCTGGAAGTCAGCTTGTTTCATCGGTTTGCACTGCATGTTGCCACCGTTTGGCCGGAGAGGAATATTGCTGAAACACATTATAGTTTTTAAATATTCATTTTAAAAGTTATATAAAATTTAATAAAAAAAAGTGTTAAATATTCTTGTTTCCGCAGTTGTGAGTAGAAAAATACATTGCTATTAACGCCCAATTTACATATGTCAAATCGGTAAAGTAATCGTCATTCTTTTATAGTATCCCTAGCGGCCTGCCCTCGCTTCGCTTCGGTTTATTTGATATACATATAAACCTTCCTCTTGAATCATTCTATCTATTAAAAAAAAACGCATCAAAATCCGTTGCGTCATTTTAAAGATCTAAGCTAGGGATAGACAGTGGGAAGCGTCTTTTATACTGTGCAGTGATATTACCTAGTATCTTCCAAATGAGGTTGGTTAAGGGCATCCACAAGCTCAACCAGAGTGTGCAACTGCCTCGGCGACAGAAAGAAAATGAAGGAACCCAGCAGCATTTTCACTTCCACCTTCGGACCTTCAACTTCTTCAGAATGCTTCAATTTCAGGGACAATTCTTGCTGCCCCGTCAATTTCGCAAACAAAATAGGATCAGGTTGGTTTGCCTTTTCCTCTGGCGTTGCTTCTCGTACAAATTCAGTAGGTGGTTTCTCTTCAATCATTTCTTTGATAGGATCTGTTTCGATAGTGGATATGACACTTCTAGTTTCATAGAAGACGTCAGATATAGCACTTTGGTAGTTCACTTCTGCCATCTCAAGTTGGCTGGGTTCTTTTTCAGCTTGAGAGGAGACCGATTTCTCCATGATAAGACTGCGGGCCATAGTACGCAGTTTTGAAGGGTATTCGTCGGTGTATAAAGTTACTCCATGGAACTTTATCTTTTTGGTTGTGTATGTGGATACTATGTAAGTTTTTGTCTTGTCCGGCTCGGTCACGTTTGGTGTAGGTTCAGTGCCAGCCTCGTCAAAATAGTCAATGCTAAAAAGAGTAAATACACATTATATTTCAATTTCAATTTCAAATCATTTATTGTGACACACAGGTTACATTAATTATACAAATCATGCAGGTCTTAAAATTTAAAGATATCGTAATTTTTTTTATTCAGACTATTACTGTTTCACTTAAATTTATGATAAAGTGTAATTTCAATAAAGTAGATTTTAAGTAGAAAGATAATATATTCATAATTATTTTTGTTAGTCAAAAATCACACACAAATTTACCTAATATTATAAAGAGGAAAGAATTGATTTTAGTGTGTTTGTTTGTAGTTAATAGGCTCCAAAACTACTGAAACGATTTTGAAAATTCTTTGACCAATGGAAAGGGTACATTTCCAAGAGTAATATGTGTTAATTTTCCTCCGGGAACGGTACTTGCACGGGTGAACTCTCGGCAAACAGATATAACAAATAAATTTGATATAAAACAATTACAAATAAGATGTACTGTGCGCATCATGTGCACGCACATACTATAGGTAAACGTGATTATTAAAGAATTATAAACCGATTCCAAGGTAAGCATTGTTTGAAATATATTTTTCTTTGGCAAATACCCACATAAGCACCATATGCATAGAATAAATAATGTATGAATCACTATTGACAGCCCGGGTTTGTTTCTTGAACTTCTATGTTATTTGCATAAATTTGCATTGTGTATTACCTACTTAGGTTTTCGTATTTTACGTCATAATACTCATAATATATTGGTTATGGCTACTTCCTCATGTGTGAGGAACGTACGACCCTAAGCTCATCAGTGGGCTGTTACTTTTGGATGATGATGATGAATATTTTGGTTTAATAGTTGAAAGGCAGACAGAGCTGTTTGAAAATATACTTTCATAGATCAAATTGAGCTATAGAATGTAAACTAACTTGTAAATGATAATAATGACATCGTAACTCTTTGCCTTCTATACAAGTACATAACATACTAGGTACCTTTTTTGTCTCTAGTTCGTAAATTCACTTCGTGTCTTGAATGCCAAATAGGCGTATCAACAAGGTCACTGATCATTGGGTCGAGATTACTTTAATCAGTACTCAAATAAGGTCAAGAGAACAGGGAAATAGCGCAACATATAGTTATTTCGAAGAGCATGGGTTAATAAGAAAATGTAGCTATAATATACTTATCCTGGTCAAGTACTTACTTTTTTATGTGTATCTCTAATGCGATGCCTCTTTCGCCATTTTTAGGAACATGCTCTATTCTTATTTTCGTGTTAACGAACTTCACTTTGACTCTGCTCAGAACTGAAATTAATATGATTTATTTTTTATCTTGTTTATTAAGTAAATCACAAAATCCGTCAAGCTCCTGTAAATCCGTTCGGGCATTTAGATATTAAAATCTCTATTTTGTCTGGTATTCTGGAGCTAAATTGAATCCTACTAATATTATAAATGCGAAAGTTTGTGAGTATGGATGTATAGATGTTTGTTGCTCTTTCACGCAAAAACTACTCAGCGGATTTTGATGAAACCTTACAATTTATAGCAGAATAATACATAGGAACCACGGGATCGGGAACGTGGCGGTCTAAAACCGCAGGGTGATGAAAAGTTTTTATTTTTATCCTAAACTAAAAATCAGTCCTAATATAATAAATAACTCGGTCTGTTAAAAAGGTTTTCAAGGGTTTACAGGTTAACCAATCTTATTGAAGTTTACATCTTTGTGCTAGTGAAGGGATAAAAAGAATGTTATATTAATAACTAGCTTAACACCATCTCCCAATCCGCGGTGGGCTCGCGTGGGAGATTATAGCCCATCCTTCCTCATGTGTGAGGAAAGATCCTCAGCTCAGCAGTGGGCTGTCATGGGTTGATGATGATGATGAATATTAATAACAACTTACTGGAATCAATAGCATGGGCGAACATCTCGATGCCTTCAACAGGATGTGTCTCTTGAGGGCCATCTTCCTCACGAAGACACTCCTCAGCCAGTTGCATGGATGATGACATGGAAGACCACATCGACTCCAGCATTGATGATGCTGTATTGACATAAAATATGAATAAATCTAGACTAATTAAAGATGTCAACTTAATTCAGAGCTTGTATATTTGTAAGAGGTAAACTCTTTAACTACTTATCTGATTAGAGTAATCTCACGCCTGTTTACCTCCGAGGAGGTAAGCAGAGGCATTCCATTTCTGGATATAACCATGATAGGTAATAATCTGATTCTTTTACGAATAGTAAGCTACACTATTATCAGGTCACAAAGTCTATGCTTATACAGGTGAAACCACAGGGTGTGGGTATAAAGCTCGACTACATAATATAAAATTGATCTAATGCAATATTTATAAGATAAAAGTACCTTTTTAGTGAGTAGTGCATTTCTAATCTAAATTATGAAAAAAGTATTTTAAAATACCTCTCAAGTATGCTTGGAGACATACAAAAACTGCTTACACTACCAGGTATTGCCGTGTGTGCATAAAGAGTATTTATAACTTATTTGCTTATATAGGTACAATGTTTATTAGTAAGAAGTGCTTTACCTGGCTCAGCTCGCACTTTCGGTTGTACCGTAAGTGAGAGGCCGTTGACCTCAACAATGGAGTCATCTTTAAGCAGTGTTGACCAAGGAATAGTGACAGAGATTTCTTGCATATGCCCATCTACTATCTCCAGAGGCCAGTTTTGGGAGTCTCCCAAGTCATTGAGTGCCTAGAAATTTACTTTAAAATAACTTTTTTTACATTGTGAGACAAAATAAAATAATACACACATATTTATTTAGTCCCAAACTTGGAAGAACCTGTACTATTTTTCATGCTCATGCCTGCAAATGTTGGCCCATATCAGGAATCGAACCCACTATGCTAGCCAAAAGGTCCACCAATTTATACATTCTACTAACTATACATGCTACTAAGATTATTAACGCGAAGGTTTGAATGGATGGATGTATGGATGTTTGTTCCTGTTTCATGCAAAAACTACTGAACGGATTTTGATGAAACTTTACAGTTATATAGCTTATACATCAGAATAACAAATAGGCTATAATTTATCTCCGTATTCCCACGGCAACAGGAACTACGCGGGTGAAACAGCGTGGAGCTGCTAGTTTATAATACCTATAATAAAAATAGTTTGCAGCTGATATATTTAGTATGTACTACATTGTTTCATACTAATATGAACCTTATAAGAAAAGGTCAAAACTGTATTCATAATTAAGCAAGTATAAATACGGTTTATTTAAGTTGTAGGCATTGTAGCAAATTTAAAAATTCTGTCATATGGTTTGATGTGATGATGAAAATGATCAAAATGTATCGCGGGTACCTTTTTAATAAATTGTGAACGTGATAAACATAAAAATTTAAAAAAGAAGGTAGTAATTTATAAAAAATCATTTTTCTTCACTAAAATTTGTGTAAGTTACAATTACTTTAAATTGAAATCAAAATCTATAGTTCACACTTGTTCATCAAGGTTTTCTTTGTTTAGATTCGCGATACACGTGGTGTTTAAAAATATTGCGCATATAGAATTGGCATGGGCGGAAATTGCATACTGCTAAAAATCAAAGTACTTAAGCATAAGAAAGCGTTTACTAACTTTTCAGATAATTAAATAATGATAGTTAAGACATTTTACCTCGCAGTCAAGGCTAACGTCCGAAACTGTCCCTGTGCCATTGTATAGATCAACACTCAGCTGATCTAAAGTGAGTTTTTCTTCCAGGAAATTGCCAAGATATCGCTGAAGCAGGTACCTGCAGGCTCTCTTTTTGATGCTTTCTGACCATGGTAGGTACCACAACATCTTCAGAACTCTGTTACGACCATCACACTGGAATTTTTGCTTTTGTGCGTATAATGACTATTGCGATTTTGCGTGCGATTGACTTGTGAACGTAAATAAACATCACGTTCCGTTTCACCGTCTCGTTTTGGTGATGTCAATGTCAAATGTCATTTTTTTGGTATCTTCGTAAAGGCAGAAGGATCTCAGCCCGTACAGCCATAGTCGTCGCAATGAGGGTGTTCTGAAATGACGACCACCAGGTGGCAGCACCTAGGCGTTTGGTCCAGAAAGCTGTCAAAACTGTCAGAGCGCGTATATTTTCTATTAGGTACTATGTCTGATTTTTTTGAATTTTCTAATAAAATTAAACAAGTATAACGAATATTCTCTCCAAATCGAAATGCCACAATGTTGTGCAGTTCCTATGTGCTCAAAAAAACCGAGTGGTCATAAGTTTCCTAAGGACAAAATACGTTTAAAACAATGGCTTGTAGCTTGTAGCTATTCGTTTGTTTTTGTTTTTGCTATTGTTGGTAACAAAATATATTTAAAATAAAAATCCTTTATTTGTGGAACTATAATATTTTCAATAAATATATCATCTCTTTTGATGTTTATTATCTTTTCATCCAAAGATATTAAAGTAAGGATGAGTTATATTCATACTGCTTGCGTTTGAAAATTGATCCCTTACGAGTGTGCTACAACATGTACATACTTACTTCTTAGCGTATTTATAGGATACAACAATGACGGGGAAACATGATACGGAACGAATAATAAAGAAAAAGAGAGCTATCTGTTAAGAGTTGCGCTTAAAATACGACTTGAAATACAATGCGACTAAATAAAATGTGGTTAATTAGCTACATTTGTCGGCCTCATTTTCCGTGCTCTAGTAACATATCTACGTCTTTCTATATATAATATCTTTGTTTTCATCCACATTCGTCCATAAGAACAAATCACAGCTTTCTCTACCCGTAACAAGTAATTGTGTTTGAATTTTGTAGTAATAGCTACTGTTTTCTTTGAGTTGTAAACAATTTAAACTGTAAACCACATGTGGACAGTTTTCTAGCCCTATACACTCATCCTAAAATGGAAAATGGACATTTAACTTCCAAAAGTATAAGGTAAAGTTTTAATTCGGCAACCCTTTTTTGTCCATACACACGATTCATTTAGATAATATTAATTTTAGGAACTAAAAACCAGATACTAACATATAATATCATTGCTAAAAACTGAAAAACGCTATGCAGAATTGCAGAAACTATGTGTTTTGACAGCGCGCATGACCTCATAACTAAGTGGCGCCAACTAGTGGCGTAAATTTTCGTAAACACCCTCAATAACCTTAGATAGTTGGTGTATTCGTTGATAATACTCAAAGGTGTAATGGCTCTGGGATATCCACATTCTATTATAATAACTTATATATATTATTAATGGAACTCTTCAAATACTCTTTAATGTTCTTATGAGTTAGGTAGGTACTTTTTTCCGTTATATCTTGGCTTGGACTTGTCTTTAATGCTTTAAGTAGGTATCTGGGGCGTCCATTGTGTATCTGGCAAGGAATTACCTACTATTCTCTAGTTCTCTTCTCAGGTCTCAGACTCTGAGTGTGCCGTGTTTAAATGGACAATAACGAACACGGACAGACAACAATTTTATTGATGTAGATCAGATGAAGTTCTAAGTGAAAAAATGTCATTTACCTATCTTATAAAAGTAACTACTTACTACAAAAATAAAATAATTAATAGCAACCATTTATTATGTAAGTACACATTTTTTATTTTTAGTAATAATATAGTTCGATGACGTAGCGAGCTCCCTCGGCGATACCGGCCCACGTCTCAGTTACAATCTGGGGCCTAATTGTGTAATTTTTATTTGCGGTCGCTTTAGATTCTATCTTTATCCATCTCCATACTATCGTGTCATGTTTGACGGTATTGTGTAAGGATTTTTCATAGAATCTTCTTCCGACTATATGACCGAAGTGAATGCAATTTCTCGGTCTTTTTTTTTTAATAGTGTACAGGCCTTGCCTAGCACATTGCATTCCTTAGACATGGCTTAAAGCATACTGTGTTGCCAAATTATGAACTTCTCCATATTGCGTACATGTAGTTGTCATCTAATAAGGTAAGTAAAATATTTTTTATATGAGTTTATGTATCATGGATCAAAATTTGGACTTTTATTCATATCAAAGCATCCATATGAATAATGAATTGTCACAATCGTGTTGCAAAAGCATCCAAAATGTGTTACGAGAGTATTTTTTGGTAGCCATAGCACTTGCCACACCAGTAAAAAGAAAAAACAATTAAAAAAACAAATGTTTGTTTACAAGTTGATTGAGGTTAACTTAAATTTCAGATAAAAACACAGAAATACTACTAATTATGCAGCTGTTTTCATTGTAATTCTGAACATGCGTGATTGGATTTCAAAGTAAAACTCTTATTTCATCACTCCAAGGATGGAATGTATGGAAATTGTGCCGGCCGATGTAACAACAACAACGGCCAACTAACTGAGAATAAGAATATAACTCTTAAGCAATTGCAATCAAAATGTTGTGGGACGAGTTAAGGACGCGAAATGTATTGAGATCAACAGGAGAAATATTGCGGAGCACTGGAATAAAGTAAGTATTCCCACCAATGCCAAACTTGCACGAGTCCTATGCCTAAACGACCTTTTACTGTATAGACCTAACATGCTCAATCTTAGCCATAAAAATAACATTTGTCATGGACCATCTCTCTAGGTATTCATAGTCCATCAAGTCGTACACCGAACTTATATACAAAAAGTGTACCTATGAATAAGGTATGAATCCATCATATACCTACATTTAATATCTTCTTTATTATCTTGATAGGTACTTAATCATTATTAGAATTACAAGTTTTTCAGCTTCTAAATTAACTGAAAAGTATAAGTCAAACCATGTACTACTTTTATCCCTACTAGATATTTGGTAGTTTCCATAAATTTATAGTTCAGTCCATTCATGTCAAGATTGATAGATATGATGGATGCTATGTTAAACTTAACCACATATTCCCTACTCATACTTTATTTATGTTGTCTCCGAGTTACTAATAATCTTGTCAGTAATAATAATTCTAAATTGACAAAATTACATATTGTTCTAGTGTCATAAGGAAGAAACTCAACTCTCCATGGATACTTCGGTGCACTACTTCCAGTCAACCCGCTAACAGTCTCCACAACTGCTGTGGCTCCCCTAACTAATACCTCCGTTACAAAGTGCTGTCTCTACTGTATCATTATATAATGATTATTTATAATATGATGCTTCATTTGATGGACCTAAAATTAAATCTCTACTTAATATTATAAATGTGGAAGTAACTCAGCCTGTCATGAAACTTCAGATCAAACAAAAAAGTGCCTATGCCGCAGAAAATTGGCATTCCATAATCTATCTCCCCGAAATTGACAATTGTTTCGCAGTGCGAGGTACCATTCTATAAGGATGTTTATTAGTCTTCTGGTAGATTAAAAGGTAATTGACTATGTGAATGTGTTCAAAAATCTTGTAAAATGCTTTTTGTTGGAAAATATTATTATACTATATTATGTGAATTTATTGACTTAAATTAATTTAATGTTGACATGAAATTATTATTTATAAGTTATTATATGTTTGTCGAATTTCTAATTAATTTATTTTTATATTATGTAACAACAACGAGTTACATTCCCATTTTTAATATTAGTAGGGACATGACAATACTTCTCCGAAGCTATCTTAAATTTATTAAAATAATTACATACATATACACTCCTCTGATTAAATCAATATGAAATATGTATGTGTTTTATTGATGACATATAGTTATGATCCTTTCATCGTAAGTATTGTTTCACCATCTATTGTAACCACATGCCGCAATAAATTATATGACTATGACTAAGATGAGAATACTTTGTTAGAATTCAGTATGCCATATCTATCTGAGAACATTGTCATAGCAATATTGTTATAGGTACTTTTGCTGCTAAACTTTAATGACAGGCGTTTTCTTCTATAGTATGATAAAGAATTTTTATTTTAACAAGGACTAGCTTTAACCCCTTGGTTTGTCACTCGGGAATGATTTAGCTATCTAAAAGCACTTTTAAACTTAAGTTTTAGACTACTAGTTACGGTTATTATATCTTTAAAACATAACAACTTTAATACGCTCTGGCTTTTTATCACAGAGGGGGTAGGAAGAGTTATTCCATTTCTGGAAATACCCATGTTTCACCAGTATATTCTTTGGAGCATAACTTGATAAGTGGTGAGCCCATAGCCGGATTGGGTCTATTACATGTGAATTAAAATTAAATCTGGGACCTCCGAGTTTCCTCACAATGATTTCCTTGACCTCTAGAGATAAATATGTAAGTAAACTTTTCTCTCATTGGTACATGCCAGGATTCGAACCCAAGCCTCACCAATGAGAAGCGACTCTTACACTACTGGGCTATCAGTGCTTGACTACAATACAAACAACTTTGCCTGTTTATAATCATTTTAGTTAGTACTTATAGATTAGTTAGATTATAAACTATTTAAATCCTTATCTTTAATTTTATTAAAGTACATTTTTTTATTATTTTAGTTTCAATATTCTGTCCTATTGTCACCAAAATACCAATATGAATTGGGAGATGACCTAATTTTTATACTACCTCGCTGCTAGCTGAAAAGTTAATGGTAATAATAAACACTTACAACAATCAATTAAATATTTTATTGTTATAGTATATAGCTTTAACAATATGTACCTATATTTATAGGATAAGGTTATCAGTCAGGCGTCTTCTTCATCTATGACTTGCCAAGATACTCCAATTTATATTCAGAATTCACCTTCGCACTTAGAGAAATTTGAGTATACCTGTAAGAAATTTAAATATTTTTAATAATATTTATTAATACATACATACATATAATCACGCCTCTTTCCCGTAGGGGTAGACAGAGACCACTTCTTTCCACTTGCTACGATCCTAACATACTTCTTTTGCTTCGTCAACTTTCATTGTAAATGGGATTTCATAGTAACAATAAAATAGTAAGTTAAATGAATTGTTTTTGGGATTGGGATTTCATAGTAACAATAAAATAGTAAGTTAAATGAATTGTTTCTCTTGTTTATGGACTAATAACAATAATTCCTACATAAGGAGACTAGAAGATTATATTATCTACCATAGATTTAGTATACTAACATTATTATCTACTTAAGTTAGTACATATTTGCTTGTGACTTTATTCACATTTCAAAATAAAAATCTGTCAATATCCTCCCTGATGATACCGGTAATATTTTGTAACCTTAAATTTTATCAAGAGTGGCTCAGCGATAAGTTCAAACAGACAGACACAGTTATGTTCGTATCACTAAGGATTAGATAGTTTTTCCTGGTAAAAAAGTTTCCAAAACCTTTCGTACCTAAAGGTAAATAAATAGTATAAATTATACCTACTTATTTTATATATTGGCAGTAGTCCATATGATGGGTATTGAGAAAGGGACGGCACCTACTTACTACGTGGCCTGGAGCCTAGGGGGGCTAAGACTTCAAATCCGCCACTCAACACAACAGACAAACTCTTTGAGGATAGGGCTGCATTTTATTAGACTTATTTTTAAAATGGAATACCTATACTTTAGTTTTGATCTTATGAGACACATTGGAAGTAAAGTACCTAAGTCGTAGTGAGTTCTGTAATACCTATCAACTTTTTTGACCACTGATGATCACATCAGTCCCAACTGACCTCTAATCACTACACTTGGATTGTGTGTGAGCTCGGTGATTAACAATCGCAACACAGAGTGATCTTCGCAGGTGAATGCCGGTGTTCTTTCAGGGATATTTTCCTTTCCCGGGCAAGAAATGATATCTCGCTTTATGATTTCAAACACATATTTATAGACAATTTGCAAGTTTTGAACATGACGTTACTTTGATTTCCAGAATAACAATAGCTACAATAACTTGATTATCGGCACCAGGAATTCATTTTACACTATTAATTCGTGGAATACACTAGACACATCCTTTTTATTTCAGTAAATTAGCTGATTAAACGAGAAATAAATTGAAGAAGGCAGCACATTTGCAACCCATTTCAACTGACAGTTCCCAACCGCTTTCGTGCCGGTTCCAGCTGTCATTTTTCCTTACACAATACCAATTTAGTTGTCAAAACTGTCAAATAGAGCGTTTTAGTTCACTCAATTTACTTCCGGAGGATTTGTGGACGGCTTCCATGCAAATCACGAAATTTGATGTCCGAAGTACATATCATCTTGTTTAAATGGCAAAATGAACAAGATATAATCTAAAGCGACCGCAAATAAAAGTTAGACAATAAGGCTGCTGCTCAGTGTATTCCGGGGGTACGATGAACCCATACTCGTAACCAGGTAGTTCAAGGGTATACGTCAGGGGGATACCCTGGCTACGGGTCCAGTCACGAGAAGTTCCTGTGGTGTAGTACAAAACTTGTGCAGCATTGCCGACGACGTAATGATCAGCTTTTTCCAAGGCTTTTTGGTCGATCGCTTCTGCCATTCTCACGCCACCCAGGTGAAGGGAAAGTCCGTTTGAAGGTAGAGTGGCTGAGAACATTTTAAAATAGTAGGTAAGTACCTGTACCATTATATTCAAGAATCTTGTGAATACCTATTCCTTCATGGATGAGGGAGATCTTTTTTTATAACTTACTTACATGTCCTTTTCTATGTACTTAGCAGGCAGCCTCGAGAATGTTTTTAGTGAGGTTACTTTGATTGTAGGTATTATACTCGTACCAACGAGTTGTTGGACGAGTTTAGTGTGCCTTTTTATTAGATTAGTGACTATTTATTCTAAGTGTAATTCTTATTTATTACCTACAGAATAAAATACATTTTCTTTCTTTCTTCCTTCCAAGACATTAACAGTAAGGTATAAAGAAGTTTAGTACCATTGTTGCCCCAAGCGTAAAGAAACATGTTCCCGTAGCTGTGCAGTGAAATGTACATGGCCGTCCTCTCGATGTTTTGCCAAACGACGTCTCTGACGACTCTGGTCTCGACCTCGGAGAAAGCTGAAGGGCCCTCATATACGATGGTGCAGGGATTAGCGCTAGAGGAGCTGGTGCCCCAGACGTGGTCGAAGTTGCGGTTGCCGTCCACTCCAGGGCAGTTCGAAGAGTCAGGATGGTTCAGAGATCGCGTCTTACGCCACATTCGATCCTGTAATTTTTTGTTAAATGAATTGTTTGCTGCAATTAGCTAGAATAATAATCAGGTGTTTTATTGGTATACCTATGGTAGAAATAGAAATCGTTATGGAATATATATGTATCATTTTCTTTTCCTTTTCTTATTACAGTCGGCTCCGTATGTCTTCTACTTACTTCCATTTATCCCTATTAATTTCATTAATCGTTATAATGAGGAATTCATCATCTGATAAGGTTCAAATTATGGGTCATGGGTAGCAATTGTCAGATGACATCGTAAGGTATTACGATTAGCCATTCGAGTCACGTAAAATGTAACTGAATTTTCAGTAGTTAGGTACCTAGTTATATACCTAAGTAAATTTTTTTCCTTGAGATTACCCATCTCATTATATAAAAGTACCTAGATAGTCAAGGTAATTCCTTAATAGTATTTATAATAGTGTAATTGCCTTGTTTATTTGAATTTGAAAGAAGTGGATGGCGGCGAAGGCAAATATACCTAGTCAGTAAACTTGAGCTGAGATAGAGAATAGTAGAGTCGTAAAGGTATGTAGGTAATATCTTTGAGAGTGTTCGGATACCTAAGTGTTAATTCCATGATTCCCACACTTACAAGTGCTTTGTCATTATCAATACATAAGTAAGTAGGTATATTCTATTTATCTCTATAATATCTATCGAAACTCTATAATATGATCACAATTTCTTAGCTTCAACTCAGTTGGCCTTCCCTTCTTAAATAAACCTTTACTTACCACCTCAATGGAGTACTCGTAGCCATCAGGGTTAGCAAGTGGAATGATGATCCAGTCAAGTTTGTCGGTGAGCTCGTAGTCAACGATATTGACCACGAGTTGATTGATGATGTACAAAGCCACTGGAGGGGTAACCCACTCCCTTGCGTGCATAGCTGCATCGATAATAATCACGGGTTTCTTCAAATCTTCGAATTTAGTCGTGGAGATCTTTACGTATTTGATTTGCCGGCCTTCGTAGCTGAGAGCTGCGTTTATCGTGGTGACCAAGTTTGGGTACTCTGCTGCTATTGCGTCCAGATGATCGTTGATCTGAATAAGAATTAAGCAATTAAAGTACCTAAGACCAGAGGGAATAGAGATCATAGGATGTAGAGTACTAATTACCTAGTAGTAGGTACACACAGGTATTGTATTATTGCGGTGATTTTACTTTGTCGTATAGGGCATAACCACACACTTGCCAAGAGATAGAGTTCATAATGATGAATATTCATATAAATAAACAGGCATCGTTGGGATATTACGGCTTAGTATTAATCTATTAATGTAAATATTGCCTGAAATAAAGATTTATTATTATTTATTATTATTAATATATAATTGTATATTATTTACGATTCAAAATAACATGAATTTATGATAGGGAGATCTAAGGCAAATCTCTTAATCTTTTTATAGAAGCCCTTTAAGCCAATTCGATAATGATATTTAAAATAGGTACTATTTTGTATTCTACTGACATCGCATTGATTACACATGTTTATAAATTATCGCTTGTAAAATCCTTTACTTTTTAGTTACATGGTTCAGATACCTCGGCGTGGTTATAATAAGTGTCCCAACTGATAGA
Organism: Ethmia dodecea; assembly: GCA_963855545.1. Lineage (NCBI taxonomy): Eukaryota > Metazoa > Arthropoda > Insecta > Lepidoptera > Depressariidae > Ethmia > Ethmia dodecea. The sequence goes on from OY979457.1 coordinate 9,709,537, forward strand.
TCGACCGCTCTTCATTGCTGCAGCTTTCGCTTTTTTGATTTTGAATTCTTCGTCACGTAGGATACTGAAAGAAAATTGTTCAGTAGGTATACTTTTTTCTATGTATCTACTTGTACAGTCAAGATCACGTGGAGCTTGATACATTGGACTTTGTAACATTCTTATTACAATCGCTTTAGAGGTCAGACTCGCTCTACAAGTGTAAAGCTTCATGTGCTCTTGACTGTACATCATTGTACTTTTTTAAATCATTGTGTCACTTATTAGTTATTACATATTTTTATTGGTGTACAACAAATATCTTCTTTTTAGGAAGGCCTTTAGAGGTGAAAGAGGTAGAAGTAATGGCAAAGAGATCAGTAGTGTTAATTAGCGTGATTTTACCAAATTCCACTTACTCAGCCAGATTATCAACAATCTTCGTGTAAGCCATGTCCTTTTGCTCGAAGTACTGGAGCCATTGTTGTGTCTCCTCCGGGGCCAGTCTAACCAGTGTCTCAAGCTTGCCTGACGCTGATCGGGCGGCTGGGGTCGCTGAAAAAATGTCGAGCTTGGCTTCTAGGGATCTGATTTCTTCGGAAGATCCCGCCACGCGGTAAAGCTGGTGACTGGAATAAATTTTAAGGATAACTTTACGATAGGCAAATTTAGTTTACCCGCCTTGAAAGGTTTAAAATATTATAGGTAGAAAACTATTTATCCGCAAGTGACTTGTTTGAGCATTACGTTCATAAACGCGAAAGAACTTAACGGTTTTCTAAAGCGAAGGAGTGAAATCATCCGCCCTTAGGCCGCGGCCTGTAACGGGCTATTGACGAATCCTAGGCTGGTCGTAGCTGTAGGTAGATATAGTCAAAGCGCGAGGAATGCAAAATCAAAATACAAGGGTGAGACTGCACGAAGACAACGTTTTTGGAGTTCTCGGAGTTACTCCTACTTAATATTGTGATGAGCCTGAGTGTAGCCTAATTATTTCCTTGATTAATATGTAGGCACTAGATACATGATAGAGATACTTAAGTGCAGACGATAGGTATTACAGAACATACCTACCTTTTTATGATTTTAATCATCAAGATGATTTCTTTCACCTTCAAACTTTACTTGTTTTCCATTTTGCAACAAAATCCTAATCTCTTATCAGGGGGTCGATTTTTGAATCTCACCAAGTGACTAATTCTCACCGATGTGAATGATTTCCGAAAGTTCGTCTTTTTCAAACTCATCGGTGACTTACATTTGTCATACTATGATATCGATTTACGAGTGCCCTTACCCACTCGTAATTGAAATCACCATGCGATTGTTTTTAACAGTTGACGTAGTGCCATCTGCCAAAATTGCCAAAGTATGTTTTTCGGAAGAATTAGCAGCGGGGCTCGATTGTGATATTTTGTGATTGCGACGATTTATTGAAAACAGCGTGTGACTTTCAAAAATACGGCTTTTGGAAAATGGTGACATAAAAGTCATCGGTGATAATTTTAGTCACCAGTGATTTTGATATCACCAGTGAGATTCGAAAATCGCACTCTTGAGCTTCTTTACACTTCAGGATTATGTTAAGACTTGATTGGTCTCTTAACTCTTCAATACGATACGAGTATGTTCTACGTAGGAATGTGTATATGGCGTACTTACCCCTCATATTTCTCATGGCGGGCGTAGACTGAAACCGCCAGTAAAAGTAAACACACCACCAGCCGAGCCATCTTACTCGTTCAACGTACGAATTTGATATATCCTACTGGTCTTACCGATCTCAAGCTTATAACTAATCCTTTGCTGATAATTTTTATTGTCTTCTTTATCAAGTTATGGAATGGGCTTATTCAGTTAGTGGAACGGCGAAGAAAAACATCGTCAGGAAACCCCAAGATTGGGCCTAACGCATGTGTGCTCTAGGCCCAATATAGTGCGTTGTTGATTAGTCTACTTTGTGATCGATGTCCATTACTTCCATTAAGAAAGAAATATATTTTTACGTAGATACAGGTGTTATTACCTACCACATAAGTATTTTATGTTTTCACGTAATACGTATTATCTACATTGATTAGGTACTTACAATTATTGACTGCTACGCTAGTTTATCAGAAATGACCAATAAAGATTACCTACTTGTTTGCTATGACACCCTAAGTAGGGACTTATTATTCTAAAACATTGTTTTGAGAAAGGGGAACGTTGGAAAAGAAATAAATCATACAAATTATAAATAAGGTTTATTGCTTAAATTCTATTCACTGCTTTACAAAATAAAATCTACCTAAAACACTTAAAAACCTTATTTACAGCTGTACGTTTCGTGTTAGAATATATTTCCAGTACATTTTTCGTAACGTCCTTTTAAACCCAGAATGTCTCCAGGCGTAGATCAAAGGATCACACAGACTATTACAGACTCCTAACAGAAAAAGGGGACCTAGGGTCAAAATTTCTAAGGATACGCAATCGTACCCGTGCCTCAGTATATCACATTTGACGTAAATAATTACCGTGACGTAATACGGTGCCCAAGTGCCCATAAAGCAAAAAATCACTATCAGTACAGTTTTGACAGCCTTCAGCTTACTCGGGTTAGAGTTCATAGCTTTCGCTTGTCCGTAATAGATAGATATCTTCGACACTTTCCTGTACCTGTCACTTCCAACTTGCTGTTCTTCAATACCGATCTTTCTATGTTCACGCATTTCTATTGAGCCTCCTTCTTCCTCCATCTTCGTTTCTTGTGACAGAGTAATAGTTACTTTAGTTTTAGTTGGCTTACGGTCAGTGGTTCCTTCACGTTCATTGGTTTCATCTTGGTAAGCCTTATTGATGTAAGCGATGCTGTTGGTCTCTCTGTATCTTTGGATTTTGTTGACAGTTTTGACTGCGCTATGGAGAATGAGGATGTAGAGGACGCAGACCATGACAATGACGGAAAGCACGGAGACCGAGACGATGATTAATAATGCAGATGGGAATAAAGCTATGTACCAACAGCGGTAGTCAGTAAAGGTCTTTCCAGTCCATCCCATTGCTGGTAGAAACGAGATAAATATTGCTGAAAGACATTTAAGAATAACTTATTAAACAATACAGAAAAAAATAAAAAATGTGAGTATATCGGTTTTTGTCATGATATCTTCTGAGTATAGCTCTTAAATACAAAACATTATTAACACGACTACATACGTAATAAATAAACAAAAGACATTAAAACAATTAACAAACATATTAGCCAGATTAAATTAGTAACAGTATTTTTAGATAATAAAATTGGTACAATCTATTTAAATAATAATGTTAGTAGGCATTTTTGCTACTTTTTACTGGATAAAAGATTTGAAACAAGCAAATACGAAAGGTACAAACACTAAATAAATCTGTTAAAAACCAGTATCAAGGCGGTACCCTAGTATTAGGTAGGTATATTTTTAAATTATTAAAATAATCGATATTTCTCTTTACTACTTGTTTATTAAACTCTATTACTACTCAGGTATACTAATATAACAATACTTGTTCAAATCAAATTTACATCGTCTCTGTAGAGTTCATCACTTTTCTTAATTAAATCTTTTCCATTTGGGAAATCTCTGCTTACTTTTTATACAATATTAATTTAACATAATTAAATTAAGTATTAAACCTTGACGCACTGGAATCAGAGTTTCTACGAAAATATGTTGCACAAAATCTTCGAAAATACATTTTGACTGATCTTTGGAAACCTTTATGCCACCAGGCATAAATTATAGGGTTAAGTAAACTGTTAATAAAGGCTAAAGTTGCCATCGGACCTCCAATATTTGCCCTCATATTTATACATTTTGGATTTGATAGTTTGTCTGGGCAAAATACGTAAAATATGACAAAGAAAAAGAATGGCAACCATGTGAATATGAAGCTACCTGTTGTTAACATTACTATTGTGATCGCCCTCCATTTATTGGGCTCTTTCACTTTATGTTCTTTCTTTATGTCATTTCTTTTCTTTATGACTCTAGGAGATTGTATGACATCAATGTTAATTGAATTTGGATCTGAATAACTCGATTCAATCGTATAAACGCTGTACCTGGAATCGTAGAACGATTTGGATGATTTGTTTTCAAAATTAGCATTTGTATTGTCATCTGTTAAATCACCAATACTTTTAGATTTCGGTGAACTTTTTGTATTTGGAGCTTTATCATCTAATTTACTATCAAAAGAGGTACTTCTTCTAAGTTTTTCTTTTTTTGTTTTCGGATATTTAGCAGAGTGTGTAGTGTCAACATTTTGAGTACTTCCACGATAAATTCTAAGGACTTTGTCTTTTGAATTCTTAAAGTAATGTTCGGATGCTTTGATTTTTCTTACATTTTTTAAAGCTTTTACCAATATAATTGAGTATAGAATCACTACGACTGCAATAGGTACGATACTAAGAAAGGAATTAAGCAAAATTAGGGAGCCAGGAAAGAGAGCCGTGTAGTAACATCGCTGAAACTTGAGTTCATTGTTAATCAGTCCGGTCGCCGGCAAGAATCCCAACGTTACACCTGTAATACAACACTATTACGTTATATGTGTTAACACAGACAATAGGTAATACATAAAGATTAGTCTGTACATTTTTAAACACATTTCTACTAAGGTAACAGTCAGGCGGGCAGCTAAACGATTTTTAAGACAACATAAACATAACGTTAAAACAAGGCTTATAAAAAGTGTCTTACCGATCAACCAGATGCAAACGATGCCGATTCTGACTTTGGTGGTGTTGAACCATCTTTGATAATATAGGCCGTGTAGGATGTAGATGTATCGATCGACGGCGATCAGACCGACGCTAAATATCGATACCATCGCAGGACACACTAACATACCTGCACAAAACAATTATTTGAATACTCACCACGATTTCGCAAATCATTGGCTGTGATCGGTATATGTACATAGATAAAGGCGATTTGATCGAATACTGCGAACTTATTGTAAAGGTGTTAACAATAGCTTAGGTATTAAGTAGGTCGAGTTGGATACTTTTCGAGTTGGTCTATAATAATATTATTGCATTGAAAGTCCCGTCAGTTAGCACACTGGTTTTTGCATGACGTACGTTTAGTAAAAAACAGACACACAAAAACACAATGGTAAGTTATTTTAGTCACATTCCGGAAAGTGCTTTTTTAAATTAACTGTTTCATAGATATTATATGATAGCTGATATAGGTATACAGAGATAAATTTTGGAAACAGAAACATGTGGACATGACATAACTAACTAATACGTACTGTGATGAACATTTGTGGTTATTTATACACATAAGTCAGTAGCTGTACATAAAATGACCTAAGTATGCCAGTTATTTACTTATTCGTACTAAAAGATTTCTTCATTGTGTTTTCTTACTTTGTTACAACATCAATATTATATGTGGACGTCTTAGCGTTTTCTTTATTGATGTTTTATGACTAATCCGGACCTCGTGAGGTCATAACATGGCATTGTTTATATGGTTTAATTATTTATGAAACCAGCAATTAATTTCCGACCTAATCATTTGCTAAACAACGTTGTTAACTTGACAAACACCCTTAATTACTTAATACGTGACGATTCAGTTTTTATAATTGACCCCACTGTAAAACACAAATGTAATGTTATAAAATATTGTGTCGAAATTAATGAAATCCAATAAATTTCAATTCAAATTCAGCAAATTCACCATTGTGACTGATAAAATAATCCCACTAAGCCTTCCAAAAATAATATAAAATAACTAATAACATAAATAATATAGAAATGACGGATTCGATTAAAGACATAGTAAAAAGTCATAAGTTTCAATTAAAATTTGTAGGACTCATGAGATATTTACCAATTTGGAAGATACATAATGGGTTGGAACTCATGGAACTGTCAACGATGGCTCCAAAGATGATGGAGATCCCAACAATAGTATCGGCCAGGGAAACATTACCGAGCAGAAGGTAGGTACTCTTCGGTTGCTGACCTGCAAACAATCAAAATAAACATACATACAGCTCTCGCTTTCGTCCCACAGGGGTAGGCAGAGACCATGGATCACCACTTTGCCCGATCTCCGCACATTTCCCTCGCTTCCTAGAATAAAAGAGCATGCATGCCACGCTCTTTTATTCTTCGCATTCCGGACGCCAGCTTTCTGAAGGACGTCCCTAATTTCGAGAACGTCCTTCTGGGGCATCCTCTTTCCTTGCATCCTTCAACATTCGCACCATAAATATCTTTCGTTACTCTTCTTTCATCCATACGTTCTAAATGACCAAACCAGCATAAAACACCCTTTTCTATACTTGTCACTACATCTTTCAAACCACATTTCTCTCGTATATCTGCATTTCTCACTCTATCACACAATTTCACTCCACACATTTTCCTCAAAGATCTCATTTCCACTGCGTTCACTTTGCTTTCATGCTTCTTCTGCCACACCTAACATTCAAATAATAAACAATTGATAATATTGAAGTTCCTATAACAATAATACCTAGCTATATTACACTAGGTACATGTAAGTAGTTGTATGGTGGGATTAAATTAAATAAAATCTCACGCCTTTTATCCCCGAGGGGGTAGGCAGAGGTATTCCATTTCTGGAATACCTACTTTTCAAGAGTATATTCGACCCCTAAGCGTGATAGGTGGTGGTGGTGTGTCTGTTACACATGCTTCGGAATTTATTCTGGGACTGGTTTCCTCACGATGTTTTCCTTCACAATCGAGCTATTGATAGTGGTGGGGGTACCCGCAATAATTTGTATTATTGCCTAGTGGTGGTAGAGTAGAGGTATTTTTGCCTGGTTAGTCATTTTAGTCTTGTGTTTTTATTGCGTGCAACCTACCTTTTATTTTATTATTGTTACAACTACTTATTTTGAGTACCAATGAGGAAAATATTAGATTTATCTTTAAATGTGTGTGGGGAGAAACGTAATATTCGGTTAGGGTGACAAAATGTGAGGGCTGTAGTAGACTCAAAATTAAAGGTCCGAAGTTGAAATGCGTGCTTGCTTGAACTACAGTACCTACTTTCGTAGAGTCGAAGGGAGAGGCGGTTCCTACCACAGTAGCTACGTCGAAAAAGTAATTAAACTTATGCTTTTTTTAGAAAGTAGGTACATATAGGAGTCTATGGAATCTATTAGTATTAAGTACCTGAGGAGAACGTCAGAAAAAATCTACGTACACACAAAGGCTCACGATCTTCCCCGCCGCTTTAGGCCGAGACAGTGGACGATACCTGCTACGAACCTAACACACCTCGCTCTTCATCCACATCCATCAATCGACCTATACATGCTCGTCTGTTTCGGGAACTACTATTCACATTATATTGTTTTTCTGATCATTGTGTAGATACGTCTAAGTCGTTATATACCAATCGGCCAGTCACTATCATCTTGTATTCCTACTTGTCCCGTTAGCCTCTTTTTAACCATTTACAGTATCTACAAACCAAAGCGTCTTTTCTCTACCCTGGTGACTACATCCGCTTTCAAGCCACGAAGCTCTTAGATAAAACTATTCCTCATTCTGTTAATTAGATCAGAGACCCCACACCTAATAAGCATATGATGCAAAAAACCTAGTACTTACCTACATAAAAAAAACATTATTTATGTGTAAAAAATATTAAATTTATCATCGTCAAGTCACTTCTAATTTAAGGACTGTACATACATGAGTTGCTTATGGGTTTTAAAGCGGCTAAAAATATATATTAAACAATAGACAGCTACGTTTGTTTGTCTCTATTTATACCAGTTTCTCTTGGTTTTTACGTCTATTTGAAAAAACTTCCGAAAGAAGCAGCTACATGAAAAAAATACTATGGTAGAGTCTCGGGCTTTATTTCTCTTACAATTAAGAAAAAAATACCTGTAGAACCTTGGAATTAATTATAGATACAGAATAGACTGACAGAAATTATAAAAAACTTGCCCATGATTTTTTCCGCTAGAAGTTTGTATAAATGACACATTGACAACAGTTACACCTGAGCCTTCATTGAGGTTTATTTAACTAACCAATTAACGTGTATTAAGAGAAGCATTAGTAATAGCAATTTCCATGTTGACTTTATTTTTATCATCCATCTCGTACCTATCGACTGGCCAATTTTGCTTTGACCTTGGTGTTGATTAACAATAGACGTAGGTAGTACCTATGTTTACGGAGCAAAAAATCACAATTAATTATGTACCTTTCCTCAGTATTAATCCACTGGAGATCACCACTGTAAGGTTGCTGAGGATGATCAATGTGCCAACGATGTACGAGACGAACTTATACACCACCAATTGTTCCCTTTCCTTCGTTCTATACGCTTCGTACAAATCGAAAAGTTTGATTTGCGTCTCCTCACTTTGATTCGTTAAATTAGAAATGCTTATATTAAAATACTTTGTCACCAAACTTAAAGTCGCGTTGCTTTCTAGATCCGTTTCATTAATAAACATATTTAACAGCTTTATCAGTTATCACTATCACTTTGAAATTTTATTTGTAATATATATATAATTATATTCGCGTTGGCACATGTCAATACTCTCGTTTCTTAGGAAGGAATGAGTTGACGTCGAACTGTGAGCATCTCGGAGGATAACTAACAGGTTAAGTTTAGTTTTGTTTGAATAATGAGATGATTTGCATTTTTATGGTTCCTTCTACAGGGATGTGGATAGCCGAGTGATTTTTTTGGCGTACATATTTTTTTACTTTGAAAATATTTTTAATAGATACTGCGCTTGTTTGGATTTATTTATTTACCTACTCAAGTACCAACATCTTTTATAAGACCGGTTACGCGTCGTATTAGTTTATGATTATGTTAATTATGAATTTATAATAGACAAATTTATTATTGGGTAAATTTATCTAGAACTTCTACCAAGTTGTCGGACGTACCTACATAAAAAATTTAAATCATATAAAACATAGATAAGGCTAAAATTTCATGTAGGTAAGTAACTAAATTCCACTTCTCAAATCTCATGTAAGTGACCGTAGGTTTTTAATAAGAATAAATCATCTTTAAACCCAAGAATCTAATGGATTTCAATAAAATTTATAAATATTAGTGAAATCGATTTAGACCGCTCTTATCCGAATCATAATTAATAAAATAGGTATATGTATTGTTATAAATAGTGCACCTTGGACGAATTCACCGGGGAACCCCCTTCAACCGAATTTAATTAATTGTTTTTCCATAAATACCTAATGATTAAGTAGATACCTCCGCGTCGTTCCGTTCGTCCGGCTACGTCACAGTTTTACAATCTCTACGAAGTGATTAAACTGGTTGGAGCTTTAGGACATACCTAGCAGCTATTCTTATTTTTTATTTGCCAGGTTCACATACCAGGGTTTTTAGCGCGAGACATGCACCGCTAAAACAATTTTTTTTTTGTTTCATTAATGTAGTTTTACTTGGTTAGGTATTATTTGAGGTAATCTATTTATTACTTTCAAAGATAAGTAGGTACGTTACGTGCTTTTTGCATATTACACGTATTTAAAAAGCCAAGTTCTAGTCGTGAAACTTACTTACAGAATATTATTGTTTTTCGGGTTGAGTTGAGACCTAGCTAGTAGCTACATCGATTTTTCGCCCCCGTAAATTTCAACAAAAAATTATGTTCGTAAGTAGGTATTTATCGATATATAGGTAGATAGATAAGGTAGGTACATATAATCTTAACAAACAGGGAACTCTAACGAAATAAAAAGCCCGGTTGATTCCTTTACCTACGTCACGTTCAGTCATCATCATCATCATCCACCTGCTCTTTTCCCATTTGGGATTATGTTATCCATACTGCCAAAAGCAAACTTTTACGGCAGGTCGAGGCGTTTTTCTAAAGTTACTGTTTATTTAAAAGCGTACGGGACCTTCTGAAACAAATAGGTAATTTTATTTCCTTAAGTTTTTGGTCAGCCTACATTCCATAGATGCTGCGCTGCCTGTTATGAGTTTATGACCAATTATCGTTGATGGCTTACATTACCCAGTGCCGTTCTTTGAATACAAATTTTTATTTGTCTCCGTAATGACGATGACAAAGCCCACGAAAAAATGTTTTTAAGTGATCATATATTATAACTTTTGAAATCTGTGTAGCGACAACCTAGTGTACCTAAAAACAAAGATACCTACATAGGTAGGTACATAGGTTATGTACACTTACCCTACACAATAGAAACTATAGCAAAATGAAATTATAAAAGAGGAGTACCTTAGGATTTCCTATTGTAGCTAAGTAACATAAAATATCATTAGTTTTTTATGTCACTTTATTGTCAACTTTGGTTCGTAGTAAAATACTTATATATTTTCTCTTGCCCTAACTGGAAGCAGCATCCTATCCTTCACAGTAACAATACCAAAAGGTAGATAGGTATTAGCACAATATTGATTGAGCACAGTCTATAAATCCTTACCAGTGGTAAATCGTTGCAACTTGCAAGTCGCCCCAAAACAGAAGGTATGACATGACCCGACTAAGCGTCTTATTGATTTATTTATGTATACTTAACAGAAAGGTAAGGGTAAGGTAACAGGCAGTTTTCGTTGTGTTTACGCACACTGGAAGTCGTAAAACCATGTCAGATACCCTTGGGTGGCTTGAAAAATTCTGACTGTTAAGTGGCCACTAGCTTAACACCATCTCTTAATCCGCGGTGGGCTCGAGTGGGAGAAAGCTCATTCTTCCCATGTGTGAGGAAAGACCCTTAGCTCATCAGTAGGCTGTTACGGGTTGATGATCATCATGGATATCTCAAATGTAGGTAGGTAATGTACACAAGTACTTATCTACTTCTATGCTAATATTATAAAGAGGTAAGATTTGTATTTTTGTATGTTTGTAACGAATAAACTCAAAACTACTGAACCGATTTCAAAAATTCTTTTACCATTAGAATGCTATACTATCGAAACCGCTAGTACTTAACTCATAGCGCAACACGCACTACAGCTGTAGCCGGCGCGAGCGCACAGCGGGGGTAAATTGTCATCAAAGGCGACCGTTACTTTCACAAGCGATTTTAGTAGTGTGAAAAAAATCACTTCAGTGCCAGTGCCGCTCGCGCCTCTGTGACACAAATGATTTCGACCAGTGCCCACTGCCCTGTTACCGAAGAATGTCTAACTACAAGGTATACCTACCTGCTACCCAAAGCACGTAGGTAGGTACACATATTTATTTAGCTAATTATATTTTTTTCAAAGCTAACGATGGGGCAAGATGAGAAGCGATATTCCTATATAAATATGTATACCTATGCTTACGCCTTTATCCCCGAGCGGGTAGGCAGAGTACCTACCTATTGCTTTTCTGAATATCCACTTTCAACCAGCATATTTTTGGACCCACGTGACCTGTGTTGAGCCCGTCGCGTCGCCGAATTGGGCTGCTGGTACCTACACATGATTCTGGAACCTGCGCTTTTCTTCACGACGTTTTTCTTCACCGTCGAGCTATTGATTTTTTGAAAAACTCAATGGTACACCCTCACTAGGGTTCGAAACCGAGCCTCACGCATGGGAGGCGGCTAACTAACCCAAGGGCTTTCACTGCTCTCATGAATACAATGATGTAGCAAAAGTGTAGCAATAAAGCCATAAACTTACTTGGCTGTGCATAGGGGGGTGTTGGCTCTGACACTCATGTACGGAAGTGAAAGTTGGGTTTGGCAGCAGAAGAAACATGAAAGCAGAATAAATGCAGTTGAGATGAGAGCCTTAAGAAGTATGATAGGAGGTAAACTGAGTGACAGGATAAGAAATAGTGAGTTAAGGAAACGTTGTGGTCTGAAAGAAAAAGTAGTGACAAAAATTGAGAAAGGTATGCTGACTGAGATGGTTTGGCCATGTCGAGAGAATGAATGAAGAACGATTGACGAAAAAAGTGTATAAGGCGAGTGTGAATGAAAGTGTTGGAAGGGGTAGACCTAGGCAGACGTTTCGAGATCAAATTGGGGACGTCTTGAAAAAAGGCCAGGTCAAGAGTACCTACCCTAAACCGAAGAGCATGTATGAAAGGAACAATGAAAGTTGACGAAGCGAAAGAAGTATGTAAGGATCGTAGCAAGTGGAAAGAAGTGGTCTCTGCCTACCCCTACGGGAAAGAGGCGTGATTATATGTATGTATGTATGTACTTGTAGTAAATAACTAACATTCTACGCTTCTAAAAGCAAATTTTAAAGTTACTCGTAAGTATACAATTTGGCTTTCCTTTGTTTGTTGCGCTGCAAAGCAACTAATTCTATCATCAAAGTAAAATAATATATAATATAACACTACATACAAACTACATAGTATAAAACAAAGTCGCTTTCTCTGTCCCTATATCCCTATGTCCCTATGTATGCAGTATGCTTAAATCTCTAAAACTACGCAACGGATTTTGATGCGGTTTCTTTTAATAGATAGGTAGAGTGATTCAAGAGGAAGGTTTTAGTTAGTACCTACGCGCTACGTAGAAACGAAACGTTAATCATTCCATTTTACGCAAAATTTATAAACTTGGTACACAATACAAATCATGAAGTTTCATCAAGTATGGAGTATTATACCTACTCAAAGGGATTGGAACAAGATATTATTATATAAAATATACCTTTACTTATGATCATTCAACTAATAATAACCAGGCCCTCACTATGATATTACAATAATATAGACAAGTTCTATAAAATAATGTCTAATTTGTGGCGTGGCCTTGGAGTATTAAACCATTGGTTTAATATTCAAAGGGTGTATCATACACATTTATTTTTTAATCGTAGTTCACATCACATTTAGTTTTCATTTTTTATCAGATTTGGCTGTATGTGTTTAGGGCTCTTGGCCTTGTGTGCAAAGGAAGAAATTAAAGAAAAGAAGTAAAGTGACGTTTCTCGGGATTTGTTTACAATTTTCCTGGATACATTTATTAAAAGAAATAGTCACTGTTTAACTAGTTTACATCTAGGTGGTACAGAATAATGTTTAATTTATCTTTGCTGCGAACATTTTCAAGGTAATTCGTAAGGTAATAAATCTTGACAACATAACCTACAAACTTGATTATATCAGTAATTTCCCTTTGCAGATTATCAATATGTCCTGCTACAAAAATAAAAATTAATAGTAGGAATATATGTACTGCAACAACACTGCAATTCAAGATCACTGACCAACTATGGTAAGTAAAATTTTTCATTTTATTGTACCTAGGTACATACCGACTATGGTTTTAAACACCATTATCACTACAATACTACACTAGTATCCGACCGAATAGTGGCTCCGACCTGATATGATAAATAAAGACAACACTGCTTTGCTGTGATTGGGACAGAACTCGGGTATTGTTAACAGTTTTTTCAGACGAACCAGATTTCTAGGTAGTAATGGGCCATTCACAAGAGGCCATTCCACTTAGCCAATCCACTAATGACTTCGTGTAAATGGAGACAATCCACTGCAATGGATTGTCCTCAGCTTTTTTTGTATGCAGTTTGGATTGCCTTAGTGGATTGTCTTAGTGGAATGGCCTCGTGTAAATGGCCCATTAGTTAGTACTAGGTAATAAGTTAGATATGTTGTACCTACCATGTAGCTAGCCAGGGGAGTCCGTATGTTTTGTGTCGCTAAAACAATATCTACCTATTATTGAGATTGTATTGTGTAAAAGATCATTTTCATTTTTAAGTGCGGAACCAATGAAGAAAAAGAAGAAAATGGACCCAGCCATTATTAAGGCTCGTGAGGAACGTCGGCGTAAGAAACTGGAGAAACAAATTCGGCGATTGGAGAAGAATGCACGGCAGCTTAAGTCTATTGATGAGCTGGAGGTGCCGCTGCATCTTCTAGACCAGATGCCGTATGTGTTTTTTTCATATTTTTATATTAGTCATTCATCTTTTATTTTTTGTAAACCGGTCCATGTGTAATAATTTTATGCATCATAGAAACCTTATAAATTTATAAAATTATTATATTGTATATAAAATTATTCAACTCGTCAAGCTTCAAAAACGAGACAGCATGATTTATTTATTGTTCTTGATCAATCAATGAACAAGGAATCTAAGTAATATGTCTAGAGACTAAGAAATTATTTACCTAATGATTTAAAATTATTTCCAATTATTATTTATTTCCCTCAGAGCATACTAAAATTAACTCTTTTTTTATCAGAAAACGGCGAAGACCTCCTCCTACACTGTCTGACCAAGAGCTAGAAGCCCGAGCACTCTTGCAGAAGGACTGGGCGAGGTACAAACGGGAGGAGTACATTGCGAATGTTGCGCAGATTGACAGAATCATGGCTGCACAGAAACGGGCACTGGATAAATTGTATGAAGTATCCGAAGATTTGTACAATGAGGCCATTATGGTTAGTGAAAAGCTTACAAGTCACATATTCTTACATCTTGCACCGATGTGACAATGTCTCCCAAGTTACTTAGCTTAGTTTGGGATACAGGGTGCATTCATGAAAATTACATGATTGTCAGTAGAGTTCTAAACTCTCTAATAACATGTGAACACATTTTAGTAAATAAACATTTTTACTATTATTATTCTGCTTTAAAAAATACAAGGTTTATTTTGTAAATTTTAATAATCAGAAACCTGAATGTTTAAAAAGTAACCTTTAAAAAATATGGACACAAGATGACCTATTTATTAAAGTAGGATCTTCTGCACAATCTTACTGCAATCTTATGCAGTTGGAGGCTTATTAATAAAGACATTGCCTCCAATCCAACTAAGATCAAAACCCATATAAAGAAAGACCTTCATCTCAGCAGTGGGCTGCTACGGGTTGGTGATGAGATGCTGTTAAACCAAGAAAATGAGACACAATTGATTTTTAATTGTTCTGTCGGGCATTGTAACCGCACGGTGCTTGAATGATGCTACAGGCAATAGGCATGTTCTCTCTGGTTGAGAAATAATAAAGCCATTTATGATTAAAACATTGAGCACTTGTAGTAACCGGTGTGAGTGAATTCTTACTTAACTAGCTGTTCCGCACTTTTTCACCAGAGTAGTTCTAGTAGTAGATAATGTAGCTTTCCATTGGCCAAAGAATGATTAAAATCAGTCCAGTAGTTTTTGAGTTCATTCGTAACAATCATACAAAAATACAAATTGTTCCTCTTTATAATATTAGTGTAGATTAATTTTATTATTATACTATTTTTTTTCTGTTCCTAAAAATCTTACAAAGATAATTACGAAATACTAATTTAATAAAATAAATTAATAAATCAGACCAGCTCTTGTCAGGCTTACCAATAGACAGATTTAATTTTTGTTTATATAAAATGTCTTTGTTCACAGCCGGATTTCCAGCTCATCCCATATTCGGTGGCAGGGCCAGTCGCCACACCACCTATCAAGGACTACGTATCGCCCGACGGAGAATACATCGACGTCTCCAAAAAGTGGGATCATTAATGTATGTTGTATAGTTTATTAGTGTAAATGTTATTAAATTTCTTAAATTAATATCTAGATAGGTATTTTATTTTATTCTATAGACCACCTGTAAACGGACCTATTCTCGGTACAATGGAAAGTCAGTTAAGTTTTGTAGACTGGCCTAATTTTAGAAACTAAATAGAAATATTTTACTAATGAAACTGGTATTTATCATTTCGTAATTATTCAAATACATACCTTGTACACGGCATGTCTCAAAATAAAATGACACACTCATAAACCTTCCTAGACATACCTTCCTTAACTTTGAAATAGTTAAAATAAAATAATCCTTTTATATTCCGAGTCGGTAGGCAGAGGAATTTTATTTCTGGAAATACCCACGTTTCATAAGTACCTATCTTCTTTGTAACTCTAAACTTGATAAGTGGTGAGCCCATCGCCGGACCGGGTCTGTTAGAACTGCAGGTTTCCTCACAATGTTTCCCTTCACCGTCGATATGAAAAGGGGGCTTTTCATCTCATTCGTGAGTCTTAGCTATCACTGTTTAGTTAAAATTGCACAGGTAGTTATACTAGTGATTAATAATATGAAAATACAACTTTGATTATTATATTATGTAGGTACTTAGTTAAGTATTTTCTAGCTGCATGGGTAGGTAAATTATATTAGGTAAATCGCGATTAATATTACATTATAGGCATAAACTCATCCAAGGGTAAAACCAATTTTCATGCATGATTTATTACGAGAACTGGCAAAATTGATGGGTTTCTTTGCTATATTTTTAGAGGGATCATTTTAGTGTACCTGCGAGAGAATCCAACGGTATAATTTAAGTGTTAGTGATAATTATAGCGGTACGTGCTTAGCGACGTATAGAGTGAAATAATGTGATAAATGAAGCATGAGTAGAGTACGATTGATTGATAGAATGAGGAATAGTGTAATCCGAGAGCGTTGTGGCTTGAAAGAGGATGTAGTGACTAAGATTGAGAAAGGAATGCTTAGGTGGTTTGGACATGTCGAGTGGATGGATGAAAGGCGTCTAACGAGACAAATATATAAGGGGATTGTGAGTGGCCGAGTCGGCAGAGGGCGACCTAGGCGTACTTACATGGATCAGATCGGCGATGTATTGAAAAAAAGCCAGATAAAGAGTACCCGAAACCGACGAGCTTGTATGAACCGATTGATGGATGTGGATGATGCACGTGAGGTATGCCAGGATCGTAGCAGGTGGCGGGCTGTTGTCTCTGCCTATCCCTTAGGGAAAACGGCGTGAGCATATGTATGTATGTAATGTGATAAATGAAGAACCACTCGACAGATTTAAAGTTTTTAAGCTAAACTTCACATAAACCATCTGCTAAATAGTCCAAATAAATCCTAAAAATTTGGTTTGAATAGGTGAGCCCGTTCTTGAGTTATAAAATAACAACGAAAAGTGGCATTGATTTTAAATATATAGATGTAACAGAATAAGCACAATTCCTGAAATTAGTTTGTTCAGTACCAACTACTCGGACTGCTTAATCGATTTCAGCTATTTTTAATATGAATTTAGTGCTACCTATGGACATCGTACTATTATTATTGCTCTTTATTTAAAAAAAAATGATGCCTTACTAATTGGGGTGTATGAGGAATTGCGCTTATTCTGTTACGCGTTGTAAGTATAAGGTATGTACAAGCGGGTGACCAGCGGCGTTGCCAGCGTTTTATCAGTTTTTTCCCGTTAAGTGTTTTAAGGATCCTTTGTGCAAAATTTCATGTTGTTAGACCCAGCGGTTTTGGCTCTGCGTTGTTCGATCTGTCAGTCAGCCAGTCAGTTTCTCCTTTTATATCTATAGGTACTAATATTATAAAGAGGAAAGATTTGTATTTTTGTATGTTTGTAAAGAATAAACTCAAACTGCCGTACCGATTTTAAAAATCTTTTAGGTAGTTCATAATACTTAGTATTACAATTATGCGAACGAATAAAACCTTCGTTTCCCATTTAGCTAGGAGAACTGAAGATCGGAAAAAAACTTACCCACTTGACTGTCTTTTCAATGCATTTTGGTCTCGTCATCCAATTAAATGAAAATTACCAGTGTCTATAAATGCATCATCATCTAACATCTTGCACCATCCCGTTGCATTTGCTTTTTATTCTTTTCAGTAGCGAATAACAAAGTTATACCATTAAACTTCAAATAAACGGGGTGCGATCTTTTGTACGCTCTTCATTCCCCTAATCGCATCTTTCATAGAGATGACAGTTGCGTTTTCTTCGATGTTATTATAAGGAGCCAGAGGCGCGTCGAGGCGAGATGAAAAAACAGCTCCGTAGAGAGTTGTCTATCTATATATGATAAAACTGTAACAAGACCGTACAGGCGTACCTACACGAATATAAAAAACTACTTATATTACGGAAGTGTAGATACAGGTAGCGATTTAGATATCAATACATCACCTTTTGAAATTTTGGTCTGACTGTCCGTATCCACTAGAGAAATTTTGTGTGGTAATGTGGTGATAACATTAGAACTTGGGTATAATATAGAGTAGCTACTTTTTACAGCGGGAAAAGGTCTAATTCCAATGGGAACTTACAAATACTGGTTCAAGCTTAAAATTACAAATTCCATGCGTTTCTCTATGAATATCAGTAACAATTTAATTCAACGATGGTAAAATTTAGTCACCTGAAAATGCGATTGTCACTGTCAATTTAATAATTACTCTTACATAGCTCCGTCCACGTGAACTTATGTTAACGCCTGCCCAACGAATAACTTTGTTTTTCGGGTCGATATAGTAGCCTATGTCATTGCTCAAAATTTAACTTATCGTCGTGTCAAATTTCATCAAGATCAGTTCTTTGGCTTAGCCTTGAAAATGTTTCAGTCGTTTCAGACAAATCGCTTCGCATTCATAATAATAGTATTGATTATTTTTCATACCTAGTCGTAGATGCGGCGCCAGCGTATGTTTAGAGGTTGATAAATGGAAAACGTTTACTAGATATGATCTCAATCTTGTTCTAACTAACGTTTCATTCAAAAGCTCCATGAAAACTGCTCTGAAATCAATCAGACTCGGTCGGTTCCACTAGCGTTTTCATTTTACGGCAGTCGCCCTCGGTAATTTCGGATTGTCACGTAGTCTATTTTCATCTGGCAGCTTTGAATGGTGAAAGAATTTTTAAAATCGTTACAATGGTGTAAGACTTAAGTGAACGTACATATGCTCCTTTATCCCCTAGGGGGTTGGCAAAGGCTATCATTTTTGAGTAAGTACCTACTTCTGAGATCGACGGAAGAGATTTTTCGAAGAAATAAAAAAATGTGACTAAGTCAGCAAGCTCCAGAATCTTTTCGTGAACGAGTCTAAAATCATAAGTATTGTATTGTATCTGCAAATAAAGTTTGTCAATAATAAGAATCTGTACCTAAATAAAGTTTCCCAATAATAAGAAAACGCTTAGGCTTTTCCTGAATTATTACGGAATACTAAAAATAACGATGTTTACTTCCACAGGTCGTTATTTTCTTGTCATAACAAGTGACATGTTTGAAAGAACTTCAAGCGTTTACCCTTTATGTGGGCTGGAATCAATTGACGACAGCAAATACATGGAAAATTTAGATCGGAAGTAGGTAGGTATTTATACAGCGGATCCTAGAAAATATAATGAATAAAACACAATTAAATCACATTAAAAATATCTCTCTACATTAATACTTAGATGAGTAACTATTATATAGGTGGTGAGGTCTATTTACACATCTCTCAGAATTAATTCTGAGACCTGCGGGTTTCCTCACGATGTTTTCCTTCACCGTCGAGCTAGTGATAAATATGTACGTAAGTTTTTGAAAAACTTATTGGTACAGTCAAGAGCAAGTCAAGCTTGACACTACCAGTTTAAGCTGAGCTCTGATTTATACTGCGCGCCATAGAATACAGGGCCGGGTCAAAGTCCAAAGTGTCAAGCTTAGCGTGCTCTTGACTGTACATGCCAGGATGCGAACCAGGGGGTCGATTTTTGAATCTCACCAAGTGACTAATTCTCACCGATGTGAGTGATTTCCGAAAGTTCGTATTTTTGAAACTCATCGGTGACTTACATTTGTCACACCTATGATATCGATTTACGAGTGCTCCTACCCACTATTGAAATCACCATGCGATTGTTTTTGACAGTTAACGTATATGACATCTGCCAAAAGTGCCAAAGAATGATTTTCGGAAAAATTAGCAGCGGGGCTCGATTGTGATATTTCGTGATTTCGACGATTTATTGAAAACAGCGTGTGACTTTCAAAAATACGGCTTTTGGAAAATGGTGACATAAAAGTCATCGGTGATAATTTTAGTCACCGGTGATTTGATATCACCAGTGAGATTCAAAAATCGCACTCCAGAGCCTCATTGATTTTCGGCCGGCTCTTTAACCGTAAGGCTATCCCTGCTCATGCTCACGTTTAGGGGTCCAATGTATCTCGTGAAATGTGGGTATATCCAGAAATGGAATAACTCTGCCTACCCCCTCGGGGATGAAAGGCGTGTGATTATTTATTTTATTTTTAACTATTATATTTTAAGTATTATTTTTCGGGAGTTCCCCGATTTTTTTAACCATTCGCGGTTTAGTTGCTCCTTGTAGGTGTAGGTGTCGCAGTCGGATTGTATAATCCGCCGTATTACATTACGGCTAGCCGTTATCAAAAACAGGGCCGTTGTGAAATGCGGCGGTTCAACGATTAGCCAGATTGAATGCAGCTGAATAAAAAACCGCCGGAATGTATTCGCCGCCATACGTTATCCAACACGGCTAGCCAAAATGTAATACAGCGAAACATTAGCCGCCTTTTTGACAGGTTTTAGTTCCGATTCTTGGCGCTGCCTGACCAAAAATGCCAGAAGGTTACTTTTGTAACCTTTTAGGTGATTTTTGACTCGGTCAGGTTACTTTTAGGTTGTTACACTATTCAAAATGAAAACCGATTCTTACAGGATATTAGATATTTCGCAGCGACATTTGACTGCACCGTAGCTATTTTGTTTCACGCATAACTTTATGTTCCTTCCACCACTTCATCATCAGTCCATGACATTCCACTATTGCCAGACACCTCGTGAAGGTCGTCGCTCCACCTAGTCTGACGGCGTCCTCTATGCTTGTCGATTCACGGTCTTACCTCAAAAACTCGACTACCCCCAACGGTTATCGGTTTTGTGGCTGATTTGAACCGCTCCCAGCTATCTAATCCAATGGGTTACGTAGATGACTTTTGTTCTCTGTCGGATCATCCCGTTTACACGCATATGAAGCTGAAATGGTATTTGAGGCGTGTCGCTCCGCTTTGCGACGCAGTAGGTACATGAATCAACTGTTTCTAGTTCGATTATACAATATTTAACAGAATAAGCGCAATTCCTGAAATAAGTTTGTTCAGTAGGTACAGACCATAATCGATTTCAGCTATTTTTAATGTGTAAATTTTTTCCGAAAAATAAATTAGCTTAGTTGAGTTTAGTGCTACCTATTGAAACTGTACTATTATTGCTCTTTATTTAAGAAAATTGGTTACACACAATTAAAGTACGAAGGCATAATATTTTTTTTTTTATTATTAAATACTAATTGCGGTGTATGAGGAATTGCGCTTATTCTGTTACGCGTTGTAGATGTATAGCGGTGGTCTTTAGCGGTGGTTCGCTTCAGAAGTAGTTCAATCAACTAGGTTCTACACAAAGACCAGCATTCTGTGGTTCTATATCACTTCGTGAACGTCTGACAGCAATAGAATAGGTAAGTACTTTTTTGTTCAAACATTTAAACCGCGTAGGTCTCGCTGAGAGCATTCTAGAAAATAATTAATGATGACCAATGTGGGTCACGATGTATTTTGGTAATGTTTAAATGTCGTGTATGTTTGGATGTAAGTAGACGATGTCGGTACAACGACATGTAAACAGAAGTAATTGCCAAATATTTAATACTTATACTGATATCATTTCAAAGGTCAGTTTGTTCATCATTAGGAGAAGCATCGGCGATACGATATTTGTGTACCTGTCTCTTTGGTGTTAGCATGACTGGTCGGAATCAGACTGACTATATTGTATTATATGTATGTATAGACATGGCAATATTCTCCTGAAGGTTTTGACTTGTCTTTATGCTCTCAAGTGTGTGGAAAGTAGGGATGTTACGGAGGTGGTTTTATCGCAACCGAAGTCGGAGTCGGAGTTTTTAAATTTGTTTTTTCAGAGTCGGAATCGGAATCGGAGTCGGAGTCGGAGATGGAGGCTATGAAAGATGTGTAAAAAATAACACTTGATTTTAAACGAAATCAACGTCCTTAGTCAGTGGAGGACCTGTGTATCTATGGATGTTTGTTCCACTTTCATGCAAAAACTACTGAACGGATTTTGATGAAACTTTACAGTTATACAGCTTATACATTAGAATAAGACGAAGGCTATATTTTTTCCCCGTATTCCCACGGGAACGGGAACTACAGTGACAAATGTATGGGATCGTAATTATAACTTGACTTGACATGCGCGTAAGCTTTATAATACGACTAAGTAAAAGATACAAGACTAAAGAAATAGGCATAGTCTAGGTATAGTCACGTCATCGCATCATCATCATCAA
Source organism: Ethmia dodecea (assembly GCA_963855545.1). Lineage (NCBI taxonomy): Eukaryota > Metazoa > Arthropoda > Insecta > Lepidoptera > Depressariidae > Ethmia > Ethmia dodecea. Next base: position 9,731,661 of record OY979457.1, read on the forward strand.
CCCGTAACAGCCCACTGCTGAGCTAAGGGTCTTTCCTCACACACGAGGAAGTATGGGCTATAATCTCGCACGCGAGCCCACGCGCGGATTGGGAGATGGTGTTAAGCTAGTGGCCACTTAATAGTCAGAACTTTTCAAGCCACCCAAGGGTATCTGACATGGCTTACCGACTTCCATTGTGCGTAAACACAATGAAAACCGGGACCAACAATTTAACGTGCCTTCCGAAACACGGAAGCGCTCGTAATATAAATGTCACTAGGCGGTTACCCATCCACGTAGTTATTAATAGATAGTCAACGCCAACTAAGCGATTGAAACCTTCTCCTGCTGCTTGGCTGGCGGCGCTTACAGATGAATCCGAAGCTGTACAAAATGAAACAGCGTCATAATTAAAATCCGACTTATATATACGTCCTATCCGTAATAATTATCTCGGAAAGGATTGCATCACGGCGCTTGAAAAGAGCGTCGAATGTCGCGCTTTCATTCGCAATACGTCATAGCTAGGGTTGTGCCTGGATGGAAAATATAATTGTCGATAGTTTTCTCTTCTCTTTCCTTATATACGAGGAAGAATGTGACTTAATATCCCACGCGAGCTCACCTTGGATTGAGAGGGAGTTAGGGTGATAAGCTAGTGACAATCTGACTGTCAGAATCTTTCAAACCATCAAACGGTATCTGACATGTAATGAACTAATGATTTCCGTTGTGCCTGAATACAGTGTGACCTTAGAAATTAATGATTAGAGAGCCTTGTTCTTATAAAAAATCTGTCATCTGTTTGTTATGTCTACTATCAATAATATTCCAATATAAATCTGTCGGCTGATTCTTAAGAGGGGAAAAAGAAAACATGCTCACACTTTTATCCGCGAAGTGGTCGACAGTATTTCATTCCTGGACATACCTACTTCTTACCATTGGATTTTGGACCCCTAAACGTGACAGGTGTGGTGAGTAAAATCGACAAACTATGTAGTTTAGAAACAGGAAGTAAATGCTAACGAATAGTCCAAAATTTCCCTAAATTAATTAACGGAAACGGGTACGGCACAAACAGGAAACATGGCAACCCTACCCGCACAGGAACTGTATCGCTTTCAGGTGCTAAAAATTTTCACTACCTTACCCAGAGTACTTAAAGTAGATATTCGAATAAAACCTCTTTACACCCTTTTTACGCTACTAGTGCCACCGTGGCGATTTTAAAAAGATGTGCGGCTTTGCCGGTAGACGTTTCATGAAATTTTTATGACACAACCCTTTGAGGTGGGCCGGAGTCTAAACGAGAAAAATGACTTGAATGTCCATGGTTTTCTGGGTCAAGTGGGGTATGACGAGGACACGGTATAACCAAGGCTTTCAGGACGCTCCTGAATATGGGACAGTGTGTTTGTCGTACCTGATTTGTTTTCGAATTCACGCGGTCTTGTTCTAGATATGGGTGAGATAGGAAAGTGAAGAGGGTTGGTTATGAATTTATTCAAATATGCAATATTTTGTTTTGGCCATAAATAAAGGTGTTCTCTTAAAGAGATTAGTGTAGACAGGGTTGTAAGTAAAGTATTTTTATTAATAGTTTTGCACCAACAAAACAAAAACAAAGTCAAAAAGTTTTGGTGCACTGTCAGATTTTTTAACGGGAAAGGCGTGTAAAATTATATCCTACTAGGTAATTGTAAAACTATGTATGTTTGTTACGACTATGTATTTTCATTCCATCATCACATAGTCTTACTATATGATGATTCTTTGGACCCCTAACCATGATAGGTGAAAGCTCACTTCCCATGAAAGTTATCACATAAAATAATAAACAAAACTCTTACCTGCTTACATACATACATATGCTTATGCTTACTTTTAACTAAGATATAATTATTAAACAACTGTCAAACTACAGATTCCAGCGGGCGTATTCACGGAGATTCTATACACGATATTCGACTCGGAATCGGAAAATCTGTCGAAAGGTTTCGAGAACGGCTATACACAGATGTCATATTTGACATAAGGATTCGATAGATTTTCCGATATCGAGTATCGAATCTCCCTGAATACGCCCGCTGATAAAATAGACTTTCGAGTTTCGATAGTCCTTGACCGCTCGTAGCCCACTGATATTTTTTTTAAAGAGATAGTGTCGTGTTGAGTTTTAAATAGATTTAATTGTGTTGAAATATTTGAGAGAGTGAATTCACGCACAGTAATGTGGCTAAAATAATTAGTTATCCGAAAATAACTATGCAATACATGCTGCTAAATGTATTGTTATGTAATTTAGCACACATAGATCCAAATATATGATCAATTCGAAGGTATTTTTAGCTTGAAAAATTTAGCTTGAGTCAGATATTTTCTATTCATTGCGTTGGACATTCCTACTGACTATTTTTTATTTTTTTATTATTAATATTAATTTCACAGGTAACTATTTAATTTGATAGTGAAAAGAAAAGACAGGCCTTACAGTCTCAGCAGATTAACTATTGTTAAGACTTTAAACCCAAAGGGGTAGCAGTGATTTCTTCTTCTTCTTTTCTCTGGCTGGAAAAATGGCTTTTCACCATGGGTTTGGTGATTTTCGCCAATGTCCAGTAAGGGAGAAAATGTACGGTAAAAATGAGTAAGTCAAGTAGCTGTCTCTCCACTGTGCCCTCTGCTAATCAGAGAGACACGAGGAGAGTCAGCGTGTGGTAGTATTAGCTGTGACTGAAAAATGGACACAGAAGGCCTGTGTCCATTTTTCAGTCCACCTAATATTTATATCTTCCACATTCTTGTTGTTGTTGTTTTTTTCCCGTCTTTCTTTATTTCTTTCTTACACTAGTAGATCAGCAGAGTGCATCGTCACGTTTTCAGCGCTAAGCTTCGTCATGTTATCTTACATATTTTATATCCGCAAGCCAGTGCCAGCCCCGTTGTCCAGGGTTCGCAGCGAGAAAACGACTACCATGCACCCAAGCAGTGATTTTATCTCGAAATAATCCTTATAATTAACGGGTTAGCTGTCGGCTAACCGCTGGCTTTGTGTCCCTGTCTTCTGAATCGGAGGTTGCGGGTTCGATTCCCAACCGGGGCCAACATTTATGCGGATGAACGTATGCGTTGATGTCGTGCCTGGGTATTTATGTGTATTTAAGTATGTTTATCAGATGTTCTACATATTCCTTATCACAGCTCTTCGTAGTTCGGTTAATTTGTGTCCTACACTTTATTTATTAACTCACTTCTATTTAAAAATATTCTTACTATAAAGTTGTTCTTGTTTTCAATTATTAATAGAACATTAACGGCCACGGAAGTGGCTTGATATAAATCCTTAATTTTCTTCTGCATGCCCGGCAGAAATGCAAATCTAATTTAGTTCCAAGTGTAACAAGAAAATGTAAATCAAGAAACACTTGGGCCACTTGAGATTCCATTTCATTATCGTGTTTAGCTTTATATTATTCAGTTTTGTTTTAAAGCATTGATTTTTTATGGAAAACGATTACGATGGCAAGATACCCTAGCTTATTTTAAGGTCTCCTTTTAGGTTATACACACAAGTTTGTCTATTTTAGTGTGTTTATTTTATAAAAATATGGTCACGCCTTATAAACCGGGGAGTCGATAAATGTATCACATTCCTGGAATTACCCATTATTAACTTTTTAGTAAGATCTTATACTAGCGATACATTCCACAAGTACGTAAACAATAGATACACTATTATAATATTATAAGGAGGTAAATTTTTTCGTATTTCTGTAGAAGGTCTCTCCAAATTACTGAACTGATAGAAAGATTTATTCCCGAGTGACGTAGGCTATGTTATGCACGTGTTAGAATAATGGTTATTATAGTTAGAGATTGATTTGTTTGAAACTTTGTTTTAACGAATACATTATAAACGTAAATATCCTACTGACATTTTAAAAGGATAATATGATTAGATATATTGATTATTAGTATCCTATCACCGGTAAATAATATTATTTAGCAAAAGTGTGAAGTCGCTTGTGATTGGTCGAAATATCTCATGACACGAAATTAGCGGGAAAGGGTTTATAAATAGCAATGTCACTGTACCGGAGGTGTTCATTGTTATCATCTTACTTGTAAGTCGTTACTATGTTCATTTTACCAAGAGATTGTGTCCTGGCGGAGTTTATATACCTACCCAAGTACCACGATGTATAAAGATAAGTATTAGCATAATTGTTTATAATATTATACTATTGTGTGTCTAGTATTGTACAACGTGTAGTGATCCAAATTGTTCCTAGAAATTATTATTGAGATGATATGATACGAAATACCTATTGTGTTGCTGTGGAGTTTCTTGCCAATTCTTCTCCTCAGCGATAACACACCGAATTGGCAAAATAAAAGATTGATATGAAATAGTTATTGTAGTGTTTGCTTATTACATCCCCACTAATTAGTTAAATAGTCATCCTGACATAATAATGTAAAGTAATTACATTACAGTAGGTACATGATTCTAGTATAAACTAAACATTTTAATATCACCTTCACCTAAATAATTAGTTTCCTTTGTACCTAACTACCAGCATTATGTTTTAGATATACCATTCAGTTGGTAACAGTTATATTAGAACAATAACAATAGTACCTACCTACCTTATCACATACCATGAGATATTATCCACCTATAACATATCTCTCCGTAGGTAGGTATGTTTTAGAAGAAAACCAATTTAACACTATAAAAATCTAACACACGTGTGAAACCGCAGAGCGCACCTTGTTAGTTACAATTAAATTAATTTGACATAACGCGAATTTGATAAATTATCAAAGGGAATGAAAATAATTGTATTTTTTTTAACAAACCAACAGGGGTTAAAATTGGGTACCTTGTTAAAAAGCGTGTAGAAGGGTGGTTGTCTATTGTCTGCCAAGTATTTTTCTTTGGCATTGAAAGCAAATCGTCGGAGCATGATTTGTGCAAAATCGTTTTAAAAATCTTCATAAGTATCATTAGTTTCTTCAATGTTTAATGACAAGTAATTTGGGAGATATATTATCCTATCTGATGACGAGGAGTTTAAACTGTATAGCGTGAGTGATTAGGCTTTATTTCTTAAATCCTTACAAGCTTTAACGTGGGAGAGCCATGCTTCGGCACGCTTGGGCCGGCTCGACCGGAGTGATACCACGGCCTCACAGAAAACCAGCGTAAAGCAATGCATTGCGTTTCGTTGAGTGAGTGAGGTAACCGGAGGCCCCAATCCTCCCTCCCCCTAGCCTCCCCTCCCCCCTCCCACTATTCCCACCTCCTAAGGCCGGCAACGCAGTTGTGACTCTTGAGTTGCAGGTGTCCATGGGCGACGGACGTCACTTACCATCAGGTGACCCGTCTGCTCGTTTGCCCCCTTTTTAATCATAAAAAAAAAAAAGCAGTGGCGCACTTATACTTTTCATAAGTATAAGTTACTTCAGTTTGTGCCGCCTTTTAATAAATAGAAATGGAAGTGACCGAAGTTGTTTACTGACTTAAAAAAGGAGGAAGTTCTCAATTCGGTTGTAGGTATTTTGTTTTTGAGCATTGCGTTCATAATAAACCTCGAATTGCATTTTTCTCTCTCTTAAACATTTAACCGTACCGTTCACCTGTTTATGTCGCAAAAAGCAACAAAAAGAAGGGAATTAATTGTGCAGGTATAAATGAGATAGGTTTGTGATAAATACAATTACTTAAAATACTGGTTTCCAAAATCTAGTCTTGGTGAAAGGAGAGCGACCTCTCACTTTTTATTAATTGTTATTGGTCATATTTGGCTGACACTATTATGTCTACCTCATATGGGCCATATGGGGTAGACAGCAGAAAGCTTGTATTAAATATAACATAAAGGCAAGACAACAATGAGTAGGTCGCTTATATGGAAGGTAGTCGCTTCTTATAAAGTAAGTGACACATCATTTACAACCTTTACGTACTAAACGAGCCACATAAGAGTACCCAAAATCGAGGTGGCTGTCTATTTTCTCTGCCTACCCCTTTGGGAAAAAGGTGTGTGCATACAAATGTAGCTATTTATTGTTGTACTACTTATTGAATACAATATAAATTACTTACGTAGGTACATGCTTCGCTAATGAAAATAATCAACTAATATTTTAAATGCGAAAGAGAGTTTGTTAAGATTTCACGAATAAACAGGTGGATTGATATTCATGAACTTTGGTATATAGATATCTTGGAAAAGGACATACTATCTGCTTTTCATCACGCGGGCAACTGCTAGTCTATATCTGTGCCATCAAAAACAAAACTTGTCAAAAAACCCAAGTCTCGCAACTCAGTTCTTCTACCGTAAAAAGTTGTGAGATCCATGTAATACCAAGTCGGTTAATTTATTCAGTCCTTACTAAGGGACCTTCTGTCTTAAGTAATTATGTAATTAGCTAACCTAACAACATCTTATAGTGACCTTATCATTATTAAAATTCTTTTATGTTTTATATATAGTTTGACTTGGCCATTTGGCACTTTTCAGAGCAAATAGGACCATCGACTGACCATTGACATGTCATTGTCATCCAACAACGACGTTGACATTTAGTGGAATTGGCCCCTGGTTGACAGATTGGCTCACCACACAGCTAAAACTACCTACCGGGCCTAGGCATCGGATAAGAAAGAATTTTGCGGAATTCTCACGAGAAAACGGTAAAAAACGAGATCTGCGCTCCCCCTAGTTTCTCCTAAAACTATTTCCTAAAAACTTTGACGCCTCATTTTTCTCAACTAAATATCATTAGATTGACCTACATTACCTACATCGTATTCCACGGGCTTACCTTTATTCAAACATGTATCTATCATCTGTAGAATACAAGCGTGAAACAGAACATCGCACGGGCATCAGACGGGCCTGTTGGCTCGGTTGGTAGTGACCCTGCCTTCTGAGTCGGAGGTCGCGGGTTCGATCCCCGCTCGGGGCCAACATTTGTGTGCATGGACATGTTTGTTGGCTTCGTGTCTGATCGTTTAATATTTATTTAAGTATGTTTATCAGTTGTTTAGTACCCATAGTACAGGCTCTGCATAGTTTGGGACTGAATAACCGTGTATAAATTGTGTCCTACAATTTATTATTATTATTATCGGGCCATCACCATTCCGACATAGCTCCGTTTAAAATGTAAGATAGGACGAGTAATATTAAACTTATCTGCATGGCTTGAAGGCTGGCTTAAGAACAAGACGGATCGCGCAATATGCTCCGAGTAAATATTTTAATTAGGTGTAGCCTAGCGGACGTAGCCTAATTTATAGCCTAGAGAGCAGACGCCTCCGTCAAAGAAGTAAGTAAAAGTCTTGAGCAAACAGAATTACTCGTATTCGTTTCGTAGTTGTATCTATGAGGCGAATTTATTAGATTAATTTGCGATGCTGTTTGTTGTAGCTACATGAAAAAGCGGCCAAGTGCGAGTCGGACTCGCGCACGAATGGTTCCGTATCTACCATTATCTATAAAAACGCAAAAAAAACACGTTTGTTGTATGGGACCCTTAAATATTTATTTAGTATTTATTTATTAGCGGCAACAGAAATACTTACATAATTTTTGAAAATTTCAACTTTCAACTATCTAGTTGAAATTTTCAAAAATTATGTAAGTATTTCTGTTGCCGCTAATAAATAAAAAATACAGAAATACTTACATAATTTTTGAAAATTTCAACTTTCAACTATCTAGTTGAAATTTTCAAAAATTATGTAAGTATTTCTGTTGCCGCTAATAAATAAATACTAAATAAATATTTAAGGGTCCCATACAACAAACGTGTTTTTTTGGCGTTTTTATAGATAATGGTAGATAGCTATCGCGGTTCCTGAGATACAACCTGGTGACAGACAGACGGACGGACAGACAGCAAAGTCTTAGTAATAGGGTCCCGTTTTTACCCTTTGGGTACGTAACCCTAAAAAAAGTGCGTTGTCTCATAAAGTTCAAAGAAGCTACTGGCTCATTCCGTTCACATAACTTAGATTTTTGATGTCCTTTGAAAAGTAATTATTTAATCAAGTAGTATTCCTTGATTATCTCCCCTAGTGCCTAGGAAACTGGCTATCTATCGAAATAAAGAAGTGATCGATATAGAATTGAATAAAGGCATGCGATTCACATTAACTTAGGTTAATCAGGTTGTTTTAAGAATGTCTTCTTAATTAATGTGCAGTTTTAACAACTCGTTATTTGTCTTTAGTAGTAGGATACAATCTGTTAGCACTATATTGTTTTATTGGACTTCGCATGGACTTTTATCCGGTTTTATGAAGTCACATGACATTTATCTGTTGGGGCTATGATTAAAGTACGACAAAGTAGAATATATGAAACAGTTCAACAACACCTAATTACAAATTAAGTACAAACGGCATACGCTCACGCCTTTTATTCCAATGGGGGTAGGTAGAGGTGTTCCATTTCTGGAAATAAGGTGACCCGGGGCTATTGTAGCTGGGGGGCTATTGTATCTGTTCTTATTAACTCATTTCCTGTAGATATTTGTGTATTGAGACATCTATAAACTGATGGAGGAACAAAAAATGGCACCACTGAGCCGTCGGTTGGCGTCCTTACAACGTCATGTTCTTTTTCGGCCATTTTACGTTGTGTTTGCCAGAAGACTGTCTTCCGATTTTATTCTGAAAAAAATACTGTGCAGTGGTTTTCCGTTGAAAATTTACAGTAAGTAGTTATACAATATGTATCAGAAAGGTGAAATAATAATTAAGGGTCATATAAAGTAGCTTATATACAGTTCGGGAAAAATGTCTCTTGTTTAATATATACTATAAATTTGGAGTAAAACGACGTGGAAGTTATCATTAAAAAAAATCATTTTCAACCCTTAAATCAGCTGCTAAATGCTGTTGAACTCTCTATTAAGTGACTAAACATGGTACAGATAAGACATCGTGTTTTTACCTACGAAAAACTAGACAGAGCCTACACTATGAGTACTAAATAACTAATAGATGTACTTAAATAATTATTGAAAACCCAGTCACGAAGCCCACAAAAATGTTCATTCACACAACTGTAGGCCAACATATGTTGTTCAGCGGGAATCGAACCCGCGAGCTCCGGTTCTGAAGGTCACTACCAACTGAGCCAACAGGCCCGATAATACCTACTCCATCATTATTTTTTTCCCCATAGTTTTAAAGAAAACCTACTAATTTACCTACGTAAATATCTGACATTATTAGTCTTTGATAGAATTTTGTAGTCCACGTGGATTGCGGTCTTAGATCAATGAAAAATCCATTGATCACTAGGAACGTCCGCGCGCTCCTTTTTGGCCAATAAGGACACTGCGCAAAGGTCAAAGGGCCGTCGGCGGCATTATTAAAGAGTCTAGCTCCACCCTCTATTTATTGAATGGTTCCGTATGTTTTAAAAAATATTACTAATTCTAAGTCTTTTACCTTATTTCACGTTATTATTATTTCACAATTGAGAAAAGTAAATTATGTAATTAATTGATTCATTATCATTGTATCGCTTAAAATTATTTTTACGTCTTTTATCTTCATAGGTTTATGTTTAATTTTCAACTGAACCCTATAACAAAATTTTAGAAAATCGGCAAATTCTTTCATTTTCAAATCAATGAACTTAGTTGCTTCCTATCTATCAACGAGTGAAGACGTGTTATAATCAAAGAATATGACTCGCAACAGTCGTTACAGTGTCTCACGATTATTCAAGTGAATCTTATGAAATGACTTTGTGTCGGTGCTCCTGATGGCAATATCAGTCGAGTTAGGGAGCTGTGTCACGTGCGCTTCGCCGAAGGTAGACCGCTGGATGAGCAGCGGATGCTATCCTTCAGCTGCTTCGGGAGAATTTGTCAGGTGTCTGCCTCCGCGCGAGGCTGGTTCGTTCCGCGCTCAAACCCCCAAGGTCGCGCGCCTGTACGTCTACTCGTGGTACCGGGACCTGCGGCTGGTGGTACCTACCCACTGCGCGCACGGGTGGACATTTTGAGTTATTGTGCGGTATTAATGTGTGTGTAAACCAATAGTAGGTCGGACCCAAATCCCAAAGTGTAAAAGTTGGATGAAACTACATGACTAGTATGTAGGTAGGTATTACTTGTTTAATGACAATGTTTTGATCAGTTAAATTTATTATTGAATAAAAACTATGCTTTTACCTCTAATTTTTTTTGAATAAATAATTACTGCTATTAATAACTTTTATTATTTCCAATAACATTTACCCTAGAATAAAATAGGTAGGTATGTTAAGGCGCGGGCGGCGACCGGCGCTCGGCGCGAGCGATCAGCTGCGCGCGCAGGCGCTACCTGCCACTACTACGGTCAACGACACTAGCGCGTAGGGAGCCCCTACGCTTTTATTCTTCAATCACAGGGTTGGCGAAAATTCACACATAAAAAGTAATTATTAAGTTTATATGAAAGAAAAAAGTTGCTATATTAGATCTGATATTTTTGTAGGTATTTCGTTACACGATATACATATACACCCTTCAATATTATTTCACCTTTCTGATACATATTGTATAGTGAAACGTACTTTTAAAACTGAGATTATTTATCTATCCTGTGTTGTTATTATCTGGATTTATTCACGTAGATACATTAGCCTCACCAAAATTCTGTTGCGGGGTAAATGTACCTAGAGGTTAGATACAATAGCCCCGTAAATTTTAGTATGGAGTAAAAATTTACTAGTGATGTTTCAAGTTTACAGAAATTGTCGGTATTTTTTTATTATTTATTATAAAAATGCATTCGTATCGTAATTTTAAAAAGCAGATGTAAATAATTGTCTATAATATTATATATTCATAATCTATATATATAAAGAGAGAAGTCCTGACTCACTGACTCATAAACGCCCAGCCTAAGCCCTTAGACCTAGAAAGCTGTTTTTTTTACAGCTATTGTTTTTAAGACGTAAGGTAGCACTAAGAAAGGATTTTTCGAAATTCAACCCTTAAGGGGGTGAAAAAGGGGTTGAACGTTTGTATGGAAAACCTTCATTTTTGAGTGTATCAATTCAAAACTTTGTAAAAATACTCTATAAAACAAACGACAAGAAACGTATTTCATAATTTTTAAAAAACACCCCTTAAGGGGGTGAAAGAGGGGGATGGAGTTTGTATGGAGACGTGTTGTTTTTTACGTCTATCAACTTGAAACTTGGCACGAATACTTTTAGAAATAAATGAGTAGATACGTGTTTTTGGATTTTCCGAAAATCGTCCCCTAACGGGGTGAAAGTAGGGGTTGAGTTTGGAATGTATGGAAAACCTTCATTTTTAGGTGTATCAATTCGAATCTTTCTAGAAATACTCCTCAAAACATACAAAAAGACACGTATCTCTGGGTTTTGTAAAAAACACCCCCTAGGGGGCGAAACAGGAGGTGGGATTTTGAATGGAGATGTGTTGTTTTTGACGTGTATCAACTTGAAACTTGGTAAAAATACTTTTAAAAATAAATGAGTGGACACGTGTTTTTGGATTTTTCGAAAACTATTCCCTAAAGGAGTGAAAGTAGGGGTTGAAGTTGGTATGAAAAAGTGTGGTTTTTTCCTACTATCAACTTCAAACTTATTATTATATTCTTCAAAAGTCTCCATACAAAGTCCACTTCTTTTTTTAAGAATTCACTATAGGTTCCCTCTATATATATAAAGAGAGAAGTCCTGACTCACTGACTCATAAACGCCCAGCCTAAACCCTTAGACCTAGAAAGCTGTTTTTTATTACAGCTATTGTTTTTAAGACGTAAGCTAGCACTAAGAAAGGGTTTTTCGAAATTCAACCCTTTAGAGGGTGAAAAAGGGGTTGAACGTTTGTATGGAAAACATTCATTTTTGAGTGTATCAATTCAAAACTTTGTAAAAATACTCTATAAAACAAACGACAAGAAACGTATTTCATAATTTTTAAAAAAACACCCCTTAAGGGGGTGAAAGAGGGGGATGGAGTTTGTATGGAGACGTGTTGTTTTTTACGTCTATCAACTTGAAACTTGGCACAAATACTTTTAGAAATAAATGAATAAATACATGTTTTTGGATTTTCCGAAAATCGTCCCCTAACGGGGTGAAAGTAGGGGTTGAGTTTGGAATGTATGGAAAACCTTCATTTTTAGGTGTATCAATTCGAATCTTTCTAGAAATACTCCTCAAAACAAACAACAAGACACGTATTTCTGGGTTTTGTAAAAAACAACCCCTAGGGGGGCGAAACGGGGTGGGGTTTTGTATGGAGACGTGTTGTTTTTTACGTCTATCAACTTGAAACTTGGTACAAATACTTTTAGAAATAAATGAGTAGATACGTATTTTTCGATTTTCCGAAATTCGTCTCCTAACGGGGTGAAAGTAGGGGTTGAGTTTAGAATGTACTATGGGAAACCCCTGATTTTTAGGTGTATCAATTCGAATCTTTCTAGAAATATTCCTCAAAACAAACAACAAGACACGTATTTCGGAGTTTTGTAAAAAACACCCCCTAAGGGGGTGAAACAGGGGGTGGGTTTTTGTATGGAGATGTGTTGTTTTTGAAGTGTATCTACTTGAAACTTGGCACAAATACTTTTAGAAATAAATTAGTAGATATGTGTTTTTGGTTTTTCCGAAAATTGTCCCTTAACGGGGTGAAAGTAGGGGTTGAGTTTGTAATGTATGGAAAACCTTCATTTTTGGGTGTATCAATTCGAAACTTTGTACAAATACTACTCACTTTTGTACCTATGTATTGTTATTGACCTATATTTGACTTGGATGAATATATAATAAATCGAATGTACAATGAAAAAATGTCCTCAAAACAAACCACAACACGTACTTCGGGATTTGCAAAAAACACCCCCTAAAGTCATGAAACAGGGGGTTGGAGTTTGTATGGAGACGTGTTGTTTTTTACGCCTATCAACTTGAAACTTGATACAAATACTTTTGAAAATAAATGAGTAGACACGTGTTTTTGGATTTTTCAAAAATCGTACCCAAAAGGGGTGAAAGTAGGAGGTTACAGTTGGTATTTTTTTTATTATATAAAAGGGTCAAACGGGCAGACGATTCACATGATGGTAAGGGACGTCCGTCACCCATGGGCACCTGCAACTCAAGAGTCACAACTGTGTTGCCGACCTTTGAGGTGGGAGTAGGGGGAGGGGAGGGGAGATTGGGGCCTCCGGTTACCTCACTCATTCAACAAAACGCAATGCATTGCTTTACGCTGGTTTTCGGTGAGGCCGTGGTATCACTCCGGTCGAAGCATGGGTCTCCCACGTTCATGTATGTATGGAAAACCCAAATTTTTTTGGTGTATCAATTCGAAACTTTGTAAAAATACTCCTCAAAAAAAATAACAAGACACGTGTTTCTGGATTTTCTAAACCCCTCTCACCCCCCCCTGAGGGAGGGAAACAGGGCGTTGGAGTTTGTATGGAGACGTGTTGTTTTTACGTCTCTTAACTTGAAACTTGGCACAAATACTTTTACAAATAAATGATGAGACTACTGTTTTTGGATTTTTCGAAAACTATTCCCTAAAGAAGTGAAAGCAGGGGTTGAAGTTGGTATAAAAAAGTGTGTTTTTTTTCTACTATCAACTTGAAACTTGGCACAAATACTCTTCAAAAGTCTCCATACAAAGTCCACTTCTTTTTTTGAGAATTCACTATGGGTTCCTTGAGGGACTTTGTTTGTTATAATGAGCACATGCATAGCCTTTGGTATCAAGAACTAATTAAAAAATCATAAACCAGAGAGTGTCCTAATACGTAATCAGTATAATTTTTAGGATGTGTAAATTTTTTTCAGAAAAACGAATTAGCATAGAACTGAATTTAGTTAGGGCTACCTGTGGAAACCGTACTGTTATCGCTCTTTATTTGAGAAATTTTGTTAGACAAAACTAAAGTACGAACGCATTACCATATTTTTATATTATTATACTAATTGGGGTGTATGAGGAATTGCGCTTATTCTGGGACGCGTTGTATATAGGGTGTTTTAAATAACAAAAATATAAATAAATAGCAATGATAGCCTACTGGCTAAAGAGCCCGCCTCTCATTCGTGAGGCTCGGGTTCCAATCCTGGCATGTACAGTCAAGTTTTAGTAAGGATCCCTAATTCTTTTTCGTTATAGATATAGCCTATGTTACTAAGGAATAATGTAGCATTCTAATGGTGAAAGAGTTTTTTTAATCGGTCCAGGTTTTTGAGTTTATTCGTTATTAACATAGGTACAAAACTACAAATCTTTCCTCTTTATAATATTAGTGTTGATAGATAGATAGTGTAGATTATCCTTCTTGATATATTTTTGAAACGCAAAGGAATAACAAATTCTACGCGGACGAAGTCGCGGGCATCAGCTAGTCCCCTTAATATTATAAATTCGAAAGTTTTTTTTAGGGTTCCGTACTCAAAGGGTAAAAAACGGGACCCTATTACTAAGACTCTGCTGGCTGTTTGTCTGTCAGTCACCAGGCTATATCTCATGAACAGTTATAGTTAGACAGTTGAAATTTTGACAGATGATGTATTTCTGTTGCCGCTATAACAACAAATGCTAAAAAACAGAATGAAATAAATATTTAAGGGGGCTCCCATACAAAAAACGACGTTTTTGCTCGATATTGATAACGGGCTGTATCTCATGAATCGTGATAGTTAGACAGTTTAAATTTTCACAGATGATGTATTTCTATTGCGCTATAACAACAAATACTAAAAAACAGAATAAAATAAATATTTAAGGGAGCTCCTATACAACAAAAGTGATTTTTTTGCTTGTTTTTGCTCGATATTGACAATGGCAACAGGTATACGCTTGAAATATTCACAGAATATTAAGTTATATATATAATTAAAATAAAACAAATATTTAAGGGGGGCTCCCATAGAGCATTTGATGATTGATGACAAAATGTTTTTTTATAAAAACGGCAAAACAATCATGTCTGTTGTATGGGAGCTTCCCTTAGATACTTGTTTTATTTAATTTAATTGTTATTAACCTATTTATTTATTTTTAGATGGTTCGTCACTACAAACCTAATCTGAAAAAATACTCTGAAAATATCGACATTACACAATCACTACATCCCAACACTATCTTAGCAGTAAAAAGCTACAATAGCCCCGTTTTCATATTCAAAATAATTTAATAGCATATTACACCCTATTATTAGATAGCTAAGATTCAAAATCATTTAAATAATAACAAAATGAAATTCAGCAACTCGGCTAGACAATTGTAGCTATTACCACAAAAGATTTAAAAGCGTTAGATACAATAGCCCCTAGAGTGGGGCTATTGTAGCTTTCGTCACTTTTTAAAATTTTCAGCTATTTCACCGCTAACCTAAAAGTTTTTTGCTAGTTTCTATTATTAATCTGAAAAGTCAGATAAACGTGTGAGAGATTTATTCGCAAAATATTACTGTAAGATATAAAATGATAAAATTATAACAACTCAAAGATACATCTTTTTGTTGTTTAGATACAATAGCCCCGGGTCACCTTACCCATGTTTCACAAGTTTATTCTTTGGACCCCTAAACGTTACACATGCCTCAGAAATAATTCTGGGACCTGTGGGAATACAAAAATTTAGTTTGTTAGGTAGCATGTAAGTAACAACTCTATAATGTACACCAATAAAAATATGCAACAAGTGACAATGATAAAGAAGTACAATGCAAATGCAAAGTAAATATTTCTTCCAGACAGCCTAGGATGGATGTAACTGAAATAAACAGATGAAGGTAGGCGATTCACTAAAGTTAACAATGGATTAAGGTACTTATATACATAAACCGTTTTCTATAAATATATAAAAAATAAAATACACAGTACATAGATAATAATAATAGGTAGGTACTCACGCAGAGAGAATACGATGTTTAGAGAAATATAATATGCTAATAGGTAATACCGCTAATATAAGGTAATACCGTTAAGGTAATAACTCTATATCCAGGCGTGTACGCCTGAGATGAGTTGAAATGAGTTCGTTGATGGTTTTCGCTTTTTATCGTTGACTTATACATATGTATATATATATATATATATGTATATACAACAAGTAACGGAACAGTTCGGTTTCCAGACATTTTTTGGTGCATTGTACGACGAGATTTTATTATGATTGAGTAGGTACCTATGTTAAGATGCTATGACGAGATTCTGTTATAAGCAAATGAACTTAGGGTGTAGTTTTATATAAACCTAAATTTTTCGTCTACTAATAAATAAACTTAATTACTTATATTTACTGGCTAAAAAAGGTGGTTCATAAATGTCTATACGTATAATGTATATATATATTACGCGTAACAGAATAAACGCAATCCCTGAAATTAGTTTGATCAGTGTCGACTACTTATTCAATTTCAGCTATTTTTAATGTGTAAAATTTAAAAAAAAATGAATTATCGTATCTGAATTTAGTGCTTTCTATGGAAATCGTGCTATTATTAATCGATATTTAAGAAAATTTGTTAGACACAGCTAAAGTTCCATTGCATCATATTTTTTTTTATATTAATATACTAATTGGGGTGTACGAAAAATTGCGTTTTTTCTATTACGCGTAATATATATATACATTATACGTATAGACATTTACGAACCACCTTTTTTAGCCAGTAAATATAAGTAATTAAGTTTATTTATTAGTAGACGAAAAATTTAGGTTTATATAAAACTACACCCTAAGTTCATTTGCTTATAACAGAATCTCGTCATAGCATCTTAGCATAGGTACCTACTCAATCATAATAAAATCTCGTCGTACAATGCACCAAAAAATGTCTGGAAACCGAACTAAGCTGCAATTTCCAGAACATTCCTTTGAAGTAGTCTTCCCGCCATTAGCTTTCAGGTTGACGTTAAAAGAAGTGAGAGAGTGGAGAAGTGGGTGTTTCTTGTCTCAAAAGCCTCAGTTTAGAATTCAAAACATCGTTGACTCTTTACTCAACAACTCAACTTTACTCTTTAGAAGAATAACGTAATAAATAAATAATGTTTAGAATCGAACAAAAAATCTCGGAGGCGATGGTAAAATTTCAAACACCGACTCTACATAATGGCTTCATAAAAAGACTTATACAATATGTAACAGAATAAGCGCAATCGATTTAAGCTATTTTTAATATGTGTTAATTTTTTCCGAAAGATGAATTAGCGTGGCTGAATTTAGTGCTTTCTATGGAAATCGTGCTATTATTGATCGATATTTAAGAAAGTGGTTAGACAAAACTAAAGTTCGATTGCATCATATATTTTTTATATTAATATACTAATTAGGGTGTATGAGGAATTGCGGTTTTTCTGTTACGCGTTGTATTTATTTGCAAAGAAAAATAATAAAGTTCACCTTGTGGAATATTGGCCAGAAGATTAGGTACAACTTATCTAACGTTAAAAAAATGTTTCTGATAGGCTTACAAATAAAACAGAATATGTATTTTGTTTTATAGATACCTAGTGTTATAATGCTTTTTTCTGTATTATTTTTAGTTTTATATTTACAAGTAATTTTATGTTTCCTCAATCTAACGGAATAGTTCGAGCATACCTGTACCTATCACTAGTTTTATATAATGTGTATAGCTCTGTAAATGGCTGTATTTTTTGTTTATATTTATAAGATAAAGGTCCTATGTTTGCTGTTGAGCTCTAATACATAAATAAATATTCTGTTACAATATGCCTCGGTGATAAAAGGATTGAGATTATTGTTATTAAGAATCTTAGTTATCATAATTCATAGTAAGACATGAGATTAAAAAGAGCTGCCCTTGAGTTTCTTGCTGGCTCTTCTCGGGGTTCTGCATTTGGAACCAGCAACTCGTCGGTGGAGATGGGCTGCTATTTGCATTTAGCCAATCTTCATGGACGAGTTTAGAGTGCCTTGTTACTATAAAATATTGACGTTTCTAAGTGTATGTTTAATACCTATAGAAATAAATATTTTTTGATTTGATTTGATTTGATTCATAATTAACTCAGTTATTAGTGATGATAAAATGATTCTTGTAAATTTTGCTAAAATATCACTATAAACATCGAATACTGTAGTTTACGGTGCATCTGTAATGTAATATGTACTGTAATAATTATTAAATTATATTATTAAATATTAATTAAATTCCCCAAATCCCGATTGTTATATCACAAAACAAAATATGTTTTTAATGAAAGTACTGTAAATATCTGCACTGCACCGTGTCTGCGCTACAATTAAATTCCATTCCATAGGTACATTATCGTAAAGTTTATTAGTACTATGATAACGCGATTCGCTGTCAAGTGGAATTGGAACACAGCAAGTACAACCATGTATGTTGCCGCAACAAAGGTGAATGTTAGTCATTGATGTGATTTTGTTAAACTCAAACTCAAAATTAATTAATTTTAGTAGGTATATAAAATACACTTTGAAATGTCAATAACATAAGGCACACTAAACTCGTCCATGAAGATTAGCTAAATGTAAACAGCAGCCCATCTCCACCGACGAGTTGCTGGTTCCAAATGCAGTACCCCGAGAAGAGCCAGCAAGAAACTCAAGGGCAGGTTGAGGCATAGACGTAGATACAGGCTACGTTCCACTAAAGGCCCGCCTTTGCACGACCGCTGAAATTGCCGTTCCACTAACGGAAAAGGACCGTCGAAGTTGTAGGCGAATGTTATTGGTAGAAAATCTTGAGCGATGTATGCTCGTAAAAGCACGCCCTGACCCACCAATATTTTGTGGGCGCAGGAGGCGCGACGCGGTCGTGAACAGTGACGTCTTTTTTTTAAATTTAATTGTTAAGCACACAAATATTCTTATTGCTACACACATGCTAACTGTGTTAACAGGTTTGACCGTGGAATCGGAAGTCTCTTTTTAGACTTATTATATATAATAATAATAATATAATCTCACGCCTTTTATCCCCGAGGGGGTAGGCAGAGGTATTCCATTACCAGATATACCCACATTTCACGAGATATATTCTACCCCTATATAAACGTGATAGGTGGTGAGCCCATCGCCGGACCGGGTCTATTTACACATGTCTCAGAATTAATTCTGAGACCTGTGGGTTTCCTAACGATGTTTTATTTCACCGTCGAGCTAGTGATAAATATGTACGTAAGTTTGAAAAACTCATTGGTACATGCCAGGATTCGAACCCGAGCCTCACTGATTTTCGGCCGGCTCTTTAACCGTTCGGGCTATCACTGCTTATTACAATTTTAATATAACATTACATTGAGAGAAAGTGTCGCCGTAGAGCTAATGACGTGCAGCAATTGCTCGCGACGACCACGGGCTTCGGTGGAACGATACTGAGGGTGTTCCGGTCGTCGCGGGCGTTTAGTGGAACTTACACAGAGTTGTCTTTATTTGACGGGCATCATTGGTGAAGCCGTATAACCGAGAATTGAAACAAGTTCAGGGGCCTAATTCTCGCGAAACACGACATTTTCTCGAAGTCGACATAATGTCGATCCGGCAATGTCTACCTAAAATGTCTATTTCACTAAGAAATCGTATTCTCAGTTAGAATAGAGATGGTTGGTCGAGTGAACTTAAAATCTCTATTACAATGCGTTCCGTTTTCATCGACATAATCGTGAAAAAATATATCTCTACTTCGACATGATCTCTATTGTGCGAGAATTAGGCCCCAGAAAGTTAGATGTCGATATATTCGTGTACATAGGCTAAGAATTTGTCAGTTGGAATGGAAAATGGTTGGACAAAGGATATTTAGAACTTTATTCAAAATCCTAGATTTTAAAAACGCGATTGGTTAATAGTAGATTATTCAACAAGGGAATAAAGCACTGTTTTATGTCACGGGCGCGACATTGAATCCTGAAGGTAACGAAGGACTCCCAGTTTTACTCCCGAGCGCAGCGAGGGAGTTATGATTTAATTCTCGAGCGAAGCGAGGGAATTAAGACTGAGTCCTGAGTTTAGTGAGGGATTTAAGCGCCCAAGACAAAAACAGTTAAGCGCCCAAGACAAAAACAGTTTTATTCCCGAGTTATATACTCTACTTTTCTCATCTTATGCGAGACCATAAAATGCAATTGCATGGTAGTAGATTATTGACAATGCCTATGGCATCTAGTATAATAGACTCTGAAGTCAAAGTACTTTCATCACTCGACATTTTCGATATTTTTTTTGAAATGTTAAAGCTATAAAAGCGATACAGCAACTTGTTTCTGCCGCGGCGTGACCTAGGTACTTGATTTAACAATTGAAGATCGTGCGAATCTAGTTGGTCGCGGCTTCGGATTTCGAAAATCGAGTTGGCCACGACTGCACCACATTTTTCTTAACGAAATTAGACTTTATCGTCATAGCAATAAGGATTATGAAAATTACATTATTGACCTAGGGTTATAATGAAATTCCATACAACATTATAACCCGGTTAAAGCCAAGGGATATAATGTCTTGCTTTCGGTGACGTTTATCTATACATATAATAAAACTCTAACGGGGCCGTGTCTGTACATTAAATATTTTTTGAAAATTTTAACGGTAGTGTATATAGTTATCGATATAGATACCGAAACACCAATTTTTGGAATTTTTGTCTGTCTGTCTGTCTGTCTGTTTGTCTGTCTGTCTGGTTGTGCACGCATCACTCAAAAACTACTGGACGGATTTTGATGAAATTTGGTATGGAGATAACTGAGTACCCGGGTCAACATCTAGGGTACTTTTTATTCCAGGAAAATATCTCATTCCCACGGGAAAATAAAAAAAACTGGTTAAAAAGAGAAATACGTACTACTCCGAAACGATAACACCTAGAAACTTGAAAAATGGTATGAAGGTGTCTGATATGTCATAGGAAATTGGTATGAAGGGATTTTTGTAAATTCCCACGGGAACGGGAATAAACTAAATTCAAGCGGGAAAACGCCGCTGGGCACCCGCTATTTGAAATATGATATGTAGGTGTCTTAAGTATGTCGTAGGCAACCACTATGAAGGGATTTTCGGAATTTCCCACGGGAACGGGAATAAACTAAATCCAAGCGGAAAAACGCCGCTGGGCACCCGCTATTTGAAATATGGTATGTAGGTGTCTTAAATATGTCGTAGGCAACCACTATCAAGGGATATTCGGAAATTCCCACGGGAACGGGAATAAACGGAATCCGCGCGGGCAACGCCGCTGGGCACCCGCTAGTATGATATATAATCCGGCTTTGTCGAGCATGTGGTGTGAAAAATATAATGTTTTCGAGGTATTATGATTACTTGTACATTGTACTTTGGTTAATATTGGTATGTATATTGTGTTGTTTTTGGTACAATAAAGAGTTGTTGTATTGTATTTGGTCATTTCTTTGGCAAGCATTGTAGCCTAAACGGCTTGATAAATTTAATTTGAGGGGCCTACGCCTTTCATGTTTAAGGTTCGGATGCGATTTTTCTCACGTTAAGGAATCCGAAAAAATTACTAATGTAAAGCCGGTAACTCTGTCATCCTTTCGCGATATCGTTCGTAAGTGTATTCTTGACTATTTTGTATGGCTAAATATTAGACAAGCATCTTTACAATATCCTACTAATATTATAAACGCGAAAGTTTGTATGGATCGATGTATGGATGGATGTTTGTTCCTCTTTCACGCAAAAACTACAGAACGGATTTTGATGAAACAGTTATATAGCTTACACATAAGAATAACACATAGTCTATATTTTATCCCTGTATTCCCAAGGGAACAGGAACTACGCCGGTGAAACCGCGGGGCGCTGCTAGTTACCTAAATAAAAAGGAAAATTACTGTTTCACGTGAATACGGCGCGTATGTGAGGTGCGTGTAAAATTTTATCTAGCCATTGCGGAAGGTTTTCAGGTAAGTTGGTAATAATGTTAGACATTGGTTCGGGCCCTGACGCATACGTGACCGATTTGCTAAACAAACCCCGATGCCGAATCAAACCTACGCGTCTTGAAGCCGGCTTCAGGTCTTACCGTTGTCTACTATATAAAAATAAGTCGGGTTTTCCTTCCTGACGATTTAACTCCAGAACTGACTAACCGATTTCCATGGTTTTGCATTCGTTGGAAAGGTCTCGGGCTCCGTAAGGTTTATAGCAAAGAAAATTCAGCATTGCACCCGTGCGAAGCCGGGGCGGGTCGCTAGTAAATAAAATAAAATGGTGCGAACAAAATGGGTCCTATTATACTAAGCAATTGCTGTCCGTCCGGCTGTCCGTTTGTCCGTCAGTGGGCTGTATCTTATGAACCTTTATTATGGGTATAAAGTTGAAAATATTCCAAGATTGTGTAAGTATCTATTTCTGATAAAACAACAAATAATAAAAATTCAAAAATTCAAGGGGTCCCTTGCCGCGGTGTAGCCAAAACGGTTTGACTGATTTTAATGTTTAATAAAGTGTGGTTTAAGAATTTTGTCTGCAAGTCTGTCTATCCGTATGTTTGTAAGCGCATCTCGTAAAAACAACTGCATTAGGACACTCCCGTTAGGACACTCAAATATTATGTTCTAGTTCTGTGTTATTTATCTTTAAGATTTTTTTTTAAAGGTGTTCCTAATAAATATTTTTCTTTCTTTCTTTCTTTCATTAAATTAGATGTGATTTTCACAGTAGGCAAATTTTTGCAACTCACACTTAAAATCTAAAAGAGCTTTAAAAGAGCAGTGATAGCCTTACGGTTAAAGAGCCCGCTTCTCATGACGATAGTCAGTGAGGCTCGGGTTAAAATCCTGGCACGTATAAATGAGTTTTTAAAAACTTACGTACCTACCTCATCACTAGTATACAACGCGTAACAGAAAAAGCGCAATTCCTCATACACCCCAATTAGTATATTAGTATAAAAAAAATATGATGCAATCGAACTTTAGTTGTGTCTAACCAATTTTCTTAAATATCGATTAACAATAGCACGATTTCCATACAAAGCACTAAATTCAGCTACGCTAATTCATTTTTTTGAAAAATTTTACACATCTTAAAAATAGCTGAAATCGAATAAGTAGTCGATACTGAACAAACTAATTTCAGGAATTGCGCTTATTCTGTTACATGTTGTATATAAGCTACTATATGATCACTAGCTAGCTAGCGGTGAATGAAAACATCGTGAGGATACCAGCAGGTTTCAGAATTAAGGGGGTATTTCCAGAAATGGAATACCTCAGCCTACCCTCTGGGGGATAAAATAGGTGAGATTATTTATTTTATTTATTTTTACTTAAAGTCTGGTCTTTTACCTACATGTTTCATCTTGATACACCGCCTAGAAAAGTTATCTATATGTACAGAGTGTTTATTTAACTGAGTCAGTGCCGGGACGAAAAAGTCACATAAAACATGTAGGTACTACAGTCTACCATTCAGTAATCATAAGAATAAGTAGGTATTACTAAAAATAGTTGTTATAAATGTAACCTAATCCGCAGATTATTATCCTGCGTTATATCTCCTATTCATCGCTGTAGCCTTCCGAAAAACAGTCAACAACATAAATTCGAATTCTAAATACTGAATTTGCTCATCTGCTCAGTATGAACGTGCCCTTGTTGAGCATAGGCTTTTTCTCGCAAAGAGAGTAGAGGTGTGGTGCTGTTTACACGTCTTCGAATAGAGAAAGAACGGGACAGAATTAAGTTACCCAGTTCCTGTAAATCATAAAAAAAAAATCATTACAACCACCGAGGGATCCGATTCAACAAAAAAAGGTAGAAAAATATATCTTTTACCTTCCTTTTTTTAGTATTTTTACTATAATATAGTAAAGACAGAAGAATATACCTACTGTAATATTAGCGTATATACAGTAGGTATATTCTGTGAAACTATAAATCTCCTACATGGCTGTATCTTTTGCAAGTAATGGTTTAAAAATATACAGCCCTTTAAATAAAAAAAGATCTATTTTCTTTGACAGATTGTGTAATAAAAAATGTGTATTTCTCAAGTTATAATTTGGGAAAGCTAAGCACATATTTTTTTTAACTGGGTCTTCTCGAGAGAGCTTATTGACATCATCAAAGAAACTTATTTAATTCCAATAAAATTTAAACCAATCAATAGCTAAGTGAATCAGTTTGATTGTACCTTCCGACTCTTAAATCAGGAATCAGATAATATTTTGTGTTGGCTGGAGCGGTGTTAGCACCGCATTAGGTCGGGCGTTTTGTCCTTGTCTTTGCGATAGACGCAAGCAAATAAGTATATTTTTCATTTCTACGGGCGGAAAGCGGCAAATTTCGGCCCGCTGCGCTAAACGAAGTTGCCGCTTTTCGCCGCAAGAAAAAAAGTATACACACCTCGAGAAGTAAATAAGAAATCCTCAGATAACATGTTTGTAGAACTCGGCTTCGCCTCGGTCGAAAATTACATTTGATATGAGATATTTCTTATTATACTTCTCTAGATGTGTAATATACTAAAAAAAACAGACCAAGAGCGAGTTGGCCTAGAGAACAGCGGATGTCGCGCAATAAAAAAAAAAATCTTGTATGGGGATTGGGGGTTCTCTTAATTTTTTTTGAGATGGATGGATGGACGGATTGCTTGGGCTCAGAAATAGTTTCCTTTCGATGCGGACCCTTAAAAATTAGAATCCCGCTCCCGTGAGAAAATTATAACCTAGAAAAGTATGCTCCCCATTAAAGAAATAATTTGAAAATCGTTACATCAATTTTGGGTCCTAATTGTTACAAACAAACATAAAAAGTGAGTGAATCTAAAACCCAAGAAAAGTATGTACCTAATCCGTCTTTGTATACAATTTCTATAATTTATTTATTTAACTTTATGTACCAATCGTGTATTCGTTTTATACATTTCCAGTTACACAGATATATAAACAAAACAATTTTAGCCGACAAAACGGAATCATAGACAGTGGCTAATTCAAAATAAAACAATACTTGCTTAATTGGACACAGATTATTATTCACAGTAGATATATTTGTCTGGGATAGTCTGTAATTACAAAGATTATCTCGGCGGGATCCGCGGACGTGATCGGAAACTTGATAATTTCAAATTCGTGACTACGTCCGTCCGTCCGTCCGTAATCCCTAATGACTTGCGCTAATTGTGCTGGTGTCACCGCCCGATTGATTTGATATTTATATCACAACTTGATGGTTCCATTGTTTCCCGTTCCCGTGGGAAAATCTTTGTAGAAAACTTTATGCTTCTAGACCCAGTGGTTTCGGCTCTGCATTTATTGATCATTCAACCATTCGGTTTCAACTTTTAAATATATAAATAAACTAGCGGTTCTGCGCGGTTTCACCCGTGTTATTTCCGTTCTCGTTAGAATACTCGAATAAAATATACCCTATGTTACTCAGGGATATTCTAGCTTAAAATTGGTGAAATAATTTTTAAAATCGGTACAGTAGTTTTTGAGTTCATTCGTAACAAACATACAAAAATACAAATGTTTCCTTTTTATAATATTAGTATAGAAGTATAGATAGATAGACTAGTGACTAGCCTTTTGCATGAAGGGATTTGAAATACCCAAAGAGCTTAAAATATAATAGGACAATGCCCTATTCTATGTCCTATTTTATCTAAATCTTTTTGGAAATACCTATCACAAACTTCCTGGTTTTATTATAATGAACTTTCTTACAAGATTTTAATTAAAACGCAATGCTTGTTTGTTCGGGTGCAATCTTGGAACTCAATTTTGAAGCAGATATCTTCAACCGATTGGGCTGAAATTTGGCATACTTATGTAAGTTTGTTAACAATGCAATATTATGGTACCACCTTGTTGATCGCAACTCCTCAAACCCGTAAACCCAACGAGTTTGGGCTCATTTGATTTTTATGACGCGTATCGTAAATACAAAAGCTTGTTTATTTAGTTTTCATTGAACTATAATTACTTATAGTTCAGAATTAATTCTGAGACATGTGTAAACAGACCCGGTCGATGGGCTCACCACCTATCACGTTAAGGGGTCCAATATATTATTATCTCGTGAAATGTGGGTATATCCATTAATGGAATACCTCTGCCTATCCCCTCGGGGATGCAAGGCGTGAGATTATTTATTTATTTTTAATTACTTATTTTATTATTCATTACTTATTATAGATGGGCAGATTCTGTAAGAGCTTATTACTATTCTAATGGTTACGTTTAAACTCAAAGAGTTGCGTCGGTAGGACGAAAATCTAATTAATTATGATAAAGGATTCAATTATAAGAGGTGGTCTTCTTAACAGTATTGTCAATAGAGATTGTTTACATTTTGTCTAAATATCGTTGAGAGACATTTTACCCGACTGCGCGACATACAGATGGGGTTATCTTCTTAATCAATGGACGTCTGAATACCTAAAAGGCTTACCTTTGATAAAAGAAATCGTATTCCTTATCCCCGAAACACCCACTTTTCCCCAGTATATTTTATCTACACCTTAACGTGACAGGTGGTTCGCTGGACCGGATTGCTTTTACACATGACTCAGGATCAATGATCTGCAAGTTTCCTCATCCGTCATGTCATGTTTTCCTTTGTCATTGAAGTAGCAATAAATATGTACAGTCAAGAGCAAGTCAAGCTTTACACTACCAGTTTAAGTTGAGCTCTGATTTATACTGAGCGCCATAGAATACAGGGCCCTGTCCAAGTCCAAAGTGTCAAGCTTAGCGTGCTCTTGACTGTACGTACGTGCATATGCTCACTCCTTTTTTCGGCGGGGTAAGCAAAGGAGCCATCTGATACGAATCTGGCACATCTCACGCACTAAATCCACTATTTTGTTTTCTGTATTATAAGAGAAACGGGAAATGTCTGCGTACGAAGTACCTAGTTAATCACTCTAGTCTCAAACGGTCTTATTAATAAAAATGGCCTATTCCTAGGATGATCAGAGGTTACGCTAGAAGTAGTTAATCCCTGAGTAACCAAGTATTACCTCAGTTTTTTTTATGTCATTAATAAACACGGAGTATCCTCGGACTAACTATACATTCCTTACACCTAGCTTACACTTAGATTACGTCTGAAATGTGGCAATACTGATGAATTTAAAAGGAAAAAGAGAGATAAGAACTTTTCCAAAATGGAAGAAATCCGGCCAAGTGCGAGTCGGTAATGGTACGAAGGGTTTCGTACCATTACCTATAAAAACGGCAAAAAAATAACGTTGGTTGTATGGGATCCCTCCTTAATTTATTCTGTTTTTTAGTATTTGTTGTTATAACGGCAACAGAAATACATAATCTGTGAAAATGTCAACTGTCTAGCTATCGCGGTTCTTGAGATACAGACTGGTGACGGACAGACAGCGAAGTCTTAGTAATAGGGTCCCAATTTTACCCTTTGGGTATGCAACCCTAAAAAAATGTGTTTCACAAGTGACAGCTGACTATCTGACATCCGTATTTGTGGTTAGTGAGTAGCAAAGAGATTAAAATATAATAATATTTAAATCTCTTTGATCCCATCGCCTTACCGTCATCCTTCCGTCATCGATGAATGTCAAAGTAACTTTTAGGTTAGCATAAAACCTAAACCATGGCTAATCCCTGCTTAAACTAGGTGACACCAAGGCGTAACTTTTACTCCGGGAGTAGGCATGGATTAGGTTACTCCTTGCTTACTCTGTGTTTATTAATACTGAAATTGGTTAGTAATGAGTTAATACTTGGAGTAAAGTTAATCTTTCTCTAGTCGGAATTTATTAATAAGACCGAAAGAGTAAAATTGCAACGATGGGCTATATTGTTGCTGTCGGCAGGGAAATTTCGAACGGTAAGTGTTACAAAAGATGAAGTGGAACGCTTAGTACCGGCGGGGCGCGAATACAGAGTGATTGAACATCTGCGCGTGCCGTACAAATTGAAAGAAATATACAATTTGAACCGGATAATGCAAGCGCGAAGGCTAGAGGGCCACCCTTTTTAGGGTTACGTGTTCAAAAGGCCAATGCTACTCTGTGAATCTGTTCGTCAGTCACAGGTAGGGTTGCCAGGGCACCAAGCCTAGTCGCCGGAAGCCTAAAAAGGCCGGACACCCTACATTATGAGGATTTTGTATCTCAGTAGGTATTAATAGGAAAGTACGACAAGAAAAAGAATGTAAAATCAATCCTTTTTGTTTAATACCATATATCTTATTAAATTCTAACGAAATAAAATTGTATGTCAAATCAGTCTACGCACTTCATTACTAATCAATCAGTCAAAATTAAATCTCGTTTGTGAAATGTAAAAAGCCTAGAAAAAGCCGGACAGGCCGGACACGCAATCAAAAATCCTAAATATGGTCCGGCTTTATCCGGACGCCTGGGAACGCTACTCACAGGGCTGTAACTTGTGAATAGGTAGACACTTGAAGTTTTCAGTGTACATTTCTATGACCGCTATTACAAACAATAGAAAATAGTTAAAATTGAAGGGGGACATACAAGAGACGTAAAGTTTTGAACCTTTAAGATTTATCTTATCTATATTATCTTTAATACTTAGGTAGACACCTAACAGCCTATGACCGCTATAACAACAAGTAACAAAAAAGTTTAAAATTTGAAAGGGCCCCATACAAAAAACATGTTTTTTTTATTGTATAGGTACGGTGTTAAGTAACCCGTCGTGTATGAATCCAACTCGCAATTGGCCGGTTTTTTGAGATTTCTCGCATACCAGTCATATTTTATCGACACACTTATTGGAAAATGGGAGCGTGCGGGTGATAAAATATCTGTTAGACACGGGTAAGTACACTCAAGGTCCGTGAAACTCGCGGGGGATCCCGTGGTACGTTCCGCGAATTTTTAGGGATCAATTCGCCCACATGTGTTCCCCAATCCAATATTTAGTACCGCGAACAATGACATTTTATATATAGACACGTTGTACAGTCAAGCACACGTTGAGCTTGACATATTGGACCTTGTAACGTTCTTATTACAATTGTCTTAAAGGTCAGACTCGCACTACAAGTGTAAAGCTTCATGTGCTCTTGACTGTACTCTCGTATATTGCACTAAATAAATGTCGAGAATACTGATACTCTCATTTTACTACGTAAAAGACACAAATAATAGATAGGTAATTTTAGTTTAATATTGAATCGGAATCGGAAAATAATAAAAATATTTAGCTTACATACTTCAAACCAGCAAACGTACCAGAATTGATTCTGAGACATGTGTAACAGCAACCCAGTCTAACGATTGGATCACCACCTGTCAAGTTTAGGGGTCAAAAATATATATTGGTAAAAATTTAATATTTCCCGGAATAAAAAACCTCTGCCGACAAAATAGACAATTCTTTTCCCCACCAAAAAATATCGTACGCTGCTAAAGCAATTTGCGGCAATTACCTGTTTTTTTATTGCCATATAATGAGTACAGATAAGGCATCTATTTCAGTTTACATATGATATCATTGACCATACACACTTGCGAATATTGAGGTAGTAAAATCTTGGTCCGACCGAGGTAACTTGTTTTCCGTAGACGTAAATTTGTTTTTGTAGGCTGAATGGAATTTGATGAAGCATAAATCGGATCGTTATGACTTGCTACTTACGAGTAGAGAACTTCAGCGCCTTTTGGGATTTCCTTATTTTACTAAAGTAGTACTCAAAGTTCAGGTACGCATAAGAATATCCACCTTCATGAAGGTGGACTGCTCTATATGTAGAGCTGTCATAACTCTATGGTTACAGAGCCCTCCTCTCATTCGTCAGACTCGATCGGGTTCAATCCTAGCGAGGGCGTATCAATGAGCTTATCAAAAACTTATGTACATATTTATCACTTGCTCGACAGTGAAGAAAAACCGCAAGTCCCAAAGTTAATTTTGAGATAGGTGTAACTGCGCCTCGGTCCGCAAAAGGGCTCACCGCCTAAGTATATCACATTTAGGGGTCCAAAGAACGTACCTATCGGTGAAACATGGGTATTTCTAGAAATGGAATACCTCTGCCATTGTCTACGCCGTCGGGGATAAAAGGCGTGAGATTATTATTATTTTAATTCAGTTTTTAAAACGCGTGTCAATGTGCGGGTATAGGAGTCCTACTCTTCGTCAGTACTTCGCCGATCTGATCAATGTAGGTACGCTTGGGTCGCTATCCACCGACTCGGAAACTCACCACATTACATTCGTGTCTTGTTAGTTAGGGTATTGTTTATGTTTACCAAATATTATGAACTAGCGGCTGCCCAGAGGCGTTGCTCGCGCGGATTGAGTTTATTCCCGTTCCCTTAGAAATCAACAAAAAACCCTTCGTAGTGGTTGCCTACGACATACAAGAAATAATACATTTTAATTTAATAAATAAGTAAAGTTATTAAGTAAGTTAGGTGTAATCGTTTCGGAATAGAACATAATTATTTTTTATTTTCCCGTAGGAATGAGATATTTTCTTGTAGTAAAAGTACCCTAAATGTTGACCCAGTTACTCAGTAATCTCGCCACAAAATTTTATGAAAATCCTCCTCATAGTTTTTGCATGACGCCTGCATAGACAGAGGGACAGATAAAAGTTTCAAGAGTTGGTGTTTTGATATCTAAAAAGATAACTATGTACATTTAATATTAGCAGAAATTTTTAAAACATATTCCTTGTACAGACACGGTTTTATCACAGTTTTATTATGTGTATAGATATAGTAGATACTAGCATCTTGACAAACATAACATCAAAGGTAGGCATACATCTTAGATTCAATGGAACATTGCCTTTGTCTACGTTTAATTGAACTGTCGAGGCTGGAAGTGCCTTAAATCATCTCCAAAGAGTATAATTTCAACAGACTAGTTAAATACAATTTCTGAGCTATAACTTTGCTCTGCGGTCTGCGATTGCTAATGTTTGCGTCTAGTTGGTCTTTGAATAAATCCTTCGAGATGAGTAGAATCCAAAACTTTTGTTTGCCAGTTAGTCTAAGTATGTGAATCGTTTTACCACAATTTAACGAATAATACAATAATTGGTGCTTCCTAGCAAAATCGTATAAAGAGCTTAAGTTACTGGTACATGTTTGATGTGTTGTATGGCTAGTTATGTATGATAAAGTAATATCTATTGTGCATAATTTGAAAAACCTGTCGCCTTTTACATCATCATCGACGCGTAACGATCCACTGGTTAGCTGAGGGTCTGTCCTCCCACATGAGGAAGTATATGGGCTATAATCTCCCACGAGAGCCCACTGCGGTTTTGGAGATGGTGTCAAACTATTGGCCACCTAACAGTTACAATTTTTCAAGCAACCCAAGGGTATCTGACAGGACTTAACGAATTCCATTGCTAGTAAACACAACGAAAACCGGACCATCAACTTAACGTGCCTTCCAAAACACGGAAGCTGTTATAATGCCACTAGGCGGTCATACATTCACTGACTGACTGCACCCTTTGTTTAGCAGTGTGATCGTTACAAACGCACTGGTAGCTACAAGCCCTTACATTTTTTTAAAGCCTTTTTACTCTAACTAAACTCGAAGTCAGGATTGGAAAGAGATTGACGTGAGAGTTGATAAAATGCACATAATTGCACTTATCTGTGGACGCTTTACGTCAATAAACGGTATCTATATAATATATGATCGTATCTACCTATATAAATCAAACTGAAATGCTGTTCATTGGCAAGCACCTCACTTGAAAACAGCGGTACGGGTTTTCTCAGTATTTTGTATATCATGTTCCACATAATCCAAATAAGGTTTATAGAGACAAAATTTGGAAATAATATACAGAAAATTTCAAAATTCGGGAAAACTGAAAACAGTTCGTACAGTAGTTCCCTTTCCCTTGGGAATACGGCGATAAAATATAGCCTATGTGCTATTCTGATGTATAAGCTACATAACTGTAAAGTTTCATCAAAATCCGTTCGGTAGTTTTTGCGTGAAAGAGGAAAAAACATCCATCCAGACATCCATACATCCATCCTTACAAACTTTCGGGTTTATAATATTAGTAGGATTTCAACAGGACGTCTGTCTGGTCATCTAGTACAAGTATAATCTTAGCGATTTCATTTACATAATCCTACTAATATTATAAACGCGAAAATTTTTATGTATGGATGATTGTTCCTCATTCACTCAAAAACTACTCAACGGATTTTGATGAAACTTTACAGTTATACAGCTCATACATCAGAATAACACGTAGGCTATATTTTATTCCTGTATTACCACGGAAACTACGCGGGTGAAACCGCGGGGCCCTGTAAGTACTTTTATAAAACATGATTCTAGCTAACAAATATAAACATAAACAAAAGAAAACAAACATTTGTTTGCATTTTTGTAATATCGCTTTGTTCGTGCGATGCGACTTTTGCATATAAACTATTGTTGAAGCCGCATGCAAGACAGTGTCAGTCGCAACTAGCATAAAAATAGTGCACACAAACTGCTTAGTTATTCACAGGCTAAAAAGTAGCTAACAAAAGTTTTCGTCGAAAAATACTCTATGGTTATTCAAAGAAAAAAGAAACTCGGAAAATCGTTCGCAAACGCATCAATTATCCGGAACAGATTAATGGATTTGCGAAGTCTGCCGATGTGATTCGACAGACGTCTTTTAAAACGATGGTACTAAATTTTCAAAAGCAATTTATTTGGGGTTGACACAATTTGTAGTGTATAAAGTTAATAACTATTTAAGTATAACATATACCAGTTGCTTAGATAAGTATTTCATTGTATCAGTTGTTATTTGTCATTAAGAAAATTTGTATTTTTGTGTATCAGAATACAGTATGTATATTTTAACAATAAATTATGCCATTCGACATTTTAGGGCAGATTAGCATAATTATATAATCTGTCTTCTTCTTTTCAAAATAATAAGTACATACTTCAAATTGTTGTAGCTACAATTGTTATATTTTTGTTGTTGTTGTTGTATTTTACTCCTTGAAAATCGATTTTCAGCTAAAACCCGTACGAGAAAATTTGAAGAGTGAAATCGAGCGTTAAAGCTCTACCGGATTTCTTTCTAGGACCCGATTCGGTATACATTTCGGCACAGACTTATAAGTAGTCGTTAGTCGTGTTACAAAAGAAGCAATCTGGGCTAAATCATAAAGTGCATTAATAATAAACTTTTTGTTTAATTAGCGCTTCGAAAAGTAACTACAATCATTACGTAATACAGTTCAAAATCTATGAGTATTTCGAGTAAAATCAAGGCTCGCGTCTGATCTGTGTATGTGTGTGTAGTGTAGGGCTGTGATAGCTATTACCAAGCTGGAATTAAAGGTGAGAAAATCTGTTTCCAAGCCATCCATCAATGACAAATCGTGGGGAAAGAAATGGTTACCTTCTCTTTTACTCCTTCACCCGTATAAGCAAAATAATAGTTATACTTATCAATCAATCACCGTGCGGTTCCAATGCACGACAAAACAATTGAAAATCAATTGCGTCTCATTTTCATGGCTTAAGAGGAAATGATATGTCTATGTGTCGCCTTAATTGACTAAACTCGTCATTCCCAAGAGATAGAGAAAACGTACCCTATGAGAGTGTTACTTGGCTACGGAAAAAACAGGTACGAGAAGCTTATCTTGTGATAAGTTAGCTTTTGCTAAATTAAAAGATGCTAGCGGTTTAGCCGTAAAACTGTAGCAAACAGATAGACAGAAATACTTACTTTCGCTTTTATATATTAGGTACTAAATAATTGGAAGTTAAGTAGTAATAATAATAAGTAGTAAGAAATAATAATAATAAGGCAAGTAAGTAGGTACTTACATATAAAATTAGTTATCTATGCACGGCTAGATCGACATGTAATGTAAAGGTAATTCTCCATAATATATCATATTTCGTGGAAATATTGCATTCATACTGTATTGTATTTAAGAAGTGTTCCAGCATAGTTTACTTTTTTCTTTACCTGGCTGAGCAATTCTTTTGAAGTTTGTTAAGTTGTAGTAAAATTTATGTTACGGTGTTGCGAGCAAAACTTTAATGTTTGTAAAGTCGATGTTCGCTTTTTCTTTGTTTAGAGCAAAATCGCAAACTGACACGCGTAGTGTATTCGTAGAGTTAGCAAATTGTAAAGTTTAAGTAAATGAATCTATTAGTTGTATTGATAGTATATACTAAATTGGTATTACTTTTATTGTAGAACACATCATGGAAGCTGTACCTATATTTTGATGAATATTAAAGATTGTTTTTGAAATTTTTCAAACTCTATTTAGTTTTAAAAAGTACCCAGTATTGATTTTTCAACGAAATATATATCTAGCATATAATCTAAAAGACTTATTAATAATTTATAATAAGGATTAATAAGGTTACTAATTTGGCTGTCAATAATTGGGATTCAATATTCATTTAGAACACCATAAATCAGGAACATATGTGTGTGAAACATACAAGGTATGGGCATGATTGCGAGATTGTGACCCTTCCATAGACATATTAATGAATAGTTCTTCTTCGATGAAATAACCTATTTTTTACATGATTTATAAAATTTTACAGGCAATGAATTTGAAATGAAATATAAAAAATAATAAGTTAAGGACCGCCGCGCCGGTTCAAATTGGAACCGAGACACAATTAAAAATCTATTGTGTCTGTGATTCATAAATTCACATGGTGTGCGATTTCATAGCAGGCAAGACGAACGAGCGTGCGATATGTGATGTATGAGAATTTATCTCATATGATTTTTCACATGCTACTCATGAAATGACCCATCTCTTAAATATAGCCCATCTCCCAAAGGACTGTTGCTTGACTGATGGACCACTTGTAAACAATGGACTCGATTCTGCAGACCAGCTAAAATTCCTAATTTTAAATAAGCCTATCCTTCTCCATAGAATACGGAAGAAAAAGGACAGAAACAAACCATAGATTGAAGAGTAATGTCAAAAATGTAAAAACCAACTAATTTGAACCTTATGATCGTGCTTATCTCTCACTTTTTATCCATGACCTTTTTACATCGTCGCTAAAATTGCTAAACACGCCTTAGTTGACAGGACTAATTTCAATTTGACAGGACTAAATATCTCTCGTTTCTTTTCTTTTCTAGGTGAAAGAAAATGACAGGACTAAACTAAATTAAGTTTAGTCGCTGTAATGCATAATCGAGTCCAGTGCCGGCTTAAACTCGTATTTAAGCAGAATACATTGTAGCTGCAGGGTAGCGAGAAATTAAAATTCATCCGGAAATCAGTTGAAATAGGACAATGATGTTCGCTTCAAGTGTCAATGAGTAGAGCGCGGAAAATTGTGGGAAAGCCTGCGTTAAGGGTGGGGGAATTCACCCTGCTGTAACCAGCATCACGCTCTAGCTAGGTTAGACTTCAGTGCCCCGGCAGCCGCCGTAGTGAAAGGACGTGTACACTGTGCCGATCGTTGTCCCACTCGCGAGTGAAAATGACATTACGATGTTAAGTGCCGATAATTTCAAGTGTTTGGTGAGTGTTTCGCCGTAGTGATCAGTTTTCCAGGCAGGCAACTACTGATCCGCCGCTAAAATGTAAGTTTGATCCTGTTTTAAAAGTTACTGTCAAACAAGTTGGGCACATTAGTGTACTTTAAAACGGGTCCTTGCGACCTCAAAGTTCCCAACTTAGGGTTATAAATTATAATATATTTTATACTGTTCGAGTTTTGCAATAAAGTTTAAGTATTTCGTCATTCGAGGAGTAATTTTGATTTATAGTCACTGAATTGTCTTAATTTTGAACATAACCTTATCCTTATCTTTAAATAAGTAACCTATGTAATATTTATTTTTCTAATTGTGATTTCGTTATTATGTTTTTGTATTATTCGCATTGCTGGATCTCGAATATTTTACAAAACATAAATAACGAGAGCAGTCTATCCATGTAATAGAAATTGTAATCTACAGTAGGTACCTAATATTGCATTAATTGTTTTCTCATGGTACCGTCAAGTACCTACCTATAACATTTTTCGTAGTAAGTAGGTAAGATGGATAAAGTTTAATAAATAAATAAATAACTTCCACTTTGGTAGGTACCTATAATTTCTTATTAGAGCCAGTAAATTACCCACGCAAACGTATTTCAAACGAGCAGAATTACAGACAGGAATATATTAACGCAAAACATCCTCCATCATCACTCAAATGTGTAAGTAGCTTTACATTTCGAAAATTAAACAAGTTAATGTCACTCGACTCATAAGTAAGTGGCTTAACTTTTCATACCTGTATCATTTTGGTATCAACAACTCTAATGCTGCTTACTTTAATACTGTGACGTTAAGCCAAGCGTGTAAAATGAAGACAAAGTAAAAGACATAATATTTAAACACAGGTGCGAGTTATAATTTACTTTTAAATTAACGAATACTTAATTAAAATAGGTATTTTGTGTATTAATAGGTGAGTATTAAAGGAGTGTACTTAAATATTAATATATATTTTGTAATATTAAGTACTAAGAGCCGGCCGAAAATCAGTGAGGCTCGGGTTCGAATCCTGGCATGTACCTACCTACCAATGAGTTTTTCAAAAACTTACGTACATAATTTTCACTAGCTCGACGGTGAAGGAAAACATCGTATGGAAACCCGCAGGTCTCAGAATTAATTCTGAGATATGTGTAAACAAGACGCGGTCCGGCGATGGGCTCACCACCTATCACGTTTAGGGGTCCAATATATCTCGTGAAATGTGGGTATATCCAGTAATAGAATACCTCTGCCTACCCCCTCGGTGATAAAAAGGCGTGAGTTTATATTATTATTATATTATTTACTTACCTAATTATTAGCAGCCGCGGTTTAAAACATGTCACTCGGGAACTGGGAATAACTTTGTATCCTCGTACCTAAGGATAGATAGATGAAACAGAGATTAGAGCTAGAATAGACTATGCATTATTTTAGGAAAATTATGCTTTAATATCCTTTTGATTCAACTAAGTACTAGTTTGGTACTCCACATTACACATACAGCGGTTTTACCTTTGTGGATAAGTAGTGGATACAATATTTTCCCGTTCCCGTGAGTTTAGAAAAGTATTTTTTTAGCAAATGCCTTGGTACAGTCAATAGAGCTTGACAGATTGGACTTTGTAACGTCCTTATTACAATCAATCAATGATGATTGATTGTAATAAGTATGAACTTATTACCTATTTATCACTAGTTTGACGGTGAAGGAAAACATCGTGAGGAAACCCGCAGGTCTCACAATTAATTCTGAGACATGTGTAAATAGACCCGGTCCGGCGATGGGCTCACCACCTATCACGTTTAGGGGTCCAATGTATCTCGTGAAATGTGGGTATATCCAGTAATGGAATACCTCTGCCTACCCCCTCGGGGATGAAAGGCGTGAGATTATATTATTATATTATTACAATCGCTTTAGAGGTCCGACTCGCACTACAAGTGTAAAGCTTCGCGTGGTATTGACTGTACCTACCTACAGAATCCCATTTGCCAGAGATATTTGAAGAAATAGTGTCTCTTTCCTAGAAAATTTTTTCTTACAACCTCTTTGCTATTTGCAAATTTTATAGTTCCTAGAACTTATAGGTATTTTCAGGATAAAGAAGCTACAGAGATTAAGATCAAGTGCAAAATTAACAATTTGTTCCTGTCACTTGGAAACAAAGTGCGTTTCGGGTATAAATAAAATGTTTCCTACCGTTCCATGACAGAAATTAACTGCTGAGTGCTGCCAAGTAAAATTTATCGTTATTGGTGAAAGGCCGGAATAAGTTTCGTAGTAATTGAAATATTTGGTTTCAGAGACATTTCTCTATATTTTACTTAGCTCAAATTGAATGAATTCAATCAACTGTTTTTTTTGAAGGCATTCATCTTATCATAGTTAAGCAAAAATATATTGAAGAGATACATAGTATTATTTACAGTGAAAAAACTTTCCTTGTTTCGTTTTTAAACCATTATCAATATTATAGGCGCTTTATGAGACGATACCAATAATTATTTCATTATATATACAGGTCCATCTGAAATAGCGAACTTTATTTTTAGGGGTTTCTCAAAAATTTACAAACCTACACATTAATCGCAGTGAAGAAACAAAAGAAAATCGTCACAAGTTCGTAATTAAGTCGTACCTAGTCGCTAGGCGAAGTCCAGCGTTACGTTTAACATTGGTCATGTACCTAGGCTCACAAGAAATCCTGCTAGAATGCTATACTAACACAAACAAAATGTTACTGCATAACTGATTATTGTTCCGCTATATTCACTGAAAAATAAATAAACTCTTTAGGAGGACGTTAGCTTTATGGAAGTTTTGTGCAATCGGCTTGCTTGATAGTTATGTGGACAGCTAAGAAATGGAACTCATGCATTGGCGGTGTCTGTTCTCCTAATACAATAACTCGATTTCTTATAAGGAAAAAGTCATTCCGTGACAGTAAACTTTATTTTTATGAGTTGCGATGTCAATCCAGTTCCCCCTCTATTCTCGTTCTTTGGATTGGTTTTCAGAGTCGATAACTATACCTACTATACATACTTGTATAGAAAAAAAGGAAATGGCCCTGCTGATATCGTATGGAAATCTCGTCTTGAGCCTTCTTCTCCTGATGATAATCAGTGAGGCTCGGGTTCAAATCCTGGCATATACCAATGAGTTTTTCAAAACTTACGTACGAGTTGGTACCTACATATTCATCACAAGCTTGATGGTGAAGGAAAACATTGTGAGAAAATGAAATGAAATCGTTTATTTGCAAGAACCATGGTACAAAAAAATCTTGAGTAACAAAATGCAGAACAAACATGATCCGCCATGTAATGGCATGCAAAAATTTTTGGGAAACCCGTGGTCTCAAAATTAATTCTAAGGCATGTGTTACAGACCCGGTCCGGCAATGGGCGTTTTACCTATCACGTTTAGGGGTCGAATATTCTCGTGAAAAGTGGGTATTTCCAGAAATGGAATACCTCTGCCTACTCCCTCGGGGATAAAAGGCTTGAGATTTTTTATTTTTTTATTTTTTGTCGTCTTGAAATAACTTTAATCGGGGGCAGATTCGGTACTTGTCTGTTTCTTTAAGGATCCTGAAATATACTGTACGAGTACATAAAAAGTGTGTACCTACTTCTAGAAATAGAATATCTCTACCAAACCCCTTTTGGATAAATGGCTTTTGAGACTAAACATAGTGCAATGTATTTACAATTCAAACAAGCTTGCAGACAATCATACGAGAGTTGTCAAAGACCTTGAAAGTCAATGCGGCAATCAATTACGGAATGCCGGTCAGTGGCACAATATTCTTGGCACTCGTGCTTTACTCTTGTGATGCTGCCTTTGTGCACGCGCGATTTATACATTCAGTACTTGGCGCGCCATGTATTTGTGTATCAATTGTTTCTCGTCTAAACACGTTGCTGAGTTGCTCACATGCATTTGAGGATGGTGTTTATGCATCGTGCATCGCCCACGAGGTGCGGCGCAGTGTGCCAATAGATGGATGTTTGTGAATTTAATTGACTATCTGGAGCATGTTTCAGATTCTGCTTGTGTTGGTAGTGGCGTTTTACTGAGTCGGAGATGCGGTTGAGTCCGTATATAGTTTGTGGGAATGGACGTGTCGGTTTCGTGATTATGTCTGTATCCTATTAATATTATAAATGCCAAAGTGACTTTGTTTGTTTGTACGCTTTCACGCCTGAACCTTTTTAAAAAAATATTTCTCCTATGGAAAGCTTAATTATCAGGGAGTAACATAGGTTATAGTTTATCCCCGTTTTCCTACGGGAACGGGAACTACGAAGGTGAAACAGCTGGGCGCTGCTAGTTATACATATATAAACGCGAAAGTTTATGACGATGGATGCATGTTTGTTACTGTTTCAAACAAAAACTAATTATTTAACGGATTTTGATGAAACTTTACAGTGCAGCTTCTTTTTATTCCGAAACAGAAAACCGGTTGCCAGCTCACCCTCGTTAAGAATGCTATTTCCAAATACGTTTAAAAAAAAGTTTTTTAGAGAATGATTTTCTTCCAACCTCTTTGGCTGTTTCTTACTGTTTAACCCGCCACCATTCGGAGATCGGGACAGGCGGTGTGGCAGTGTCAAATAGGACACTTAGTCGCCTTTTATGACACCCATGGGTAGAGTTGGGTAGGCAGTATTCATGACCGCCACCACTGGGCGTTTGTGTATTATTATATGTTCAGTCGTTCATTGCTAATAGTACTGGTTCTGCCTAACGTGAGACTAAATGCATAATGTACCAGTATAAGAT
This sequence comes from Ethmia dodecea, assembly GCA_963855545.1. Taxonomy (NCBI): domain Eukaryota; kingdom Metazoa; phylum Arthropoda; class Insecta; order Lepidoptera; family Depressariidae; genus Ethmia; species Ethmia dodecea. The sequence continues at coordinate 9,771,953 of OY979457.1, forward strand.
AGAGTTATAATATAACATTACCATGCAATGCTCTACCTAAACCGGTGGGTGTAAAAGTATGAAATTTTGCACAAGATTTCACTAGGTGTTTTCTTGATTTCACCTGCATTTAGCCTATGTTACTCCCAGAAAATCAACTTTTTCATTGAAGAAAGAATTTTTTAAATCACTCAAGTAGTTCTGAACTCCATTAATAATAAATAAACATACAAATCGTCGTCTTTATTTTGTGTAGATGATAAGCACTTAAAGAAAATTCAACCAACAGGGGATGAAAGTTTGTATGGCGTAAAGTGTCAAGTATAATGTAAGTATTATATTTTAGCGTAACTCGTAAGTTCCAACGTTAAGTTTTTTCGATGGATTCGCCGAGTCAAGACGTCGACTGATCTTGCGAAACAGGTTTTATGATAGGATTGTTTTATTTTAGCATTCCTGACGAGGTCGATGGCACGAAAGAAAATAGTACCCTATGGTAGTTTTCGTAAGTTCGGGTTAAATAATTGTCGATTTAACTAAAATACATTGATTGAAACGAATAATACGATGACCCCGGTTGGGAATCCCGGTAGAGATGCCTGAGTCGGAAGGCAGGGCTATTACCAAATGAAAAAATAGGCTCGTTAAAAGTACTATCATCATAATAATATCAGCTGAAAGATGTATACTGCTGGGCATATGCCTCCTCAGAGCATGACCCAATTAAGTACTTTCCGTACTTGTGTACCAAAAAAGTAAGAAAATGTAAATAAAGTTTATAAAATACATGTTAAAGTATGTGATCAAATACAAGTCCAACGCTATTACGTTTGAAATAATTTTCTGCCTTCATTTATCTACTCTCTCGATGGGTTCACCATTTGAAACTTGTATGTGTCAGACGGACAGACAAACAGACGGTGTAGGCGTAAACTAATTGGGTACAGAACCCCAAAAATGGCTTGTAAACATTTTAAAATTTTGGACTTATCACCAACTTGTTAGTGATTTTATGGACCAGTGCAGTTTGTAATCCTTTGATCCTATATTTGGTTCATGTACGAGTAGTAAAAAGTCCTTGTAAAACAATCATTACATACTCAGATATGTTACTTTGAAATTCCTACGCGGAAGCGCCAGGAACTGATTATACCAAGTTGAACAAGAACTTAGCATAGGTTCTAATAGTTAGTTCTTGTAATATAGGAAGTTGCGTTTTATCTACTGTGCATAATTACTTACGTAAGTAGGAAAACATGTGACTGGCACAAAAAAAACGAAAAAAGAACAAAATTTATGATATTTTCCTTGTTGTATCATAAATATCAATAATGCAATAAACCAAAGACGTTTAAAGAAAAAGTTGAGAATGATTTTCTTCCAACCACTTTGCCTGTAAACCTTTCACCCGTGCAATCAATGATATTAAATGTTAAGGCTCCGTGCCAACTTAAAATAAAAAATAAATACATGTTTTGTATGGGAACCACCCTGCCTTAATATTTAATTTTATTTGTTTAAGTAAAAAATCTAACAATAATATTATTTGTGTATTTCTATTGGCAATAGAAATATATATTCTCTGAAAATTTTAACTTTTTACCTAACTATTACGGTTATTGAGATACAGCAGCAGGGTACGGAACCCTCAAAACATGCATGACAATAGGTAAGTACTTATGCACTATTCTAAATAGTTTCTGAAGTGAGTACCTATTAAAAAACTTCGATCACAATTTACAATGAAATTACACGATGACTAATGTATTTCATACGATTGTGTTGTGAGTTGTGACAATCGCATTCATCATCATCACGAGGCATAAGTAAATAACTTATATTAATTGTATATGTTTTATTTTACATGAGTACATAAACAGGCCTTTAGCTCAGTTGGTAGTGACACGCCTTCTAAGTCAAAGGTCGTAGTTTTGATGGAACCAACATTGTTGTGTAACATGTTTGTTAGTTTCGTGTGTAAATGTTTAGTTAATGTAACAACACACTTGTTATTTAATTATGTAAGTATATTTATCAGAAGTTTAGTACGTGTATAGGTTTTGTCTAGTTTAGAACAAAACAAGGAGATTAAAATTTACTAGGGCATAAAATAAATAATAATAAATATAATCTCACGCCTTTTTTTTTTATCCCCGAGGGGGTAGGCAGAGGTATTCCATTACTGGATATACCCACATTTCACGAGATATATTGGACCCCTAGACGTGATAGGTGGTGAGCCTATCGCCGGACCGGGTCTGTTTACACATGTCTCAGAATCAATTCTGAGACCTGCGGGTTTCCTCACGATGTTTTCCTTCACCGTCGAGCTAGTGATAAATATGTACGTAAGTTTTTGAAGAACTCATTGGTACATGCCAGGATTCGAACCCGAGCCTCACTGATTTTCGGCCGGCTCTTTAACCGTCCGGGCTATCACTGCTCATTACTAGGGCATAGAGCGAACCAAATCCTAATACTAAACTTATTGCGAAGGTCATAAGTCTAGTCTAGTGTTTGTGATACGAGTACGTCTAAACGACAACTAGCGCTCGCAAACTGGCGCTTAAGATCAAAGTTTTTGCATACAAATAAATAAATTGTGGGACACAATTCACACACGGTGTTATTTAGTCCCAAACTATGCAGGGCCTGTACTATGGGTACTAAACAACTGATAGACATACTTAAATAAATATTAAACTACCTGACACGAAACCAACAAACATGTTCATGCACACAAATTTTGGCTCCGATCGGGGATCGAACACGCGATCTCCGAATCAGAAGGCAGGGTCACTACCAACTGAGCTAACAGGCCCGTCAAATATTTAAAATGGCCGCTCTATGCTGTAGTATAAATAGTCTGTATCTATAGTTGCACCATATCGTTATTTGTTGCAACATGTGATGCGCATTGCTTGCTTAGCAATTTAGTTAACTTTAATAATTCTATTACTTATTAGATTATTATATGAATGCCTTATTTTATTTAAATCTCCTGAGTAAAAAATTACTGTTTATGAATCATGTTCTAAAATTTTGTATATTCCCACTTTAAATACCGACATTACATAGCTTCACAGATTTGAGCATATGGTTTCATTATCATTAAAAACAAGTATACATTGACGTCAAAATAATTTAATATGCATGCATGCCCGGCCATTGCTCTGATGCTTATCATATCAATTGAATATGCAGTTTTACAAAGTGCCAACCTAATTATTCTCCGAGTATAGGATCTAGATTTAAAAGGGATAATAAAAGGGTAGTAGCATACAGTATAGTATAGTATAGCATGTATGAAAGGAATAATGAAAGTGGATGAAGCGAAAGAAGTATGTAAGGATCGTAGCAAGTGCAAAGAAGTGGTCTCTGCCTACCTCTACGGGAAAGAGGCGTGATTATATGTATGTATGTATGTATGTATGTAGTATAGTATAGTATAGTATAGTATAGTATAGTATAGTATAGTATAGTATAGTATAGTATAGTATAGTATAGTATAGTATAGTATAGTATAGTATAGTATAGTATAGTATAGCATAGTAGTACTTCTTCTCTGTGAGTTGAAAGAATTGCTTTTTCGTCGCTGCGCGTTTACTGGCGCCGCTGAAGACCAGCGCCTGTGCTGTTGATATGTGGTATTTAAACACATTTAACACATATTAGCTTTTCAACCGACTTTAAAAAGGAGGAGGTTATTAATTCGAATGTTTTTTTTGTTTGTTACCTCAGAATTTTCTACTGGGTGAACCGATTTGGATGATTCTTTATTTGAAAGCTGGTGCTTCCAGATTGGTCCCATTTTAATTTCGACAAGTTCTGACAATGGCATCTATAAGAACACCCTATAAGTCTTAAATTTGCATGAAGTATGTGCGCGAAAAATGGACGAATAACTCAATATCGCGCCAACAGATTTCGGACTGCAAAAAAGGAAGGAGTTCACAATTAGACTGTATTTTTTTAGTATAATTCGTTGAAGTCGGGTTTTTACTCTTTATATAATATAATGGTTAGAACTGGATACATCGGGAAAACATCCTTACTGCCTCACTGATCGACATGGTATGATGGTATGGTAAGCTGGGCTTGTTTCCGCAACTTATCGACATTTAATTACTTCCAAAGTAACCCTCAGTGCACGAGGCTGACTCTTGGTCGGTTTAGTTTTAATTTAATTGTCAACATGCTGTGTGTAACAGATGTAAGGACCGACTTTACCAATTACTATGAATATTTTTAAAGAATATAAGTCTTGTAATAAGTCTTATTGGACGGTCCGGTTTCTCGTCAGCTTTCTGAAAGAGTTTTAAAGATTTTGTGGACAAATAAATTAAAATAGATTTAAAGTAAAAATATACAACGCGTTAGAATAAGCGCAATTCCTCAGAAACCTCATTTTTTTTTTTATGATAAAAAAGGGGGCAAACGAGCAGACGGGTCACCTGATGGTAAGTGACGTCCGTCGCCCATGGACACCTGCAACTCAAGAGTCACAACTGCGTTGCCGACCTTTGAGGTGGGAGTAGAGGGAGGGGCGGGGAGTGGGGAAGGGGGGATTAGGGCCAATTCAATTAGTATATTAATATAAAAAAAATATGATGCATTCGAACTTAAGTTGTTTCTAACCAAATAGTAGCACGATTTCCACAGGTAACAGTAAATTCAGCTATGCTAATTCATTTTACGGAAAAAATTAACACATAATAAAAATAGCTGAAATTTGCGACGGTGACTACTTGAATTCCCTTCATGTCTGGCAGTGATATAAATGAAAGATATAACATAGGGTACGATAGCAGATAAAGCTTTAATATACACTGTATATTATAACAAACTGCGTTACTTGGTAGCTATGTTACGGATGCGTGACTGCAGTGCAATGTGTACCTAAGCTTATAAACGGCTTATCTTCTATCTATATATATTTGCAGTGTAAATGTTATCATATCTATTTCAATGGCATAAGGTTTAAAGTGTGCATAGATGATATGCTGTTTCTTATTTATAATTCTCAAACCACTCGAGGCGAGTTACCAGCAGTGTAAGTACATTCCTGCGAGTACTTTATTCTCAGATTTGAAAAATATACCTAGTAAAATAATATAATTAAATATATTTTTATATGCTCTCGCCTTTTTATTCTCCAAAGTTTTATCAGAATATTTTAAAGACCTCTTAGAAACATGTCATCAAGTAAATCAATAATAACATTAATACGAAAAAGTTCGAACATTAATTTAGTCGTTATGTCGTACAAAGTAAAGACTACGTATACGCAAGGCATGAAGCCGTGTACACTTTTGTTTTTATCCGACTGCCCCAGAAGGAAGGTGTATCAAAAAAAGATAGGTCATGTGCAAGTTTCCTATTATAAACAGAGGTAGATGTGGTGTACGATTCGACATTTCAAAACCAGTCTTTAAATGATTAAATACAAACAAAACGTACACTAATAATAATGCTGTTGTAAGGCGAGTGCTTGATATGAATATGGAAGGTTGTAGGAAAAGGGATAGACTAAAGAAAAGATGAATGGATTGTGTGAAGGATGACATGTGCAAGAAGGAAGTGACGGTAGATACGACGGTTGATATATATAGATATACATAAATGGAAGGAGAATACCAAATAATAGGAAAAGGCCAAAAAAATGATAATGACTTTTTATACTAGACGGCAGACAATGTCGCGAAAAAAGCTAGTTACAAATAAAAATAAACCTTTTATTGGATTCTGTAAAAAATAAATAATACATGTTCAGTCATGTAAAATGCAACAAAGTTAATTAGCACCGTTTGAACAATTTCAACTCTAATTGACCACAGTTTGAATTCAAATTCAATGTTCAAAGGTCTATGAACTATATGAACATTGCTATTTGTATTTGTAATTTGGGAGTTGTACATCAAGAAAGTTGGAGTGCCTATAGAAATGGTAAATTAATGTCACCGTCCAAAAAAAGGAATTGGAAATGCAACACATGTTCGTGCAATTCACTATCACGTGACACAGACTTTTCGCCAGCTCAACTGCATGATAATGTAACCATTAGAAATCAGTATAAAATTACAGTAAACACCGAGAATTCTTTTGAATCACTCTCAGTAGATGACGATGATGATTATGAGTCTCCTATCTCAAATAATGGACTCAATAGAAGCTGTCCAACCCTACAACTTGATAAACAGGAGAAAATAGAAGAATTACAAACACTGATAGCAACTTTGCAGGAAAAACTTGCTTCTGCTGAGAATGAAATCGAAATCATGCTGTCCGAAAATTTTTCATTAAAGAAAACTATTATTAATAACGAGAAAACTATTAAGCAACTAAAAAAAATAAGCCGTTCCACACCAAAACCAGTATCTGCAAATAGAAAAAGTTTAAACAAAACCAGACTGAATTTCTGTCAAGAAGAAAAAATAATAAGTCAAGAAGAAGACAACCAGAGCATAATAGAGCTGAACGTTACACAGCAACAAAGCCTTAATCAAATAGATAATCTGACGAAATCAAATCCTGATCTGAATCTCATAGAACCAAATACAAACGAAGATAAGCTGAAAAACAATACGTTTGATACGAAAAATACAAAAATCCTGTCGAAAAAAATTGTGGTCATAGGAGGCAATCAATGCCGAGGCTTAGCATCTGAACTCGTTCGATCAAGAATAAATAGTAGCTACGACAGTTATAACATACATGGATTAATCAGCCCCGAAGCACCAACAGAAGTTTTGATACATTCCTATGAAACACTTCAACTTAGCCAACATGACAAATTAGTCCTCTGTGTAGGAGAAGAAGACTCAGACCCGCAAAAAATATCCCACGAATTGTATCATGTATTAAAAAAATCAAAATCACCTGTAATATTATTACCAGTATGTAAAAATCGACATCTTAATGAAAAAAAACTGAATAACTTGCTTCGCATGGTATCAACCAATTTTGATCACTGTTATTTCATTCAGTCCAACGGTAATGACAATAGTAACGAATATTTACGGGATATCAGTTCGAAAATAAATTTGGTCGTGGACACAATTGATTATAATCGCAAATATATCCCTCAAAAAAAGAAAATGTGTAAACCCATTCCTGGAAAACCCAAATATAATAACATCACACGTAGTAAAGGAATTTTACGACAAACATATATTACAGAATACTATACCTTACAAAAAAAGCAAAAAAGTAAGAATAAATCAGGAAAAGATAGAAACTATTCTCGTACACTAAACGATACTATCCGCGAAGAAAACATTTTTTTTCTTTGTGTATAACTACATAAATATTATGCACCAGAATATAGCAGGTTTAATTAGTAAATCAGACATGTTGACGGTACAATTAGATGAATTATCCAGCTCAAACAAGAGAATTGATGTTTTATGTATCACAGAGCACAATATGATATCCAGCGATGAAAATGTGCTCTCATTGCCGAACTATAAACTGGGGGACAGTTTTAACAGAAACAAACGAAAAGGTGGTGCATGTATACTTGTTAGAAATATCCACGAGTTCGTCGCCCTCAAAGAGGTAAAAATTTTTTCAAAAATAAATATCTTTGAATGTTGCGGCGTGGAGCTGACGCAACATAATGTTATCGTTATCTGTATATACAGAGTACCAAAACAAACTAATAAAAAGATTCATATGGAGTTGTTCTTTGAATCAATTGAAAATTTACTTTACAAGATCACACGAGGAAAAGCCAATAAAACTATAGTGGTGTGTGGGGACTACAACATTAACTTACTTAAAAAAGATGAAGTATCAAAAAAGTTTGAAAGTATAGTTTTAGGATTTAATCTAAAAATACTTATAAGACAACCAACTCGCCTGTCGAGCGGCACCTGTATAGATAACATTCTACATAATGACCGTGGTAACAAAGGTGAAGTAATCGAAACTGCGATATCGGACCACACAGCGCAGATACTAAAATGTAAAGTAAAGAAATCATGTGCTATACACTCTTGGAAAGTAGAAATAAGAGATTTCTCAAATGAATATATACAAAAGTTTTTGGATTGTATCAAGAATTTGACCTTCTATGATATTTATGAATTAGAAGATCCAAATGAAGCATATAACAGCCTGCTGGATACATTTAAAATGTTTTATGATTTATGTTTTCCGAAAAAACTCATAACAAGGACAATTAATAGAAAACATAAATGGTTATCACGGGGAATAAAAATATGCAGCAAAACAAAACGAAAACTACTGTGGCAATATCGTAAAGAGAAAACAAAGGAAAATCAGAAAATTTACATGTCATATACGGCGCGATATAAGAAAATTATAAGATTGACAAAATATGCACAAAATAATTACTATATTAAAACATCTGACAACAAAAGTAGAGCAACTTGGAAGGTAATAAATAACAACAAATATGACTTTCCACGAGAACCTTTGACTAAAATTCTTCATCATGACACAGAAATAAATAATATGAATGACATTTGCAATGCTTTTAATGATTTTTATATTGACCACATTATAATACCAAGCTGTAATAAAAAGCTACCTCCAATAAGTAGAAGATTTGACTCATTGTTCTTAAACCCAACCACCCCAGATGAGGTCTCAATGATTATAAAATCTTTGAAGAATACGAAAAGTACAGGATATGATGATTTGCCAACAAATATAATAAAGAAAGTACATCATGTTATATGTTATCCACTGTGCCATATAATAAACTTATGTTTTGGAAAAGGAATTTTTCCAAATAAACTTAAAACCTCAATAATTATACCAATTTTCAAGAAAGGTGATAAAATACTGCTCCAGAATTATCGACCAGTAGCACTAATACCGGTCTTTTCCAAAATTATTGAGAAAACTATTCAGTGTCGCATTTATAATTTTCTTGAATCAAAAAATGTTCTAGTGGATGAACAAAAAGGGTTTAGAAAAAAAAGATCAATTAACGCAGCTGTCTTTGATTTTCTCAACAGAATTATGGATAGTGTAGACAAAAGAATACCTATCTGCGCTCTTTATATGGACATGACAAAGGCTTTCGATTGCGTTGATCATAACATACTTATTGACAAATTGGAGAGATATGGAATACGTGGAAATGCCTTAGATTTAATATCTTCATACTTAAGAAACCGAGAACAATATACAGAAATAACAAATATCAATGTAAAAAACAAACGGGAAATTAAATACCGTTCTCAGTCTAGAATAGTAAAATATGGCGTACCTCAAGGAAGCGTTCTAGGACCTCTATTATTTTTGGTATACATCAATGATTTGCCAAGTAATATAGATCATCCAATTGTCATGTTTGCCGATGATAGTACTGTAATCGTTAAAGCAGATAAATGTTACAATTATGAACATGAAATCAATAATGCATTAAAACAAACTATAGAATGGCTACAATTTAATAATTTACAGATTAATTTAGAAAAAACTCACATAATGCACTTCTATCAAAGGCAGTCACATACCTACATAAATGATTTAAATATAGGATACAATAAATCAGTTGTTAAAAATAAAGATAACACAAAATTCTTAGGCTTAATAATTGATAATAAATTGCAATGGACACTGCAAATCGAAGAAGTATGCAAAAAAGTAAATAGTTTTGCTTACGCTCTGTACAAGCTATCTAGAACTGTAAATCGTGATGCTGTTCTAATTACCTATCACAGCTACGTGGAGTCTATTTTAAGATATGGTGTCGTATTTTGGGGGAATGCCACAGACAAAGATCGTGTATTTATCGCACAAAAAAAATGTGTACGGGCAATATGTAACTTGCGCCCCAGAGATAGTTGCAAGCCATACTTCCGATCTCTAAGTTTACTAACTTTCCCATCACTCTATATATACGAAGTGGCGGTATTTATAAAATCAAATCCTGAACTATTTAAAAAAAAAGATCCCGCTAACGCAAGGTTGAGAAAAAGAGAATCTGATTTCCTTCAAGTAAATCCCAGTAAAACAGCCCTACTGCGTAAGAGTATTTATAGATTTGGACCACTAATTTATAACAAAATTCCGAAGGAAATAAAGAAATTAGAAATAAATCTGTTTAAAAGAAAACTTAAATCAATTCTAATTCACAAGTGTTACTACTCCACGACCGAATTTATGGACGATAAACTAACATGAATGTAGTATTATCTATTGTTAGTTCAATAATTAACTTTATAACTAATAACATAGGTTAGGTACTATAATGTGACTTAATATTATTAACGATACCTGACATAATATATATTTTTTTTTTATTGTATAAAAGTGACATAAATTTTAAACATCATAATGTGAAATGTGATATGAAATGAGAGTTAATAATATAATAATCGGTTTATCATAATGACATGCTTGAAGTGTAATATTTGTATGCTCACGGGCAGAATGTAGCGAACTATTTCTGTTTAAAAATTTAACATCTTTTGTAAAACCTACCTACATTGACAAATAAAATCATTTGTATTTGTATTTGTATTTGGTGCCTGGTATCACACTGACCTTTTCAATAATATCGTTAATTGAACAATAACAGCCAACATCACACAATAGAGTTCTATTTCGTAGGAATTGTTTTGACCTATCGTCCTGCTCCAAGAGCCAGTTTAAGTCAAAATAGACATTCAATGTTTTTAACTCAGATATAAGTAGCTACGGTTACCAAATGTTAAACTAAAATGTCCCTATTTCCATTAAAATGTGTTAATTTTGGCACCCAATCGACGACTTAGTACGTGACGCGATTGTATATATTTCGATTATTTATTATACCTTCTTACACTGAATGCTAATTAAACTATTATCGAATAAGGTGCCAATAGCTTTCAATTATAATATATTAAGATGTTGATTGTATTGTAATTTAAATTGATTTCCATATTTTTTATTCAAAATTTGATAAATAAAAATTTAAATCAATACCTATGTATGTATTTTATCAAATAAATAAAACTAATAGACATTTTCAAAGTACGTCCATAGTCCAGTTGACTACAGCTAATTGGGTTTTATGTAAGATACGAGTACATACATAAATGGTCAAAATATGAAAAATATTACGTAGAGGAATTAATCATTCACGAAAGTTTTACAGATTTATGTTTTTATATTAATGGATGCCTGATGGGCAATGGGATTTTTGGCGAGAATAATTTTCAGACAGATTTCATGATGGCATTTTTTTTGTAGTTACTTATCGTTTTGGCTCGTAATATTTAGTGTGTGTTAGAAGCCTGTGTTCGTGAAAGTGTACAGTGACAAGAAAATTCCATACATATTTTGAAGAGTGACATTTTTGAAGCCACTCCGATATTCAATAGAATTCCACTACCATTTCACTATAGGTTTTAAAATTATTCATTGAAGAAACTATTATGTATTTTTGTGCATGTAATATCTCTCTATAGCCAAAATATCTTTGAATTAGTGTCATAAAAAAACATAGAAAACTGCTAAAAATTATCCAGGATTCTGTATCTCTGCTTGAGTAGGTAAGGTAAGATTGTACAGTAGGCTGGTGGTAGGCTGTTTGTTTTTCACTCATAAATGATTAAATAATCGTTATACAAGTAGCCGTATTTCGAAGACCCGGACACAATCTATAGAGCAACCCTTCACCGCATCTCTGCGGAGACTATTACTGGCGCAATAAACTCGCGGCCCGCAGCGAGGGAGCATTTTTTCGCGCCATTTCCCGCGAATCTGAATCAAGGCTACGCCATAATTATTTTCTCTTAGGCCGAGTGTACACTCGGTAATAAAACATGGTCGTAATAAATATTTATTTATTATAGTGACGCATCGTAATAGGATTATGTTTGTTACAATTTCAATTTCTATGCGATAATATTAAATGGTATAACCACGCTTGTGTATTATTGATATAGCCAATAAAGGCCGTCGCGTACCGACGTCGTTAATTGACGGCGACTTGTTACCTTGTTACTTGCTGAAGTTGGTAGAAACTTGTTTCCTTATTAAATATTATGCATTGAGGTGTGTGAAATTCAAAATTCAAAAATCGTTTATTTTCTATTGGTATTAAAATATACACTTAGAATGATACCTACATCTACATCCGGTGAAGATAAAGATTATTTGGGTAAATTTTCAAAGCGGGCTTTTTTTCGTCATTACGGTGGCAATTTTTTTTTCTCATATTTTACCTAAACTAAATGCTTTAGATTATAGATTAAGATGCTGTGAATCTAATAATTTGTGAGGCGCCCTTGGAAACCCAGTACTTTCGGAGAAATATATTTTTTTAAATTTTTGCGCCACCGTAATGACATTTTCTTAAATATTTCAAATAAAAAAGCGATATTATGTAACAACATGTTTTATTTTTTAGTAATCAACTTTTTTGGTGCCAAAAACATTACTAATATTGTTTATTTCTTTAATGTATGTAGCCTTATAGGGTTACAACAGTTATACCTAGATAGTACGTAAATTTTACTAAATGCTATTATCACGGTAAAATACTTACACCATAGTAATAATATATAAAAAACAAGTACTGTGTCTTAATATATTATTAGTAATAGTATAGATTATACAGACATTCATCATTACGGTGGCTCATTCGTCATTCTGGTGGCCCACTGCGCCACTGCAATGACGCCACCGAAATGACGACCAAATGGTTTTTTTCAAGATAATTACTCAACTACCTAATTAACTTGGAAGATATTGGCAGGTCGTAATATCGAGGTAATTATCCACAACATACTAAGTTGACGATACAATACATCACTCTGTTCATTATCTAAAACATACCACCGAACTGGCCGCTCACGGTGACCAAAACACATTTCAGGAAAAACTTACCTCGGGAACATGTAAAAACTTGCGTATACGCCATCCTCTCTACACACAAGTTGGGGTCCGACAAACGCTTGGGTGGTACGATACAAAAATTTGGCGTGAAATCGCTTGACTAATATGACACAAGTAGTCAAATGCGAGCATCAAAAGAGCAGTTTTACGCGGGACAAAAATATATTCGCTTCTCAGTATTTCTATTCAATAGTTAGTAAAGTTTTTGTGATTTTGAATATGAAATGGAGTAAGTATCTTTAAAATGAGATATTTTGATAAAATATACGTTAAAATTTCGTGTTATAGTGAGTCGTTTTCTGAGCGCAATTTGAAGTGGGACAAGCCTCCCAGAGGTAGGCCGCCATACAAGTCGGATTATTCAACGTGGAATATCTTTTAAGTTTATAATATTAATTCTAATTGGTTTATATATATGGTTAAGCTACGAGGTATATTTTCAAAAAAGCATGTGTTTAGTCTGTTTTGAATTATAGTTTCTTTATAAAGGGCATAGGACGCCTAAAAAAGTACGCTCAAAAATTTACCCATTTGTACGATATATGAAGGCTAAATGATATTTTGCGTTGTTGTTACTGTATTTAGTAACAAATTCTTCTGTTATAATAAAATTCCTATACTAATATATCCTATACTATAAGCTTTGACCCGCGACTTCGTTCGCATCCCGAGTTGAAAAGTAGCGTACCCATATCCTTCTTGAAGATGCAAGCTATGAACATCCCATCGGTTCAACTGTTTAACATTGCAATCATAACCGATATCAATGATAATATGCTTATAGATAATAGGGATAGAGGAATACTATCCTTTTTAAAAATGAATAGTTAATTATCTATCAAAAGAAAATTGTGAGACATAGAAAACAGGAATCAACTTAATTAATTATAATCGTGTAAACTGGCCCTTTGCGCGCCTTGTTTAACAGTTCCTTGTAATTAATCATGTTAGATCCTATTCATCTTTTTTTGTTTTCTGACCTAATATTATATTATTTCTTATTTTTTGTTACAATGCGGGCTGTGAATTTTTTATATTATAATTAGTTTATTAAACAGGTACATGGATTTATTGTATTTTGCCAAGTTTGGGTGCCTTCGACTCTATTCATTAACCTGATTTTTAAATGTAGCTGGAGGACTTTATTTATGTATTTATTTGCCATTTTTTGTATGTAAGTAGGTACATAATTTACTCGTATTTTATCGTCGAACCGTAATGTTGTTATGCCTCAGATTATGAGGTATGATGTATTCCTTCACTGCCGAGCAAGTAATAAATTTATGATGTACGCTGTGTATGTATGCAGGTAGTATAAGTTTAAAAATATCTAATTGGCACTCGTACATGCCCTCATCAATATTAGAACCCGAGCCTCACGGATGTCACATGTCAAAATAGATGTGTCAACAAAACAAAGTCACCAGAGAATTTAAACAAAATAAAAATTAAAAACAATATTGTTGCTGTCATTCATAATTACTGTATAAAACTGTTGCCCTGATTGTACATTATTGCGCAGTTATACCACTGCGACATTGACCCGTGATTCATCTAACTATAGCACTCTATTTATATTATGCAGCTGTAAACCAGTCTCGTCGTAAAAAAACCTGTCAAGTGCGAGCAGGACTCGCGCACCGAGATTTCGTATTCCTTTAGTATAGATTTTCGATAAGTTCAATTAAAATTTTTGAGACCACATAATTGACTTTATAAAATGAATATTTTTATGATATTTATAAAAATTAAGTTTTATTTCCTGTAATATTTACGTAAACCTCTTTCAACCTTATTACCAATACAAACACTTTTAATCCAGTCCAGGGCGGAATTAAAGTTTCTGCTTTTGGTTCTATCACCTGAACCACATCGGTGATGTATTAAAGAAAAGCCAGGTAAATAGTACCCGAAACCGACGAGGATGCATGAGTCGTTTAATGGATGTGGAAGAAGCACGAGAGATCTGCCAGATTCATAGCAAGCAGTCTATTGTCTCTGCCTTCCCCAATAGGAAATAGGCGTGAGATTATGTATGTATTTGGTCCAATCCAATGCCAGTGGATTCAAACTCTGAATTTATATTACAAAATTGTAATGGCCTTCCCGTTCCATTTGTTTCAAGTATATGTTATTTTCTTTCTCCCCATGTGATCTAGAGTGATGGACGAGACATGGCTTAGCTTTTAAAGTAGGTTGCGTTGGTCTAGTGTATGTCGAACTGTAAATTGGTTCTGATGCATGTGTTAACAGCAAAACAGCACTCCGGTCCCTCGACAGACTAACTGTATTGTCTAGAGGTCTGAAATGTTATTGCCTTCCTCTACCAACCCCCTTAGCAATAAGAACGATTGTGTTTTTGTATTTAGCTCCATAAATAAACATGACTTCAGTACGAGTATATATACAGATATATTATAATTCGAATTATTAGTAGAGATCGGCATAAGGTAGTGTGATTAGGTACCAAAAAGTAGGTAGAGGATATAATATGGAGTTGTTAAAACCACCATGTTTCTCCTTTAAAATCGAAGCACACATATGAAATGCCAAATTTCATATTATGTGTGCTTTGTGTCGGATGGGAACGAAACTCAAATTTTTTCTAGCTAAGGAGCCGTATATTACAAATATGCAGATTTTGTTGATTATCTCCATAACCGGCCACTGTAGAGAAAATCACCTAAGAACAAAAGAAGTTTATATTTAGTAAGTATATATAATACTGTAGAAAAATCTCTGAAATTTCCCGGGAAATTTTCGGAAGTCCCAAATAAAGTAGTGGTTTTAACCAAGTAAATATTATATCCTCGTAGCAACTTTACCTACTATGGTACCTAATCACACTACCTAATGCCGATCTCTGATTATTAGTAGTCGGATTGAGTGGCATTTTATCTGAATACTAGCTTTTACCGGCGGCTTCAGAATCAGAATCAGAATCGTTTATTTGTTTAGAATAGGTTCATTCATACACAGAGTTCTTAATATAAGATAAAGTTTACGCTATTCAATCTTTTTACAGATATGCAAATATTTAGTAACATATTTATTTTACCCTAAAGTCTAAATAATCTTTAATAGAATAGAAATTATGCTCCAGTAACCTATAAAAAACTCTTTTGACAAATAATCTTTGTGGCAAGTCCTTAAAACTATGTGGTAAATTATTAAATATTTTTATACACATATAATAGGAACTATTTAAGAATAACGTTGTTCGGGGGTTGTTAGTTAAGACAAGTTTATCCGGACGTCTTAACTGCCTAGATTTAGCCTCAGAAGTAGTTTTAAAAATATATCTATGTTTTTTAACAAATTTACACACTTCTAATATATACATGCTAGGTAAGGTTAAAAGACCTAGTTTTTTAAATAAAGGTTTACATGTGTCACGAGGACCGATACCAGACAATGCTCGTATACACTTTTTCTGTGCTGTAAAAACCCGTTTAGCATTTGAGGAATTACCCCATATTGGAAGGCCATATCGCAGAATCGAGGCAACATATCCATGGTAGGCAGACAATGCAATTTTCTGAGATGCTATTTTCCGCAATCTGTTGAGGACATACACGAAACGATTTATTTTATTACAGACTGCTTCTGTATGTGCCGCGTAGTTAAGATGTTCATCTAACTTAATTCCCAAAAAAGACACTAAGTCAGATTGTCGTAAAGATTCCCCTTGATAATTTATATTTAGATCTAGTTGATTGCGGCCTTTTGTAATGAATTGAACATAATTTGTTTTCCCTAAATTTGCATGAAGGTTGTTAATATTTAGCCAGTCGCTAAAGCTTCGCTCGTGCACGTATATTTCGCCCCCTTAGGGGTTGAATTTTGCAAAATCCTTTCTTAGTGGATGGTAACACTGTATAAGCTATCTATGTGCAAAATTTCAAGTCTCTAGAACCAGCGGTTTAGGCTGTGCGTTGATACATCACCAATCAGTCAGTCAGTTTATCATTTTATATTAAAAGTGAATATTGTTTTTTTGGCTGGCGAAGTACTTAGTTTTCAATATTGTATATACATAATATATACATAATAATAAAACTCTAACGGGACCGTGTCTGTACATGATATTTTATTTTTATTTTGCAGTACCTTGTAGTAGTAGATAGTTATCGATTTAGATATCAAAGCACACATTTTCGATATTTTTTACTGACTGTCTGGTTGTGCACGCATCACGCAAAAACTGCTGGATGGATTTTGATGAAATTTGATGTAGAGATAACGGAGTAACCTTCAAAATGATGTGTTAATATATGGTATGTAGGTGTCTTATATTATGTCTTGGGCAACCATTATGAAGGGATTTTTGGGAATTCCCACAGAAACGGTAATGAACTTGATACGGGATTTTTCCCTTTTACTCATGCTACTTTCGACTTATAAAAAATATTGTATTTTTGCAACGATAAAATAATAAAATATTAATTATTTTTTAATCAAATATGTTTATTAGTCCAAAGTAGTAGGCGTTGAACGGAAAATGTGAACTGTCACCGAACCGATGCTACGTGAAATAGACTAATAGTAAACTATAAAACCTCAAACCTTCAAACCCACGTATTAGTGGTTTTACAGTACGGAGCCTGTGGGCTTGCAAAATCGATGGCCCGTACATGAATTGCTGTGTAGAAAATAGCTTCTAATATTTCATTATTACGAGATCCTAAGTTAACAAGTGACTTTGTTATACATGTTTACGATAGTAGCAGAAATTAGTTATGCAGTATTATAAATATTCTCGCATCGTAACGTATAGTTTCATTAGGGAAAACATCTTGAAACCTTGAACCTCTTCTTAAACTTAAAAACTGAATATATCCATTAAATAATTCTTTAGCGATCTATTGTACTATTTTATCATTGTGTCAATTATAATTTATTTTTTATTGGAGTATAATAAAAAATTGTTACCAACATTTAAATAAAATCATCATCAGCCGGAAGACGTCCACTGTTGAACAAAGGCCTCCCCCATAGAACGCCACAACGAACGGCAACTTGCCGCTTGCATCCATCGGTTACCCGCGACCTTGACGATGTCGTCGGTCCACCTGGGGGAGGCCTACCAGCGCTGCGTCTTCCGGTTCGTGGTCGCCACTCGAGAACCTTTCTTCCCCATCGGTCATCGGTTCTTCGAACGATGTGGCCTGCCCATTGCCACATTTAAATAACAAAAGTGAATAATTGGTTTTATCATCGAGTGTTTCCCGTATTTAATCACCCAGATCGGTTCAACATAAAATGTTGAGGGTTATATAATTAGCGACTATCGAATAACAATAACAAAAAAATGTTGGTAACTACTTAAATGAATTTTGGAGAACGACATTCTTGATTGCGAATAAAGGCAAGATTGTTTAAATATTACCAGTTATTGCATATCATTGAATATTTTGACAAAACTACACTTGGCCTCTTTTAAGGCCCTTTCACTCTATATACCTACAGCAGTGCTGCAGAATAACCTGATTGTACTCCAAATAATCAACGTGTTTTCATTATTTTCTATTTTATTAAAATATTTTATTTGGTATATTATATTATTATATATAGTTAAGTATCTATTTATGTAATAGTACGTAGGAGTATGCTCAATATTAATATATTAACTACCTATATATATAGTGCACCGTCTACCCCAGTTCTAATGTCTCAGTTTCATCAATCCTTAGTTTGTCTGGAAGAGATTGCTAAAAGCAATAAGATCACCAATTGTACTTTAGTTAATTGTTATATCCATTATCCATACTGTGTTGTCTTTGGTGTACAATAGGTAAATAGTTATTGTATTGTATTGTACCTACAGCAAAAAAAACACAGAAATCTTAAAGGGCAACGCACAGAGAGACGGGAAAGGCGTTAAAGACAGGAATGCCGGCGGGATCCGGGATTTTTCCTTTTGTTTTGAGTTCGATCTATGCGTTGTGCCCGTTTTCTGTGTGACAGGTTGCATAGAAACTCAAACATTACATAAAAGATCCGATCTGGACCGTAATCGCTTCCCCACTTCCGTGTGCGTTGGTCTTAAAAAAATGGTTCATGGGTGACGGTAGTCACCATCAGGTGAACCGTCTGCTACGTACATACATAAAACTCACGCTATTGTCGAACAGGGGTAGGCAGAGACGATGGATCGCCACTTTGCTCGATCTCTGCATATATCTTTCGCTTTCTTCACATCCATAAGCCTTTTAAATAACCGTGTGTGAATTGTGTCCCACTATTTATTTATTTATTTATTTCTTTATTTTTCATGCACGCTCTTTTATTCTTCGCACTCTGGACCCCCCCCCCCCGCTTTTTGAACGACGTCACTTATTTGGTCCGTGAACCTCCGTCTGGGGCGTCCTCTGTCTTTGCATCCTTCAACATACGTACTTAATATCTCTTTCGTTACTCTTCTTTCATCCATAAATTCTACATGACCAAACCAGCGTTTGCCTCCTATACCATAAAAACCCAGTCATACTCTGCCACAGAAACACGAATATGTTTTTTTTTATCAGCTATGTATTTATATATTTTTTTAATACGGTAAAAAACCTAAAAGTGCTCAGTAAGTTCACAACTAAGGTAATTCCCTTTATGAAAGGTACTCGAAACTTGACGTGGCGAAAGGCGGCTTTCTCCTGTTTGTGTTTTGCCTTGCCCCTTTTTAATTACGTTGTTAAAATCGGTTTGTTGTCCTAAGTTTCAGGCTTCTTGTGCATTTTAAAAACGTTTTATTTTTACTTAAGTTCTTTTCCGTGTTTTCTTCATCATGAGTAATTAAGAAAAGTTTAGCATCTGGTCGGTTGATGTCTAAAGTTTTGCGATGGAGTGTGAATGGTTAAGCAATTTTGATGGGTCAGAGTAACCAAAGATATTATAATAAGGCATAGAGGGGACAGAACGAAGAAAATTTGATGCCGAAAAGTTATTACAAGTGGAATAAATCTAGTACGATTTCGACCGAATGACAGCTCGCGTTCATACTAACTGACACGACGCTTGAGCTTCAAAGTTTTGTATGAAAATATTCCTATTGCCCTCTCTATGTCCTATTATATTTTAACCTCTTTGGTAAGCACCCATCAAAATTGTTTAACCATCGGTTTTACGAAGCAGAGTTTATACTATAGTTTACCCGTAATAAAGTGGAGTTTCTTGCTCTGTTTCTTCTCATCCGCTATGCGCATTCCGAAGCGGTAGACAGTGCAGTGACTTTCTATAAGGCTAATATAAGTAAACATATATGTAGCCCAATTGATAAAACTTCAAAAAATATATTTAACTAGCAGCGCCCTGCATTTTCACCCGCGTAGTCCCCGTTCCCGTTGGGAATGGGATAAAATATAGCCTATGTGTTATTATGATGTATAAGCTATATAACTGTAAAGTTTCATCAAAATCTGTTCAGTAGTTTTTGCGTGAAAGAGGAACAAACATCCAGACATCCATACATACAGACTTTCGCGTGTATAATATTAGTAGGATGAATCTAATTCGTAGCCATGTGTGTCGGAACTCTCATTATTTCCCTAGTTATTTCCTATAGTACGATAAACTTTGTTTTAAAGAGAGTTTATGTTCTACATAATTGTTGAAAATTTATATTTTCATGAAATAGCTTTTAAAGGGAGCAGTGATAGCCCGAACGGTTAAAGAGCCGGCCGAAAATCAGTGAGGCTCGGGTTCGAATCCTGGTATGTACCAATGAGTTTTTCAAAAACTTACGTACATATTTATCACTAGCTCGACGGTGAAGGAAAACATCGTGAGGTACACAGGTCTCAGAATTTATTCTGAGATATGTGTAAACAGACCCGGTCCGGCGATGGGCTCACCACCTATCACGTTTAGGGGTCCAATATATCTCGTGAAATGTGGGTATATCCAGTAATGGAATACCTCTGCCTACCCCCTCCGGGATAAAAGGCGTGAGATTATATTATTATTAATTTTTATTATAGCTTTTACACAATTAATTATTTCAAGCTAGGCAGGCACTGTCTAAAAGAGTTGGTGTGTTTTTGACAATAACGATAAAAATTGTTGATAAGTTTCCATTTTGGTCGGATTAAAAAAATAAACAAAAAATTATAATACAAATTGTTGTCTTACATCCGAAAAAAAAATAAACGAGTTTTATTTTTCCTATTTCCGTTTAAAATATGCAATGTAGTTGAAGATACAAAATGTGTCCACAGAAAAATAGCTCTAGTTGCCGGGCGCCTCACAAAATCCTTCACGTAACGGAGTTTTCCAGGAAAATATACCGAATGCTCTGATTTCAAAATACTCATATTAAGGTTTTATTTTCATACTAGCAATGTCCCGCGGTTGCACTCGTGTCAGTCCTGTTCCTGTGGGTATCATATTCTTCCCAGAAAAGTAAGCTTTTCATGGATGAAAGAATTTTTAAGACTCGCACTTTACTAAAAATAGTACACAACCATACAGGATGGTAGGATTGTTCTAGAAAAGTCGTAACATTAGAAAATCATGCAATCCGTTGATACTAGGAAACGATCTTGTTTACTAGTGCCAGCCTACTATATTCAGGGCCGGATTAAAATTTGTGCCGCCCTGGGGCACTGAAGAAAATGCCGCACCATGACTTAAATTTTATTTTAATAGTTTTGATATCTTATTTTTTAAGAATTAGAATAACTAATTGATTGCAGGAAATTTATTATGTATTATAAATTATTTATTATACATTATGTTTTATTTGTATTTATTCTTTATTTACTCATATTATTATTATTTATTATATATTATAGTAATATGAAAAAATATTTGTATTTTTCTCAGAATTATAAACTAACGACTTATATTAGTATTGCATTATTTTTTTCACAGGCAAACTCGCCTAACTATCAAAAAGACATACATAATTTGAAAATATTTTTAATTCTTCAAAAAAACTACATAAATTTATCAATTACAGAAAATCAAAATATAAACTTTAATTTTTTCAAACCTTTATTAATTAAACTATTTGAATAGTTTTTACTTAAATTTCCTATATTATTATATACAAAATTTTTATGTGATACATAATACTTAAATTATATTTCTTGAAAGATAAAATGTTTATTTAAAAGAATTAGTTAATTATATATTGTATAGAATTTTTTTTCTCACTTTCCAAATTTTGCCGCCCTTGAAAATTTGCCGCCCTGGGCAATAGCCCCGACTGCCCCTAGTATAAATCCACCACTGACTATATTCACTGTATAAACATGCATCTGATCACTGGGGTATACTAGCAAATCCTATTAATTAATATTATAAACAGGAAAGTTTGTATGTAGTATGGATGTCTAGATGGATGTTTGTTCCTCTTTCATTCAAAAACTATTGAACGGATTTTCATGAAACTTTATAGTTGTATAGCTTATACATCAGAATAATACATAGGCTATATTTTATTCCCGTATTCCCACGGGAACGGAAACTAAGCGGTTGTAACCGCGGGGCGCTGCTAGTGTTTGTATAATTGTATCCGCAATCCCTGCATTTAGACATTTCTAGGCAATGTTTTAGCATTATGGAAAGATTTCAAATGTGCATCGAATTGAATTTCAAATAACATCAGGTGTTCTAGTTTTTAGGTAGGAATGGATAGAAATTCCTTTTATCTCATGTTGTTTGGAAATTGTAAAATATATTATTACTAGTGGCCCGGGCAGACGTCGTTCTGCCACCGCATAAACCATCCCTGGACCCACTCTAACCCACACAAAAAGTTTCATCAAAATCTGTCCAGCCGTTCTGGAGTTTTAATCAGACTAACGAACATCAATTCATTTTTATTTATATAGATGAGCATACCATGGGACTGTGGGGTCCTGCTGACTGCGATATTAATGATCTGTGGCATTTATAAATTAATTTAGAAAACTCGCTAACATATTTAATATTAGGGTTCCGTATCTTTGGATACGGAACCCTAAAAACACGACCCTATTACTAAGACTTCGCTGTCTATCCGTCTGTCTGTCACCAGGCTGTATCTCAAGAACCGCGATAGTTAGACAGTTAAAATTTTCGCAAAATATTTCTGTTGCCGCTATAGCAACAAATATTATAAACAAAATAAAATAAAAATTTGAGGGAGGGGCCTCCCATACAACAAACGTTTTTTTTGTCGTTTTCGTACTCGGACTCGCACTTGGCCGGTTTTTATGTTGTATTTTAAATTCTGCAAAATTTTTTTTGTATGTAAATAAATGTATACCCAATAATTTCGTAGTCTATTTCTAAATTTTTTGTAAATAAAATTGGTTTATGTAGAGGAAAGTACCTACAAGCGGCTAAAATGTTACTTGACCGGCTTTTGATGCCTATATACTTATTTAAATGGGTGCACGTGACAAATGAATGAAATTCTACAATGCTATTAGTAGACTGTCAACAAATGCAGTCGCTCCACGTGTAAGGTTCCGTGCCAATTCTTGTGTTAGTTTATAGTTTATTCTCATATTTAAAACGCAGTCGTGCTTCAATTGTTATGCATCGAAATCTAGTATTATTCAATCAACTTGTAGGTTTTTAAAACTACACTGACGGACATACCTCAGTACCTACTAAGCCACTTAAATAATTATTTAACTTATTAAGATCGTTGAACATTTGGAAAGAGTTTTATATATAAATAATCAAATTGACTAAAAATAAATATATAAATAATCATCATGAAAGAAACCCGCTGGTCCTTGAGTCTAAGGCATTACACAAGCCTCAGAATTAAAGCCAGAATAAATTCTAGTGCATCTGCGGTTTTCCTCAAGATCTTTTCCTTCACAGTCGAGTACATGTACGTATTAAGTTTTTGAAAAATTCATTGGGACATTGCCTTGCAAGGATTCGAACCCGATACTCACGAATGACAAGGGTTCTTTAACCACAGGACTATCACTGCTCTTGCGCAGATATTTCATCATTCCTATAGACAACTTAATACGGTCATCGCCAGATAATTCCCAATTTCACTATCGGGTTACTGTTAACGCCTCAGCCATCGAATATTCACTGTTACGCAAATTCAAATGCAATTTATTATTTTAGGTCTTCGGTTAAATTTTTCGGGATTTTCCGGTTCACTAGTGTGTGAAATGAAAGGTCAAGCCCGTATTTTCATAATAACATGTAAATCGGATTTTCATGAGAGTTCCAATATTGATATGTTTAATATATTTCGTTTGATCTTAAATTGTGGAGCTGGTTTCGGCATTTGCTTCCACGATTTTAGAAATTATATCTAAGTTGTGGGTTTTGTCATTTGCAGACGACCGGAGATCAATTTCTTTTGTAGGACTCTTTGTTCGTTGTTCAAAAAGGAAAACCTCCGGAACAGAACGGAATTGGTTCTAGGCGCAGCTGCCTGGTCCGACGATGGACTTACCATAATATGTCTAAAGTCATGTGAGTAAACGTCACCGATGAAAGCATCTAGAGATGCAATACTCTGTGTAAACGTAAAACGTGTGCGTTGATCAATCAGTCACCCAATCAGCCAGGTCAGTGTATCGTTTATGTCCAGTAAGTTTCATTAATATAGGTTACTAGCAGCGCGCCGCGGTTTCATCCGCGTAGTTCCCTTTCCCGTGGGAATACGGAGATAAATATAGCCCATGTATTATTCTGATGTATAAGCTATATAACTGTAAAGTTTCATCAAAATCCGTTCAGTAGTTTTTGCGTAAAAGAGGAACAAACATCCTTTACATCCATACATACAAACTTTCGCGTTTATAATATTAATAGGATTTTTTTTAACTGCCCAAAAAATATAACAAACATTTTTTAATAGGTATAGAAGGACACTTTGTCATTGTTTTGTGAACAGTCCTCGAGCAAAGATTTAGCTCCGCGGTTCTGGAATAAAACCAATTGTACACAAAAGCAGAGTTTCAGGCTAATTTATGTCCTGGGGCTTTGTTTTTGTCGCTCATTTTTACAAATACATCCCTGGAGCTTGTGCAAAAAAAATACAAAAGTACCTACCCTTTTTGTTAAAAGCTATTTGTTTAAATTGTGATTGTTCTAATAGAATAAGTCATTTAGGTACCTACTTAATGACATTTTATCTCCATTTTGTCTTTAGATTCATATTTATCACTAGCTCGACGGTGAAGGAAAAACATGGTGAGGAAACCCGCAGGTCCCAGAACTAATTCTGAGACATGTGTAAAACAGACCCGGTCTGGCGATGGGCTCACCACCAATCAGGTTTAGGGGTCCTAAGAATATTTGGTGAAAAGTGGGTATATCCAGAAATGGAATATACCTCTGCCTACCCCCTCGGGAAAATACGGCGTGAGATTTTTTAAAATTTAATACTTAGATTCCTCTTCAGATCTCTCATCTCGGAGGGGGTTGGCAGAGATATTTAATTTAAAGAGGTCCTCGATGTTTAAAATTGTATTTTTCGTGTCCATAAACGTGAGTGGTGAGCCCATCGGTACGAGGTGTTGTTACACTTACTTCAGAACCAAAGAGATTTCAATATAATAGGGCAGAGGGGGACAAAGCGAACAAAATCGTAAACCAAAAGTTATTACCTAGTGGTCCTAATAAGTCTAGTGTGATAAGTCGAAATAACAGCCCGCGTTCGAAGGTACTAACTACGTACAAACTGAACTGGCGCTTGAGATAAAATTTTTGTATGAAAATATTCCCAATGGCCACTCTATGCTATTATATTTAAATCTTTTTGTTCACAACCAGTTCTGGGGCCTGCGGGTTTTATGTTTATTAACCGTCGAGCTAGTGATAAATTTGTACGTAATATTTGTAAAAAACTCTGGTCTATACGGCTATCACTGCTTCAATAAATAAAGACAAAAATCAAAGGGATGAAAACAATGTTATCTGTTTGGTTAGAAAAACAGTTTCTTTTTATTTAGTCCCTTGTATCATATCGCCGTCGTCAGATTGCTGCCTCCCTTTTAATTTCTTCCTGTGATAGCGTTTCTAAAATCCATGAATGCATGTATGTATTTATTTTTGTATGTTTTGTATTGTATTTATTTTGGCTATCTTGGAAACGGTTCTTACGGTTGTAAAAAATTCAATTTTACGCATTTTTTAAATAATACGGCCACTCACCGGCAGATGGCGTTAGCGACACTGGTGTTAGAACGAGCGAAGCTCGGTCTCCAAAAAACTAAGGTTATTTGACACACCTTTTTATTCGCGTAGGTACTACTACCAGCGATGGATAAATAAATTTAAAAATAAAAACATTGCACCCGCACTACAGAAACTTCGGCTTACTGTGGAAGGAAAGGCAAAAGAAACTCATGTTTGAGTGCTGCGGCTATTTGATCAAACTTTATCGGATCGTGAACAAACTTCGTCGATGTGTATCTCCCATATGTATTTGTTTCTCGATTTCGCCGGCTAATGATCGAACTTGCACATGTAGGAGGTTCGGAGTTTTTTGTTAGGTAATAATGTCTTCTTTCAGTTGCCGAAGTAATCTAAGGCGTTCTGTAAACTGTTTGTAGGGAAAGTGTTGGGTAGTTGGATAATTGTTTTGTTACTACACTAGAATATCAGTGTGATTTGATTTCTGCTTGGAGAAACCTAGTCTGAAGCCACAGGACACAGGATGTTTGTTTCTTATTCACGCTAAAACTACTGACCGGATTTTGATGAAACTTTATAGTTATATAGCTTATACTCAGAATAACACATAGACCATATTTTATCCCCGTATTCAGACGGGAACGGGAACTACGCGGGTGAGACCGCGGGGCGCTACTAGTTACAATTAAATTCAGCACAAGAAATTCTACAACGCCTGAAATACAATTTCAATTACTCGTATACATTTCGACAGCCTTGTAAAGATTACCGACTAATGTAGCGTGTATATTCGAAAATTGAGATACGAGAATCAAATTTGCACATCCAACATCTAACGCTTAAATGGATCAAGTCGAGTAATATTAGTTTAGGGCTGCCAAAAATAATTCTACGCATTAATTAAATTCAATTATGTATCTTAAAGCTAGAGATAGAGGTAATATTTACTTTACGAAAGCTGAATGTAATTATGAGCTTCACTTTTATTAACTAAGTACCTAGTACGTACTTATTTGGTCTTGTGGATGAAGGTTGAAAGAAAGCTATTTTAGTGTACATTCGTAACTTTCTACCGTATTTTTTGCTTGATGCCCTGAATGATTACACCCAGAAAGAGTGACTCATACAGTTATTAAATGATTGATTTCTATTATTATCTAGATTATTATTTATATTGTTATGAGTCTTTGGAAATTGCAGAACAAATGATTATTATTATAGTAATTTTTTTTATGACAAACGAAACTATTTTATTTCAAATCTCCTGTGGTTTCTACAAGAGCGCACAATTATTTTAGTGTTCAATAACTATTGAGTTTTGACTTAATAAATAATAATAATAATATAATCTCACGCCTTTTTATCCCCGAGGGGGTAGGCAGAGGTATTCCATTACTGGATATACCCACATTTCACGAGATATATTGGACCCCTAAACGTGATAGGTGGTGAGCCTATCGCCGGACCGGGTCTGTTTACACATGTCTCAGAATTAATTCTGAGACCTGCGGGTTTCCTCACGATGTTTTCCTTCACCGTTGAGCTAGTGATAAATATGTACGTAAGTTTTTGAAAAACTCATTGGTACATGCCAGGATTTGAACCCGAGCCTCACTGATTTTCGGCCGGCTCTTTAACCGTCCGGGCTATCACTGAGTTTTGACTTAGATTTGTTTATTTTAATTTTCATTGTAAGTTACATTCCTCATTTATTAAAACGTAATGCACGTAGCACTCTTGTTTTGTTTTATTTATATCCTTCTTCTTTAAGTTGATAACGACAACATCGCTATAACCAAACTGGGGTGATCTTTTATTGGCTTAGCTATTAAAAAATAGACCTTAAGAAATGTGCTGTAATAATATGAAGCTGTTGATTACCTGAACAATAAATAAAATAAATAAATTTAAGATAATATAATAAACCTTGTCAAAATTATCAGCAAATTTGTGGACTTGTAATTTGGTAGCCGTCTAACAAGTAACCTCATTAAGCACAATCGAAGTATTTCGAATTTATCTATTTCTATATTTAATCATCTTTAACGTATCATTCATTAATTTCATAATATGATTTCCATCCCGCAAATGAGAGTAATCATATCCATCCCTACTTTGTAACCGACTTCATAATATTCTAACTCTTCATCTACTGAAATGCGTTCCAACCCTGACCATTCCAGTTGCAGTTAAAGTTATTATTAAATCGTACACTCAGTGTGAGTATGTCTGCGGTTACCTTATGGTTGGTCTACATAGACCGAACTGAGCATAGGTGGTGATTTTTTCACACGTATCGCCTGTAGTTCGGGTAAAATGCATCACGAAAAATATGTTAGGTTGTGACAAGTGTCGAGAGTAACCAATAAGTGCATGGGAACCGCGTTACAAAGATGGATGTTGGACGGATCTATTTATAAAAACTGTTGTAAGAACTTTGATAGCACGGTTAAGTACCTCTTGACGTTACATGTTTGCCGTCTATGGCTTGTTGTTCTATGTAGCAGCTGTAAAAAAAAACCTGTGCTCAGTTTGTGCTCGATTCAAACAATACATACATACATAATCTCACGCCTATTTCCGATTGGGGTAGGCAGAGACAACAGAGCGCCACTTGCTACGAACCTGGCAGATCTCTCGGGCTTCCTCCACATCCATCAAACGACTCATGCATGCTCGTCGGTTTCGGGTACTCTTTATCTGGCTTTTCTTCAACACATCGCAGATCTGGTCGATGTAGGTACGCCTAGCTAGGTCGTCCTCTACCGACTCGCCCATTCACAACACCCTTGTTCAAATAATGTGTAGCCACCTTTATTCGTTCCACACGCGTACCAAAGCGTTGTGGGTGCCAACAGAAGATAATTGGATTCGAGAATTTGTGAATATTTGGTTTGGAACGCTATGACTCGATGTATTCATTCGTAGACTTGTAAATCTGAAGGAGCCCGCTGAGATTGGATACATTTGTAGGTATAATTATGTTTCTTGTTTACGAGTAAATCTATACTAACAATTAATCTCGTGTATAACTTCGGCTCTAGGTACCTTATACGTCATTTTTTT
Organism: Ethmia dodecea; assembly: GCA_963855545.1. Lineage (NCBI taxonomy): Eukaryota > Metazoa > Arthropoda > Insecta > Lepidoptera > Depressariidae > Ethmia > Ethmia dodecea. The sequence continues at coordinate 9,800,960 of OY979457.1, forward strand.
TTCCAGACTTTAAAAAAAGTCACCCTGTATATTCATACTTGTTCAAAAGAACACTGATTGACTCATTTATCATGAAATCTCCCAAATTATAAGACCTAGAGACTTGAAATTTATCAGGTACCTACCTTAACAATATACCTTTCATTCTAATACGGAAGAATTTTATATAAATCCCACGGGAACGGGAATAAACTAGTTACTTTCGGACAACGCCGACATCTGCTAGTGGTGCAGCATGCAAAGATCTGTTTTGTTGTTATACAATAACATTTTAGATAATAAGGTTATAATAGCAGCTGACTGTGCGTAGAAACAATTATCGGGGACAAAAGTAGTTCTTACATACACTACTGCGCATCCAGCTACCTATACCTCTAATATTATTTTATTATTATATCTGTCTCTCTCAAGCATGAAAGCAAGCAAGCTGATTAAGCGCAATTAGAAAGGGACAGCTTTATGCAACTCATATAGCGGCATCTCTCTCTGATATTTTCAAGCGGATTTCGTTGCTTGGGGATCGTTCTGTAATACGGGCTTTCGATAAGTATACTATCCCCCTTCCACGCAAGAAACTCCTTGGTTTTCCGCAGGAACTTAAACGAACCTGTCTGGGAAGCCTTCCACAAATATTAGTGTTTCATTAGCTGTTCCATCACCGAATTTACTCGTAATTAGCTTCTGTATTTGCTTAGTTACTCTGAAAATATTTTCATGGAGTAGCCATGTGTAAACCACTTTGGTTTAGGATTGAATAACCTGTCGACATTAGAGTAATTGCTGGCGACCTTGGGAATGTTTTTATATTCAATTATCTTTTACCCGCGGCTTCGCTCGCGCATGTTTATTTCACCCCCTTAGAGGTTGAATTTTGCAAAATCCTTTCTTGGTAGTGCCTACACTGTATAAATAAATAAAAATAAATAAAGTATAGCATTTATACTAGCTGTATAATGCTATATAAGCTGTGTATATGCAAAATTTCAAGTCCTTAGATAAAAGCAAGAGATCTTTGATCTTTTATCTTTTATTTAATCTAGAGATCTCTTATCTAAGCTCTAGACCCAGCGGTTTAGGCCGTGCGTTGATATATCACCAATCGGTCAGTCAGTTTATATATATATATATATATATATATATATATATACAAATATATATATATATATATATATATATATAGGTATATATATTATGATAATCTATATAGTTAAAAAAAAGAGACCAAAAAAGGTTGTCACTACTGAAATGACAGCTGTCAGAACTAATACCCTACTTCCCTACTAATATTATAAAAGCGAAAGTAACTCCGTATATGTCTGTTACCTTTTCACGGCTATACCGGTGAACCTATCTTGATGTAACTAGGACGATACTTTAGATCTTAACAATATGTAAAACTAAATAGCGCAAAAACACATAGTTCCTAGGACGTGGATGGAGTTAAGAAAAACAGCCAGTAATTTATATCAAAGATAACGGTACCGTGAGTTAGAAGTATATACCGAAAGCAAGCAAGGCCAAGTATAAGGAAATATGAGCTCGGCGATTCATCAGCCGGCTTGCGGATGTGTGAAATGAGCTATCAAAATGCTTTATCGTGTTTTCTTTCCTGAGGGCCTATCCATGAGGATTTTTTTTATAAAATAAAAGGGGGCAAACGAGCAGACGCGTCACCTGATGGTAAGTGACTACCGTCGCCCATGGACACCTGCAGCTCAAGAGTCACAAGTGCGTTGCGTTGAGGATTTGTCAAACGTAAAGATAAGTCGAATAGAACGACAAATGTATGGGACTGACATTAGCGCCTTGTCATGCACGCCTTTATAGCGCGACCGAGTAGTATTGACGCAACTCTCTAATGAAGTATAGTCACTAACACGTATTTCTTAGTAGTTGGTATTACAATTAAGTTAAAGCCAACTATGCGAATATAATCTTCGTTTGCCTCTTGGCTTGGGGGCAGAGCTTGAGCCACTCTGCAAAGGTTGATGTTTTTGAGATACCTACAGGACTATGACCCGTCATACTACGCGTCGGTTTATCAAAACAAAGTAGGTATATCAATCGACGGTGAAGGAAAACATTGTGAGAAAACCAGGAGCCTCTTGAAGTGGTACTGAGGTATGAAATAGCAATCGGTCGAGCGATGGGTTTGAAACCTCTCACATTTATATGAGTTTGAAAACTACAGTGTTGAAAAGTGTTTCCTTAATAATGTAATAATAATAATCTCACGCCTTTTTTATCCCCGAGGGGGTAGGCAGAGGTATTCCATTACTGGATATACCCACATTTCACGAGATATATTGAACCCCTAAACGTGATAGGTGGTGAGCCCATCGCCGGACCGGGTCTGTTTACACATGTCTCAGAATTAATTCTGAGACCTGCGTGTTTCTGTGAAGTGTTTCCTTCCAAAAATGAAATCCACTTCTGCCAACCCACTATTAACATTTTTTGCAATAGAGGTCATAAATTCTTCTTGTGATAACCGGTTGCTGTAGTATTTTAGTCTTCTTCATCTGCAATACGAGTATATTATAACGAGGAAATAATTGTATGTTTTTTGTAAAGAAAGGCTCGGAAACTACCGAACCAATAAAAAAAAAATCTTTCTCCAAACTTATTTTTCAGGGAGTATTCAATTGGGAGTAAATAATAGGATCTCATTTTCCGACGGGAACGTGACCAAAGCAGATGAAATCGGAACAGCTAGTCTATACTAATATTATAAAGAGAATGGAACCAATGGAAAGCTAGAAGATCCCTGAGTAACAAAAGCTATATTTTATTCCCTTTTTCCCACGGGAACGGGAACTACGCGGGTGAAACAGCGCAAAACCGCTAGTATCATCTATACCGGAGAAAAGCGAGGGCGGATCGCCAGTGGGTATTTAATACAAAAATCAGTTAAAATGGAATTGGAAGTGCGAGGTGTCGTTACATTTATCCTTGAACTTAGCTACGTTTGTGCCTACATCTCTATGTATGCTTAAATCTTTAAAACTACGCAACGGATTTTGATGCGGTTTTTTTTAATAGAGTGATTCAAGATGAAGGTTTTAGTATCAGTATTGCACCCGTGCGAAGCCGGGGCGGGTCCCTAGTAATACTATATAATAAAGAATTAACGAGGTTATAACGTGGTTTTAAAGCTGTCAAATGCAAAGTTAATGAATTATGTTTTCTTTTACCTTCAGATAAAGCCTATAAGCAGATTAGTTGATTGCCCTCGACATAGTTTCAAGACTCCTTGCCTAAGAGCGTAATCTAAACTAAGATAACACGTTTATTATGCGCTTCATTAATGTAATTTCTCTATAATAATTTTAATAAGTGAACTGATAGCTGAATTAAGTAAGTGTGATCGAATAAATAACTTTGGAGACGGAGTAATGTTCTTAAATGAATGGCATGCGCCCTTATATACTCGTAGTATAGATATCTATTTATACTATCTTAGTACAAGAAAACTTTGAGCCAGGGACTGGATAAGTTAATAATATTGCACCGTTATTTTACGGTATGACAGCATAGTGTCGTTTGAATACGATGTCATAAAATTTTGATAACAAAATATTTGTCTATCGTTAAATCACGGTACCATTAAATATTATTTAAAAAAAAATGATTTTCTTTGATAAGTTACCGCTGCTCTTAAGATTCTAATAATAGGTAGTAAGTCACTTGTCTTGACAGTATAGTTGTACTGAAGCAGTTGTTCGGCCCTAAGATTATAAAAAGTTTAAATATCTCTAGAAAAAGCGCTACCACAATTGTATGCAGGTAGCCTAACCTCATTCTTCAACTTTTATTCCCCAATTTAAGCATGGCATATTATGTAGAGTTGGGACGAAGAATAACCTGTGAGGAAGGCCTTAGCAATATCGGAGAGAAAACCCGATAGCTCCGTGATGGACAACCGTAACCTAAGATCTCAAGTTCCAATAACCAGAATCCATTCTAATCACGAGTGCATATTCTATGGGCTGGTTTCATTGTTGACGGCTAGCTTGAAGTCAAGAGCTAGTCCATTGTTAATGATTAAAAAATACAGAAATGCCAAAATAAAATACCGTAACTCCCAACAACGAGGATAGCCAACGAAATAAAGAGACAAGGTTAAGAAGAAGATAGCATTGGCTCGCGACTTTGTCCGCGTTCCGGAATTATTGGTAGCCTGTGTATCCTCAAGATGCAACTTGACATGTTTCAACGGTTGGGCCGTGAAAGCCGACAGACGGACTATTTCATTAATATAGGGATACAACCGTTGGAGCAATCGTTTGGTGTAATAATAGGGTGACCGTTGGAGATAGTATTTGCAAAGCGGCGATTCCAAGGTCACCGCCTACCCTTTATGGTAGGTTCACAAGCGTGACGGTATGCACTACGAGGTAGTATAAGGGTAGCTTACCGGAGTAATAAAGGAGGAAACCAAAGGAGAGTTCAGTTTAGTTATCCTAAATGAATGTATGTTTAATGGCCAGACACGTCGTAGAGGAGTTAAGTCACCATAAAGCATTGCATGTGATAACTATCAAATAGAAGTAAGAGCGTGATAACGTGAGAAATATAGTTAATATTAAGTAGTGAAAAATTTAGGGTCACAGCACACATATCAACTCGGAAAGGGATCGGCACCGTATCGCCTTTCGCCTCGCCGTCAACCAGGCGTCAACCTAACGTATGCATGTAACCAAAGCGTAGCAGCGGCTCCTGTACGTCAACTCGGCTACGGCTAGGCGTCACCGCGCTTACGCCTCGCCGACCGCTCTGGCTAACCGGGTTGGCACCAAATCGACGAAGAGCCGTGAGCTCGCGTACGGAGAGACGTAAGCGGGGGGACAACGAGCCGTAAGCGCGGGAACTGCAAGTTGACCACTCACCGCATCGCGGTTCGGAGCCTGTTCCGAGGCGAGGCGATTACGTTACGTTTCCAATTAGTGTGCGTTGCAGTAGGGAGTTTCATTCAAACAATACTGAACGGCTCGAGGCGATACGGTGACGATCCCTTTCCGAGTTGATAAGTGTGCTGTGACCTTTAATATGAATTTCTGAAAAATAACGCTTTAATTTATCAATTACTAGCGCTTCTGAGCGGTTTCACCCGCGTAGTTCCTGTTTCCGTGGGAATACGGGAATGAAATAATAGCCTATGTTACTCAGTGATACTGTAGCTTACCAGTAAAGTGATTTTTGAGTTTATTCGTAACAAAGATACAAACATACAAAAATACAAATGTGTCCTCTATATTACTCGTAGTGTAGATGTAGAAGAGCATAGATTTTTACCCTGATTGAGCACATAGGAAAAATATTTGTAAAAAATATTTTCGTCAATTCGTGCATTTTTTAAATTCTCACTTGTCAAACAATTCTGGCAGCGCGTAACGCCTCGGCAGCGTTAAAAAAAAATCGTTAGAGCAGCAATATAAAAGTAATTGTCACTGGTAAAAGTGAAATACGTTTTGTAACATTCGATGGTGCGCATAATCAATTAATTCGTGAGCGTGACACCACCGCTACGAGCGATACTTTAGGTGCCCATGAATTCCAGGACACAATTTACACACGATTATAATCTACTATCTATATTTAGTTGTTTAGTTACTGGTATTGATAATTTTGATTTAGTTTCTATATTTATACTAATATTATAAAGAGAAAAAATCTTTCACCAATTTAAAGCTAGAATATGCCTGAGTTACATAGGCTATATTTTATTTTCTTATTCCCACGGGAACGGGAACTACACGGGTGAAACCTCGCACAACCGCTAGTATTAAATATAGTCCCAAGATATGCAGAACCTGTACTATGAGTATGATACAACTAATAACCATATTGGGATAAGAATCTAATGAGAAAAAATAAAATTTTGCACAATATACCTAAAATGACCTTCAAAGTGCACAGAACACTTTCTCGTAATTCTAAAAAGAATTTAAACTTTCCAGAATCCATCTAGTAGATAATCGAAATAAAAACGTAAACGACAATTCCTCTTAACATCACATATCTAGCCAGCCAGCCGCTTTTGTGCGGCTAACCCTACTCAACATAAGTTCCTTAACTTAACATTGACACCACAAAGACTCTAAAGTTTAATTGGAGCGTGTGTCGTTATTTGAGTTGACACTCGTGACACTGTGCTTATTCGCAACTTAATCCGGCAACTAACTTAGTTGGAAAACGCTTGGAGCACCTCCAGTGGAAATTAAGTTTGTGGGCTGCGGACAAGTGTGTACTTAACTTTTACTTTAGTAGTTAGAATTGTTTATTTGTTATTGAATGTGTGAATTCTCAATGTGGGTTAGTCTTCATAAATTTAAATTGGTTTTGATAGTTCTTATAAAAAAATGGATTTATCATCAAAATGATGTTTTGTCTCGATTACATTCGAATCAGTTTTTGTTATTTATACATCAAGTACATGTGTGCATAAATGTAGATATTATAGGGTTGTATACTTAATAAAAGTATTTTGGTTCGCGAACTGAAGCTAAATATAAAGTTGTATCGGCCATCTGCATATCTTTATTTATATCACTTATTTTTCGTGATTTCACCCAGCGTAAGTCCTGGGGGCCAATTCCACTAAATGTCAACGGTTATAGTTGGATGACAATGACATGCCAATGGTCAGTCAATGGTGTAATTTGCTCTGAAAAGTGCTAAATAACACCATTGACTGACCATTGACATGTCATTGTCATCCAACTATAACCGTTGACATTTAGTGGAATTGGCCCCCTGTTCCCGTGGTAAAATTATAGGCCATGGTACTCCCAGAACAATAAGCTTTCCGTTCGATAATTTTTAAAATCGATCCAATTGTTTTTGAATATACAAATACACAAAAATACAAATAGAAAAATTTAGAAATACTGTATGTGTATAGTAATACGTGGGGCGCACTAAAAGTTTCCGGAATGAATAAGAAAAAAATACTATTAAAGGTCAAAAATGAATTGATTGTTTCTCAAAATATTCTCCCTTTGCGTCAATGCACTTTTTCATGCGATTAAACTAATTTTGAAAACTTTTGTGCCACTCCTCCGTGGTGACCTCAAAAACGTGTTTTTCATACTCTTCGACAGCCTCTTCTGGTGATGAAAATCGTTGACCGCGTAATTGGTTCTTAATTTTTGTGGGAACAGAAAAAAGTCACAAGGTGCCAGGTCGGGGCTGTATGCAGGATGGCTCATAAGTTCTAAGTTTTTCACCTTCAAAAATTCGTTTGTTTGTCTGGCCGTGTGGGAACTAGCATTGTCGTGGTGCAAGATGATACGACGTTTCCGGTTATTTTTACGGAGTTTGTCAATAATTGCCGGCAAACAAATGGTCGTGTACCAGTCACTATTCACGGTACGACGATTTTCTAAAGCAACAGTAGCCACGTGTCCAGTTTTATTAAAAAAAGAAGTATCATCCGCTTAGATGCACTTTTCACGCGCGCCGCCTTGGTTGGCTTCGGCTCATCTAGAAAGACCCATACGCGTGATTTCTGCTTTGTTTTGGGATTGTAGCAACAAATCCATGTCTCGTCACCTGTTACTATGTCCCACACCAAAGTTGACGTACCTTCGTTGAATCTGGTAAGCATGGCACTGCACCAAGTGACGCGGTCCGTTTTTTGAGCCTCGGTCAAATTGTGTGGGATCCACCGTGAGCACAGCTTTCTCACACCCAAATGTTTGTGTAGGATTGACTGTATTTGACTCATGCCTATGTCTAAGGATGCGCGAATCTCATGGTAGGTCACATGCCTGTCTGTTTCAATCATACGGAGCACAGCATCGATGTTTTTGTTGTTCACAGCGGTGGACGGGCGACCATCGCGAGATTCGTCACTGAGATTGACACGACCGCGCTTGAATTCTGGAAACCAGCTATAAATAGTCGTCTTGCATGGTGCTTCATCCCCAAAAGCAGATTGAAGCCGAGCGATGCTCTGTTGAGCTGTCAAATTATACTTAAAATCGTAGAAAATCATACTACGAAAATTTTCCCGAGTTTAATCCATGTTAATGTAGACACGCAATTTTTAAAATAGCGCCACAATGTAAAAACAATTGACAGTCAGATGAAACAAACTGCATTCTACAGCCAAAGAGTTAAATTTTCTAATGTTGTAGTTACTTTTTAAATATTGTTTATGTAAGTGGCCAGTTCCGGAAACTTTTAGTGTGATCTATGTAGATGTAGATACCGAAACAATTTATTTTTTATTTTTGTCTGTCTGTCTGGTTGTGCACGCATCACACAAAAACTACTGGACGGATTTTGATAAAATTTGGTGTGGTTACTTCCTCTTTATAATATCAGTGTTTATAGCATGATGATTAGACGCTCATCGAATTAAATTTTGTCTTCATCATCAACATGTAACAGCCTACTGAGCTAAGGGTCGTCCCTCACACATCAGCAAGTTGGGCCATAGGACCATGAGGGATGGTGTTAGGCTAGTGGCCAGCTGTCAAAATTTTTGAAGCCACCCAAGGGTATCTGACATGGTTTAACCACTTCCATTGTGTGTAAAAAGCGGAAACCGGAAGCAAGAAACGTGCCTTCCGAAGGAAATTTCATCCGTGAATTTTTGTCTTTCCTTCTCATTATAAAATCCAAGATAAAATTAATGCATCATCATTCATTGCCTATGATATCACATAAAACCTATGTTAACTTTAATAAATAAATAAAATAAATAAATTCCCGAGGGGTAGGCAGAGCTATTCCATCTCTGGAAATACCCACTTTTCACGAGAATATTCGACCCCTAAACGTGATAGGTGGTGAGCTCATCGCTGGACCGGGTCTGTTACACATGCCCCAGAATAATTCTGGGACCTTCGGGTTTCCTCACGATGTTTTCCTTCACCGTCGAGCTAGTGATGAATATGTACGTAAGTTTTGAAAAACTAATTGGTACATGCCAGGATTTGAACCCGAGCCTCACTGATTATCATCATGTGAAGCAGACTCTTTAACCGTAAGGCTATCACTGCTCATAATTTATCATCATTACCTTACAACCCGTAACAAGCGAAGGCTGAGTTATGAATCTTTCCTCACTTATGAAAAAGTATTACTTGTGTCCACCTAAACTGTCAGAAATTAAGTCACCCATTTGACTTAGCGACTTCCATTGTGCATGAACACAACGATAACCAAGCCAACGGTTTAGCATGCCTTCCGAAGCGTCGATTAACTCGTAATATTGTAGTCACCCATTCACAATCAAACCGCGTATAACATTGCTCATTCAGTGCGATCGCAGGGCTACGAGCGACTTTTTTCTTTCGTCTTTGTCTTACTTCAAAAAAAGAAAAGGGATAGAATATAACCTACCGAATTTAGTCAGAATTTTGTCAGAGGCTGTATTTTAGTCGTGACTACTTTACTTATGCACTAAAACATGTTATGATATGCCTTAGTTGACAGGATTAAATATCTCTCGTCTCTTATCTTTTCTAGGAAAAAGAAAATGACAGGATTAAACTAAAATAAGTTTAGTCGCTGTAGAGCAGAATCAGCATTATTGTCAAACTTGTTTGTCTCATAAAAGGTAAGGATACAAATGTGTTGTCGTCTGTAAACTTTGTCACGGCTGATCTAAAAGGTTCATGTACTTTCCTTTGTCCATTTTCGGATACAGGTTTATGAATAAGTGACAGATGGACGAGGAGACCCCTGAAAGGGTATATTATTTTGATTTATAGAATATTGCTCGCTATTGTTAACTGACAATATGAAAAGAAATGTGACAATGTTTAGACGTGAGGTGTTTGGATAATATTTTTTTTGCAATGATGTTTCATTTTAGGATACGTTATGTTTCTGGTGAGAGCATGTAAGTACCGGAGAGTTTTTAAAATAAATATATATAAATGACTTACTTAATGGAAAAAACAGTTTGGCATTGCAATGGTCTCACGATCTGTCTGTCACGTTTAGGGGTCCGTAAAATATACTGGTGAAAAGTAGGTGTATTTAAGAAAATATACACTACTCTGCCGACCTCCTTGGGGATAAAGCATAAGCGTACCTATATATTTTTAAATTATTTATACTTTATCTACACTAGTACAATAAAGAGGAAAGATTTGTATTTTGGCGTGTTTGTAACGAATAAACTCAAAAATACTGGGCCGATTAAAATAATTCTTTGACTAATGGAAAGGTACATTATCAAGCGGTGCGCGGAACAGCTAGTCTCATTAATAAATTGCATTTGTAATCGGTGAAGGAAAATATCGTGAGGAATCCCGCAGGTCTCAGAATTAATTCTGAGTCTGAATTAATTCTGAATTAATTCTAATGTATCTCGTGAAATGTGGGTATATCCAGTAATGGAATACCTCTGCCTACCCCCTCGGGGATGAAAGGCGTGAGATTATTTTATTTATTTTTATTTTATGTAATCGGTTAAAGTTGTATACTGCTGACAGCTATAAAAACTGTAGTGTTTACTTGTTGCACTCATGAATGATTGATCAAATAGAAAGTAAGAGAGATAGCCGTCTGTAATCAATTGCGTTGTTCTTCAAGTGCGAAGCATGTATGTATGTATGTAGACATTGACTGACGTAAAAAGGCGGCAGTTGATACCATCTGTGAGCTTCACTTTCCGTTCGCTATTAAGGAATCTACCCTGTTTGCATATTTAATATCATTGTTTGTATAATAAAGTAAATAATCGAATGATTTTATATAAATAATGTTATTATACAGTCAAAGCGCATGGTAGTGCACGGCCAAGTACATAGTGTCGGCCGCACTCACGCCAAATTATTTATAAAAGTACCTATTATTTAATTTATTATTCTCTCACTAAACCAAAAGTTGAAATTTAATTAAGCATTGCTGTTGATTGTACCTAACATGTTGGTTAGCTCGGTATTCGGTAATTAACTATCCAAAGCGAACTCATACAAGTGTGGTGTTTTTTACAAATATTTGAGTTTCATTCATTTAGTTCGTTGCGCTTTTTCATTACATCACCACTTTTTCAGTTGGTAATAAAACGTTGCTATTCTATAGAAAGAAAGATAGAAACTTAAAGGTATATTACTTATCAAGCATCACCCTGCCACGAGCGATCTGATACAATTGATTATCCTATTGTTTTCCGATTACGCGGCTTGACCGGCTAGTTAGGATTTTTAATAACTTAATTGTTTTGTAAATGCCTGTTAAATATAGTGTTAGTTATAAGATTAATTAAAAAAAAATTATCTCTAGCTATATAATCAAATCTAAGATTGTTGTTTTTTATAGGTACTCAATAGTATACCTTCATTCCATTCCAAGATTCAAATCCTACACACGTTAAGCATTGTGACATTTCCATAAAACTTCAATACAATAAAGGCATTTCATATCATGAAACTGTATCACATATGTTTCTATTTTAGATTTTATACCTTATGGCTTTACAATAGAGTCGCTAAAACTAAGCTTCGTAAATTAAATTGCATTAGCTGAATGGAGTGTAATGGGTAGTACAAGTAGGTACACTAACGTAGGAGTATGAAACGTTGATTGGGTATCAAATAGTTTGAATAGTTTTGCGTAGTGCTTTCTACTATTAACTGTAAACCGACATAAATCGGAACAAAGTTTGTTATTAGATAAGTAATCCACATAAAACTTTGATTTCATAAAATAATACGTATTCCTGCTATTATATTTAGATAAAAGACAGAAATCTGGAATAGTTTTGTTGGGTTAGTAAGCAATATCCATTATTCATGAATTTACTGTAATGGTTTCGAGTCGATGGTAAGTGGATTCGGGCGTAACCCTTTTTAATCTAAATAAGATTTGTAAACGATTATATTCGTTACTTACAAAATGATTCAGTTTTTTATAGAGTGCTTCAACTTCCAGGTAAAGGTTTTATTTTACTTTCTTTATTTGAGTTTTATCAGATGGGCTATGGTTCAATTACTAACTGATTATGAAACAGGTCGTTTTGTAATATCTACACGTTAATTCACAGGGCGAAAATCCCCCTGTTGTTGTCAAACTTGGCCGACACGCGCACGTTATATTCCGGACAATATACACTACCTATGCGTATGCAAAAACGACAGTTAAAAAAAAACAATTGATATTTTATTCTAAAAGTAATCTCCGATGGCACTGATTGGAAAACTGTTTTTGCTTCGGAAAGTTTAAAAGTTACTGGAATATTCGTAGGTATATATATATACCTAGTTCAATTCGGTACGTAAATTTTTCCTCACTTTGCCTTCGATGAGTTACGTTAGGTTATGAGAAAATTTATTTATTAATCCTAAATATATAAAATACGGTTAGTACGGTCTCCATAGGTAGCCCTAAATTCAGTTACGCTAATTAATTTTTCGGAAGAAATTAACACATAAATAATAGCTGAAAAGTAGTCGATACTAAAATGTCTAAACAAACTAATTTCAGGAATTGCGCTTCTATCTATCTTCTATCTATATATATAAAGAGAGAAGTCCTGACTCACTGACTCACCAACGCCCAGCCTAAACCCTTAGACCTAGAAAGCTGATTTTTTTCACGACTATTGTTTAAAGACGTAAAGTAGGAATAAGAAAGGATTTTTAGAAATTCAACCCTTAAGGGGGTGAAAAAGGGGTTGAACGTTTGTATGGAAAACCTTTATTTTTGGGTCTATCAATTCGTAACTTTGTAAAAATACTCTTCAAAATGAACAACAAGACAAGTGATTCCAGATTTTCCAATAAACCTCCCCTCAGGGGTTATAACAGGGGGTTGGAGTTTGTATGGAGACGTGTTGTTTTTTACTTCTATCAAGTTGAAATTTGACACAAATACTCTTAGAAATAAATAATAAGACACGTGTTTTTAGATTTTTCTAAAATCGTCCCCTGAAGGTGTGAAAGTAGGGGTTGAGTTTGGTATGTATGGAAAACCTTCATTTTTGGGTGTATCAATTCGAAACTTTGATAAAATACTTCTCAAAACATAATACAAGACACGTGTTTCTGTATTTTCCAAAAAAACCCCTAAGGGGTTGAAACAGGGAGATGGAGTTTGTATGGAGATGAGTTGTTTTTTACGTCTATCAAGTTGAAACTTGACACAAATACTCTTAGAAATAAATGATGAGATACGTGTTTTTGGATTTTTCTAAAATGTCCTCTAAAGGCCTGAAAGTAGGAGTTGAATTTGGTATGTATGGAAAGCCTTCATTTTCGGATGTGTCAATTCGAAACTTTGTAAAAATACTCCTCTGAACAAAAAAACAAGATATGTATTTCTGGATTTTCCAAAAAAACCCCTAAGGGGTTAAAACGGGGGGATGGAGTTTGTATGGAGACATGTTATTTTTTACGTCTATCATGTTGAAACTTGACATAAATACTCTTAGAAATAAATAATGAGATTCGCATGTTTTTGGATTTTTCTAAAATGTCCTCTAAAGGCGTGAAAGTAGGAGTTGAATTTGGTATGTATGGAAAACCTTCATTTTTGGGTGTATCAATTCGAAACTTTTTAAAAATACTCCTCAAAACAAAAAACAAAACACGTGTTTCAGGATTTTACAAGAAACCCCCCCTAAGGGGTTGGAACAGAGGGATGGAGTTTGTATGGTGACGTGTTGTTTTTTACGTCTATCAAGTTGAAACTTGATACAAATACTCTTAGAAATAAATGATGCGATACGTGTTTTTGGATTTTTCTAAAATCATCCCCTAAAAGTGTAAAAGTAAGGGTTGAGTTTGGTATGTATGGAAAACCTTCATTTTTTGGTGTATCGATTCGAAACTTTGTAAAAATACTTCTCAAAACAAAAAACAAGACACGTGTTTCTGGTTTTTACAAATTAAAACCCCTAAGGGGTTGAAACAGGGGGATGGAGTTTGTATGGTCTATCTATCGTCTATCAAGATGAAAGTTGGCACAAATACTCTTAGAAATAAATGAGTAGACACGTGTTTTTGAATTTTTCGAAAATCGTCCCCTAAACGGGTGAAAGTAGGGGTTGAGTTTGGTATGTATGGAAAACTTTCATTTTTCGAAGTTTCATTAAAATACTCCTCAAAACAAACAACAAGATACGTATTTCTGGATTTAAAAACCCCCTGGGGGGGTGAAACAGGGGGTTGAAGTTTTTATGGAGACGTGTTGTTTTTTCGTCTATCAACTTGAAAATTGGCACTAATACTTTCAGAAATAAATGATGAGACACGTGTTTTTGGATTTTTCGAAAATCATAGCCTAAAGGGGTGAAAGTAGGGGTTGAAGTTAGTATGGAGAAGTGTGGGTTTTTGCGTCTATCAACTTCAAACTTGGCATAAGTATTCTTTAAAATTCTCCATACAAAGTCCACTTTTTTTTGAGAATTCACTCGGGGTTCCTTGAGGAAATTTGTTTGTTATCATGAGCACATGCATTTGGTATCAAGAACTTATTCGAAAATCATAAACCAGAGAGTGTCCTAGGCTTTACAATACGTAACAGAATAAGAGTAATTCCTAAAATTAGTTTGTTCTATCTAGGTATCGACTACTTAATTGATTTCAGCTACTTTTAATGTGTTATTTTTTTTCCGAAAAAAAATATTAGCATAACTGAAATTAGGGCTACCTATGGAAACCGTACTATTATCACAGAATAAGTAATAGGACTAACTATTATCGCTATTTATTTAAGAAATTTGGTTATACAAAACTAAGGTACGAATGCATCACAATTTTTTTTTATATTAGTATAGGTACTAATTGGGGTGTGTGAGGAATTGCGCTTATTCTGTGACGCGTTGTTTATAGTGTGTTTTTAATAACAAAAATATAAATAGCAATGATAGCCCAGTGGCTAAAGACCCCGCTTATCATTCGTGAGGCTCGGGTTCCAATACTGGCATGTACAGTCAAGTTTTAGTAAGGATCCCTATGTCTTTTTCATCATAGATATAACCTATGTTACTCAAGGATAATGTAGCATTCTAATGGTGAAAGAATTTTTGAAATCGGTTCTGTAATTTTTGAGTTTATTCGTTATTAACATACAAAAATACAAATCTTTCCTCATTACAATGTTAGTGTACATAGTGTAGATAGATAGTGTAGATTATCTTTCTTGATATATTTTCGAAACACAAAGAAATAACAAATTCCACGCGGACGAAGTCGCGGGCATCGGCTAGTATTGTATAAAATAAAGTCGGGTTAGTTACAGTTACAGTGTGTACCTATACGTTTTTTCTTATCGACGGAGGCGGAAAGCGGCAACTTTCTTTAGCTCAGCGTGCCGAAAATGCCGCTTACTGCCCATAGAGATTAAAAATAAAATCTCAAATGATATGTTTGTCATTTGAATACACTTTGACGGTCTTCGAAGCGATTAGGATTTTTCATAGTCGGGTTTATTTGTTTA
This sequence comes from Ethmia dodecea, assembly GCA_963855545.1. Classification (NCBI taxonomy): domain Eukaryota; kingdom Metazoa; phylum Arthropoda; class Insecta; order Lepidoptera; family Depressariidae; genus Ethmia; species Ethmia dodecea. The sequence continues at coordinate 9,816,362 of OY979457.1, forward strand.
ATTCGGAATACTATAAACTAGTTTAGATATAATGGAATAGGTATGCCATGACTAGGTACACTGGGTCTTAAACGAATGTTAACGAACAGATTATCTATTCAGCCATTTTAAATAGGCATGCAGAGCTAAACGAAATTAATCCCCTAAACCTAAGCCTGCAAATAATATTAACAGAAGAATTTTCATGTAGCGCTGCAGGAAACAGCTACTTATAACTAAATCCGCCACAAAGCAGACTTACTACCCAAAGAGAATTTAAAATCTCAATCCAATCTCTTTAAACCATTAACTGAATTTAAAATCAGCCCGTAGTGGTTAATTTAACTATTTAACCAAATGGTTATATTTCAACTTACATACCTATAATTTTCGCGACGGTGAAGAAATCAGCGGGTAACAGAATTGGTTCTGAGGCATGTGTAACAACACCCCTGCCCGGCGAGAGGCTCACCTGTCACGTTTGTGGTGTCAAAAACCGGCGAAGTGCGAGTCGGACTCGCGCACGAAGGGTTCCGTACCATTATCTATAATAATGCCAAAAAAATCAAGTTAGCCCCCCTTAAATATTTATTTTGTTTTGTATTTAGTATGTTGTTATAGCGTCAACAGAACTACATAACTTGTGAAAATTTTAACTGACTAGCTATAGCGGTTCTTGAGATACAGACGACAGACGGACGGACAGACGGACGGACATACAGTCTTAGTAATAGGGTCCCGTTTTTACCCTTTGGGTACGGAACCCTAAAAACTATGAAGCCACGGGCTAATGTCAATCCCATACAATTCGTCATTATATTCGAATATTTGCTTACGTTTTATAAAGCCCTCTACAGTCGCATACAATCACAACGTGTTTTTCAACCGACTTCAAAAAAGGAGGAGGTTCTCAATTAACGGGAATGTTGGCTCAGTTGGTAGTGACCCTGCCTTCTGAGTCGGAGGTCGCGGGTTCGGTCCCAGCTCGGGGCCAACATTTGTGTGCGTGAACGTGTCTGTTGGCTTCGTGTCTGGGTGTTTAATATTTATTTAAGTGTGTTTATCAGTTGTTTAGTGCCTGGTTTGGGACTCAATAACAATGTTTAAATGGTGTCCCACAAATAGTAATAATAATAATAATTATTATTATTATTCGACACGTAGGTATGTTTTTTTTTATGTTTGTTACCTCGGAACTTTTGACTGGGTGAACCGATTTGCATGATTCTTTTTATTTGAAAGCTGGTGTTTCCCGTGTGGTCCCATTTCAATTTGGTCCAGTTCTGGCATCCATGAAAAACCCATATAAGTAGATGTCGGTTTTTTACTCTGTACAGTTCTATGTTATCTGTGCTAGAGCTATTTCATTCAATATTTAGGCGTTACTACTAAGGCGTATACGTGAGTTGGATCTAGATGCCAAGAGACAGCCTATTCTGGCACCGCTCTCTGCGTACCTTGAATTATTATCCCATAGGGCCACACGTTCAACTGAGATAATAAAAAAGCAACGAGTCTTTTGCAAACTTACTGATCAGTGTAAAGAATTACGGTGAAGGAAAATATTCGTGAGGAAACCCACAGGTCCCAGAATAAATTCTGAGACATGTGTAGTGTAAACAGACCTGCCCCCTAGCCAAGTGGCATTGCACAATCTAATCGAATGTTCTTTTAGATTGACAAGTATGGGATTGACATAAGCACTTGCCAACGAGCGCTAATGCTAATGTCAATCCCATACATGTAAATCTAAAAGATCATTAGATTAGATTGTGCAATGCCACTTGGCTAGGGGGGCTGGTCCGGCGATGGGCTCACCACATATCACAATTAGGGGTCCAAAGAATATCTCGTGAAAAGAGGGTATACTCGTATACAGTAATGGAATACCTTGCCTACTGGAGTTCTATTATCTGTATATTTTCGTACCACAATTGCGTTCCGAAAAGCGAGATGAGACTGACAATGGGTCTCATTTTATTATATCTACCATAATTTTATTCACAAATTAAGCGTTCCTGAGGCTTCTGAGCGACCTTACGTGAGTTGGGTCCGAAATACCTGGAATTGCAGAGCATTTCGAACGTACCTAGTTTATCGGGTGTAATATTGTTACAAGCGGCCGTGCGGCCGTAGCCAAGATTTTCTTGGTCCATTGGGAAGAATAAATCAAACGGTGTAACATTACTAAAAGCTAGCAGGTTAATTCACTTTTTATCTCGGAGTTAGTAGAGCAGTGATAGCTTTGTGGGTAGTGAGTCCGCTTCTCCTGCGTGTGGCTGGGGTTCGAATCGTTATATGTACAGTCAAGAGCATGCCTTATCACAATTGCCTTAGAGGTCAAACTCACACTAAAAGTGTAAAGCTTTGTGCTCTTGACTGTACCAACAAGCTTAAAAATATTACGTGCAGTAGCTCGACGGGACGTAAAACGGCAATTAACAGAATTTATTCTGAGGCATGTTAACAGTATCAAAAAAACTACTTTATAACACATTTGCTCGTAAAAGGGGTCTTATTTCACCAATTTTAATATCGTTACCTATCTCATTACGCCCAAGTGCGGTAAGTGTAAAGTAAAACGCACGGTTTATCAAGATGCTCCGTCTTAAAACGAACGGTACTTTTTAAAATCTCAGCAAAGAGTTTTTATGTCAAAAAAGTTGTCAACATTTTATGATTAAAATTAACTTTGGTAGATAAAATATATTAAAGAAATATTTATGTACATAATTATTTAATTTAATTAATTTTGACAGTAAATTACAACCAATCTCTAACAAAAACACAAAAATATTATTTTACTTTATTAGTAATAAGTACTGGCTGCTTTTTGTGCCTTTTCCTAAAAAAAATGATGATGCGCGCCGCGCGCTTTTTCTTAACGCTGTATTGTTTTTATTCGTTTACCATAGTCGGAGTTTTATTTTATTTCCTCGCAAATGTGTTATAAAACGTCGTATGACATACGTGCGCTTTGATAATTACAGCCTCTGCTTACTTGTAGCCCTCGCCTACGGCTCGGGCTAGCAATATCGCCTCGGCTGTAATTTTCAACCTACCGCACTTATATCATAATGTACTATTATGTGTCTAAAAAATAAACTGGTGAAAATGGTGTATTCCCAGGAATGCAATACCTTTGTCGACCCTTCGGGGATATAAGCGCGAACATAATACCTATATGGCATCTTGCTGTGGGGCAGAGCTGCTGATGCAGAATCTATTTTAGTTAAGTTAAGCCAAGTTAAGATATCGTGATTCCCTAAGAGAACTGTTCAAAGAAATTAATATTTTAACAATGCCTTCTCAGTACATTTATGAAAACACTAGCGACCCGCCCCGGCTTCGCACGGGTGCAATGCTTATAAGATTTTCCCGCTTTTCTGTTGAAGTTTTTTCTGAATTTTTTATAAACCTCACGGAGCCCGAGACCTTTCCAACGAATGCAAAACCGTGGAAATCGGTTCGTGCGTTCTGGAGTTATAGCGTCAGGAAGGAAAACCCGACTTATTTTTATATAGTAGAAGATTATGTATGTACGGAAAAAAATATTACTGTATACTAAAAACTGTGACAGGCATCATTGTAATCTTAGGAATAAAAATAAACTAGAGCAACCTCAGTCACGATTAAGTAAAATTAATAATTCCTTTGTGGGGCTTTGCATACGTAAGTGTTATTACTTTACAAGACCAAAGTATAACGCTTTTGTATTACAGGTTTGACCATAAAGCAATAACGAAAAACAAAAAATTCAAAAAAATTCAAAATCGTTTATTTTCTATTGGTATTAAAATATACACTTAGAAACGTCAATCCTACTAATATTATAAATGCGAAAGTTTGTATGGATGGATGTCTGGATGTATGGATGTCTGGATGGATGTTTGTTCCTCTTTCAGGCAAAAACTACTGAACGGATTTTGATGAAACTTTACAGTTATGTAGCTTATACATCAGAATAACACATAGGCTATATTTTATCCCCGTATTCCCACGGGAACGGGAACTACGCGGGTGAAACCGCGGGGCGCTGCTAGTATTTTATAATAACAAGGCACTCTAAACTCGTCCATGAAGATTGGCTAAATGCAAACAGCAGCCCATCTCCACCGACGAGCTGCTGGTTCCGAATGCAGTACCCCGAGAAGAGCCAGCAAGAAACTCAAGGGCAGCTCTTTTTAATCTCATGTCTTACTAATAAATATCGTTTACAATAATAATTATAATTAATAGCCTTACATAGCGTCGAGTCGGTTAATCCCATGCATGTTGGTCTACTAAGTAGTCTGTAATTTTATAGTAGCCTTTTTTATGTAATTTTTGCTTAACTATTATTTTAAATTTGTCAAGAGGCAAATTTTGTAATTCTATGGGAATCTTATTGTAAAAACGTAAAAAAAATAAGTACACGTTTCTTGTACAATGGTGGTCCTTTATTTATTTTTTGTTATTTTTTAGTAAGTATATGCGTCATTTTCAATGAGTTTTTCAAAACGTACGTACATATTTATCACTAGCTCGATGGTGAAGAAAACATCGTGAGGAAACCCGCAGGTTTCACAATTAATTCTGAGACATGTGTAAAAGACCCGGTCCGGCGATGGGCTTACCACCACGTTTAGGGGTCGAATATTTTGGTGAGAAGTGGGTATCTCCAGAAATGTAATACCTCTGCCTACCCCCTCGGTGATAAAAAAAGGCGTGAGATTATTTATTTTATAACACATTTGCTCGTAAAAGGTGTCCTATTTCACCAATTTTAATATCGTTACGCGTTTTACTTTACACTTACCGCACTTGGGCGTAATGAGATAGTCATTACGCCCAAGTGCGGTAAGTGTAAAGTAAAACGCACGGTTTATCAAGATGCTCCGTCTTAAAACGAACGGTACTTTTTAAAATCTCAGCAAAGAGTTTTTATGTCAAAAAAGTTGTCAACATTTTATGATTAAAATTAACTTTGGGAAATAAAATATATTAAAGAAATATTTATCTACATAATTATTTAATTTAATTAATTTTGACACCAATCTATAACAAAAACACAAAAATATTATTTTACTTTATTAGTAATAAGTACTGGCTGTTTTTTGTGCCTTTTCCTAAAAAAAAATGATGATGCGCGCCGCGTGCTTTTTCTTAACGCTGCACGCGCTGTATTGTTTTTATTCGTTTACCATAGTTGGAGTTTTATTTTATTTCCTCGCAAATGTGTTATAAAACGTCGTATGACATACGTGCGCTTTGACAATTACAGCCTCTGCTTACTTGTAACCCTCGCCTACGGCTCGGGCTAGCAATATCGCCTCGGCTGTAATTTTCAACCTACCGCACTTATATCATAATGTACTATTATGTGTCATTTTGTGAAAATTTAAACCGGCTATCTATTACAATTCAAAAGATAGTTACAATCATTTGAAAGGTAAGACCGACGGTCTAGGCTCAGCGATAGATTCTTCCGTTCTTTGGACACGGAACTCTAAAAAAAGAATCTGCAAAGTCATCTGCATTAAAATGGCATAATTTATACGCAAATGTACAATTGTTGACATCCGCTTGATAAACGCATAAACACCTATTAACAGTTAAAACCCGTTATTTAGCTAGTTAAAACTAATGTTTAATGTCATTAACGGGTAGTAGCGTTGTAACTAAACGCGATAACTTGCCCGATTAATTTGACACATTGTCCCACTTTTGCCGATAGTTTCCACTGGTTACAATTACAGATGGTGTGAACTGTTTTTGTTAGGCATGTAGCATAATGATCTGTGTTTGTACGGTTTTGTCATGTAAAATAAAGCAAAACTTAGTTTTTTCATTAAATTGGTGATCAAACTCAAAGATATTAAAGTAAGGATGAGTTATATTCTGCTTGCGTTTGAAAATTGATCCCCTACGAGTGTGCTACAACATGTACTTAAGTACTTACTTCTTAGCGTATTTATAGGATACAACAATGACGGGGAAAGATGATACGGAACGAATAATAAAGAAAAAGAGTGCGCTTAAAATATGACTTGAAATACAATGCGACTAAATAAAATGTGGTTAATTAACTACATTTTTAGGCCTCATTTTCCGTGCTCTAGTAACATAATATCTTTGATCAAACTCGCAATTTGTACTATTACCTAGTACTATTATAAATTAAATTTTTGAATACATGAGTATGGTGATTTCATTAAACGTACATTTGCATAGCAAAAAGAAATGTTTTATCTTATTATTATTGACTGCACCTGTAACTAAAAAGGTATGTAAAAAAAGGTATGTAAACAAACCTTGGAAGAGAAACTTTACAAGTGTATGTATTTTGGATTCTTTATCCCCGAGAGGGTAGGCAGAGGTATTCCATTTGTGGAAATACCCACTTTTAACAAGAATATTTGACCCTTAAACTAGATAGGTGGTGAGCCCATCGCCGGACCGGGTCTGTTATACATTTATGATGACAATACAATAATTTGGTATCATCGAGCTGATAGGATGAGCCAGGAGGTAGATAGAGAAACTCTCATCCACCACATCATTCTCAGTCAAACTTTAAATATTTCATTGACAATATCGACTTTTACTTTTATTTCCAATGGTGTTTTACAAATTACTGAACATTAAAACATTGTAAGGTAATAATAAAGTTTTCACACCACATGCTCGACAAAGCCGGATTATATATCATATAAACGTCACCGAAAGCAAGACATTATATTCCTTGGCTTTAACCGGGTTATAATGTTGTATGGAATTTCATTATAACCCTAGGTCAATAATGTAATTTTCACTTTTCATAATCCTTATTGCTATGACGATAAAGTCTAATTTCGTTAAGCAAAATGTGGTGCAGTCGTGGCCAACTCGATTTTCGAAAACCGAAGCCGCGACCAACTAGATTCGCACGATCTTCAATTGTTAAATCAAGTACCTACCTAGGTCACGCCGCGGGCAGAAACAAGTTGCTGTATCCATTTTATAGCTTTAACATTTCAAAAAGAATATCGAAAATGTCGAGTGATTAAAGTACTTTGACTCCAGGGTCTATTAAACTAGATGCCATAGGCATTGTCAATAATCTACTACCTAGCAATTGCATTTTATTGTCTCGCATAAGGTGAGAAAAGTAGAGTATATAACTCAGGAATAAAACTGTTTTTGTCTTGGGCGCTTAAATCCCTCACTAAACTCAGGACTCAGTCTTAATTCCCTCGCTTCGCTCGGGAATTAAATCATAGTCCTTCGTTACGTTCAGGATTCAATGTCGCGCCCGTGACATAAAACAGTGCTTTATTCCCTTGTTTGTATAATCTACTATTGTTTGTCTTTCTTCTTCTTTTATTTTGTTTTACTTCTTACCGGACAAAAGTTTACAAAATAATACAGCTATGCTCGTGCAAAATAAATTTGGTAAACTAATTGGTGAGCTGATATTGATAATGGTATTAATTATAATGTAATGCGAAGCAATTCTGATTGAATGAGTGTTCATTTTAAATTAATTGCGTTATTTATTGATTTTGTAGCGTGGTTTATAACCATTGCGGTGCATTGATTGAATATGATGTTTATTTATGATAGCGAGGATATGTAATGTAATTTTAAACTGCTGGGAATGTCTGTCGGATACTGACATCATTCACATTTTTAAGTATTACCTAAATACATAGGTAATGAGTGTATTTCTTTGGACTTGTGTTTGGAGCACAGCAAATGGTTTCGCAGCAGTGATAGCCTGACAGTTAGGGTGAGGCCAAACGAGCGTAATTTTGTGAGTCGCGAGTAGCAGAATTTCGGTCGCTGAAATTCTGCTGCATTCGATTTCATACAAAAGTCCTATTTGATTCACACGGCGACGCAAAATGAGTTGAAGTTTTATATGAAACGAATTTCTGCAACCGAAATTACGCTCGTTTGGCCTCACCCTAAGATAAGATTAAGGCTTTGCTCGACTCTTCTTTCGTCTACACTAATATTATAAAGAGGACCGATTTACTACGGGCAAAAAATAATCCCTACTAGTAGTACCACCAGTACCACGGGTAGAGAGTGGTTTTTTGAATGAAAATTTGAAGTCAAAAGTTATTCCATGTGGAATAAGTCTAGTACAATTTCGACCGAATGATAGCTCGCGTTCATACTAACTGACGCTTGAGCTTCAAACATGCTTCAAAGTTTTGTATGGAAATATTCCCAATGCCCCCTCTATGTCCTATTATATTTTAATCTCTTTGTGGGATGCTGATGGTCGCATGAATTAGAATTTTAGTATTTTTTTTATTTATTTATTTGGGATATAGTCTTAAACAAAAAATGGTCACAATGTTAGTATTAAACAGACCTAGAGTTCAACTAAAAGAATAAAAGAGTACCTATAACATCGAGATCACATTGAAATAATTATATCAAACTAGAAACCCGCCCTGGCTTCGCACGGGTCCAATGCTAACACTAAAACCTTCCTCTTGAATCACTCTATCCATTAAAAAAACCGCATCAAAATCCGTTGCGTAGTTGTAAAGATTTAAGCATACAAAGGGACATAGGGATATAGGGACAGAGAAAGCGACTTTGTTTTATACTATGTAGTGATATAGACTCAGTTACCTTCTAATTACTAATTCTAATTTAAAATCATTTATTTCTCTAGGTATAATAGCATTGCACTTAGAAACTTCAATAGTCTATTAACAAGGTACTCTAACTAAACTGGTCCATAAAGATTAGCTAAATATATACAGTAGCCTATCTCCACCGACGAGTTTCTGATTCCAAACGCAGTGCCTAGTAATATTAGTGTGGAAGTGTAAAATCGGATTTCATAGGCTTAAACTACACAATATTATAGTGTATATTAGCTCATGCAATTATTGACCGTATGTCCAAGTCGTTAAGGCTTTTATGAAATGTTTGTCTTCAAAATCTCCGCCGCGCTTCTAGCGGAGTGCGCTGTGCCTTAATCAATCAGTCAGTCAGTTTCTTTTTTAATAGAAACTAGCAGCGCCCCGCGGTTTCACTCGCGTAGTTCCCGTTCCCGTGGGAATATCGGAATAAAAAGTATCCAATGTCCGTCTCTTGGTTCTAAGTTACCTCCCCACCATCTTTCAGCCAAACGGTTCAGCCGTTCTTGAGTTATAAATAGTGTAACAAACACTACTTTCTTTTGTATATAACATGTAACAGAATAAGCTCAATTCCTGAAATTAGTTTGTTCGGTATCAACTACTTCTTCGATTTCAGCTATTTTCAATATGTGTTAAATTTTTCCCAAAAATGAATTAGTGTAGCTGAATTTAGTGCTTTCTATGGAAATCGTGCTATTATTAATCGATATTTAAGAAAATTGGTTAGACACAAATAAAGTTCGATTGAATCATATTTTTTTATATTATTATACTAATTGGGGTGTATGAGGAATTGCGCTTCTTCTGTTACGCTTTGAATATTATATAGATTTGTCTTCAAAATCTCCGCCACGCTTCCAGTGGTGTGCGCTGGGCCTTAATCAAACAGTTTCTTTTTAAATAGAATTATATGCAAACTCCACCTCACTTAACAGTAACGAGTAGTAAGAACTGCAGACTTTTGTATTTACTCAACAAGGAGTCATAATATAATCTCAACCAAATATTCACCAAAAAATATGTCAAAGTTTCAGCTCTAAACAAAGTCAAAATAAAACGAAGACTAATCTTGTAATAATTCTGTATCGTAAGACCTTGATTTCGCTTAGGACACACTAGATGGGAATATACAATTTCACATTCACACCACATTACGTTATGATACGTGCGGTACATAAGACGAAATATCTTTGAATTTCTCGAGGGCCTACCCCTGGTTCTCGTTATAGATACCTTCATCCACAGACAAATAATAGGTTTTAGGCGCCGCATACAAAGGCAGAACCGCTTATCAAGCTTAGGCTCTACATACACATATAATAATAATAATAATCTTTATTTCAGGCAATATTTACATTCGTGGATCTTAAATAACGTAATCAGAGGCACATATTATATATACCTTATATCTAACATACATAATATAAAATAACTAACTAAACTACTTTGTTACACGTAGTGTCGGCGATATTATACATTAGCTATTTATTTTACTGTTTATGTTTGAGAGCCTAGGCAGCTTGTCCAACGAACAGTTTGTTTGCATTTATTTTCAAATACATTTCGTTGTTTTTTTTTTACTAGGTAAGGTGTTATGAATCATGTAGGTTTATCACATGACTCTGCAGTCTACGTAGTTTTTAGTCTAACAGTCAATCAAAGACTCAAATAATGTAAATAAAAACAAATAACACGTACGCCTTATCCTACCAGGGGTTTGGCGGATATATTCCATTTTTATACTGACTTTTCACGAGTGTGCAGACAATGCCGTTACGATTCCGATTGTGCGTTATAATAGGGAATTGCATACAAGAGCACGGCTCGAGATTTCCGATGTGATAGTGTGTTTGACAACCTTAATGCGCCGTCTAACGTTGAAGTAGTCAGTGCTCTCAACCGGTTTCGTAGTTACGTATGCAATGCAAAGCAACCAAGAGCAGATAATTTCACACCAAAGGCTGGTGGCCAGGGGATAAATTATGCATGCAACATTTTAAGCGCCACTAGTGTTTAATAGCGCTTTGTTGATGGGTAATACGATTTAATTTCACGTAATGCGAGCGTAAGGTCCATCTCTCATCATGTATCAGAAGATAACATCACCGGAAGAGAAGCAGGTATGTTTATGGCGCATTACATATTTCAATAATTTCTACATATAAAACTAGCGACCCGCCCCGACTTCGCACGGGTGCAATGCTGAATTTTCTTTGCTATAAACCTTGCGGAGCCCGAGACCTTTCCAACGAATGCAAAACCATGGAAATCGGTTTGTCAGTTCTGGAGTTAAATCGTCAGGAAGGAAAACCCGACTTATTTTTATATAGTAGACTAGCGACCCGCCCCGGCTTCGCACGGGTGCAATGCTGAATTTTCTTTGCTATAAACCATCCCTGGACCCACTCAAACCCACACAAAAAGTTTCATCAAAATCGGTCCGGCCGTTCTCGAGTTAAATCGTCAGGAAGGAAAACCCGACTTATTTTTATATAGTAGATTACTGTATCTGAATAAACACACAATTATTATTATTACATATTATGTAGGTTTAAGTGATTAATCAGATAGGGTATTTTATGTTATACTACTAAAACCTTCTTCTTGAATCACTCTATCTATTAAAAAAAAAACAAAAATAAGTAGTTTTAAAGATTTAAGCATACATAGGGACATAAGGACATAGGGATATAGGGACAGAGAAAGCGACTTTGTTTTATACTATGTAGTGAAGTACCTATAAAATGTTATAAGTATATATCTAATTAAATAATAAATTATGGGGCACAATTTTATCTATGTATACCTATGCCTATTGTAAATAAATTAATAATGGAACCTGTCTTCATGAAATGTGATTTCATGCCAGCATATTTTATTGTATAAGTAGATATGATCTGGAGGCTGCGTATCTAAGTCCGTCAATGGGGCATACCTATAGGTAGATTCTGTATCGTAGCGCCAGCCGAAATAGACGCATTGCACGTTTGTATGCAAATCCAAGATTGTGGTGACAATATCGCATTTGTATTAGATGCACTTGTTTCTAAAGCTCGGGCGTAGAAGAGAAAAATTAAGCAGTTTAGACTGCCTGTAAATAAAAAAAATATAAGTGTAAGCATTCTTAAATTTAAGAAGGATGGAATGAAACTTTCAAAAACTGTTGACACAGTTTTTTGCACTACTTTAAGATTACGTTTATGCGTAAAATTTCAAATGCGAATACTTGTCTATACAAATAATAAAATTGTAACTGATGTCTGTATATAGGAGATATGTAAGAAAACTTACTATGAGAGGTCTTTATAACAAATTCAAAGTCAAAAGTCATTTATTACTGTAGGTAAACAATAATTACACTTCGAAACGTCAAAAGGCTAATAACAAAGGACTCTAAACTCGTCCATGGAAGTTGTCTAAATGTAAAGAGGAACTTAAATCTGCTATAGAAATTGTTTTAATTGTGTTTGGTTGCCTGTCTGTCTATCTGTCTCTCAGTTTGTCTGTACGGGGACAACGTCGCAGACAAAAGCTAGTGTTGTATATCTATACTAATATTATAAAGCTGAAGAGTTTGTTTGTTTGTTTGAACGCGCTAATCTCCGAAACTACTGGTTCGAATTGAATAATTCTTTTTGTGTTAGATAGTCCAGTTATCGAGGAAGGCTATAGGCTACATAACATCACGCTACGACCAATAGGAGCAAAGATATAGTGGTAAATGTGTAAAAAACGGGAGAAATTATTTCATCTTACGGGAACTACGCGGGTGAAACCGCGCAGAACCGCTAGTTTGTTCATAAACGCGAGGATTGTAACCTTCGTTACGAACATTTTAGTGCTTGTTTTATTTTTGGAATTTTATTATCCGTTTATTATTGTTACTTTAAGTATTCGGTTACATTAATTTAACGGGTTTTAGTAGTAAAACAGATTGGGTTTTCAACGGTTATTAAATTATCACGAGTCACCGCGTAACGGATGGTGAACAATGATGACGGTTATCGTTATTGTTAAGGCGTATTCACGGAGCTTCGATATTCGATATTCGACTCGGAATCGGAAAATCTGTCGAACAGTTTCGAGATGGGCTATTCACAGATGTCAGTATCGAAAACAAATGTCATATTGGACATAAGGATTCGGAAAAAATTCCGTGGCTGTCGGAAACACGATAGCTATTTCAGTCCCAGAAAACAGAATACCTACGGAGGCCTAGATAGAATACAATTCAGATCGAGTGAAACATTTTCCGAAGTCGAATCTATCGACTTCTGAAAATTTTTCACTCGATCTGAATCGAACGGAAACGGTGTCGAGCCTCCGTGAATACGCCTGCAGTGGTGCTCGCGTTCTTGTTTTGGATGCAAATGCAACCTTGTGCGGACAAATCGTGGTTTCTGCGCAGTTGCCACCTAATGCAGCGGTGATGGAACTGATTCACTCGAGCTGTTTACACGGCGCCCGCGTCATTACCATATCTGCGCCATATTCCGCTCACGCCATCGAGATATCTGCAAATATGTGAGTTTCCCGACGGTGTTTCCTCTAGGATAGGGCTGGCCAAGGGCTGAAAGAAAATCTGTAACGTTGATAAAACTGTTCTGTGGACTATAAACTGCTTACCTACTAAAATTCTCTTTATATTTCCGTTTAGTAGACCTTACTAAAATTAAGTGTCTGTTATAGATCTGCATGGTCCCACTGGTGGACGAGGACAATAGATAAACTTATTATGTCTGCAAATCGTTGTTTGACCGACTAGAAAATCCTCTGACATGAAATTTTATTGGTAAAGCTAAAGATTTTTTTTCCGTAAATGGCCACAGGTATTATTATCTTTGTTTTATGTTTATTTTCCCGAATAGTTGGATGGTTGTCAGTTTCCGGCGAGATTTTTGATCTTTATTGGTACCTATTCTATTATTGTTATTGTATTTTTAAGTAGGTAAGGAAAAATACTATTACTATAGTTAATCAAAACCGAAATGGAGTTTCTTCACTTATGCCATTTCACGACATAGTCTTAGCTAACAAGTATTGCAAACAACACAACTATGCGAATCGCTACTAAGAGTATAAAAAAATAATATAAAAGGAAATATCCTGACTGACCGACTTAGGAACTCGACTTTAACCGCTGAATTTAGTTATGACAAAGGTTTTTTTTTTTTATTCTCACGGGAACGGGACAAAACATCAGGTTTTAGGTGGGCATCTGCTACAAAGTCAGCATATAGACTAAATTTAACATTTATTGTTGGCAACCCTAGTCACATAAACGGTGTGACAGTACCAATTTACATTTTAATACCCACTTTGTTACCCAGAAATAGAGTTGGTATTCGATTGCGTGGTGTCAAAAATAAATATTGCGGTGGTAGCATTTGCACAGGTCGAGATCAAGACAGTGAGTTAATTAACAGAAATGAAACGGTAATGGAGTGCAAAAAGGGTTGTTTTTCTTTCGGTCATTAGTGCGTTTTTACTGGATAATAATTTAGGGAAGATTTTTTGGACGAACCCTGTTTTTAGAGGTTCTTTTCGATACACTTTCAGGACTTTGTCTTTATAACAAAATTTACCTATTGAATGACTTTCATTCATCTGTTTTTTTGTCATATTAATATTAAGCTAGTTGTCTTTGAGCACATTCTGTCTTTTAGCTATGTGTTTTAGACAAAGACGTTTAAAGAAAAAGTTTCTCTCTCCAAGAGAATGATTTTCTTCCAACCTCTTTGACTATAGGTATATGATACATGAACAGTGCAAACTATTCTTAAGTTTAGGACCAAACAAAGAAAACCCTAATAGATTACGGATTTTCATGAATAGTTAAAAAAAATTGAATAGATACAGATTTCAGCAAAATACAATAACGATGTGTCTGTAAAAAAAAGGTTAGGTTAGGACGAGGCACATCGTACAATACACTGTAATAATTCCGTTTGCCGCAATAGAAAACAATTTATTTTAGATCTCTACAGATATAATTACATCGATTTTTCTACACAATACATCATGTCTGCCCTATGCTTAAATATACTTACGAAACACATAGGTACAGAAATAGACAACATAGAAGGCAGGGTTGCCTTCCGAAATTCTGAATTTACCTGATGTTTAGGATAATCTACAGTTGTTATACAATAACATCATTTAGTTTAAAATATTCTGAACAGTATTAAATATTGCTACAAGCTTCTCAGAATTCACCGAAATCCGACAAATTACAATATTTAGTGCAAGCACAATTAATATTATGGTAATACAGATTATTTTAAAACCAGTTTTACCAGTTTGCTATATGGATATTTCAGAAAAAGGCATTTTGTTTTTAAATATTGTGATATCGCAACCAAACTTTTTACTGCAGAAACTTTAGCTCTATGCAAATCGCGCAGAGGTGCTGGCTGGCTATTGAATTTTTTTGCCGATAGCGCCTTTAACTTATCGACAAGTTTTCTAGAAAACTTTTAATTATGAGTATTGCTCCCTGAAGCGTAGTTCCGAAAGGAGTTTTAAGCGTTACAGGGCATATTTCTACCCCACACTTTGTAAAGTCAAATAAAGACGCTCGTTTTACGAGTATAACTAATCTTTGCCTGTGAAATTGTCCGTGTGGAATTGAAACATGAGATTTGTAAAAAAAAAAAATAGAATCCTAGTGAGGGATCACGATGTTTTCCTTCACCGTCGAGCTATTGAGAAAATATCTATAAGTTTAAGAAAAACAATGTTACATATCCTCTCCTTTGAGGGGTCAGTTGGCGCAGTGACCCTGCCTTCTGAGCCGGAGGTCGAGGGTTCGATCCCCACTCGGGGCCAACATTTGTGTGCATGAATATGTCTGTTGGCTTCGTGTCTGGTCGTTTAATATTTATTTAAGTATTCATCAGTTGTTAAGTACCCATAGTACAGGTCCTGCGTAGTTTGGGACTAAACAACCGTGTGAGAACTGTTTACCATAATTTATTTATTATTGAACCCACTCCTCACGTGCGAGAGGTGGGCTCAGTAACTACCACTCACGGGTTTCGATATATTTTTTGGACAAGCAACATGTTGCAACCCCAAATACCTGCAGCATATACCAGTTTTGGATGTGGAAACAACATGAAACCTGATTAATTTAAACCATATTCCAACACGTGTTGTGTATTTATGAACTAGCATCAATATTCAGGATTTGTGAAAACGTTTCACGGATCAGCAATAATCGAATACTATCAAAGATTATCATTAATGCAGTTTGGATGGCTTGATAGGTAATAAATAGTTTAAAATTTTAATTACAGCAAATATGTAGCAAAAACTAATTTATCGGAACGTTTGTTTTACTTGTGTGTATACTCGTATATAAATGATAATCAAGCTTAACAAGATACATTTTGTTACAAACTGGAAGTCGTGGTGTTCACAAATTTGATGTACTTACATTTTGTTATGCTAAAAATCACACAATACATGAAACTTGTAACATTGTTTTGTCATCTTTACAATATTTTTTCTCGTCTTTATTAAAACAGTCCAGCGATGGGTTTCACCACCTATCACGTTTACGCGTCCGAAGAGTAAACTGGTGGAACGTAGGTATTTCCAAAAATTGAATGCCTACATCCTCGGGGATAAAAAGCTAGAAAATAATATTTTTTTTTATGGATTAAAGCAGCATACAATACAGTCCTCTCTTTTATAATATATTACGGTCATTGCACTAAATTTGTTAAATATTTGGTATTCAATTAAGTACTGCTACAGAGTACTTGATATTGATTCGCTTAGATTCAGGCATCAACTGTCTGACAGTTCTCATGAAATTTTTCATCACCGACCACTTTTTGACAGTTGCATACCTCAGTGGCTGGACCCTGCAATATTTTACTAGCTGGGCGCGTGCCAACTATTCCGCTTCTAGTATTTATAGTGACAATGGGTACATTTTTCTCACGACAGCGCGCGGTCGCGGCCAATCTCTTCCATTGTTTTCCAACTCCACAATGCATGAGGAGGCTTACCGGGAGAGAAGTTAAGAGTCGTCTTGACAGTTTTTGCAATTCTAATGTTTATTATGTAAATAAAGCACTATTGTCTGTAAATTACATTTCATAATTTGTTTTTTTGGAAAGGATTTTAGTTTTTTTTATAGGATTTCTAAACGATTATGCTGATGTTATGATGAAGATGATTGTTATAGGATTTATAATTGCCTTATTTCTCAAAAATACTAGGTAAGCTTTATCAACCCTAGATTTTCTCTTCAGATAATTATATAGCAGCGACAGTAATAAGCGATTTAATGTCTTTTTTAACACAGTTGGTAGGTCGCTACCAGCTGTGGTAACTGCCTTCTGAGTAGGAGTCCAACATTTGTGTGCATGAAAACATGTTTCTTGGCTTCGTGTCTGGGTGTTAATATTTACTTAAGTAAGTATGTTTATCAGTTGTTCAGTACCCATAATACAGGTCCTGCCTAGTTTAGGACTGAATAACCGTGTGTAAATTGTGTCCCAATTTTTTTTTTTTTTACTTTGTAGATTTAGTTTTTTAGTCACTACTAACAAAATGGATTGTAATATTGTACGATTGAATAAATAAACGTAATTATCAGATGGGTACCTAAACATTTCATATTAGGCTGTTTTAATTAAGTAAAAATACCGGCCAGTAGTACTTTGGACGCCACAAAAATGCAAATGAGCAAAATTTACAGCCAATACGACTTTGTAATGGTGAAAATATGCAACTGCAATAAATGCGGAATTCGGTACGACGATGACGAAGACGCATAAAATGGTCATGAACTGCTATTAACTTTAATTATATGCTTTAAAATCTTATAATTTCCTTTCATTATTATCAACCCGTGACAGTCGACTGCTGACGGTGTTTCCTCGGGTACTGCCCTTTTTGCCAACTTTCCCATCACATATGGGGACATAATGGGGAAGCATGGGCAGTAATCACCAACGCGAACAAGATTTAGTAACCTTTCTTTTGGTGGGGAAATCCTCTTAGGATACCCTACGCCAAGGGGACACGGGGAGCCAAGGGTTATGCCGGACTCCTACCGCTAAAGCCCCACCTTGTTTCTTCTCTCCGCCTTGGGACCGGATCAGAAGATTTAGTAACCTAACCTAACTAATATTTTGAAAAGCCTCAGTATGACTTAACCCTTGAAAACGGGATCAACGATTTAACGTGACTTCCGAAACACGTGCTATAATATAATGCTCTGCTGGCTGGTTCTAGAGCTTGTTCTTTATTGGTTAACCAGTTGTAACAAGCACACCAGGATCGGATAGTTGCTCTAGCTGTCTACCGTTTAACTGAGACGGTTCCTGAGGTAGATGCTCGGGGTGAGAGGGGTCACGGATGACGTCACAGTTTTGTCGCGCTGCATATGAATTTGATTAAAGTTGACAGTGCTGTCATCTGTCACCCCTCCCTCATTGCGCTTCACTTTTTCTCGAGCATTTTTTTTATTTTTATTAAAGATGAGCTTACTCTTGACCCTTGACTAGCCCGAGAGTAAAGACGGGGCCTACGATGAGACGAGCTTCCCAGAAGATGCCTGTTAACTTGATCCTTAAAGGCTTGTGGGTTTTATGAACATTATGTAGTTCCACTCCTTTAAAAGATCTTGAAAAGCGCTTCGTGCGTATAGATGGTATATCTACCAAGTAGGGATAAAACCCAGCCATGCGTCTGGAATTTCGATTGTAAAAAGGGGACGGCGAAATGAGCTCGTGCAGCTCTCGGGCACACTCCCCGAAGCGCAATCTGTAAAACACCGAAAGACTGTCAACTTTACGCCGATACGCATGATAAGTAAACTGCTAATTTCAATGCATTTGTCATTCTATTCGACTAATCTGTACGCTTTAAAAGCCACTTATCTAGGCAATGTATAGTTGATTTAACTTTACGAGATAACCGGCCAGTAGCATTTGGGCGTGAGAAAAAATGCAAATGTGCAAAATTGGCAGCCATTGGGCGAATTTGTAACTGGCTGCGGCTATGCAAATGCTGGTCAAGCACAATAAATGCAGCCTCCGTGTTTGAACATTTTATTGCCAGGCGATGCCCATAAACGCGAAGTGCTGAGTGTCGCATGCGTTCGTATTTTTTATGGGTCCACGTGTATGCTTCGACATTGTGTGCGGTTTTGTAAATGATGTGCTGTGTGAGCACGCCAAACGGCACGTCCGTATCAGAGATTTGACACGCGCTTAAATGTGGCGTGGATGTATAGTACTGCAGCCTTTATTGCACATTTACATTTAAAGAGTAGTGATAGCCTAACGGTTAAAGAGCCTGCTTCACATGATGAAAATCAGTGAGGCTCGGTTTCGAATCCTGGTACCAATGAGTTTTTCAAAACTTACGTAAATATTTATCACTAGCTCGACGGTGAAGGAAAACATCGTGAGGAAACCCGCAGGTCCCAGAATGAATTCTGAGACATGTGTAACAGACCCGGTCCGGCGATGGGCTCACCACCTGTCACGTTTAGGGCTTCAAAGAATATCTGGTGTAAAGTGGGTATATCCAGAAATGGAATACCTCTGCCTACCCCCTCCGGGATATAAGGCATGAGAATATTATTATTATTTAAAATTGTGTGTAATGGTAGCCCATTTGGTGGCGAGTCGGCGTTTCATGGCTTGAAATCCCGGCTTTGCTTCTTGTCATGGTATGTACCAATGACTTTCAAAAACTCACATATTTATCACAGGCTTGAAGGTAAAGGACATTGTAAGGAAACCAGCAGTCCCTGACATTGGCTCTGACACATTACAACAATAGTTATACAAACAGCTCCTTGCTGTCTGTGACCCTGACTACGAATCACCGTTTAGGGGTATAAAAAATACACTGAAAAGTAGGTACTTCGGAAAGAAGAATATCTCTGCGACTCCTATCAGGGTTAGGGCGTGATTTTTTCTTTAATGTCCATGGCGTGATTTTTTCTTTAATGTCCATTGACAAACAGAATTAGCTCAGCAAGCGAAATGTATTCCAAAAGATAAGGATTTAGATTAGGATGATTAAAAAACGCATCTTTTTGTCATAAATGTCAGGTATTGCATATTAGTTTTATAAAATGTCACAAAAAAACCTACATCACGACTTATATCGACTGATTCAATTCAATGGGATCACCCGATATTACAACTGACTTACATAAGACACACATAAGTAACACAGGTTTGAAAAATGTGCAAACAAATGGTAAGATGATACGATCCCCTAAATTCCCGCCATCCCCAAATGCGTATGTTGACTCGCGCAAATCACCATTATGTAAATTTTGAGAAGCAGGAATGATTCATGTTATATTCCCTTGTTTGCTATTGTTTTATGTGAATATGCTTCGGTGTAGATAGTTTCTTGTGAATAATAGGCACATTATTTGTATGTGTTACTGTCGTATAATGTTGATTTATTAATTTATTGTTTTAATGTTTTGTATGGGTTTGAAACTAACGTATACTTAACTAACCTTAAGTTTACTTTACTTAATTTAATTTCTTTATTTATTTAACTTCATGTACCAAGAAAATGTACACATGGCGAACTTATTGCCTAAAGGCATTATCTACCAGTCAACCATCAGGCTAAGCAGAAATAATTTGGCTTAATTGGCCGCAAATAGTAAAAATAATCAATGAAACATAACATCATAAAATCCTAATACTTATATATGATTATAAAATAAACTAATACATACAATATATCGTAATAAACATAAAAACAAAAATATTTACTTAAATTAATCTAAAGATGATGATTTTCTTTCGAACAATTTATGTCTGAGTAGCCACCTAACCATTCAAAAGGTGGCTTCACGACCATTGGCCGAGACTCAGTGGTCGAGTAGCCACCTAAGCCTTCAAAAAGTGTTGACCATCAGTCGAGATTTCTGTAGTCGAGTAGCCACCTAGCCATTCAAAAGGTGGCTTCTCGACCATTGGCCGAGTTTTCTGTGGTCGAGTAGCCACCTAAGCCATAAAAACGCACGAATTTTCCTCTTAAAAGAAACCTGCATTGGGATTTCCTAATGCAAACAGGGAGGGTGTTCCAAAGCCTGATGGCATGCACAGTGAAGGAGTTGGACACAAAACCCATGCGGTGAGAAGGCATATTATGTAATAACAGATGATTGCGAAGACTTCAACTGTGGGATCCCAAGAGCTGGAATCTACATTTATATTCTAGATTGTGTATGATCCGCTAAAGGATTTTTGGAAATTACCACGGCAACGAAAAATTTAGTTCTTTGCGGGCAATGTTGCTGGGCCCCAATTTCACTAAATGTCAACGGTTATAGTTGGATTACAATGAATTACAACTATACATACCGAAGCGGTAGAGTCGCAATGACTTTCGATAAGAGGACTTATAAGTCCCTACATTGAATAAAAACTTTTGACTTTGACTTTGAATGATATAACAATGGTCAGACAATGCAAATAGCACCATTGACTGACCATTGTCATGTCATTGTCATCCAACTATAACCGTTGTCATTTAGTAGAATTGCCCCCCTGGGCGGCTGCTAGTTTTACATAATACGCATAACAAAGCCAAGGAGAGGAATTCCGTCTGCGTGTATTTCTAAGATCATCTCGCCAGTGAATAGGCTACTGAGTGAGCTCGTTCGATCCCATCTTTGCTCTCTGGGCTACAACTATACTAGCTAAATTTTCCTCGCTTTGTTCCCTCTATGCCCTATTATAATTTAATCTCTTTGCATTTGGACGTATCACAATAGACTTATTAATACTCAAACCTTTGGCCAATCTATACCCTAGTATATTTAAACCTCTTTGGTATCTATGTATAGATAAAACATGTAAAAAGAACTTACCTGCAACAATACAACTATTAAATTCGCATACAATTTGGTTCAGTAGTTTTAGTGTGCTCGCATACAAACAGAAATACATAATTTAAAAATATATATTTTTTGGCTTCTATTGATGTTATAAAAACGATGTTATATTAAGTATTCCTAAATATTTCCTATGAGCAGACACTGGACAGGTGCAATTTTATTATAATATGTATAATAGTACAGTCAACAAAGTTGTTAGGGTTACATGGCCAGTAACTAAGAATTCATTTTTCCGGGGAAGTCATAAATAAATCTTATTAATTAATGTTTATTTCGAAAGGTATCTTTGATCCCTATAATTTACCAAAAAAATACTATAAATACATTTAAGGCTTTAAGAGAAAAGTGAATCTTAATTTTTGGCCATGTAACACTAACAACTTTGTTGACTGTACCTACAGGCACAGAATAAGTAATAGTACTACCTACAGGCAAAACACATAAAACATAATGAAATGACAGCCGCCGACAACACGATAAGAAGCAGGAAAAAGTGTGGATTAGTGTAACTTGAGGTACGCATGGAGATAAGAAAAAGGTTCTGGGCAGGAATATTTAATATGCAGAATACCCAAAATAATTTAATTTAATAAATTATTACTAAGAAAACTTCCGTGAGATACATCCGATTGAGGTGAATAGCAAGTCCATCTATACATACTATAGCATACAGAGATTATATATCGAGATCCAGTCAGAACAGGAATAGGTGTCTCGGAGGATGAATGTATTAGCAAGCAGATGTTTAACAAACTCCAAGCTAAGTTATTGGATGCTTTATTGTAAATATAAAATGAAAGACACAGTTTCATGTTGTTAAATGTGGTTAAGGGTAGATAAGTGGTGTTTTTATCATTCCATGGTAGGTACACATCTAGGTAAAATCTTCGCCAACAAACTGTAATGCAATTTGGCGATACTTAATTATAACGTTAATTGTTGTATTCTGTGGAAAATAAATAAATAAACAGATTCTAATTCGATTACATCATCATCATCATCACGTCAGCCTATAGACGTCCACGGACAAAGGCCTCCCCTAAGGTTCTCCATCCAGCAGCTTCCCGCTAAATACGATTACATAAATAAATAAAAATTAAAACCAGCACATAGTCTTATGCGTGTGTTAATTTTTTTGATGTTCCACGCAACTTTCTTATTTTTTTCTTTCATACAAACCTTCTTCTGATAATAACAAACACAAAAAAAAGGAATTAACGAAATTGGTTCAGCCCCGTGTGATGCCGTGACCACGGCAAACAGGGATTCATTTTTATCTTGCAAAAATGATTCCTGACACACATAAGATTTCAGTCACTGCGAGCATCGGCAGACCTAGCTCTCTTCAGAATATGGTGATCTACTTTTCTTTATTAGACTTCTATCTGGTTTTTTATTGAGTGAGTGTGTTTCTCCTTCATTTATTTAAATTAACTCGAGAAAGCTAAAAATAAATACAGTCTCGGTGTTCTGTGCTATTCATGAGATCTCAGGTTTGCAAAAGAAACTGAGTTAATGGGAAAATTTTGTGATCCGTAAGAGAATTAAAGGCATCAAGTGAAAAGATCCGAATCGAGTTTCTCTAATGTACTTAATTAATTTACGAAAGTGTATTTCCAACATTTTAAAAATATTTTTATTGAACTTTCTCATTAAATGGGGTTTATAAGTTTGTTTTTAAGGTTTTGTATCAAATAAGGTGTATTACAATGATATGATAAGGTATTTGCACAAATTGCACGGTATAGCCGGCTGGATATACTAACATTTGTAATGAGCATTCGGTGTTGTCCCCAGTCCAACGCAATAGAATAAATTGAATTTAAAACTGAGTTAAGCAATTCAGATATCCTATGTATGGTTTGCATCGTCGAGAGTGTTTTTTTAAATGTTTTTCCTATGCATTTTTCTGATTTTCGATTTTTCGATTTTTGATTTTCTGAAGGCGGGGTTTATACATTTCGGACCGGTACAATTCTTAAATTATAATCGGGCTGTCTGGAGGCCAAAATATCATTATAAATAAAATGGTCGTATATCGTATCGTACCTACGTCATATCTGCCTGATCCGTAAGCAAAGTAAGCAAGGGATGAGTCGTCAGTCAGAATTTTCTCTGCTGATCAATCATGAAATCTTGCTGACCAAGTAGTTATTTTACGGACTGAATGTTTATTATGAAAACTCATGTTATTGTAAGCTGCATTTATGATTTAATTTTACAAAATTATTTGCAGAGCAAGGATTGTTGCCTGATTTTTTAAATTGCAAACAAAATCTTTGTATGCCGACCAAATTATTTAAATGCTGTTTTATTGTGGCTCACCAAATTTTAAAATTGCTGAACATTTAATTACTTCTCCAATCGACAATATTGAAACTTTGGTGCTGACAATTGAATGCATCATCGATAGTGCATTAGGTATGAGTTAATAGTAATACTAGTTTCGCGCTATCGGTAATTAATAATTTGTTACTGATTTTCAAGGTTGACTATCGATATCGAAACTATCGAATTGTAAACAATAATGGATGCAATAGACTTGTCACCTCTGCCGCCGACGGGTAGCTGACAACTAGAAAAATAGGAATATGTCTAGTAAAGCAGTTCAGAAGTATTCTAGAAATAAAACCAAGATAATATGCACTGATTCCGTATAATTTTTATAACAAATTTATCACAAAAGCACAATGTTCACGATTTCACTCACACTGCTCGAATGCCAAAAATAGACATATCTTTTTCAAAAGAACAACTGCCACAGACCAATCATTAGTGTTGCCAGTCTATTAAAACAAAATACCACAGTTGCTGTTTAATAATTATTCAAATAAATACCAAAAGTTTACACTAGGTACTGGAAATTGTGAGGCGATCGACTCGGTTGCATTTCTGCCTGATAATCTGACCATTCAGAAACTGTAAGCCCAGCCTAAAACAGTAATTTTTCGGACATTAGTCGCGCTACTACAAAGTTAACAAACAATGATTTGTGTTCACAGAGACTAGCGAATAATTTGTAAGATAAAAACGGCAAAGCAATTCGGAAAAAATCTTGTAAAGAAATGGTTCAATACGGAAAGTGTCCCGAAAACATTGTTAGCTGAAAGTTACCGCAATAAACTTGAAATATTTGCCCGAAAAAAATATTTATGAAACAAGTTTTTTGTTTCCACGAATGTGGTCTATTTTACGCATTATTCGAGGTTTCTTACTAACTACCTATTAGACGGTATTTATTGCCATATAAGCGTCTCTTTGGGGTATTTACCGCAGTAACTTATTACGAATTGCGTATTAATTACGAACATGATTTTATTTCGTTTTTAAGCTATTCCATAGCTTCTATCGAGGGCCTTGAGCGCGGGGACCGAATCCAGAAATTCCGTAACGAAAAAAACCTCACGCTCCCCACTCCGACGGTCCGAGTCCGAGTCCGAGTCCGAGTCCGAGTCCGAGTCCGAGTCCGAGTCCGAGTCCGCGTCCGGGTCCCGGTCCCAGTCTCAGTCCCACTCCCACTCTGACTCCCACTCCCACGCCACCCCCAACCCCACTTCCACCCCCACTCCCACACCCACTCCCACGCCCACTCCAACTCCCACTCCCACCCTACACCCACCCCCACTACAACCACCACCACTCCCACTACCACTACCACCACTACCACCACCACCACAAAAATACGAATACTTTGCTAAGCATTTAAATAACACCCGTGTGGCTTGAAGGCCGCGCATTGTCTAACGTCGTTTCTTTTCGGCAGTCTTGTTGATACAAAATGCTATGCAATAGCTTTACCGCGGCAGTCCCCGAGTGCCACACGTCTTTTTATTTTTGAGGGAGAACATGGGACTGTGCGGAGTGGTAGGTACATTGTCTTTAATCAGCTTTAATTAAAGTTTTAAAAATGAATTTTGATTATAATTTATAGCCTGAATACATGGTAACATGGCAAAGGAGGGGTTCACGGTAAAGAAAGGATGTACTACGGTTAACAAAAAACAATAATTGCCGTGGTACCATGATATAATAATAATAAGGTTAGGTTTTCTATAATGTGTAAATTTTATTTTGTTTTGTAAATGTTTTTATTATTTTACTTTTATATACATATTGTAAAAAGCCTAACCTAAGACCAAAAATAAATAAAGAGAATAATAATAATATTTGTAAGACACAATTCACACACGGTTATTCAGTCCCAAACTAGGCAGAACCTGTACTATGGGTACTAAACAACTAACAGATACACTTAAATAAATATTAAACACCCAGACACGAAGCCAACAGATATATTCATGCACAAATGTTGGCCCCGAGCGGGGATCGAACCCGCGACCTTTTACTCAGAAGGCAGGGTCGCTACCAACTGAACCAACATGCTTGTCAAATGATGAATGATGTAATGGAACTACGGCAAAAATAAATTAGTCTAGTGGTACCGCGGCAAAGGAACTATCAAATCGTCTATTATTGAAACAGCCTCGCAAAACACGACAAGTTGCAATTTGTTGTTCTAGGTTGTGGCCGAGTCTTTTTTGAGTATGTCATATGCGGAGGCGTGGCAGCTTATTAAAGAGCTGCCACTGCGTTTGTTCGAAGCTTCAGCCCTCCTAGCCAAGTGGCATTGCACAATCTAATCAAATATTCTTTTAGATTGACATGTATGGGATTGACATTAGCGTTAGCGCTCGTTGAAAAGTGCTTATGTCAATCCCATACATGTCGATCTAAAAGAACATTCGATTAGATTGTACAATGCCACTGGGCGGGGGTGCTGGTGCGCAGAGGGTTGACAGTTCTATCTGTCAAAGGATCAAATTAGGCACAGTTTCATTTTCTCAATTTGGCCAGTATTCTGGGCGGTGTTCCACTGCACACGGTTCGTCTTTGGACGAGATTTTTATCTGTAAATATCTTAATAAATGATTTTTTTCTTTGTAAAAAAACAGTGGGTATAGATGGTCGTGGTCCTGGTAATAGTGTTTGAGAGACAACAGACGCCTAGGGACTACTATTTTCATATGAGTAATACACAATTTTTTGCTCATTGTCTCGTAAATCAACATTTGGGCTTAGACATAAAATTTTTCGTTCGAATGACAAATGCTTATAACTTTTTCAGAATTTCTGGCATAGCTACTAGGTTTCTTTTCAATAGTTTTTGTAAATGTTTTCTCGGAATTGCAGAAAAAGCTACTCAATAATTTTTTTTTGTTTGCCCTAAAACAGGGTTCTTCAAATAATATAATTAAATGTGCTCACATTTAATAAAATTATTTTATCAGGAACATTTAATCTATCAAGCTATTTGTTATTGTACTTCAGTATCTGTGATATCTCTACAGTAACATGTTAGCACACTTCGTAATAGATCAATAAGGAACTCTAGATATTGTACGAGTATGACACATTATGAACGGTCTTCATTTACGGCTTTGAAACTTTAGACGGTTGATGTGACAATACTATTAGTAACGCAAAAGGGTAACACGTGGAGATTGTGTAGGTACATAAAGGAATGCGTAGCTTATAGAACCACTAGCGACCCGCCCCGGCACGCACGGGTGCAATGCTAACACTAAAACCTTCCCCTCAAATCACTCTATCTATTAAAAAAAACCGCATCAAAATCCGTTGCGTCGTTTTAAAGATTTAAGCATACATAGGGACATAAGGACATAGTGCCCCATAGGTTTTCAGGAAAAACCATCAGTAAGGCTCGGGTACGAATCCTGGCATGGACCAATAAGTTTTTCTAAAAAAATACGTACATAGGTATATATTTATCACTAGCTCGACGGTGAAGGAAAACATCGTGAGGAAACCCGCAGGTCCTGGAATTAATTCTGAGGCATGTCTAACAGACCCGGTCCGGCGATGGGCTCACCACCTATCACGTTTAGGGGTCCAAAGAATATACTCTTGCAACAGAAATGTAATAGGTCCTCTACCTACAGTGTTTCAATATGTCCAGAGATAAAATTAGATACTTGAAGAATTATTCAACATCATAGTATTTAGTAAACATTATTCAATAAAAATAATTAAAATGACGACGATGTAGATGACGGGGTATGTGTGTGATGCATATTTTGATGACGCTAACACCTGCACCGCAACGCGCTGAGCGGAGGCATTCCACAAGTTATATTATGCAGCAATCAGCACAATAATCCACGGTCATTAACAATTAATGCATAAGCAAATTATTCTATAAATAACACAATACTCTGCTCATTGGGTTACTAGGATTTCCCACGCATACGTTCACTAGTTTTAAATTGAATTCTACGAGTTTATTAGTAACAAAAAAACGCTATCGCCTTATTCCAGAGGTATTTTATTCCTGGAAAGAATTTTCATTACTGTATTTTTTGGACCCCTAAACCGGGGTGCAATAGTATATTACCTACCAAGGGAAGTAAAAAAAGAAATGTCCCAGATTACATGTACCTAATATTGTCGACGGCAAGGCCGAGGTCCACAAACATATGACCTGAGGCTTTCGTATATACTTCCCGAGGTGTGTATACTTTTTTCAGCTCGACAAAGGCGGAAAGCGGTAACTTCGTTTGTCAGAGCGGGCCGAAATTTGACGCTTTGCGCCCGGAAATGTAAGTCGCTCTTGCATCATCGATAGGCCTTGCTCATGATACTAGGGCAAACGTACTCATTTACATACACGTGTTACTACGAACAATACTATTTATTGACGTCACGCAGATTGTTATTTTGCCGTGGAGATGCTACTGATGACCTATTGGCTCATTGCTGTTGTAGAATTCTAATACGGGGTGTTTGGGAAGCGCTTCTGAAGCCAAGGAGCAGGTTTTGACTAAGTTGGGATTAAATAGCGGTGTGAATTTTGTCCTACAATGTTGTTATTATATCGTCGGCTTATTGCAAGAACTCATTAATTGACTTTTCACTATTCGGAGAAAAACGACTTTTAAGTTCGTTTAGGTAAGGGTTGTATTGATTTGCCTATAACATCGCTAAAATAGTTCCTGAAATGAAATCACCGCTATTGCATCATTGTTCAGTACATCTATTATTTGAAACAAGTCAGATTTGCTAGGCCTACTAAACATTTTTTTTTTTAAAAGCCCAAATTAAAAGTTAATTATGTCTTGCAACTGTAAGTCTGTTTGGGGAGTCAATTAATTATTTCTAAAAGTGAAGTAAAGCAACAACTGTACTGACATGTTTATTTAAAATACGCAAAATCAAAATAACATAAGGCGTAGCTAGGGGGGCAAGGGACCTGGTGCATAGGGAGAGAATCGGGCCCTCCTCCTCTCTTTCCGCGTAGTTTGAACTTATTGATACGAGGGCAGAGTGATAAGTCTGGTAAAAATTAAACAAGGAGTTCATTTTATTTAATTATTATTATTTATTTTTCAGTTTCCTTGTAACTCAATTCGTTTCTCTAGCTTTTCGATCCATTCCATAAAGTACGACTTAGGCAACCCTTCGAAATAGGCATTGGTTCATGCATGATCTCTTCGTCGGAGCAAAATCTTTTCCCATTAAGCCATTTTTTTAAAATTCGGAAACAGAAAATAGACGCAAGGGGCGAAATCTGGCGAATACGGTGGGTGAGAAAGCAACTCATAGCTCAACTCATGAAATTTGGCCATGGCTATCGCGCAGGTGTGCACTCGTGCGTTGTCTTGGTGGAAAAGGATTTTCTTCTTAGCCAAATGCGGTAGTTTTTCACGTAAAATTTTATTTAATAGGTCCAACTGACCTCGAGAAGCTACAAAGACTTGCCTGCGTAGCAATTACCGGCAGCATGAGAACATCAGCTACGGCTGCCCTACAGGTGATGCTGGGGTTGCCACCCCTACATCTTGTAGTGAGGGAGGAAACAACCCTAGCGACACTAAGGTTGGAACTGTCGGGCACCCTAAGCAAGGACTCCAGAATCAAACACACACGCACAAAAGAGGATGCCCTCTCGCGACACCCGATGATGGCATCACCGAGCGATAGAACCCAGAAAACACACTGTTTTATAAAACACTACAACGTGGAGCTCACAGCGGAGTTGTATGATCACCCAGGTCCAAAAGAGCTAAGGATCTACACTGATGGATCAAAAACCGACACTGGAACTGGAGTCGGAGTCTACTCAGATGATCTCAACATCAGAATATCCAGACCACTAGGAATGCTCAACACCGTCTACCAAGCAGAATGTGTGGGCATCATCCAGGCAGCACACGCCATAGAGGCCAGAGAAGTCACGGATACTCATATCCGTATACTCTCTGATAGTGCCTCAGTCCTTCAATCCCTAAAGAAAAACCAGATCACCTCGAGACTCATATTGGAGTGCCATAATGCACTAGAACGCGTTACGGTACTAAACTGCAACACAGTGACACTACAATGGATTAAAGGGCACAGTGGCTCACGTGGAAACGACGCAGCGGATAAACTCGCCAGGAGGGGTTCTGACACTAAGCCCATCGAACCTGAACCCATTGTACCCATCCCGTTTAACCAGCTCAGGAACTGGTTAAGGGAACACACTCAAACTCAAGCTGAGACTTGGTGGGCTTCGACGCCAGGATGTAGGCAATCCAAGGAGGCTATGCCATCCTTGAACAAGGAACTAACCAAGCGCCTTCTGCGCCTAGACAGGGACAGCCTGAGAATGGTGTCGGGGACCATCACCGGACACTGCTCACTGAACAAACACTTACACACCTTAGGTATCACAGACAGCCCCCTATGCAGAGCGCGCCCGGCCGCCTGCGCAATGACCTTCATCGCCCCCCGCGCGGATCACCCCTCCCCGTGTGCTAACTTCGCTCAGAGCGCCGCATTTTACCTACTTTTGAATAAATCACTAAACTACAATCGAATATACCACGAAGTTTGCAAGAAGTTGCTATCTTCTTTTAATAGAGATTCAATCATTTAAATTGTTCGAATGAAGTAGTTGAATACTCACTAATTACACATAATGATTTTAGGCAAAACTGAACCCATTGATAAAATATAAATATATATTTATGTAAAAGTCATTAAGATTACTTACTGTGCGATCGTGATTAACTTGGTATTGCATAAAGTAACTAAATCCCATAAATTAATATTATCGAAACTTAAATAAGTCCTTTATGCTACACATGTTTCGATAATATTAATTATAAGGTGAAAATGAATTCTTTCATTTTTATTTAGCCGTTTTAGAAAAAAACTACAATTACAAAAAATAACTTATGTGGCTTAGTGATTTTAAGCGATTTCGCGTATTGTGGAACTGCAGTTATCGACTTTATGTCCTAGGCCGTAACAGCTAAAGTTGATTAGATAGAAATAAATGAGTTTTTGCATTTTGTAGAGGATGTCAAAATATGTCCATACCATTAAAAAAAGCAGTTAGTGATTTTTAACAGTTAATGAGTTCTTGCAATAAGCCGACGATATGTTTGGTTGGAATTTTAATTTAGATCTGCGGTGGGTTCGCGTGGGAGATTACGGCTCATGTGTGACGAAATATCTTTACCTCGGCACTGTACCTATGCAGAAATACGGTTTAATATTACACAAACAATTAGGTATTTAAATTTTCGTCTCGCCCCGCCTTGACTCCCAGTGGAGATTCAGCTTTAAGCTATAAGCCCTTTAATTGACAAGGCTTAGACCCTATCTAACATCTCAGTAAGAGCTTATTAACAATACTTGTGTTGGATAGAGTCAAGTTTGTTTCGATCAAGTATTGAACAAATGAAAGCTATTTTCAATTTAGTCCACAGAATGAAAAGTGTTGACACTGCTCGTAGATCAACATACTGGGTGAATCCGCCATATGCGTACAATGGTAACAATTCTCATGTTAAAAGCTAACACGGCTATAAAGTTTAACAATAGACATTTCGCTGTGAACTCTGATGTAGATAATTGGAAATAATGATAACGTCACAATGTTGCAAATAGTGCGAGTGTAAATCTCGACGCGGTATATGCGCGACATTTGTAGAATCGTATTTATAAACTGATGACATTCCACGTTTTACTAGGCCAATAACCTCGGTCGTTCTGAGTCATATGCAAGAGCTCTCATTTCCTAGTCTACAGTAAAAGCAACAGACAGACTTCCGCAAAGGTTTTTTTTCGACTACACCGCAAGGAGGATAATTAGTTTTTTTTAGTAAGATACACAAAAGATTTATAACTAGCTCGACGGTGAAGGAAAACATCGTGAGGAAACCCGCAAGTCTCAGAATTAATTCTGAGACATGTATGTAAATAGACCCGGTCCGGCGATGGGCTCACCACCTATCACGTTTAGGGGTCCAATATATCTCGTGAAATGTGGGTATATCCAGTAATGGAATACCTCTGCCTACCCCCTCGGGGATAAAAAGGCGTGAGATTATGATTATGATACACAAAAGAGAAAGAGACGTTGCAGTTTTAAATAAATTAAATACATACATAAGAATGAGACGATGGATCGCCACTTTGCTCGATCTCTGCATACTTCTTTCGCTTCCTTGACGTCCATAAGCCTTTTCATGCACGCTCTTTTATTCTTCGCACGCCGGACCCCAGCTTTTTGAAGGACGTCAGGTAACAAACATAAAAAAAATACGATACGAATTGATAACCTCCTTCTTTTGTTGAAGTCGGTTAATAGTACCATGCATCGGTATCTACTGTCATGAAAAATGTCTACTTATAGAGTTCGTTGTATTGAGCGTTGAACGGAAGTTCTTATCACCTCAGATTGATGATGGGACGATTGAAGCATGAAAGTAAGTTTTTCCCCGATGAAATACCGCAAAACCCAATAAATTCTTAAAAAAATACGTGACTTTCGTTAATTTCGTGCGGAAAAATCGTATTGTTACAATAGATTTTTCGCGATGAATAAGAAAAGGTTTCTTATCTTACTTTTCTTTAATAATTTGCTTCTAAATCTCTGTCTTGAAAATCTCACTTAGATAATACTACAGAAACAAGGTCACAATAAAACGCGGGATGTTGTATTACGGAACTTTACTCTGATGGATTTTGTTTTTAGGGTTCCATACCCAAAGTGTGTTGGACCCTATTCCTATGTCTTTTATCCTATCTTATAATAAAACAAGGTGTTTCAACGAAGATTATGAACGACTAATTTATTCAGAGACAAGAATACAATAGACAAGGAATTGCTTACAAGTAGTTCGCTACAATGGCGCTAGTAGTGTCTATATTTTGTTATTTACAACACTCCCTCTCAAAATATAGATCTTATAAACTTATAACAGATACTTGAATAAATCTATATTTTAACAATTCCTAAAGCATCCAAATGTTTATAATGTTTTACAGCATTTAAACTTTTAGTGAGCAAATCTGCAGGCATATCTGATGTACATAAATAATTAATGCTAACAATGTTTTCATTTACCATTTCTCTGCTATAATGATATCTTACATCAACATGTTTAGTTTTATTATGAAATACAGGGTTTAGTAATAATTTCTGCGCACTCATACTATCATTATACAAGGTAATACAATACATTCTTTTAGTAACTTCATACTGTAAGTTTCTTAGATATGCTACCTCTTTGCAGGCCTCTGATATTGATACATATTCTGCTTCTGTACTAGAGAGTGCAATGCATTTTTGTTTACTACAGTTCCAAGATATTACTGAACCTGACAAAGTATAACAAAATCCTGAATATGATCTCCTATCATTAACATCATTGCTCCAGTCTGCATCAACATATCCTTCAATATTAACATTTTTACCCTTACTATATTTCAAACCCAAATCTTTTGTCTTTTTTAAATATCTTAATATTCTTTTAGCATAAACCCATTGTTCTTCAGTATTACAATTATTAAATTGACTTAGATATGACACTGCATAAGCTATATCGGGTCGTGTAAGCACAACTAAATACATTAAGCTCCCGATTAGCTGCTGATAGGGATTATGACTATTACAACCATCCTCCTTTTTACATTTTAAATTTACCTCCATTGGAGTATTCACTGTTTTACAATCAGCCATGTTAAACTTGGACAGTAACTTATCAATATATCTCTCTTGACTCAAAGTAACAGTACCATTTTGTTTATCAAAATTAACTGACATGCCAAGACATTCTTTTACAATCCCTAAGTCTTTTAACACAAAATTTTTACCTAACATTCTCTTAAGATGATTAGTTTCGCTTTCATCATTTGAAAAAACAAAAAAATCATCAACATACAATGTCACAATGGTTTTA
The DNA here is from genome assembly GCA_963855545.1 of Ethmia dodecea. NCBI lineage: Eukaryota > Metazoa > Arthropoda > Insecta > Lepidoptera > Depressariidae > Ethmia > Ethmia dodecea. The sequence continues at coordinate 9,850,120 of OY979457.1, forward strand.
CTACTGCCAACACATTTTAAATATAAGCATGGTTCTATTTTAGATTTAACGTAACCATCCTCTAACATACAACTATCCACTTTCTTATACCACGCTCGGGATGCCTGTTTAAGCCCATATATCGCTTTATTTAATTTTAGAATCTTTTTATCGTTTGTACAGATATAACCTAAAGGTTTCTGCATATATATAGTCTCAGACAATTCACCATTCAAGAAGGCGGTTTTGACATCAAGATGAGTTACATTTAGATTCAACTGCACTGATAAAGCAAATAATAACCTAAGCGTTGTATGCCGCACCACAGGAGAAAATGTTTCATTATAGTCCACACCATATTTCTGCGAACACCCTTTAGCCACAAGCCTGGCTCGATAACGGACATTATTTTCAGCATCACACTTCTTCTTAAGAACCCATTTGCATTTTACAATATTGCCACTTACTGGAATGTCAACAGCCTCCCACGCATTGTTGTCTTCAAAGCTTTTCAGCTCTTCCATGACAGCTTGTTCCCAATGCTCCTTCTCCGGTCCTTGCAGTGCTTCTTCCAATGTCAGTTCATTGCTGAAATATTTATTACACTCTTCTGTGCACATAAATCCAAACCTGTCTGGTTGTTTTCTCTGCCGTTGTGGTAATGTCCTTACTATGGTGTCAGATTGCGACTCGTCTTCAGATTTCAACTCCTCATCTGGTATATAGGTTTCATCCTTGTCACTTTCCACAGAAATGAACGAATCCTCTCTACTCTGGTTTGAGAGCTCTCCCTCTGAAGACAGATGCCGCCTTTTCTCTGTTGGTTTGTCACCTATCTCTTCTACTTCAATCATATTTTCTTGATGAGACAATTTTTCTTTTATGATGATGACGTCTCTACTAGTTGTAATTGCTTTTGTTGACAGATTGTATAACCTATATCCTTTAACATCCTCAGGGTAGCCAACCAGTATGCATTGTTCAGCTTTCTTGTCCCACTTGTGTCTTTTCTCCTTTGGTATGTGCTTCATGACAGTACTACCAAAAATCCTCAAATGACTGAGGTTTGGCTTGGTCCCTGTCCATAACTCGTATGGTGTATGATTGTTCAGTGCAGTTTTTACAATTCTGTTCTGTAAATAAACAGCAGTATTAATGGCTTCTGCCCAGAACTCCTTACCAAGTTTAGCATCGAACAAAAGACATCTGGCTTTTTCAATTAGAGTTCTGTTCATGCGCTCACAAAGCCCATTCTGTTCAGGTGTGTAAGGATTTGATTTTTGATGAACTATACCTGCTTTCTTCAAATAACAATTAAAATCTTTATTACAGAACTCTGTGCCATTATCACTTCTCAAAATTTTAATTGTATTTGATGTTGAATTCTCAACTCTTGCTTTATACTCTTTAAAACACTGTAAAGCCTCATTTTTATTTTTTATAAAATACACATGTGTCATGCGGCTGTGATCATCAACGAAAATCAAAAAATATCGAGATCCTCCTAGCGATACATTCTCCATCGGACCACAGATGTCGCAGTGTACCACTTCCAATAGTTTAGTGCTCCTGTTTCCTTCGTGAGCAAAAGGTAAACGACTTTGCTTACCTTCGCAGCACACGATGCAGTTAGACTTGTTAATATTGGCCGTCTCAGTAAATTTGACTCCCTCCACAGCTTCCTGCATTTTATTCATGTTATAACTGTTGACGTGTCCCAATCTACGATGCCAAACTTCTGGAGACTCTGCTACTGCTGCCACCAAACAAGTAGAAGTGTTTGGTTTGTAAACACCATTCACAAGCGATGCAGTAGCTACTCGAGTGTCATTTTTATTGAGTATTTCACACCCTTTGCCAGTGAAATGCACCTTGTTGCCCTGCCTTATCAACTGGCTCACTGACAATAAGTTAGTAGATAACTCTGGAACACATAACACTTTTTCAACAGTTATGTCAAAATCACATTCCTCAGTTGACGTTGTTATGTTTACGTTTCCACAACACAGCACTGGGATTTTATTCTGATTAGCAACCATGATTTCTTTGGTGAAGCCAGAATAACTCGTGTCGACCATCCAATCTTTATTACTGGTCAAATGCGAACTGGCGCCAGAGTCAACATACCAGTCATTCTTATCAAATATTCTGTTAAAAAACACGGCACTGAATGCATTACTTGTTTTTGTCGATTTATTTTCTGAATTCTTATAAGATTTATCTTTAATAGTGCATTGATTACGATAGTGACCATGTTGTTTACAATTGTAACATTTGACATTTGGTTTTCCTTTGACAGATGTTGGCACTTCTGCTTTCCCGCCATCTTTATTGGCCACAGACTGTGTAAACTTTTCATTCTTTGAATGTTGACTATGATTCTTGCGGAAACATGCGAATGCATTATTGACATCACTATCTTCCGGTTCCATGTCCATCAATTTCCCTTTAATGGCGTCGGACGTAATTATGATGCCGGAGTGTTCGATGGCCATTATCATGGGCATATATTTTTCGCTTAGACCAGCCAGCATGATAGATCCAATCCACTCGTCGGTTATGCCAAATCCCGTACCTTGTAATTTCTGCCCAGCTTCAACAATTTGTGTTACATATGCCGTCATCGAAGTGCAATTTTCCAATCGAATAGATATTAAATTCCTCAGGAGACTTATTCTTCTAGTAAATCTCGGGTCATCAAATAACATCTTCAATTTATCCCACAATTCTTTCGATGTTCTGACGTTTTTTATATGAACGTAAAGAGCCGGGTCGATTGTTAATATCAATTTGGCTTTTGTTTTCGCATCATCTGCAGCTACTGGTGGATTATCGGGCTCAGGTTTTATACACCCAACCATTCCTTCTAATACCAGGAAATTCTCTGCGGCGAAACACCATTCGCTGTAGTTCTCGCGCCCTTGTAATTTCGGTACGCTAACAAGATAGTTCGAACTGGACGCCATGATTGTCACCGGTGTCACGCAATAGCCGGTATTTGTTAACTGTTAACTTTACACACAAGTCTGAATGTAAAACGCAGTCTATTGTTCATCACACTGATAATTCTAACAATAAACTCACAAATCTAGCTATTAAACGGACCTGGGCCCATAACCTATAATAAAACAAGGTGTTTCAACGAAGATTATGAACGACTAATTTATTCAGAGACAAGAATACAATAGACAAGGAATTGCTTACAAGTAGTTCGCTACAATGGCGCTAGTAGTGTCTATATTTTGTTATTTACAACATATCTGTCCGTACGTCTGTATGTCAGCTAAATACCAACTCGCCGCTTTAGACTCTGTAGAGCGCAGAGCCAGGAGAATGATTGGTGACGAGATGATGGTGACTAAGCTGCAATCTTTAGCCCATCGGCGCAAAGTTGCCAGTCTGTCGGTATTCTATAGATTGCATTTCGGGGAGTGTGCCCAAGAGCTGCACGAGCTCATCCCACCTTCCCCTTTTTACAATCGGACTTCCAGACGCACGGCTGGGCTTCATCCCTACTTGGTGGATATCCCACCTATACGCACAAAGCGCTTTTCAAGTTCTTTTATTATGCGCACCGCCAAGGAGTGGAACTACCTGCCGGCGTCTGTATTTCCGAGTTCATATAACCCACAAGCCTTTAAGGATCGAGTGAACAGGCATCTTCTGGGCAAGCTCGTCCCAACGTAGGCCCCGTCTTTGCTCTCGGGCTAGTCTGGGGTCAAGAGCAAGCCCATTTTTTAGTAAAAAAAAAAAAAAAAAAAAAAAAAAATGTCAGTGGGCTGTATCACATGAACCTTAATAAGTAGACATTTGAAATTTTCACTGGATGTTAATTTCTATTGCCGCTAACTACCTATATAAATAAAGTATAAAATACGGAACCCTTTGCCTGGAAACGATCTGTCTCAAAGTTCTCAATTCACTTCAGATATTTTGAAGGTCTCAATAAAATGTGGGATGCTGTATTACGATACCTTACTTTGTTTGATGGATTTTGTTTTTATTTATGTTAGTGGTGTTTGTGACTACTGTATTACGGTAAACAAACGAAACATTTCGAAGTTGTTAGGCTCCAACAAACAAGAGGCGGTCGTTTACTGCTTTAGGTCAGAAAGCATTCGCGCCAAAAAATAAGGTGAGGTGCGAGGTAAAATGGCCGTGGGGAAAGGACAAAGACATTAGTTAAGCCGACGATAATAAGAAGGTTCGCCTTAATCATAAAATCCTTTTCGCCAGTTCCTGTCTTTGGTTAGGTATGTACGCTGTCTGATAGATTTTGATACTTTAGTTATACACCATTTTTTGGACTGCTGATACAAATTTGTAGTTTGCTGAACTTAGATTTTAATCAAGACATAAATTGCAAGTCGATATTGTTATAAATTTTACTTGCTTGCTTATAGGCAAGTAATCATATTTTTTTTTATTAAAAATAATCAATACCTAGCAATTAATTATCTAATAACCGACTTTTGACTGCGACAATTTATTTTTTGATGATTTTTGACTGAACTGATAGTTATTACATATTACCAGAAAGTACCTAACCTTACAATAATCCTAATTGTGCGACACAATATACACACAGTTTTTATTTACCTGTTCTTAGTCTTATGAGTTCGAAACCATTTCTATTGAAATCTTACGAAATAGATCCTTCATCACATCGTAAACTTATAATCGACATTCATTAAAGATACATAATCGACATTCATTAAAGATACATCACAAACTTAAAGATAAATCAAAGTATCAAAACAGTTGAACGCAGTCGTAACAAAGGAATCTCATTTCGTAGAAACGCAACGGAAGCGGCTGCTATAGCATTGTCGCGGCTTGAAATAATTCCTATGGTTGGCTAAGCACCTCCTGTTAATGAATAAATGAAATTTCAACGCTACCTAAACGTGCCTTGTTTAAATCCTCCAGAAATTCCAGTTAAATTGACTCTAGGTAAGTAGTAACCTGAACATTAACGGCAAGAAAAATATTTAAAACCGAAGTTTAACGCCTTTTAAAATTTCAATATCATCCACCAAAGCAGTAGATACAATATTTTTTCTACCTATGGCAGGCTCTTCTTCGTGAATTTTAATTAATACCTCTTTTTTTAATGCAACATACGCTATACGGCTTGTTAGCTCGAGCCAAAAGACGCCTCGGGGTTAACGCGGTTCGCACTTGGCTTGGCTCGAACCTCTTTTATACCGACCTCCTTTCACGAGCAAGTTATGGAGTGAAATAAATAGAACTGTAAGTTGTTGGTTGAAAATTTACAATTTACATTTGGAATGATATTATGCTTTTGGTGTTACGAAATTGGAACAGGCCTTAGATTTGGTGAGTCTTTCTTCAGAAATTAGCGACATTCTGTGACTTTTTATGCATTCGTATGCATCTACTATGTTACGCATTAGTGTTTATTTGTAAATCTTGGTAACAAAACTCTGACAGTGGCTGACTGTCAGGCAATGTACAGACAATATACAGGATATTTCACAAATTCTTAGAAGACAAGAGTTTGTATGGAAGTTGGGCGTTTTTCCAAATTCCATCGGATACACAAACAGTTATGTTATAAGCCTAGCGACATTCCCCAGCTTCGCGTGGATGCAATATGTTTATATAAACCTGCCTCATTTATCGCTCTTTCTATTAATGAAAACCGCATCAAAATCCGTTGCGTGGTTTAGAAGAAGTAAGCGGAGAAACAGGTAGAGGCAGATAGCGAGTTTGTTTTACATAATTTGCTAGCGGGTGCCCAGCCCAGATCTTGTTAATTCCCGTTCCCGTGGGAATTTCAATCCCTTCTTAGTTCTCACTTATTTCATTCTTCTTGACACAGTAGTTTCGGCTGTGCGTTGATCGATCAGTCAGTTTCATCTTTTATGGATATAGATCAAAGTAATTTAAATATAATCGGAGATAGAGGGGACATTAAGAATATTGTTACACAAAAACTTAGATCTGAAGCGCCAGTTCAGACGAACGCGAGCTGAAGAACCCTGTAAGGGCACCGCAATTATAAATTTACAATGTTATACCTAAATTCTATACTCAGTGATAGCCCGGACGGTTAAAGAGCCGGTCGAAAATCAGTGAGGCTTGGGTTCGAATCCTGGCATGTACCAATGAGTTTTTCAAAAACTTACGTATCTACATATTTATCACTAGCTCGACGGTGAAGGAAAACATCGTGAGGAAACCCGCAGGTCTCAGAATTAATTCTGAGACATGTGTAAATAGACCCAGTCCGGCGATAGGCTCACCACCTACCACGTTTAGGGGTCCAATGTATCTCGTGAAATGTGGGTATATCCAGTAATGGAATACCTCTGCCTACCCCCTCGGGGATGAAAGGCGTGAGATATTTTTTTTCTATACTTAACTATATTTATTACTAATATATAGATATCTTTTTTATCTATCTTATTAAAATCAGTAGCATACATATTTCTTATCATAATAACAACAATTATTAATATTCACGGGTATAATGCTGGAATAGCTTTGATTTTTTGTTGTTAAAGATAAATAAGAACACTCATGAGAACAGATATGATTAATGTATCGTGTCTGGAAACAATGATAAAATGCTTTAGGTAACTATTTATTTTATTTTGGATGATAAATAGCGCTTAGTGAGTGTCCAGTTTTTATTTGTTGTTGGCTAAATCCCTCTTTTTCTGTGTATAATATTTTTGTGAAAATTCATAACTGTCAGGAGTCAGCTCTCAGTAACAAACTGATTGCAAAAACCTGCCATGGCCACGTGATAATTAGTTGTTTGAGCTGTACTTACATAAAAGGTCTTTAGTTTTTCTCTCACGTTCAAGTACTATATACTCTACTGTTAATAAACTGATTTCATTAAAAAAAAACTAGAGAGAGAAAACGTAACTTCTGAAACAAATGTAGATCGACCTGGCCGGCGTATTTGTGACTCGGTTCTGAGTCAATGATCGCAGGTTTGTTTTCCGGCAGTAAATTTAAGGCTATGTGTGATTTTCCTATATGAGAGTTGCTTATCCTTTCTCAATGTGTAACTTATTGTCCAGCTAAATTTCATCAAGAAATGTTTCCCGGTGTAGCCAAAAAAAGGTAACAGACAAACAGACAGAGCCACTTTTGCATTTATAATATTAGGGTATTTTTTCTTCGTGTAAAAATAAACATGGAAATATATCCAGAACCGCTATTTTTCCTTTTACTTTAGGTACTTCTCAGTCCATAAAAATCCATGTACTCTGAAACGTTGCCGTCGTTTATATATGTAGGTATTACACAAGATTTGATGCTATGTACCCGTAGTAAAGATCCGGCGATTTCATAAAATTATGCAGGGCCATGAAAGAGGTCTTACTACAATATGGAAGAAAATGCTTCACTAATTAAAATACTTGGGGGCGCGAGGCCCTGAAAAGAATGTGGCACGAAATGGAGGCTACGCGCCTCTCACTTAATAATATGAAGTATGTATGTACCTACCTCAGATTTAGGGATACCATATATCTGGAAATGTCTGGACATGTGCGGATTTTGAGTTGTAGTTTAGATTCGGTTCGGACTTAATTATTTTGTATTGAATTCTTATTCACTTAATACTTTGAGTATTAAACCAACTGGAGACGCCACTGGTAGGCGTTCCCCTGTGCCAAAAAAAGTGTCGGTCAACGATCAAACCTGTTATATACAACTAGTTTTTTTGAGTTCACGGAGTGCTCGAATTGGTGAATGTATTTGTGTGTATCTAGTTCAAGCTAATGTTTAATTGGTTTGTCAAAAAATGCGTTTGTGTTAACATTATTTGTGTGCGTTTCCTCGTCCTCTGCGCAGAAATTGGCAGACTTTTTTTGTTTATTTAATACTCAAAGACTTAATATGATAGTTTAAAAAAATAGATTTAAACATGTGAATATCATACTTAAGAAGACTCTAATACCGACTGGCAGCCAACCTAGAACCTAAGTGGATGAGCACGATATTGAGAACACGAATTTCATAAAATAACGTAGGTGCATGAGTACTAAGGCAAGATTTTAAAAAATTCATCCCCTAAGGGAGTTAAATATGAGGTAGAAGTTTGTATGGAAGTTCCTCATTTTCTAAAATCCCATAACAAGGTTAAGTAGTCTAGTCGCATAATAAAACTAAACGTCCCAATCGCTATATAAATTTTGTCGATTACTTAAGTATTTAAAATTAATTACAAGCAAATATAAACAAAACAAACTGGTAGATTTACTAGTTTCAGCACTTTTCTTTTTCCTTCCACATACTGTTATAACAATTAAGCACTAAACAAAATGAAAGAATACCTAACCTTTTATAGCAATTTAATAAACCCAATGAGGAATACTGTCGATAAAATTTTGAAGTTTTTTTTAGTAGATAGGACTTTTAAACCTTATATTATGGTAACCCTACTCAACTCATATTAAACTCGTATAATTTTAGTGTGCTGCTGAGAAAATTTGTGTAAGTATTTTTGTTAATAAAATTCTTTATTAGATTAAAATATTTTGATTATTAAGCAGATGATAATAATAATAAATTTAACTCATTTTTTAATCGTTTAGCTTTCATGTAATTATATATGTAGGTACTTCTTTTTGATTTTAATTTCTGTTAATTACCTACCTACACAGTCCTAAGTTTAGTGCACAAATCGATACTTTCATTCTAATATAATACCTACTGTATGTATGCATACTCTAATGTTTGCATGCATACTATGATTACAATAAAGCTTTTAACTTTTTTCATTTATACTCGTAGGTACTATGCCACTGTTCTAGGGCTCTGAATCAAGGGATCAAGGGATTATTTAAATCAAATAATATTAATGTCTTTAGAGAATCTATTGAAGCAGTGATAGCCCTGACGGTTAAAGAGCCGGCCGAAAATCAGTGAGGCTCGGGTTCGAATCTTGGCATGTAACAATGAGTTTTTCAAAAACTTACGTACATATTTATCACTAGCTCAACGGTGAAGGAAAACATCGTGAAGAAACCCGCAGGTCTCAGAATTAATTCTGAGACATGTGTAAACAGACCCGGTCCGGCGATGGGCTCACCAGGTGGTGAGCCCATCGCCGGACCGGGTTTACACGTGATAGGTATCACGTTTAGGGGTCCAATGTATCTCGTGAAATGTGGGTATATCCAGTAATGGAATACCTCTGCCTACCCCCTCGGGGATAAAAAAAGGCGTGAGATTATTATTATCTATTGAAAATGATACCTTATCTAGTGTCAATTTATAATAACTTAGTTTGTATTAAGTATCATTATTCAAAATTCATTTATTTCAGTAGGTATACAAAATACACTTTGAAACGTCAATAACAAGGCACACTAAACTCGTCCATGAAGATTGGCTAAATGTAAACAGCAGCCCATCTCCACCGACGAGTTGCTGGTTCCAAATGCAGTACCCCGAGAAAAGCCAGCAAGAAACTCAAGGGCAGCTCTTTTTATGTACTACATGTATGTATATGTTATGTTATAAAATTTAATTATATTGTTGTAATGTCAATTTCTTGTTCGCTGTGACCTCTTGTAATTGAAAGAGTACTTGCACTTACAATGTAACCATGAAAGGATGTGATGAGTTTCTTCTGTTGGAGATCCAAATCTCAACTATAATTATAAATGCTAAAGTGAGTTTGTTTGTTTGTTACGCTTTTACGCCTAAACTACTAAACCGATTTAAAAAAATATTTCTCCATTGGAAAGCTACATTAGCTGGGAGTAACATAGGCTATAGGTATTATATTCTGATATTCCCATGGAGTCTGGAACTACGTGGGTAAAGCCGCGGAAAATATAAATCGTAATACTATAGCGTTGTTTTGAGATAATCTTTTAAACGAATGATTACTTGAAATTTAATTCCGATACAGCCCACTACCCTATTCTATTCAAATTGATTTCAAATCGCCATACGCCAAAGTTATAACCTGGAAAAGTGAAAATTAAAAGCGTGGTTCGGGCGTCAGTTTTCAATTTTCAAGTATTGCCTTCAATTTCCGCTGCGGGCCCTCGAGGTTCGGTCCCGGCTAGCACTAACGAGAAATGGTTTCGATTTGCATTCTTTATACCTGCCCCTTCACACGAAGCGTTAAATTCGATTTTGATTCCGTAGACTTCAACAAGTGTTTTGATATATCCAATAACAAACCAATAACTGATGTCGTAATAATCCTAATAAGTTCTAACTAATATTAGAAACGCGAAAGTGAGTTTCTAATTTCTATGCTACGCTTTCACGCCAAAACCGATTTTAAAAATTCTTTCGCCAATGGAAAGTTACATTATCAGCTAGTAACAATCCCCTTATTTTTGCGGGAGCGGGAACTAAGTGGGTGAAACCGCGGGGCGCTGCTAGTGAGCGATATTTTAGGAAACGGGTATTTAAATGATCCGGATAATAGATACTTTGTAACTGAACCCCCCTTAAATATATACTTTATCTCTCTTTATACATTGGAACCACCAATTCCAACGTAATATATTTTATTCCAGCCATGCAAAGCCATACATCATATAATGTTAAGCAAATATTGCACAGCTCAAAGCAAGGATCTCATTCACAAGATATCGTTTCAATATTTTGTTATCATGTTCTCTTGCACGGAATTAGAGAGAATCCACTGTATGACATTCCGCTGCTAACTTGTAGCAAACGAACATCAATTTTACACGTATAGACGTATATGAGTAACCATCATTTACGTCCTACGCATAGTTTTTAAACGACCTCAAGATTTAGCTTCATGATGATCTCCAAAGTATTCACTTTGGAGGCATCGCTAAATAGGTCGACACCGTCAAATATCTCCTGCAATTTTGGCCTTTTAATTAATTTATGTGATCGTCTAGAGTGTAGGACACTACTTTGTGAATAGTAATCCAGATCCTTTTTGAGGATCATGCTTTGCCATCAACAGAAATCTTAACTTGAATCAACCTATACCTTTAATTATCTATCGCGTATTTATAAAATTTGTCTTTCGCTTTTAATCTTTAATATTTAATAACGCTGCCCACTTCAGCGTCATTCATGCCTAAGGCAATAATTTCATGAAGGACACTTCATGTTTCCCTCCCCTGCTATCTCTTATCTGATGACAGACTCGAGATAAAATCGCCTTCCCCACATTCTCACCTCCTTTCAAGAAAAGAAATAAAAATGTGGTTGGTGGGAAGAGTAGGAAGCTCCGCCTCGCTTCATACGGTGATCGCCGACCCGCAACATTCCACAATTGCGTTTGCGACCCCCCCGAACGTCCCGGTTTTGCCGGACATCCGGTCTTATATCCCGCCGAAGCGGGACCGTTGCAGCCGAAGCTGATTGTTGCGGCCGTAGCCGATTGTTGCAGCCGAAGCTGATTGGTGCGGCCGTAGCCGATTGTTGCGGCCTTAGCCGAATTTTGCCCCGAAGGGACCGGTGCGACCTTAGTCGATTGGTGCGGCCGTAGCCGTATTTTGCCCCGTAGGGACCGGTGCGACCGTAGTCGTGGTTTGGCCGTAGCCGTGTGTTGCCCCGAAGGGACCGGTGCGACCGTAGTCGTGATTCCCCGAAGGCGAGTTACGCCAGTCATTAAGACCTCGGGTTCATTTGCAGCAAGCCCCGTAAGGCAATCTCGAACATGTTAGAATTGGTCTTTACGACCTCAGGATCATTTGCAGTAAGCCCCGTAAGGCAATAATTCTCATAGGACAATAAGTTCATAGGTCTTAATGCTTAACATAACCCGACTTCGGTCCCTACGAGCCATCGATTCTCGTTCAGCCATCAGAGGCACTGTCACACCCTGAATGAGCTTATAATGGTAAAACCATTAATTTATATTAGTTCGCGTCGCGCGCGCACTCATATGATAGTATGGAGTAACCGATGTACGTTCTGCAAAATACATGGTTATCATAAGATATATGAGGCGTTCCCCTTTCTCGTTCATTCGTGGTATCACTTTATTGCAATATCAAACTCAACAGAATTGTGACAGACATCCCCGTCAAGCTAATCAAGTCTCTAGACCCTTAACCATGCCAACACGAATGCCAACATGACTCCAGTTCCAGACCCCGAAGAGCTTACTCCTGAAGATTTGCTCGAGTGTTCGCGTACTAGACCAACAATACTCCTCGAAGATAACTTATGTTAATGCCCATTTCGAACCGTCAGGTCTACGATCAAGCTAGATGTTGCTTTTCACATTTCAATGAGAGACGTTATCAACCTCCATCAATTAAGTGTTAGTCGATACCATCGTCTCCGTTACTTAGCATCAAGAAGCTCAGAAGCAGTCCCGGGGTATCTACTGTGAACCACAAGACAGCGCTAAGAGGTGCGTCGTCAGTCATTCCACTACTAGCCCCAATGTGTAATATTTGAGCGATCGCTACATCCAACAAAGCTTATGGACTATGTCCAAAAACTAAGTCTATATAACGCCACCTTGCCGTACCGTAAGGCAGTGCTAGAGGCACGGACTTTTTACCTTTTCGCACTTTGTCGCCAAACAGTGTTGAACAAGATCGTTGTGTCGAAGCGTAAGCCTCTGCATCACAAAGAAGTCATAATGCAAGTTAAAGATCAGAGGTGCCGCCACCGCCAAGCTAACATTGGTATGTGCTGACATAACACCATCCGCGGTACGGTGTAACGTGCTAACATAACACCGACCATGGAACGGTGAAACGTACTAACACAACCGCTGCACCACTCGGGCAGTACTACACACTCCTTCAATAACTCAAACACTACAACCCCTACCTTGTCCCGATATTTGAATTCGAGCGGACAGCGTTAGCTGCCCTATAAGCGGGAGAAAAACCAGATGTATTATAAGTCCAGCTCTGTTATTTACTTTTATTCGCCATGCTTTTCATATATTAGGTTCGTCTAGAATATCGCATAAAACTATCATATTCCATTAATCAGACAGGGTACCCTTACCTGCCTTGTCCTCATAACTTCTGTTATTAACGAACCTTCCAGCCAATAACGCCATATGAAAATTTTATAAATTTATTTTATTTATAAATTTATTTATTTATTTATTTATATATTTATATATTTATTTGCCATTATGCTCAACATCGCTCAACAGACCGACCTATGTATCATACATCTTAAGTCCAACCTATGGTTGAGGTGGCAGCCTCGCATCCTGGCTGCGCACCCTCCCTCACCATATCCCAATATGTATTTGAATTCGAGCGGACAGCGTTAGCTGCCCTATAAGCGGGAGGGAAACCAGATGTATTATAAGTCCAGCTCTGTTATTTACTTTTATTCGCCATGCTTTCATATATTAGGTTCGTCTAGAATATCGCATAAAACTATCATATTCCATTAATCAGACAGGGTACCCTTACCTGCCTTGTCCTCATAACTTCTGTTATTAACGAACCTTCCAGCCAATAACGCCATATGAAAATTTTATAAATTTATTTTATTTATAAATTTATTTATTTATTTATTTATATATTTATTTGCCATTATGCTCAACATCGCTCAACAGACCGACCTATGTATCATACATCTTAAGTCCAACCTATGGTTGAGGTGGCAGCCTCGCATCCTGGCTGCGCACCCTCCCTCACCATATATGCCAAGACTTTATCTTCGTGTCCCGCAGCGGAAAATTGGAAAAACCCGACTATCTCCGATTTGGATGAAACCTCTTTCATATCGTAGTGTCCCTCAACAGTACCACAACGATATGCTTCCCATCTCTCTAACTCCATTAGTTCCGGAGTTATAACCGATTAATGGTTTATTTCAATACGAGACCTGTTTCGCATTTCCTTCCATGGGAAGATGTTTTAACTTTTCCTAAACCTACTGAAACCTAATTCTAACTACTTTCATGAAACTTTTATGCTATCTTAACATCTCTTTGACCAATCAAAGTTCTACTTTACTGATTTTTCATTATTTCAAAACTTTTCCTAAGTTTTGATAATTTTCTATTTCTGATTATATTTACATGTGTTTACATGTTTACAGCCCCACCAAGCTGTTTTATATTCTTTCAATATATAATATTTGTTATTAGGGACAGGGTGTTACAACTTCTCCCTTTTTTCAATATTATATAGATGTACGCTATCATTTATTATATTTTTATTAAGAGCTTCTTAGTCGGTTCTTGGTGGACCAAGGACCTGGGGACTTATTGGTGGACAACTATAATCGCGAACGGCTTCATTTTGATGTACATTGCTTCTGACTTACATCTGTTATTACGGAGCAAGCTATGGTCACGTAACAAATGTCAAAGAAACACGATTGTAATTATAAGTAGACTAAGGCCTCTGTGACACCCGAATTCATCATAGACTACGCGGTCTGTACCAGAAGTGGCCAGCGTCTAGCTGAGGCCAGCACTTACCTACTCTATTGACACTGGCGCGGGCGGTAATGACAGATGTACGTCAGAAGAATACCTACGTCAAAATGAAGGCGATCAGGACCGGGAGTTGTGAAAATCTTTGGGGAACGAGTTGGCATATCATTAATAGATGTGTGACCTAAAAAAGTGAGGTTCGGGTTCAAATCCTGGCATGTACCAATGAGTTTTTCAAAAACTTTAGTACATAATATTTATCACTAAGTCGATGGTGAAGGAAAACATCGTGAGGAAACCCGCAGGTCCCCGAATTAATTCTGAAAGATGTGTAAACAGACCCGGTCCGGCGATGGGCTCACCCACCACCTATCACGTTTAGGGGTCGAATTTTCTCGTGAAAAGTGAGTATATCCAGAAATAGAATACCTCTGCCTACCCCCTCGTGGATATACTAAAAAAAAGTCGGCAAAATGGGAAAGTCGGCAAAAAAGTCCTTACTCGCTTTTATCCAGTACATAGTGTGCCTCAGGTGGCAGATATGATGATGACATTTTATTTGTATGAGTTAGTAAGTATAACAGATATCATTATATTCCAGCAGTTGAATTTGTTTGATGAAAGTCTCCAGTTTATGTCAGAGTATGATAGGGAACGAACGAACAATACGTACATGTTTAATTGTTGAGGTTGTTTGCAGAACATTATGTTATTTCAAATTTAGCAAACAAAAGAATATCGTGGTAATTTTAAACTATAAACTAAAGACCTCCTGCAAAGCATCACATTACTTCAAATTAGTTTTCCATGTATAAATACTTATTTACTACTTGTGAGTGAGTCTTCCAATCAGATTAATTATAGCAGGTAAATATAGTTGCGCTAATATGTTTTAGCTAATATTAGCTCATATGAAGATTTCATCCTTTTTTGCGAGTTTTGTAGTAGACGATCTAAATTATTATAGATAACCTTTCATTCAGATCCCAGTATATTATGAAAGCCTGCAATGCAAATATCTACAATCAAAATGTGTCTCTCGGTGATATCAAAATAAATTTCTTAAGTAATAAAAGTTAAGACTGATATATTTATGATGCTTAATCTTTAATTACCGTTTATGGATTTTTTTATGTATTTTTGTCTCGAATAGGCTCTGAAAAGTCGGAACGGATTTAAATAAAAATATATTCTAGGGATTAAAACAAGTACTTATTTCAAATTAAATTTAAGTTTATTTTCCATTTCGATATCTTGCGTTCAGAATATCCTATTACTTAAAACGAGCAATACTTGAATGTCCGGGACCAACATTCATATATTTGTAGGTACATAGTTTTTTGTTTGGTATAGGGGGTTTCTGGTTATATTATGAACGTATGTTTACACATTTTTTAGTACCCATGAATTGGAAATTATGATATTGTGTCAATTGTGTCCCACAGTATATTTATTTGATCACAAAACCACATTAAGATTGCTGCTCGCATTTTCTGCTAAATATAAATATTGAACCAAATTTCAATATTTCATCTCAATCCCCACGAGAGATCCTTGAGGGAAACTCGAAAACACTTATCCATACGCATTGGCTCGGCCAACTGTAAAGATACCGCTGAATGGAACTTTTACCCCTTTTTAACTTTGCCTGGTAAATCCGTTCCTTTTCTTACATTACGTAACTACACATCTACTTTCTTGAAAGGAAACGTAATTTCACATAGAATACATTTTTGCGACGCCTCAGCTTTTTGGCTGAAAATCGAGTTGCGAAGAAATCGTTTGGTTTCCTGTTTGGCATGTTGAGATGTTCTCGATTCTGCTGCGAGCACAGACCTATGTATATGTCGTGCCCAGATCATAGAATTGATCACTTTATGATTTTTCTAGATTAGGTTAGACTATTTCATGAAATTGTATCAGCCATTTCATGAAATGGTCGACTATTTCATGAAATGTTCAATTCAATGATCTGGGCACGACATATACAACGCGTCACAGAATAAGCGCCATTCCTCATACACCCCTATTAGTATAATAATATAAAAAAATATGATGAATTCGAACCTTAGTTTTGTCTTACCAAATTTCTTAAAAAAACAGCAATAACAGTAAGTAGGTACGGTTTCCATAGGTAGCCCTAAATTCAGATATGCTAATTAATTTTTCGGAAAAAATTTACACACACTAGTTTCATGAATTGCGCTTATTCAGTTACATGATATTCTATATACCTATTATATCTACTAGCGCCTAGCGGCGAATTTCCAAAAATCCATTTTGCAAAACCTTTACCTTTGAACCTTTGTGCAAAAATTCACGCTTCTAGACCCAGCTGTTTCTAGATTAGACTAGAAGACAAGAAGTTATGACAAATGCAAAAACATAATCAGAAGTACCGAATTAAATATAGTAGCGATATTCAAAGATGTTTTAAGATTTAAGTATACAGGCGTTGGTATAATATAAAGAACCGAGCTAGTGTCAATATCCTTATCAATTTATGTGTTACACATATAGTTACACATATAGTTATGCGTTGGCGTAAAAGTCATAATCGCTCTAAGACGAAACGGAACGGAACAGACGCCGAGAAATGCCGAACTCACTAAATTCCGATTCTACTCTCATACGATTTATTATTTATTATTCAATATCCTGAAGTCAGTCGGCGTTACGTGATCCGCAATTCTCAAGCGATAATCCGATGAAACCCGTGTAAAGCGTGGTACCACCGGTTTGACCTAACGAAGGGCAAGATACCACCCGTGGCTTCACCGGAACCCACTAAAACCTACAACCTGTATAAAGATTATGATCATCCCTTGTACAGTCAAGAGCACATACAGCTTTACACTTGTAGGTAATGCGAGTCCGACCTCTATGGCGATTGTAATAAGAACGTTACAAAGTCCAATGTGTTAAGCTCCACGTGCTTTTGACTGTACCAACCAGCTGGTTTATTGTCTAGTGACAATATTAATCGCAATCGGTTTCAATACATTGCTTCTGACGTCGTACCTACGTTACCGACAGTGTAAGCCCCTTTTCACACGTACCGGTTTCCGCCGGTCCGGCGGTCCGGTCCGGCGGCGAAATGTATGGCCGATTGCCCGTTGCCCGCCGGTACTTATGAAAGCGAACGTACATTATATGAAACCGGTACGATTCTGATTCCAATTATAAATAGTCAATAAGGCCTCAGAGCGTTTTCACATTACATACATACATACATACATAATCTCACGCCTATTTCCCATTGGGATAGGCAGAGACAACGTTTTCACATTATCCGATCCGATATCGGAGTCGGATGCCGATACGATGTTGGAGGAAGTAAAGTGTACCTACCTTTCACATTGTCCGCTTAGATATCGGTTATATTTCATACATTTTACTTGCCCTAAGGCTATAGGTACCTAAGTATTTTTTTCACAAGAAAAGGCTATCTCTTTCTCAACGCTAGCCAACTACATTTTTTTTGATCGAACTGCACCAGGAAAAAAGGGAACAAAGGAAAAGAGTTTAGAAGGGTTTTCGGCTAAAAATAATAAGTACCTATGTGTCTGGCTAGATTCGTCTGTCTCCGGAGTGTCAAAGGCATTTTTTTCTTTACTATGTACTTACGCCTTCTTTTTTATTCTAAACATATTATATTTCATAGATTATATGAATATAAATAATCGAAAGTCCTATGTTTTTATGTTCCATGTAACATCCATTTAATAGCATCTATGATAATATGCTTCTTTGAACACAGCATAGTATTTTGAATAGATTTTTGTGTCGTTTCGCGTCAGTAGTTTCAACCTTCTCCAAAGTATATTCATTGGGCTATAACATTAGTTGTAACAATCATATTCAAAGCAAATTGAAAGATAAGTCCGGTGCTTGCTTCATCGCTCTTAGGAGTCTGCATGCATCAGGACAAAGTGAAGTTGGTGGATAAAACGGCTTCACGGTTTACGCATTAGATCGAAATTTATTGGCATTTTCTCGTTTTTCTAAGGCTTAATGTTAAGGCTACGGATTCAAATGTTTTATGTGAATTGTATTTTTGTTTAAGGTTGGATTTATACTATCGGTTCTGGGTGGTTTCACCCGCGTAGTTTCCGTTCCCGTGGGAATACGGGAATAAAATATAGCCTATCTTACTCAGGGAAATTCTAGCTTTCCATTAGTGAAAGAATGTTTAAATCGGTTCCGTAGTTTTTGGGTTTATTCGTAACAAACATACAAACACACAAACATACAAATATTTCCTCTTTGAGCAGTGATAGCCCGGACGGTTAAAGAGCCGGCTGAAAATCAGTGAGGCTCGGGTTCGAATCCTGGCATGTACCAATGAGTTTTTCAAAAACTTACGTACATATTTATCACTAGCTCGACGGTGAAGGAAAACATCGTGAGGAAACCCGCAGGTCTCAGAATTAATTCTGAGACATGTGTAAACAGACCCGGTCCGGCGATGGGCTCACCACCTATCACGTATAGGGGTCCAATATATCTCGTGAAATGTGGGTATATCCAGTAATGGAATACCTCTGCCTACCCCCTCGGGGATAAAAAGGCGTGAGATTATATTATTATTATTATATTTCTTCTTTATAATATTAGTATATAGTATAGATATAGATTAGTATAGACTATACTTTGGGGATACCTGTACTTACTATAATACTCTAGGCATACTAGTCAATAATAATATTTTGTCAGTTTATCAGCATTTTTAGAAGTAAACTGGCTCGCTGGGATAGTGACGATAGAAAATAAAATAATAGAACAATAAGCACCACAGATAGCAAACTCGTGACGTTGCTTTTAATAACCACTCGAAAGAGTAAAAAAGCCGACTTCAATCTTTAACTTATATGGTTTTCTCATGGTTGCCGTTGTCAGAACGGGACCGAAATTAAAATGGGACCAATCTGGAAGGACCAGCTTTCAAAAAAAGAACCATCCAAATCGGTTCACCCAGTCGAAAGTTCTGAGGTAACAAACATAAAAAAAAAACAGACGAATTGATAACCTCCTCCTTTTTGAAGTCGGTTAAAAAGCGCAGAGTTCGAAACTTTCAAGTTACCTGTGACGACTAAAAATAGCCCTGATGACATACAGGATGACTTTTTTTACCGTCTGGAAAAAAATTTGGTGTGATAGGTAAGTGTAATAGATTCATTTGGCAATGTTACTTTAAAAAAAAATTTTTCTCAAAAAATGATTTTCTTGCTTAAACTAATATACATTACTCAATTGTAGTCAATAATACACACTGAAATATTTGAAATAGTATTTTAAAAAAAAAAACAGGCTCGTAGCTTCCATTTATGTGCAATTTACCTACAACCGCCAGCTGCGCGTAGTACTGTGCGTAGTTTTCTAGATTTTGTAAATTGCACTAAACATGACTATATTTAACAATTAATCTCGTGTATAACTTCGGCTCTAGATACCTTATACGTCATATTTTTTTCCAGACGGTAAAAAAAGTCATCCAGTAGGTATATGCATATGGACAACGGACTACACTGGCTAGTACTATTTATTATACTGTGCCTTTGGTATAGTCAAGAGCACACGCATGCATGCAGCTTTAAGCTTGTAGTGCGAATATTACACTTACAACAGTATAAATTTAAGGCCAAAAATGTAAGCAAGATTAGTGTAAGTAACTGTTGATGTACCAAATAAAATAAATAAATCTGACCTCCAAGTCGACTGTAATAAGAACGTTACAAAGTCCAATGTGTCAAGCTGCACGTCTCTTGAAAAGTATTCTATATGTTAATCTAGGTTATACCTAAACTATCAGTAAGTATGCCAAATTTCGTCCAAATCAGTTCAGCTAGTAAAAATGGTGAAACTAACCTGACTTAAGATGGAATATGTCCGTTGGATGAAATACCAACGACGAATATTCATGGAATACTCCTAGATTAAATAAGATCTAGATTCATTGCAAATAGTTGGAGTTTCTGGACTAAGTTTGTTTGAGAGAATATCTTACTCTGAACTTTGTTTTTCGCCAAGAATTCCGTGAACTGTAATAACTGGTTCTTTCAATTTCAATATAGTTTTATCATTGTAGTCTGGAAAATTTACTACCTACCTACCTATGCACCGACTAGAACAAAAACTCTATTAACTTATTTTATTTATTTTAATTTTATTAGTCTGTATATTTCCGAGTTCATAGAACCCCCCCCCCCCAGCCTTTCAGGCTCGAGTGAACAGGCATCTTCAGGGCAAGCTCGCCCCATCGTAGGCCCCGTCTTTGCCTTCGGGCAAGTCTAGGGTCAAAAGTGAGCCCATCAGCAATAAAACAAATGTAATAATAAACCTGCCCTTGAGGGGTAGACAAAGGTGTAGTGGTATAGAGGTAACCTTAAAATACTCACTTTGCAAATGTGCTGTTTTTTTTCAAATCTATAAACATGACAGGCGTTGAGCCCATCGCGGGGCAGGGGTACTGTTGACCTCAGAATGAATTATAGGATTTGAGGGTCTCATCACGATGTTTCCCTTACCGTCGTGTGAGGTACCGTACAGTGATTAAAATCCTATTACTTAATATTTATAAACGCGAAAGTTTGTATGTATGGATGTTTGTTCCTCTTTCACGCATAAAACTACTTAACGGATTTAAATGACACTTCACAGTTATATAGCTTATACATCAAAAATAAATAAAATAAATAATCTCACGCCTTTCATCCCCGAGGGGGTAGGCAGAGGTATTCCATTACTGGATATACCCACATTTCACGAGATACATTGGACCCCTAAACGTGATAGGTGGTGAGCCCATCGCCGGACCGGGTCTATTTACACATGTCTCAGAATTAATTCTGAGACCTGCGGGTTTCCTCACGATGTTTTCCTTCACCGTCGAGCTGGTGATAAATATGTACGTAAGTTTTTGAAAAACTCATTGGTACATGCCAGGATTCGAACCCGAGCCTCACTGATTTTCGGCCGGCTCTTTAACCGTACGGGCCGCAGACAAGCTATATTTTGTCCTCGTATTCCCACGGGAACTGGATCTACGGGGTGAAGCCGCGGGGCGGTGCCAGTAAGTACACAATTATGTGAGAGAATTGTTATAATATAACGAAAAAAAAAACAGATTCATCATCAGGATTAATTATGAACAACGCTTGCATTAAATTGTAATTCTTCACGAGCAGTGTAACTCGTTACATAGAAAAGACAAAAGCTTCCGAACAACAAAGTCGTATAACTAACAAACGACGCAGATAAGCATATCCACATATTACGTAGCTCATTATTATGCAAAACCTGGGAAATGTGCGCAGCAATGATGTAAGTACGTAAAAAGTCTACTGTCATGCCATGAAGCTAAAACTCGCGAGGAGGAGCGATTGACAGCGAAAGACTTCATTGATATAAAAAAATCTTCTTAGAGAAATTATCACTACATAGTATAAAACCAAAGAGATTAAAATATAATAGGACATACAGGGGGCATTGGGAATATTTTCATACAAAACTTTGAAGCATGTTTGAAGCTCAAGCGTCATGTCAGTTAGTAATATGAACGCGAGCTGTCATTCGGTCGAAATTATACTAGACTTATTCCACTTGGAATAACTTTTGGCTTCAAATTTTCCTTGCTTTGTCCCCTCTATGCCCTATTATATTTTAAACTCTTTGTATAAAACATAGTCGATTCCCTCTGTCTGCAGAAGATCCCTGAGTAACTTTAGTCCCGTATTCCCACGGGAACGAGAGCTACGCCGGTGAATATTTAAAAATTCCTATAAAAAAACTCTGAATTCAAGTGACGTGATTGCTGCAGCAACCACGTCAAGATTATTAATTTTTAGGGTTCCGTACCTCAAAAGGAAAAAACGGAACCCTTATAGGATCACTTTGTTGTCCGTCTGTCCGTCCGTCCGTCCGTCTGTCAAGACCCTTTTTCTCAGGAACGCGTGGAGGTATGAAGCTGAAATTTATATCAATTACTCAGGTCTACTGTCCCTTGAAGCTGTGAAAAAATCAAACTTCTAAGCCAACGCAATCAAAAGATACAGCCGTTTATGCCGCAAATTTTCGACACTTGCAAGGGAATCAAAACCTACAGGGTGCTTCCCGTGAACTCAGAATCTTGAAATTTGGTACGAAGCAACGTCTTATAGCATAGATAAAGGAAAAATTACGAAAACCATAAATTTGCAAGGTTGTACGGAACCCTCGGTGCGCGAGTCCGACTCGCACTTGGCCGGTTTTTTGCAATATCATTGAAGTTAACAGTAAACAAATTAGTGAGACCTGTGGAAGACGCTTATATCCCTTCATCAACTCGAAAAGTGCTGGGCACCTCAAAAGCCTAAATAGATTTTCTTGAAGCATAGCTTAAACACACACTTTAAAATAAAAAAAACTGAATGAAAATCGCTTCATCCGTTTAGATTTGCTAATAGAGGCTGCATGCTTGTGTTTGTTGACGTGTGTCTTTCCCTGGGAAATAACTAGTAATATTAATAATAATAATAATATAATCTCACGCCTTTTTATCCCCGAGGGGGTAGGCAGAGGTATTCCATTACTGGATATACCCACATTTCACGAGATATATTGGACCTCTAAACGTGATAGGTGGTGAGCCCATCGCCGGACCGGGTCTGTTTACACATGTCTCAGAATTAATTCTGAGAGCTGCGGGTTTCCTCACGATGTTTTCCTTCACCGTCGAGCTAGTGATAAATATGTACGTAAGTTTTTGAAAAACTCATTGGTACATGCCTGGATTCGAACCCGAGCCTCACTGATTTTCGGCCAGCTCTTTAACCGTTCGGGCTATCGCTGCTCTAAATAACTAGTACCGTTTAATAATGTATAACTAATGCATTATTAAACGGTACTGCAAAAGATTTTCCTTTGAAGGGTGGGGGTTTTAATTGGAAATAAGGAAATGTTTACCGGAATACTGACATGTGTATTCTGTAAATCATAATTCGATTTGTTGTTTCGTTCAATGAAATGTAAATTCGATAAACAGCAACTGACATATATTCGAGCCGATTATTTAGTGAAATGTTATTTGAATATGTCGAAAGATATGAATTTGAAATTGTTGTTCTAAAATATTTTATTTTTTACCTACTAACTAGTAGTTTCGTGGAATTGTTTTTAATGAAATGAATTTTCATATAAAAGTTTTAGATAAGACACAATTTCGATTAAAGGTTATGGACATAGTGTATTCGATTTTAGAGATTCTAATAAAAAAGTTTGTAGGTTCCTCATACACCCCAATTTGTATATCAATATAGAAAAAATATGATGCATTCGTACTTTTGTTTTGTCTAACCAAATTTCTTAAATAAAGACCAATAATAGAACGGTTTCAATAGAGCTCTAAATTCAGCTATGCTAATTAATTTTAAGGTAATAATTTACACATATCAAAAATAGCTGAAATCGATTAAGTAGTCAATATTGAACAAACTAATTTCAGGAATTGCGCCTATTCTGTTACATCTATATATATAAAGAGAGAAGTCCTGACTGACTGACTCATCAACGCCCAGCCTAAACCCTTACACCTAGAAAGCTGATTTTTTTTACAGCTATTGTTTTTAAGATGTTAGTTAGCACTAAGAAAGGATTTTTCGAAATTCAACCCTTAAGGGGGTGAAAAAGGGGTTTAACGTTTGTATGGAAAACCTTCATTTTTGGGTGTATCAATTCGAAACTTTGTGAAAATACTCTATTAAACAAACAACAAGAAACGTATTTCTTAATTTTTCAAAAAACACCCCATAAGGGGGCGAAAGAGGGGGTTGGAGTTTGTATGGAGACGTGTTGTTTTTTACGTCTATCAACTTGAAACTTGGCACAAATACTTTTAGAAATAAATGATAAAATACGTGTTTTTGGATTTTCCGAAATTCGTCCCCTAACGGGGTGAAAGTAGGGGTTGAGTTTGGAATGTATGGAAAACCTTCATTTTTTAGGTGTATCAATTCGAATCTTTCTAGAAATACTTCTCAAAACAAACAACAAGACACGTATTTCTGGGTTTTGTAAAAAACACCCCCTAAGGGGGCGAAAGAGGGGGTGGGATTTTATATGCAGACGTGTTGTTTTTGACGTGTATCAACTTGAAACTTGGCACAAATACTTTAAAAAATAAATGATGAAAAACATGTTTTTGGATTTTCCGAAAATCGTCCCCTAACAAGGTAAAAGTAGGGGTTGAACTTCATTTTTGGGTGTATCAATTCGAAACTTTGTACAAATACTCCTCAAAACAAACCACAAGACACGTATTTCTGGATTTTGTAAAAAACACACCCTAGGGGGGCGAAACAGGCGGTGGGATTTTGTATGGTGATGTGTTGTTTTTGACGTGTATCAATTTGAAACTTGGCACAAATACTTTAAGAAATAAATGAGTAGATACGTGTTTTTGGATTTTCCGAAAATCGTCCCCTAACGGGGTGAAAGTAGGGGTTGAGTTTGTAATGTATGGAAAACCTAAATTTTTGGGTGTATCTATTCGAATCTTTATAGAAATACTCCTCAAAACAAACCACAAGACACGTATTTCTGGGTTTTCTAAAAAACACCCCCTAAGGGGCCGAAATAGGAGGTGGGATTTTGTATGGAGATGTGTTGTTTTTGACGTGTATCAATTTAAAACTTGGCACAAATACTTTAAGAAATAAATGAGTAGATACGTATTTTTGGATTTTCCGAAAATCGTCCCCTAACGGGGTGAAAGTAGGGGTTGAACTTGGTATGTATGGAAAACCCTCATTTTTGAGTGTATGAATTAAAATCTTTCTAGAAATATTCCTCAAAACAAACAACAAGACACGTATTTCTGGATTTTGTAAAAAACATTACCTAAGGGGGTGAAACAGGGGGTGGGATTTTGTATGGAGATGTGTTGTTTTTGACGTGTATCAACTTAAAACTTGGCACAAATACTTTTAGAAATAAACGCGAAGATACGTGTTTTTGGATTTTCCGAAAATCGTCCCCTAACGGGGTGAAAGTAGGGGTTGAACTTGGTATGTATGGAAAACCCTCATTTTTGGGTGTATCAATTCGAAACTTTGTACAGATACTCCTCAAAACAAACCACAAGACACGTATATCTGGATTTTGTAAAAAACACCCCCTAAGGGGGCGAAACAGGGGGGGGGGATTTTGTATGGAGATGTGTTGTTTTTTACGTCTATCAACTTGAAACTTGGCACAAATACTTTTAGAAATAAATGTGTAGATACGTATTTTTGATTTTCCGAAAATCGTCCCCTAACGAGGTGAAAGTAGGGCTTGAGTTTGTAATGTATGGAAAACCTTCATTTTTGGGTGTATCAATTTAAAACTTTGTACAAATACTCCTCAAAACAAACCACAAGACACGTACTTCTAGATTTGCAAAAAACACCCCTTAAGGGCGTGAAACAGGGGGTTCAAGTTTGTATGGAGACCTGTTGTTTTTTACGTCTATCAACTTGAAACTTGGTACAAATACTTTTGAAAATAAATGAGTAGACATGTGTTTTAGGATTTTTCGAAAATCATCCCCAAAAGGGGTGAAAGTAGGGGGTTGAACTTGGTATGTATGGAAAAACCTAATTTTTTGGTGTATCAATTCGAAACTTTCTAAAAATACTCCTCAAAACTGAGGGGGTGAAACAGGGCGTTGGAGTTTGTATGGAGACGTGTTGTTTTTACGTCTCTTAACTTGAAACTTGGCACAAATACATTTAGAAATAAATGATGAGACACGTGTTTTTAGATTTTTCGAAAACTATTCCCTAAAGGAGTGAAGCTAGGGGTTGAAGTTGGTATGAAAAAGTGTGTTTTTTTTCTACTATCAACTTGAAACTTGACTCAAATATTCTTCTAAAGTCTCCATATAAAGTCTACTTCTTTTT
This sequence comes from Ethmia dodecea, assembly GCA_963855545.1. Taxonomy (NCBI): domain Eukaryota; kingdom Metazoa; phylum Arthropoda; class Insecta; order Lepidoptera; family Depressariidae; genus Ethmia; species Ethmia dodecea. The sequence goes on from OY979457.1 coordinate 9,876,379, forward strand.
TTGAGAATTCACTAAGGGTTCTTGAGGAAATTTGTTTGTTATTATGAGCACATGCATAGCCTTTGGTATTAAGAACTAATTCAAAAATCATAAACCAGAGAGTGTCTTAGGCTATACAATACGTAATCAGTATCGACTACATAATTGATTTCAGCTATTTTTAGTATGTGAATTTTTTTTTAGAAAAACGAATTAGCATAGAACTGAATTTATTTAGGGCTACCTGTGGAAACCGTTCCTACTTTTATCGCTCTTTATTTAAGAAATTTTGTTAGACAAAACTAAAGTACGAATGCATTACCATATTTTTATATTAGTATACTAATTGGGGTGTATGAGGAATTGCGCTTATTCTGGGACGCGTTGTATATCCCTTGAAATGGAAAGGGTGTTTTGAATAACAAAAATATAAATAAATAGCAATGATAGCGCACTGGCTAAAGAGCCCGCCTCTCATTCGTGAGGCTCGGGTTCCAATCCTGGCATATACAGTCAAGTTTTAGTAAGGATCCCTTATTCTTTTTTGTCATAGATATAGCCTATGTTACTCAGGAATAATGTAACATTCTAATGGTGAAAGAGTTTTTTAAATCAGTCCAATAGTTTTTGAGTTTATTCGTTATGAGATATTAGTTCTAGGATTTTTCGAAAATCATCCTCCAAGGGGGTGAAAGTAGGGGTTGAAGTTTGTATGGAAAACCCTCATTTTTGGGTGTATCAATACGAAACTTTGTAAAAATACTCCTCAGAACAAACAACAAGACACCTATTTCTGGATTTTCCGAAAATAACCCTCTAAGGGGGTGAAACAGGGGATAGGAGTTTGTATGGAGATGTGTTGTTTTTTACGTCTATCAACTTCAAACTTTACACAAATACTCTTAGAAATAAATTATGAGACACGTGTTTTTGGATTTTTTGAAAATCATCCCCTAAAGGGGTGAAAGTAGGGTTTGAAGTTAGTATGGAGAAGTGTGGTTTTTTGTGTCTATCAACATAAAAACGCCAAAAAAATAACGTTTGTTGTATGGGAGCCCCTTAAATATTTATTTTATTCTGTTTTGTAGAATTTGTTGTTATAGCGGCAACAGAAATACATCATCTGTGAAAATTTCAACTGTCTAACTATCACGGTTCATGAGATACAGCTTGGTGACAGATGGACAGACAGACGGACGGACAGGGGAGACTTAGTAATAGGATCCCGTTTTACCATTTGGGTATGGAACCCTAAGAACTGGTTAAAAAGATAAATACGTACTACTCCCAAACGATAATACCTAACTACCTAGAAACTTGAAATATGGTATGTAAGTGTCTTATAATAATATGTCGTTCGCAAACGCTCTATGAAGGGATTTTTAGAAATTCCCACGGAACAGGAATTCGGCGCGGGCAACGCCGCTGGGCACAGGCTATTTGAAAAATAATAAGAACCTATCTTATGTTCTGCATAACGACATATTTACTCTAAGTGCTTCCCAAAATGTTTAAAAAACAAATGTCCACCCGTGCGAAGCCGGGGCGGGCCGCTAGTATTGTATAAACAAAGACTTAACGGTAAATTACGCATTTATGAATGTAAATCTAAAACTGTCAACAATAAAGTACTTATTTGTCTATCTAAATGTAAATTACCATACACATAATAAGAACAAGGAAACCAGTAACAACAAGATGATCCCATACCCTAATTGCATGTTTTAGATCTAACCTATATATGAGAACTAATGTGTTTCCCACTAAATGGTGCCTAAAGTTAGACACTCTCTAAAACAGATTTAAACAATGCAGATATGATAATAGATAAAATAAAATAGAGCAGTGATAGGGTTACGGTCCGGCAATGGGTTCACCACCTATCACGTTTAGGGGTCCAAAGAATGTCTTAATTTTTATAAAATAAAAAACTCACGCCTTTTTCCCCGAGGCGGTAGGCAGAGGCATTCCATTTCTGGATATACCGTACCCACTTTTCACGAAATGTTCTTTGGACACCCAAACGTGATAGGTGGTGAGCCGATTGCCGGACCGGGTCTGTAGTAACACATGCCTCAGAATTAATTCTGAGACCTGCGATGATAGGTAATAGATGAACATATAAATAAATAGACAGACAGAAGCGAGAATATCTTAGCTTGGACGTCATGCTGTAGAAGGTTGTTCTTCGACAAACTTCTTTAATCTTCGTATGCTCCAATATTTTTTCATTCATTAGTTAGTCCTCTTACGAAGATTTATTTCCTTCATGGGAATCGTAGACTGTTGCTCTTTTGTCTGAGGCACTCATTCTTGGATGTAATGACGGCTGCTTTCACCAGATTGTCTTTTCTTTTTATGATAAGGGCTGGGGAGGTAGTAGTAATATGTATATATAATAGAAATAAGCAGTATAACACAGATATGAAGAACTATATTTATTTTGTTGTATAGTAAAAGTTATGGTGACAATATTTCATTTATTTACAAAGAAAATAGATCTTTATTTACAGTATTTACGGTTAAAAAAAAACCTCCAAAGAGGAACCATGTGGGACAGTGACGAGAAGACAGTCCGCATTTATCTCTAGATAGCTAGGCTGATCCTTTGCCAGCCCGTTCATTGGCGTAGCTAGGGGGGGGGCAGGGTGGGCCGGGCCCACCCTAGAAAGCTGTGGGCCCACCCTAGAAAAATACCCGTGAACCCTTCCTCATACATAAAATAACTTCATCCTCAAATACCGCAACCGAAAACAGTCTTCAAAAAGCAGTGACTAACTTGCCGTGGTAGGCCAATTCATGGCTGGGGCCATGGCCCCCCCCCTAGGAAAAATCCCTAGCTACGCCAATGAGCCCGTTGCTCACCTGACGGCTCACTCCACCCCAAACGGCACAAAAACTTTTAACTTTGTGACGTTGCGGAGCGACGGAGGAGGAAATCAAAGACCGGAGGTTGGGGATGTGATGATTTTTAATGATGAAACAAGGACACCTAAAATGTACATGGGGATGATTATTTACAAGGATAGGACACGGAAGTTAACATGAATGAGAGGTTGATAACTTACCGGACGGTGCCGGTGCCTTGACCAGTTTTTACGAGATACGGTTTGAAACAGGTGATGATGGAATTGCAGATTTGTACGGATATGGTGATATTTGGGTAATAATAAATAAATAAAATAAAATAAAAATCATTTATTTCAGAAAACAGATTCCATATAATTATAAACATGTCAAGGCATTAAATAAAAAAAAATATAAAACATTATCTTATCAGATTTAAATACATTACATTAAAATTTACATTAATACAGCTACTCAAAATAAATCATAATGTCAATTAATATGTAATATTTATTGCTTCAGATCAATTTGCAAAATAAATATTTTGTTTTGAGTGAAGTATGAATTTGGCGGGAAGATGCGGCGTGATATAGTAATTTTGAAAGGTGGCCAGTACGAAAAGGAAGGAGGATGGGATCCGATATACCAACCTTGTTACAACTTGGCTGATCTGAACATAGGATACGCCTGCGCAAAACCTCGTACCGCCAAAGAGCAACTTCAAAGCTGTCAACTTAAAACGACCGTACTGTATGTACATTTGCCATAGTACTGTTTCATTTTGACAAATGGTTGGTTATTCTACTCGCTCTTGTTTTAAGTGACCTAAAAATTTCAAGCACTGCATCCAGGCAATGTGGTTTGTTGTAGCACTTGTAGCTCTCATTACGTAGACCATGTTTCATCAATAATAATTATAACGTTCTAGAAAAGCCATTTTACATTATGACCAATTACAAGAATACTCCTGTCACATTTATTAAAAAATAAAAAAAATACATAGTTATTTCACACAAATTTCATTACAATGGCGTAGCATATAGGTGCTAGTCATAAAGTCCTTTATATCAAAAAATAAAAGAGTCATCACGTCTGCCTCGTACTTAAAAATAATTGGCTTATTATTTTTATGCAAATATTCTGTGACTTTGAGTAGGTACCTACGTTGTACAAAGTAATTTACTAAGTAGGTCCTTTACTAATTTGCAGTGCTGTAAAAAAAGATAAAAAACTGGATAACTTTTACACTTAGGTAGAATAATATCAAACTTCATTAAGCTAATGCTTCCATTTGCAACTGAACAGGAATAGTAATAAAGTTTATTTTCTAGTTGTCTTAAGTTTGTCTTGTTGAATGGTAACGGACGCGAATACCACTAACTTAACTTTACCCGTGGGTATCGTACGAGACAAGTAATGCCTGTATTACAAAAAGATCCTCAAGTACGGAACGTACATCAGAAAGAGATGCTGATATATAAATTACAAATATGTACTTATAAAACTTATCAATACGCGATCATTTTGTAATACGTCCATTTGACCGTAGCGCTTACCGCCTGGCGCTCCGGTCCTGAAATAGTGACAAGTTAAACACAACATTAGCATCCTCAAGGAGGGATAGGAGTACATATTTATCACTAGAGAAAAGGAAAACATCGTGAGGAAACCCGAAGGTCTCAGAATTAATTCGAAGGCATGTGGCTACCACATAAAATCACGTTTAGAGGTCGAATATTTTTGTGAAAAGTCGGTATTTTCAGAAATGGGATACATCTATCTACCCCCTCGGGGATAAAATGCGTGATTATTTATATTACTATTTTTATAGGAGGGATAGACGTTTTGTAAAACAATGCCAACGCCTCTTTCAGTGTTCAACAGCCAAATTCACATTTTTACAAAACTCATTTGTAAGTTGTAGAATGAGCTTCTACCTGAGGTTTTCCCTTTGACCTATCAATTGAAAATGGTATTAACATATAGGATTTATTAAAGGTAACTCCTATTGAGTTTGCAGATGACCATTTGCCATTAGAAGATCATTTGATAATCATGAACCTTAGAGTAATTTTTTGCTGATATCAGATTTGGGCAGCAACAACCAGTTACAATTCAAACCAAAATTTTGGAATTCATCGAAAAATTACTTATTCAATAATGCTGAGATTATAAACACAAAGAAAAACTTTTTTTCATCTCTCCGGACGGAAAGCGGCAAATTTTGGCCCACTGCGCTAAACAAAGTTGCCGCTTTCCGCCTCCGTCAAAAAAAAGTATTCACACCTCCGGAAGTAGGTAATTAAGAAGGCCTCAGATCACATGTGATCTGAGACATTTCTTATTTTACTTCCCTAGATGTGTAATATACTATTTAGGTGTTTGAGCCTCCGCTTGAACCACTTGAGATTACGTTCCTTTACTCGAACTATTTCTGTCTCTTTCTATCCTTATAAACGCTGTCCTGCTCTACTGTCACGTTTATACTTGTGTGTGTGGCGGTCGGATGATCTTGCAACACAGCGCCGCCGCCATCTTGACTTCAGTACGCTTTCAACGCTCGAACAGTCTACTCGAAGAAAAGTGCAAAAAAGTGCAAGAAAAGAAAACAAAGTGAGATCACTGTATGTTTGCCAAGATATTATCCATAGAACGATATTTCTCGTTCGTAGCTACCGCTCGGCGCCCATGGCCCAGCGACGAGACACCGCGTCGGTCGGTGTCGTCTAAATGATGCGACGTCGTCTCGATTCGACGCACCAACTGGAGGCGATCCATGCGACGTGTCGCACCACTCCTTAAGGGGTTGATGCGACATCGCACACGTCGCATCGGGTCCATGCGACGGCGCCTCAAAACGGTGCGACGTCGCATGAAATCATCGATCTTAAAGAATCGATACGACGTATTTACATTCGCAGTATTCAAGGCTTTTCTGTTCTTTACAGAAATGGCGCCCACTATACGCACAATGGGCGAAATTGCAAAGGAGCCGCCACCCGATGGCAACGAATTTGCCTGGTCGTCCATTGTTGAATCTCTAGACGAGCTGATATCAGATGACTGGCGCTCCTGGGAGATCTGCGATTTCTCCTTAGATGAACTCATCGGCAAAGAGATTCCGTCGGCCATAGAAGCAAAGATCCGTTTTGCTATCCCAACGGAGGCACTGGCCCGAGCTTTTGACCCTTCGGCAACAAATTTGTCGGAGCGTACATATCGTCAAATAAGGCGCAAGTTTTTATCCTGGCCCTTAGGTCGGGCCCTACTATACTCACCTCACAAACTAATGTAAAAAATTCATGAGAGGTGCTACGCTCCTTTCATGGATTCCGTAAAAAACATCAAACAGCTGGTGACACCGCAGTTAAGACTATCGTCGGAACGGTCTGATTCACAACCTGAACGGAACAGGAAGAGATCTCATGAAGAAGTTAACGAAAAATGTGCCAAAAGACGTAGCACGCCTCGACCTTCCGAAGACCAGGAAGAGCATAACACCAGGAAAGAAGACTCCGACCAATTTATGGCATCCATTTTGAGCAAGCAAATGGAAATGTTCAATAACTTGATAAAAGTATCGGTTGACACCAACCATACTTTGAAGGAGCTGACTCAAAAAATGTCTACCGACAAGAAAACGGACTTAAACGAGTCATTCAGCTCTAAACAAGAGTCAGACTTCAAAATAACTCCCGAACAAGACTTTTCATCACCACCCAGGCGACACTCGCCCGCCATTCGATCTCAAGACCGGGAGTCCACTCTACGTGCTTCTATTGTAGAGGCTCAGCGCGAGCTGGCTCAGCTCACGACTAATAGCGACTCAGATCTGAGCTATGATTTCGAACCAGAGGTTGTAGAAAAGGAGGCCAGAGTCTCGAAGGCGGACCCGTTTCTCCAAAGGCAAGGCGTGTCAAATATGCGGATGTGCAAAAAGAATTCCAGGCGACCCCGACATTCTCTGCTCTCAAAACAAACAACATACTGGCAAGTGTAACACCGAACTGGTCATCCACCGCCATACTGGAAAAATTCGATACGGCGCTCGGCGCCGTTACAAACGGCTTGCTACAACAGCGTAAAATATTTAAAGATCAGATGCGCCGAGAGGTCGGTAAAGAGTTCTTAGCCGCCGACTCCAAATTCAAAAAAACATCCAACAGCCTCTTGCAGTATGTATGCGGACGCAGAGCAGAGGTAATCAAGATGCGGCGTAAGGCTTATAAACCCAGTACAAAAGTGCTCAACCAAATCCTACATGAGATTCCTTCTTCAGAATCACATCTATTCGATGACGAGAAATTGACGGAAGCTGTTATACAGCAGGGCAACATTTTCAAGTTTTTTCCCGCCAAAAAGAGAAGCGGCGAGACAAATGCAAAACGACCCGAAAGAAGAATTGTTCGCGCCCCTACCCACTTATATGACAAAAGACAAAGACCCAGGGCCAGAACCGTCACAGACAATAACTGGAACCAGGACCGCCACAACAACAAAAAAGCGGGACCATCGGGATTCAACACCAAAAGAAAATGGAGAGAGACAAAAACAAAATGACTTGTTCAAAGCGCCGCAGTTAAAACTTTTTTTAAGCAATTGGGAGGAGCTAGGCGCACCAGCATCAATACTACTTACATTGAAAGGTTACAGGATTCCCTTCATAAGAGAACCCCCAATTACGAGACTTTCTTCAGAAATACTGAGAAAACTTCGCACCCCCTCTTCAGAAACGTTGTCAGAGGAGATCAACAAGTTGCTTGCATCAGGCGCCATAAAACCGAAAATTCATCAAAAGGGATTCGTATCAACAATGTTCATTCGGAAAAAATCGGACGGTTCAAACCGGGTGATTTTCAATTTGAAAAACCTAAATCGGTATGTAGCAACGCCAAAATTCCACTTCCTCAACCATCTCAACTCATTCAACACATGGCTTGCTATTAGGAACATCACCAACACCAACAAAATATCGACACCGCCTCTCGAACTCCTGAATATAGCTAGTAATGTAGAGGGATCTTTGGAGCATATTAACAAATTTTACGTAGATCTGGGTAAAAATTTAGCCTCCCAAATCACACCCTCTGATGGTACTCAATTTGCACCATGCCTTACAATGTGTCCCTCCCTCAACTCTTTTGCAATCTTAGAAGCTGACAACGCTGAAGTTGAAGCTATTATATTGTCGTTACGTTCTAACTGTGCTGTGGGATGGGATGGGATCTCTGCCACTACATTGAAACATAATATAAGTAAACTGGTTCCTATCATAACCTACATTTGTAACCGCTCTATCTTAACTGGTGTCTTTCCAGTGGCTTTAAAAAAGGCGATAGTCCATCCAGTTTACAAGAGTGGAAACAAAGAAAGTATTAATAACTTCAGGCCGATTTCTGTGCTTTCTACTTTATCTAAAATTCTGGAAAAGATTCTAAATGTACGATTAGTTAGCTACTTAAAAAATCACAACATTATTGCTCCCAATCAATATGGCTTCAGGTCAGGCATTTCCACCGAAGACGCGGTAATCTCCCTTGTAGAAAGCGCTGCCAGAAAATTGGACGACAACGTTAAATGTCTGGGAATTTTTCTCGATTTATCGAAAGCCTTCGAAACTGTTTTCGTTCCATCACTGCTACAAAAACTTCAGCATATTGGTGTCAGAGGAGTAGGATTCGATATATTTAAAGATTATCTCTCTGATCGTCAGCAATGTGTTAAAATCGATAAATTTCACAGTTTGGAGGAGCCTATCACATATGGGGTTCCACAAGGATCCATATTGGGACCTACACTCTTTCTAATTTATATTAACCATCTTTGCATGCTCAAAATCCCGAACTGTGATATTTTCACATATGCTGATGACACGGCTCTCATTATTAGTGGCAATGATTGGAAAAGCACAATAACTAATAATCATGGATTGGCTTTCTGCTCACCTTCTCACATTGAACATCACTAAAACCAAGTACATGCCCTTTTCGATCCGTTCCAACTCCTCCCTTCCTCAATCCTGCTCAATTACTGCTCATTCTTGCAACAAAAATAAGGTACCCTGTAGCTGTGAACCTCTTGTACGCACTGAGAGTATTAAATACCTTGGGATCTTAATTGACAGTAAACTGAACTGGGAGAAACAGATTGATATGCTTACATCTAGAACAAGGAAACTCATATATATATTCAAAACCCTACGATACTCTGCTGATATGGACACACTTCTCTTAGTCTACCAGGCTCTCTGTCAACCTTGCTCTCCTACTGTATATCAGTTTGGGGTGGATCAGCTAAGTCCTCCCTCATCAAACTTGAAAGAGCTCAAAGATCCGTTCTAAAAGTCATGCTGAGAAAACCCTTTCGCTACCCAACCTCTACGCTTTATTCCGAAGCTAAGATTCTAAATGTTAGACAACTTTTCATACTCCGTCTAATTCTACGGAAGCACCCACAAGTCCCATCTAAGGTTGATCCACGGAAAAGGTCTACTAGAGATATCTGCCCTTCAGTCGCACATAAAAGTTCTTTTGCCTCCTAACATTACTATGTTATTAGCTCGGTTCTATATAATAAAATTAATAAAACCTTACAAATATTTAAATTAAACAAGTTTGAATTGAAACAAAGACTACAAAAATGGCTTCAGAGTTTAAATTACAGTGAGACAGAAAATTTGTTAACGTCATAAAAAAAAAATACTTATACACCTTTATTTATTTATTCTATTTTCAAGAAATCAAACTCTCTCATAGACATTACTCACTACACGCCCACTCATACACACACTCACAACACCACACCCACACATACCCCCCCCCCCCCCCCCCTCTTACTTTCCCACAGTACTCTTAACAGAACAATAAGATCATTTTAGGTATTAAGCTTCCTTCCATTAAGTATTTGTATAACTTATAGGCCGGTCACTGTTCTTCTAAGATACAGGGTTTCCCCTAGTTTAGAAGCGCAGGGACGTTCTTGTGTCAAATACTCAAATTATATAAGTTGTAATACCTCCTTGTGTCATAGCAAAATGTATTTGTCTTGTGATAAATAAATATTTATTATTATTATTATTATTATTATCTCAAGATCCCTGCGCTACTGGAGGCAAACAAGTACATGACAAAAGTCGACCTATCTCAGGCCTACTATCATGTCCCGATTCACGAAAGTCACCGTCGTTTTCTCTCTTTCGCATACGGTGATCAGACTTACGAAATGACTTGCCTACCTTTTGGCCTTGCAAGTGCCCCATCTATCTTTGCGAAAATCACAAACTGGATTGCACACATATTCAGACAGGAAGGGCTCAAAATCGCCGTTTACCTAGACGACTTCTTAATAGCCCACAGAGACCGGATATTCTTCAACAACAGACACATTATCTAGTAGAACGTCTGAAGTTTCTAGGATGGAATGTAAATCACCGAAAATGCTCGGTAACGCCCGCAAAGACCTTGCAATATCTAGGAATCACATGGAATACAGAAAAAAATCTGAAAAGCCTATCCTCAATAAAGGTCACAGCATTAAGAGTTTATATAAAACGAATCCTCAAAACCGATCAGTGGAGTTGGCATCTGGCAAAAGTTATACTAGGAAAACTAAATTTTGCGTCGTTCGTTGTCCCTCGTGGACGATTGCACTGCCGGATACTACAACGAAAGTCAAGCAAATTATCAGTGAACCACCCACACCTTATTCCAGACGAAGCTCGTGCGGAATTGACATGGTGGCTAGAAAACGCTCACAAAACCACACCCATACATCATACTCACCCAACAGTATTCATAACTACCGATGCGGCCCACAACGGGTGGGGAGCGATGGTAAACGGGCAGAAACTTTGGGGCCATTGGTCTCCAGAACAAAGAAAATGGCACAGCAATTACAAAGAACTCTGGACTGTCTACGAAGTTCTAAATCGGCTAAGAAATCAACTAGAAGGTCAATCTATAATGCTACAAACAGACAATCGCACGAGCGTAGCATATATAGTAAAGGAAGGAGGGACAAGATCCCTGAAACTCCTACAGATGGCATAATGCATTCACATATTATGCCATCAAATGAACTGCTTCATAACAGCGCGCTATATACCAGGAATTTACAACGATGTAGCAGACAGCTTATCTCGAGCCAAAAGTCTCCCCGAGTGGCACCTCAACCGCCAATCTACAGCAACAATATTTCAGAAGCTGGGCTGGCCGGACATAGACCTCTTTGCGAGTGCAAGATCAGCAGTGGTCCCAGCTTACGTGAGCGAAGATGCAAACGACCTAGAGAGTCAATTCACCGACGCATTCAGCAGAACGTGGCTGTTCAAACTGGGCTGGGTGTTCCCTCCACCAGCACTGATTCCACGAGTACTGCACCACCTACAAACCTCAAGAGGAACCTATCTGATAGTAGCACCTCTTTGGGAGAAAGCTTTTTGGAAACCCGATCTCGCCAGACGAGCCGTCGGCCCTCCACTCTTGATTCCGAATCTACGAAAAAATCTGACAGACCTCAGAACAGGGCTACCTCCACCCTCAGTGGAAAAGCTCAACTTAGCGGTTTGGAAGATTCAGGCTGGACCCATCAGGTAGAAGGCTGGTCTGAAACTGATGTGAAGATAATAAAAGCTTCTTGGCGGAACTCCTCGTTAAAAACGTATAAACCGGCATCCGGTGGAAAAAATGGGCTTCATTAAATAAAATATCTGTAAATGATCCTACCGCGTCAGATTTGGCTAGGTTTCTATGTCATTTGCACAGAGTTTCTAAGCTGGCCCCAAAAACAATAGCTCTGCATAAATCAGTAGTATGCGGATTCGCAAATCCAATCAAGGGATAGTCTTTAAGTTCACATCCGGTAGTTAAACACACTTTGAAGGGGATTTTCAATTCACGACCCCCTGTTAAGAAACCTCTCTCTTGTTGGAAACTTGGAAATTTGTTGAATTTTCTTCAATCTTACATGATTGATGAAAATAGTATATACGCTGTTTCAAGACATACAGCTACACTTCTCCTGCTTGCATCAGGCCGAAGAGCTCATGATTTAACCCTCCTTAACATAGGTCCCGAATCGTTCGAAGAAAAAGAGAATGAAATAATCTTTTGGCCAGACTTCGGCTCAAAAACGGATTCCTCGACGTATAGACATTCAGGGTGGTCTCTATCGTCAGATGCAAATATTGCGAATCGTTTAAATTTACTTTCGTGGATTAGAAAACTGATTTCTGTATCAGATAATCGACGTAAAGCAAAAAATATTTCCTCTCTTTTTATTACGACTAGAGGCTGCGTCAAGCCTGCTTCTCGCACAGTCATAGCAGGGTGGCTAAGAAACCTATTCAAAGAAGCCGGTATCTTAGCATCAGCAGGAAACCTAAGAAGTGCGGTAGCATCCGACAGTTGGATAAATCATCAAAATGTTGATGATATTCTCGCCCGGGGTAACTGGCGATCGAAAAATACTGTTTTTAGACATCACTTTAAAACTATTGAAACACCTTTCAAAACTCCCGCCAATATCTTATCAAAATCTTTTACACCAGTCTGATAAAACACATAGAAGTTAGAACCATGTTAGAATGTTATTTTACTTTTCTGTTTTTGTTTGTTTATTACAAATGGGCGTCAGGAAAAATTAATACTCACCAAAATACTTTTGCTATTACTTCCTTAATTAAAAATAATGTTTGTTCCTTCAATCAATTAGAAGAATAAACAAAGCTTTTTGTTCATTCAAGTGGTTGGTATCATTTATTTTAACTCTTAAAACTAAATAATTAGGTATTAGGGTACACCATATTATTATGTGTACGCGGGTACGCCTATCTACTTATTATGATCACAGTACGCTTTACGCACCGCGCGGCAGATAAGAAACACGTCTCAAGTGGTTCAAGCGGAGGCTCAAACACCTAAATAGAAACGTTTTACCCCCGAAGGGAATAAATGTGATATATAGGTTTTCTTCTCCTTCTTCACCCTTCCAGGGCCTTGCCGGCTTGATAGATACTGAAGTCAAGACGGCGGCGGCGCTGTGTTGCAAGATCATCCGACCGACACACACACAAGTATAAACGTGACAGTATAGCAGGACAGCGTTTATAAGGATAGAAAGAGACAGAAATAGTTCGAGTAAAGGAGCGTAATCTCAAGTGGTTCAAGCTTCGGCTAAAACCTAAATATCCGTTTTATTCCCTTCGGGGGTAAAACGTTTCTATTGTTATAAATGTAAATTAATGCGGTGCTAAAATTATAATCCCTAACCTTCATGGTGTGGGCAAAATTTAATTTAAAGCTGTGTACACACAAAAGTTAAACGCTTCCGTCGGCCGGAAAGGCTAACGCGTGGCCTTGGACCTAAGCCATTTCTAGGAATGAGGGGCAGCCGACGCGACCGCAGCCGCTTGTGAGTAACGACCCTCACAGCTCTGGCCGTTTTGGGGAATAATATGGTTGGTTTTTTGCCAAATGTAATAAAAACTGGGACATGGAACGAAGAGTTTTTGTAGGAAAGTGTTACACTCGTATAATACTATATAAGTCGGTCGACAATCCTAGATACGCTGGGTTAAAAAAGGTTACATAAAGTGACTGATAAGTTTGGGGCATACATACCGAAGCGGTGGAGTCGCAATGACTTTCAATAAGAGGACTTATAAGCCCCTAGATTGAATAAAAACTTTTGACTGTTGATTTAGATAATCTTCAAGCTCTTTTAAGTAAAATCACTAAAGCTACAAAAATTGCAAAGAAAACCAACATTAAAATCAGCATTCATGGCATATTGCATTATTTCGCAAATAACAGGCATTAACAGTTTCCTAGGGTAACGGCCTGCGTCTTTTGCGGCTATAATCGCCCAATTTGAAGGAGCCTTGAAAGAAGTCATTTAGAATGTTCTTTTATTATCCGGAACGATCCGGGACGACTCACTGCCATTAATAAGAGGCTACAAGGCTTTCGGCTTGACGACAAATTTCCCGGCGACTCTGAACACCTCATTATTTTCAATGAAGAAGTGAATTTGCGTTTCTCTTTCTGTCAGGCCATTGGAGCGGTCTTCTTAAGGCGTCGTCCACTTACCGTCTTTATTGATGGTGGCCGGATTCAGTTAACATCACCGGGGTTAATGCAATTAGGTTCAAATTAGGATGATTTAATAGTTGTTTTTCCTTTTCTTGTGTTTGTTGTGTTCGCGTATAATTGAAGTTGCACTAGAAGGCCACCGTACAGTAAACAAAAACACGTTTCATGTATAGGGAACCCCTTTCATTTTAAATTTTGTTTTGTTCTGTGAAAATTTCAACTGTCTTCAATTTACGGTTTATGAGATATAACCAACTGACGGACAGATAGACGAACGGAGAACGGACTCGCGCTGTAGTTTATCTGCAAAAGAACAAATACTTTTATAGGGTCAATATCGAGTCGGATTAAAAGAATAACGCGCGTTGATCATTTTGAGCTCGAAGGGGCCAGCATTAATCTGTGCCGATGGGATTAAGGTGGATCTTTGATGTCTTTGTGTGATTTATTACCGAGACTTAACGTAGGTACCTACTTTGCTAGGATATTACTGCGGTTACGTAAATCCAGTTAGCTCTAAGCTACCGCAACTGTTCTGATGGAAATAGGATATTATGTTGTTTGAAGGCCTGGTTATTTGGTTACGTTCAATTGTTCAAAATAACTACAAAACAAAACAATATTATTTGTTATTATTAAAAATAATGACACATAATTTTGCCTCTGTCGAAAGAGTTATAAAAGCTTTTTCGTGGAAGGTGAGACGATACTTCCTAGAATACATAGTAAAAAGTGGATCCTAGAAGTCAAATAATTTGGCTACTGCCGCCCTTATTGTGCTCGAGATCTAAAACACCCTCTTGAAACACCTATGCAAAATAATTCCTTGAAACACTGAAAGAGAACCTAGACATTGGTACGTATCTCACCAGGACTCGAACCCGAGGGAATAGGGATGTCACTGCTGTATTTATTAATATATTGGCATTTATTTCAGTGTTTTTAATTAATATTTTTTTAAAATATATGTTTTCATACTTTATAATTGAATTTAGGACGAACCACCTCTTACCTTTGGAACCCTGACATGGCTTAACGACTTTAATGAAGTGTAAATATAATGAAAAAAATTCTGCTTCATCAAATCTAGAAAATTCGAACCAAAAGCCGCTGGCCCTTATAATTTCCTGATAACAAGGATTCCAATTATCTTGACCAGAAATTGTACGGTCGTAAATTGTCAATTCCTCCGCTTTTTTACTAAAAGTAATGCGCTCCATTATTTACACTATAAAGTAGGAACTCACTGGATTCCGCTTCAAGTCTTAAACGGTTTGGAAATATATTATTGCGGTTTGTTTGGATAGAATGACCGATACCACAGTTCCGGTATAGAAATTCGACACATTCGGAAATCACAATAACTCTCTTTAAAACATTTTTTAACATAATTTTTATAAAAGTTCTTTATAACATAAGTACGTACCTTTAATAGATACATATTTTTTGACCTTGAGCCAGAGCCTAGCCTAGAGGAGATAAATTATCTGAAGTATACATGGTAAAAACGTATAAGGGACAGTAACTTAGCGATTTTTCTTTAAGAGGAACTTTGAATACGGAATTATAATGTACTTTACATGTACTGTACTTTCTATTGGTTTTAAATAAGACTGCTGTTTGTGTTTTTGCAAAATATGTTTTTAAATGTCTGCTCTGCACTACTTTCTTCCTCCTAGTCATAATAAAGTTGGTGTTAAGACGTCTAGATTGAAACATTAATATTGAATTTAGGCTCAAACAGGTTTCCTTAATGGTAGCGTTGTTTATCCGTTTTAGGGGACCCATGTTTTTCTACGTCTAAAATAGCACATTAAGAAAATCCTGAAACACTTGATTTATACTTGAAAAACAAGATACGGCCTTCTTTATAGTTTCCGTTTGGTACAAATATATCGTGAGAATGATAACCTTTTTTGTACCCAGATTATAACAAACAGTGTTTCAACAGAGATAGATAGAGACATTTCATGAGATTGAGATAACAGAAAAACTTAGAAATAAATTTACACCATAGCCAAATAGCTGTGGGGACTGTCAGAGGCTTCCATTACAGGATTTAAAAGTACCAATGTATTTTAGGACCCCTAAACGCGACAGGTTGAGGCATGTATGCCTCAGAACCAATTCTAGGGACTGTTTCCTCACGATGTTTTCCTTCACCGTCGAGCTAGCGATAAATATGTACTTACTAAGTTTTTGATTAAAAATAATACAAAATTTTAATATTAAATATATATTATAGATATTCTTTGTTTGTTTCAGGTAAGGATTTATGACAATTTTAATACGAGACCGTAGCAGCTGCTGTTTTCAAAAAAATGAGTGGACTTCCATTAGATATATTCACTTAGATCTTATAATTTCCTGATAACAAGGATTCCAATTATCTTGACCAGAAATTGTACGGTCGTAAATTGTCAATTCCTCCGCTTTTTTACTAAAAGTAATGCGCTCCATTATTTACACTATAAAGTAGGAACTCACTGGATTCCGCTTCAAGTCTTAAACGGTTTGGAAATATATTATTGCGGTTTGTTTGGATAGAATGACCGATACCACAGTTCCGGTATAGAAATTCGACACATTCGGAAATCACAATAACTCTCTTTAAAACATTTTTTAACATAATTTTTATAAAAGTTCTTTATAACATAAGTACGTACCTTTAATAGATACATATTTTTTGACCTTGAGCCAGAGCCTAGCCTAGAGGAGATAAATTATCTGAAGTATACATGGTAAAAACGTATAAGGGACAGTAACTTAGCGATTTTTCTTTAAGAGGAACTTTGAATACGGAATTATAATGTACTTTACATGTACTGTACTTTCTATTGGTTTTAAATAAGACTGCTGTTTGTGTTTTTGCAAAATATGTTTTTAAATGTCTGCTCTGCACTACTTTCTTCCTCCTAGTCATAATAAAGTTGGTGTTAAGACGTCTAGATTGAAACATTAATATTGAATTTAGGCTCAAACAGGTTTCCTTAATGGTAGCGTTGTTTATCCGTTTTAGGGGACCCATGTTTTTCTACGTCTAAAATAGCACATTAAGAAAATCCTGAAACACTTGATTTATACTTGAAAAACAAGATACGGCCTTCTTTATAGTTTCCGTTTGGTACAAATATATCGTGAGAATGATAACCTTTTTTGTACCCAGATTATAACAAACAGTGTTTCAACAGAGATAGATAGAGACATTTCATGAGATTGAGATAACAGAAAAACTTAGAAATAAATTTACACCATAGCCAAATAGCTGTGGGGACTGTCAGAGGCTTCCATTACAGGATTTAAAAGTACCAATGTATTTTAGGACCCCTAAACGCGACAGGTTGAGGCATGTATGCCTCAGAACCAATTCTAGGGACTGTTTCCTCACGATGTTTTCCTTCACCGTCGAGCTAGCGATAAATATGTACTTACTAAGTTTTTGATTAAAAATAATACAAAATTTTAATATTAAATATATATTATAGATATTCTTTGTTTGTTTCAGGTAAGGATTTATGACAATTTTAATACGAGACCGTAGCAGCTGCTGTTTTCAAAAAAATGAGTGGACTTCCATTAGATATATTCACTTAGATCTCATATAGTAATAAAACTATAGTTTTGGGGTACTTTGGTATTTGATAATTATTTATTAACTAGTATTAGATCACCGCTCAGGTAAGAGTCTTTCCTCATATATTAGGAAGTTGGGCCATGATCTCCCAAAGGAGCCAACCACGTATTGGGAGGCGGGATTAGGCTAGTGGCCACTTTATTGACGTCTGCCAGATATTTTTAGAACACTCATATTCGACGGGCCTGTTGGCTCAGTTGGTTGTGACCCTGCCTTCTAAGCCAGAAGTCACAGGTTCGATCCCCGCTCGGGGCAACATTTGTGTCTATGAACATGTCTGTTGGCTTCGTGTCTGGGTGTTTAATATTTATTTAAGTATGTTTATCAGTTGTGTAGTAGTACAGGCTCTGCCTAGTTTGGGACTGAATAACGGTGTGTGAATAGTGTCCCACAATTTATTATTTTACTGTTCTTATTCCCTTTTTAATTTCAATGTCTCAGAATCGTGGGATTTATTAACACAGGTACGAGTATTAAAATATTGTACCTAAAGGTTGAAAAAATTCCATACTCTAAAGATTTTTTATTCGGTATTAAATATTTTTGAAGCGCTCGTAGCCCTGCGGTGCCAGTGTGTTTGTAACGATCACACTGGTTAAGCAAAGTTGGTTGGTGCGGTCAGTCAGTGAGTGACCGCCTAGTGGCATTTATATTACGAGCGCTTCCGTGTTTCGGAAGGCATGTTAAATTGTTGGTCCCGGTTTTCGTTGTGTTTACGCACAATGGAAGTCGTTAAGCCATGTCAGATACCCTTGGGTGGCTTGAAAAATTGTGACTGTTAAGTGGCCACTAGCTTAACACCATCTCCCAATCCACGGTGGGCTCGCGTAGGAGATTATAGCCCATGCTTCCTCATGTGTGAGGAAAGACCTTTAGCTCAGCAGTGGGCTGTTATGGGTTGATGATGATTACATATTTATTTTACTTTATAAAGAAACGGTTTGCGTTGTATTGAACGAAATATCCGAAGCAAAC
Source organism: Ethmia dodecea (assembly GCA_963855545.1). Taxonomy (NCBI): domain Eukaryota; kingdom Metazoa; phylum Arthropoda; class Insecta; order Lepidoptera; family Depressariidae; genus Ethmia; species Ethmia dodecea. The sequence goes on from OY979457.1 coordinate 9,894,904, forward strand.
AATGAATACACAAGTATCTGCCAACGGCAATTAAACATACAAATTCAACTGGAACGAATATTCCATGATTTAAAAGGAGAAATATTTGGGAAATGCAGAAATTGTTTATCAATATGTAGTAAAATGAAAACTGAATTGAAATCTACCCTTTGAAAAACGGTTGTGGCTCGCAAATACAGATTATGCCGCGAGAGCCGCAGCCCGCAAAAATAAATTCACGATTCATCACTAAGGCCTAGGTATATAAAGGTGGTCGCTCACCGAGAGCATTCTCTTGTAATGTAACATTGCAAGATTCGATTTGGAGCTTGCAGTTAAAACAGAATTCCGCCAAATTATTTCTGCTTAGCCTGATGGTTGACTGGTAGATAATGCCTTTAGACATTAAGTTCGTCATGTGTACATTTTCTTGGTACATGAAGTTAAATAAATAAATAAATTAATTAATTCCTGTTAAAGATATATGAGAATTAATTGAGTATGAGTTACTTACCTACATGAGAATCAATTCTAATTAATTTTTACTTAACTTTAAAACACTGTGCCAGCTCGATGCACTGACCAAGCAGCCTTTTTACTTTAAATTTACGTTTGTAACCGCTTGAACAATTAAAATTGAAACTGCGTGTAAGGAGACCATTAAAACGTGTAAAATCGATTCAACGCCCAACTCTCCTTGGGTCCCAATTCGAATTTCAAACGTCAAATGGTCACAAAATGGCATTTGACACTGTCGGTCAGTTGAAAATTGTAACATTAGACGTGAATGCTCCCGGTGAGTGACCACCTAAGGCTACGAACAAAATAAAATTTTAACCGTCCTCTGAAAGGGCAGCGCTTAAAGGGTAATTTTTTTATTGTACGTCGGTTGGCGAATAAAATTGAAAGCTTTTGGCTATTAGGCTCCAGCAGCCCCGCATAAAGCCGAATGGCGGTTTTTTGTTTTGGTTATTTAACATTAAGGGAGACAAGTGGAAGTTTCACCGAAAATTCTTTTTGCGGAAGTTTACGACAGAACAATTTTAAGTGGGCCCACCATTTATAGGTAAAGTACGGCAACTGTTGCTCAAAACGATCCCGTTTTTTCCAGTACATGATGGAAGTTTATAAACAGAAAAACTAGATTGACACCAAAGTTAAATCGAATAGCAGTGATATCCTAATCGAAAATTGCTATTGAGCAGTGATAGCCTTACGGTTAAAGAGCCTGCTTCACATGATGATAATCAGTGAGGCTCGGGTTCGAATCCTGCGCGTGTACCAATGAGTTTTTCAAAACTTATACGTATATATTCATCAGTAGCTCGACGGTGAAGGAAAACATCGCGAGGAAACCCGCAGGTCCCAGAATTAATTCTAATTCTATCTCGTGAAAAGTGGGCATATCCAGAAATGGAAAACCTCTGCCTACCCCCTCGGGGATAATAGGCGTGAGTATTTTTTTATTTGAATCGAATGAATGGTGATAGGAAGTCATTATAAATTACAAATACAGGAACATATTTTTTAGGAATAAAAACTAATATAGAAATGAAAGGGCAAGCTTTGGATGTATGTTGAACAGACTAGCTACGCTGAGAGTAGGAGTAATGAGTGACCACCGAATTCGTTTTCCATACATTCGGCGGTGTCCACTGAAATGATATTACAGGAAGCATGCATTATTCATGTTATGGCCGACTATGCTAAAATAATGATTTAAATAATATAATAATACGAAGTATATCTTATCTATTAACGCTGACAATTAAAACGCTTTACATTTTATAAATAATACTAGTTGACCCAGAAAATTTTGTTCTGCCATATAATAAAGGGGGGGGGGGGGGAATAGATTCGCATACTTATCAAATATACCTACACAAAAATTTAATTTAAATCGGTGGAGCCGTTTCAGCAAAGTGCAAGCACAAACACCGTGATGTGATGAACACCATGATGATTGTGTGTGTGCGTTTTTAGTGTTTTTTTTTTGCATTTTGTTATTTATAGGGATATTGTCCATAATAACATATACTGTGTGAAAATTATAACCAACTATTATTATTCAAAAAATACAGCCCTAAAAAGTAGGACGGACGAACACGTAGGTTTAGTAATAGAATAAACGAAATCCTAAAACTTGTAAATACAAAGTTGATTAAACGTACTGACAATTCGCAATAATGTTGTTTGTCAGGAAATTTCCTGCTCCGTTGTTTTGATCCTTAATTATTGCCTGTACTAAAAACGTTATAAAACTGTCCAATATCTCATTTCATTATTGTTGATAACAGCAAACTTGCGAATTTCCTCCAATACAACTATTTATGACTGCCGTCCATATATCACTGGAACGACGCATTTGCAGTTTCAATATTGTGCCGTTACAACCCTATTCAGGAACAGGCGTACCTCCGCATACAAACATCTTCGCATCATTGAATAATCGTTTCGCTTCCCCACCATAAGCTTTGGGCTAAACTTGGCGGTTTTTGCCTTTATTTGGCGGTTTTATGAAGGACGGAGCAATGTTCCGTTGGCGTCCGATATTCCGGGTCTACTGGACCTACTCCAACACTCGTAAACTTTATAGATTCCGCCAGGGTTCCACGATCTCCAACATAAAGTGTATCTAAACAGAAATATGGAAAAATATCTAGTAAACTACGGAATCGTACGACGCTATTATTCTTAGTATAGGCGGAGTTCGCAGATTTTAGTGCGGATTTTTAATATTTTCCGGGTTTTATGTGTTCGGATATTGATGATGCCTTTGTGGCTTTTGAAATTTGGTTGTTTTACGAGTATATTTTGTGATGTTTTGTCTTGTTATAAAATAAACACCACTACATATTATAAACTAGCTGTTTTCGCGTAAGTCCTGTTCCCGTTGAAAAAAATAGCTTAAGATACTCACAGAAAAGTAAGCTATTTATTTTTGAAAGCTTAATTTAAAAAAAATTATTGGTCCAGTACTTTTTGAGTTTATTTGTTATAAATATACAAAATACAAATCTTTCCTGTTTATAATATGTGTTGACTAGCGACCCGCCCTCGGTTAATCTCTAGCTATAAATAGAGACACATTTTTTTGTAAAAATTCATGTTATCCATACCATTTTCGTCATTGAAATCTGTTTGAAAGCCGAAAGTCATTTATGATTAGGTATGAATAGTAGTTTTTAATTGAGTTTTAATTAAATAAATACATTTATTATTCTATATCTATAAAGCTCGTTTACACATAAAAGTCCCTAGCTTCGTTTTTCTGTCGTCTTCTCTTACACGTTTCTCGGAAACTATTGACTGAAGGGATTCTGAAAGGGTTGTCAATAATAGATAGATTGATTTACGAGGAAAGTTTGTGTATATAATTTACTAGCAGGTGCCCGGTGGCGTTGCCATAGCATATACCGTTTTCCCGTCCCCATAGGATTTTATTAAAAAACCTTTCTTAGGGGAGGAAACCTTACTATAACCCCCTGAGAAAGCTACCTTCCAAATTTCAAGTTTTTAGCATCTGAGATTTTGTGTAAATAGTATATCGCTCTTATATACCTACATAGATTGAGATAGATAATGTGTTGAAAACCAAGTCGTCGAAAATAAAGTTATTGTGAGTTTCTAATTTTAATGTTTTTGATACGTCTTGTTATATTTTTTTCCATATATATTTATGTACTTTTCTCGACTATCGATAAAATAATCCACTATATTTTCCACTGGAACACTTAATTTATTCAAAAAAGTCCTACTTTTGTAAAGCTGTGGCAGGTCACTATTGAAATGTAATAACTGAATTAATTACTTTTTGTTTTTTACCACTTCAAAACTAGTTTAGTTTAGCTAACACTAGTTTTTAAAAGCTTGGAGCATTCTGTATGCAGCTCGCTTATTTTATTTGCAACCGGATTCATCTGATAAAGTGAGTTTGCAAGTAATTTTTCTCTCATATATCTATCCAATTTCCATTCTTATTCCTTGGAACACATATTTTATGGACGCTCACTTACTCAAAAGATATGGGGATTCCAGCTCTGCAGAGCTTATCCCAAAATCCACTTTGGTTGAGGACAGCTCAGACAATTTTATTGAATTTCAAAGTACCTCTCAAGGCGATTAGTTTTATAAGAAGCATAGTAAAATTCGGCATACCGCACTTAGCGGCTGGCATTGGTCTCTGGCCAGTATCCAAAGCCACTTGGGGTTTGTAAATATGCGCCCGAGTGCTATTGGCTCAGCAAATATGGTCACTGTAGTATTGTGGACGTAGCGAGTTACGAATTATGCAGCTCGGCTTTAATTATGCTTTACATTTCGTCCTCAATTAGTATTTTATACGTGTTGCAACGCATAGAAAGAAATCTGCCCTGTATTTGAGAGAATTTACGAAATTTAAATATTTTTTTATTTTCCGCAGTGTTCAAATTAGTTTTAATAAAAAATAAATGATGTCACGCCTGTTATCCTCAATAGGGCAGGCAGAGGTATTCCATTTCTGGATATACCCACTGTTCACGAGATATTCTTTGGACCCCTAAACGTGGTAGGTGGTGACCCCACCGCCGGACCGGTTGAGTTTCATTTTTGCGATTCCGTACCTATAGGTCCTAGGGGAGCCACCGAACCTCGATGGACAACTTCTGCTCTATGAATAGAAATCCATAAACTACATTCTGATATACTGTATGTTACTATCTTTAAGGGAGATTTTTGCGTGGACGGAGTCGATGTCAAAAGCAGCAATAATAAAATAAATGCAATTAAATAATAAAGCTGTATGTAGGTACATACGTTGAAAAACTATATATATAGATATATATTAAATAGGAAACTAACTGACTGACGAGATGAACCGAAATCGGGAAATAGTTTATTACATTATTAGAAGTTTCCAAGGGAACGGGAATAAACAGACAACGCCACTGCGCAGCCGTATTTTAAAGAAATATTTTTCAAAGACGGTGAAGGAAAACATCGTGAGGAAACCCGATGGTCTCAGAATTAATTCTGAGTTATATGTTAACAGACCCGGTCCGGAGATGGGCTTACCACCTATCACGTTTAGGGGTCCAATATATCTCGTGAAGAGATTATTATTATTATTTAAAAAAAAAATATTTTAGGATTTATTATGATCGCATTATTAATTGAGTACACATTGAGTACCTACCCAGTCAAATCTCGTAGGACGCAAAGAAAACACGGACTCCGTAAAGAATGTAAATTCCCGTGTCGCTTCTTTACATTACAAAGAATGACATTGACTTTGAATAATTCATTCGTCGACTGAATCAGAGAGTAGGTTTTTATTTTGCCTTTTTCGAGGTGCTTGAATCGGTAAATGGTATTTCGGGAAAACACGACAATTTAATGTTAATTTCCCTGAAGATTTTCAAAACAGTAATTAAAAGGAAATTAAGGAAAAGCAGAAATTAAATTTCTGCTTTTCCATTTTTATGGTTTTATATTTGGCGCTTAAATTTTTAGGGGTCACGCATACTACAATATATCTAGCAATAATTTTAATTACCTTTCATATACTTACAATGAGTTTTTTTAAACTTTCCTACATATTTATTTATCACTAACTTGAAGGAAAAAATCGTTTGGAAACCCGGAGATCCCAGAAATAATTCTGAGGCATGTGTAACAGACCCAGACTCATCACTTATCATGTTTAGGGGTCCAAAGAATATGAACCCCGGGTATTTCAAGAAAATGAATACCTCTGCCAACCCCCTCGGGGATAAAAGGCATGAAATTATTTATTTTATTCTTATTTTTATTTTTATATCTACAAGTAAACATGACATTTTAACAATTATTGCTATGAGTCTGTTACGAGTAGGTATTTATTTGGCCCGGGTTTGATTTCAAGTGAACATACTCTCACATACAAATGAGTTTTTTATATTTATTAGTAGCTTTACGTTTGAGGAAAAACGTGCCAAAAACCCATACGCCCCAAAATTGCTTCTACGCGTTGAGCTCGCTACTTCGGAGTCCGTAAAATAAAGTTCTGAAAAGTGTGTTCTTGCAAGAAAACCTGTTAGTTAAAACCTATAATATATATAAAATGATAAACTGTCCGACTGATTGGTGATGTATCAACGCACAGCCTAAGCCGCTGGGTCTAGAAATTTATTATATTATCTTGTAGGCATAAACTAAGAAAGGATTTCGCAAAATTCAACCCCTAAGGGGGTGAAAAAACGCGGGTAAAAGCTAGTCCAGGATAATACGGCGTGGGCATATTTCTATTTATTGATATGTTATTTATCTTAGAGTCTCATCCCAACATCTGTATTCACGTCACACCAATCAATATCTAAAAGTTTTGAACACATGCCTCTACCATACGACGGGCCTGTTGGCTCAGTTGGTAGTGACCCTACCTTCTGAGCCGGAGGTCGTGGGTTAGATCTCCGCTCGGGGCCAACATTTGTGTGCATGAACATGTATTTTGGCTTCGTGTCTGGTCGTTTAATATTTATTTAAGTATGTCTATCAGTTCTTAAGTCCCCATAGTACAGGCCCTGCCTAGTTTGTGACTAAATAACAGTGTGTGAATTGTGTCTCACAATTTATTATTATTATACAATAGTCATAGACCACATACTATATGTTACCTTACCGTATTGCTGGTGTAATCACTATCAAAAAAGTGGAGCCAGTACACAAAAAAAATTAAGACGGTATACGCGTACCCCCAGACATATATAAAAATATTTAGGGTATTAGGTACAACCCAAAGTACATAGTGCTAATGTCTAAGATTTAGCATCCAGAAAGCCAAATAAAATTAATTCCGTTACTGCTTTTATAGAATACAAATGTTTGAAATGCTGAAGTTTGTATACGATTGCAAATGTTTTGGCAAAAGGCGGGCTGTAGTTTTAGCGGCGGCCTGCTTTACGATGTTAGTGACCCGCGAAAATCTACTAAATGGGATATCCGATACGCCCGCTCTCCCGTGAAACGAGTGAAGGTAAGTATTTACATTGAATGGGTAAATGGTGCTTTTATAAAGTACATTCTGGATTTAACAGACTAAATGCTTAGTTTGTTGGGTGAAAGATGCTGTGTTGATTGATTTTACACTACCTGTGACGTGATTTTAAATAGCATTTTTTATTAGGTAGAGATTTAAAAGGAGTAAGACGCAATGATAGCCTTACGTTTAAAGAGCCTGCTTTACATGATGATAATCAGTGAGGCTCGGGTTCGAAACCTGCCATGTACAAATGAGTTTTTCAAAAAACATACGTTCATATTTATCGCTAGCTCGACGGTGAGGGAATATATTGTAAGGAAACCAGCAGTGTCAGCAATATCTCGTGAAAAGTGGGTATATCCAGAAATGGAATACCTCTGCCTACCCCCTCGGGGATAAAAGGCGTGAGGTTTTTTTAACACACAATTTTTTTTCATGAATTTGAATTCAGTGTAATGGCTTTTGCATAGTTCTGATACAAAAAGTCGATTTCGTCACTGTCCTCCAAATATCTCTGCAAAATATCTCATCGATCTGTTCCGTTGTTGCCTGAATAAGGGACAAACTAAACAGGTACTCAATGGATCTACAATGTAATCTTAGATGATACAAAACATAGCTGGTCTATAGCTTAACTATTGTTATCGAACGCCAACGGTACCCTGACTGAGGGCATAGAAAAATATTTTAATAGAAATAACAGCTAAGTCTGAGTCTAGCTCTCAAGCGAACTGTTCCGTACTGAAAAAAACAGACGTGACAAAGTTCAGGATTCGTAGTTTTGTTACGGAACCCTACAAAGGGCCGTTCTAATAAACCATTTTCTATAAGGACCTCAATCTACGTTATTACGCCCCCCATTCATTTCGCAACAAATCAAAATAACTCGATCTGAAATGAAAAATTTCGTTTATTTGCCGTAATATTCAATAAGGGAGTTACCTCCATAAATTGAGTTCGGGAGCTCTAAATTGCCACGTGTGATAAACTGCGGGACACATTTTTCACGAGTCTTTCCCGTAGTCCCGTAGACTGTCCCGTAACTCCGTGCGGTGGAGGACATTTTACGTCTTCATAAAAGGGAAATACGGTGGACCGAGGTGTTTATGGTAGAAATTACTGTCGCCGCGTTTGGTTGGCAGTAAACTGGAATTTTTAAGTATTTACATGTTTACACGAATATCTACTTGTACGTTATAAAACAGTGTGGCTATTGGGGTAGGGTTCTAAATCGATGAATCGTAGAATCGATTTTATAGGATAAATATTGTTTTATTCAATCGATCGCGAGTGTAAATTGATTTCAGATTCAATGTGGTTTTATTAAGAGAAAATGCAAAAAATATGCAATGGTTTCATTTTAATTAATAAAATAATTGCGGTGCATATTATTTTTATTAATTCACTTGCAATAGTGGCAATTAATACTATATTTTTTTATAATTTAATTGAAATAATTAATGGCATCTTAACAACTTTCGATAACTGTGACTTTCTATTGTCAATAGCAATTAAAATCCAAAAAACCTACTGCGGAAAAGTGGGTATTCCAGGAATTAATGGAACATATCTTCCGACTTCCTTTAGAGGCGTGAAGCTATTTATTTTTAAGTCCTAGTCTAGTCGCGCTATACGATTTAATAATGCCTCTTGTAGCTTTCGGGCACGAGGTCTGTCTGTCTATATGAAATGCTTCTATATTCCGCAATAGGCAATCGAATTTTCCATCCAACAAATTATATACGTCATGCATACACAATGACGCTTCGAAAGTGAGACCTCAATGATGTGATAATTCATGTATGTCCATGAATCACTGATTTTCGATATTCGAACTGAATTGGTTCAGTACTGGAGGGTATTTTTCATCTCAATTTTAATATCCCTAAGGGTTAGGCTTTCGTATGTTTTTTTCCTAACCAATTATGATTGGCTTTTTTATACATATACATAATCTAACGTCTCTGTCCCATTGGGGTAGGCAGAGGCAATAGGCCGCCACTTGATACGAACGTGGCAGCTTGTTCTTCTTCCACAACCATCAAATTATCATCCTGGCTCGTCGGTTTCGGGGACTATTTATATGACTTTTTTAAAACGTCGGTAATCTCGTCGTCCTCTTCCGACCCGCCCAGTCACTACACCCTATAAGGGCGCTTTTCATTTATCCGCTCAATATGACCCAACTATCTCAGCATTCCTTTTTCAATCCTAGTCATTATATCATCTTTTACGGCGCAACGCTCGGATCGCTATGCTTCTTTATTGTTCTACCTGATTTCTTCTGCCAGACCCAACACTCACAGCCGTACACCAACGACCTACACTTGACAGAGGAAAAAAACCGGCCAAGTGCGAGTCGGACTCGCGCACCGAGGGTTCCGTACAACCTTGCAAATTTATGGTTTTCGTAATTTTTCCTTTATCTATGCTATAAGACGTTGCTTCGTACCAAATTTCAAGATTCTGAGTTCACGGGAAGCACCCTGTAGGTTTTGATTCCCTTGCAAGTGTCGAAAATTTGCGGCATAAACGGCTGCATCTTTTGATTGCGTTGGCTTAGAAGTTTGATTTTTTCACAGCTTCAAAGGACAGTAGACCTGAGTAATTGATATAAATTTCAGCTTCATACCTCCACGCGTTCCTGAGAAAAAGGGTCTTGACAGACGGACGGTCGGACGGACAGGAGGACAACAAAGTGATCCTATAAGGGTTCCGTTTTTTCCTTTTGAGGTACGGAACCCTAAAAAGTATAGGTAGGTACATGAAAAACCTCGTGAGGAAACCAGGAGGCTCCAAAATTGATTCTCTTATGTAACAGCACCTTGGTCTTGCGATGGGTTCACAGAAAAGTTCAATGGTGAAAACTGGGTAGTACCCACACACTTCTCCCTAATAAGATGTGAGCGTATATTTTTATTTCACTTATAATTTTCATGCAAACATTCACCCTTTACCTCACGCCGTAAAATGTCAGATGATTACAGCACCGTTATCTTCTGTTACCGTACATTAAACTGTCAAAATATGATAATATCCACAGTGGCGTGAGAGGACGGGACACGTCGCATCTCCGCGAAAATGTTTTAGGAGCTCGGATAGATTACAGCGTCTTACCAAGTTGAAACATATAAGACTTTGTTGGTGCTGTCACAGTGTAGAAAACAAAGGATCAAGTATACATTTATAGCGAAGGCAGATTACACTTTTCAGCTTGAGTAGCATATAGTTCATCAGCAGTTTCATCCATCCTAAGGTTGTCTGGAAGAGATCATAAAAGCGATAACACCGCCCATTGTACTTTAGTTAATGTTGGTATATCCATATTGTGTTGTTTTTGGTGTACAGAGTTATTGTATTGTATTGTATAGTTCATAAAACGCGGTTGGACCGCGTGGTTTGATTAATTGTTCATAGAAAGCGGATTTCTATAGAATTCGATGTCATCAGTGAGGAAGAACAGCAATACTACACAATCACCTTTTAAGCTTACATAGCACAGAGTTCATGATACGCGGTTGGACCGCGCGGTTTGATTGATTATTCATACAGAGCTGCTGTTTATAGAATTCGGTGAAATCAGTGAAAAACAACAGCACGCAAAGGACTCGAGCTTTTTATTGTAACCATGGTGAAATAAACAAAGACACGTTCTCACCATGCGAGCGACGCTTGGCAATATTAAAATTTCACTGCCATATTAACTCTTCTAAAGTTATCGCTAAAAGTAGTACGATCAAATTTTTCTAGTGTTAACTACGTTAAGACGCTTAGTAGATAAATAATTGAGTCAATTCTGCAAACCAGCCAAAATTACTAATTTATTATTACGTATTCTATGGAGAAGGATTGCTTAAAATTAGGAATTTTAGCTGGTCTGCAGAATCGAGACCATTGCTTGTTAATTGTATGTTTGGTATTTATAAATATTAATCTATATGTATATGTACGTTTATAGAAGCGTTCATCTACTTACCAACAGATATTAGGCGAGAAGCCTAATATTAGTTAAGACAGCAACTACAAACAGGTACTTATAATGTTACTACGACCGGACTGTAAAGTGTACTGAATAACAGAGTGAGTATTGAATAAGTGATAGGATTCGAACAGATTTCGTGGGGACAACAATCCCCAAAGAGGTTTCATTACGACTAATACGCGCGTGATTCTCAGTACGTGCTGGCTGCTTTGGAGGTAATTTTGTTTACTTGAAGTGACTGTGTTCGATGTCAGTTTTTTTGTGCTGCGAAAAGTAATAAAATGTCTACCAGAGAAAAAAAATGATCAAGGAAGTCTACTGTGTGTAAAAGGCACTTAAAATAATTAAAATATTACCCTTCTTTTGGTGCAGTTGAGTAAAATGTAGCAATGACATTTCGGAGATAAAGAAGAATCTGACGAGACCTCGTACTTCAAAATCAAACCATCCTAGTTAGGATCTACAACCAAATATACTCACATACTTAGGTAGATACCTTCGATAAATATTACCATTACAAACAGACGAGTTTAGAGTGCCTTGTTATTAGACTATTGACCTTTTTAAGTGTAATTTTTAATTAAGTACCTACAGAAATAAAACATTTTAATTTTTTTTTTAATTTCTCAAACATCACCCTACTTTTGGTGCAGTGAGGTGAAACGTGATATAAAAAAGCGAAGCGCTGCATCTTCTCGAATGTCTTAACTGCACTAAGAAAATTGGCTACATAAGCCACATCAGGGCCCTTGAGCATTGTCTCATTGACCGGGGCCGACAGCGGTCGTGTTAACTGAAATCGTCTGGAAACATCATCAACAGCAGTTTTGCGCGCTTAAAACTAGTTGTTTATAAAAATCCGTGTCACCTTTGACAAACAATCACACACACTCGATTACTCATAAGTATGAACTGAAGTCAGTAAATGTATCTTTCAGATAAGGACCTAAACACTCAGTGTTTTCTACACTGTAACTCGCAGTGAGCGAGCAACTTTGAGAGAAGGAAGTTCATATTTTCCGCAGGTCGAGATAGCATAAAGTTGGGTTGTCCCCGGAGCCTCGCCTGCTGACCACTCTAGTCACAGATAATTTCCTATTTACGAGCAACTTCGTTAAAACAAAGGAACTCAGACTACGCTGAAGTTGCATTTTAAACTTCATTTTGTTCCGGACGGAGTAGGGAAACTAAAGTTGTTGCAAAAACTATTGAAGATGTGGAAGAATAATTTGCAGTTTAAATAATAATAAAAATGAAATAAAGTTAAAAATTAAAGTGAACTTCTCATACAGAAGAGAGCGTACTCCCACCTCAAAGGTCGGAATAGTAGATTGTTATACAAGGGTCGGAAGGAATTGATAACTTCCACCCGCGTTAAACACTCTACTTTTCATTTCGAATTCAAGGAAAGTAAACAAAAAAAAAAATACAATTTTACAAAAATTCAAACATGCAAAAACGCAATAATACCTAAAAAAAAAACAAAATTGTCAACAATACAACCAAAGAGGTTGGAAGAAAGATAAACTTTTTGTTTTAAACGTCTTTGAATACTACATCATAGAGTACCTAACCTAAATAACATTACAAAAATAATATACAAATCCTTCCTCTTTATAATAATATGTACTTTTAGCCGAGTAATAGTGTTCTGTGCTTATTAGTGTCGATGAAAAACAAGATTTTGAATTTCGGAACAGCTTACCAAATTATTACTCTTTTTTTTATTTTAAATATGGAACGAGTACCGCCCCGCGCACGGGCTATTTTCTGTTGTTTATACCTACACTCATAAGGCCGCACCTTTTTTTCTTATTCTAATTGATGTAAAAAGTTTCGTATCCCTAGGCTACTAAGTACCCAAAGAGGTTGGAAGAAAGTCATTCTCTTTCATAGAGAAACTTTTTCTTTAAACGTCTTTGCCAAATGCAGTACTATTTTTTTTTAATTCATTCCCGCCCTAAGGCCGGAAGCAATTACTATGAGTCTTTCCCGACCGAGGGCGGGAAACACAGCCCTGAATCTCTCTGTGGTGGGAATCATCACTTCCGACCCGGTACTCAGATCAAAGATACACTACTTTCCGAGTATGAGATATGAAAAATCACTTGTGACACTTGAGTTGCATGTGTCCATGTGCGATGGTAGTCACTTACCATCAGGTGACCCGTCTGTTCGTTTGCAAAACAAAACAATAAAAGTTGTTTTTTTGAAAATTATTGAAAAATCAGCCGCCAGTCTTCTGGGCTCTGTCACAAATGGTTCTTCTTTTTCAACATTTATTTATCTGTAGATATTGAAAATAAATTATAGTCTATTTTCTTTGTAAATAAATGTTCTTCCAAAAAACTTCAGCTTAAACTTCTATCGATCAAGTTTTTCAATTTTACCTAATGTTAGTTTTTGCAACGCGTGTCACTCTCACTTGCATCATTCTGTAAAGTCCATCCTACAAGTTTGACACACATTGCGGTGATCGGCTTTACAGTCTCCTTATATCAAGCGACTGTGCATACGTAATTCAATATCAGTGAGGCAGGTTTGCTCATACCCGGGTAGGTAACCCGGGTATGAGCAAACCTGCATATTCAGAGTAACGATGAAAAATATCGTGAGCCACAGCTGCGTCCCCCGAGTATAGATTGGCTCAGAAGGTGGATTACGGACAGATACTGGCTATGTATCTGAATGTTGCCATGTTTACAAAATATTCTCGGTACCCATTTTATTGATAGCAATTTATTCGCGGGTTCTCTGGGAAAGGTTTTGTGTTACCGCTTTATATTCAATCATGGTCTGGAGCTGTGATAGTTGTGGAAGCTCGTATGAACCTTCTATATATGAATTACTAGCTTATACCCGCGGCTTCGCTCGCGCACTTTTATGTCACCCCTTATCAGTTGAATTTTGCAAAATCCTTTCTTAGTGGATGCCTTCACTGTATAAGATATATACAAAATTTCAAGTCTCCAGACCCAGCGGTTTAGACTGTGCGTTGATACATCGCCAATCAGTAAGTCAGTTTATCATTTTATATACAGGGTGGAATTTTTGAACGTCACCTGGAGGGAAAGTACTGTACATACTTGAGATAGACAATTTTACTAAAAGGAAACATTCCTTTATTTTTAAAAAGAAATAGAACTGCATTCACAGATTTTCGAAAATTCGCTTTCCACACCCGGGAATCGAACCGGGTAATATCCGAAAAAATAACACCCTGTACTTTTACGGCATCGATCGATAGGGTGTGTTGTCATACCTAACTCTTTTTTTTACATGTTTGTAAGTATTTATAATTATTTTCATCTCGTCAAAGAAGTTTAAATGCAGAGTATAAAATTTCGGTTCTCTGAAAAGTAACTAAAAAAATATATCGGAATATTTTAAACCAAATATTGGCAATATGTTAATTTACGTAAATACCGAGATCGCAACCGTGTAGTTCAAATATTAAGCCAATATTACTCAAAAAACATATTTACGGGAACATAAATTAAAATAAAAGAAAACATTTCACTGTAACTGTTCCGGTTCGTAGGCTTGGAGAACTTCACGTCAATTCACGGAATACGATGCCTTTGGGATACATTTACAAGAAAGAACAAAATACGGCCATGAAATAACAAAGGTTATGATTTAAACTGAGAAGGATGGCAGCGGATAATGAATTTTAAGTTACTCAATCAAACTGAAAGAGATGGCAACATGAATATTACGTTTGTCAAGAAAGTTACTTAAATAAAATTAATCCTATAAATAAAATAAATAACTTCACGCCTGGAATACCTCTGCCGAGGGGGTAGGCAGAGGTATTCCATTTCTGAATATAGGTACCCACTTTTCACGATAAATTCTTTGTGATCGGTGGTAAGCCTAATGCCGGTCCGCCAGGCGTATTCACGGAGAGATCGAAAACTAATGTCACATATGACAGTTGGTGTCACATATGACATTAGTTTTCGATACCAACATCAGCCCATCTCGATAGATTCGTTTCCGATGTCGATAGACTCGACTCGAATCGAACGGAAACGGTATCGAGTCTCCATGAATTCGCCTACTGGTCTGTTTACACATGTCTCAGAATTGGAGCTAGTGTTAGGTAAATATGTACGTAAGTTTTGAAAAACTCATTGGTACATGCCAGGATTCGAACCCGAGCCTCACTGATTTTCATCGTGTGAAGCAGGCTCTTTAACCGTAAGGGTATCACTGCTTTTTAAATCCTACTAATATTATAAACGCGAAAGTTTGTGAGAATGAATGAATGTTCTTTTTTAAAACTACTACACGGATTTTGATAAAATTTTTATAAACATTATAAACGCGAAAGTTTGTGAGAATGAATGAATGTTCTTTTTAGGGTTCCGTACCTCAAAAGGAAAAAACGGAACCCTTATAGGATCACTTTGTTGTCCGTCTGTCCGTCCGTGTGTACTGTGGATATTATCATATTTTGACAGTTTAATGTACGGTAACAGAAGATAACGGTGCTGTAATCATCTGACATTTTACGGCGTGAGGTAAAGGGTGAATGTTTGCATGAAAATTATAAGTGAAATAAAAATATACGCTCACATCTTATTAGGGAGAAGTGTGTGGGTACTACCCAGTTTTCACCATTGAACTTTTCTGTGAACCCATCGCAAGACCAAGGTGCTGTTACATAAGAGAATCAATTTTGGAGCCTCCTGGTTTCCTCACGAGGTTTTTCATGTACCTACCTATACTTTTTAGGGTTCCGTACCTCAAAAGGAAAAAACGGAACCCTTATAGGATCACTTTGTTGTCCTTCTGTCCGTCCGACCGTCCGTCTGTCAAGACCCTTTTTCTCAGGAACGCGTGGAGGTATGAAGCTGAAATTTATATCAATTACTCAGGTCTACTGTCCCTTGAAGCTGTGAAAAAATCAAACTTCTAAGCCAACGCAATCAAAAGATACAGCCGTTTATGCCGCAAATTTTCGACACTTGCAAGGGAATCAAAACCTACAGGGTGCTTCCCGTGAACTCAGAATCTTGAAATTTGGTACGAAGCAACGTCTTATAGCATAGATAAAGGAAAAATTACGAAAACCATAAATTTGCAAAGTTGTACGGAACCCTCGGTGCGCGAGTCCGACTCGCACTTGGCCGGTTTTTTAAAACTACTACACGGATTTTGATAAAATTTTACTGTGATTAGCTTTTCCATCATTATAAAACATCATCTTTCAGCAAGGGGAAGGGAGGAGAGGCCATTGTTCAGAAGTCTGATAAAGTTTTGCCTATAGTATTATTCTGTAACCATGGTATTTTCCCTTTTATAACTTTAATTTGTGGAACCGCTGGTTTAGGTATTTGTGCATAATCATTGAAACAATACTAAATTATTTCAATGATTGTACTTATGTACAATATGGTACAAAAAAAGACATCTGTATGTTTTTCTTGTATAGAAAAAAGTCGGCTACATGGTGTTTTTTTTACGTAACGCGTGTCTTTTCGACGGCATGTAAAACTATTGGACCCGTCAAACAAACTGAAGAAGTTGCTGATATCTTTTTGGTCTCTATTAAACTAAGGCTGTCTATATGAGTTACGAAGGCTTAACGAAATTAAGAGGAAGGAAAATGGTCTTTAGATCCAATAACGCAACTTCATAATCCCGAACTTGATATTAGTTATGAGAAAACTTCGAACCTAAGTAATTACTTCTATCCATGTTTCGTTTACGCAACAATTTTGTCTATCAGAAGTTGGCCGTGAAGATCGTTTTACCAATAGATATTTTACTTATTATATAGGTTTCAAAGAATATTGGAATTATAGAAACATGTACGAGTAGGGGTTTAAACGAATATTTTCATCGTTAAACGCGGATGAAGCTTGTAAGAATAAAAAAAAATGTTTTGTGTCATTCGGCGATCTCAAAAATGTTGGCTGCGACCTCAAAAACCTACTTTTTTATTAAACTTTTATTAAATTAAAGGATGGATCTGTGAAAATCCCGTAAACAGAGCTCTAAAATTTTATATCCGCCATTTTTCTTTTGTCTGTTGGAGTGTTTCCCATAAATATCGCGTTGTTTAAACCTTCGCAATCAAATAATCCGATGAGTCCACACATAATTCATGTGAACGACATATAACTCGTGTTTATGGCGGAATAAAACACAGGCTTAGTGTAATACACTTTGCGGAGAGTCAAGTACTCTTAACTTAAGAAATGTGCTTCGTATGGTTTCGTATCAAGTAAGTTACGACACTGCGAAGCCCGAAGTCTAACTTTTGCTAAGAATATTAATGGAGGGTCATAAAAATGAGAGTTTCGTAATAGGACATGTATTAGGGTTCCGTAACGCATAATGCAGTATCTTTACTATTATATAATCACTTTTTTATTCACCAGTATATACCTAATATGCTCATACTTCTGTAAAAAACGTTTCTAGTGAACCGCAATAAAAAATTTTCGTACAAAATTCCAACGCTTATAAACATGGCATACTTCTCGTTGTCTACAAAGGGAGTTACCATTATTAAAAAGTGCCCGCCTTTAACTTATTTTTTTAACAAACAAGCACCACACTTTTATATTTCTTACTAGCAGCGCCCCGTGGTTTCATCCGCGTACTTCCCGTTCCCGTGGGAATACGGGGATAAAATATAGCCTATGTGTTATTCTGATATGTTATCTATATAACTGTAAAGTTTCATCAAAATCCGTTCAGTAGTTTTTGCGTGAAAGAGGAACAAACATCCATCCATACATCCATCCATACAAACTTTCGCATTTATAATATTAGTAGGAAGTAGGATTTATAATATTAGTAGGATATTAGTAGGATATGATTACGACCTATTTAATTACATCAGGTTTTTATTCATGTTTATCTCAAATCTATCCTTTAACATTCATGGCAGATACGAGTAAAGATTAGCAAAAGTTTTATTATTTGTCATTCTAACACAGAGTAGTTAACATAAAACCTACTCGATGAGGCTTTACGCCAACCCGACCCATTTCAATAAAAACGCAATTAAAAGGAAAAGATAAGGGAAAAGGGGTTCTGAAATCTACATCTAAATTTATTATTACAAAACCTTGCCTCCGTTGCCGAGTCCGCAAGGGATTCATTCTTAATTGTTATTAATAGTCCCAGATGAGGTGTAGTTACGATTTGTCTGCTTTTTAATTTGGGAAAAAAATGACGAACGCCACATAATAGAATACTTACTACAAGGTAAGAGTATGTTTAAAATTAAAATATATAGTGCACCGTCAACCCGTTCTAATCTCTCAGTTTCATCCATCCTAAGGTTGTCTGGAAGGTATCGCTAAAAGCGATAAGACCGCCCATTGTACTTTAGTTAATGTTGGTATCCATATTTTTGGTGTACAATAAAGAGTTATTGTATTGTATTGTAAGGTACTGAACTGTTGACGTCATCATTCTTAGTACTCAATCGATTCACTTTTTTGGTAGTACGAGTATTATACTCGTAGTATCATTTTCAAATTTTCTATAATTGTAGAATAAAAATAAAGGCCTTTTGGGATAATCTTGAATAATGTAATGAATGATTACCCGCAACTTCATTTCGATACACTCTTATACCCCATTGTACAAGTATCTATGATTGAAAAATACTGGTGTGATAATAATACATTATTTTTATTATTCAAAGTCAAAGTCAAAATTCTTTTATTTCAGTAGGTATAAAAAATACATTTTGAAATGTCAATATAAACAAGGCACACTAAACTCGTCCATGAGGATTGGCTAAATGTAAACAGCAGCCCATCTCCACCGACGAGTTGCTGGTTCCAAATGCAGTACCCCGAGAAGAGTATTAATACTGGTCTGACAGCTGTCAAAACTATCCCAATTTTTAGGATTCTATTCCCAAAGGGACCCTATTACTAAGACTCCGCTGTCCGTCCGTCCATCTATCCGTCCGTCTGCCTGTTCTTCTGTCACCAGGCTGTAAATCATGAACCGTGATAGTTAGACAGTTGAAATTTTCACAGATGATGTATTTCTGTTGCCGTTATAACAATAACTAATACTAAAAACAGAATAAATTAAATATTTAAGGGGCTCTAATAAAACAAACGTGCTTTTTATTGCCGTTTTTATAGAGGGTTTTTTAAATTTAATCATTTTGTACCTAGGCATGTCGTGTCTGTGTTTATAGAGTTAGACTATTTGATTTTATGAGGATTGTCAACATACCTAACGTTTCACCGTAGGACAAACGACTTGACCTCAATAATGAGGGTTACGGAGTATCGTGTACCTCGGTAGCTGGACCAATCCCAGAAATATTTTTGAGTTTCGCGTTAACTCACATGTTTAAATAATATGCCATCAAAAACATAACTTGTAAAAAAACCAAGTCTCGCAACTCAGTTCTTCTACGGTAAAAAGTCATGAGATTCGTGTAATACCAGGTCAGTAAATTTATTCAGTCCCTACTGAAGGGACCTTCTGTCTTAAGTTTTTAAGTAATAGCTAGCCTAACACATCTTATAGTGACCATATCAATATTAAAAATCTTTTATGTTTTAAATAAATAGATTGACTTGGCAATCGCTCTAAACAATGTAATTTAATATAATATGTATCACATGTGAGATACATTGTGTTCTCATGCGATTACCAAGTCATTCTGTTTATTTAATATTGATATGGTCACTATAAGCGGTTGTTAGGTGAGCTAATTACGTAATTACTTAAGACAGTAGGTCCCTTAGTAGGGACTGAATAAACTAACCGACTTGATATTACATGGATCTCACAACTCTTTACTGAGTTGCGAGACTTGGTTTTTTTACAAGCTTTATGTTTGATGGTTGTGTTTTCATGCGATGGCCAAGTCATTCTGTTTATTTAAAATATAGCACATACGCCTTATTTTATCAACGTATTCCCAAGGAAACTAGAACTACGCGTGGGAAATAAACAAATAAATAAAACAGGGTATCGTAAAGACACACGATATAAGAGAAACTTTTTCGTCACACAAAAAGGTTCCGCATCAGAATTTCAAAGCCCTCTTATAAGAAGTTTCACTTCAAAAACAGAATAGTCCCGGATTATTCCCACGGACTAAAACTCAGAGTACACGCGAACACGGCCGCAGGAATTTATTGAAATATGCAATAAGTGACACAGTGTTTTAAAAATAAGTACAATGGGTTTTATCGCTTTAAGCGATTTCTATAAGATATTTTAAAATAAGATACTTAATTGTATTAGCAATAAGTGTTTATTGATTAAACAGAATTCAAGCTTGCCATCAAACTGCTATGCCGTTTGGCGAGTATTTACAAGCTAAAACATTTATTGCTTATTATTTATTATAAATAATATAAAAATAAATAAAAATTAAATTAGTATTTGCATATTTGCTTTTAATCTTAACAGCATTTATCTTTTCTTAATATTATCGCAAACTGACAAAATTACTTATACACTTTTAACTGTTCTGTATCTGACTGTTTGAATTAAACTTTCATAAGTTGGACATAACTCAAATAGCAAAGCAAGTTAAGTGCTTTCCCTAAGGGTTAAACTGAAATAAGTAATCCAGTTAACAGACATAAAGGGTAGCAAGGGACGTAGTTAAATATGCTCATAGTTTTATTTATAGAGCAGTGATAGTGCTTTGGTTAAACAGCCTGCTTCGCATTCGCGAGGCTCGGGTTCTAATCCTGTGGAGAGCGCTTGTTCCAATGAGTTTTTCAAAAACTTTCATACATAATATTTCATTATCACTAGCTCGATGTGAGGAAACCCAGGTCCTACATTAAATTCTCAGGTATGTGTAACAGGCCACATCTAGCTATGGGCTCACCTATCATGTTTAGGGGTCCAAAGATTATTCTCCATCTACATATTTTTTTACAGATATAGAATACCTCTGCCTACCCCCTTTGGAATAAAAGGGGTGTGAATTAAAAAAAACTTACTGTATAGGTATATAAGAAACAACTTTATATCAAAATATGTTTACATCAAAAGTAAAAATGTAACAAATAGAAACAAAAAAAGAAATACAATGAGCGGTCTTACTTGTATGTACACACCAAAGAGATTAAAATATAATAGGGCATAGATGGGACAAAGCGAGAAAAATTTGAAGTCAACATTTATTCCAGGTGGAATAAGTCTAGTACAATTTCGACCGAATGACAGCTCGCGTTCATACGACATGACGCTTGAGCTTCAAACATGCTTCAAAGTTTTGTATGAAAATATTCCCAATGCCCCCTCTATGTCCTATTATATTTTAATCTCTTTGGTACACACCCTCAAATTCCCTCCAAAATTTTCGCTCAGATTCCCTCAAAAATGCCTGCAACATCCAAAAGCTCCTAGAATGTGTTTAAGTAAGTATATTTTTTTGTTATCAAGTCAAAATAAACCTAGAATATTACATTTAAACTTGAAAAAACTCATTTGTCAATGAGGTTCAGTACTTTCATAAAGAAATTAAATTGTAAGCTTTCTCCGTAAGTCTCCAATCATTGGAATTTTCAGTAAAGGTAATGTTATTGTTAAAAGAAGGCCAATTGGGAGTGGGACTCGTGCACCGAAGGTTCCGTATATTTGAAGGATGATATTATTAGTACGCCAAAGAGTTACATTTTAGTGTTTTCGAGACAAAATAACTAAGTTTTTTGTAGAGATTTGTCTAAGATTATGCTTTACACCTAATAAACGTATTTTAATTTAGTCCTGTCTTTGTCTTTCATCAAAGAAAAGAAAATGGATAGAAGATGACCTACCGAATTTAGTCCTGTCAGAGGCTGTATTTTACTCGTGATTTCTTTACTTATGCACTAAACACGTTATGAGAAGCCTTAGTTGACAGGACTAAATTTAATTTGACAGGGCTAAATATCTCTCGTCTCTTTTCTTTTGTAGGAGAAAGAAAATTACATGAGTAAACTACAATAAGTTTAGTCGCTGTAAAGCAGAATCGGGGCCATTGTCAGCTTCAGAAGAAACGTTTTTCTATATTTATTAGGCCTGAATATTTTTTCGTATCGGTGTGATCGATGAACGGAATAATAAAGTGGCAATACGCAGTACGCACACCGTTCGGGCCGGGATAGGATATCGGCTACATACCGGAGGGACACATCTGCATCGCAATGCTCTATTTACCAGAATACGCCTCTCTAATGTAAATAGTAACATGGAACATTTCAACGCCTTTTCCTGCGAACATTCGGTTTTAATGTTCTTTGTGAATCGGTGAGCTGTTTTGTAATTGATTTTTGTTTGCTTATGCTAAGACTAGCAGTTCCCCGCGACTCTGCTCACGTGGTTTTCCTACCCTTTATCTAGGAATTACGTGTTTTTCCAGGAAGAAAAGTACCTAGTATATTTCCTTCTCAGAGTAATTCCTGTGTTTCTGAGTATTAAATCCAATAAAGACATGTTTTGTAGTAACACTGGATACAATACAATACAATGTGCAATAAAAGATTATGAATATGAAAATATTAGGTAAGCTCCGAAGTAGGTATCTTGTTCTGCATCAAATTTTGTCTAAATTATACTCGAATTTGTCACAGCAGGAAAAGGATATACCTAGATATATTAATTTCAACTTGATACCTCAAGCTTTGGTTTGGTCACTTAGAACTTATGGATGAAAGAAGAGTAACGAAAGAGATTTATGGTTCAAATGTTGAAGGATACAAGGCAAGAGGACGCCCCAGAAGGACGTTCACGGATCAAATTAGTGACGTCCTTCAAAAATCTGGTGTCAAGAGTGCAAAGAATAAAAGAGCGTGCATGAAAAGGCTTATGGATGTGATGTGAAGGAAGCGAGGGAAGTGTGCAAAGATCGGGCAAAGTGGCGATCCATCGTCTCTGCCTACCCCAGTGGGAAGAAGGCGTGAGCTATATCCGATTTTGAGAAATAGGGCATCGGACAGCTTGGTAGACAACAAGGACAACGTATAAGGATTCAATTTTGTTTCATAATGTGGTACGGAATTCTCAAAAAATCTCGTATTCAAAATCAGTATAGAATGTCGTGAACAAAACCTATTCGTATTTACATTACACAAGAATCATGCGTATGTGGTTATACGCTTACCGTTAATACCTCTGTCAACGCTTATGATGAGATTATAAACAACGTTATTTCCTCAGACGCTGAAGCCATTCCCGTGATCCAACTAACGTATACCATCTCGTTTCCGCGTATGAATAAAGTCGCAGTTTATTATCACCCGTCTCATTTACATTACGAATGGCCGGCATATTTCTCGGCAGGTGAGCTTCAGTCGTAGGTACTTTAATAATCCCTTGATTTTGTTTACCGTAGCCTAACGAGACCTCACTAATGGGGAGGCCGACACTCGTAAATAACTGAATAACACTTAGTGTTGGGAGTGCCGCAACATTTTAGGGTGTCCCCGCGGTCTATACGAGCAATTAAGGGAGTAATACCCTTCCTGCGGTCAACTTGTTTAGCAGTTTTATAGTTTTCCCGGACGTAAACGTTGATAGATCGCGCTTTGTGTTCCAAGAATTTTCGTCATTGCCGAAGTTTATTTATTTTAGGACTCTCGTGTCACAGTTTTGTGCTTCATTTGTCGTTGTAATCTTCAGTCGTTTAAACTTTGCTAACTTTGTAGGAACATTACGAATACTTACAGTTTTGTAGGGAGTTTGATGCGATAGAGTACAGTCCTTGCAATCTACGAAGGCGAGCAGGCTTCACTTGTGATAAGCATCTATCAGTATGTAACTTGTTTTGTTTTCTTCATTATGGAGTAGGTATCATTTGTAACATTATCAATGTCCTTTACCTATACTCTGTAAACATATGAATTGTTGCGTTTTTGAAACCAATGTAAAGCCACTATTTTGCGTCATAGTGTGTATATGTTATAGTCAAACCTCGTAGCTCCGGCGCTCCTAGGTTTTACTAATCAAGCCTCAGATCTGACTTAAAGTCTTAGTGAAAGCCCAAACTACTTCGAAAACATGGCGCTCCTACCCATTACTTCGGTTAGGTTAGGTTAGAACTGAGACCAGAACGATGCGAAGTGTATCGAGAGCCCTCAGTATCGTTTGCCGAGCTCTAGAACCAAAGTTTTCCGAAAATGCGTTAGTTGCTAGAACTAGTCAAACCTAGGAGCAACATACATATACCTTTAGATGTATGTGTCTAAGTAAGTAACATTTACTCAAACACGTTGCGGTCTTACTCGGTGAGGGATGGTGCGAATAGGGGAAGGCAAGTGTAGACATTGACTCCAGTTGGCAGCGTTCCAATTTATTGACGCTATGTCTGCCAGCCCCATGATGCTTATGGCTTATTGGTTTTGACGTCACGTAATGCCACGTCTACACCCAATTCCGTTGGGTATTTATACCAATGACTATAAAGTGTCTGTCTGTGATTTTAAAATAAATGCGATGCCAAATCAATAATCATAAATGACAGTTGTTAGAATTTTTGTCTATGTGAATGCTTGTCTCGAATAAGCACCGAAACAGCTCTACGGATTTCAATGTATATTATAATAATAATAAAATTAGTTAACAATTACTAAACATATTTATATTAACAATAATAAAATGTATATTGATTTACAAAAGGTACACAACAAAAACACATAATATACTAAGTTATACATAAATAACAAGTATTCAAATGCAGGTAGTACTAAATTCGATAACCAAGTACTGTTGGTTAGTTCGATCACTAAAACTACGTACCTACATTTCGTGTTTTGAATATTTGTGGAAAAAAGGACATTGAAATTGTAGGATTTGTGTGTAGTTATTTAAAAAAAGGGTTATTTATTTTATTTTAATATTACCTATAGGGATTGAAATTAGTATTGTACTTTAATTTTCATAATATTATGTTCCATTCCAATATTTTGCAAGGTTCAGAAGTTAAACAGGGTTCAGGGTTTAATAATAAATAATAGCGCCTGTGGGTACCTAAGTTTAACGTTTATCTCGAAAAATAATAAATTAATTATTACCTACCAAGCGCTATTAAGCATGTATGTTGCTAGCAATACAATTATACTTGCCACTAACTTCAACGCCGCACGGTGAAACAGGAAATTGTACGGTACAGGAGTGACTCGATACTAATTTGCTGTTACATACATTATTGCAATATGGCATAGTAATATTCATGCAATTTGCTTACAACAGATAGTGGATATGAGCTCCTAGTATCCCTGTTATAATAATACAAAATTAACTTGCTTTTATTAATACATTATTTAAACTGTTTTTACAACTACGAATGGTACATCTTTACTGATCCCTACTTCCCTTATTTCTAAGCAAATAATAAAATTGTAAGTGCCAAGTCTGTACGTTAGAGATATTATAAGATTACTTAGTATCCGGTCCGGCGATGGGCTCACCACCTATCACGTTTAGGGGTCCAATATATCTCGTGAAATGTGGGTATATGCAGTAATGAAATACCTCTGCCTACCCCCTCGGGGATAAAAGGCGTGAGATTATATTTATATATTATTATTTTATATACTTAGTATGCGGGGGGGTCTTTATAATACCAATAAAGCCAATATAAATATATTCTTTTGTGTTTGTCCGTGTGTTTGTACACGCATCACGCACTGTACCAAATGGATGCGGTTACCATGGTTGTATTGTTGCCGGTCTAAATTAAAATCTGGTACTTATTGTTTTTATCTTAATACAATGCCTAGAATCCGAGTTATACATACATGGTGTTTTTTTAACTGGGTGAGTAAGGGGATGAAGTCGCGGGCGTTTGCTAGTACCTAATAATAAATTATATTTATAGGTGGGACACAATTCACACACGGTTATTTTAGTCCCAAACTAGGCAGGGGGTGTACCAAAAAACTGGTAAATATTACTTCAATAAATATTAATCAACCAGACAAGAAGCCAACAAGCATGTTCATGCACATAAATATTGGCCCCGAGCGGGGATCGAACCCGCGACAGGGTCACTACCAACTGAGCCAACAGGCCAGTCAGAAATACAGAATAGTATAGATGCGTAAGTACCTTAACTTCCAACAAGCCATCACAACTTTAACAATAGACTTAAAAAATAGTTATATATGAACAGAGGAGCTATCTAATTTTCTCATTTTCTTTGAGCTTTGATTAGCTGCGCTCCTGAAATGGCTTCAAGTGCTTTATTATCCACATTTATTGCTATTTTCTTAAGATGAAGACCCAAGAAAGAATTCTGGAGTTAATTATATCCAGATCCCAGCGGTTGATTCTTAGAAAAATATAAAGGCGTGTTTCAAGTTAATGTTATTATTATATAATGTGGTGATACTATCACGCCGTACCCATAAGAGGGTTGACAGGAGTTGTCCATTTCTGGAAGTACCCCACTTTTCACCGGTTTCTTTTTGAGATCTCTAAAGTCACAAATTGATAAGATAAATTCAAAATGTGTAATAGGGAAATGCAGGCAGTTTTCTGAGCACTGCTCAGGTCCTACGTAAAGTAAAGAAAAATAAAAAACCTTTTTTTTTAACAAATGTTAGAAGTGTGATTTTAGATTTGCAGAATTTTTCAAAAAATCTTTCGACTCAGCCAGTAGGTACCAACTTGCGTTTTTACTAGAGTATTAGGTAGTTCTGTGGCGGTATAAGATTAATGTCATCATAAAAAAAAAGTGGGACACCATTTACACACGGTTATTCAGTCTCAAACTGGGCAGAGTATGTACTATGTGTACTAAGCAACTGATAGACATACTAAAATAAATATTAAACAAATAAACATAAACCCAAACACATGTTCATGCACACAAATGTTGGCCCCGAGCGGGGATCGAACCCGCGACCTCCGACTCAGAAGGCAGGGTCGCTACCAACTGAGCCAACAGGTCTGTCTGAAAATGACGTGTATTTTTTAATTTAATCTTATCAAGTATAAACGCACCTTTAAATGTTACATGATCTGAGCCAGAGTGTTATCTAGGGGGTAGCAAGCGGCAGTAAAAGTCTGTAGCGAAATTATAGCACGCGATATATTTGCTAGTCGTAAAATAAAGTTGAGCGATAAAATTGTTTGGCCACTGTGTGTAATATTGTGGAATTAGGTCGTGGACGATCTTAATGAGGTTTCATCCCCACAAAATCGGGGTTGAGATGTAAACACGGCTTTAAAAATGAAAAGATAAGCTTTGGAAGGAAATTTTAAAAGTTGCAATAGTTTTAAAATACATATTTCTAAAGTTAGTATAGTTGATTAGGTTTCGATATTAATAAATAAGTTACTCGTATACTGAAATTTATTATAGTAACACACTAGCTTTAGTCCGCGACTTCGTCCCCGCACTGAGCCATTTAAAAAAACACTCCTTATGTATAGAAACGTAATATACCAAATTTTAAGTTAAACCTGCAATAATACAATTGTGAAAACCGCATTCCATTTCGTGCAGTAGTTTTTGCGTATTTACAAACAGTATTAATTAATTAATTAAACATAAGGAGAAAGAGATAAACATACATCACTAGCTCGACGGTGAAGGAAAATATCCTGAGGAAACCCGCAGGTCCCAGACATTTCTGAGACATTTGTGAAAGACCCGGTCCGGCGATGGGCTCACCACCTATAAGTCCAAAGAATATCTCGTGAAAAGTGGGTATATCCAGAAATGGAATACCTCTGCCTTCCCCCTCGGGGATAACAGGCGTGAGATTATAATTATTATTTACATACGGAGAAAATAATTTGTGTTTGGCTTCTATAGTTAAAAGCGATAAGTCCGCCCATTGTACTTTAGTTAGTGTTGGTATCCATAATGTGTTGTTTTTGGTGTACAATATAGAGTTATTATGTTGTATTGTATTGTATTGGTGTAAAAGAGAACACTGATAGTTTTAATAAATATCTATGTTAATACAATCGGCCAGTTACAATTTTATTATTATGTACATAGATTATTTAAACTTATTAATTTAGGAAGTAGCATAAAATCTATTTTGTTTTCGTAAGTATAAAGTGTATGCAATGGTATAAGAGGCATTTAATGTAAATCTGTTTAGTAAAGCTTAAACCTAAAATTGGCATTCAGTTTAATCGGAATATCAGATTCAAAAGTAAAGATAAAAAAATTACAAAAAGGGAAAAAGTAATACAAACAGAAACTTCCACAGCAATATTATTGAATCAGATTGGTTATTTCAATTGAAAAGCAAATAAATGATGTCTTTGTGTTTATTTATACACAGTCTGATGAATATCAGTGTTTCAGCTTGAGCATATGTGATAGAAATATGCAAATATACACCCTTGTTTTAGTTATTCTAAAATACTCTACATTTATGGATAGGATACCTATCCTATTAATTTATCCTAGTCATATTAAATGGGATTCTTGATGTATGTAATTCGTTCAGGTAATAAAGGATCGACGTGATTTAATGTAGGTATATAAATTGTTAAAAGTTCGGAAACTGGCAAAGGGTAACTTTTTATACCGTAACGTGGAAAAAATCACGGAAAAAAGCTTGTACTTGTATTATACACGTTTTAACGTGAAAACTTACGTACAAAGATATAATTACGGTGAAGGAAACCAACTTGAGAAACCAGCAGGTCCCAGTTCCAAAATTAAAAACTGTTTCTGAGGCATGTACAGGAAGTCCGACGATTAACAACCATTCGTCATTCCTCACGAACCCTCACCCTTGAGGTATACCAGTTCGGATTCGTATGTGCGACATCCATTATAATATACTGTAACAAAACTTATTAAGCTGATAGCGAGTGATTTGCTATATCTGTATGTACCCATGTATTTGAGAAGTACCTATCTCTCAAGTCTTCATCAGATTTTTACAAAACTTTTATAGGTATACCAGTTGATATAAAAATATAAGTGACAAATTGAGAACCTCCTCCTTTTTTGAAGTCGGTTAACAATTCATTTACAGAATAGTACCGCTCATTATTCTTTGGTCTGTAACGTGAAGCATGGAGCATCATGCGGCGTGCAGCTAAGCGACCTCCAGTTCAATTAAGATCCGCACTACCGATACGTTTTGTGCTGCCACTACGTACGGTCCGCAAAAACAAAGACTGTCACGATTCGCAGCTCGTTCTTTTCCAATTACATTCTTTTATTTTGTTGTTTTTATAGACATTTTGGGCTAGAGAGATATATTTTTGGCAACGGAACTGTTTCTTATCGATGGAAGATTAGTCGCTGGTATATTTTGGAAGCTTGTGTTTTTTACATCTACATAATCAAGAGTGTGATATGTTTTAAAGCCAAGTTAAATATTTTTTGAGTGATGGCACTGATTGATAAAAATACCAAATGGTGTTTTTAGCTTTAATTGCTTACGAATAATACCATAAACATGTCTTATTAAAAAGGAGACGTTTCAATTTGGGCCTGCACATTGTACACCACCGTGAAATATAGAGAAAAATCTAGTGATTATCAGAAAAATATTTTAAAAAATCATTTCGATCTGTTTAACTTGCACAAAAGTAATTAAATGTATGAACCGATTGATGGATGTGGATGAGGCACGTGAGGTATGCCAGGATCGTAGCAGGTGGCGGGCTGCTGTCTCTGCCTACCCCTTCGGGAAAAAGGCGTGAGCATATGTATGTATGTAAAAGTAATTAAACATCTATGAATCCGCATTAAATCATATTGAAATAATACTATTTCTAACTTTTTAAGCCCAATTTCCATGTTATTGTGAATTAGTCCGACAAACATCAAAATAATGTCAATTGTCATTTACCGGTCAGGTTGCAATTTTTTTTTTTGGTCGCCGCCATGCTAGTTCAATGAAAATTAAAGTTTATTGTACAACTAAACTAGACAAATATGAGCAAAATCATGAGTAAAACTATAGTTATTTTATTTATATTTATTTAAAAAACTGGTGTACATGGTGCAGGCCCAGTCTCCATACATTCATGAAACGTCTCCTTTGATACACTGATTTTGTCCTGCTACCACTTTATCAAAATCCTTGATAGCAAAAAATGGACCCAGAATATAATTTCAAGTTAGACTTAATAGAAAGAGACGAGGCGTCACAAACAAATTAATTGAATCGAACTAGAGCACGAACCAGTCTACGAAAGAGTGTAGAGTGACTGGCTTGAAGTTTGAAAAGTAATTTCATGACAAAATTATTTTATTGACGTGAAGAAGTAACATGTTAGACATGACAAACAAATTGTGAGTGCGAGCGCTTTAGTGCTTGCATATTTTTATAATGCTTAAAAGGATTCATCTCAGCTTGTGCTGCATCACTAGATTAGCGCTTAGACTATACAGGGAAGGATTACTAGTTGCTTTTTATTTGAAATAGTTGTCCCCCTCAGTTTCACTCGCGTAAGTCCCGTTCCCATGGGAAAATTATAGTTTATGTTACTTCCACAAAAGTAAGCTTTCCATTTAGTTTAGTGTACACTGTCATTTGCACGTAAGTTTGTCCACTTTACAAGATCAAAATTAGCCTATATATAACTTCACGGTTCCCGAATAACCTTTACGCAAAAAATCTGGCCGCTTAGCAGCTTCGTTGCTGCGTGGAGGACAAAGAATATAACTTTCACCAGTTTTAATTTTAATAAGATAAGATTTAGTAGTTGATATTTAATTTGGTTCATCTATTTTCATGGTACGTTGGCAGCATCGCTCTTTTTTCCAAGATAAGCTGGTATCGTATCTCAATGTAACGAAGATGGATGAAAATACTTCAAAGCTTGTAAAATATAAGCCCCTTATTTTTTGTCTTTACATTTAAGAAATTGCGCCAAGATATAACTGTAGAGATCTGTTGGATAATTCGCGTTCATTTGATTTACGACATTCGTAGTGTCGTTTCTCGCTTTTACTGTTTCTGAAGTGGAACGAATTGCTAAGGCGTTTAAGGCGACTGTAGCCGCCAACGGCCTTGGGCTTCAGGGCGGAGTTCTTGGGGGCTTGGTGTTCCATTCAGCCAAAACTACTATCTTTAGTACCTATTATAGGTACCTCACTATCCTGACTTTGCACTCTAGCTATGTGACTCGGACACAAACCCATATGAGGATTCACGAAGTTGAATAATTCCACCCATTTTAAGTGACTATTCCACACATAGGCAGAAGACGGAGGACGCAAAACGATGGCGTAGTTTCGTCGAATCTATCCGGTCCAAACTGACTGTGAAGCAAGTCGTGGACGGTGTGAGGGGCGGTGGAGAGCTCTCATTCGATTATCTTACCCTTATTATTACAGCCGAGTGAGTATGGGCAAAGGTTACCGTCTTATAATTTCGAGACTAAAAATAGGAGGAAACGACCGGTTGCTGACCCTCCTATAAAAACCTAGAAAGCAAAATTGTGGAAGAGTTCTCCTGCCACTTCACCATCAACTCCACTAACCATAGGTAGTATGCATTGTGACGGACGAGCATAAAATGCTTGGCAACTCTAATATAATATATAATACTAATAAAAGTAATATTATTATTATTAATACAATCGCAACAAATAAAATACTAATCATTGAGTAGTTCAGGTAGCCCAATCTGGTCTTCATCATCAGTTCCACTTCACCAAATGGTGCTTACCAAGAGTAAATGTACTAGTTAAACCCAAATTGCAATAGGTGTACACTATAATATTCATAGATTTATCGCACCCTTAAAATGAAAGTGACCCAACTCAAAATTCCTGTATTTTCTGATTTTGCTATAAACTGACCTGAAACATCCTATTCTAAACCCCTATGGAGAAAAAGAGACCAAACTATAAGTAAAAGGGGGACCGCCGATAAATCGGTCACTTTAGTTGATCACGGTATTTACCTATGCATGTCGTGTGAAAGAGACCAAACTAGTATTGCGTCAAAAGAGGTAGCGAGTAGACGAGTACAACATCGACGGATCTCGAATTATGCCAGTTTATTGGAAATACTGTAAAAGTAAATAACATTTCTTTTTTTTGTACTAAACTGACCACTTTTTTGAAATAAGTCTGTTTATAACAAAATATCTATTAGATTTTATTGACTGTTTTATATTGGGTTACTTAAGTGCTAACATTAAATAAAAGAAGAAAGACACTTATAGGTATAGGCCTCTTTAGTAGTATATATTTTTGCCATAAAGTGACATAATTTGGAACTACTTTATGTTTAATGTCAAAATAAATATTTAAAATACATTTAAATTGAATATGATGTTACTAATATGTACATTAAAGATCAATACATATACCCGCGAAAAAGAAATCATTTCCGATGAAACACGGTAAAGATACATTAAGTTTATTCAAATTTACACGCTTTTGAAAACTTTCTTGCTCATTTCCCACAAATTGCGTTTTTTGACTTAGGTCGCTTTCGTTCTGGGGGTGCGTTATAATATTGGAAAAGTTCCCTCGATTTCTCGAGGATCCCATCATCGGATCCTGACCTGATGAGTAAGGTTCTACCTGGAAAGTATACGATTTCAAACGAAAAAACAATTTCCCGAATCGCAGAAAGCAGTCTTCGAGTAATCTGGGAACACACAAAAAAAGAAATAAAAGATTTCGACACTGATAACTTTCTCTTTTTTTTTAAGTTGCTTAAATAAAAAAAACGATTTAATGAAGGAGATTCGTGAAAGCTAACATGGATCATGGTAATAAACATTGTCTATGTACATCTTTTCCTCATTTTATATTGTGTCTAATAATGTTATTAGCCGACTTCAAAAAAAGCGCGAGGTTCTCAGTTAGTCGGTTTTTTCCCCGATTACTCGAAGTCGACAGGACAGGTTCCGAAAATTCTTTTTTTGTTTGAAATCCTATACTTTCCGGGTGTTGTTCCCACTATCATTAAGTCAGGATCTGATGATGGGAGTCTGGAGAA
The DNA here is from genome assembly GCA_963855545.1 of Ethmia dodecea. Taxonomy (NCBI): domain Eukaryota; kingdom Metazoa; phylum Arthropoda; class Insecta; order Lepidoptera; family Depressariidae; genus Ethmia; species Ethmia dodecea. The sequence continues at coordinate 9,927,751 of OY979457.1, forward strand.
ATCAAGAAAACTCTTCAAATATTATAGGAACATCTATAGTGATTTGCGAATTGGGTGTTTTCCGACCGATCCGATCCGGTTGGGTACAGCCCGATGTGGTCCGATCCGGTCTGGTTAGATCCGTTCGGGTTCGATCTGATCTGAACTGGATAGGTCCGGACCGATCTGATCAGACCAGACCAGGTCAGATAGGATCAGATCGGACCCGATAGGCCCAAACCGGATAGTACCGGACCTGATTGCATCATATTGGATGGGATCGGACCAGATCACATAAAATCGGACCGGATCGGATCAGACCACATCAGACTGAATCGGATCAGGTCACATCGGACCGGATCGGATCCGTTGCTTACATTACTATGGTTGGTATGGTAATGTTTTGCATTAATAAAATAGAACTCTAAAGAGTAAAAAACAGATTTTAAATTGTATGGTTTTCTTTATATCTCTATATGCCATTGTCAGAACTGGACTACACGGCCAGCACCAGCTTTCAAATAAAAAAATAATCACCAAATTCGGTACACCCAGTCTAAAGTTCTGAGGAAACAAACATAAAAAAACATGCAGCCGAATTGAGAACCTCCTCCTTTTTTGAAGTCGGTTGAAAATCCATTATATTCAGTTCCACTTCAATAAATTGAGGTTTCCAACAACAAATAAAACACCCCTATTGTTTCCTTGAATCAATCTTTATGTTTTGTATCCCTTACCCGACTGCCTCATAAGGATGATGATGTTTGTTATTACTTGTTATGATAAAAAATTCTGAAAATAATAGTGTCGGCTTCTACTGCCGTTATGAAGACCCCCAAACACATACGTTTTTCTTATATATCTTATATATGTACAGAAATCAGTTACAATTTTATTATAATGTATGTATATATAGAAATGCATAGTTCAACGTTTTAGTTGTATTATGTTTATTTATAATTATTCTTTGCGAAAGCCTTACGTGTTTATTTATATAAGTACATGCAAGTTACTAGTAAGTACGGCGATGGGCTCACTACCTATCACGTTTAGGGGTCCAATGTGTCTCGTGAAATGTGGGTATATTCAGTAATGGAATACCTCTGCCTACCCCCTCGGGGATAAAAAAGGCGTGAGATTATATATATATATATATATATATATATATATACATATATATGCAAGTTATTTGCCGACGCAGCACAAGAAATCGAATCGACCTCCGGTCTTGGAGGGGGAGTGATGTAGCGACACTACATAGGACGCGCCAATAGAAGGCCGAGTTACATAGAACGCGCCAATAGACGGCCGAGTTCTAAACCGCTCTATCGGAGTTTTCTAATGAGTTTGTATAAATACAACTGTCCAACATCAACCGTTGGACCGCGGTCCCCAGGCACGATCACCTCGCCTGGCGGAAGATCTTCCCTTTTCACAATGGAGGAGCATTCCACCTCCGCTCCTCCATATGTTCATATTCTAAGCTTTTGGAAGAGGTAGGAGGTGAGATTTAAAAAAAAATTTGAGTAAAAAAATTATTAATCGAAACATTATTTTAAATGTATACGTATATTTACACCAATATTACAAAATTCGACATATTTAATTTTTTTATAAACCAGTAACAATTTTTCATATTTATTTATTGTGTTAAAAGTTTAAAAGACATCCCTCTTTGTACACTGTACTACACATAAAATGCGTAAAAATTCGAGCGCGCAGCGGCAACGCGGCGCGCGGCCTCTCTCCTTGAATGTCTGCGCTGGACTGGCTCCCGTCGCCCCCGCACGGACCCGCTAGAGACGATTTGTAGTGAAACTGCTATTTCGTAATTTGCGTAAAAACTAATTGGTCTTTTAAAAAACTGAACTATAAAATTTTAGATAGATGAATTACCAATGTTTTCCCGCAAGAGCTATGAAAATATCTCTTTTAGTTTAGAAGAAGAAGCGAATTTAAAATTCAAAACAGCCTTGTTGCAATAATTTTTTTCATATAGTAAATAATGTTCTACAACATTTTCAAACTATGAAAATGAAGATTATATATCAACGCTTAAGATATATTTTTTCTGGAATTTTGTGATTGCTCGTTTATAAGCCTTATGCCTTCAAAGATGACCATTTCACGACACTACTCGCCTTAAGACATTGTTGCTTTTGACAGCGATAGATATATTGATGCGCGTCTCCATTAACCCTTGTGTGTTTATCGTGCAAGTTTTATCAGACGTCATCAAACCATATAGCCCACTGCTGGGGTAAGGGACTTCACACATGAGGAAGTATGGGCCTTATCTCCAACGCGAGCCCATCGCGGATGGAGTGTTGGCGTCAGACAAATGGCCACCTGTCAGAATTTTTCAAGCCATCCAATTGAAGTTTCTTTATGTCTTCCTTTCTGCGTAAATACAATAACGGTGTAACGATGTATGGATGTATGGATGGATGTTTGTTCTTCTTTTCGTTCGATTTTAATGAAAGTTTACAGTTAGCTTATACATCAGAATAACACATAGGCTATATTTTATCCCTACGACGATTTTATCTAGACGGGAACTACGCGGGTGAAACCGCGGGGCGCTGCTGGGACTTACATACCAAAAAATATTGATACCATTAAATTTCGGTATGACGTCATACAGTTATTTTTCGGTAGTTGCAGCATTTTGATATGATTATTTATTTTGGTACTAAAATCAAAACGAGTTTTGATACCATTAATTTGGATACTAATATTGGTTTTAGTATCAATTTTTTTGGTACTAATATTGGTTTAGATACCTGGTATAGATATGGTATCAAAATTTGGCATTGAACTTTGTGAGCAAGATTTAGAAATAATAGTGCAATTGTAGCCGGCGGCGCACGTTTTTACAAGCTTTTATTTAGTTTCACCTGTCCCGTTGTAATTAAATTTTGCAACTTAAATTTGACCCACTTCCCGGTTACCGATTGAGCTGAAATTTTGTATACATATGTAAAACGCGTGACAATGCAATATTATGATAACATGGTGCTGATCTGATGATGGAGCTGGAAGGTGGCCATAGGAACTTCGCAATGAATCGACACAACCTCATCGAGTTTGGACTCGTTTGAATCGTCTTGACGAGTAATTTGTCTTTCAATGGTAACCAGGGTCTGATGATGGAGCTGAAAGATGGCCATAGGAACTCAGTAATTAAACGACATAATCCCATCGAGTAAGGGCTCGTTTGATTTGTCTTAATGAGAACTTTAACCTTAGAGGGTATTAAAGGTCTGATGATGGAGCTGGAAGGTGGCCATAGTATCTCCGTAATAAAACGACATAACTGCATCGAGTTTGGGCTCCTTTGATTCGTCTTGACGAGAACTTTGGTGATAGATGGTAACCAGTGTCTGATGATGAAGCTGAAAGGTGGCCATAGGAACCATAACTAAGGTAAACGCAGCTATCAACGACCCATCGAAAATCTGCAGGTATTGCCGACCCATTCTGCTTATTCTTATTTTTATCGGTTTGGAACGATTTGAGTCACAAGAGAGTATAGTATACACACATGTTTGTATGTTTTCTAATAAATTTACTGGTGTTAGGTACATAGGTTCACGGGAATGTGACCAAATACGTTAGTTTCTGTGAACGTAGCGAGTGCGCCGATCGTGTCATACTAACCCTTACTTCCTCAGGTAAGTACTCGATTTTTTTGCTTAAGATATTTTATATATAAATATTTACGATAAATTTATTCTGAATAACTCAACATATTCCTTTATTTGTATATTCCACATTTCGCAACTAAATTATTATGTATTAAAGGAATTTTTAAAAGTATTTTTGAAATTAAAATAGAACGGCAATAGCTGCAGTGCATTTTAGTAGTGCAGTCATTGCCGACCCATGGATCGGCAATGGCTAAGAGGTTATGCTTTATTTTTTCAATTTTTCGTTAATGCTTACAATAATTAAACAAGTTTTTATAACACCATTTCAATCGTAAGTATTCTAAAATTATAAGCATCTATTAGCGACATACACCATGTTATATTATAAACTTGTTTTTCCACGATAAACTGCCACGCATTATTAAACATTTAGACATGGGATATGAAAGAAACTACTTAGAGTTTTCTTCGTATTTATATGAAAATGGTGTATTTTTTTATAGTTTAGGACTAAATCAACAAATTATTGTATTAAATCGGATGGGGAAATAAATTACAATTAATATCGATTATTTTTCGTGGCTCGTTAAAAGATTTGTTCATTTTTTTATTGAACACTGATTACCGATCCATATGAATCGGTGATTGCAACAAAGAGAAGCTATCACCGATTCTATACCGAATAATTGGTATTTTTGGATTAACGGTATGTAATGTCTAAAAGTAAAGCTACTAATTTGTTTCAATATAATGATTTGATTCAATAAGTTAGGTTCGTTTTAATTTCATTTCATGTCATTAAATTTCATTTTCATTTCATATCCATAAAAAAAATACTGAAGACTTGGCTGTATGTATAGTTCCCTTTGCCTACCCAGAATAGGTGAAGAAAACAAAAAAAAACTCTGCTTTTACGGTTTGCGCGATTTTCCAAAAATGTTAGTCGAGTTTATTGTATTTTTATTATTTTATTAAATTGCTTAATTTTTCGCAACTGTATTAAAAATAGTTATTAAGTACACGTGCGGAACCGTCATTGCAACTTGTTCCGACAGTCAACCCTTACCTTCGGCTGCGCTAAACTTGGGAAGTTCGAAGAAAATTTATAGGTTTTTTGGGAAATAAAACAAAGGGGCTCGACTTTAGAACAAGGAACCACGCCGATTGACTTCATATTTTTTTCTATAATAGACCTGGCCAAGACATATTAATTCCCAAAATTTCAACACGCGGAAACTTTTAGTTTTTAAGATATATTTTTTTTTATATTGGTGAAAAAACAGTAAATTATTCTCAAACTGCACGAAAAAGACAACTATCCATGTCAAATTCATTAGGTTAGGTTAGCATGTTAACCAGAACCGAATTGGCCCCTTTTAAGTAGTCTGTCCCAAAAACAAATACTACTCACACCTAAGATCTAGGTTAGGTTAGGTTAGTATGCTAACCACAACGCACGCGCCGAGCGAGCGGAGCGAGCGTACCGCGGCAGCGGTCGGCGCGTGCCAGAACCGAATTGGCCCCTGTTATGTAGTCTGTCCCAAAAACAAATTCTACCAAAAAAAATATATTTTTTTTAATAGGCGGTAGCGATTTTTACGCCGATTTCAACTGATGAGCTTTTTTTTAACAGGCGGTAGCGATTTTCATGCAAACTTATTTTTCAAATATCTCTTAAACTAGGCATCTCCGCGCTCTGGGAGGGGGTGGGGAAGGTAGGTAGCCTCTCCCCCCCTCCCCCTCCGCCCCCCGCGACAATCGGGGTGGTTCCTTGTTCTAAAGTCCTTCCCTCAATTTGATTTAATGAATGTTATTCTATTTACCATTTCTATTAAAGTCTATTTTCTTATATTACTAAAATTTAATTTATGTCCACCGAGAAATCAATACCTTTATTTTTATTTAGGTCCAAATGTGAAAACAATCTTTTAAAGAATCCACAAGCATTCCGAGGTTCACTGCGATTAGTTAGAAAGCATGGGCACTAGAAGAAGAAATCTACATAACAATGAATTTCACGTTGGTTCTATTCATTTTTTTTTCACCCCTTACAGGGTAGGCAAAGGCATTACGCCATGCAGCCTCGTCATTACTTAATGATATCCTTGAGTAAATGGCTCTGCTTCAGAGTCCATGCACAAAAATACAGTGTCTTCAACACTTTCTACATCCTTAACTTGGTTATCAACAGTAAAATAATAGCATTTTTACTGAAGACTTCATTGTGACTTCTTGAGGAAATCCAAAAATGTCCATATCTCGCATTTTATCGAATTTCCCATTCACTGCACACTTTCACGGACACTTGCCACATAATAAACTATCACTAATATGATGAGTCAAAACCCGAAATACACAGCAAAATGAAAATTATACAAAAAACATGACGTCCCTCTTCGGATTCCCGCCAAAAAGTTTAAAGTCAAGTTCATCTCCATTTTCAGATTATTTTAGTAACTATAATTATTGTAATGAATCAAGTACAAAAATGAGAAGCAAATAAAAGTAAACGGGACATTTTGAAACGGGATATTTTGGGAAAGGGATATTTCGCTCAAATTAATAATTATTTTGAGAATCGAACGTGTAGGTAGGTATTCTGTGAAAAAAAGTATGCTTTATTTACTTACGGTCGGTGTTAGATTCATAAAAATCGGTAATAGCTTCAAAGCGTTTCGGTTGGGTCGGTGATAGAAACAATTGACTTCAACAATCCTTTGATTATTTTTTCAATTAAAACATGATATTTATAAACAAGTGAAAATATAAATATAAAATATACAATCTATATTTAAATATAAAATAAAAAAATCTGGTGTGTTTGCAACCACTACCCTTAATTCTAATAATCAATTTCAAAACTTGCTTAAGGGGGTCGGTAATAGCTGCGTTTACCTTAATTGATATGTAAACTTATTAAAATATAAAATAATTCTTACTAAAAAGTTAAAAATTAAATAATATTTTCTATAGACTGGCATAGGTTTCATAACTGTACACCAACATTCGACATTTCATGTACTTTCAACTTTAGGTATGTTCAAGAGGTTAGATGCCTTTTACAAAAGGGTTGTCGCACCACCCCGGGCGGGGGCCACGTAAGAAGCAAGCCCGGGAAAGGAAGAGCGTGAGATTGAGGTGTGCCAGTTGGAACATAGGGACGATGACCGGAAGAGGAAGAGAGCTAGTGGATGTATTAAAGAGAAGACGAATAAATGTGGCGTGCTTACAAGAAACACATTGGAAAGGTGCGAAAGCTAGGGAGATTGGTGAAGGATATAAATTCTATTACTGTGGAAGTGACGGTAAACGGAATGGTCTCGGAATTGTGTTAGAGAGTAATTTGAAAGGATGAGTGACGGATGTAAAAAGGGTGAGTGATCGAGTGATTGCTATAAAACTGATGTTGGAAAACTTGGTTTTGAACGTGATTAGTGTGTACGCTCCACAGACTGGATGTGATGATAATGCAAGAAAAATTCTGGAAGGACTTTGATTTGGTAATGATGAACATTCCGAATAGTGAGGAGATTTACATAGGTGGAGACTTTAACGGGCATGTGGGAAGAATCAATGATGGGTATGAAAGAGTGCATGGAGGTTATGGGTTCGGAAACATTCGGAAACATGGGGGAGACATTGATGCAAGTTGCCTCTGCATATGACCTTTCAATAACAAACACGTGGTTCAAAAACCGCGACGAACACCTTATCACATATAAAAGTGGCCACCACATGACACAGATTTATTATTTCCTTGTAAGATGAAACAGAATCATCTGTGTCAAAGACTGTAAAGTGCTACCAGGCGAGGATCTAGTCTCACAACATCGACTTCTAATTGCAGAGGTCAAAATAAGTGTTCAGCCCAATAGGACCAAAGACCGGCCCCCTCCCAAAATTAGTTGGCGTATGTTGGAGGATGAGAAGGATGAGTGTGTAGGAATATTTAGAGAGAAAGTAGTGGATAAAATGATAGAAATGGGAAGTATGGAAGATAAATCAGTTAATGAGTGTTGGAATGAGATGGCAGGTTGTATTAGAAGTGTGGCGAAGAATGTTTTTGGAGAATCCAAAGGGAAGGGTATGATTGAGAAGGAAACATGGTGGTGGAGTGAAGAGGTACAAAAAGCATTAAAAGAAAAGAAATTGGCTTTTAAAGAATGGCAAAACATTGAAGTTGGAAGTCAGAGTGCAAGAGTTGAAATGAAGACTAAGTATAAAGAATGAAAGAAGAAAACAAAGCAAGCTGTAGCCATCGCAAGAGCTGAGGTACAGGACAAGCTATATAAGTCACTCGATAGTCCTGAAGGCCAGAAACAGCTCATGCAAATTGCTAAATCTAGGGAAAAGAATGGAAGAGATGTATCGCACGTTAAATGTATAAAAGAAGAAGCAGGAAAGGTGTTGTCCAGTGATAATGAAAAATAAGGACGGTGGAAGGTATATTTTGTTATAAAAGTTGATGAATGAAGAGAATGTTTGGAGTGGAGTTATGGGAAATGCGTCAGTAAATATGGATTTAGTAAGGGAAGTAAGTATAGAAGAGGTAAGAATAGCTGTGCAAGGTATGAAAAAGGGAAAAGCTGTGGGACCGGATGAAATACCAGTTCAGGTGTGGAAGGTGCTGAGTGTAGATGGGTGTAAATGGCTCACTTTATTCTTCAATAAGTTGTTGCATGTAGAGTGTATCCCTGACGAATGGTACAATAGTACATTGGTACCCATTTTCAAAAATAAAGGTGATGTACAGGATTGCAACAACTATAGCTATAGAGGAATAAAATTGATGTCACATAGTATGAAAGTATATGAAAAAGTGATAGAGAGACGTTTGAGAGAAGAGAGTGAGATTAGCCCAAACCAATTCGGTTTTATGCCTGGCCGAGGAACAACGGACGCCATTTTTGCACTGCGGCAGTTATGTGAAAGATACCGACAGGCTCATAAAAACTTGCACATGATGTTCATGGACCTTGAAAAGGCATACGACCGGGTACCTCGTGAGGTGTTGTGGTGGGCTCTGAAAGAGACAGGCATGCCAGGGAAGTATGTGGAGATAATCCGTGCTATGTACAATAGGTCCTGTACACTCATACGGACAGCTGCCGGCACTACCGACAAGTTTAATGTGGCTGTTGGTTTGCACCAGGGGTCTGCTTTGAGTCTGTATCTTTTCCTATTAATAATGGATGCGTTAACATCAGAGATACAGGAAGAAGCGCCCTGGTGCATGCTGTTTGCCGATGATGTTCTTGTTGGCGAAGACGGAGTCGAGGTACAGAACAGGCTTGGAAAATGGCAACATAAACTGGAGAATGTTGGCTTGAAAATCAGCAGTTCCAAAACGGAACACATGTTTTACGATTTCGGCGGTCTCCCCAGTTTTGTGGCCCTTTCACTAGATAGCGTAGCATTACCAGTCTGTTCCGATTTCAGATACCTCGGTTCAGTTATACAGAAAGATGGCGACATACACAGGGACGCACAGCACAGGATTAACTCAGGGTGGATGAAATGGCGACAGGTTATGGAAACAACTTGCGACCCCAGAATACCCCTTAAACTAAAGGGCAAAGTATACAAGGCCATGATAAGACCTGTCGTCACGTATGGATCGGAATGTTGGGCGCTTAAGAAGGAGGATGAAAGGAGACTGCATATGCAGCGGAGATGAGAATGTTGAGGTGAATGTGTGGAGTGACAAGAATGGATAAAATTAGGAATGGGTACATAAGAGGAAGTCTGAAAGTAGCACCCCTGATGGAGAAGTTGAGAGGTAATCGTCTGTCTTGGTATGGACATATAATGAGGAGGAATGAGAGTAATGTTGTAAGGCGAGTGCTTGATATGAATGTGGAAGGTTATAGAAAGAGGGGTAGACCAAAGAAAAGATGGATGGATTGTGTGAAGGATGATAATGTGCATGATGGAAGTGAATGTAGATATGACGTATGATAGATCTAAATGGAAGGAAAAAACATACTGCGCCGACCCCAAATAATGGGAAAAGGGCAAGTCAATGATGATAAACGAAGTAATTTTTATTAAAAAAAATTAATACCTATGCTTAATATTTCTATACCTGCCGCTACAGTCTGTCACTTTCACAATCTTGCATTTTTTATTCTTGATCCACACCAACAACAGAAAATTTAGTCATATTATCTACATCGATAGAAAAAAAAATTACAAGTTTTAACCTAATATCACATTTATATTATCTATATATATAAAGAGAGAAGTCCTGACTGACTGACTCATCAACGCCCAGCCTAAACCCTTAGACCTAGAAAGCTGTTTTTTTTACAGCTTTTGTTTTTAAGACGTAGGATAGCACTAAGAAAGGATTTTTCTAAATTCAGGGAATACAAAATAATCATACAAATTAACTAAGTAAATAATTATAGGCCCACAGGTTAAATCATTTTGGGTCCCTAGACCAAAAGGGTGACGTTCGTTTCTCAGTGACCTAAACCCTCATATATTACTGAATTTAACAATAATTTAACATATAGGGTGGCATTTTAAAATATTTCATTATGTTATCAAATAGCCCAGTAAATAAGCTTTACAATGATATATAGGTATATGGTCCTGGTAATAAAATACGAGGAATAAAATACCACTATTATTCATCTCTTTTGTAAAACTAAACAATTTTACAACTTCAAACTGAAATATAGGTACGATACGATACGAATTTCAAAAAGTTGTGTAAAGTTGTGTAACATACACAACCAAGAAAATATTGGTATCTTAATATTAATACCCTAAGCTTTTTTTTATAAACTTTTGAGTGCAGATTTTCGCATGCACGCTCGTAACGTAAGTAAAAAAACAAAACAAACGATTGATGATTCCCGTTGGGCCCGACCGGTATAGGCAAGTCCTCCCGCACCCCGCAATCACGCCCTTCGATGTTATTTCAGTACCAAAAAAATAACGATTAAATATCTGTTGTGATACCAAAAAGTTTATTTCCGTATAATATTGGTAGAGTTTGAATATCTGTAGAAATTAACTGAATTAGAATAATGATACCGAATAACTATACCAGTATAAATAGTGGTATATTGATACTAGTATAAGTCCAGTGCTAGTATACAATAATGCTAAAATATTGTAACGTTTATCGCTCTTGCGTAATTGATTGTTAATTTGCGATAATTATATTTCCTTCCAAAAGGTACGGAGTTCCAGATCTAATAGTTTTGCTATCAGGGTTCCGTACCCAAAAGGTAAAACGGAATCCTATTACTAAGACTCCGCTGTCCGTCCGTCTGTCTGTCCGTCTGTCACCACGCTGTATCTCATGAACCGTGATAGTTAGACAGTTGAAATTATCATATGTTGTATTTCTGTTGCCGCTATAACAGGAAATACTAAAAAACAGAATCAAATAAATAATGAAGGGTACAATACAACAAACGTGATTTTTTTGCCGTGTTTATAGATAAATAACGGTTCTGCGCGGTGTCACCCGCGTAGTTCCCGTTTTCGTGGAAATACGGCAATAAAATATAGCCTATGTCACTCAGGGATCTTCTAGGTTTCAATTTGTGAAAGAATTTTTTAAATCGGTCGAGTAGTTTTTGAGTTTATTCGTAACAAACCTACAAATCTTTCCTCTTTATAAAACCGAAGGGTTCCGACTCGCACTTGGCCGGTTTTTTATATACTCGTTCTTATTAGTTTAGCATTGCGTATTATTTATTTTCATTCATATATAGTATATTGTCTCGTCTTCTGATAGATATTTGATCTACTCTTCCTGATAACTAACATGCCAGTAAATTGATTAGGGTACTAACAGTAATGTGTTCTATATAATTGTAGGGCTAAGTATTATTGTAATTTAATTAGTTGTTAGTGCAATTAGTATAATTCTATAGCAAATAAATCCATTTAACCTAATCCTAAGTCCACAGTTTTATCCATTCCATGGAAGAGATTGATAAAAGTGATAAGGCCCTCTGTTGTATTATTTTTTTTGTGTTATTTTCTGGCATGTACCAATGAGTTTTTCAAAAACTTACGTACATATTTATCACTAGCTCGACGGTGAAAACATCGTGAGGAAACCCGCAGGTCTCAGAATTAATTCTGAGACATGTGTAAACAGACCCGGTCCGGCGATGGGCTCACAACCACGTTTAGGGGTCCAATATATCTCGTGAAATGTGGGTATATCCAGTAATGGAATACCTCTGCCTACCCCCTCGGGGATAAAACGCGTGAGATTATATTATATATTATTATTATTTTCTAAAATCCTGACTAACTGACCTTTGAACTCACATCCTCTAACCTATCCCATGAAAGCTGAAATGTTGTAGTTTTTATGAAGACCCTCTAAGAAATGGTTTAATAGGATAGAAATTCCCACAGGAATGGGAAAAGAGCGAGAAGGGGTAACGCGCGTGCAAAAGCCGCTGACCTGGTGCTCTATAATAGCTACGCTGGGTATGTAGCCTAGAAGATTACCATAAACACTATACTAGGCGGACTTAGACGTTGGAATATGATGGTCATTTATCAGAAGAAGATATACCTCCTGATTTATATCTCCTTCTAGTTTATATCCCGTTAGTCTACCAAATAGTAACGTTTGGCATCCATGCCGATTTTAAATTGTTGTATTTTTGGATTGATTTATTCTATTGGCGCTTATGTTTTTTCTTTCAATAGCCACGGATGATAAATAGTTTATATATATGTGCGAAGCTGGACACAATATACATAAATACTATAGCTATGCCCGTAGTCTAGGCACTTCGTAAAAACCCCAATTAGTATATCTCTCATCCTATTCTGCAGACGGTACAAAGAGGAATCGATTCCTCGTTAATGAACAATCACTCGCGATGTTCGATATGACAAATTATATTTCGCGCATAATTGGTACTCTTCGTTATCGTGAATTGCAGTTTCTCTGGTAATTTGAAGGGGATTTTTATGAGGGCGCCGTATATCTTTGATGACGGATCGTGCTCGACTTCAGGGGATAGATATCTAGGATACAGTGTAAAAATAAGGAAGTTAGAAGGAAATTACCCTATATGTTGATGATGATTACTTGACTAAGTTAGTAGGGATAGTAAAAAATGTGAACAGCAAAAAAGGTGAAAAAGAGCTGACAGTTGTTGGAGGAAAGTACTACTTATTTTAGTTAATAAGCAGGTAGAATAAAAATTGTATTTTTTTAAATCATTCTGTTTTCCTCTCCAACCGCCTTTTTCCGTCCTGTATATTTTATAGTCAATACTTCTATTACACAATTTATATATATTTCTAACTTTAACGAATTAATGAAAGATATGGCGCGTCTCCCATTTATTTGGTGAAATTACGTTAGAGCATTGATAGCCCGAACGGTTAAAGAGCCGGCCGAAAATCAGTGAGGCTAGGGTTCGAATCCTGGCATGTACCAATGAGTTTTTCAAAACTTACGTACATATTTATCACTAGCTCGACGGTGAAGGAATACATCGTGAGGAAACCCGCAGGTCTCAGAATCAATTCTGAGACATGTGTAAACAGACCCGGTCCGGCGATGGGCTCACCACCTATCACGTTTAGGGGTCCAATATATCTCGTGAAATGTGGGTATATCCAATAATGGAATACCTCTGCCTACCCCCTCGGGAATAAAAGGCGTGAGATTATATTATTATTATTAATTACGTTAACACACTCAAACATTCATAAATCAACAGACAATAAACCAACAGACAAGTTCATAAATGTTTCCCCCAATCGTAAAAGGTAGCTCTGCGTCATTAAATTTAATTCCAACTTAGTATTTTTTATAAAAAAATATCTATTTAACTAAGTAGTTAGTAAAACTGTAGAAAGAGAATTTATTTAAATTAATTTGAAAAATAACTAACAGCGCGCTCGCTCATCTCAATTCTTAAATTTCATAACATTTTTAATTGATCACGAACAATACAATTTTGTAACTTGATGGAAATTATAGGGGATAAAGCTGTTGTGTAACTTTTCCAATTAAGTTGTTGATTGATTTTAATCCTAATGGTATCTTTTAGACGGGTTTTAAATTTAACCCATTTAAATAATCAATACAATTTTACTTATCAACTCTGTCTGTCTGTCAGCGGACTGTACAGTCAAGAGCACATTAGGCTTTACACTTGTAGTGCGAGTCTAAGGCGATTGTAGTAGGTATTATGAAAAACTTCTCAAGTTTTTGCGTGTCGCTCTTACTTACGAAGAAGTGTAAAAATCTCCTTTCAACTGACCTAATGCTTTATTTGAAAGCAATTCATCTGCAAACCTAGCAAGGCCATTCGTAGGGATAATCTTCATTAACGCGTTCTCTTATTTAAATTTAATTTCCCGGTCCTTTGTCCGTAAGCATTCTGAAAACGCGTAGGTAATTTGTCCGGCGCGTAATTCCTGCATTTTTCACGAGATTCGACGGGATTACGGTATGAGTCTGTTATTTCGTCAGGAGACAGGGACGGATGCAAATAGGCTGCGTAAGATCACACAATAGCGATTATTAAGGGGAGTTATGTAGCCACTACACCACTACTGGGTAGCTGCCTCCCTTTTACAAGCTTTTATTTAACTTGCAATGTATGTTTGTTCGGGTGGAATCTTGCAACTCCATTTTGAAGCATATCCAGCGTGAAATACAAAAAATATAAAAATTCCCATGCTGTTCCTCCTCTTGACCTAAGTTCAAGATACAGAAACAGTTTCTTCTCTGTCGAGGCAGCAGGCGCGGGTACCATGGTACCCCCAGACAAGATGTGTTAGTAGAATTAATGCTAAATGTATGGAATTGGCATAACTTATGTAGCGACCTCTATCGCTTCTATAGAAATAGCTAAAGCGCCATAGACGGTTAGCCCGCACTCACGACGCAATCAAAGTGTTCACACGAGTTTGTATAAATATAACTGTCCAACATCAACCATTGGACCGCGGTCCTCAGGTACCATCATCTCGCCTGGCGTAAGATCTTACTTTTTTACGATGAAGGAGTATTCCTCCTCCGCTCCTCCACACCTAAAAATTCTAAAACTCTCGACGAGTGGGTACACAATTGTAAAACTATTTCTTTCTAGGTTCTTTTCTCTTATGGTTATAATAAGTACCAAAAAATACATCAGTCTATTTTATCAGAATAATATAAGTACTAAATTTAGAATTTGTATGTCACTGCAAAGAATTAGCAAGCTGAAGTGGCAGTGGGCCGGCCATATCTCGCGAAGAACCGACAACCGTTGGGGTAAACGTGTTCTGGAGTGGAGACCGCGACTCGGCAAACGTAGTGTCCGTAGTGGACGCCCTCCGGCCCGATGGGATGACGATCTGCGAAAGGCTGCAGTCAGATGCTAGATGCGTCAAGCTGAAAACAGGGCGCTATGGCGCTCATTAGGGGAGGCCTATGTCCAGTAGTGGACAAATGTAGGCTGATGATAATGATGATGTCACTGCAATTATGACATACCCTTCAAGTCCGACTTTTTTAAAGTTAATGTTTATTCTGCCTAGTTCCGGCCCCGTGAAAAATGTGTCTAAAATTAAGTTATTTGTAAGAATTTTTTAAAGATGAGCAGAGGAATTATTTTCTGCGTAATTTTTTTGGAGGCTGAAGCGAGAAAAAATCTGCAGGTATTTTCCGAGATTAACTATGTTTAAATAATCACTAACACTATAGGTTTGTAAAAAGTATTCTGTATTCTAAATAATATGGTCTCGTTCAGTAGTTTTTCATGAAAATGGGAACGGAATGTTCCTCCGTCAAGTGGTTTACAATAAACCGATGGACAGTGCTTCATTTTTATAGCTATTTTATGGGTTTTCGATAATGTAGCAATAGCAGTTTTGTAGTTCTCACATTGCATTCTTATGTTCTTAGGGTTTATATAGGATTTGTTTTATTTTATGGCCGGTTTAGTGTTTTAGTTCTTTAGATAGGCAGTTAGTATTTTGTGTGACAACAAATTTCTTTTAGATATAAACTTTTATCTCTCTTTATTCGGTGCGTTTATTAATGTAGTTTGGTGTAACCTCTTAAGCCAAGAAAATGAGACACAATTCTTTTTAATTGTTCTGTCGCGCATTAAAACCGCACGGTGCTTGACTGATATAATTTATTATGATTTGATAGGTACAATATTTTATTTGTTTTTAACTGAGTGATTTACATAAGCATGCTTATGTTAAAACACTTAGTTAAACTGCAGGTAGGTAAGTAGTATTACCTAAAATATAAATTTTTGTTATATAGAATACCATAAAGCCAGTTTACTAACTTCTGCTATTAATATGTGAAAAATGTCAACGTCTACGTCTATATAACTTACGTCTTAAAGCTATAATTCATACTACATTCATAATTTCACCTTTCTCGGTCTCTCTTTAGTTTTAGTTTAGTCAGGACTTTTCTTTTCTCTGTGTTTAATATTTATTTAAGTATATTTATCAGTTGTGTAATACCCACAGGCTCTGCCTATTTTAAGACTAACTATAAGATCCATGTGTGAATTGTGACAACATTAATTAATTATTATTATTATTATTTAATGACCAAATATCACCTCCCCCAATTATAATCAATCATCTTACCCCTGCCAGTGAATGAATGGACACTTAATCTGCTCTTAGCCAGGTCTCACATACCACACTACCTCGACTACTTAAGCCGCGATAGGAGAAGATATTATGATATACTAGCCCCGCGGTTTCACTCGCGTAGCTCCCGTTCCCGTGGGAATATGTGGATAAAATATAACCTATGTATTATTATGATGTAAAAGCTATATAATTGTAAAGTCTCTTAAAAAGCCGTTCAGTAGTTTTTGCGTGAAAGAGGAACAAACATCCATACATAAATCCATACAAATTTTCGCGTTTAGTCGGTCTAGTTTAAAGCTGTATCTCGTCCTCTCAGAAATTAGTGTTTTTTTTTTTGCAATGAAAGTAGCCTATGTCCTTCTCCAGAGTACACCTATTTCTATACCAATATTCATAAACATCAATTCACCGGTTTAGCCGCGAAAACGTAATTACACAAACTGACTTTCGCATTTATCGTATTACTAGCTGTTGCGCGCAATTTTAACAGGCGTAAGTCCCATTCCCATGGGAAAATTAACTCATATTACAAGTGTGTTAAGGTAAGATTTCCATTGGTGAAAAAGTTATTGAGATCGGTCCAGTAATTTCGGAGACTATTCAATACAAACAAATAAAAAAAAATCTCTTTAGTGTAGAAGTGTATGTAGATACTTAGATAGATATCTTGTTTTACCGAGAATTTTCTAGTTACACAACGAATTGGATTGATAACGAGAGTCACTAACATAAAGTTCAGGATGTTTATTGTTACATATTTTAATGCCCAAATGCTCAAAACTTTTATGCAAAACCTTTGAATATAAATTAGATACCTACTTATTTGTTTTAAATAAGTTATTGTTTCCTTTCAATAAAGCTTTGTGTACCTATCCTTATTTTTTTGGCGTTTGGCGGAAGAACTTCCCTTTTCACGATGGAAGAGCATCCCACCTCCGCTCCTCCATAAAGGTTTCATTCGCTTAGTTGGCGTTGGCATAAAGAATTACGTGTCAATGACTAGAAAGAAAGAAAGACAGAAAGAAAGAAAAATATTTATTTAGGTAAACTTACAGAGATAATATTATAAAATCTAAGATAGGTACAAAGTAATTTTAATATACCAAAAAGGGTCGCTACTCAGCATGTGTTGCAGCAGAAGACTGACAGCGCTGATCTTCCGTAGCGCCACAGTGAGTACAGAAGTATAATAATATACTTCGTTAAGGTGTTGCGTCAATTTTACTTGACCGCGCTATAAAGCGCCACGCATGCATATGTAAGTACCTTTTATTATTAAACGATTTATTTGTCATTCTTTTCAACTAATCTTTACGTTTTCACACTTGAGTCTTCTGGTTACATAATTATATCTTAAGTAAGTACAGTTAAGAGCACATGAAGCTTTACAGTCGTAGTGCTAGTCGGACCTCAGACAATCGTTATAAGAACGTTACAAAGTCCAATGTGTCAAGTTCTCTTGCCTGTACCAACGAGAAAACTTAATTTGAATAATTTTGAAATCACGTGTTTCTAAGAAGTGAGTTGCGGCAAGTTATGTCTTGTAGGTACGGGTTGTATTTCAGCCTGTGACTGTAGCTGGCAGTCGAGAATTACTTGATTTTGCATTCAGTAACTAGCGGCGACAACTTGAGACGAACCTACTGAAACTACGAACTTAAATATTATTTTAGGTTAATGTGTGAAATTTGTGGGATTTTGACCATGACATTTACCGGTCAGGTATTAATTCTGCGACACAATAGTATTATCTATTGTTCTTCTCCGCCCTTGAGAACCCATTGCTTGAACGTATACTCTAAATATTGCACTAAATACAACCAGGAATCACGTTGTACCACATACATTTTAGCTTACATTTAGTTAGTCAGATATCACCACCGCCTAAACCCCTGGGTCTAGAGACTTGAAATTTTGCACACAGATAGCTATAGTGTAGGCGTCCACTAAGAAAGCATTTTGCTAAATTCTACCCCTAAAGGGGTGAAATAAACGTGCCCGAGCGAAGCCTAGAGTAAAATCTAGTTATCCCTATAAAAAGTCCTATCCAGATTCACCGCCTGTTTGCAAATATTATACTTTCCAAAATCCGTCCATCTTTTCAACGGAAACAGTGCGATGAAATATTTTATTCACATGACACTATGTCGTCTCTATTTAGAGTAGTCGTTGGAGTGCGAAGGAAGCGCATCACAAACAAACTTCTTGCCAAGTGCCTAGTGGCGTGTCACTTGCCCGGGGTGGCGTTAAGCAAGAAATAAAGCATGCGACGTCGGTTTTATCTGCTCAGAAATTTGAGACGCTCTTAGTCAAAGATTTTATGTATAGAAAGACGTAGATAGGTTACTAAGAGCACTGAAAATGAGGCCGATAAATGTAGTTAATTAACCACATTTTATTTAATCGCATTGTATTTCAAGTCGTATTTTAAGCGCAACTCTTAACAGATAGCTCCCTTTTTCTTTATTATTCGCTCCGTATCATCTTTCCCCATCATTGTTGTATCCTATAAATACGCTAAGAAGTAAGTATGTACATGGATCAATTTTCAAACGCAAGCAGTATGAATATAACTCATCCCTACTTTAATATCTTTGCTCTTAGTGTTAGTTTTAAACTGTTTATTTTCTCGCGAATCTTGCTACTTTAGTCGTATCACTTCTAGGAAGAAACTGACTAGCTGATTTCACTGATCGATGAAAGCTAATCCAAAACCGTTGTTTCTAGAGGCATGAAATGTTGCAGATAGGTTCATTAAATAACGAAAGTGAGCATTGAGGAGAGATTTTTGGAAATTATTATATAACTGTTCCCGTGGGAATACGGGAATAAAATATAGCCTATGTCACTCAGTGATAATGTGGCTTTCCAGAGTTAAAAGAATTTTCGAAATCATTAGAGTAGTTTTTGAGTTTATTTATTACAAAATACAAACATACAAAAATACAAATCTGTCCTCTTTATAATATTAGAGTAAGAGAAGTAGATGTAGATAGTGTAGATAAGTAATAATATTTTATAACAAATAAACCTAATAGGAACCCATTGATGTACAGTCAACAAAGTTGTTAGGGTTACATGGCCAGTAACTAAGAATTATTTTTTCTGGGGAAGTCATAAATAAATCTTATTGATTAATGTTTATTTCGAAAGGTATCTTTGATCCCTATAATTTACCAAAAAAATACTATAAATACATTTAAGGCTTTAAGAGAAAAGTAAATCTTAATTTTTGGTCATGTAACACTAACAACTTTGTTGACTGACAAACATGTTCTAAGTGATTTCTTACCTACTGTAATAAATTATTTGAATTGAATTGAAATAAAAAGAAGAAAATGTTAATTCAGATTTAGCCTCGGCGCAGTGAGCAAAACTTCTTGTGAATCTGAAACAAGAATCAGTTTGCTTAGAATGAGTGGCACGTTCTATAAAATTTCTGATCGCGCCGGAGCGAGCTTAGCATGCAATTTGCATATTATTGCATTCCTGTCTGTGAATAATTAAGTGTCCTGCAAAGTGACGGCGGAGATTCCCTCGCCTTGGTGCTTCGAACTGGGTTAGCGGGGAATAGTTTCAGTTTAACTTAGTGTCAAATCAATGAGTTTTACTATACATATATATGTAGCTGCGTTTTGTTGTTTTGAAATGTTTAGGTAAATAAAATATAGTAAAATATTTTTAGTGTGTACCTAATTAATGAAATATCCTCACTTCCTTATTTCCGAGCGATTGGCGTAGAGCAAAAGAGCGTGATAGTTAGTGGTTCAAGTGGCGCTTCTCATTCATGAGGCTCGGGTTTGAATCCTGGCATGTACCAATATTCTTTACAAAATGCTTACGTACATATTTATTACCAGCTCCAAGGTTAAGAAAAACATCGTGAAGAAACCCGCAGATCCTAGAATTAATTTTGAGGCATGTGTAACAGAACCGGTCTGACGATAGGCTCACCAGGGGTATCACTTGTAGGGGTAAAAATATATTATTGAAACGTGGGTATTTTCATAAGTTGAATAAAATTCGTGAGATTGTTTTAATTGTCATTGGTGATCCTTTCCTGGAACCCACTTTAAATTTTTATTCTAGCACTGGATCTAAATATAGATAGAATCCAACAAAACCTTATCTTACTTTTCAAGTAGAAAATATAAGACAGGTTGCTCATTATTTCCAACTTAAAGACTCAAGTGAACTTTTATTTCATTACAAAAGTAGCATTCCCTCTTGTTATCAACTTCTAAATTGCAGTGTAACTATGCAACTCTCCGTCTGATCTCCCGAAGTTTTCTTTTGAGCGTAGCATACCTACGGATGTAAAGAATTCTAATCTTGATGTAGGAAGCAACCGCAAGAATGAGTGGTGTTCGTTTGTTGTCGAATGAAATTGTATAGACCTTACCTTTTGGGATCCCAGGGTTTGAACATGTACTCCATCGGTTCACTAAAAAGTCCTATGAATTCAAATTCAAAATTCATTTATTTCAGTAGGTATATAAAATACACTTTGAAACGTCAATAACAAGGCACACTAAAATCGTCCATGAAGATTGGCTAAATGTAAACAGCAGCCCATCTCCACCGACGAGTTGCTGGTTCCAAATGCAGTACCTCGAGAAGAGCCAGCAAGAAACTAAAGGGCAGCTCTTTTTAATATCGTTTACAATAATAATTATAATTAATAGCCTTACATAGCGTCGAGTCGGTTAGTCCCATGCATGTTAGTCTACTAAGTAGTCTGTAATTTTATAGTAGCCTTTTTTGTGTAATTAATTACGTAGTCATTAAATCCTCTACTCAATACTTCAAATATAATTTATTTATTTAACTTCATGTACCAAGAAAATGTACACATAGCGATGCCTAACGGTATTATCTACCATCAGTCAACCATCAGGCAAAGCAAAATAATAATTCGTTATATTTTCATTATGTTGAACTCTTTGTTTAGTTTATTGCGTGTCATCGTTTAGTTTCTATCATCTTTCATTTAAAAATATATGCTTACCTATATTATGTTTTGATGATTAATTAGAGAACGTTGTGCAACTTTAATTGTCATAGCAAACTGTCTAAAATTTGGATTATTTTGTCTAGTTAATCTGTAAATGTTGTTAGCGTATAATAAATAAATAAAGCAAACAAACAAACCTCCGAACATAGTTCACTGTATCTCTTGTTTTGTTTTTGATGTGCAATAAATAATAAATTGTATGACACAATTCACACACGGTTATTTAGTCCCAAAGTAGGCAGGGCCTGTACTATGGGTACTAAACAACTGATAAACATACTTAAATAAATATTAAACGACCAGACACAAAGCCAACATACATGTTCATGCACACAAATTTTGGGCCCGAGCGGGGATCGAACCCGCGACCTTCGACTCAGAAGGCATGGTCACTACCAACTGAGCCAACAGGCCCGTCAAGTAATCAATAAATAAATAAAGTAAGCAGTTATTGTATTGTATTCTTTTCAATAGGTGATTATCAATGAGAATCAAATGATTCTGTGGAAAGCTAAAGTTTATAGGCCCAATGTTAATAACGGTCCTATAACGGAATAGTGACTTTATAACATTAATATATACCTACATATAATTTTATGGTTATCCATGTCATAAATCTCGCAAAGAGAAATCTCGCAAAGTTAGGTTAGACGTAAATAAAAATTGGTAATCATAACTGGTACAATAAATACTTTTACTACTCTTACCAAGAAGTAGGAAGGAAGCCATTGAGGAGACTGTATTTTTTGTAGAAAGGCCTAATATTATGATAATAATGTGTTTACATTATGCAATACCAAATTATGATGACGAGGAAGATTGTTATTAATAAATTTTTAGAAGGTTGTAATGGTATGCTTTTGTAAGTATGTTGCTGATAAAAAGGTAAAGGATAGGTTTATGATAAAAATATCGATTATCGACGATAGCGAGTGATGGTCCTAATTTGTTAAAATTTTGACAATAAAAATAAATAAAGCCTTACTTATTACTGGTAGTACAGTCAAGAGCACGCTAAGCTTGACACTTTGGACTTTGACCCGGCCCTGTATTCTATGGCGCGCAGTACAAATCAGAGCTCAGCTTAAACTGGTAGTGTCAAGCTTGACTTGCTCTTGACTGTACCAGACAGTTTAACAATAAACAAAGGTTTTGTGCAGAATTTTAGCGACAAACGAACTAAACGCATCCCTTACGGGTTAGTTCACGCGAGAGTTAGCAAAGCTACGCACGCTAAGCTAGCAAAGTAACCACAAATGGTAGGTATAAGCGTTCACGTTGCGTTGATCAAAGCGTTATCGCGCAAATGTAATTTGAAGCGTTTCTATAATACGTAATTATATTTATGTTGATTTCGATATTTACCGCGTTCATGCTAGCGCGACATTTCTTACGCTAATTAATGTAAGGGGCGCAAAGGACGAAAGAACGTAAGACACGACAATATTGAGCAACATTCAACAGTCAAAGAGCTTTGCGATGCCGGCGTGTTTGTGAGATCGCACTGGTTAAGCACTGTTAGGTGCTGTCTATCAGTGAATGGACTAGTGTATAGTGGCATTATCATTCTTCGAGTTTGGTAAAGCAGGTAAATACAAATACAAATTCATTAACTTTCTGTAGATATAGAAAATACACTTAAAAAAGTCAATAGTCTAATAAAAAGGCACTCTCAACTCGTCTGTGTCTAACCATTGGAGATTACAGCCAATCAGAAACCGTAATTCGAAAAGTTGTGACAGCGCGCAAGTCGGTTTGCGGACCGCACAGTTCTTTTCGTCTCCTGTGAAGTTGGTAAAAATGACTTAAGGCTCATTCATATTACACCGAGCCGGGCCCCGTCCGGGCACAGATATTAGAATACGTCCGGGGTGAATCATCCTAACAATACGCCTCGACATGTCGACGCCGTGCCCCGTCCGGGCCGGCGCTTCATACCAAAAGTATACTATAGATGTTGCCCCAGGACGGGGCCCGGACAGGGCACGTCAGGGCCCGGTCAGGGCACGTCAGGACCCGGCCCGGACCCGGCCCGGTGTAACATGAAATCAGCCTATATGCAGTGTTGTTAGCTAAGGAGCGCTATTGAACTCTTGTGGTTATAACTTTGACGATGCAATGTTGCGTCACATCCCGCTGCTTTTGTATTTTTCGGACTCTAATTTCCAGTATATCACAGGCTACACAAAAATACGAAAAATATTTTGAGCTTATAAAATAATATGGTACGAAATAAGGAAGTGGAGATCCGGAGATAAACAAACAGATGGAACAACGTTTTTCATTTATTTTGTTCAATCTACCTAAGTGTCTTGTCTTCTTATTGGCAAATGGTTTTTAATAACTGAAAGTGCAAAAGTCCATAAAACGTTTGGTATTTTTAAAATTGGTCCGCAGTATAAAATCCAACGCGAACGGCTAAAAAGTCAAAGGGAAAACCAATTTGGCTTTGCATATGGAGTGGCATAAAGCTGGAACCTATTCTATGAACCAAATGGATCAAACTACGTTGGGAACCGTTTGGGTTTGATTTATTTATCTGGGCAGCGTAATTTATTTACACTAAAATAAATAAATTCGGGGTCCAGCTAGTTTCCTCACATAATTATGTACATAAGTTTTAAAAAAAATTCTTTGTTACATGCCCTCAGCAGGATTTGAACCCGAGTCTCACGAATGAGAAGCAGGCGCTTTATCCGCTGGGCTATCAATACTCTACACAACACCGTCATACTGCCTTATATTATGTGAGCTGTTACAGGTTGATAAAGATGATGGTGTTGACAAAAGTAACTGGCCGTCATCTTATCATCTACCTAAACTCTCTAAACTGAGTAAACGGGTTTATACGAAATATCAACTACACATCCTGTAATCTCCAGTTAAAGTTTCTTAATAGTATAAACTAGCTTTTACCCACGGCTTCGCTCGCGCACGTTTATTTCACCTCCTTAGGGGTTGAACATTGCAAAATCCTTTCTTAGTGGTTGCCTACACTGTATATAAGCTATCTATGTGTAAAATTTCAAGTCTCTAGTCCAAGCGGTTTAGGCTGTGCGTCGTTAAATCACCAATCAGTCAGTTTATCATTTTATATAATATATAATATAGATAAATTTCATGAACAAAACAAACATCTCATTTAATTTAGTAAAAAGCAATATTTTTCCCAAAATTCTTAGATCCTGTTTCATAAGTGGACGGGTCCTTGATTTTTTAAGGCAGTAAAGTTGGAGGGAGCGGTTATCATGGAAACGTAATCAAACGGCAGTGACGCCGTATAAAAAACTTAATTTACAAACCGGCCAAGTGCGAGTTGGACTCCCGGTTCCACAGAACCACACAAAGATAACGTGTTAAGTTATTATAAAGGGGATTATTTGAAAAAAAATCGTGATATAGACTATTTTTTGTTTTACTTATAGATTTGCAAATTATACCAAGTGTGACGATTGTATATATTAGAAGATAGATTAAAAAAATATATGTAGAGGAATTTCCTACAGAAAATCTGACAGAGGCTTTAACATTTTATTTTATTATTATTACTAGCGACCCGCCCCGGCTTTGCACGGGTGCAATGCTAACACTAAAACCTTCCTCTTGAATCACTCTATCTATTAAAAAAAACCGCATCAAAATCCGTTGCGTGGTTTTTTTCTTTCATATTCCAAATTCCATTACTGGATATACCCACATTTCAAGAGATACATTGGACCCCTAAACGGGATAGGTGGTGAGGTGAGCCCATCGCCGGACCGGGCTATTTACACATGTCTCAGAATTAATTTTGAGACCTGCGGGTTTCCTCACGATGTTTTCCTTCACCGTCGAGCTAGTGATAAATATGTACGTAATAATGTACGGATAAAAGGCGTGAGATTATATTATTATTATATATTATTATTATTATATGCATCATCACTTTCCATCAGGTGAGATGGCAGACAAATGGTTTGCCTATTATTAATAAAAAAAAATGTACGTAATGTATGTTTTTTTAATGATATGATATTCTCCATACATACACATACATATTACTCTACCTTTTATGGTTCAAAAGATACATCCAGATGGGCGGACAGACATACAGCGTAGAATTAATGAAATGGTCCTGTCCTTTTTGTACGGAACCTTAAAATTCAGTTCCGGTGAAAAAGCTGACTCCAAGATGAAATACTTTCCTCTACGTACAAATCCGAAGCTAAATAACGTTCAATCAAAATGCTATAATTTCCTACTTCGCGCGGCTGTTTCTTTTGACGAATACGAGTTTTATGAGAAAAGTAGCCTTAACTCGTATTTGTTTATGTCCCGTGATTACGATTTTAATTTTATGGCTATTTGGTTTTTGATACAGATATTTTGAGTTCTTATTTTTATTCGATCGGTAATTTAGTACCTACAAAAAAAATCTAATGTTTATATTAATAAAATAAATAAAAATAAACCATCTCGCCTTTTATCCCCGAGGGGTTAGGAAGAGGTATTCCATTTCTGGAAATATAATAATAACTGGGTTATTACGAGAATATTCGACCCCTAAACCCGCAGGTCTCAGAATTCTGAGTCATGTGTAAAAGACCCGGTCCGGCGATGGGCTCACCACACCACCTATCACGTTTAGGCTAAGTTAAGGGGTCGAATATTGTCGTGAATATTGATATTATTTATTGTTCATAATGAAAAGCTGTAATAACTTTTGGCATCAAATTTTCGTCGCTTTATCCCCTCTCTTATATTTTAATCTCTTTGATTATAGATGTCATAATACAGATGCTCTCGGTCCACAAAATGGTGATTCAGAGTTTGTGTTAGGTTCTTTTTTCCAATACACTGGACGTTTAGAAAACTTGTGCAATTTTCTTGTGAAGCTGAATAATGTTGTTGCACACCTGAGCCCGATGTAACAACAGTAACTTTTCATCGCAAACTTGAAGCTACACTCTGTTCACTAATATTACTATCGATATTCTTGGTAACCAACTTGTTAGCTTCTAGCGCAACGGGAAATTAAACTAGGTACTTACTTCTTATGCAGTAAATGACTTGTAAATTATGATAAGAGAAAATGTCGGTGTAAGAAAAATCAAATAAGACTATAAAAAATACATAGATGATAAATCTCACAAATTAATTTTAAAAAAATATAGCAAATTACTCAATAGTTTTCTCTGAATTATTCAGTTACTAATAATCTCAATATTGATACACAAATTTCATTCAAATGTATTGATAAACAATAACTATCTACACCAAAATTATTTGGTAGTTGCTAGCACTCGCCGTGATATGAGGCGAGACTTATCATCTTTAAAATAGAACTGTTTCATTTCTACCCGACTGCGCCAGAAAAGGGGTTATGTTTTTGAAGAGTATGTATGTATGTATGTATGTATGTTTAATAAATCTATTCACATCAGGTACTCCTTTGTGTAGACCATTCTAGAATTTACTACTTGTTACAAAATATCTCTCGCTATAACAAATAGTGAATTGAATTATAAAGAGATTTTAAACCACAATGATAACCTCTATAAGAAGCGATACAGATTGTCATATTAATATCATTTAACCATTGTTAATTTTAAAAATAAGGGATTTCGAAATACCTATGAACTACTGAGATGGCTTTTTACTGTCTTAAACTACAATAACGATAAATGTATAGACTGTTGCACGGATGCCATGAATGTGAGATCAGAGGGCGTAGCCAAGTGGATTTGTAAAACGTAAATGTCAGTGCTGCAGTGGAATAGAATGACAAATGTATGGAAATGTCATAAGCATTCGATTGAAGGCGCGCGACCAAGTAAAATTTGACGCACCACTCTAAATAAGTATAGTCACTGACACGAAGTTAATAGTTAGTATTCTAACTAACTTTCGTTTGCAACTTTGTGGAGCAGCTAGAATTCACAAACAACACAAAGAAATCGACACGTAGTTTTTAATAATACTAATGATGTAGAAGAGGAAAGTTTCGATTCATACTTGTGACAGGTTCTCTATAGGTAATTTCAAAACTTCCCCGTTTCAGTCACCTTTTATACAAACAAGCTTCTGAAATAGGACAAGGACATTGGCTCACAGTGATGAGGAAGTAACACGTTTCTTTATAGGCAATTTCAAAACATACTTGCCCGTTTCACTCACCTTTTTATACTTAAGCAAGCTTCTGAAATAGGACGAGGACATTGGCTCACAGTGATGCGGAAGTACCACGAGCAAATTGCCTCTCAATCTGCAAAACAAAGGCTACCCTATTACAGCACACGTTTACATAACGCGGGCTTTCACGCTTCACTAGTAGAATCTTCCTGTTTTACGAGCAGCCGCAACTTCTCGACAATTACCCTCCCGGAAATTAAACAAAGGCTTGACCGCAGTTTTATTAACTCAGCGGCTCCCAAACTTTTCAGCTGGATCCACTAGACTTCCGTTTCGCGGCGTTGCCCAAAACTTTTGCTTCGTTAGCATGTTTTGTTTTAAAAACCTGTTGGTTTAAATACGCTGACCAGCAAAAATCACAACCATGTTAAAATTTAAATCAAAAAATGGTTGTCTGTAAAGTCGGTTTATGGACGATAATTTTACGTGATACCGCCCCGCCATAAGAAAACATTGATGAAGATCGTGCCTCTCTATCTATCACTTGCTCCGCGCTCTCGCTTGCACGCTAG
The DNA here is from genome assembly GCA_963855545.1 of Ethmia dodecea. Classification (NCBI taxonomy): domain Eukaryota; kingdom Metazoa; phylum Arthropoda; class Insecta; order Lepidoptera; family Depressariidae; genus Ethmia; species Ethmia dodecea. Next base: position 9,955,692 of record OY979457.1, read on the forward strand.
GCTCAAGTGAAACGTGACAATGAGTCATGCTTTTTCGTGAGTGCAGCCGGCGTTCATCGATTTATAAGACGTTCTAATCATCAGCCGGACGACGTCCACTGTTGAACAAAGGCCTCCCCCATAGAACGCCACAACGAACGGCAACTTGCCGCTTGCATCCACTGGTTACCCGCCACCTTGACGATGTCATCGATTATTTTGTATTTACATTTGCATCTCCCATGAGGAGGTATTATATTCCTGGAAATATAACCTCTTATCACCAGAATATGTATTTTTAGGACCCCTAAACGTGATAGGTACATAGGACCGATGTATTCCTTATTACTCGTCGACCCCGTGATAAAATATGTACGTAAGTTTTTGAAAACCAATTTGATACTGAATCAATTCAAACCCGAGCCGCATGAATGAGAAGCGGGCTCTTTAACCACAGGGCTATATCACTACTCCTTAATTGTATAAAAATGTATAATGAGGACTTAAAACAGCAATTGTATACATTCTGAGTTCTACTAATTAATTCTAAGGCATGTGTAACAGACCCGGTCCGGCGATGGGCTCACCAGCACCTATCACGTTTAGGTGTCCAAAGAATATCTCGTGAAAACTGGGTATATCCCGAAATGGAATAGCTCTGCTTACCCCCTCGGGGATTAAAGACGTAAGATTATTTATTTTTTATTTGAGTTCTACTATGCATTTCACGTTGTTAATATGATTCATGTTTCGGCACAATACCAATTGGAAATTTTGCTACGCCTCTACGCATGTAGCACAAATATAATGCTACGACGGTGGCGCCGTAGCACGTTCTGTACAATACAATTAGGTGATTAAACGAACTTACCTTAAGTGAAGTTCAATCATAATTATACGAAGCTCCTTGTCCGAGACGGTTTACTGTGTAGTCTACGTCCATTGCATGGGCAACATCACAAGTTTCAAAGCTCAAAAAAAAAACAAATGATTAGTTTGTGAACGCTTCCGTTCTGTCACCTGTCAATACACACACATATATTGGAACTTCATTACTTTTTAAGCTAAGAATTTATTTGCAACCCAAAATCTTAATTAAGGGTCTGGGAGGGAAGGGAATGCCGTCTCGGACAAGGAGCTTCGTATAATTATGATTGAACTTCACTTAAGGTAAGTTCGTTTAATCACCTAATTATACTCTCTCCTTGTCCGAGACGGTTTACTGTGTAGATGTTTGAAGATGCCAGTAGATTTTTAGGGTTGAAAATTAAAGGGTTTTTGTGCATTCATAATTCACATATTTATTTATTATTTTTTATAAAAATAAATGACAACTTAATAATTAATTATAATAATTACACATTTATCTCACGTATTATTTATTATTGTGTCGCATATTTGATAGGGGTCTACAGCTAGGGGCCTATTATAAAACCTGGCAAATGTGTCAGAATTTTTTGACCAGCCTGCCGTCCTCCTAATAACCTCTACACTTACTCCCCCTCTGCACGCTGCAGAGGACGAAGCGTGTCTGGTAGAATGGGTCGAGAATATTGTCGTGTCTACACCTGCCTCACTTAAGGTACTCTTGATCCACCTACTAATAGTTTGAGATGAAGCATGTTGGTGCGGTTTCTTAAAGGAAAGGATAAGATTTTCTGAATTATTTCTAATCGGCTCTGTTAACTTTACATATGATTTTATTGTATTTACTGGGCAAATTTCGGGTTTATTTGGGTAACATTTAAGATTAAGAATTGGTTGTAGGGCGTTGCGCCTCGAGGTCTTAATTAAATCCGTAATTTTTATTTGAATGCCTTCAGTGGTAAATTCTGTTTTTTTATTTTTATCATCGCTATGGTTTGTACCCTGTGGCTTGTAGTAAGTGCCAGAATTGTGGCAAGTTTTTTAGTGAGTTTCTCTAAACCTATTGCCTCATTTGGATATTGTGCTTCTAGCATGCTCAGTACTAGAGCCGGATCCCATGTAACATTATATTTTGGCATTGGTGGTTTAAGCCTGAATACTCCTTTAAAAAAGCGTTTTATTCTATCATCACTGCCTATTTTTGGACCAATCAAGAGTGATAAGGCAAATCTAGTAGTATTTAATGTGCCATATGAAGCCCCCGAGTTAAAGTTTTCACTTAAAAACTTAAGTACATACGGAACAGAGCTTTCATAAGGGTCAATGTTAAATTTACTGCAATAATTCCACCACAATTTGAGAGAGCAATCATATTGTTTCATTGTACTATCCGAGAGTGAGCTGAGCATAATTTGAAGGGCAGATGCAGGGGTACCTCGTCTTATGTATGCTGTGCTGACAGCATCCCTGCAGCCAGGGTAAGTTGTTGATACAGTGGGTGTGTGAGTCTGAAAGGACATGTTAATAAATTTTTATCAGGTTCAAACATTAATATTTCTAGATTCATAATCAGCTTCAAAGTTATCTTTAGTGTTAATGTACGAAGCATAAATCCATATGTTTCTCTGTTCGCACCATTTCCAAATTTTTCTAGTTATTTTATTTAAGTGTACATATTTAATACCCCCCATTTTATTTATATATGACACCGCTGTGGTATTATCAATTCTGAGCTAAATTTCACAATTTCTATAATCAGTTGCAAAACATTTTAGACCTAAAAAACCTGCATTTAATTCTAAATAGTTAATATGGGACTCTTTTTCCTCAGCTGTCCAAGATCCTGAAGCCCTTTCAGACCCACACACCGCTCCCCAACCAGTAGTTGAAGCATCAGTATGAATTTCCAATACAAAGTCATATTGTTTAATAAGATTTTGAATATGAATATTATCTGCCCACCACAATAGTTCTGTGTGAACTTTTTTTGATAAACTCATTTTTTCATCATAATTATCATTACAACTTAGAAGAGCCAAGTATTTTTCTCTTTCCAATATTTTTGTATATACCCATCCATAAGGTACTGCAGGGCAGAGTGAAGCCAGAGAACCAAGAAGTTGAGAAAATTCTCTAATTGTACAAGAATCTTTTTTCCTAAATTTATGTATTAAAATGGTCAGCTGTTTTTCTAAAGGCACGGACAGTGATAAACTTTGAGAATCAAGGTTTATACCCAGATATTTACATGTATGACTAGGAGTCAGTTCTTTTTTATCAAAATTTATAACAAATCCTAGATCTTGAAATATTTTACAGGCTATATTTACATGTTCTGAGCATGTTTTTGGTGAAGAATTAAAGTAAATAGTGTCATCTAAGTAACAGGTCATAAGAATGTTATTTTCTCTCAGGTAAGTACAAACTGGCTTCAGTAGTTTAGTAAATACATAAGGAGCAGAGCACAATCCAAAGGGGAGACAATTAAATTCATATAATTCTCCATTAAATTTGAACCTTAGGTACTTCCGGTACTCCTCAGACACTGATATAGAGAAATAGGCGTCCTTTAGATCAATCTTTGCCATTAGGCAATTTTTTGAAATTAATTTGCATGCTGTCCGAATATCTTCTAATTTAAAGTGATCTTTTTCAATATAGTTATTTAGTTTTTTCAAATTTAAAATAAATCTATAGGTACCATTTGGTTTTGGAATAACAAATATTGGGGAAGTAAACTGATTTTGACAATAGTTACATCTTGATACTGCACCTCATAGAACTAGTTTAACAATTTCTTGTTCTATAATCTTAGATTCATTAGCAGACCAACTTTGTGTATAAGCCTCATGTGGAGGTGGTGTCTCTAAGAATGGTATGTCATATCCAGTAATCCATTTTAAAATAATTGGGTCATTAGTCAGTTCTAACCAGTTATTCAAAAACTGTTTTAGCCTACCAGCATGTACCTCTAATAGCGGCGGTTGTAGCGGGAGCTCTGTGTTGGTGCTTAGCGTCGCTGCTGAGGCTGCGTCCTCCTCCTCGCTGCTTGAGTCGCCTGACGAGGTCTGGCTTGAGGCTGCTGCTGGTACTGATGTTGGTACTGCTGCTGGTATGGCCCGCTGCGAGCTCATTGTTGGTTTTGCAGCGGGCCTCTCCAGTTTACCTTCCTTGGTGTCTCCTTTTGTTTTTTCTCAGGTGGTCCTGCTCCAGCAGCTTTAATTTGGGAACCTGTTTTTTGAATCGATTGAGCAGCTCTTATTTTTTCTGAACAATTTTGTCCGAATAGCATACTGTCGGATTTCTCGTTCCGCACAGCATCTTGTATAACTTTCGTGGCCCCAGCAAGGGCAAAGAATTTTCTTGACGAGGAGTCCATATAAAAAACTTCAGCAGAAAGCTTTGCAGCGTCACTGAGGACTTCAATAATTTCTTTGGAATTTATATTTCCTTTCATGATCTGGGTGGTGGCTTATCCTATTGCCGACATCACTGTGCCAACCATATTTTGTCGAATAATAATTCTCTTATCCCGTTTTGTAGAGGGCTCTGACATGGATGCAGCAATCTCTGGGTTCATCTCGGGTGCAGCACTGGTGAAATTTGTAGGAGACGGGTATTTCTTTATAATTTTCTCCCGCGACTCTTTGCCCAATCCATCCACCATAATGTTTTGCCATCTTGTGGCAATCTGTGGATGGATTGGTTCTCCAAGAATCTTTTTCCTCTCTCCTTCTTCTCCTAGAGCTATTAGGAACTCCTCTGGAATCTCTTCTTCATCTGAAATTTTTTGTATTTTTATTTAAATTTTGTTGCTTATTTTTGGGGCTACATATTCCGAATTTTATAGGGACTGTTGTCTATCCGCTCTGTGATAGCGCTAATACAAATAATATACACATAACAAGTCTATCCACTGAGTGGATAGCGCAGAAAATATTATTGGTGGCATTTTGTCTACCCGCCCGTGGTAGCGCTATTGCCTCGCAACAACAGGGTCGACTGCTGTTTGCCCACCCGTTTAAAGTACATATGTTTTTTACAAAATGATTTCGTACCCAGATCGATTTGAAGCTCCGGTGTTGGAGCACGTGGTGGCGATGTCGAGTGGCGAGGCGGCGGCGTGCCCGGCGGCAGCGGCGACAGCGATGGTGTACTTGAAGAGGAAGAAAGTCTCGTCGTTCTCCTCTTCTTTTCAAGTTTTTTCAGTCTCTTCTTTAGGTCTTCTATTTCCTTATTCTTACGTTTTCCCATCTTACACGCGTTTTAACAACAGAAGATTAAAAGGGAATATGGCTTCCGGAACCGGAAAATAATTAACGCGAGCGAGAAAAAAAGAAAGAAAGAAGAAGAAAAAAAATATATCATAAAGAAATGTAGGTCAACTTCCGGAATGGTCGACCTTGACATTTTGTTTTGTTTATCTAACCTTGACTTATTTAGTATGTAAATTTTTGTAGTAATAAATATCTCGATAGTGTATGTAATAATTGTTTAATTAAGGGCATATAGATACGTACCTATATGAAATACAAAGTAATCCTTTTGCAATTTTCATTGGTTGAGCATAAGATTTACGATTTTACACATACATACCTTTTAACAGCTTTACCTGCTTGTTTTTGTTTTCAGTTTATATCAGAATGAATCCACAGTCACATACATAACATTTCTTGCGTAATTCTATCGCAAACCTGCTTATAGCCATTATAATTGTACGAAACATTGTGATCCTGCCATGCACAAAAAACGTAATGAAGTTCCAATATATACCTATGTGTGTGTATTGACAGGTGACAGAACGGAAGCGTTCACAAACTAATCATTTGTTTTTTTTTTTTGAGCTTTGAAACTTGTGATGTTGCCCATGCAATGGACGTAGACTACACAGTAAACCGTCTCGGACAAGGAGAGAGTATAATTAATTTGATGACGCTACGATGAATATCATAATCAGACTCAATTCAATTCAATTCATTGACAGTTACACTTTGTGCAAAATATTTATAATGTATAAGCGACCCGCCCCGACTTCGCACGGGTGCAATGCTTATACTAAAACCTAGTTTTTTAAACCTAGTTTAGTATGATAAAACCTAAATGAAGAACCACTCGACAGATTTTAAGCAAACTTCACATAAACCATCTGCTAAAATAGTCCGAATAAAGCCAATTTTTAGGCTTGGTTTGGATAGGCGAGACCGTTCTTGAGTTATAAAATAACAACGAAAAGTGGCATTGATTTTTATATATTATAATAGATATATACCTATATATATATATATATATATATATATATATATACTAGCGACCCGCCCCGGCTTCCTCTTGAATCACTCTATCTGTTAAAAAAAACCGCATCAAAATCCGTTGCGTAGTTTCATAGATTTAAGCATACATAGGGACACAGGGATATAGGGACAGAGAAAGCGACTTTGTTTTATACTATGAAGTGATATACCTACCTACCTACTAGTACATAATGATGAAACACAACAGCGCTATTTTAAAATCGTTGTTGCGCGTGAAGTTCCTTCTGGCGACATAGTGTGCGATTAGCCTAAATTAGTTTCAATTATTTTATTATACATCAATCTAATGAACTGGCAGTGATTTGCCTGTGAGAATCGTAACGCAATTCACTGCCACAATAATGTTCATTACAAACGCTTTGTTCCGATTAACTATTAATCCGTTAACTAATATTTAATTAAGTAGGGATGGGGCATACCACAACATTACTGCTTCCTTGTAACGCAAATTAATGTTCTTACATATATTTAGTTTACTAGAGAGAGACCGCGTAAAACCTAACATGAAATCGAAAGCATGCATTTTGCAATAAGACTCATTAAATGTAGTAAAAAAAAGTAAAGTATGTAAATAAGTTAAGTAAAGTTTCCATTTTCACTATTTACATTTTCATTTTTTCAAGTAGCAGCACTAAGTAGGTATGGATTTTTGGAAATTTCCACGGGAACGGAAATAAACAGAATCCGCGGGCACTCGGTATTTGTTTATATGGTAGGATTCGCGGCAATTTGTCGCAAAATACCGCTAAACGCCGATTGTTCTGTTGACGTCTTTGTTCCAACAATTTGTCATAAACACGTCATAATTAATATTTGATCTGGCAACAATAGTAGGTCCTTTGAAGTGGTTAAATTAACTGTTTACCGTGATAATTAGTGCGTTTGCTTAGGCTTTCTTTGTTACTTGGTTAATAAGTTAGTTTGTTATAATATTTTATGTTAATGTGCCCGATTTTTTTATTGCATACTTGTATGGAATGTTTTTATTATTATTAATATGTTCCTCTTTATCAACTTACCGGACTCTAGAGTCATGGACATTTTGAGGCGTGCAGGGGGCCGAAACCAATTTCTATTATAAACCTATTACTTTAAACGAGACATTCTTGTATGTAGGTAAGTAGGTACGTATTTTTTCTCGGAAACGGCTCTAACGATTTTGATTACATTTTGCATACAGATACAGTTTTGCATTTTATGTTTAACTGCATACCTAGTTGTATTTCCTGTAAAAACTAAATTTTACACAAACAAAAATATTTATTGAATAATACGGTCATTCGCCGGCAGATGGCGTTAAAGACGAGCAAAGCTCGGTCTCTCAGGTACTTATTATATCTCCAAAATTCCTAGGGACAGAAACCGCATCCAGAATACACGCACTCGTGCCGTGAATGGCCGCTAATGGAAATTATTCAAATAAGGGTCAAACCTCGCTTCTGATGGTTCTGCTTAAATATCGGCAAATTGGCTGTGGTGGGCCCGGATACGGAAGTCCGGGTAAGGTGGGTTGCGGTTAGCATATAAGCGAAGCGTGTTGCTCTACTCATATTAGTGAAATCTTTATATAACCAGATATAACTAAATATGTTCCACTTAATAAAACTCATTTTAATTTTTCTTCTTTTGCCGTCTTTAAAACTTGGCCAATGTCAGGTATTTATAAAACACTAAGTATTTTAAGATATAAGTTTCGGTATTGAAGAGGAAGTTCATACTCAGTTTCATTTATAATATGACTCTAAGATTGAATGACTTTCTTTCCTTTCCTTCCTTTCATGCGTGTAGATCTGTTTGGGCTGTGCGTAGTCTCACAGCCCAAACAGATCTACACGCATGAAATTTAAAAAGAGTCAACATAGAAGTACCTAGGTAGTTTTTTTATAGTATAGGTGGCAAACGAGCACACAGGTCACCTGTTGGTAAGTGACTACCGTTGCCTGCAACTCGAGAGTCACAAGTACGTTGCCGGCCTTTGAGGTGGGACCTAGCTCTTGGAGGTCGTATCGGGCCCGGTATTATAGTAGTATTATTTAGTCCTATTACTATCTGAATCCATGATAAATAATTACATTGTTTTCTATTACTTTACACATCTATCAAACAAACACCTATAATTATCTAGAAGATCGCCAATAAAAGAAAATAATTTTAACTCCCAGCTTTTATTTTTCCACCTTGAGCGCGTCGCGAACAATAATAGCCGTCCTATCGCCTTATTGGAGTCCATTGTACCGTTAAATGGCGCTTGTACGGCTAAAACACTTCCCGTCAAGCCTATCAAAGTGATTTACCTCGTTGTTTGCGTAAGAATGCCTTGCCTCGCCCTCCTTTTGATCACAGCTAACAAAAGTGTAAACAGGTTGCCTCAAATAAGGTGAAAATGAGAACTGCAAAGGCCCCAGATCAGCTACATGATTTATGATCTACTTCTTTTGTGACAAGTTAAGGCAGAAGAGGGTTGACGGTTGGCTTTTAACAAAAGACTTGTGCCAGATATGTAGGTGATATCTACAATAATCAATATCACACTATACCTCTAATACTATAAAGAGGAAAGATTAGATTTTTTGTTTGTTTGATTTGAATAGCCGAAACAACTTGACCGATTTGAACTATTCCTTCAACAATTTGAAATTTCCTTTTTTGGGAGTTACAGGGCATATAATTTTCCAACAGGAACGGGACTTACGCGGGTGAAATCGTGCGGAACAGCTATTCGGTATAATCCAGATTACTCGTTATCAAACCGAAACAGGCCACTGCTGAGGCATGGGTCTTTCGCACATGTAAGGTATTAGTTGCCCGTGACTTCTTAAACTTCAACTTTTGGGTACAACACCGGTGTTGAAAAAGTCTCTCAACATTTCGCAACAGCCGGTGTGAAAGCATAGCATCATTAGCTCATGAGCGTTCAATAACAAGAGATAATTTGTGCCGTGAATGGTGTTTATAATTACTAAAAAAAATCTCCGACCCTATCCCCAAGAGTTGAAAGACCCCTAAACGTGACAGGTGCACATGTCTTCAAATCAATTCGGGGACTTGCGGGTAGCCTCACGACGTCGATTGACGTCGAGCTACTGATAAATTATTACTTCTAAATGATGGGGATGGTGACTAAGCTGCAATCTTTATCCCATCGGCGTAAAGTCTGTCGGTATTCTACAGATTGCACTTCGAGGAGTGTGATCAAGAGCTGCACGAGCTCATTCCTCGTTTTTAAAATTGGACTTCCAGACGCACGGCTGGGCTTCATCCCTACTTGGTGGAAATCCCATCTATATGTATAACCCACAAGCCTTTAAGGATCGAGTGAACAGGCATCTTCTGGGCAAACTGGTACCATCGAAGGCCCCGTCTTTGCTCTCGGGGCTAGTCTGGGGTCTAGAGTAAGTCCATCATTAATAAAAAAAATGTAAGTATTATTATTATGCAGACTAGATATTTTCCTTTTAAACAAATCATTGGGCGAACAAACTTGTATTCCAAGCGTCCGGCGTAGCCCGCTTCCTCTCATGAATAAAGCAGGGACGTCCTCCGGCACCGTCAAAGAGTCCACTTATGTCCGGCGAGTGGGCATCGCCTAGTCATGATGTTTATTGCATTACTGCTCTAGACTACTACTCTAGGAAATGTGTTCGTGTGCTGGGTGTCCGACAGAATAGAGTAGATAGTCCGAAGAAACAGAACTACATTAGTATGAACTATAAAGGTTCTAATATCATAACGCGAAAGTTAAGTTAGAATAGATTGATGTCTATATAGACGGATTAAAGGGTTTTGATTTGATGTGGCACTGCAGTTTCATTAGTAGATAAATGATCTTTCTTAGAATACAGTTCTATTTTTAGACACGCCTGAATTCAGTGCCTACTGTGCGACACCAAATTAATCATGCATTCTTCTTATTTAAAGATAAGATCGAGATAGTCATGTAGATGCTTGAAGTAAGACATCAAAATGTAATTAACTAATAATTAATTATGTTCATTTGAATCCGATAGCACATACATCGTTATGTTCATAATCTGTTTATCGGCTTCATGCAGGAATATACCTGTTTACGTCTTTGGAGGATATTTTGATAGATTCTGTTCTATATATCACTTTCGTAACTGCTTATTCAATAAATCGGTTGAAATGGTATTGGTATAGCTGTCCCGCGACTGCGTCCGCGTTCTGGATACAAAGTAGCCTATGTGTTATTCTGATGTATAAGATACTAGTTAATTATCAAAATCCTTTTAGTACTTATTTCTTGAAAGATTAACAAACATCCAAACATATTCACAAACTTTCGCGTTTATAGTTTATTTATTTATTTAACTTCATGTACCAAGAAAATGTACACAAGGTGAACTTATTCCCTAAAGGCATAATCTATCAGTCAACTATCAGGCTAAGCAGAAATAATTTAGTGGAATTGGCTGAAAATAATGACTGAAATACAATACTCTTCTTAAAATAATCCTACAATAATACTAAATAACCGCTAGTACCTACATATGTTGATATAATAAACTAACACATACATACTATGTCCTGATGTAGTACATAAATAAAAAAAATACTTATATAAAATAATCTAAACATGATGAATTTCGTTCCAACTATATTTATGTCTGAACCTATAAATAAGAACGCACGAGTCTGCCTTTTAAGAGAAAACTTGCAGTGCGATTTCTTAATACCAACATAATATAATATACTTACTCGTAAGTATTCAGATTTCGCTAACTAAACATGTGTGATTATTTATTTTATTTATTAAGATTTTAAATAGAAATTGTTGTTTGTATCCCCATTTTTTAAATTGTACTGAGACTGTGCTTCGTTATATGAAAAAAATATTATCAAGTAGGGACCTACGTAATGCAGATGTATTTTAATAAGTTGTTCAATGCGCCTTAGTAATTTATGCCTAGCCACGGTTCTTCTTAATTAAGCTTTTGTTTCAGCGGTACTCAAACTTAAATATTTAACTCAAACTGTCTTGAAAGTGCTGCCATTTTTATAAATTCACTCTTAAAATTAATATAATTCAAGTCGGCGATTTAGTTTTTAGTAAAAAAAAAATCCTTATAAATTTATCTAGCTTTTTATTTTACTATTTATTACTGAATAGCTATGAAGTAAATTGAGTGTTATATAATTTAATAAAATAGCATTTACAAACTCGTATTGAACGAAACCAGCCAATTTATAGTGTTTTTTTTTTTAAATCAAGGCGTGGGTCTTCGACGATAGACACTTAGTGGGGGCGGCGTTGATAATAAAAATAAAAAGTTAAATAGGTAGAATGTGCTAAACTGGCATTATTGGAATGTACTCAAATGTATACCTACATATTTGTAGGGGAAAATTAAAATTATGACAAATAAATAAAAAATAATTTAAATTATCCCCTATAGGGTATGTATGTATTCATACATACATACATAATCTTACGCCTATTTCCCATTGGGGTAGGCAGAGACAACAGACCGCCACTTGCTACGAACCTGGCAGATCTCTCGCGCTTCATCCACATCCATCAAACGACTCATGCATGCTCGTCGGTTTCGGGTACTCTTTATCTGGCTTTTCTTCAACACATCGCCGATTTGATCGATGTAGGTACGCCTAGGTTGTCCTCTACCGACTCGCCCATTCACAACACCCTTGTATATTTGTCTCGTTAGACGACTTTCATTCATCCGCTCAATGTGACCAAACCACCTGAGCATTCCTCTTTTAATCCTAGTCACTATATCATCTATACTATATCACTATATATGGAGGTATTCAATTTCTTGAAATACCCACATTTCACCAGTATAAGCCTTGAGCCCCTAAACGTAATAGGCAAAGAGGTTGGAAGAAAATCATTCTAGGAGAGAAACTTTTTCTTTAAACGTCTTTGGTAATAGGTGTTGAGCCTGTTACACATTTCTCAGAATTAGTTATGGAACCTGCGGGTATCCTCACGATGTTTTACTTCGCCGTCAAGCTAGTGATGAATATGTACCTACGTAAGCTTTTTTTTAAACACATTTATAGATGCCAGGATACCCGAGCCCCACGAATGAGAAGCGAGCTTTAACGAGGAGCGGAAACTGCTTGGTCTATAACCATGGTATTTTGCACAAAGGTTCCATAAATAAAGTAAGTGAGCACTAATAAGGTATTTTTAAAAATTCCCACGGGAACGGAAATAAACAGGATAAACGAGGGCTACGCTGCTGGGCACGTGTTATAACATTTTTATTTTTTTTAATTTGTGAATTAAATTAGCTTAATATCTCCCCTAGCCCTAGTTTTGCCTAACCGTCAAGACCTTCGTATTATGAAACTTTGTGATGCGTTTATATTTTTATCCAAGGTTGTGTCGGCCGCCAAAATCAAGTTCTCATAAAGGTAGCAAGCTTAATTGGCACCCGAAACTTACCACAGGGGTAGGCCCGGCATGATTTATGGCTGAGTATCCCCATAAATTTTAATGGCCCAGTATACAACATAATTAATTAGCAATGAAAATCAATCAGCTGTAGACTCACCGAAACGTCGTTCTGAGTGGTGAACAATGGCTATTACGAACGTGCCCTTTTGAATATTTAAAAAGTATTTTTAAATTTTCATTTTATTCTTACTGTGTTCTGTTTTTAAATTTGTTTCTTTTTATTGTTCTGTGTACTGTTAAATAGAATCAGTCAAACAAAACAGCCCCCCTAGCCAAGTGGCATTGCACAATCTAATCGAATGATCTTATAGATTGACATGTATGGGATTGACATTAGCGTTAGCGCTCATTGGCAAGTGCTTATGTCAATCCCATACACGTCAATCTAAAAGAACATTCGATTAGATTGTACAATGCCACTTGGCTAGGGGGGCAGATTAACATACACAGTCATGCTTACTAATAAAAAGTTCTTTTTTAAATATTATAATAAAAATATCGTGTAAAAAAAAGGTTCACAGAAGACTGGCTGCGTAGCTTAGGTCGATCGTTTGGCAGAGGTAACTGCCAGCCTGCTGGTCACCAAAAGGCTTTTTTTTTATTGTCTCTAAATAGCACAACCTAAATCTTTCTTACATCGAGTAAAACAAAGTCAGTCTCTGTGTGCTTAGTTCTTATAAACTACAATTTTGGTATTGTTTTTCATTTCTTCTGAAATGGGGTCAACACATTGACTATGCAAAGAATATTTTTTTAACTCCTTCCACCGTCTCCTTTTCTAACAAAACATAACAACCAAACCTAAATAAAATAAAAGTAGTAGTTTACACAACTTGAATCCTAATCTAGGTAAAAGTCAAGACACGTGAAAGCCAGCACTGTTTGGACTGCGGTCAAGAGTAAACCCTATCTAGATGGAGCGAGACTATTTGGCAAGCTCGCGGGCTGAGTTAGACCGAAATTAACTAATCGACTGGAGAGCTTGATAGCGGAACTTATTTATTGCATTAGAAGTGGTTGTTTAAATTCGGTTCGGTTCGGTTCGGTTCATCTCTATTTCCTAATCTATATATAATAGTTATAAGAGCATAATACCACTGTCTTGAGGAAATCTTAGAAATTAGCCGCCGAATACTCGAACGTTTGTGACATAGGTATACCTAAGACACAAATGTTAGTACACGGAGAGAGATATAGGTCTGTGGTTGGTACATATAGTCAGAAATAAAAATAAAAACCAGCCAAGTGCGAGATGGACTCGAGCACGAAGGGTTTCGTACCGTTATCTATAAAAACGGCAAAAATCACTTTTGTTGTATGGGAGCCCCCTTAAATATTTATTTCATTCTATTTTTTTTAATATAAAAAAATACATTTTATTCAATTACAAATTACACAAAAACAATTGGTACAATTATAAATAAAATACTTCGTCGAACGCGTCCCCTCGAGGTGGCATTGTGTCTAGCAGGCAGGCAGCATTCCCGCGCTGAATGGCTAAACTCAGCCTTTGCGATAGGAAGCCGCGCCCGCTCTGCGATCGCCAGACACCTCGACCAGACGCGTCGATAAGATTCTATTTTTTAGTATTTGCTGATACAGCAGCAATACTGGATGTTTTTTTTACCGTCTGGAAAAAAATATGACGTATAAGGTATCTAGAGCCGAAGTTATACACGAGATTAATTGTTAAATATAGTCATGTTTTAATGCAATTTACAAAATCTAGAAAACTACGCACAGTACTACGCGCAGCTGGCGGTTGTAGGTAAATTGCGCATAAATGGAAGCTACGAGCCTGTTTCTTTTTAAAATACTATTTCAAATATTTCAGTGTGTATTATTGACTACAATTGAGTAATTTATATTATTTTAAGCAAGAAAAAAATTTTTTGAGAAAAAAAAAGTATTTTTAAGTAACATTGCCTAATGAATCTATTACACTTACTTATCACACCACATTTTTTTCCAGACGGTAAAAAAAGTCACCCTGTATAAATAAATACATCATCTGTGAAAATTTCAATATTGTCTAACTATCACGGTTTATTAGATACAGCCTGGTAATAGACGGACAGACAGACAGACGGACAAACGGACAGCAGTCTTAGCAATAGGGTCCCGTTTTACCATTTGGGTATAGAACCCTAAAAACTGAACAAGAAAAAAAATAACACTTTACGGGACGCGGAACCCTAAAAAGGATAAACACATACAGAAAAACGTTCACCAATAGCCCGTACTCGTAGACGTTAGTTTTACACCAATGAGCGCCGCTCACAATAATACGTAATAACAACAAACAATAATCACCGAGGACATCCTGTATAACGAGTTCGGCACGGATATCTGTGGGACGCAGGATAATATCACTAGCGATAACCCTGCCCGGGTTGTTTTTACCCCACCCCATTTGAACTTGTTACGGTTTACGGTATTATGACCTGATAGATATGTTTTCCTTTACGGCTGGCTTTTTGAGGCTTTGTTATATGTCGTTTCGCCATATTCGCAGATAAAATCCATAATGCGGGTCTGAAAATTATACAATAAAAAATACTCTGGATAGGTTGGCGTTGACGGCTTCCCCGCTGTGCTCCGCAAGAGGTGCGCCGCCGCACTGCAACGAGTTCGCGCCAGCTCAAATAGCATTCTGTCAATGATCGCACAAAGGTTCGACAGTGGCTGCGTCAGGCACTGGTCGCAGATGCACCGTAGTGTATGTACTAACACACTAACCTAGTTTTAAGGTAAAGTAAGGCTACTAACCAACTAACAATCTATGGACTATTTGTCTGAAATAAATGATTTTTTTTTTTTTTATAGGTAATGGGCATTGATCGTATGATTATGCATATTAATGTGCTTATCACAAAAACCGCATTCAAAAACAAAATATATATCTAAGTACATAACCTCTAATATTTTTTGGCAAATCCTCACTGTGGAGAACATGTAAAAAAAATTAAGAGAAGGAATAGTTTTATTATCCTACTTAATATGAAAAAGTGTCATTATAAAAAATATATGGCATCATGTAAAAAAAAGAAGCTACGTCTGCCAACAAACTGCTTTGCAGATTGGCGAAGGTACAAATGTGTTTTGCAAAAAAAATATTTCTGTGAATAAACACTTTTTCTTTCTTCTTCTTTCTTTATTTCTAATAACGACACCGCTTTAATCCCGAGGGATTTGGCAGAAGTATTTATATCTGGAAGTAGCCCTTTTTATCACTGTTTTTTACCCCTAAATGTGGCTGACTGTGAGCCCATCGTCGATTCTTTGTCCAATTATGAAGCCTGCGGGTTTCCTTCACCGTCGAGTTAGTGATAAACGGTGTAAGAACTAAAATGAAATTAATTAACTCGAAGTTTGACTCTTTTTTTGTTCTGGTTATTATTATTCTTCTCTTTAAAATTTTTTCATCAGATTACATCGACAATTCCCTTTTAACAAATCTTTATAATGAGTTTTCAAGCTACTAAAATAGTTCTCGTTTCTCTATTTTCAACCGACTTCTCGAGAGCTTTTTAATGGAGAGACGAAACTGAGTTTTAAAGAACGGTATAATGGGGCATGTTTGTGTGCTATTGCTAGCATTTAATTTAGCGGACAAAGTTGCCAGTATCGCGCATTTGGTTCGACTGACAGTTCAAATAGAAATGAATGGCCCGAAGCTCTCTGACCTAATTAAAGAATTCAGAATATCTCCCTCTGAGTTATTTGCTTCAAGCCCAACTCTGAATACATTTCATGGAATTACAAAGCTAGTTCCCAATTAGTTGAAGAAAGTTGATTAATGAACGTTAAATTTGCATCAAAGTAAGAATTTTCCGCTCAATCGGGGAAGTGCTTTGGTAAACTAACTTTACAGTGTTTGAAATACAACTAAGATGTAATTTGAATACCTATTTTAAAAGATTCATAACTAACCAAAAAAACTAATGTGATCTACTCTGCTGTAACTAAATAAATATTACAAGAAGTCTAAGACAGGGATTCTAAGGTTGACATTGAAGGTAAATAATTATAAAAGAATGCATATGACGTCAGATAGGGATAAATAGAAGCCTTTCGGACCATCAAGTTTATTTAGCGTAAAGTTGTATTCCGTAAAAGTTGATTTCCCATAAAGTTGAATTCCCAACTTTTTAAATAAAATTTCCAGAAATGTTGAATTTTCAGAATGTTGAATCCCATATAGTTGAATTCTCAAAGCCCAAAAAACGGAAAAAAGAGCATCAAGATATGAGATTAACGAGCGTATGTCAAAAAAACTGACGCAGTCAACGGGTCTCACGGGCGGTCGAAGACAGTAGATAATTCTAATATGTCTACAAATAGTTGCTGGATAAGACTGACTGATCTGATAGTCGTGTATTCCTATGAGTAATTAAAAAAACTGCTAGAACTAGAATGCTGTAATTCGTATGTAGGTAGGTTTTATAACGTAGACACCCAAGGTCTCTGTAATTCCTAAGAGAATGAAAAACGAGTACCTTGGTATTAGTAGATACAACATTCTAGTTAGTTTTGCGAGCACAGACCGCAATAACGTACACTTTTGTTGGATTTGTATGTATGTATGTATAATCTCACGCCTTTCATCCCCGAGGGGGTAGGCAGAGGTATTCCATTACTGGATATACCCACATTTCACGAGATACATTGGACCCCTAAACGTGATAGGTGGTGAGCCTATCGCCGGACCGGGTCTATTTACACATGTCTCAGAATTAATTCTGAGACCTGCGGGTTTCCTCACGATGTTTTCCTTCACCGTCGAGCTAGTGATAAATATGTACGTAAGTTTTGAAAAACTCATTGTTGAATTTAGACCTCTTTAATTGAGTTTGGAACTTGCCTCATATGTGTAGAGAGAAGATATTATGCGCAGGTAGTAGCAATAATAGATGCATATGGATGAGGATCGAGCTTGGCGGACGGCTTTTTAAACCTACCGTAATGTATCGCCAATTATAAAGATATAAAAGTGAAAAATAATTAGAACAATATGTACTTCTGCGAATTATTTCAGTTATATTATATTTAAAAAATTCTTACTAACATCTTTAGATTTTAGGACCAATTTACACATTGTAATATCACACATTTAATTCTGATGAAAGTGACGCATTAAAAAAAGAAGAATGCTAAGCACACTTAAATAAAGATAAACTTGCTGACTGAAGACGAGGCAGTATGGTCTACGACTTTAGCTTAAACAACACAAGTTGGTCGAAATAATTTCTTTGTTCGCTGTCCGTCCGTCTGTCCGTCTATCACCAGGCTGTATCTCATGAACAGTGATAGTTAGACAGTTGAAATTTCCACAGATGTTGCCTGTGGAAATTTGCCGCTATAATAACAAATAATAAAAAACTTAAGGGGGCTCCCATATAACAAACGTGATTTTTTTGTCGTTTTTATAGATAATACGGAAATAAGTGCGAGTCGGACTCACCCACGACGAGTCGTGCGCTAGTCCGACTCGCACTTGGCCAGTTTTTGAACTGTCGATGCAGCTGCTGGACGCTACTTCGTACACTTAAAACGCCAATAATAATTGCTTCTATCGTTGGTTTTTGTAGACTCAATGCAGAGACAGAACGCCACACTATGCACAATCAGACTGTGGCATTGCGGCATATGATGCTCAGTGTTGCAATACATCTTGAAGAAGCTACATTCACCACTACCTTACCATTAGTACAGATTAATAGAGAAAATATCCATCACGCCGGAGATGGTATTGATTACATCCTGTTACCAGCTCTCGTCTGATTTTGTGAAGAGCATAATATGTTACGGAGCGATGAAGAAAACCCGTTTTGGAATGCATTTTTTTTTTCTATTTTTGGAATCTAGTTTACGAAAAATTGATACTCATTACAATGAACCAAATGCCGCAATTCACCAGAAAGGACTCATGGTCTCCCTGCAATGTTCCCCCGAATCATTTTTGATATTTATTTTAAATATTTTTTTTATATTATATTGAATTTAGAGGAACGTTTTATCGTTGTTCTCAGCAAGCCCCTTTATTCATTTGATACCCATGTAATCTAGAAATCTAATTATAGCTTTCTATTCTCTAGAGCCTAGACGTTTCATGTGACATCAAGAAGTTAATTGAAACACACTCTGTATGCTCAAACTTTTAATTACTTAAAGTCCTTTAAAGGCAATAGTAGATACAACCCCATCAAAAGTTTGTCCGACATCGAATAGACTTTCTAAACAGATCAGTTTGAAAGCGAGTTATACAAAAACCAATAAATCTTGTTTCGCCATCGTTTATCATTCTTTAAACAAACAGAACTCGAATCTTATCGGAGTTAAAGTGAATTCAACGACTCCCCAATTTGGTGGCCGGCTGCGAGTGATTTAAATTTCTAAGGAGATTAGTCTTCGTTCTAATTGGCCGTCTTTTTGAATGAAACAGCCAAAATAGAAAAAAAATACAATCGGGTGGTATAGGTATACATTTATTTATCTATACGTACCTACATATAATAAAACTTTAAGGGACTGTGTCTGTACATAAAATTTTAGTAGTAGTGGAGTATCGATTTAGATATCAAAACACATTTTTTTTAATTTTTGCCTGTCTGTCTGTCTGACTATCCGTCTGTCTGTGCACGCATCACGCAAAAACTACTGCACAGATTTTAATGAAATTTTGTATGGAGATAACTGTGTGCCTGGGTCAACATCTAAGGTACTTTTTATTCCAGGAAAATATCTCATTCCCAAGGGAAAATATAAAAACTGGTTTAAAAGAGAAATACGTACTATACTACTCGCAATTTAATTTCGATACTGTCAACTACCCAAGTTGACAGTATCGAAATTAAATTGCGAGTAGTCATACATTAAAAAGATTATCCCAAAACACCTCAAAATATGTATTTCGATTTTCAATTTACAATTATAGCAAATTTAAAAATAATAAAACAATCAAAAAAAGTGCTGCAATTGAGTACTACAAACTATGACGTCATGGTTTGCTATTTCAGTACATTTTCCATAGTAAAATTTCGTTTTGACAGATCGTAAAAAGTAACTGATTTGACTAGGTAGGACACAACCCTATTGCAAAATGATTACACATAGACACTTGAAATATGTGTCTCTTATATATCGTAGTCTATTACATTAATATAATATAGCTGTAAGTATTCCAAAGATGTTAAAATAAAATAAAAAGTAGGAAACCACTATGAAGGGAGTTTAAAATATTTGCAGATAAAAAATGAACTTCAAAGAGGAACTATATGCGACAGTTCCGAGAAAACTGGTCACATTCTCTGTATAGAAAGCTAGTCTGATCCTTCGACAGAGATAGATAACTGCCAGCCCTCTGGTCACCTGAAGCCTCGACCAAACGCAGTAGCACGGTCTAGTCTTCATCCCAAACAAACGGCACAATCATAGAGTTAGCACTGATTTTGGAACCGGCCAATGTGTCGATGCCATGTTTCCATATTTACTGAGCAATCTATAATTGCTTAGTAAATATGTTTATTTTTTTATTCGTTCTATATAACTTAATAATACATTGCAGGTTTATTTAGAAAAAAATATGGACAGCATTTGTAGATAAAAATGTCTTTCAAATACGATCTACGCGTATCGGTACTTTACTTAAGCCCAAAAAAAAATGAGACACATTTGATTTTTAATTGTTCTGTCGCGCATTGAAACCGACTGATTGACTGATTTAGAAAATAAAATAAAAATGTAAAGGAAATGTTTGATGACATTTTCAACTTACAGCGTGTTACCGAAAGGGTATATCAAGCCGAAAGTGGGTTGTTAGAGACATCATTTGGAACAACATTCACTATGGGACCAACTTGATCAGAGCAACTTTATTTTTCTCATCTAAGTACATTTCGGGTTCAGCGCTCAGCTGATTTGTATGGTGGAGTGAAAAATAAAGTTGCTCTGATCAAGTTGGTCCCATAGTGAATGTTGTTCCAAATGATGTCTCTAACAACCAACTTTCGGCTTGATATACCCTTTCGGTAACACGCTGTATAATGGTATATTACGTAGATATTAACTATAACATAGAACTCTAAAAAGTAAAAAACCAACAACAACAACAAAAAAATACAGTCGAATTGAAAACCTCTTCCTTTTTTGAAGTCGGTTAAAAAAAAGAATCATCGAAATCGGTTGGCATGATATTGAGTAATTCGTCCATTTGTCGAGCACATACAAATTTTAAGACTAGATGGTTTTATCATCAATGCCATTGTCAGAGCTTGACCGACTTAAAATGGGACAACACGGGAAGCACCAGCTTTCAAATAATATAAAAAAAGAATCATCAAAATCGATTCACCTAGTCGAAAGTGAACATAAAAAACATAAGGTAAACATAAAAAAAACAAACGCTACGAATTGAGAACCTCCTCCTTTTTTGAAGTCGGAATATTCTGTTTAGAAAAAATTCTGAATAGAAAAGTCATTTGGTCACACCAAAAACTAAATTAAAATCGGTTCAGTCGTTTCGGAGCTACGATGGGACAGACGGGCATACAGATACACAGATGTACACGTCAAATTTATCACACCCCTCCGTTTTAAAGAACTGATCAATCGCCATCGTCAGTGACGGGTATAAACCTTTCTTTTCCGTAAGAGTAAACTTCCGTACACGTCCTCATGTGTGAGGAAAGACCCTTAGCTCAGCAGTGGGCTGTTACGGGTTGATGATGATGATGATGAAACTTCCGTAGGGCGTTGTTCTGTCAAAGCATATTAGAACTCTTTGAAAGTGTATGGGGCCGCTTTCGAGCCTCGCGTCACGCATCAGCCGTCAACGGTTGACGTCGACGCGCACATTAGACGCGACCTTCAAAAGCAGCGCCATACATTTTTATAATCTCTAGTGTTGTCACGTCGTCCGACAAACTGACTGACGTTCGGCCACAACTCTCAGAAGTGCACCAAGCAAAGAGCTTAGAAGAAAATCATTCTAGGAGAGAAACTTTTTCTTTAAACGTCTTTGGCACCAAGATTGCCATCTATAAACAACACGCTTGGTTTAGTCTGATTGCAGTCTGGATGCAGTCGGCATCCTGTAGTATATTCACCTTGCCACCTCTAAAACCACGGGAAGGGAGGGCATGAACATGGCGCAGTCTTAAAATAGATCTTAAATTCGAGGATGAAAGCACAATTTGCACACCGGTGTCATTATCCACACCTGAGATGCCAACCGCTAATATATTGCTAGACATAATGGGCTCTAATTAAGAACAGCTTTAACAAAACACCTGCACTGAAACTAGAAATAGCTACATTAATTGAGTTAATTAAGAAATGGAATGCAATATGCGAAATGCTTCCATATCTGATACATCCAAGTCTTGCACAACAGATATTTGACGATGGGCCTGTTGGTGGTTCTCAGTGACCCTTGGTAATAATAATCTCACGCCTTTTATCCCCGAGGGGGTAGGCAGAGGTATTTCATTACTGGATATACCCACATTTTACGAGATATTATATTGGACCCCTAAACGTGATAGGTGGTGAGCCCGGCCGGACCGGGTCTATTTATACATGTCTCAGAATTAATTCTGAGACCTTAATTCAGTGACTCAGGACTCCTGCCTGAGGCCAACATTTGTGTGCATGAACATGTCGGTTGGTTTCATGTTTGTTAAGTATTTTTATCAGTTGTTGCCTAGTTTGGGACTAAATAACTATGTGTGATAATGATAATGAAACAGCATAGGTATGTAAGTCAGGAATGTTTGTGAAAGTACATATTTTTAATCTCAGTTGTTGTTGCATTAGATTCCCTCGACTTACAAGTTTACCTCTTTACAATGTTAGTTTAAATTTTATTAATATTTGGTTAGAATGATACAAGATGTAGATATATCACGCTGCCAACAGCACAGTGTAGTCATAATAAATTATGAGAGCAAAGCTACATTTTCATTTGCACTACCTAAGTTTGTAAAATATTTATCTTCTATCTAGTAGAGAGGATGGTGCAAACTTGTCTTGTTTAAAAAATAAACAGACTTGAAATGAAAAAGAATGTTAGCACTGTAGTTTTCCCCGGCGCCGCCATTTTGCTGTTATGTATTTTTTAAATTTCTAAATTGGCACCCATACATAATTATAAGAGACTAGCTGTTCCGCGCGGTTTCACCCGCGTAGTTCCTGTTCCTGTGGGAATATGGGGATAATACTTTTATCCTTATATTATATTAGTGTATAGAAGTGTAGACTAGTGTATCACAACAACATCACCAAACCTTTACGGCCATTAAGATGCACTTCCGTCCATCGTCTGAACGTGAGATGCCCATCTTTACTCCATTATCCATGAGGGCGCTATAGCCTGTTGGCTTAGTTGGACCCTGCCTTCTGAGTCTGAGGTCGCGGGTTCGATCGCCGCTCGGGGCCAACATTTGTGTGCATGAACATTATTGAACATGTCTGTTGGCTTCGTCTCTGGTCGTTTAATATTTATTCAAGTATGTTTGTTAGTTATAATAGTACAGGCTCTGCCTAGTTTGGGACTAAATAACCGTGTGTGAATTGTGTTCAACAATTAAATGTGTAAAACAGACCCGGTCCGGCGATGGGCTCACCACCTATCACGCTTAGGGGTCCAATGTATCTCGTGAAATGTGGGTATATCCAGTAATGGAATACCTCTGCCTACCCCCTCGGGGATGAAAGGCGTGAGACAATTTATTTATTTATTAAATTCCTGAAAATACCCATCTTTGAACAGTATTTTTTTGTATTAAATATCAATAAATAATACAATCATTGTTCTGGTACTTCATCTACTTTTATAATGCGTTCGACCAAAATTTGGAAATGCTACATTGTATTGTATCTCTCGGTTATACTCGTATCTTTTGTTCCTTTTGTGGGTTCAGAACTTTGTTCAGCACTTCTGAATTTATTAAGGGTAAAGGGAGCTGTCAGAAATAATGATACATAGACGCCTATGGGTTTTATGTTAATGCTTAGGGTAAAACGCGGAATTTCATATTTGAGATTCTAAATAAGAGTCCGTTGCAGGTCTGCCTTTCACATATCATATATATTTCAAATAAAAAATTACAATGGACTAGCCTGTATAGCATCACAAAATTATATCACTACAAAGTCGCTTCCCGCTGTCTGTCTGTCCATATTTATGCCTAAATCTTTAAAACTGAGCAACGGATTTTGATGCGTTTCTTTTAATAGATACAAACACCACCCGTACACCCGTGCAAACCCGCGGTAGGTCTCTAGTATACGAATAACTGAACTATATGTTAACGATATTACGACGTCACAAAGTTAGTGATTTATTTTTTCGTATTTTTGATTACATCTGTATATTTTTGGACCCCTAAACGTAATACGTGGTGCTGGTGAGAGGTGTATGTTGGTGAGCCCTTCGCTGGACTGGAATACTGTCACACATGCCTCAGAATCAATTCTGGGTGCCTGAAATTTGTAGAAGTTTTATTTGTTTTCCAAAAATATTTCATACTGACATAGTCCCGTGGTTTCACCGAAAACCTGTGATAAAATATCTATAAATTACTCTCTGATGATAATGTATTGTCGATATAATTTTTTTAATCGGTTTAGTGGTTTAAGCGTAACAAACAAACAAAACCACTTTGCCATCACTACATAAGTTGCTTTCTCTGTCCCTATATCCCTATGTCCTTATATCCCTATGTCCTTATATCCCTATGTCCTTATATCCCTATGTCCCTATGTATGCCTAAATCTTTAAAACTACGCAACGGATTTTGATGCGTTTTTTTTTAATAGATAGAGTGATTCAAGAGGAAGGTTTAAGTGTTAGCATTGCACCCTTGCAAAGGCGGGGCGGGTCGCTAGTTTATAATAGATATGTGTCTTATAGGAGAGCTTTTATAAGAAATAGAAAAATTGTACATTAAAAAAATATATTATCTCTGTAACTAACTAACTAAAAATAAAAATAAGAAACAATAAATAAATAATTCATTGTTTTGTCAATCTTATCAATTTCTCTTCTCTTTCCTTAGATCTTATACAGATTTAGTTCCCGTATCTATATTTGCCGAACACAATTTCGTATTCTTGGAAAAACGAAATTATGCCAGTATTACTGGTACTGGCCATCCCAAAATTAATTCGAACAGGATCTTTCTTAAGTTAACTCGAATTTAACTAAGGGAAATAGGAGTTGGTACCCTTCGAATGGAAATCCTTTCCTTTTAGATTTCTTTTAAAGCTGGAAACACGTTTTAATGGCCACTTAATTTTCCTTTCAGCCCGTTATTTCCCTCAACTGTTATAGGACTAAGATTAGCGTAATGTAATGTCTGTTAAAAAGAATTTAGCTTAGCACCTCCTTAGGTTTGTTTTTTTCAGGGCTGGTATGTGTAGAATGTTGGTGAATTTTGTCTTCCTAAACTTTAATCCAGAGTAAATGTACAGAACGGAAAATCACTGTTGGTCTTGGTCATTCTAGTTAGTATTTATTTAAGAAAGCCTATCATATACAGTTGTGGGGCCAAAAAAAAGTATCTTAATTTTTATAAATATATTTATTACTATAGCTGTTCCCGTGGGAAAATTATAGCCCAAAGTAATCTTTCCATTAGAGAAATAAATTTTAAAATCGGTCCAGTAGTTGCGGGCCTATTCGACACAAACAAACAAACAAAAAATCGAATCATTTCTCTTTGTAATATTATAAGTGCAGATGTAGAAGCGTTGACAAGTACCAAAACTCATTTTTGTGAGCCTTTTTCTTATTAGATTACAAAATTTACATCCATTTACGATAATTACAGATTAAAAATGACCTCCAAAGAGGACCCTGAGCCTTTTTTATATTATATACTATTTAATATGTGTCCGTGCAAGATTCAGGGTAAATTCGACCGACAAAGACAGAAATTATTCCGAAGTTGAATATAAGAAATATGACAGTTTGAATAGCAAGAGAAGTTTTTCATATAAATTTTAAAAAACATTTTACGTGCAACGAGAACGACTCGATTGATTAAATGATTGTGACGTTCAAAGCGTGAGTCGTGACATAATCTACCTACTGATAGAAATTAAACGGCAACGCAAAGATGAAATTCAAACCAACGTTCAAAGTTCAATATGTATCTTAAAGAACAAATTTTAATGGTGTTTCATTAAATCGCAATTACACTGCCTATTTTGCCTTACTTATTATGAGTAGGTATACTTGAATAATATTTTTATTCGTATGTTCGGATCTCTTGTAGAATTATGTAAATAGTAAATTCCTATTATTTTCATCTTTGTTAATAAAGTTTTCAAGTTTGTACGTACAATACTTTGAAATAATAATTGTCTGAACATTAACATGAATTTCAACATTCACATATTCAAGACTAAAATGTTTCCGTGATCAAACCTCACGTCTTATTGTATGCAACTCTAGAAATATATTATATAATAAGTCAAAGTCAAGTCAAAAGTTTTTATTCAATGTAGGGACTTATAAGTCCTCTTATCGAAAGTCATTGCGACTCCACCGCTTCGGTATGTATAGTTGAGGAGGAGAAGCGGGGCAAGAAACTCCTCAGCAATCAATACAATACAAAGTACAAGTTACATGGTTTTGGTGCTTTGCTGAGCTGGAGAAAATTTACACCAAACATCATTGTCATTCAAATATTCATCTAACTTAAAATATGCCATTTTACATAAAACCATTTTAACGTGAGTTTTGAATTTTTTTTCTAGCATGTTATGTTTTAGCAAATCACCTACAACATATTGGAAAAAACTGCCAAGAGCGAGTCGGACTCGCGCACTAAAGCTTCCGTACCATTATCTATAAAAACGGCAAAAAAATCACGTTTGTTGTTGTATGGGAGCTAAATACTTATTTTATTCTGTTTTTTAGTAAGTATTTGTTGTTATAGTGGCAACAGAAATACATCATCCGTGAAAATTTCAACTTTCTAACTATTACAGTTCATGAGATACAGCCCTGTTACAGACGGATAGACGAACGGACGGACGGATGGACAGCGAATTCTTAATAGGGTCACATTTTACCCTTTGGGTACGGAACCCTAAAATATATTTTGTAAATATAATGTAAAATTCCCTTAGAAATAGAAGTAATTGAATAGTTCCTAAAATTATGATTTAAAAATATAGTAACTATACAATACATCAGACAAATTAAATTTGCGTTTGCGTAATAAAACGTAGCTGATTTCTATAGACAGTCCCCTATTGTTTCAGGCTACCTACGGAAACCAAACCACTTAGCGATTCGCGAACTTTATCCCAACCTCTCCACTGTAAACAATTTATGACAACAAAGTTTCCCGTTAATAATTAACCTCAACATTCGCTGAGTTTAAAGAATTGATTACGTTAAATTAAGACGCAATGAAAGGTCCGCGGTAAGTACGTAACGCCTTCCAAGTTCGGAACAAGATCTCATTTAAGAAGTTGCCCAGATGCCGCTTCAATTAAATTGACTTTATGTTTGAGTTCTACTTAGTGTAATTAATGACCGCGCTTCTCAAGCCCTTGCCCTTTTAGGAAATAGGAAAGGTACTTAGGAGATATTTTAATTTTAACCACTTGAGTTAGATTTTTTAGAATATCAAGTCTCTAAAGTTGTGTAGTCACTATCAAAATGTAGCTGTTGGACATTAGATACCTACTATTATAAAGCGGCAACTTTGTTTAGCGCAGCGGGCCGAAATTTGGCGCTTTCCGCCCGGAGAGATGAAATAGTATACTAGGGAAGTAAAATAAGAAATTTACCAGATCACATGTAATCTCATCATGTCTACAAACATGTGATCTGAGGCTTTCTTATTTACTTCCCGCGGTGTGTAGGTATACTTTTTTTGTGCTCGACGGAGGTGGAAAGCGGCAACTTCGTTTAGCGCAGCGGGCCGAAAGTTGCCACGTTCCGTCCGGAGAGCTACTTTATTTTATACTACGTAGAGAAGATACCTAAACAAACTAAACGAATTTGTGACTAAGCTCGTTATTTTTGTTTCAGGTACGTACTGCATGAAAAAGTAAATAAATCCCTGGCGAGTTGAAAATTATGAAGAGTACTTAACCGACAGTTGTACAACGGGCGTATTCAAGGAGATGCGACATTCGATATTCGACTCGGAATCGGAAAATCTGTCGAAAGGTTTCGAGATGGGCTATTCACAGATGTCATATTTGACATAAGGATTCGACAGATTTTCCGATTCCGAGTCGAATATCGAATGTCAGATCTCCGTGAATCTGTCGGGTCAGCTAATCTCAAATATTTAAGGAACTGGACAATTTAGAGCAGCGTCGGCTGAGGGTGCTGGTTCAGGACGCTTGCTTAGTGTGTTTGACTCACGTCGGCTGCGGAGTGCGGGTGCCTGTGAAACACTATATTTTAAAGATTTATAACCCTACACTTACCCAATACATTTCACAATACAAAACAATGTTTCAACCGCGTAGTTCTTATTGATAGCTAAAATTATTTCACTAGTATTATCAAGGAGTAACATAGGATATATTTAATCACCGTATTCCGACGGTAACGGGAACTACGCGGGTGAATCCGCGGGGCGCTGCTAGTTTATAATATTTATAGGATATTTGCTTCTGTTCTCGTGGGAATACGGAAATGAAATATGGCCTATTAGTATGTTACTTCTTGATATTGGAACATTCCATTGATGAAAGAATTTTTGAAATCGACTCGTACATTAGTAGGACAGGATAGGATAGGTAATCCTTTACCGCATTTATATTTTCGACTAGCGGTTCTGCGTGGTTTCACCCGCGTAGTTTCCATTGCCGTGGGAATACGGGAATAAAATATAGCCTATGTTACTCAGGAATCTTCTAGCTTTCCATTGGTGAATTAATTTTTAAAATCAGTCTAGTAGTTTTTGAGTTTATTCGTAACAAACATACAAAAATACAAAAATATAAATCTTTCCTCTTCATAATATTAGTATAGATATATTTTTCACACCAACGATAATAACCGCAGCCCCAAACTTCATGAATAAAATATACCACACAATGATATTATAAAAATAGTGTTTAAAGTGAGGGAACTTGAACACTATCACAGTATTTTTTTTAAATAAAATAAATTTATTTTGAATTTTCTGTAATATTTTTTGCGTCCCAGTGTTTCTGTAAACATGGTTCAAAATTATGATGTAAGCTCTTGAACCAGTTCCCTAGTCGAACGATTAAAACCACTGCCTGTTAACTGGTTAATTTTAATCAAAGTGTACAGAGTAATTGCGACCACAGCGTTCCATTAGCCTTATTAACGCCATTAGCACTTCAAAATGGAAACTCTTAGAGCATCCCAAAGGTCTGATCTATAAATGATACTTGGAATTTACATAATGCATGTTTTCAATATGGTTGCTAATGTATGTTAATTGTATGAGTTCGTAAGTCTCCTCAGCTTCTTAACTTGGGACTTAGCGCTGAAGTCGGAGCTTACTTTGAACAGTTTATTGCACGTGAGCGCGCACTGGTGTTTCGCATTACAAGATAATAGGTATGTAGTGTTATTTTATCTTATTACTAGCGACCCGCCCCAGCTTCGCACGGGTGCAATTCTGATACCTACTAAATACACCACAGAAAAACTGTGAACATTGTATAATAGTAGATTATACAACAAGGGAATAAAGCACTGTTTTATGTCACGGGCGCGACATTGAATCCTGAGCGTAACGAAGGAGTTATGTGAGGGAATTAAGACTGAGTCCTGAGTTTAGTGAGGGATTTAAGCGCCCAAGACAAAAACTGTTTTATTCCCGAGTTATATACTCTACTTTTCTCACCTTATGCGAGACCATAAAATGCAATTGCATAGTAGCAGATTATTGACAATGGGTTCAATTCTACGCGTCCACTGCCTAAATAGCTTAAAACTAAATTTCTTAAATTATATTTAGTTTTACGCAGCCGCTAAGCCAAATGCAATTCTAGAACGCCATGGTTACTAAATTTAGATAGTCTATAACCACAGCGTAAAATGCCTAAGTTGAATAGTGTTGCAATTACAAATAAAAAAAGAGCCGAGTGAACGAATGAATGAAATCTAAAAAAAATACAATAATAAATGTGTATATATTTATTATTATGTAAATAAAGTTCTCAACGATTACTTTCGATGCCATTTTTATCATTTTAACATAGGTTTAATTTATATTTTCTTGTTTTACTTCAAATACTAAAGTCACTATTATTCGGGCAACACTGAAAAGGTATTATCAAATAGATTTTTTTTCTTTGGACAGGCTAGAGTCATAGACCGTACTGCCTCGTCTTCAGTTAAGTTTATCTTTAAATGGACATGTGCCTCGTCCTCAGGCTTTGTTTTCTTGTTAATTCAATAACATCTCCAGCAATCTTCAAATTTCTTAGTTAAACGGCTCTGCTTTGGAGTCCATGTACAAAAATACTGAGTCATCAACACCCCTTTTTGGATCATCGACAGTAAAATTATATTACTTTTACTGAAGACTTCATGCAATCTAACAACGACGATCCTATGCATTTTATCGAACTTTCCATTCACTGCACACCTTCACAGACACCTGCCACACAAAATATTATTATCTAGTCAAAACCCAAAATATACAGCAAAATATAAATTTTACAAAAAAACATGATCCCCCTTTTCGTATTTCCACCAAAAGCCCTCTTGACTATTTCTAAAAATATGGAACATATCTTGAAAAATAACACAAACACAAATATGTCGGGATTTTTCCTATAATCTAATTTAAGCGACACCATTTTAATCGCCGCTAAGTTTAGGAGGTTTAGTCGTGATGACATTTCTAAAATGCTTAAAATGGCGTCCATAGAATAGCCATAAGGTCGCTAAACCTAAATTGAATTGGCCAGATAAATTAGGAACGTCAGATTCATTTTTAGTCCTGTCATTTGATTTTGACAGTACTGCCTAGAATAGCAAAATGCTTTAGCAGCTGTCAAATAAAATTAAGAGGTTTAGACGGTGTTGTAGAATTGAACCCAATGCCTATGGCATCTAGTTTAATAGACTCTGGAGTCAAAGTACTTTCATCACTCGACATTTTCGATATTCTTTTTGAAATGTTAAAGCTATATTTTATATTTATATTTATTCGTGAACAATTTTTACATCGTATTCGAATAATGACATTACAAAAAATAATACATAATAAAAAATTAAAAACTAAATCATAATAATAATAAAAAATATACAAATAATAATAATGTCAAATAGTATTAAAAGCATAATATAAAAATCATAATAATCAATCAGGTAACTCAAATTAAATATTCATAATAACATAACATGTCTACAAATTACAAGGATTAAATAAAGAACAACGGCAGCTTTGGTACCCACTGAAATAGACACCCACGGGGTATCACACTATGCTTATTTTATTGACTCATAACTAGTCGAAATTTTCCATATTTTTAAATTAATCTAGCAGTTGAAAATATTGAGTCAAATAAAACAAAAATATCATAGAAACACGAATCGATCGATTGGGAAATCTATTAATACCAAAGAGATTAAAATATAATATAAGGCATAGAGGGGACAAAGCGAGGATTATTTGAAGCCAAAAGTTATTCCAAGTGGAATAAGTCTAGTACAATTTCGACCGAATGACAGCTCGCGTCCATACTAACTGACATGACAAGGACATGACGCTTGAGCTTCAAAGTTTTGTATGAAAATATTCCCGATGCCCCCTCTATGCTATTATATTTTAATGTCTTTGTTTAATACAAAAACTTTTTTGTTGTTGTGGTAAAATTGAACGTCGTGTCATCACGTCAACCGTGTCATTCACTAGGGATGGCCAAGTGAAAAAATAAATTGATATTTATCGTATCGACATTTCTAAATACTATAGATAAAAATCGAGTGAAAAATATCGATATATCGTCAGTTTTTACATTATTATTTATACATATTCCCAAATTCGTAAAAAATGACGATGAAAATAGAATTTTTTTTAAATGCTTGAGTCTAAACAAGTATTTAGTACTTAACATGAAATGAAACAGAATTGCTTTAAAAATATAATAAAATTGATACGAATTCGATACCTACTGTAAAATAAATGTCGTGAATCGCCATTAAAAATATCGACGATATATATAATATTGTGATAATTATGTATTTGGAAAAATATCGATATTTTAATATAGGTATCGATATTTTTTGCCCAAGCCATCATTAACTGCCACTATGTGGCATAGAGTAACTTATATGACATGTGGTAGGCAGTGCTATTTTCTAACAAAGAGGTTGTAAGAAAATCATTTTCTTTCTTAGAGAAACTTTTTCTTTACACGTCTTTGGTACCTAAAATCTCATAATAACCTACAAAATACACTAGGTAACGAATAACTTTTAAACCTCAACTTAAAAGAATGTGGTATGATTACATAATATCTTAGTCTGTCCAAGAACTATCGATTTTACACGGTTTCGTCTTCCGTGGGCAGGTGTAAGTAGGGTACCCAAAACACATGGACTTTTGCCAATGTTATTTAAAATTCATCTAGAGAGTAGCAAGATTTTTCCAATAAAAAGCATTTTATGAAATGGATACAGCAACTTGTTTCTGCCGGCGTGACCTACTTGATTTAACAAATGAAGATCGTGCGAATCTAGTTGGTCACGACCGTGGCCGCAGGCGGGTGCACCACATTTTGCTTAACGAAATTAGACTTTATGGACCTAGACCTAGGGTTATAATGAAATTCCATACAACATTATAACCCGGCTAAAGCCAAGGGATATAATGTCTTGCTTTCGTTGACGTTTATATGATATTATAATCCGGCTTTGTCGTGTGGTGTGAAAAAAAACATAGCGCCCGCTCCGGCTTCGCACGGGTATAAAATATATAGCCTATGTCACTCACTGAAAAAATGATTAAAATCGATCCAGTAGTTTTGATTTATTCTCTAAATTTTAACCAAGATCTTAATAGAAAATTCCAATCCATACCTAAACTATGGTTTTATTTAATCTAATCTTATCTAACGTTATGTAGGTACTTATAATTACTATAAGAGCGATTTAAAAATTAACCTTAGAATAGAATATAATTTATATTTTAAAACTACTATCATACAATTATTGGCCTTCGACGCGCTATTTATAGGTACAGTCGCCATCAGATATATTGTAGCGGGCGAGGTACTCAAATATTTCGGCGCAGCATTACTTTTCAAAAAAATCGTTACGCTAGTTATGGCCAATAACATCAGAACATGCAATTTGTCATAAATATAAGAGCAGCGACTTTTCAATAAATTCGGAACATAGAACAAGGTCAAAATATCAGAAAGCACAAAACGTCAAAGGTATCTACGCAGTCGGGATGATCAAAAAGATCGGAACATTTATGGAAAATATACCTTAAGTGTGTATCACACAGTCTAAATTCGTTACTGCATAATGTCAACCTTTCAGATTGTTATCTAGTTTATTCCTATTGCGAGGAGGGGTATTAATTTAAGTATTATGAGTAAGGTGAATAAAAACGTTTACATTACATTTATTTTATGGTTACCAATCTGAAACACTAATTTTCGTTTCCCATCTGTAAAGTTTGTCCAAATTTTCGTTTGACCGAAAGCCATTTTTTCCAAAACTGTAAATATTTAAGAATGGGGATAAAAACTATCCTATGTCCTTTCCAAGGATTCAAACTATCTTTGCACCAAATTTCACCTAAATTGGTTCAGCGGTTTAAGCGTGAAGAGAAAACAGACAGACAGACACACTTTCGCATTTATAATATGTTTGTGGGTGTGGATTGTTTTATATTTCATCCGACGAAGACAATAGAAGCCTTACAGAAATCTACGGATTTCGATTAATTTATTTTATTTTGCATGTTGTGATTGTGACGCTTAGAGACTATATACATCTCTAAAAAAAGGAGACGTTTCATGAATGTATGGAGACTGGGCCTGCACTATGTACACCAGTGTTCTAGATAAATATAAATAAAATAACTATAGTGTTATTCATGCTTTTGCTCATATTTGTCTAGTTGTACAATAAACTTTAATTTTCATTGAACTAGCATGGCTGCGACCAAAAAAAATTTGATGTAATGATTATTTCGTAATGAACTTTATAACACATTTGCTTGTAAAAGGTGTCATTTCAATATCGTATTGTATCTCATTACGCCCAAATGCGGTAATGTAATGTAAAACGCAAGTTTTATCAAGATGCTTCGTCTTAAAGCGAACGGTACTTTTTAAAATCTTAGCAAATAGTTTTTATGTCAAAAAAGTTGTCAAAATTTTATGATTAAAATTAATAATAATATAATAATACAATCTCACGCCTTTTTTATCCCCGAGGGGATAGGTAGAGGTATTCCATTACTGGATATACCCACATTTCACGAGATATATTGGACTCCTAAGTGATAGGTGGTGAGCCCATGACCGGATCTTTTTACACATAAAATTAACTTTGGGAGATAAAATATAATAAAGAAACATTTATGTACATAACTATTTAATTTAATTAATTTTGATAGTAAATTACAACCAAGTAATCTGTAACAAAAACACAAAAATATTTATTTATTTTATTAGTAATACTGGCTGTTTTTTGTGCCTTTGCTTAAAAAAAAATGCTGATGCTCGCGCATCGCTAATTTGTGAACAAGTAAAAATTTTTTCGCGCGCTTTTTCTTAACGCTGTATTTTTTTTATTCGTTTACCATAGTCCGAGTTTTATTTTATTTCCTCGCAAATGTGTTATAAAACGTCGTATGACATACGTGCGCTTTGATAATTACAGCTTCTGCTTTCTTGTAGCCTTCGCCTACGGCTCGGGCTAGCACTATCACCGCGGCTGTAATTTTCAACTTACCGCACTTATATCATAATGGACTCGATTCTGCAAACCACCTAAAATTCCTAATTTTAAGTTAGCCTATCCTTCTTCATAGAATATCTACGGAAAAAAAGGGACAGAAACAAACCATAGATTATAGAGTAATGTCAAACATGGAAAAACCGACTAATTTGATGTCTTATCTGTCACTTTTATCCATGACCTCCTTACATCGTTGTCATTTGTGACGCAAATAAATATGGCTATAATATTTCTGTCCCTTTCCTTTCCAAAGCGGTGGAAAAGAATAGAGCTAACTTAAAATTAGGAATTTTAGGTGGTTTGCAGAATCGAATCCAATTGTACTACTTATTACTAAATACCTAATAATGATATTTTATTTCACTAATGAGCTGACGGAAATGTAATTCAGTTTTTGCAGCGTAGCGTAGCCACTATTAAAGATTCAAGTTTTAAAATAAAATCTTACCATTTATACACGATTAAATTCGAATTCCAAACAAAACATAAACATACCCCATACGTCATGCCAAAAATAGACATGCATAATATAGTAACTAATTTGAACTGTGTGATACACACAGAAGGTATAGGTATTTTCCATAAATGTTCCGATCTTTATGATCATCCCGACCTTGTTCTATGTTCCGAATTTATTGAAAAGTCGCTGCTCTTATATTTATGACAAATTGCATGTTCTGATGTTATTGGCCATAACTAGAACGATTTTTTTGAAAAGTAATGCTGCGCCGAAATATTTGAGTACCTCGACCGCTACAATATATCTGATGGCGACTGTACGGTCCTGCCGCCCCGGCTGGCCGGTACCGCCGCAAACGCTACGTCCCGCAATTTTTAAATCTGTAATATCTTCGAATATGCTGTAAAGGACCATATAGATCTATATTAAATCAACAATGTATTTAAGGTATTTAATTGGTTATGGATTAATGCTGTATTGGTTAAAATCGCTTCGAAAATTAGCCATTATTTGTCGTAAAAAGTAAATGACAAAAAAAAATTATTGTATATCCATATAAGAGATAGACATATACCATCGCAGAGTTTTCTATGAACCTTTTCAATGTGTACAATACTTAGTACATTATTTTGATAAATCTCGTAGGGTTCAGCCTGCGTTTGCAATGTAAGCCGAAAAAATGTTATTATTTACGACATCACATTAGAAACCTCAAAAATAAAAGTATTTCTCCAGTATTTAATGGATGTTATTATACATAGAAACCTTCCTCTTGAATCAGTCTATCTATTAAAAAAAACCGCATCAAAATCCGTTGCGTAGTTTTAAAGATTTAAGCATACAAAGGGACATAGGGACATAGGGATATAGGGATAAAGAAAGCGACTTTGTTTTATACTATGTAGTGATAAATGTATTTTTATCTATTCTATATTAATTCTAAGACATGTGTAAAAGACCCGGTCCAGCGATGGGCTCACCACCTATAACGTTTAGGGGTCCAATATATCTCGTGAAATGTGGGTATATCCAGTAATGGAATACCTCTGCCTACCCCCTCGGGGATAAAAGGCGTGAGATTTATTTTTATTTTATTATTTATTTTTATCTAATTTTTGAAGTTATTGTTGTAAACCATTTCATCTTATATAATATTTAAATATCTACTGGTCAAATGGTATTCAATTTCAGTTAACACCCACACTAATTCAGAGTGTGGGCATTTTCTGAAATTGAATACCTTTGCCTCCCCCTTCGGGACTAAAAGGCGTAAGATTTTTAAATTTTATATAATTTATTGTACTATAGAATTTTAGTGCCATCCTAAAAAATTAATGTCGGATGTCAGACCGCCTGACTAAAGTTGAACGCGCACCATTAAAAAATACATGTGGTTATCCTGTGTGGTTACCGAATTCCGTGCCCAGGAATTAATTTAATTTTCCCTTTAATGTTTAACGCAATGACTGAATTCAAAAATGTATCACCCAAACAGTTATTTAATTAAATATCCGGTGAATTCTCTTTGTATAAATTTCCATTATAATTAAAACAAAATCAAAAAATTGAACAGGCCCCGGAAGTGTACTTATAATATTAAGTTGTTTTTTGGGGTAAAATTGGGGTTTCTTGAGTTTAAAAAAAATAAAACAATAATTAAATTTTACCGGGAAAAAGAAATCACATCTACAATATTATTTTTAAGTGAAGTTTCCTATGCTACATGAATATATAAATATATTAAATCACTTTTTTAATAATATTTATAGATAAAAAATGTAGAAACCATTCGGAACAGTGCCCGGAAGATTGCATACCATCTCTAGACAGCTAGGCTGATCCTTTGACAGAGCAAGCAGGAAATTTGTTACTTATTAAATACATTATTCTTCTTCAATTTTGAATATTTGGACAAATACTATACAATCTGTCATACAACATATAACCTGGAGGATTCTTACTACATTTGTGTTGTCGATACTCACCTTTAAATGTGTAACTTTTTCGGTTTCTATAAATAAATAATAATAATAAATAAATAATAACATTTGTTTATTTCTTTACCAAGAATATTCTTACAGCTAGGGGTATGGGTTCTATGATATCTTTATTCTTAAAGCTTCGTTTAGTTAAAAAGGAATATTTCAATAAGCTGGTATTTTTGTCCACAAGAGCAGTGATAGCCCGGACGGTTAAAGAGCCGGCCGAAAATCAGTGAGGCTCGGGTTCGAATCCTGGCATGTACCAATGAGTTTTTCAAAAAACTTACGTACATATTTATCACTAGCTCGACGGTGAAGGAAAACATCGTGAGGAAACCCGCAGGTCTTAGAATTAATTCTGAGACATGTGTAAATAGACCCGGTCCGGCGATGGGCTCACCACCTATCACGTTTAGGGGTCCAATATATCTCGTGAAATGTGGGTATATCCAGTAATGGAATACCTCTGCCTACCCCCTCGGGGATGAAAGGCGTGAGATTATTTATTTTTATTTTTTATTTTTTTATTTTTTGTCCACAAATCTTAGCCTGTAAATCACACTTGGTGACATAAGTAGGTAATGTTTTTTTTAAAAAGCGTTAGCTTCTAAAGTTCTATCATCATGATCATCATTTATCAACCGGATGACTGGCTGAACATAGGCCTTCCCTCGCCTCAAAGATTCATCCTCCCTTTTGTCGATATTACTCTTGTATCCCTATCGATATTAACTGAGAAAGTAAGTCTGATACATTGTCACGGCAAAATCGGTGAACCAACGTTGATGAAAGATAGTGAGCTAGATTGTATTTTGAGTAAGGATATAGGAAGGCTACTTTTCATCCCAGAAAAGCAAACTTCTAGGGGAAATGAGATCCAAAAGTTAACGCCCACTGAGGGGCAGTCAATAGCTAGTTTTAAAATTAAACGATGTTCGATGTGCCTATTTTTTATGTGTTCGTAATACTCCGAGTTAGGTTTTTAGAGTAGAAAAAATTCAAAAGTTGCCCGAAACATTGGAATATTTAGTTTATAGATTTATTCAGAGTATATTATTAAATGCTGAATAAGTCATATTTTGCACTAGTCACTAAACACTCGACTAATCAATGTGTGTACCAGCCATGAGACACTACAACATCGGTAGGTACAACTTGTCAACAGATCCCGTTTTAGCACGGTTCTAATTTTTGTGTCGATAAAAAGTCAGTTGGTTCTGTAACTGACCGTACCGGTAATGTACTTGCTTGTAATTTGGCTCTTTCAATTCCTTCTGCACAGTTTCGTAGCGAACCGTCATGACAAAAGATTTTCATTATCCATTTACAGCCAATGAAATAAAAATCAAGAGGGCCGATAGCTATTGCAAATTACTTAAGAAGTTGCCTCCGAATTTTAATTCAATTAGGCAACGATCCAGTGAACTTTATGGTGGACGGTCAAAGGCCTGGCTGCTTCCAAGCAAGAAAATATATTCGCAAGATACTAAGTTGATTTTAAAGTCAAACTTAATTTATAGAAAAATAAAAACATACTGTGTCTATATTGATTTACGAATGTAAGTAGTAAATAGAGGACAAAAATGTTTTTTTTTGTGATATGACTTTTCAGACATTTTTGTGTTGAGCTCTTACAATAAACAAATGCCCGAGAGAGTTGTCAGATATACCTATTCTATTCCGGGAAATACTCTCGTTTCTTCATTAATACACGCAGGACCGTGGTGCTGTCCCTCATACCTTCGTCGCTTCAATGAAGAATCTCTATTATTATTATTATTAGTACAAATGAAAGACGTCGTGGAGTAAGGCAGTCATTGGATGCAGCCGCTCCCGTCACGATGTGCAAGTTTGGCTACCATTCGTATGCGGGGCGGCTGCCTCCACTTTTCCTTTTTCGTTACTACAATCATTTATATGCCAAAGCAGAGGCTCTCAACTTTCGGATTATTCTCCAAGGAGACGGGAAAACTCGCGCCTTTTGTAATGCTCTGTGCTCAGACAAGAGTTTTGGAATATAAAACCCTCGAATTCTGAGTTGCGTAGTGATACAAACTTTACCAGGCAAGCGTGGGTTTGAAGGGGTTTACTTTGAGGCATTTTTTTATTATTGGTCAATGTTAGAGCATTTGACGGAGTTAATTTAAATATTCAATCCTAGATTTTTGATTGGAAAAAAATACGTTAAAATTTATTTCGAACTCGAAATCGACTGGGTTGATTTTCATTTTGATTATGTATAATTAAAAATGTTTTTGTCCCTTAAGAGTTAAAGGGAGACGGTCCTCTGGGTTATTTAATTTATGAAAAAAAATAACAAAGAGATCCCGAGATAGCTGACCTTTCAACAATATTGACTTATTTACGAAAGTTGGCTTAACAGGATTTATTAAAAAGAATAACCTTTTTTGAAGAAACGGGAGAGCGGTTGCGTCATCCATCTGTTACATCGGGAGCGAGTTTCTTACATAAATCAAATTTTTCAAGGAAACAAGAAACTTGTGGGTAGGTAATTAGACTAGTTTTTCTTTGAACATTGTTTGAAACTGATTCAAAAGTTGTAGAGCAAGTATTTCTCTACTCAAAAGATTTTTGTAACTGGATTTTTAAGTGTAAATCTATTTATTTTTATTTGAATTAATTTTATATAAATGCTGTCAGCTTCTTGGGAACCCTGCCTCGGTGTGATGCGCTGGAAGAAATCCCTTACTTATAATTTATTTATAATTATGCAATTATTTTTATGCACTCATATTATATTATTTTATGTATATTTTTAAACAAATTGTCAATTATGTAAGCACCAAATTTTTTGACATTCCTCGGATAATCTGGAATTTAAAATCTAAGTCTAAATGGTCTCAACTCGCAGTCAGGTTTTTAGATTCAACTAATTAGACAAAACACAAAATCTAACAGTAGAAATTCAGACAAAATACTAACTTGCCTGAATTTAATGTCTTAAGTGATTTAAGTTGCGGTTCCCCACAAACGCTTTGCCGGAGTAATCGTAGTGAATGACTTCGCTTAAGAAGCAAGCTTCAAAGAAGGTTGAAGAGAATTGTGACGTCAGAGCCTATTTTTTCCGTTTAGCTTTTCGCTTTAGCTTTGTCTCACAATGTGGCTTTTGAAATGGTAATCTTTGTGCTAGCGCTGCATTCGCTGAATTTCCTTTTAATTTATAGTGAATTATAAGTTGGTTTTAAAAGCGCCTCTTATAGAGTTTACTAGACACGAGATATTTTTATTTTTTCTTTAGATTATTTTATGTGAGTATTTTTGTATTTATGTTTATTACGATATACCTACATATAGTATGTATTAGTTTATTTTATCAACATAACTATATAAGTATTTAAGTTTACAATAATGTTATGTGTCATTGTTTATTTTTATTATTGGCGGCCAATTCCGCAAAATTATTTAAAATAAAAAATAAGACGTTTATTTATCCACACAATGCTGTAACTAGACTAAAACTAAAAACTTAGTTACTAGAGTAAGTACATTTCTGCTTAGTCTGATGGTTGACACTTGACAGGTAGATTTGCCTTTAGGAATTAAGTTCGCCATGTTCTTGGTAGATGAAGTTAAATAAATAAATATGTTCTAGGGTTCCGTAAACAAAGGTTATCAACAAGATCCAATTAAAATAAAATAAATTTTCTCACGCGTTTTATCCCCGAGGGGATAGACAGAGGTATTAAATTTCTGGAAACACCAACGTTTCAACATTATATGTTCTTTGGACCTTTTAACGCGATATATATATTTAAGTTTGATTTGCCTTTTAGAAACCGGGGGTTAGTAATAGAGTTCAAAAACTTACATACATATATATTTCGATGAAGGAAAATATCGTGAGGAACCCCACAGGTCCCAGAATTTATTCTGAGGAATGTGTAAAACACCCCGGTCTGGCGATGGGCTCACCACCTCACATTTAGGGCTTCAAAGAAACTACTGGCGAAACGTGCGTATTTCCAGAAATGGAATACCTCTGCCTGCACCCTCTGCGATAAAAAGCGTTTGCTTATATAGATATTTTATTTATACTTATAAGATAGAGACGCAAATTTCAATTATCTACACTTCTACACTGATATTTTATAGAGGAAAGATTTGTAATTACCGACCGATTTCAAAAATTCTTTCAACATTAGGATGCTACAATATCCCCGAGTAACATAGGTTATATATTTTATAGCTGTATTTTCACTGAAACGGTAACTAAGCGGGTGAAACCGCGTGGAACAGCTAGTGTTGAATGTAGCTAAAGCTTGTGCTGACTAGGGTCTGCTCATTTCAAGTTTATCTCAAACGAAATCGTCTTGTGATACGAGTTACTCAATATGTCACAAACGCTTACTATCTGCAGAATTGCACAAGTTTCCGAGTGCCGAGATGGTTTAATTAAATTGGATTTGTACAATATTATATGTATCCAATCAAACATACTCGTAATATTATTATGATATCCAATTGAATAATTAAAAGATTATTATTATTATCAGTGATAGCCTTACGGTTAAAGAGCCTGCTTCACATGATGATAATCAGTGGGGTACTGCCCTTTTTGCCGACTTTCCCATTTTGCCGACTTTTTTGTAAAGTCATACTTCTATTGCGGATATGCCATGCCGTCTTATTAGATTTTGTCGCCTTTTGTACCATTTTGTATACTTTCCCTTGCCGCCGACTTTTACGACTTTAGGCTCGGGTTCGAATCCTGGCATGTGCCAATGAGTTTTTCAAAACTTACGTACATATACTCATCACTAGTTTGCCGGTGAAGGAAAACATCGTGAGGAAACCCGCAGGTCCCAGAATTAACTTTGAGACATATTGTGTAAAAGACTCGGTCAGGCGATGGGCTCACCATATATCACGTTTAGGGGTCCAAACAATATCTCGTGAAAAGTGGGTATATCCAGAAATGGAATACCTCTGCCTACGCCCTCGAGGTTAAAAGGCGTGAGATTTATTTTTATTATTTATCCAATTGAATAACTTCTACTCAATTCGAACGAATGTTTTAAGGTTACGAACATGTCTGTCTGAGTGTGTCAGATTTCATTAAAACTCGTCCAATTATTTAGACCTGATTGAGTAACAAACATTTACATTCTGTTCTTGTCTATATGTGGCCGTTTTAAATTAAATCCAAATATTTAAATGCAAAAATTTACAAATATATAACAAAATAAATAAATTTAAAAAGTGGCCTTTTAGTGCGGTAGTGAGAGTTTATGAGGTATGTTTACAAAATATTATTAAATTTTTGTTTGAAAAGAACAAGAAAAAAAACTAACATTATTTTTTCTCTTTATATGCTCT
This sequence comes from Ethmia dodecea, assembly GCA_963855545.1. Taxonomy (NCBI): domain Eukaryota; kingdom Metazoa; phylum Arthropoda; class Insecta; order Lepidoptera; family Depressariidae; genus Ethmia; species Ethmia dodecea. Next base: position 9,998,017 of record OY979457.1, read on the forward strand.
TGCATATTAGTAGGTGGGTGCCTACCCTTAAAGTATTTGCACATAACTTAAAATTACCCTAATTACCCTTTCGTTGAGTGAGTGAGGTAACCGGAGGCCCCAATAACCCCCCCCCCCCGTGGGGAGGGGAGGTGAACTCCCCTCCCCACTCCCCCTACTCCCACCTCAAAGGCCGGCAACGCAGTTGTGACTCTTGAGTTGCAGGTGTCCATGGGCGACGATAGTCATTTACCATCTCAGGTGACCCGTCTGCTCGTTTGCTTGCCCCCTTCTTTCATAAAAAATAATAATAATAATAACAATTGATGCTATATGAGGTCTAAAAATGCATCTAGGATAATTCAGTGGTTTAAATTTAAGTATCACGATCCATTTTGGTATAATTTTGGCAAATAATGTAAATCACAATGGAATTGACGTGACGTTAAAATGTTATATTGAACAGAAATTCAAAGTCAACTAATATTGTATTGATGCATTTGACGTGGTTCCTATTGTTGGCTATTTGGGAGTATTTTCCAATACCTATTATCGAAGCCACAATTTAATATTCGACTATACGAGAACAAACGTTTTGAAATTTAGCTAAATTAATATGATTATCTACCGTTATTGATGTTAATAAAATTAACTATAGCGTCTATAGCTCTTTATACTTCCAGTTTTTTATTTAATTTATAATCTATATCTGTATGAGTAGGTACCTACTCTTACGATTATTCAATATGTAACAGAAAAAGCGCAATTCCTAAAATTAGTTAGTTCAGTATCCACCACCTATAGTCCAGTAAAATTATACATTACCGCATGCGTCAAATCCGGTAGTTCTGATTTTTTGCAGACTTGTTTATGATGTTGTCCTAATGTATAATCCAAGTTTGTGACCTCGAGCGACGAACGCAACTTTGTCAAAAATCGAAAAAAAAAAAATTTTTTTCAAATTTTCGCGGTTATAACCCTAAAGGAGTAGTTTATGAAAAAACTTTCTAAGGACGTTTTTAAAGTAGACTAAATTAACTACAATATGATACTAGAACTGTCTCTGTAGACCCAATAGTTTCCGAGATTTAGCCTATCAATGTTTATATATTTTTCGATCTTAGCAAATTTTTGCATTTCTGTCGTTTTAAAAGGTTGCCTGCTACTTCGTTCGCGTTATTTCGGGATAAAAAGTAGCCTATATGTTAATCCGGGTCGTAATCTATCTACCTACCAAATTTCATCTAAATCCGTTCAGCCGCTAAGTTAATTTTTCTTTTATCACATAATATCTACACTAATCTATACTAATATTATATAGAGGAAAGATTTGAATTTTTGTACGTTTGTTACGAATAAACTCAAAAACTACTGCATCGATTTTAAAAATTCTTTCACCAATGGAAAGTTAGAATATCCCTGAGTAACATAAGCTATATTTTATTCCCGTATTACCACGGGAACGAAAACTACGCAGGTGAAACAGAGCGGAACCGCTATTATATATAGCACTAACGGTGTGTGTAACGAATAAACTCAAAAACTACTAGACCGATTTTACAAATTCTTTCACCAATAGATAGCTACATTATTACTGAGTAACATAGGCTATATTTTATTCCCTTATTCCCATGGGAACGGAAACGAAGCGGGTGAAAACGCGCGGAACCACTATTATATATGATACTAGTGGTTCCGCGCGTTTTCACCCGCGTCGTTTCCGTTCCCATGGGAATACGGGAATTAAATATAGCCTATGTTACTCTGTAATAATGTAGCTTTCTATTGGTGAAAGAATTTGTAAAATCAGCTCAGTAGTTTTTGAGTTTATTCGATACAAACACCGTTAGTGTTATAATATAATAGCGGTTCCGCGCGTTTTCACCAGCTTCGTTTCCGTTCCCATGGGAATAAGGGAATAAAATATAGCCTATGTTACTCAGTAATAATGTAGCTATCTATTGGTGAAAGAATTTGTAAAATCGGTCTAGTAGTTTTTGAGTTT